>FR997832.1:18039163-19421497 GCA_905475405.1 Schrankia costaestrigalis
GGAGTCGACAAGATCTAGTCGATAATACCCGATAATCGTGGCCATTTGGAGTCGGCCAGAGCGAGTGGCCTCGTTTGTATAGCGTTAATATGTTAATACAAAGATCAAGTCACGATCTCGCATCCACGTCGCGCATAAAACTTGCTACACTTATTACGATTCACTTTTGACACATTTCTAATGCCTGTTTGCTGATTGAGGACGAGCAACTCATTAGTGGTTTTAACTATTGCTTTAATTGCTTAGTGTAGAACAGTATTTATGTATTTGTAAAAGTAATTGCTAATTCTAAATAAACCTCTCTCTCCATGATAGATGTTCCGTACGCAATGCCATATAAAGAATAAGTTATTTGAATTTAGCGAATATTCTCTATATTAAGAGAATACTCTCCAACGTTTAATAACCGCGTCCGACCCGACCCGGACAGTCCGAATATTTACTGCAGGCACAGAAAATGCATCATTAAATAAATCACAGTGACCTACAGAAAGCTACAATGTCTGAGATAAACCAAGTTGACATACTGCGATAATTTGCTAACATTTCTGCGAGCCATACATCTCAGATGTACTACAAATGTTCTTAGGACCATAGCGTTTTAAGAGGAGCCTTGATTCAGATTAGACAAGGCAGCTTTTATGTTCAACTTCCGTAATATTTCATTACGATAACCTACCAGTTGAATAAGTTCCTTAAACAATAATGTTTATTTGCTAATTAATTCCTGTATTTTGTAAGAAAGTCTTACCGCGTGGGTGAAATTTACTTTATGACATCTACAGCTGAATAAGCTGTTTTATATCGGCCGTATATTGTCATACCCCGTAGCTTACGCTCGTCATTATGACACATTATTCTTTATCTATGTCTCTCTAAATTCTTTCCGTAAAATATTATCAAGTAGCAGAAACCATAAAATTATATGTACTATTCTCAAATCCATTCAAATACACAAATTATGAATACTGAAGAAGTTTTATCAAAGTTAAAACACATAACATTAATTCAACATATCGTTAAGTGCAACATTTATAGTAAAATAACACACAGATACAGAACAAACATCTATTACGGAACATTACGGTTGTATAATGGGAGGTATTATCGATAAAGATTTCACTATTATCGATAAATTAGATAGGTTCTGAACTTAAGCTGGTGATTCACTAGATACAAATAGATCAGTAGTTAGCACAATGCTTTATTTTACAAGAGAGTTAATGGTTTAATAAGCTTGAAGTAGAAAGCGGTCGGAGCTAGACATAGTACTTTTATATTGTGTAATTTAAAAGCTATGACCTTTTTGTTTTATTGTAAGTGCACTTTATTCGAGAAATGTTTTATTGCTACAACGGCGTGACATAAAGTTGTCTAAGCCGAGTTCAAACTCAATTTGTAAGAAATTATATTTATAAGCTTCGTGATCCATAAAGTTACTCTTTAAATTCAGAAAGTAAAATTATTGTTGATACTGAAATGGGAAAATTATATATATAATTATAGATTATAATAATAAAACACGACATTTGTTTACTGGAAAGATGTTCAAACACGTTTTTAGTTGTTTGAAAGGTTGTAATTAAAATATGTCTTTTATGAAGATGTTCTTAGTTGTATGATGTAATTATTCAGATCTACGACCTCGTGGCGTAGTGGTTATATAACATGACTGCTACGCAGAGGTCTCGGGTTCGATTCCCGCTCAATGCAAATCTTTGTGTGCATGAACATGATTGTTTGCATTGGTCTGGGTGTTTTCTATGTATAATATGTATGTATTTACAAAAAAAAAAAAAAAGTATTTAAGTATGTTTATCCGTTGTCTAGTACCCATAGTACAAGCTCTGCTTAGTTTGGGACTAGATGGCGTTGTGTGAATGTGTGAGGAATATTTATTTATTTATTTATTTTATTTACTTTTTCGTTTTTAACACAAATGGGCAGTCCGCGGGTATGCCTGCCGTAGCTAGGACTGTCGCTGGCTATCCAGTACTGCAGGTCGTAGAGAACAGTACTGGCATGTTCTGGGCAACACTCTCAAGCTGTTGTAGGGCAAGGCCTTGTTAAGGTCTTGGGTACCTTGCCACCGAGAAAATTTAATTAAAATGAACTATTATAACTATTTGAATTAGTCTCCAAAGCTATTGTTACATCACCAGACATATGCAATCATCCATATCAGGACATGTACAAACTAGTAACGGCCCATCGTAATTACAGAGAGAACATCTTCGCATATATTTATTTGAGCTTGTCTGGCTATCTCAACATTATCGACGTTACTTTGATATCGCAGGCATACTACACAGATAAGGAAGGTAAAGTAACGATTATTATTGCAGTTAGGGTTCCCAATGAAATATACATTTTGTGATAAATAAGTTTTTATTGATTTTGACTGCCAAATTCCTATGAGCCTTTTTAAATTGCAAAACGAGGAAAACGCCTCTTACATACAACAAACAATACATAGAAGTTCTTACGCACACTTTTCGAATAAAAAAGGACAATGGGAAAAAACGTCCCCACCATTCAACAGATTTGAAATAGGTGTCATTTGAAAGGTCTAGTAGAATAGATATTTTTTTACTATGACGACTTTCTTCAAATATGTGGGGGTTAGGTTTTATTTTATTTTTTTCCTTTTTACTAATACATTTACTTAGTGTACAATAAAAAAAAGATAAGAATAGCGACGTTTATGAAGGTGCTCAGTTGACAACAGACCAGGCAAACAAGTCTCGATTGGTTACGATTTGTAGATGGGTTGTCGAGGAGGTCAACGGCAAGTTTAAAAACAGATTTAGGTTGTTGCGACATACGTATTTTAACCGTGCATTAAGTCATATGTTCTGTGACTTCAAAATAGCAGCGGCCATAATAAACGCCTATTATCGTGTCGCTGTTGATAACAGACTCGTCAACGAGATCATAAATATAATTCATTCTAGAATGAACAATGAACATGGCCAATCTTTTGCATGATTATGTCCATATGAAAAACCTTAACAGACAGAGAGTCCCTTTTCAAGTCATGCAAGCAAATATTCCTAACTTCGAAGACTTCCCACGTTTATCCGAAGATGAAGTGTTTCTTTTCGCGCTAGGGAGCTATCATAATAAGCTTGCCAAGTCTTACTGCGCCGAGCACCTTCGCGATGGCCTTTATAATATAGAAGTATATCGTGATAACCAGTTAAACGATTTACCACGATGCAATATCCTGCAAACTAACGTTTGGCTAGTCAGAGTACGAATTCAGTCGCGCCATGTCCGTTCACGTATTTATTATAGTTATATTTTAATAGATCGGGATTTGGCTGGCAGACATGCTATTGCTTATTGGTACTGCATTTGTCTTACAGGCAATCGTACCGTGGGAAGTTGTGCGCACATAATATCCATTGTATGGTATATGGGGTTAGGGCGTCATATTGACTTTAATGCACCAGCACACATGCTTGATAATATTGTCATAGATATATAACGTAATAATTGTTAGTACTATCAAGAGCACGTCAAGCTTGACAGTTTGGCCAAGCCCCGTGTTTTTATGGCACGCAGGATAAGCGACGCGAGGTGATGCCGATCCGTTTACGTTACGTTATATGTGCTATGACCCTAAATCAGAGCTTAACTGCTAGTAGTGTATCGTTTGACATGCTTTAGGCTGTACTAATGAGTTAATAGGTATATTAATTGACCTTAACACTGTCATTATTACTCAATGATTTTCAGTTACAGAACCGAGTATTTTTTATATATGTAGAATGGTCATTTGTTCACGTAAAAGATGCTTTTGTTTGTGAAAAAATGATTTTTGTTAACAAATAAATACATTTACATCAAAAAGTTTTTTTATTATCATAAATAATCCCCATAATTTTTGCTACTAACACAGGTACATTAGGCCTCTTGGGTGCCCAATGAACAAATTGACATGTATCCCATGTCTGTTGTAGGGTGGGGACGGGGTTCATACAAAATCCCCCATCATCCTTTGTAGGTAGGTATATTGGCAATACTTATGTATGCTTATGTCTTCCTTCATCAAAACAGCCTATTAATGTACCACTGCAGGGACGGGCCTCCTCCCGTGACGGAGGGATACTTGGCCTACTAATACCACGCTGGCCAGACGGATTGCTAAAGGGTTTAATTTCAAGTTTTCCTTCTTTTTATTTCGTAAAGATAATATTGATGGATAGTCCCTTAGTCGGTTTTTACGACACCCATGGGATGAGATGGGGTGGTGACATATTGTATTCTTACTCCGTCACCACACGGATAATAATTAATATTAATTTTAATAGTTATTTATTAGTTATTTTCTTTAATAGTTAATTAATATTAATTTACCTATATCAATTACACAATTAATATGTATGATTGGAAACTCTCTCTTTATCGTTTTCATTGCAATTCGTGATGCTTGAACTACGGTCAAACGTCGAGCATACCGCTATTATTTGAAACGAAAACGACAACAATTATGCCAACCCTTAAACTAGTAAAAACTAGTAATCCTAAAACATATTAGCAGTTCCTAAGCGACATTCATGTATATCGTATATTAACAACATCCTGCTAGATACAAACAAGTTGTTATCTTTAAAGATAGATAAGGATGCAAGAGGAAAAAGATTTATCTGTTTAATGAAGATGTGCTATGATAAAAAGAAGGAAAACTTGAAATTAAACCCTATACCAATCCGTCTGGCCAGCGTGGTATTAGTAGGCCAAGTACCCCTTCGTAACGGGAGGAGGCCCGTCCCTGCAGTGGGACATTGACGGGCTGTAATGATGATGAAGATGTGTCCTTATTTCCTCCGAAATCATAGAATAGAATATTTATTTTGAAAATATAGGTATACAATACATTTTTGTGCCTCTGTAGTACAAGACACAATTAAACACAAACTAATCACCTCTCTCACAAGGACATACACACACAAAAGAATCTAAGTCTAACACAGATATCTAAATATGACGATCTAGTCACTGCAATTGATGGTCTAAGGAGTCTGTCACATCGGGATTTGTATAACATTGACGGGATAAAAGTGTATTTATTGTCAGATAGTTTAAATCCTTTTATACACTAATATGTTTTGTGGACAATTCTTTTTCATAATACAATAATGAAAACATTACAATAATGTCACTCGTCAAAAACTTAACAAGGATGGTTAAACTACTTAGAAGACTGCTTATCTATCACATTTCTAAAATGCCGTTTGAAAATCCAGTAATTAAATACGTGATTAATGGTGTATAATAGTATACTTGTATTAATAGATTTTAAATATCTCTCCCATGTTTTATTAACTACACAAATAAATAATGTATAAGTACGAATAAATAAAGGAGTGAGTGTGCACTGTACCTAATACTTATTATAATTCATCGTTGTTTATTATTGATGTCACCACATTATTAGAAGATTTTGTAAGAACTTTTTAATCATAGTACTTTATCATAAGGTACTTTGTACTTCATCTGCAAGGTGGAGAGCAGGCTTACTTATGGTTTAGAATATTAGTGCTAATAAATTATGCTAAAAAGTAAACCTCAATTAGTTTCTATGTTATTCTTTCCCGCACAAACTACTATTGACTAATTGTTTTAGATAAAATTTGTACACAGATTAGGCTCTTGAGCTTGGAAAATATTCTAACCACTTTTTACTGTGGAAAAAGAATTAACAAGAATGTCCGCGTAAAGGGGACGAAGTCGCAGATAGAAACTAATAAGTAAAGTATAAGAATGGTAGAAATGATTATGAATTTTAATTGAAATCAACAAAAAGTAACAAAACACAAACTCCCTAACTCATAAACGCTTCTTAAATTTTAGTCAATTGATTAGCCTAAATTCTTACGGTTTTGTTTGGTATAAGGTTAGTTTTCCTAATAAAAATCTCGCTAAACAGTGATTAAATTTAAGAGGCGTTAATGAGTAAGGGGGACAATGTTTAACGCTACTGCAAAAGTACAGACCAGACAGAAGTAACAATTAATGTTACATATACAATCAAAGCGTTATCTAGTATCGTTACTAAAACAGGTAATTACTTGGTAATTTCGCCAAGGTATCTATCGTGTCATGTACCTACGACACGCAGACAAGCGGGTCGAGTACTTTCTACACATGCGTGGGCGCAACAACTGCTGTATATTAATTAATGCAACTGCAGCCTGCGCACAGTTGCGGACGATCGGAGAAACCAGACGTAATCTTAAACTGATACAAATAAATATGAAAAGCCGTGAGAAAGCATTATGAGTCACTATTGAAGGGCACGTTCGTATAGAGTGATTTGTTGCAAATTCTATGTTGTTTAAAATTATTTAGTAAAAGTTTAAATTCTGCAAAGACGCTTGCGATGGAATGAAGTTTCGCTTACACGAGTTTGACTATTAATATTACAAAAAAAAATGTGTACTTCAATTATTTTATACCATTGTTAATGACAAACGGAACAGTTGGAAAGAACAAATTTCTAAAAATCTTATATTGAATACGTTGAAATTGAATGTTTACACTAAAAAAATAAATAATGCATTTATCGCAGTGACCTCAGAAATATTCAAACAGATAATATGACTGTGTAGATATAGGCAAAAGGCAATGTGTAAAACATGAAATATAATGTTTTAAATTGTTCTATTTTGTATATACTTACTTAGTTACGGGATTCCGTAACTAAAAGTTAAGTTCCGTAAGTAACGTAAAGAAGATCCAATAAAGTTGGTTCATCATAACAGCCCATTAATGTTCCACTGCAGAACCGGGCCTCCTCCCGTGACGGAGGGTTACTTGGCCTACTAATACCACGCTGGCCAGACGGCCAATCCGTCTATAGGGTTTAATTTCAAGTTTTCCTTCTTTTTATTTCGTAAAGATAGTAGTTACGGTTATTCCCTTAGTCGGTTTTTACGACACCCATGAGATGAGATGGGGTGTTGACATATTGTATTCATACTCCGTCACCACACGGATAAAGTAGGTTAATCTTAGTATTTACGGAATCCCGTAACTACAAAAAAAAACAACAAGGTGTCGAAAAGGATCATTCTTTCCAAATCATACTCAATTTTACACATTATGTTTAAGCGTACAGTCAGATACAAAATATTCGCTAAGCGCAAACATAACCTAATTGTAATGCGACATTATTGGTAATTACGATGAATACGGAAACTTTATAACCTTTTACATTAAAAGCTCTGATTATAAAGCTCTTACTAATAGTGACAGAGGCGGTTTCCCTCTTTTACGAGCAAATAAAATGGCGACCAAATAGAGTATTATGATTATTGTAAGTACTTAAGACGTAGGTTGTAATTTGGATTGCATTCCGCTCTGTCACTCCGCGTGAGACGCACGTCTCCGCGATCGACTGTTTCCGTTGCCTCCGCTACGACTCCGTCGCGCCACTGCGCGCGGTAAGTACATCGCCAGACTACATTACGTGTGTTATTATTGTTCTGTTTTCGCTTAGAAAAGTCCTGAAAAGGGCTTGGACGAGTGTAAACAATCTAATAATAAACTATACGTAGTGTTTTGACCCCTTCAGGGTAATCGGTTGATACCTAACGGTGCAAACGAAGCCGATTGAGCTTTCAGGTAGCTCGTTTCCGCCCCTTCAGGTCGGGAACAAAAACCGAAAGTCCGGACCCCACTGCACTGGGCCTACCCAGGGGGAAGGAAGACCGGTGATCCACTAGGGCACCGCTCACTAATAGGACTGTCCCTGTTCACTTAGGTTTTGTGGCGCTCCCTGCCCTCGCGGGGGGCGCGTAATTCATCATGGCCGATCATCCAAATCTCGAGCAACAACAACTACGTCAACCCATCAACGTCGATCAAATAAGTAACAATGTAATAAAATCATTGTATGAGGGGCTGGGTATCACCCAACATCCATACAATTATACCCCCCCAGATGTCCTTCTTGACTACCAAGAAGAAACCACCGTCCTCAAGAGGCCCGCCCCGGCGCTCTCCTCTGCCTCCAGTGTGGGGGACACCCTCGAGTGTAACCCAGACCCGTCCGCTTCCTTCACCCCTGTAAAGGGGAAGAAGTCAAAACGCAGTGCGCGTAAGCGCGCCGCCGCTCAAGCCCCCACCGCCACAGAGGAGGTCTCCTCAGTGGTAGTGCCAACACCCGCCCCCGTCACTGTAACTAACGTCCCCGCCCCAGCTCTGATGGACCTTGTCATTGAGACACCCGTCCCAGTAGCTCCCTCCACATCAGGCGTTAAGGTCAACCAAGGCCTAGCCTCTATCCCAAGCCCCAAAGCCCCCCCGCCAGTCTTCCTTCGTGACAAGACTAGGTGGGACGCTCTCTCCCGCGACCTCGCGGAGAAGCGTATTCAATTCACTAGCGCCACCAACGCAGGGGTGTCGATTAAAATAAAAGTCCCTTCCGTTGACGACTTCCGTCGTCTAACTAAACACCTGTCAGACTTCCGCATCCCTTACCACACCTACGCCCTCCCAGAGGAGCGTAAGGTGAGGGCTGTGCTTCGCGGAATACCGCATGAAATCAGTAATGAGGCCATCCTAAATGACCTCAAGAGTCAGGGCTTCCCAGTCGAGGCGGTACATAAAATGTACAGCCGTATCGGCAAGCAGTTCCCCCTAGCCATGGTCATTCTGACCTATGCGCCAGGCTCCGCGGCAAGAGACATCTTCCGCCAAACATCACTTGTCGTGTGTGGTCTCTCCGGCCTCAAGGTCGAGCCGCCACACCGACGTCGCTTCCCAGGACAGTGCCACCGCTGTCAGTTATACGGCCACGCCGCCCGTAACTGTACAGCCTCTCCCCGGTGTGTGAAGTGCCTAACACCTCACCTCACCTCAGAGTGCTCCCGTACAAGGGACGCCCCGTCACCCCCAGCCTGTGTGCTGTGTGGCCAAACCGGCCACACAGCCAACTATAAGGGCTGTCCTAAAGCGCCACGGCGCCCCCCTCCTCCTAAACAGGTACCTCAAATACCTAAACGTTATGTCCCGCCTCCCACTGAGGAGAACTTCCCCTCTCTGCCCCATAAGGGCCCAGTCACTGTGCCCACTAAGGGCCCAGTCGCACCTCAATCCCGCCCCGTATGGGGCCCGAGGAAGGCGGCCCCCGTGCCACCTAAGCCCTCAACCTTCCCCACTCCGTCTCAAGCCGACGACTTTGCTATCATCGACTCGGTGATGCAAGGTGTCGACCTTAACGAAGTCGCCTTACTCGCGAGCAAACTCCGCGAAGCTAAGAGCCCCATCGACCGCCTCATGGCGATAAACAACCACCGCACTCTTCTAGCCGCTTTAGGCTATTAAAATATACATTCCCCACACACTCCTACGTAGGTACACTACACATATCATAACACTATACATGTACTCACATACACAATAAAAAACACTTAGTTGTTGTTGTTCTTATCATTCTTATCTTTTGTATTTTCCTTATAAAGGAATCTTATTAATATTTTAGTTTAATTGCCCAATTAATTAATTATTTCAATTAATTAATCCCGAAAGGAAGTTACTTAGCGACTTCTAAAGCTAAGTAACGCATACCCCATTAGCTAGTCATGCCCTGAGCACATAGCTCACAGTCTTTTTCATAGGGAAAGTTATAGCGGTTACTCTATTATATAATAGGGTGACGCTTATCAACTTCATAACTGCTTCCCGGACGCTAGTCCCGAGAAGACGTTTCGATACTGTCTAATAGCCTCTAAGGAAACAAGACACCAAAGGCGGGTTTAGTCAGTAAGAGTCTGACATAACCAGTTCAGCAATAGGCTGGGCTGGTACTCATGAGAGTTCCCGACCTCCTCTCCCATTAGAGTCCGAGAGGTTTGTTTGTGTTAATCATACAAACAAAAAAAAAAAAAAAAAAAAAAAAAATTTGGATTGCTGTCGCATGACTTGGTCCTAATGAGAGTATTAAATTGATAAATCTTTAACGAGTAAAGAAAATACCAATAAAAGTTTCTTGTATGAATATGAATTAGTCATCACCCCTGCCTCGTCTCATGGGTGTCCATTGAGTCCACTGCAGAGTCTTGCCTCGTGACGAAGGGATACGTTGCCTACTAATACTACTCTGGCCAGACGGATTGGAATAGGGTTTAATTTCAAGTTTCCCTTCTTTTTATTTCGTAAAGGTAATATTCACGGATATTCTCTTAATTGGTTTCTGGGATACCCCTGGGATGAGATGGGGTGGTGACATATTGTATTCTTACTCTGTCACCACACTGAAAAGCCAACTAAGACAAAATTAACTATTCTAACAGTAAGTATGTTCAGAGAACGTTTCAATTACTGAAGGGGGCTCCCAGCTAAGACACATTGAATTGATTGTAAACTCGCTATTATTATTTCAAAAGACAACTGCATCAGTAAATATAGAATTGGAAGAGAACTGAATGTCAAATTAAAACACCGATGGTCAAGTAGTAATAAGTGATTTAAAATTTATTTTCTATCAATAAAAAATGCTGAATAAACTGTATAGAACTTCATAAATTCGCTTTCTAATGATATGAATAGTTGCACTCGCTCATCGCCGCTAGTATCAACTAGTTAACAAGATGTTTTGTTTTAACTCCCAACTGATTGCCTTTATCTCGCCTCGGGACCCTGAATGAGATATGTCAATGACTTAACAGTAAAACGTAGTCGTGATAATATCTACTCGCTACTTAGCTCGTTGCAGTTAGATTCTTAGTTGTACAATAAACGTAAAGATTAATGTGAGAGGAAAGTAAAAAAGTAGGAAGGATTTTTCGACTGATTAAATTCGTTGTAGTTCCAAAACGATTTAGGTTTTCTCCGGGACCCGTATTAGGATTTTTAGTATATTATAGATTTGTATAGGATTTTTCAAAGTCTATGGCTTTTACCTTATAGGAGTCATAGTTGTAGAAAAATAGGTGGGATTAGTTTGTATTTAAGAAATTTCACTACAACAACAGAAATGTTTTCATGACGCTGAATTTCGGGTTTGCCTGATCTGGTCTTTTGCCAGTATTTTCTTACTTCATAGGTATGAACATCTTTCACAATAGTTCAGGTCTTTGTCAATAGAACTGATTTTTCATCTAAATAAGAACACGTAAGTAAATTATTTGCCATTCAGATCACTTTTCATTGATAACTTTTTAATTGCAAATCACGCAAACGCATGTAAATCACGCACGCGAATACGTATGTTACTTGTACAACATGCAGTTCAGTAAACAAATGTTTTATCAACATGCATGCATGTTTATTTAACGTGCAAATCAGTAAAGATAAGGTTTTTATACAACAAAATTGTTTACGTATAAATAATAAACGTAATCAGGAGAGGCAGATAAAACGTAAAATGCTATTTACCTTTATTTTAGCCACCGCCTGTAAAACCTATGCCGAAACGTAAAGAAAAAAAAAAGGTAATTACCATGCAGTAATATTTATAGACATTTAATCTCTACACAGCGCCATCTTTCCCAAAATAAGCTAGGCTTAACCTGCTTGTGTTAGAACATAGAAACACTCAGACCAATGCAAACAATACAGTTCATGCACACAAAGATATGCATTGCGCGGGAGTCGAACCCGAGAACTCTGCCTAGCAGCCATGTAATATAACCACTACGCCACAGAGGTCGTTATGATTACTTACGTAAGCTTACTGATAAGGTTGATCTTATGTAACATAATCCCTTGTTTTGCAGAAACCTCGCGTGCTGCTGAGATTTTAAAATGTTATGCCAGCTACTTTTGATCGAGATGACTGACAGTTGTTAAGAAATAATGATAATATAAAAACAGTAGCCTTTATGACGCATAAATAACCTGATTTAGTATATTTGGACTAGATCTGATTCAACGCAAATGGCATTACGTGAGTTGTTTGTCATTTTGTCAAATAGCAAGTTTATATCTGTAATTCAAGTTAGACAAATTGTTGGTTTATCTACTACTAGCTGACCCGTGCCCGTGAGCACTTCGTTGGGCGGCGAAAAAAACGCGTCCCTTTTTTAAACATATTTCATTCAATATAATTTGAATTTCTGGAATAAATGCAACTCCTTTCAATGTTATGAGATGTTTACGTCGTTTAATTATAAAAACCTTAGGCCTTTTATAACGGCCGCTTCAATTTCAGAAGCTAAAACATTGATTGCGATTTTTGCATACAATAATATCCAATTTATTTTATCAAAGAAAGCTATAGGCAAGCGTATCCCCTATAGGTAAGTAATAAAATAAAAATTAATAAAATAATATTTAAATAAAATTTATGTACATTGATACACCAAAGTTCAAATTATACGATTTTATTGCAAAAGCAGCTTCATTTACAACGGCTAAATTGATGGTTAATAAAATAATAATGACTTTTGCTTTCACCAGACAGTAACTATTAAATGTTTATATAATCTGAAAACACCACTCCATGAATACTTCCTTACTCAATGTTCACATCTTTCAATATTTTATAGGGACATAAGCCTTTGAATATTACAATTTACTTACGTAAGTACGCATTACTATATTCTATAGATTGAAAATTGTAAAGGCTACCTATCTCAAGTATAATAGCGTCGAGAAATTAGATCTTACGTGGTGTGATGAGGTTCTTTTAAGCTGTGACTTGATAGGATAAGAATAATATTAAATCTTTAAATAACTGCACAAGTGTAGTTGCACTCATGGTTTTTTTTTCAGAAAGTAGTCGATCCAAAGTTCGAAAAAGTCTTTTGAATCAAGACGCATGCATTTTATTACTAATTAGCGCCGGAAGCGAGAGATTTCCCACTTTGACAACCGTAAAACATTGAGAACTAAAAAAAGTTACTTTTATGGTAATAGTATTTGTTCAAATTCGAATTACTTTAGAACTAATAAAAAAACCAAATTCGTTACTAACATTTCGAAAGAAATATATCTTTGTGTAATCTGAACAAACAAGTTACGGTTAAAAAGGTCGTAGAACCAAATCTTTATCTATTGACACCTCATTGACACTCATCACTCTAGAAATGTCAGAGAGCGTAAAACAATTAACCATTATTTGCTTTACTGACACATTGACAGTGTAACCTACTTAATGCATTTACCACATGTTATACAACACGTACAAATCCAGGTTTCTTCGCACGATCATTAATTAGCAGAAATTGTTTAAGTAGTGGTGAAAGCATTGTTACTCTCAATCGAGTTTAGGATAACACTGTGGGAAGATTGTAGGCGGGCGTGGGCCGTGCATAATTACCCCAGCCAAGTTACCTAGATCTTCCACACCCCTTTAAAAGCCAGTAATTTTATATACACAAAGAGAAATTGTTACTTAATTTCAGGTCTAAGTATAATGGCTACATTTATTGCAGGAACAAAAGGCCATTAATTTGTCCGGAATCAAAATTACCGTGTCCGTGAAATCAATTATCTTTTCGTCTATTCGATAGCGATAATATATGTTAACTCCTTTATGGGTATACCCTTTGACATTAAGTTAGCAATAATCGTAAAGTTAGATTCCTTATTATACATTTCATGGGCAGCAAACATAATAATATAATTGATAGTAAAATATAATGAGAGCGAGTAAATTTCTAAGCACAATCATTATAAATCAATATAATCTCCGTGTGGTGACGGAGTAAGAATACAATATGTCACCACCCTATCTCATGCCATGGGTGTCGTAAAAACAAAATAGGTGTTTAATAATATTTATGTAATTTAAAGAAGTACAACACTAGACTACATGTAGTCTACTAGGTACATCATGTAGGAGACTACTAAAGGTCTTATATTTATTACGGTTAACAAGCAATTACAAATATTTGTTGCGTTTATAAGCGTGAAAGTTCTGGAGCAAATTTAATGTTGCAGATATCTCAGTAATGAATAATAGCACAGGTCACGGAGGTGTTTCGTTATATCAAGTTTTATCTACTCAAATATCTGATATCATAAACATGTAATCGTTTACAAGGCGAAAGTAGTAAAGGTGGATAAGTTATAGAACTTCATCATAAATTCCGTGTGCTGACGGAGTAAAAATACAATATGCCACCACTCAATCTCATCCCATGGGTGTTGTAGAAGCCGACTAAGGGACTATCTGTGAATGTTACCTTTACATAGAAAGAAGGAAAACTTGAAATTAAACCCTATACCAATCCGTCCGGCCAGCGTGGTATTAGAAGACCAAGTATCCGTCCGTCACGGGAGGAGGCCCGTCCCTGCAGTGAGACATTAAAGAGCTGTTATGACGTTATAGAACTTAAGGAGACCTAATCGTCGTGACATCCTTCCGAAATGACATATGCATAACACGGAACCGATGGCAGTATAGATGAAGCAAAAAAACTTTGTAAGGATCTTTATTACATGGCTGTTGGCGAACTGACGGTCTAACCCTAAAGGAAGGAGGAACAAATGGATGTATGTATGTACAGTCACGAGCAATAATATGTACACATTTTCAAATTTTCTAAACTATCTGCACGTTTATCTAGACATTACAATATCAAAATGAATTCGTAATTTAGAAGAGGTTCCGTACAGTTTTGAATTAATCTTCGAATTTTCAATTTTGGATTGGCAGAACTTTAGATAACTGGTTTACAAAATGCGAAAATGTGTACATATTATTGCTCGTGACTGTACAGTACAACAAGACATACATAAATAAGTTTTTATTATCATTTTTTTGACAGAGAAGGAAGGTACTAGTTTTTATATATCTTTGTGAGGATACATCTAGAAGCCATAAGAAATGAGAAAGCACCACGGTTTTACATATTATGTCAGGAAGCCGAAAACTAACAAGATGACATCCATTTCAGATTCAGTAAGATAATACAAAAATTATTGGGGTACTTGTCTTTAAGCGAACAATGACCAAAACCTATTACACTTTAATATATTGCAAAGCGTTCGGCAAACTCAAATACGAAGTTCATTGACTCATCAGCAAACACAATGAAAATAGTGACGCAAACTATTACGTTATCGATACTAGTCGATAAGTTGTTGTATAATCGCTCGATGCCCCGTCGAGATAGTCGATAGATCGGTATCGAGACGCGTGTCGTGGGCGGAGACGTTTGTAGCTGCTAGTCTACGTTCAAGTCTATCTTGTTACCTTTCTTATTCTTGAAGAGTAGATGTTACGCTGTCTAGTACAAAGTTGCAATTGTTTGTTGTACAAGCTTTTGAATAATATATATTCACACACATTCACACAGCGTCATCCAGTCCCAAACTAAGCAGAGCTTGTACTATGGGTACTAGACTATATACTTATATACTTTTTTTTTGTAAATACATACATATTATACATAGAAAACACCCAAAACAATGCAAATAATCATGTTTATGCACACAAAGATTTGCATTGAGCGGGAATCGAACCCGAGACCTCATAACCGCTACGCCACAGAGGTCGTCAAAATGTCAGTCAAAGTGGCAGTCGATTAAGGCCCCAGTCACCATACACATAATGCAATATCTCATCTTTAAATGCGACAAACCTGCAGTAGTTTAGTATTTATTGATCATGTCGTTACATACGTGTGACGTCATTTGGTGAGCGCTTACATACCTGAAACAAGAAAAATAAAATGTTATTAAGACGAAATAAGTTTAGTCTATCCGTGTGGTGACGGAGTAAGAATACAATATGTCACTACCCTATCTCATCCCATGGGTGTCGTTAGGGTTTAATTTCAAGTTTTCCTTCTCTCTATGTAAAGGTAATTTACACAGATCGTCCCTTATTCGGTTTTTACGACACCCATGAGATGAGATGGGGTGGTGACATATTGTATTCTTACTCCGTCACCACACGGTTACCCCATAATACCTATTAGTTTACATGCTAATAGGTATGTGACGTAGCGTAGTAGTTATACAACACAGCAATGACATTGTTAATGAATACAGAGAAAGAATTACTCGGTATAGCAGAGGTGAGGGTCACGTGAAGGACAATGGTCAAGGTTGAAAGCCTAGGGCAGGGCTATCGCGATATCGATTGCTTGCTTCCATAGTAAAGTACGATAAACTTCTTGATTTGATTAGTGGTTTGTATGAGGACGTTATTACTTTCCGATTGATATCGATTTTCCCTGCTTGTAATAAAAGGATTTTCAGGTGTATTTAGATATACCATACCAAAATCATAACAGGCCACCAATGTCCTACTCCAGGGACGGGCCTCCTTCCGTAACGGAGGGATAATTGGCCTACTAATACCACGCTGGCCAGACGGATTGGTATAGGGTTTAATTCAAGTTTTCCTTCTTTCTATGTAAAGGTAATATTCACAGATAGTCCCTTAGACAGTTTCGGAATGGTGGTATTACCAATATCATTATTTTCTATTAAGACACTCTTACCTCCCTCACATTCTTAGTCAAAAAGTTACAATCTATATTAGAAGGAGTAATACTGGTGAAGGACAAATAAATCACTTTGTTTTGACTAAATTAAAATAAAACATTTTCAATCTGAACCCTTGATTCTAACAGAATATTCTTTCCAAATATCGAAGGGCGCGGTCTTTAATTATCTTAAACGCTTTTAACGAGTTTTAAAAACCAATTAAACTCACTGGAAATATAAACACCAAGTCCGAATGTATTTAAAATATTAACTAAAAGCTATTACGAAGGTGTCTTGTTATTACCCGGGTCAAGGGCACGATGTTAAGCCGGGGTCAAAGTCGGGATAACCGGCGCAAGGAGGGGCCACAAATGGGTCGGGCGAAATAGGTCACCGTACAGCTTGTGTTTGAAATTTAAATAAATTATATGAAGCTCTTGCATTAAGTATTGCTCTTGCTCTATGCACTGTATAGGAAACTTATGTATGTATGACAGGTCAAGGTTTATGGAATGCATTTGTTAGCAATAAGGGTTTACTAAAATGAAAAATTTTAAATCGAGTAACATACGTTATTTATGAACTCATCTAAGAGATCTGAACAAGGAGTATCTTCTGAAGTATTTTTAAACACTTTATATCTTAAAAGTATCCTAAATGTGTCCAAAGATTTTTACCAGCATGTAAAATCATTGAGGGAAATTTCATGAAATAGGAAAATTATTTTAGCTTGTTCATAAATAGAAAAGTTCTCCATATTAACACTAAAAATAAAAAAAAACTATATAAATACTACAGCATAAGCAATAATAAAACCGTAAACATAGTTCAAAGAAAAAGAAAATTCTGTAAATTATACTTTAAACATTACAATAAATCATATAAAAAGATAGACGTACAAATATACGTACGTAGTCTTAACAAAAAGCAGGTGGCTGTCACCGTATATGGGCGTGGCAGGTCCCAAAGGGTTAACGCAACGAAACAGCCATACCAACGCGTACATGCACTTGCAACAGCCGATAACAGGAAAACTGTTACGGGGAACTCCATGCCACCTTAAATTTGTAAAACTTGATTCCATGCTAATCTTATATGCGTGTTTAACGGGTGTTTAGTTTTTTGTTTGGGGTCCAAAATATAAAACTTACAAAGGGTGTTTCAATATGAACTTTGTTCTTTAATCAGGACTACCTCAGCATAATCATGGATTTGATATTTAGTCTTTTGAAATCTTATTAAAATAATTCAAATCCACTATGAAATTGGTGGTTCAGTTATGTTACAATTAGTAAAATTAAATATTGAGAAGGCTTTGCATTAAGATTTCGGAGAATAAAAAATAATCAATAACAATGTTTTTACTAAATCACCTTTTAAACTCGTGTAGTTTACACAGCGTACAGAAAGTACACAAAATATATAAAACCGTAAATCAAATACGAAACCTCATAAAACAAAGCAAAATTACCGAATTGTCACAAAAATAAACGAATGAATTGTCCGATACCTGAATACAAAAACTGGTAACATAAATATGGTTACCGGCCACCCTGACCCTGACACGCGGATTCATTTATATTCCAAGAAAAACCTCGACCATACATACAATTCATACATCAATTTAAATTGTAATATGTTTTTGTGTGTAAAACGAGCGAGCCTTCCGTCAGTAATCAATTGGTATTTTGTTAACATTTATTGTTCTTGAATAATGATTCTTGTTAAGATCTCTACGGATGATCGATTTTGTTTATTTTATTGATTTATTTCATGTTTTGCACTGAATTTGAGCAAGAAATGTAATTGCTTAATAAAACGTACTGAAGCGTAATTCAGTTGATACAAAAAAGCTATGCAGATAACTAACAAAACTATAGAGAAATATATCGGACCAGTCAGTGTCTTAAATCTTGTAATTTTAAGAGGTAGTCCCAATTCTTACTTGTATGCACGTACCTATAAATAGCCACTACTAAATATAACCTTAAGGCGTGACCTATACAGAGCCACGACTAGGCATTTCAAATTGCTGGGTACTTGCTATGAGACTGAATAAAAAAATCACGAATTAATAGCTGAATATTAAAAACTTGATATAAAACTATACAAATTCGCCTAGCCAGCATGTTATTGATAGGAGAAATCCCGTCTTTTTCTGGGCTGCTACGAGGTTTTATTTAACAAAAAACGTATTTTGTCAACTACAATGTAATAATTAAATTTCCACATACCTTAAATTTTCATAATAAAGGCAATAAAAGCAATAAATTTGGTTCAGTGTTAATGATTTTTTACACATCCGTACAAATACGTAGTTCCCAATAATAAATAACAGTATCGTACTTGAAATATATTAAAACCAGTAAAACGAGGAGTGTTACATTGTTGCAAATATTTACTCGAATTTAAAAACAATTTTGGCCTTATTGTCTATTTTAGGACGAGGTTTGAGTTTTACGTTGAAATCTAGAGTTGGTATACAGCTATGCTGTCTTTCAACTACGAATAGGTTTTATTTTGCTGAAATGAGGGTAATTACTATCTAGCTTTTTGCTGCATTAAGTAAAGAGTACCAGAGATTTTTTTAAATTTTATTATTTAAATATATTTACCATGTAAGAGGTTGCGGTTCCGAACCCCATGCCGAAAAATTCTTTATGCTATATAAAATAATGGTTACGAGCCAAAATGCTGTTTGTGTCTAAATAAATGTCTGCTTAAGTCCATACTAACTCGTAAGTTTTAAAAATCTAATGTATTTAGATACAAAATCATAGTAGGTACCCTAATTTTATATAGGTACCCTACATACTAAAAACGAAGTGATTTTTATCTTATGAATTTTTAATGATACATAAGTGAAACACGCGTCGTGACTTCGATAAAGAGTGCGTTAAATAAAAACATTAAACCTCCATTGAAATTCTTTAAAAAGACGAATTCAGACGAAATTATGTGTGCCTTTAAACAATGGTGGATGCAAATTAACTGCAGTAATATATTTTTTATACTGGTTATGCACAATCGAATGCCCCGTAAAGGTACCAGAGGCATTTTTGTACGGTCTGCTCATTGTCTGGAAATTGTTCATAAAAAATGCCCCGGAAATGTCGTACGTTGTCCGACATTATTATAAGTACGTACAAACAGAAAGTGATGTAATCTATACACGATAATATTGTATGTTAATCTGCATATTAATACGCTTTTGTTTGTTTAAACTACTTATATCGAATTTACCATTTACGTACGCAGTCAGAACATACTCATTTTACAGTTTTATTACAAGTGATTAAAGTAATACGAGGGAACATCTCATGACCATGGCTGGTGCAACCTGGCCGAAGCGTCGAGTGCTTCAAAGGTAAATAGTTACATATTTACTAATTTATATCGTGTAATAATCGTACTTGTATTTATTTTTATTTATTTATTTATTTTTATTTAAAACTTAATGTACAATATCATGCACAAAGGCGGACTTAATGCCAAAGGCATTTTCTACCAGTCAACCTTAGGATGATGCAGAGACAGAGTAATGCAATTAAAGGTGGAACAACAAGCTTTAAAATTATTATTATTATTTTAATAATATAAACCTACACATATAGATATTAGAAGAAGGTATAAATATTTATATAAATATACAAATTAGAATAGAGTACATATTAATAAATAAAGAAAAAAAAATACATAAGAGTAACATTTTATTCTGCTGACTGATTGCCGAACAATTGCCTAACTTTGGTTTTAAAAGTAAGACAGCTAGTTGCTAGCTAGTTGTTTAGCTAATATTAATAGTTTTAAAGTTAATACGAAAGAACAAGACAACAATGAATTACTATGTGAGGTTTATAAAAGACTTACATTTGACTTAGTGATCATGCGCTTAGGCAGGGAATTTTCTCTTAGAAGACATACGACTCGAAGAGCTATTCTATCAATTTATAGCTTAGTACTTCCTTTAATTTACTTTTATGAGACGTGATTTGTACGAGATGAAATAGCCACTATATATTCTTACCGTCTTACTAATAAACATTTACACACTCGCTATAACAAGGTTATAACAAAAACGTTACTAATAAACACACTCCGCTATACGCCTGTTATAGCGGTGGTGTAAGTTGTACGTCATTTTATACAACTGTTATACAGTCGACAGACCTCGTATAACAAGTGCATAACTTACAATATTGTGTTGATTAATCTCTAATTATGGATTATTTACATTATTTTGAAATTTTTGACGAAATGGAGAGTGAAGAACCCCCAAGAAAGTAAAAACTACTAATCTCGTTATAATCCGTTTATTTTAGATGATTGTAAGTTTAAAACCAAATAAAGATTTACGAAGGCGTATGCAAAGGAAGTGGTAGATTTAATCCGTGGTGAAATCGAACAGAGTACTAGAGGTCGTGTCTTTTCAAGAGATCTTCAAGTTTGTACAGCATTAAGGATATGGGCGCGACAGAAAGTGGAAGATGATGCTGCAGACATTCACGGCATGAGTCAACAATCCGCGACAAATGTATGCCGACACGAGTTGCTATTGCACTAGCAAGAAAAGCTTACCATTTTATTCATATGCCACGAACTCTTGAAGTGGAAGAGGAAGTCATAGCAGAATTTCGTAATATATGTGGCTTCAGAAACGTTACAAATGCTATTGCCTGATTGCACACATATTAAGATCAAAAAGGTTGGTGGTGACAATACTATATCAATAGAAAAGGAGTGTGTTCAATAAACGTATAAGTGGTATGCGATTCCAGCCTATTAATAAAGGACATTGTAGTACACTGGAGGGGAAGTACTCATGATTCCCGAATTTTCAGAGAAAGCTCAATATGGCAGAGATTTGAAAATGGAGAATTTCATGGTCGGGTGATGCAGGTTATGGACTAACAGGTTGTTTGTTTACACCTGTACAAAATCCTGCTAATATTAAGGAGGAGGCCTACAATAAGATTCATATACTGACTAGAAACCCTGTAGAAAGATGCTTTGGTATATGGAAACAGAGATTTCGATGCCTATTACACGGATTCAGTGTATCATTAGAAAATGTTAAACTGTATTTTTGCACTTGCGCTTCTGCACAATATTGCAATGAAAATAGGGCAAAATACAGAAATAATGGACATCGCCCGGTGACCCCGTTTTGAGACATAGACCACAAGAACTCAAAATAATGCAACTGGATAAGTTGCAAGGCAATTATTTATGAATTATGTTTTGTAATATAATTATAAAGTCAAATAAAATACATTTTAGTTATCAATTTTATTTATTTTCTCTGTACGTATTACATTTTCCAGTTCTAAATTTTTCATTTTTAACTGCTGCTCTTTGCCTTGGAGTAAATGTTCTTCTTCGGCCCACTCGTGGGACTGTGTGTTATCACATTAATCCATTTTTAAAGCTTGTTTTGTTACAAAATCACACCATACATTAGCCTATCGATATTGTCACTATTTAGTTTTCGAGGTCAACTAAATACCTTTTCTAATAAATCCCAATTTGCAAAAACGCTTCCTCTTCTTTGCTAGTTATCTTTAATCACTTGATTCCATTTTAATGCTCATTTTTATGAGATTGTAAATCAAAATAAACCGCGCAAACAGAATACGAAATGAAATATCAACAACTCAACCGTTTTGACATATTTTTAGAGACGTTCAAAAGTAATGTCAAAATTTGCTAATATAAAAATATGTAAAAGTGTGTAAAATTTTGCGTTTATTACGATTTCTAAGTCGAATTTCAACATTAGGGCATTATATTAATATTATTTATGGCATATTAATTTATTTAATATTTTTACAATAAGAATTAATAGGTAAAAATATGAAACTAATTTAATGACATTTTTTAATATATTACTTTTTAGAATGTTTCTGACAGTATTGCCAGTGGTCAGTGTCATAACTATTTAATAGTTACCCAATGCTTATACCTGGTTTATTAGTCAAGTAGTGTATAAACAGCTATTACGCTCCTATTCAATGAATAACTATTCATGTGTATAACGACTGTATAAGAAATTTTTTATTAGTAAGACAGTTAGTCCGTTTGATGTTTATTACAACAAGCCTACTAATATGCATTAATAACTACATAAAATGTCTCAACAAGAACTTATAGATTATTTTGTGTAACTTTCTTTCACTTTGCACTAAACACAATAAAAATATACCTAAGTGAAATTTAATCTCATGTTATAGTTCTGCAATATATCTCAAAACAGCTGATACGTCCTTAAACATAAAATAACATTCTTCTCAAACGCCGTATACTTCCTTTCTTTTTGGTGTTGTTGGGACTATGTAGCAGTAATTGAATATCCACCAGATAAACTGATTACTCCGTCAAATAAGTAAGTTCTATTTTAAATCGGTAACTAGTAGAATGAGTTTCCTCTATCTCACTAGACTAATATCAGCAGAGGGCTATTATTCATGGAAATAACTACTAAAATAATATTCACTTTCCGTAACTAAAACGCTAGAAATCATGCCTGAGAACATATTAGATTTAGACATTAGAACAGAATATCCATTAAACAATATAGACACTGAAATTAAACTATTACTATCATTACATTAGCAATACTCAGAAAGGCTTTCACTGCAATTCACAGTCCCAGCCATAAACGCAGATGCAATAATAATTCAAACTATTAGTCGAATTTCGTGTTCCCGGGGCGAGCAGTGAAAGTAGTTCGCTACTGGGCTTTGCTCAGCCTTAGGCTTGATGCTTTACTATAAGCGAGAAGCGGAAATGGCAAGCCATTTTCAGCTAAGACATCTCTCTTGTCATCACAAAGATAGTGAACGACAACCATCGAAGTAATTTAAGCTTTTTTTATAAGCTCTCTGTAAAGGTTTTAAGAAGAACTAGAGTCATAATGTTTCAAAGGAAAGGCTAGATATGTTTATCATCGAACACGATATGCAAGTGCAAATCGTTTGTGGGACTTTTCGTTCGGCAATCGCATGGCGGTCGATAACTAGGCGGCTAATAACTGACCTTGCATTACCTAGTTCATGGACGAACTATAGTTCCGTATGTAGTACCTATAACCTTCTGTTGATTGTGACATCTAAAGAATAAGCTTAGGTGAAGAGCACAGTCAACCACTTCGGCACGCTAACTCTATTAACTTATAACTTAAGTCGTAAGTTTACCAGCGCGTGCTACGCCAGAGCTTGTGATGTTTATCGCCTATTTATGGTCGCATTAACTTGTAAAAAGCCTATAATTTTGCCTCTCCATAGCACGGTGAAAAATGTCCTTAGGGCAGCACGCACCTTCTCATAGTCTGTCTTATATCGATAAGCGATTATCGGGAAATTGAACTATCGATACGACGTTGATATTGTCTGAACAACCATAATTTGTTTAGATTACTTAAGCGAATGACAGGTTATATCGAAAGTATCGATGGATGGATAAATATGATAATATTTAGATATAGTTACCCCATATTTATCTGTATAGTACAGATATAGATAAAAACTTACTAAGGATCCCTACAGTTCTTTACTATGGTTCAATGAGGTCAGTCAGAGCCACACTAACACCGTACTTGACATTCATTTTTAGGATCCGGACTCGTAATGACATTACCTGGGTGAACAAAGTCATTGGCAAGAGTTTTTAAATGCTAGTCAAATTAAAAATATACAAAACAGGCTGGCTTACCATTAGGTAAACAACCTACAGAACTGATTACATAATTTTTTTTTTTTTTTTTTTTTTTTTTTAAAAAAGACAACTCCCGCACTAGGGATCATGCCCTGTGTCGCGGGGACTTTTACAAACATCAATTAACGGACACATATAACACCCAGACTCAGGACAATAATTTGTGGATCTCACAAATTATTGTCCTGCGTGGGGATCGAACCCACAACCTCATGCGCGGCAGCCGCTGGCTTTACCGGCGCGCCACCGAGGACGTCAATTTAAACTAACCGAACCGATAAATGCGTTTCTTCTTAATCAGATCAAGCTCTGACCATTACGAAAGTGCAAATTGCCATTTTCGATAAAAGCCTAGCGGCTACATTGCTGATTGCCTAACGAAAGGTCATTGGTATAAATAATAGGTACTACGTTAAATTATAACCATTAACTATTATTTAATTTATTTAGGTATTTGTTTAAACAATAAAACAATATATTTATAACGTTACATATAACAATATTATTTTTAAAATAATTATTATGGAAATAATAATCAGTGTGTTCACGAATTTTCAGCACTTTAATAAAAAAAAAATCATACAATATTTATACATACACACTAATACGTTGGAAACAACCATTTTATTGTGTATCAGCTATATGACAGCCACAGAAATCGGTCCTGCGCATTCCGCATCCAGTCCTTTTTGAGGTCGTCGGTTCATCTAGCTGGGGGGCGTCCTACACTACGTTGTTGCGTGTTGGGAGAGGCCTATGTCCAGGCAGAGGACTGCGATAGGCTAGTTGATTCATTGATATGACAGCTATAAATCTAGACAAAGGTTGTCTAGCGTTTTTACCGCACCTGATCCTGTGCCTCCGACATTCAAGGAAAAAAATATTTATTTCCTCAACAGTATCAGTAAGATACATTTATTTATACAAATTATTGAACAACCTTACCTAATAAACAACAATAATCTCGCAATTAACACTAGGAAATATGAAGTATCGTAAATCTATCAATAGTATCTTAAACTTAAAACTAGTTAATGCGCACAGACAGACCGTCGTCGTACAGTTAATATAGTCGGCGTCTAGGGCATATGAATCACGGGCGATGAAAGGCCGTGGGTGTCCTTATGAAACTTCCTGGCCCACCCACAGGGACCAAGAAAGGAAGACTAGGAAGCGAATGCCAATAGATTGCCTGTAGCACTGATGTAAGTGAGAGATTGCCTGTAGCACTGATCAAAATGAGATTCTTGGAATGTAGATAATGCTTTCTGAGATCATTTTATTACTTGACTGATCCAGAAGGAAAGTTATGTAATTCGCGTGTGTTTATAAATGTATGTTGATATAGAACAAATTCTTGGGTTAAGTAATCCATCATATCCCATGGCGGAAAAGCCGGTCACAGAATAAAGTCTGAGGTGCCATTAGATTCGTATTTTTCCTTGGAATACCATACAATGTCTATGAGATATGTAATGTCTATAAGACGCAAGAATTCTTCACCTGATAAAAGGAGTTTTTACCGCACATATCAATATTAAACAGTAAAATCTCCTAACTTTCCAAAGCAACGTACATCAGTAAGTAACAAATCACAATACGGTGAACACTAGATCACGTGAGCTATTAGCAGTATCTTAGCGTCTAACATTTATCTCGCGGCTACCTGTCACACATAACACGTTACACTCAGACGCGCTGTGTGGGCGAGCCTTTGTTACTGCATCGATGACTTTGAGACGATTTATTTATATGAGCTCTGTGTATGTTACTGATGTTTACATGAATTAGAATTATCTACTATTAGAACTGAAAAATCTTCATGGGTGGATAAGTATTTGAGTTACTAAAGCATACAAAACAAATAAATAAATATATAAATATTCCTCACACATTCACACAACGCCACCTAGTCCTAAACTAAGCAGAGCTTGTACTATGGATACTAGACAACGGATAAACATACTTAAATACTTTTTTTTTGTAAATACATACATATTATACACACAAAGATTTGCATTGAGCGGGAATCGAACCGGAGACCTCTGCATAGCATTCATGTTATATAACCACTACGCCACAGAGGTCGTCAATGCGACATTGACTGCTCTGCATTGCCGCAGTCACATTGAGCAAGGTAAGCGTCTCTGAATCCCCACTTGCACATATTTTCTCTACAGCGGCCAACCTGTGTTCAAAGTAGTTTATAACACACAACGAGCTTTGTCTGACTCACAGCAATCACTTGTCTAACAACAAGGTGCAATACCTTATTATATTATCATACGTTTACTGCTAATATTCCTCGTAAGATATAAACAATTGGCAACGCCAGTAATAGATAGTAAGTACATGGCACTCCTTATTGCATATCATTATTATTACTAAGACTTTCATAAGTTTCACTGCGAATACATTCACTTACCTGAAGATTACCATCGAGGGCAATTCGAAAGGGAACTCTGCGCGATAGGGTCAGTTCCCTCAAGTGCAATGTTGTGAAGGAAGGCCGGGGGGCGCGCGAGTGCGATAAGCGGGATATTAAGTTACAATACTTGTTTTTATTCATCTATGATTTTAAATATTTTTGAAAACATAGGAAAGCATTTTTATAGAACAAGCCCTATTCGACGCCAGGCCATCGTGTTGTTAGTAGACTTACATTATCCTGACCACTAAATAGGCTCGTTGCTAGAAAGAGACAAGGATGGTCTGTCATTTGGAAAACTTCTATGATTTTGGTAATTAATCTGATTAATGAAAATCCTATCGAAACCGTTGGATCGCACAGCCAGGAACGACTAACAAAATCTATAATTAAGATTTTTTAACCGAAAATAGGTAGTTCATCTATGTATTGCAAGCTCTACCTACAATTTTTTTGCAAAATAAATAAATAAATAATCGCTATCCGCTTCGACTATCACACAAACCATACGCTGATAACTTAGAACGCGCAAGAGTAAGAGCAGTGTATTTTCGTCTGAGTCCATCGTAAAACTAAAACACAACACTACCATTCTCAAACCTAGCGACGGCAGCGCGACCGCAGCGCTGCAGTCGCGCTGCCTCTTAGCGGCAAATTTGAAGGCGCCCTAAGATAAGAAAAAGCAAGTTGAGATAAAAGCTCTTGCGCATTTCACTAAACTGCTTTTTATCGCTTTACAAAATAAACGTATTACATAGTAACATCAGATAACTTATAGATAACTTAAGTAATTCTAAGTTTGAGAAAGAGGTTCCTACTTTACTCCGAAGAGGTAATTCTGGAAGCTTATTTCGTCACATGCAAAGCATTTCACAGACCATAATAAAATAGGTATACCTAGACTGAAAGATATTATTTTCTTTTTTAAAGTTAACTCCTTCGTTAATTAGTGATCATTGTTTGTCTCCCGGGGACTTCTTTCACATTAACGGACACAAATAATCTTAGGAATCAGAATAATCATTTGTGAATCGTATAAGCAATGGTCTTATTATGTCTTCTTCATAATGTTATCTTCCTTCTTTTGTTTTCGTACAGAATAATTAAGATTAAATAAAAATACAATTTAAAAGACGTTATTATGTTAGATGACCATAAAATGTATACAAACTTTGATGAATAATAAACCTTTATTTGTCTCTAACAGTTCCTGCATTTAATCCTAAATATAATTTATCGATTGTTGCAAATGTGATAACACCAATAAATTTGTTGCATACAACTCTACAATAGCACAAGACATTCAGTGATTTAAATACAATCAGAATCGAGTATTGCAATATCGATCGAGTCAGTAAATCCTACACTCGAAACACATATTAAAATCGGTAGCAACTTGTGTCGACATCATAACGTTATTTATTGTTTCATTTTATCTCGTGAACATTACGGTCGGCATACACGAGGTTGCACGAACAATACAGAGACGGAAGTTGCTGGACAACCAGACCACAGTACCGTTGTGCAGCGAAAAGTAGCTGTTGTAACACCGAAATCGTATATAAGTACCTTAACAGACGGGTCAACGAGATAACATCTTTTTCAAAACAGAGAAAGGCACATAATAAAATGAGAGAATTCAGTTTTTTTTATCTTTAATATAAATTCGATGGAACACCATAGCGTATACTTATCTGTACAAGTACCTATATAAATTGACCACTACTGGTATAAAGGTTATTATAGTCAAACTATATAGGACAATAAGTTGTCCGTGTTTTGACGACATTAATATACCGCTGTTTAATTAGCGTGTCACAGTACTATTTTGTCAAGACTAAGGAACTACTATATTTTCAAAGGTTGTCGTAAACTGCAATTAAGGGAATGTAAAGTCAGCATCTTTAGGAAAGGAAAAAAGCCTTTGTATAAATAAATTCAGGAAAGGGTGATATTTTTAGGCTAAGTTTCCCATTTTTTAAGGAACAGAGTGGGAAAGTTTATGTGCTTTTATGAATAAGTAAAAATTGAAAGTATCTTTATTTTATATCTCCGTGTGGTGACGGAATAAGAATACAGTGTGTCACCACCCCGTCTCATCCCATGGGTGTCGTAAAAACCGATTGAGAGACTATTTATCTTCACGTAATAAAAAGAAGAAAAACTTTAAACAAAGCCTTGTACCAATCCGTTTGGCCAGCGTGGTATTAGTTGGCCAAGTATCCCTCCGTCACGGGAAGAGCCCCGTTCCAGTGAGCAGTGGGACATTAAAGGGCTGTTATGATGAAGTATCTTTAGCGTGTTTCCTACGACTAGCAAATTAAGCAGTTTGTAGCAAAATAGTAACAATGAAACCAAACAAAAACAAATTAACGAGCACTTATGCTTTTATTCCGTAAAGGCTTACTGATTTATTCAGATTCACGAATATTTTAACAGTATAAACGGTTATCTGCAGAAACGGCAAGTGTGCGTGCTCAAATTCACGCAATCGAAATATGCGGTAGCACGAATATCGCACGCAGGGCTCTTTACCGAAAACCGGACCTTTGTAATGTTTTGTTTCATAAAATACGAAAGAAAATACTATCTCTCAACTCTGCACAATTATTATGTAGACAATTAAGTTTTTCATGACAGATGATGATGACACTGATTGTTATCCTTTCATAATACCAGCGCTATGGGCAACCATAGCACAGTGCTGAGAAAGGTACCCTTTTTGGTCTCACACAGTAGGTACCTATTTTAGTTTAAGTCATTATAATGTATCTACATACGCTGTGTGAGAACTGAATATATACATATATTTTCTTTCTTTCTTTATCACATCATCATACTGTTAATTGTTGTTTTTTCTACATCTAATCGTTAACTTATTTTCAAATCAATCAAAATAACTGTAATTTATCAAAATTTAAATAATCATTCCAAATCTAAATACTCAAACTGTTTCCGTGGCTTATTTGTAACATTTGCGGTTGTCTTAACCCAACAGTTTTGTAAAAACACCGACAAAGGGATCATCACTACTTGACAGGCGTGTTCTACAGTTTCCTCTTCATACGCAACGTCATCATGAGTCTTAAAACTGTCTGTACCAGTAATCGTAAAATATCTATGTAAAATATTGACTTGTATATTTAAAAAGCATTTCCTACTACCATAGTAAGCTGAATCTCCAGTGAAAGACCTGTCATACGTCAAATGATTAACATTTACAAATAATGAATATGAATAGGGCGGCATTATTAATAACTGAGATCGTTATAGCCACACGCCCACGAACGTGTCAGTGTCAACCACCAAGGAAGTGATACAACCGCTTTTATACGTCTGTGAGACAGGCATTTTCTTCTTATCGTGTGTTAAAATAATGCTTTTGCCGCCACTGTCATTAGATAATACAGATAAAATATTTACTTTATTTCTATACTATCTAAATAATTTTACTGTTTCTTCTATTCCCATGTGGACGTAAAGATTTTCTTTAACAACGCACTAATATGCCTTAAGAACCGCAGAGTATCTTTTACAATAAGTAATAACTAATCATTTATTTAGCAAAGATTAATGCACAATATTTGCATCGCCATATTAAAAGATATAAAGATATGCACAAGATTAGGATCGTGATCGAGTGCAAAATCAATACAACGAAGGGATCGTGCACAAAGTGGGCGTTTAACCTCTGACCGAGGGCGTGGGCTGTGCGGGCGCACACGCCGCGTCAAGCGATCCATCATGCTCGCTATCTGTGGCAAATTAACCCACTAAAGACGCCACCGACGCTAACCGACCAATATCTATGATACCTGTTCTTGAACACCTGATATGGTATCGAGGGTCATATATTCCGGGCGTGTACTTAGTTTTACTACCCGCGTGTGACGTTTACAAATCGCCCCAACACCAAGTACGTCACGGTTTCCAATTTACTTTCTTCCGCGAGTTGAATGCCGCTGACCTCGTAGACCACAAGTCGTGGAATCGATATAATGGGTTCGGTTATTTGCATGATGATGGATATCGGGTGTAATTCATAATAAAGGGAAAACAACCGATGCCAATAAATAATCTATTTATGAACGATCACTTCCTTCTCTGCTAAACTATTGAAACCACTAAGAACCTTATTTCTGTATAAGTATATGTATAATTACGGTATTTCTACTAAACAGCATGGTATTTTCATATAAAATTTGGGTTGTTTTAAACACAACACTGCTGGACTCTCCTCCGTGTGGTGACGGAGTAAGAATACAGTGTGTCACCACCCCATCTCATCCCATGGGTGTCATAAAAACCGACTAAGGGACTATCCGTGAATATTATCTTTACGTAATAAAAAAGAAGGAATACTTGAAATTAAACCCTATACCAATCCGTCTGGCCAGAGTGGTATTAGTAGGCCAAGTATCCCTCCGTCACGGGAGGAGGCCCGTCCCTGCAGTGGGACATTAATGGGCTGTTATGATGAAACACAACACTGCTAGACTTGGGCCACTCCAAGTCCACGCTACTCCTTTCGGTCCCCTGCCCGTCTCATCAGGTCCATTGCAAGCAGTGGACCGTTTATGGCTAAGATGGACAGATGAAAACAACAGGTTTGCTTTATATCCAGTACCACGTGAAATAATTCCGGTAACCCTAAACGAAACAAGTTTATATAATTGTAAAGACGGCACGTCAATTACGTGAGTAAACAATTACGTAAGCGTAACACAAGTGAGCGAGATCGTGAATGAGTTGAATGATACGGCCATTACAGGCAATTAAGAGCATGAAACGTATCTGACGCGAGCTGAAGGAACAGGTCTAGATAATGTTTCGTACACAATAGGACAAGTACTTTCTGCTAAGTGATCGAGCTCGAGATGTCGTTTTGAAGACGTTGCGTTGGATATGTGACTTGAGATGCGGCTCACATAGACATATTTTGAAGGTATTGTGAAGAAATGCGGTATACTATCTAACACAGAAGTAAAGATCTGTAGTAGGTTTCATATCGAAATTGTTATTATATTCCAAGAAAAGATGAAAAAAAAACACAATTAGTCTGTCATCATACCAGCCCATTAATGTCCCACTGCAGGGACGGGCCTCCTCCCGTGACGGAGGGATACTTGGCCTACTAATACCACGCTGGCCAGACGGATTGGTATAGGGTTTAATTTCAAGTATTCCTTCTTTCTATGTAAAGGTAATATTCACAGATTGTCCCTTAGTCGGTTTCTACGACACCCATGGGATGAGATGGAGTGGTGACATATTGTATTCTTACTCCGTCACCACACGGATAATTTTATAGACATATTTTGAAGGTATTGTGAAGAAATGCGGTATATCTAATACAGAAGTAAAGATCTGTAGTAGGTTTCATATTGAAATTGTTATTATATTCCAAGAATAGATGAAAAAAAAACACAATTAGTCTGTAAAAGGAATTAATTGCAAGAAAGGTATCTGATGTACCTGTATCATCAACTTTCTGCTAGGTAATCAAGGTGCTAGTAATTTCCTTTTACGGCTGTTGATAGAGTATACGATTGCAAAAATGAGGTTATGAGTTCGGATCCCATAAAGTATATAGATTAGTGGAGTAGTTGTGGCTGTAGCCGAAGTAAAAGCTATCATTATAAAAAAGATGAACCGAGAATCTGTATCTTATGTTAACCTATTTCCGTAGATTTAAATTAATATAAAAAAATAGTTTTAAGAATGGATAACAAGTTATAACTCTTTCTGGAACGCTACATGTAAATCTCGTCCTTATTTGTCAAAAACAAGATTTTTTTGACATCTACGAGTACAAGCTTGTTTTAGCAATATTTTTTGTCTTGTATGCCAATTTTCTCAGCCAGATTGGTTGCCATACTATTCTCTTTTATTTTACTTTTATTTGCCGGTTACCCTGCAATGTATATTTTTGTCGAATTTTTCATCTCAGCAATTTTTAGGGCAGTAACTTTATACTTAAATTTTCTTAAAATTGTTATTTTTTTAAGCTGAATTATTTCAGTTTTTCTTTATCACTCATACATTAATTGAACAATTGGTTTATATGCATAAAGCTTACATGCTGGCTCAACAATCCTAGGTCAACAAAAATGTATTGTAAGAGCAATAATTATGATGAAAGCGCGCGCCACTCAAGCTTAGAACCGTGAAGCACCATTGATACGGCTATCACTTTGAAATGTCTTGTCGCCTCCGAGACTATAGGCCGACCGCTTATCTCAGTCCCCGCCTGCGGTATGAAAGGGACGAGGGGGCGGGGTAGCGGTGTGCGTTATGGTAGCGTACACAAGAGCTATATCGAGTTGGTTCTATGTCAAATTAAATAAATTTTTACAAAAAAAAAACTGACTTCAAAGACAAAAATAGCACTAAAAAGTAAAAAATAATTATATGCCGACCGCTTAACTCTGACCTCGCCTGTGGGGTGACTGGGGGGCGGGGAATGACGACAAAGGGGATCGCACAATTTTGATTTACAATGACAGTGCCCAGCACAACATAGATAAGAATAAGTACTAACGTATAGATAGCTATCTCTTGATTTTTTGGCAAAACGGCGCCATCTAGTTACTGCGACCCGAACTACATTGCATCAAAAGACGGCTTTATATACCTACATAGTTATTACTTTATATACACGGAAGAAAAATCAAGTGGAAATGCAATACAACTTATTCACAATTGGGAACCGCTGTTCCCAATAAAATTAATATTTATAAATTAATATAATTTTATTTCTGAAATTTTTAGTGAAAGTGCTTATTTAATACGTTTCTTATGAAAACGTATAGGTATTCAATTTTCATAAATACCTTAATATAGTGTAGAAGTAAATTGTATAGTGTAATATTGTATGTATTGCTGTAAATGTGCCATATTTTTATTTTTCTTGTATTTTTAGTGAATGCGTATAGGTATACGCATTCACTAAACTACGTTTCCGTAAAAGTATATACAAATAATTAAAATAATTATGTTGAATGAATTTAAATTTCGTTCCCTAACTGAGTATTTGAAAGTCGTTCATAGACAAATGGGTAATAAGGTTCGTATCCCATGCCGACGAATTTTTTTGGGCAATTTTTTATTTACACAATTTTTTTATTTACAATTTACATGCGCACATTACGCAACCTTGGATGCTGCTGGTCTACGGAATATATAGTTAATATTGTATTCTGCATGACTTGACGGATTTCATTTCAAAATTATTATCAATGTATATTTATTATTATTATGTCAAGGATTCTCTGCAAAGTGCGTCTATCTGATAGTTCCAAAATCGTAACATAAAGAAGTTGTTAGCACAATGGGTGGTAACAATATTGTACAATATGGATTACTTGAGCCAGTAGTCATTCCAATTCAGCCTAGACTTAACCGGGAATATATTGAAGAAACAGGATTTAGTGCAGCCGAACTATGCTCAATTCTTAATAATAATGTTATTAATAATTGTTTAAAATATATTTATTTAAATATAATAAAATATAGTTATTTTTTTTTAATTTATAAACTAATCCATAAACAATCAACAATTTTATGTCATAATGTCGAAGTCATTTAATAATATAATCTGTAATTCATGGGCGGCATTCCATTTGCTTTGGTATTATCTTATTTCGTTGGCTGACACCGACTCCAAAAATAACAATAATTTATTACATAATTTGTAATAATTTGATTTTGTTTTAAAGAATCTACAAATAAATATATTTGTTATTTAAGAAATATCCTTAACAATCCTTTGTACAATAATTAAAAGAACCTATTCTTTAGATTAAGAATGGCTGATTTAAAGTATATAATTATAACTAAAGTCTTAGAAAATATTTACAAATAATAACAAAGTACAATCATTAGTTATATATTAAAATCACAGTATAATCACATTTGGTGTAATTACAATAATTTACATTAAAACAGGTATGATTTAAACATATTAATTTTTAATAATCACTCTTAGAAAATATTTACAGATAATAAGAACAATATGTACTAAGAGTTTTTTTTAATTTTTATACTATTTACGCTACCATAACGGACATCTAGTCAGTATGTCAGTATGACACTGGTGCGGTATCTTAGTCCGTCTTCTATACAATTTACAAATGTCAAAGATGGTGGCGTCATCTTGCCACTAAATCTCGTACTTTCTTAGAGAAAATATGCAATCTAAAATATTACACAATTTAAAGCTTGACCAGAAAAATAAAAAAACCTCTCCAGGTATTTCGATTGGTTTATGGTATAATTTCAATTTTTCCTTCTTTTTATTTCATAAAAATAAGCTAGCTAAAAATTAGAGCTGTGTTGTGATGTGATATAGTTCGGGACACAGCCTCTAGATGGCGCAGTTTTGCCAAAAAATCAAGAGATCGCTCTCTCCTTTGTCCTCGCCCCCCGCGCACCCCTATTACCGCAGGCGGGGTCTGAGTTAAACGGTCTGCCTATAGTACTCTAACATCCTTTCTACTAACACACTCGGAATAACTGAATTCAAGTGAATTTTGTTGTAAATATAGTAAAGTGCATTTAACAAATATAGAAACCTAGACAGCCTTGCGATCAATTATTTTACAGATAAACTTGCTGTATGTATAGATGTATTTAAAATACCGAATAAACTTCATAATAAACCTTTAAAAAATATTCCAAGCGACCACTTTTGGCTTAATGGAAGAACACAGTTTCGTTTGTAGAAATATTCGTAATAAAGAACATGATAATAACATTAATCGAAATTACGTTTGGCTCCAAGTTAATAGCAAAAGAAATATTACTTAAGATGCATTACTCTCGTATTAGTCACAAGTAACAAATTTCTTCCAGTCAATTTATTGTGAGTTCCCCTCTCCAAGTCTGTTTGTAATAGGTATAGACTGCAACAGACTGCAGTTATTAAAATCAGATAACAAAGCCACATTATTGAAAGCAATTTCAATATAATGTCAACGCAGATATTCTGACAAAAGTTTTCCTATTGTAAGATTATGTATATTATTAAAAGTACTTAGTCGCTTTTATAATATGGTAGTACTATCTCAAACATAGCATTGGTTTCAATTCATCATAGATAATTTTTACTTTAACTTTACTGCTCCAGTAGTGGGTGTAAATATTTTCGTTCTACGGACAATAATTAGTATAAATTACAAGCATCGATTTGACTCTCGTACAGGTCGTTTGTTAGACGCAAACCCCAAAATAACATTTTTTTTTTGTGGACTGCACCTTTTTATGTTACTTTGTGTTAAGTATGCTACATCACTGTTTCCCAATCAAACTCCTTATGACGTAGGAAAACTTTACCTACTAATATCAAGCATTCGGGCAGATATTGTCTTCTTCATTATTCAAGGCATTATGAAGTTATAAAAGCTTGGCTAGCGGCATAAATAACCCTCTTACACAGGATTCAATTTACAAACCCTTTATTAATACTTCTATTTATTAACTTAACAACCATGAAGTAACGCTACGACTGAGTGTGCACAATTTTGCGAAGCCATTTATTTACAACCTTAGATTACTCAGTCGAAGTGACGTCCGTAGAGAATTCACTTATTGAATGCTATGTATCGTTGTTTGCTACTCTGGGGAACTGATCTTCCGTTTATTGTTTACTTTTATTATCTTTGAAAAAGCGTTTGTTTCTGTAAAATCAATCTTATGGGGTAGTCTATTGGATTTTGGTTTAACGATAGTATCAGTATGAGTCGTATTATGTTGGGTAAATTGTAGTGCTTTTTATTGTTTTATTGATTGATTGTTAAATTAAGTAATTAATTGTAAAAGCTAAATAATTTATTCATTACAAGAACGTTCCGCATACAGCTACACTGCTAGCTATACAGCTACTTAAATATTATCAACACTTCACCCAAAGACTAACTTGGTATTAGTAATTTAACTTAAGGTGGATGACCTGTACCTGACGCACAAAAAAAGCGTTCATTTCATGGATTATTATTTTGACAGATAGACTAATAAAATTATCACATAAAAAACCTCAAAAGGCCAAGTTACCCTCAATTTTGGGTGACCCACCCTTACAGTGGAACGTTAAAGACATAAACTATTATTAAAAACTAAAAACTAACTATTATTAACTATTATTACTAACTTAACTATTATTATTTTACTATTATTTATAAACTCAACGTGATTAGTTAAAGGGCGTGCAACTATTATTTAACACCCCATTAATTAGCACAAGTACTATCGTACTTACATTGTAAGTAGAGACGAGTTATTAGCAACATTTAATCTAAACATAAGAATGTTCTCGAAAGTTCTCCTCCATTATTGATAACGACTTCAGCCCATAGGTCTTAGCAACTTTGTAGTAACTAACTAACAAATTAAATGAGTGCAGGAACTTAAGATCTTTTGAGTTTAATTTGCTAGTGGGCTTACATAATGTAGTAGAGGAATATTGCTTAGCGAAGCATTAAATAACTACAAAAGGGTATTCTATTATCCTGACTGGCAGACGCGAGACAGAGTTATACTATATGGTTTTTGTCGTTGGCAAATCACCTAAATGAAGCATTTACTTAACTGCAATTATACGCATGGTATTAAAGCGTATATTTTCACGATAATTATTTTTTTACTTTATCCTCTTGGTATATTTGCGAGAGGTTATTACGTTATCGAAGTTGAGCCTAAAATCATTACTTTTTAAATATGTATAAGCATACACATGTCGATCAATCTTAACTGAGCAAGAGAGACCGCATTGAAACATCTAAAGATAATCAATAAGTAATAATTTAGTATAAAATACCCTACGGACAGTTTAAATGATGTCTTTTAGATCGATTTAAGGACATATTAGCTGTAGGTATACTGGAAGACGGATAAGTCTTTGAGTCGATAGAGATTAATCGCACCTCTGTCTCGTTTCGCAATATGGTTTACAAGTTTGTATCGGCCATATCTGGAACGTTCCTTCGCTGGTCAATCTCAGATTGAGCTCTGTAAGGTGATTGATCTGGTGCAATTTTTATTTGACATAGTTGTTTAACTATATTTTCTGTCTAAAACTACTAAATAAGACCTAATCTTAGCATTCCATGGATTCTCATTTGTATGTCTTAATTGCGTGGTCTTTAGGGATCTTTGTTTCCCACGGTACCCTGAGCTCAATAAGTACTACACGCTTTTTCACTTTTGAGTAGAGAAATATGTGTGTTCTTAATGGCGACACGTAGATATCCTCCGGGATTTTGTAGTGTGTTTCATACGACTGAAAAAGGCTTGTAGTTGGTCTTTTTAGTAGTGCCTTCCTTGACAAATTAGTATAAATCATAGTCAAGTATCATCATCAACATATTTAAAAATAAAAAAAAAATAAAAAATTATAAATAAATAAATAAATTAAATAATAATAATAATTTACTATTATTTAATTTATTTATTATTATTTTTTTTTTACTTATTCCAAAAAGTCTCTATCAACATCTAAGGAGACTCTTGCTTGACAGTTGGATCATAGGTCTGATGCAGAAGGCAGTACTGCTTGACACGGCACGTATTGTGAGGAGGTTCCTATCTCTGGAGCCCTAACCACCAGTAGTAGCTTGGTCCCTGTACCCGATGCTGGTGGGTCTACCTTTTTTTATATTTTTAAATGTCTATAATTTTATATTTATATTTAAAAATGTAAATAAATGTGAAAAATGTAAATAAAGAGAATAATAATAATACATCTTAGGAGACTCGCGCTTGACCGTTGGATCATAGGTCTGATGCAGAAGGCAGTACTGCTTGACACGGCACGCATTGTGAGGAAGTTCCTATCTCTGGAGCCCTAACCACCGGTAGCTTGGTCCCTGTACCCGATGCTGGTGGGTCTACCTTTTTTTATATTTTTAAATGTCTTTATTTTTATATTTATATTTAAAAATGTAATAAATTGAGAATTAATGTGAATAAAGAGTAAAATAATAATATTTAAATTTTTTATAAATCATAAAAAATTGAATTATTTTTTATATGATTAGCAGCACCATCCTGTAAAATTTAAAGTAATTCTTTATTAATTAATGGACATAACAAATTAGTAGGTAAAATAGCAGATACTTCAGTCAACATTCCACTTCAACATGAGGGCCTCTATAACCACCTCTGATTGATATAAGATGTCACTATTAGTATCATCGGTCCAAAACCGTAAGGATAATACGGTTCTTACCATAACTCTACACTAGATCGACTTCAACATTCTAATTTAGTTGTCGTTCCATTTCCACAAAGTTATCGTGACCGTGGCTCCCAGGCCGTGCCTCGAGCACAAACCTAATAGATTTCTTCATTATTGAGCGACGTCGATATGCATTGCAGATATTATGTCGGTAATCTATAGCCGGTCCCCCTGGGCTAATTGTGACACCAGATCCATAGCTAGATAACTGACTGGTCGAGATTATTTGATCGTTTGATAAAAATTATATGATAACGAGGGACTATTTAATTTTGTTATAAAATTATATTTGCTGTGTAAACTATTGCCATTACCAAACTTGTGTATGAACGTAATGTTATTGTTATTTTGTTTTACCTAGTTCATATTTATTTATTAGATAATTGTGTTGTCAATAATATCGGGCAGCCGAACTAAATAGTGATTTACTACTTCTTTTTTCCAAGTTAAAGTTTGGAAATGGTTAAAGCTTTGAACGAAATATTTTGTTCATATCTAATTTCCAATATCTATAAAGGAAGAACGCCGCCGCCTACACGGTAACCTATACAGTGTGCAGCATAAAGTTTCCTTCGCATCGAGGACCACACTTCCCCTTCAAGCCTTTTCTCATTCGTTTTTGCCTGCCACAGTTCCAACAGTTATCTACGATATAGACTATATTATTATCATCTCCTTCCGTCCTTAGGTAAAACGCTTTTGTACATATAGGTAAAGGTATAATGTTCGCTTCTGTTCCAATCAAAACAATTCAAAGGAATGAATATCATCGAATAACTTCACAGTCTACTGAATAAGGAAGCTAGAAAGTGCAATATTTTATGGATCCCATTAATAAATGGCCTGTTATGGGTCGGCGAGAGCGAATCGATCTATTACTTTGTGAACTAAGTGAAAATGGCATAAATCAAACTCGGATGCGCCCTGATTGCAAAAGGAACAGTAATTTCAAAGTTTGCAGAGCTTTCACAAGTAATATTAGAAATTTCGCAATATTTGTTTTGTATTAGGTTACTTATAGAACATACTTATTATATACAGGTAGGTAGATGGAAAGCTGTTTTGTTATTGGATACGTAGAAGAAATATGACTTCTATGAAATTAATTTGGACATAATCCCTATTTTATTATACTAAGTGATAAATTCTAGACGAGATCCGCTTAACTAATCCGTAATATTCAAGAGAATGCGAGGGTAATTTGACCCCATAAGTTACTTATTACAATATATTATTAAAAAAAAAATAACATACAGGATTAGCCTCCATCATCCTATACCACCAATAGCAAACGCCTCTCCCCCGCACTTCCACATAATATTTGGGTTCATGGGCAATGAAAGCCAAATATGTTACCATGACAAAAGTTAAATAAAATGAAACGCTTATAAGGAAACTAACTAAAAAAAGCTATGAAATGATTATCTTCAACAAAAAATCAATACATCGATTAAAGTAAAAAAAAACCGCATAATAGCGCATTATTATTATCAAAATGACATACCGTCTCTTTATGACAGCTACTGATTCATCGTCATGATTGATCTTTCAGACCATCTGTTCAGATTGTACAAAATTATCCGTAAATCGATATTATAAAAACTACTTATAATGAGATGTAAATGTTGGTTTATGATGATATGTTGTGAAGTACTGCACATTAAGTGAGTGTATAACCGTCTGTGTGGTGAAGTACTAACGGTACAAAAAGCATTACCTCTACACATCATCCTGTAGATGTCATAAATGGTGATTTAAGAAAAACGCAGTCCTACTACACCACCGAGGCTATTAAGTTACTTATACTTTTTTCTATTTGTGCGTATTCATCACACCTTGGTTTGTAATAGTTTGCGTTTACAAACGTAATATGGTAAACCATTTGAGAGAAAAGTTATACATTTTTTCATTATTATTTCTTTTAATGACTAGTCAAAAATACATTGTCAATCTAAGGATTTTATGTTATCATAAAGTTTTGAAGACAATCCAATTTGGCGTTTTGTCTATCAAGTTCCCCTATATGGGCCCAAGAGAGTCTCTTAGAGATAAATTTAAAATAATTAAGATTATGACTGCGCATTGCCAGTATATATTTGATAATTTAATGTACGTACACAAAAATATTAACAAATATCAAAAAATGAGTGATGTACATAATGTTAACACTAGAAATAAAAATAAACTTGCTGTTCTCCACACTAGGCTTCATAAAATAAGTAATTCTTTCGCTGGTAATGGTATTCGTTTTTATAATAAGCTCCCTAGGGAAGTTAAAGAATTTTCAGTTAATAAATTTAAATCTTTTATTAAACATAAGTTAATATCGAAATCATATTATATAGTCTTTAACAGACAGGAAAGGTACGGTGACATTTGATCTTTTCCATGTTACTTAGTTTACTTTTGTAGAATTTAAAAATAAAAGCTATCAATTTATGAATCCGAACTGATAAAAAATAAAAAATATTATTTAGACGTTTATATACAATTAAATTATATGAAATATTTGTTTTATATTCCATCTTAAACCCTAATATGTAAAATATAAACATATAAATTTTAAAATCGTATGCGCGACTCGGAACGAATTTCAATAGAGATTGACACAATAAAATTGTTAAAATCGAATGGTTCTTTATAAAATTGATTAAATCGATTATTTTTTTTTATAATCATAGAAATTAATATAATAATTTCAGTTGTCTTATAACTCAATATTAGTTTTTACGAGGATAGGCCGCAAGTTTTTTTTTGGCGGGATTCGTACGTCATAGCGATAAAATCTTGATGATGTCATTATTAAAAGAGGCCTGTGACCTGTGACCACGTAACTGCCGATGATTGGAAAAAACAAAAATCTAATACTTCATGACTGTGAGAGGAAGAGACATCAAATTAGACAATTCAGTAGATTTTCACATATTATGTCATGTAAGTGACGAATCAAGTAATTCATCAAGCTGTTCATCAGATGAATCACGCATTGATTCGGCATAATTAATAAATATTTAAAAAAAGATTAGTTTCTTATTTTGTACCCATAATCGATTTATTCTTGTTTGTAAATTATATCGGTTAGATATAGAATCGGTATTTTTAAAAACGATTTTAGTGTTACTACATCTCTAGTAATGACAAATACTAAACGTCACCGTACCCATAAGATCTGAAAAATAGTATAGTGTAAAGGATAACTAAACGATAAAAATGCTTGGATCTGAATTGTCCTGTTTACTAAATAAAATAATATTTGTGAAGCCCAGCAGAGTTTCTTGTGGTGTGTTCTCTGACATGGTCGTGTTCCGAACCCTCAGTAAACTTAGCCGTTACGTTAGACGAGCATATTATGTGATCACTATAAAACGACCTTCACACGCGGTATTTTTATATCTAACGTGAATAAACGAATTTTTCTTTCTTTCTTTCTATATTCGTACCTATACTTTATTTCGAACTAGTTTTAGGTAGGTACTCACTAAGCTTAATGTAGAAAGGAAATTTAAACTTAGAAAAGGTATATTGGATATAAGTACAGTTTTTCATCTACTCGTCTACTGCGCATAACTTAATTGTGTTCGGGTTTAACTAAATGCCCAGAAAAGGCTAAAAGCTTTTGGTGTATGTTACTTGAGCCGCGAGCGAAAGCTATTAAAATAAAATTTGTAATTCACTTAAAAGCAAATATTAAATACATAAAGATTCAGAGATCACCCTCAGAGATAATTACATGATAAAATATCAAGTCACTAAAGTATCTTCGAAAATAATTGATTGACTTCACACGTGCTACCATATTATTGAGGAAGTTAATTATATGAGCTCATGTACCGGAAGGCATTATACAACAGTGATATGATCCGATACCTGTCGGAACTTCTTGACGAAACGACTCATTATGTTGAGACTGATTAAAGGTATTTAGATTTAACATGATGGTACACCGCATTGCACATTGATTTTACGTTCGATAATATAGGATGATAGATTATTTCCTACAGAAAAAACATGCTTGTGGTGTCGTCGTTGAAAAAATGGAGATTCTATTGATGATAAATAAAAGATTTAATGTGTTTTCTCTTTTGTAAAAATTTATCATTAGCATTTAACGACAAAGTTTTTACCAAATGTTTAAAGCGAGGATGATATAAGAGCAAGTGCCGAAAATGCTTACTAAAACTGCAGTGCCCAGCAATTGGTCACAAAATAGGCCTCCTACACACGAATAGAATAAAACAACGACCACCGTGTTTTTTTTACTTGGCTTGCAATCACAAAAGATAAGCTTGCATCAGCTTATCTTTTGTCAATCAATATGTCACCACCCCATCTCATCCAATGGGTGTCGTGAAAATCGACTAAGGGACTATCCGTGCATATTATCTTTACGAAATAAAAGAAGGAAAACTTGAAATTAAACCCTATACCAATCCGTCTGTCCAGCGTGGTATTAGTAGGCCAAGCAGTGGGACATTAATGGGCTGTTATGATCATAGTCTAAGAAATAATATAGTACAAATGGAGTAACTTATAAAAATATACAATCATTTACTGTCTCAAATCCGCCAACACACGAATAACGCAAATTATCTTACGCAATAATGACAATGCAAATCATCTCCCTGCAGACATTATCCATATTACCGAAGCGATCACATCGTTAGAGCTATCAGTGATTAGATTCGGCTTGTCCGACCGAAGTGGGCGTTAAAATCGTTTGAGGCACAATAAGACTCGTCCGTAGTCCGAATTAGTTGCGTAATAATGATCGTGCAAATTGTAATAAGAAACATGTGGTATAAAATTTATGACAGCTGGAAATGCAATTTGACATTTAACTTAATATGGTAACAGAGGTGTTAGAATGACAATATCGGTAAAAGAGACCGCTTATGTATCGACCACTATCAGAAGTAATATCCATGCATTACGAGTACCCATTGCAATGTATTATTTCTGTTTCTGACAATCAGATGGCATCAGACCAAATTTTTCAAAACACGATACATTCCGTAGCAATTATTTCTTTCTTTACCCATTTTTATGCAGCGTTTGTGTTTGTAAGACTATTCTCTTGGAGTTAATTAATAGTGTCAATTAGTAACTGACTAGGTGAGAGTCCAAAGCGCGACCTCTGATCTCAAATACGATATCTTATCCACACAGTAACCACTACACGTTTCCGCTGTATTTGAACTGCATCACGAACTTTACAAACAAGAGTAATCAGATTATGCAAGCAAATCGCACGCAGATACGCTAATTCGATTCGATCTAATGTCCGATTTCTAATTCGATTGTGATTGCGTTTCGATTGTAATGATAGTGGACGATAGAAATGGATATGACAGTTCATAAATACAAAATGTAGCAATAATTTTGGCGGTTGCCTCGGGGTTAGTTCTGTCGTTTGTGATTGTAATATTTGTTATGTAATGTAAAGTTAAATCATTTAGTGACCACAACATTGGTGATATAGTATTCGTAAAAGGTATAAGATATAATATAAGGAGCCTCATTTCATTAAAATATAGCTCCATACATAAATTCACGCCTTAGTCAGAAACTACTAAACGCCAATAAGTACGATCCTTGCAAATTCGCACTCCGCAACCCAAGAAATGGATGTGGGTACTTCAATACAAGGTTATGAGATTACAAACATAACAAAAAGGGTTAGAAGTCTTACAAAAATACAAGATTTTAACTGCAAAAGAAGAATATTACTTAATATATTTTGGACAATGTCGACTCGTAGAAAGCTCAAGCGTTTCTTCAATAGATTTATCAACAAGTTCGTGAGGTCGGGTCTCGCGCCTCGTGTTCCCGTCAACGTTGACGTATGCGCCAAACGCATCTCACACTCAAATCCTTTCACTAACTATTGCACAATACTTAGTTAAGCTTTAAGTAAAGATTATTACTGATTTGGTTCATCACGATAATATGCCACTTAGCAGATCATTAGCTTTTTCGTGAGTTTTGTTATACAATATTTGTTTATGTATTACTAAGTAACAAGTACTAATTTTTATTCTTTGGAATTCAATAAGGATTTACTATACATTTTCTGCCACCAAACGGCGATTCCGTAATAGTCACATAGTTTACGATATAATCGAAAAACAAGAGGCGTCAATTAAATAAGTCTAGCCCTACAACAGGTTCAAGTAACATACACAACCATGTAGTACATCGAGTACAAATCAAACAATTTCATGAAGATAAATCACAAGTCGTTGAAACGGCACATGAAATAGGAATATTAGATTAGTCACATTAGCGATTTATCCACAATTTATAGCAAGCATCCCAGTAGTGGAGGATGTGCTTGTCTAATATATTATACCTACCGGTTGCTAGTAGCAATTGCCGTACGTCGTGTGGGTGTCCGCAAGGACTGATTTATTGTGGAAACCGATGATTAGACGCAGGTAATTTATATATGTTTAGTACTGACACTTTGCGAATTTAGACAAATTGGTTTTTAATAGTCAAAAGTAATGAGGTAGGTTTGTTTTCCTTAATTTATATGTTTGGTTCTTAGGAATATTAAAGACGAATCACTGAATGAAGAACCATGCTGAAATCTATAAATGCTACTTAAATCTTGCAGATGCAATGATTAGAGGATCCAGTCTCGCTTGTGTTAGAATAATACAGCAGTAAAACAGAAAACAATGAATACATGCTACAATCACCAGTCCATCACATTACATAGATGTTGTAAAAGCCGACTAAGCAAAAGACCTTGTATATTATTTGTGTGAAACCAAAGAAGAAACCTTTACCTGTCCCCGCAACGGGACAAAATGCAACTTGCTTTTTTTTTTAAATACTTTTAATAACTATCTGTATTACATTGGAAACTACCCGACAGCTAACATACGTGTTCTTACGAAACATACTGCGATTAGTATCCTGCTTAAGAAGGAACTGACAGTTCGTGGTAACTAAATTGAGACATATGGAAATGAATAAGATGTGAAAGTAACGTATTAACGATAACTAAGTGATCAATCAATTATGTACGGGAAAAGCACTTACGAGTAATTAAGTCGCTGATAATATTACCTCGTTTAGTATACCTAAAAGCAGTCATTTAAGAAAATTCGTTTGAAACTAATCATTAATTAATATTAATATTCAAAGATCAGAGACGTTATTATATTATGAGGTTTATGGTGTTATTTCTTTTTAGATCTTAAAATACAAAAAAGTCTTAAAATCATCTTATTGTTTTATGTTAAATTGTGTTGTGATAAAAAATCTCTTGCGTGATGTTAATTTTTTTAGATTGACAAATATAAAACTTATAGTGTATCTGTGACCCACTGGTCACTTTGAGATACAAGCCATTAAGTGTAATAATATTATTTTACTTCTTGACCATCCACTTCCAAGGATTAAGAGGGCGGAAATTTACTATTTTAATGTATCTTAATATGTATTTCATAAATTGTAAGATCATGGCTCCCGTGACCTTATAATCAACATAATAATCATCACAATAAATTGTTATTATTTTTAATTTATGTACAAAAGAAACTACTAAATATACCAACAAAGTAAAAAGATTCACGATAAACACTGTAATAACACTCTTTTATGGTAAATGTCATCTTTATGTCGAAGGACAATACCCACCTTTGATTACATAGTTGCGTAATAAGAAAGGACATAAAAATACGGCCACTGTGGGGTCAAATATCAGATAAAGTGACATTTCATTCATCCCAATATGTTGTTGAACTGTAGTCTCGTCATAAATATTGGGGTTAATTCCGCGCCGGTGAGAAATGTATATGTCGCAGAAAAATGAGGAAACCAGGGATTTCGCGAAATCACTAGGGATATCACGAAATCCCGGTTAATGACGAAAATGCCTTGCACTTCGGCGGCCGCTACCGCAGCACGCTCGCTCGCCTCGTGCATTATGGTCACAGTTCTAACCTGACCTAACCTATAGCAGAAAGAATTTTTGTGTTTTTTAACCTACAAAGAAAAATATGAGCATTTCTTTTCTAGTACAAATGGGATTTCGTCATATCCCTAGGGATTTCATGAAATCCCTGGTTTCCTCATTTCCCTGAGACATATAGACTCTTTTGTGGGGCAATCAGTTTATTTAATTTGATATTTTAATTAGTAGAACATTTTTAAACCTATTACCAAGTTCTTGTCGTTTAGAGACGCCATCTTTCCATTTTTATCAGCTTGTTAATGTACCAGTTTAATGAAGGCAAATAGTACCATGCTGACCAGACAGGCAAGTTCAGGGTTTTTTATAGTGACAACTGACACGGAAGCGACTGGAACACACTTGATGTTAACAAAGATTGGGGTCCAAGAACGATTAAAATTAAGCGAGAACGAAGTTCTCTTAAGTTTCTAAAGTCTTACCATGTATTTCATTAAACTACTCTTGAAGAAACTTGTATTTTGAAAAAAGTAAAACACATAGTGTCGGTAGTTTAATGCACCTTTTTATTGTCATTTGCTATTTAAAGGAATTGCCAAACTGGGGTGTTATATTTGTAAAGCACAGAGTTCTGCATCCAGTGAGGACAAGTGCGAAATCTACCACCAGACAAGGAACTTGTTCTTCTCGACACCGTACCACTTCGAAGTAGTTAAGTAAACACAGATTTACTAGTTACAAAAACATACAAAACCTTACTTACTACTTCTTTCAAAACGTGTTACCACAATAATAATATATCAAACTGACATCTCTATCCTACAGCCGGTTAAATGCCCGTTCACATGAGTAAACATTCAATCAATGTTACATGTATAAAGTTATTCGTAGATGACGGGCTTGTTAGCAGGATTTTTGACAAGTCAGTGTATTAGCCTATGTGCCAGTCAACACGAATTTGTTACACAAGAATAGAAAACTTACATAACAGTTCTAGGAAGTGCGTTTAAAAAATTAACTCTAAGTTAATTGGGTTTATTTTGTTTGTTTGTTTCTACATCGTGTCTGTTACGTGAAATTAATTAAATAATATTATTAATGTAATATTATGTAGTCTTAAACGTATGTCAGGTATAATTCTATTATGACTATATTTTTATAATGATTTGTTTGACGGGTTGACAGCGGTTTGTTGGACAAATAAATGTATGTTATACGAATAGATTATACGTCTATGTATTTATGTTTGTATGCATATATTCACATGACATTATGTTATTATGGGATTACAGCGGTAAGCTAAATTATTTATTTAATCGCGGTATAACACAAGACAATAATTGAATCATTATCATGGGCCTGAATTTTCTTTTTCTGTTAAATTGATGTTTACAAAGGTCCCTAAGATAGAGGAATTTTCAGGACAAGTATCACTTTTAGTCACTTTTTTTATTCGCTTATGCTTATGCTTATGTATCATAACTTATTATGATATTATAGTCTGATAAACACTCAGAATTAATGTAGATTTCTAAGATGTAGATAACGCTGCAATAAAAAGTAATCGTAAAGTACATGAAGGAACAGCATTACATACAAGGATTATAAACAAAACTTGTTCTTCTTAAATAAACTGACAGATACGCGAGTATTATCTTTTACATAATAACTTTCGATTTAAATACTGAACAAACAGCCTCAAACAATGTTGTATGTGATTGATGTATGAATGCTAGGCCTGTCATTTACTTTTCGATGTATTAACATTACAAAAAATGACCATACACATGAAAGAATGGTATAGATTTTAATCTTTATGTCGTCCAATATTTACAATGAAGACAGGTTTGTAAATCTCTTGTTGGTTACCTCACTGAAAGCGAAGAGCAACATGCTAAGTATGTGTAAAGTCAGTATAAGACACTGTTTTGTACTATTTGATAGTTTACAAACGTACTATAAATAACATTTAATTTTTTACCTATAAAGCTTAGGTATAACTAGAAAAATTCGAAAAGCACGGACGCGTATATTAGTCCAGAGACGCGGGCTTGATTCCCGCCTCGAGTATCAATTTTTTTCATTGTATTTCTTCTTTTCGTACTATAAATAATAATTAAACCTATATTAGTAACACTCCGGCGTGGTCGAATGTAAGAAACGGGAAAAGAAATGGGGGAAACTCTTTACTGAAATTAAATTCGTGAGGGCCGAAATATTGGATCCTTGTTAATAATCTGACGAGGAATAATTAAGTAAGCTGATCCCGGAAGGTGGACCAACAAACAAAAATGTAAAATTAAAATGTATACAACAAAATATTGAACATAATTTTAATTTAACAAACAATAGTTCAATATTTTAAGATTTCGTAACTCCAACATATTTCGATAAGTATGTTGTACTTACACATCCGTACAATACAAACTACTTTCATTAACATTTATTACATTAGCATATCAAAGCGTTTTCACTCCTGAGCTTGGACCTTTGTATGGGTATTGTATGTGTTGTATGTATGGACGTAAGAGGTAAAGAAAATATTTGCATAATCATCGCTTATGCGAACGCATTCAATTTTAGACCATTTCCAATGTTAAATACGTCACGACATGTCTGAGACATAGATATGATTAAAAAATATATAAAAATTAAACTTAAAAATACATAATGTCTCCCTCCATCTCATATATGTATGTCTGACAGAAAATATCTCTATTATATACCATGAGTTGGCTTCTACGGCAAAGTCGTAATTATGGCGTTATCCTACGGGTAACATTTACGTCTTCTGTGTTAAGAAGACGTAGTAGTTTATTTTTAAACATATCACAAAAAAAAGGTTTAGCGTTTGCTAATCTCATCATCATCATAACAGCCCATTAATGTCTCACTGCAGGGACTCCTCCCATGACGGAGGGATCCTTGGCTTACTAATAACACGCTGGCCAGGCGGATTGGTATAGGGTTTAATTTCAAGTTTTCCTTCTTTTTATTTCGTAAAGATAATATTCACGATTAGTCCTTTAGTCGGTTTTTACGACACCCATGGGATGAGATGGGGTGGTGGCATATTGTATTCTTACTCCGTCACCACACGGAGATTGGCTAATCTGTTCAACGTTTATTGAAGAAGACCTAACGAAAGTCCAAATAGCGTAAGCAACCCTAACTTATGTCTCTTTTAAATAAAATAAATATTATACCTATTTATGTTACATCCATTTCAAAACAAATAATAACGTATCGTATCGTCCAATGAACAAAAACTCGAATGCAGTCAGCTGTCAATCACGATCGCGCCCGCGTAGGCGTCGATTGTACGTTGACATTGGAAAGTGGTCGCGTAAACATTTTACTGTTAATATATGCCTCTGCACACCTCATAGTATTTGCGCTACATAAATAGCTAATTTATTAGTAAACACGTATCTGTTCTTATCACCATAGTAAGATTTAACGAGCACTATTTGAGGAAATGTAAATCTTGTTATTTTATTTCATGCTTAGAGTGGTCGATTTTCCTAATTGTAAAAAGAGGAAATTAGTGCAAAAAGAGGAAATTAGTTTTCAATTTGAAAATCTATTTTACGTATCATATATGTCATAAATAAAACAAGTTATTTTTAGTCGGTTATCTCACTGCAGGGACGGGCCTCCTCCCGTGACGGAGGGATACTTGGCCTACTAAAACCACGCTGGCCAAAACAGTTTTCCTTCTTTTTATTACGTAAAGATAATATTCACAGATAGTCCCTTGTTTACGACACCCATGGGATGAGATGGGGTGGCGACACACTTTGGGCCATGCTGTATAAACATAATGCTAATGAATTTGTTTCGAGTTTTCAATTTAAACATGTAGATTTTTATACCTTAAAAAATTAAAAGGAAACAAAACAAATCTAAGCCGATTGTCGCAATTTGATACAACTTATTGATTGATTCTTGATTCTTTTATTCTATATAAAGCCGTTTAGTCACAAACAAACAGGACAAAACGGATAGGGGCTAATCCTTGTATCATGTTACTCGTAAATATTGAGTTTCTTCGCGTCTACCAGGACAAGGTTTATTGATTTTAAAAACAAGTTATTAAAAGGTAAGTGATTTGTTTTTAATATTGCCGTCAACGTCAAAATAGATTTAAGTAGCCCGAATAGACTTTGTATGTTGATACAAATGTACAGCCAATGGGACAAAGAATATGTAGTTATGAAACTTAGTAGGATGCTGTGTAAGAGTCACGGAAGTATTTTAAGTTGTGTAACGTCCAAAACCTGTCAACACTTTTTAAAAATCAGTAGCTATTCATGATTCATTGCAGAACTGATTCACGAGGTAAAGCGTCAATCTGTTGGCTAAGGTGTCGTAAAGCCTTTAGCCAAAGGAGGCAAAGATAAAATGATCCGGCTTAGTACTAAGATTGGAAGGACAAGTACAATCAGCAATAGAGGTCTTCTGGCTAATAAGATGAAGATGATTCCAAAAGATAGACTAAAAGTTTACTGTGGGCCAAGTTGAGGGCATTTAAATTAGTTCTGAAGAATATGTAAATGCAAGCAAAAGTAAGCATATTCTAGTGCACGCGTAGCTGTTGATAACATAATAATGAATCGGTCAGAGCGCAGTAAATCTGAAGAGCCCGAGGGCTTCGACCACGCCCCTCTCACCTCCCCCCCTCCTCGCTTCTCAGTTACACTTTCAGCGAAAGCGACAACCCTGCGAAGGGCGATACTAATATGTGTAGGCTGAACATGATATACGATTTCTTGGTAGAATTGAAAGTACATCTTACACATAATACGTCGAACGTACAGGTAATGGTGGCACAGCTAGATATCCTTCATAATATCATTAACGTAATATGGACCTTCGAACTCAACTTGTCAATGGCATTTGTGTAATGTTTTACACTTCACACAGTATATTATTGTAAGGACAGCCTATTATAAGAAGCAGTGGACCAGTGGATATCCCCATTTATTGTTTGTGAGAAAAGAACGTCGTTATAAGATGCGTTAGTAGCACTACGACTAAGCCCTAGGTAATTTGATAGTCGGAATCACATCTATAATAGTTTACGTGGTCTCATAGTACCTATCATACATGGTGACACTTATTTTATCTCGTTTTAAAAAACATATTGAAAAGGAGTAGGAATTCTTACTGTTAAATTTGTTCAGGAGAAATTCGTAACGAATTCTGCCGTGAATTCTCTTCTTTTTCGTTAACAATATTAATTCAATAGGTAGATTTAAACGAATCCTAATATCGACAAGAAGGTTGGTTACCTCCTCGATAGTGCTTAGAGCCGTCAGTACAGATTCCAACAGACGAATTATTGCAGAGGGAATTACAAAGATCTCAATGCTTTCTCTCGTGGCTCGCTTATTGGGCGAGGTAATGCGCTATTTTTCAATTGCACGCCTATACTATTCCTTTCTCGTATTACTTTCGCGTTGGCTGTGTATTTTACTTCCTACATTATTTGCTATTGTTTTTGAGTAGTGATTACCATTTGAGTTGCGGTTACCATTTGCAACCTAAATACTAGAACAAAAAATGAATTCAGGAAGCAGTGTTTGCACAATTTTCATATTTTTACACAATTCTGTCAGCTGTAAAATTAAAGCATTTTAGAAAGTTAAGTTTAACAAATCAGCGACACGGTGGTAACTGCTAGTTTTAATAGATAGTTTTTTGTACATATCAATGTTAGACCGAAAACCTGTCTGTCCAGAGAACTAAGCAGGCTCAATCCTAATTCTGAGATGATAAATTCAGATGATTTTCGCTGAACATAGTGTCTTTTCTGTTCTAATCCACTACCTAACAAAGCATTTACATGCGTCTTGTCAATATCAAGTAACATACATTAATCTTATACATACAAGATATATGATTCCGCTTGAATAAATATGCACCGGTTGTCTCGTGAGGGCTATTAAGTAATTACAATATGATTCGTCTTTGTTGATTAAACAAATCGATTTAATGCGCTATTGCCTTAATATATTATCGTAGAGAAACAAACCCAAACGTGGGTGTTATCTGATATTAAATAATACACAATTAAACGGCTAATGCACTCACTATTAGCGTACTCGATATAAACATCGATATCTTGACAAAATATCGAATAGTAAATATTTGAATACAATTCACCCACGCATCTGCAGGCGGTCTGTTTGGCCGAGTTTATTGAGATGCCTATTCATGTTTAGATTTTGTCCCAAATTGAGATTTAGAAGAATAAGGCAGATTACAAATTTGGGGAAAACAGTTAATCTAAAAATAGACTTACGAATATTTTTAATCTGCATAGAGCTCCTTTAAACATTCCTAAATTAAAATATATTTATGGGATATTTATATCACACCAAACTTTTTGGCTTTCTTCCGTGCTTTAAGATTGAAAGTTTAAAAATGTATAAGTAGTTTCTATAAGCTTGTTGTGGTAAGTAAGTTGTATCTGAGATTTCTGTTGTTTAGGATAATCTTACCGCTGATACGTAAGCATAAGTTGATAATGAGAAGAAAAGCTCGTATATCAATGTTGTATTTACACATAGATAATATAAATTGTCAGAAGAAACAACGTCTTAGCTATCGCAAATGTTAAAACAAAGACGTCCGTCAGTACAAGTTAAAAAGATACAGATGTTCATGACCACCAGTAGACTTGTTTTGGCTGACATAATGATCAAGGTGCATAGCCTAGCATTTCTTTTTTTTTAAACTCCTATCCTAACTATGGTCTGAATTGTTTTTTTATTAGCACGTTGTATACATAATGCAATCGGAATCTAAGTGCGGTATTTATAATTGGTTGCCGTTGGTAAGTCATTAGTGTTAATTGGATGACGAGATTCTCTCGATTCCATCGAGTAATTACGAACTGAGAAATTGTCTTCACAAACGCTATGTAAGCATTCAAGTAATTGAAAAAGGTAGCAATTTACTTAAGTAAGGAAGATGCGGTTTAGTTAGGTATGTAATTACTTACGTATTTAAAAATATTTAGTTCGCGTTTGATGCTCCATTTTATATTATTAGTCTAAATAATGATAGATTTTTCTAGCTAATATGGATTGGTACGACTTGATATCAATTACTAAATCCCATAGCAAATCATGAATAAATATAGCTTACGGGTACACTAGCTTACTGTATGTCCAATATCTCTCGCACAATCATTTTTTAAGGTAATGGAAAATGTCAAGCTCTCCCGTGATTTTATGGCCTTTGTGGCCAACTTGAAAAACAGAAATAGGTTCTCGACTTGGTTCAATATTTTTGATACTGCACCAGCTAAAAAATCATTAACTAAGAAAGGAAAGGTCTTTACTAACAATATAATGAAAGCTGACTAATAACATATTAGCCAGCCACACGTAACTAGTAAGAGTACTAAATTAAATATAATTTTTTACCTATAAGGTTAGGTATAACTAGAAAAATCCGAAAAGAAGAAAGACAATGGAGAGTAGAGAGTAGTAAGAGTACCTCATTCAAATTACGCACAATCAACAATACAAAAACGAAACAGAGGCTAAACCTTGTGAAAGGGCCGTTAATGATCCATCAACGAAACCATTAACATTTAAAAATACAAAGCAAAGTTCAAATAATACCGTTACATGCAACTACCAACAGTTTACATAAAGACAATCACAATAAAATCAAGATAGATGACGGGTTTCATATCTCAACGGATTGGTTGGCCGTTACCAATACTCAATCAAAGCAGAATGTGGGTCGAATCATTAGTCCCTTAACTGGGTCGGTCTGAATTGAATATTGTGATAAATCAGTACGAGATTACAAAAATAAGATATGCAATAAGGTTGTACACAGTTACTCAATCTCATTCTCATAACTGTGAGGTACATGATGTTATTGTAAATTGACAGATTTTTCTTCAATCACATAGTCAATCTTGTAATACAAAAGGCAGTAGTAACCTATACTAAAATACTAATATGTATTATAAAGCGGTAAAGTTTGTGTATTTGTGACGTTGTAAGGGGTAATCTCTGGATCTAATGAACCGATTTTAAAAATTCTTTCTGTGTTGAATAGTTCATTTATCGGGGAGTGTCATAGGCTATATAGTATCACGCTATGACACTTATAGGAGTGGAGCAGTAATGAAATATGTTTAAAAAAGTGACGCGATTTTTTCGCCGCCTAATGAAGTGGGCACGGGTCAGCTAGTGTTTTGATAAATTTATTAGAACTTGAAACATTCGTTCAAACCAATCAATGCTACTGCAGTATTTTTTTGGGATTATTGTTAGTATGTCGTTTGTTTCGGTTTTAATAAACTTAATGACGATTTCCGTCCCTGATGACTCGCGTTTGCGTCCTTGATGACCCCCTGAAAAGCTATGCTTGTTTAATATAAGCAGTATTATAAGTTATATAAATGAATTATTCTTCATAATTTTTTTATAAGAAACTAGAACTTGTGAAATTAGTTTAATTACGATTCAAAAACTCTCAATTCCAGCATCTAATAGAAACATAACTACTATTGCATATGCAATGTCATATACGGTTTATGTGTCAAGGTATCTATTGTAAATCTAAGTAAACACTCGACAACTAATGCTCTTGAAAAGAACTTACCCTATATATTTTTTCATGCGATCATAACGTCATTGGGCTATTAACTTTGCGGTTTTAGGCCAAGGCTCGATAACGCCCAGTCTCGTCGGATCATTAGCTCACACGTTTGGATGAGCCCTTATCTGGGTCAGACGACCAAATTGACACATAAAAGTTTACAACAAAAAAATTGGCATCGACCACAGACTACAGGAAACAGTGTTCTTATGTTGCTATTAACCCATTTTGTGTTTCAATGTGTAATTGGATAATGAGCGATGTGTCAACATCACAACTGCGCATAATATATCCCACAGCAAGGATTAGTCGCCTCCTGTGACGAAGAGAAATTTCGCTTACTGATGCCACTCTGACTAAGCTGATTGATATAATAGGGCTTGTGGCGACTTTTTCTTGTCATGCAATGCTAATATGCACTATTACGACTACTAGGGATAAGAAAGGTGACAAATCTATATTTTTAGTTCACAGATTTTTTTGGACTCTTTATTTAATTAGCATTTTCAAATAAACCTGTGCAGTCAGTCAGTGCTGTTCTTTATTTAAAGAATTCATTGCAGTATTTAAATAAAACATCAGGAGACCATTGTTGTGCCAAATACCTGCACCCACATAAGCATCAGCTCATTATAATAAGAAAGGCGTCAATGATTCAACCGGGAAGTTGTTTGCGGACAAGCTGTACCAATAATATGCAAGTCGAATGATTCGTAAGAACAATGTGCTTACTATTGTTTGATATGTCGACTTTAAGATTACAATGTTTGTATTTTAAGAATGATGAATCACTGAATTTATGGAACGAATCGCTAAGTATATAATTTTTGGGAAGTTTAACTGCATGACAATAAAATGTACATGTTTTTCAATGACTCCTTGTTTCTCTGCAGCACGAGAACAATCCCATTTTCAATTTCTTAAAGATAATGTTGATAAAAGATATGTCAGCTATTATTATATTAAGTTCTAAATACAAAGCCTTCTCCTATATCGTATAGGTATAGGTAGGTTATACTTCTCGTCGAATACCCCAACTTGGCGAATAGAACTTATTTCTGAGAAACTTTACTCAGCGCCATTTTAAAAATGTTGGTCAGCGTAAAGACAAACTATCACATCGTACTCATCTTATGTCATTTATGCTTCCTTTTTAATCATCTTTGTGCTTCGTTCTTTAAAATAGGCCAGTTGAAAATGCTGGTTACCAGTTAAAAATGCTGGTTATCAGTTAAATTCTTGTACTAACATAATAACGGGAAAATAATACTTTATAGAACACACAATGAAACCGTCCCCCAAAAGGTAAGTTCCACTTTTTATATGAATTTTATGATTCGCACGTTTACTCGTCGAATAAAGACGCGTGTTTTTGATGCCCGTTACGAATCGGACCGGTCCGACTGCTGGGTTACGCGATTTACAATAAAAACTTAAAACAAAAGAATAAGAGGAAAAGTTCTAAGGTTTTTATTGAGCGGAATATCAAAGCACGTATTGTTTGAGGTTCATTCTAATAAGTTATGGCTAGTTTTGTGGAATAAAGTTAAGGTGCAGTTTAGTATGAATGTTGCCTGCAAGAGTTTGATACAAAGTTGCTTGTTATGGCCGTGTCCTTTTTTTTTAAAGTAGAAGTTTTGCTTTGTCAATAGCAAGCATTGTATATATGGACAAAGAGATGGCGTTGTGGATTTAATCTCCACTTAACACAAACATTTTAGTGCACTAACATGGTAGCTCGGTTTAGTTTGATGAAAAGTGAATACAATTATTTTGAGAGAATCGAAACTACGACCACTGCGCTAACTAGACAGAAAATGGTTATAACTTTAATATTAAATAGTTCTTACCTGAATTTCTCTCCTCTGCTGCGGAATTTTCGCTGGCTGTGGCGCAGGCATCCTTAATGGCGGAGGTGCCACATGCCTGTACACCGGTTGCGGAGGCGGCATAGGAGGCCTGGGACCTTGCACTACCATGACCGATGGCACTAACGGTACCGGTCGTCTCTCCATCTGCCTTTCCACGATAGCCAGGTGTTCTGACGGACGGATGAGGCGAGGAGGTGCCGGCATTCGTATGCCAGGGTTAATGGGTTCGGGGATTTGGGTGCGTGGTCGGGCTTCAGGAGGGCGCGCGATTTGACGCGGCGGGGGCGCTGGTGCGCGCCTTGCCCTCGCCGCCTCCGCTTCGTCGGTCATCGGAGCTCGCCAATCTGTGGACAAGAGGAATAATCTGCTTTATATTTTTTGTAATAGTGTTTGTTATTTCACTGAGGCTTTGAATCTTCCTTTAGTCAAATATGAAGGGGAGGAGACTAAGTCACGGACGCTCATCCAAAGTCACGAAATGAACCAGAGATAACTTAGCAACTGTAGGGCCGTGGATACCTAACAAGGAACCGGTATAACTCTAGATATTACGTTGATATGAAGTTGATACAATATAAATAGGTACATATTGATCCCTTTTTAATTGAAATCTCATTGATATTGATTGATTGGTTTTAACAAAGCTTATTTTTAAACATGGTACTCTCTAATCAACAAGAAAATCAACAAACAAGTTACTCGTACAAAAAGCTTGTACCTACACACAATCAATCAAACGTAGCATGACAAGCGCTGTCCTAAATTAATGAAAAACACAATCCTTAAATAAATAAAGGGAGACGAACTTAATCCGAAGCCTTTTACACATACTACTCTAGGATAAGAAAATATATACAGTAAGCCCTATACACTTCTAGTAATTAAATTAATATTACCCCAAGAAAGAAATATAATTTTATTTGTAAGAAATACAAATATTTATAAGCGCGCCATCTATCCGTGACGTGCGGAACTCAGTAGAAAAGCCGTGTGGAAAGTGTTTTTTACTTCGGACACGCGCCAGTTTCGATGAATGGCGGCACCGTGTCTAAAAGCACATATTTGTATGTTTGTAAGTTACTATCTAAACGTAGAGCTATGTACCAAATAAAGAAATTAAACAGATTTTTTTATTAATTACTTACATTGAGTTAAACAGTAAGGTTTTAATAAATTTATAAAAATGTAATTTCTTACAGGGCCACTGTTTTTTTTACTAACCAATTGGCTACAACAGAAGCCAAACTTAAGAGGTCAGGATACTTGAACCTAGACATACAAAGAACCCCTTTATTGCAACGGATACTCGTCGACAAGGGTCGTTAAAGGGGAGATCAGCAGACAGCAATTGAAGGAACGTAAACTCAATATCTTGAGTTACCCTCTATGACTAAAGGAGCTTCTGAAATAGACATTTATGGTCCATTTCAAGTATCTAGATAGACTACGGAGGTGTAAAACTCAATAATACACAAGTCAACTCCCACACAATTGAAAACGATTACAATAGTGCGAAAATAGATCAAGATAACTACAGAATTGGTATTAACAAAGATTATGAATAATACATGATACCTTGCATAACGGGTTTTATATTTATACATATATGGTTCTTTTTTGTAAATCATCACATCGTTTGCATGTTATCTGATCCCAGAGTAAAGATTTATGGTGTCATCAAAAAAAAATTGTAAAATTTTCCCCTGACACTTTAATGGGCATTCTTATATTTATATTATAAAAAAAAACAAAAGTTTGTGAACGTATTACTTACTCCGTAACACTAAACACTGGTCCAATTCAGACAAAATTTAGTGTAAAAATAGCTATTTTTAGTAGTTATTATCTTATGTTTAGTGTAAAAATTAAGTTTAAGTCACCGTATGGAATTAGTATTGAGTCATCAATCAATGTTATAGTCGTTATGCAAAATCTAGTTAAATTATTATTAGTAGTTAATGGAAAAATGTAATACATCAAACACTATAAACGACTATGCTAGATAAGATAAGCAAATCATAATAAAATATAGCTAAAAATCTTAAGTCAATTATGCAAAATGATGAATTATTTTGCATATTATCATCGCGGCGCCCTCCACATTTGAATAATAAACAAATCTTATTTAAATTACTTTGTAGTGTGTTTTTTCTTTTGAGATGTTTGAAGTGATTTATTTTAATGGATCCTTTACATAGCAATCTCTAATCGTCTTTAAGTTTCTTTAGTATCATTCATTATTATTAGAAAGAAGATCTTATGCGCACTCCTACCAGAAAAGATTTAGATATTTGGACTCGTAGGTGATATTCCCCAACTCCATTTTATTGGGTCCCACAAGGCTAATTGCTTAGTGACAGATTAGTTTTATCAGAACTTATCAGTAAAAAGTAACTGCTGTTGGGACCCGTCATTCTAGTTTTTCTAGTAGAAGAAAATTCTTCGATGTCAAATTCATAAATAAGGCATTTCCCTTTCAGTCTTAAACTATGAAGGGCAACTTGGCATATTAAAGCCACCCTTTGTGAACTTTCGGGTCTTGTTTTTCTTCTTTTACAAATACAATATCTGCTAAGTTCCAACCCCATCAAATATAGCGGTATCCTCAGTCATAAATTGAGATATGATGTGGATATTATGTAAAATTACTTTGTCACTGGGCGGTAAAATAAAACATTGAATCCATAACAAGAAAACGCAAACCCTATACCAATTCTTCTGGCGTGCGTGAAAATAATAGACCACGTTTCCGTCTTATCCCTGCATATGAATTTTAAAAGGCTGCTAAGATTTATGATATAAAGCCTGTAATTATTACAAAATAAGTTATTAAAGCAACCGGTAGCTTTGTTCTTTGTCTTAATAATACTCGGCAACACACCAGCCATAAACAATATAAATTCTTACATCCAGTCAAAAATACCGGTTCTCGAAAGTGTTACTTATTAAAAAAAAATAACCAAAAAGGGTGGTACCGTGTCGGCTACTTGAATAACAGGTCTAAAAGCAAAGCCAGCAATTAAATAGTTTAAGGATCTAATTGACAAATTCAATATTTTAACCCGAAAATGCTCACTGTCTTCTATGCAAGGAGTTCTTAAACAAGTCCTACGAAGGGGTTCATTACGAGCTAATTAAGACCATTGTAGTTAGGTTGCTGCATATGTTTATATGGTTCGTCGAATTTATTGTAATACCTTTAAGACAGAATATATTAAGGTTCTAGTTAGGCTTTATCTCTTAGACTTGAAACTATATAAGGTTTAAGACATTTACCAACATTCTTGTAAATCGTAATATTCATTGTACAATTAAATAAAGAAAAGTTAAATATTTACTTTTTGTTTCTTTGAAAATGCATCAAAAAGAAACAACGCCGATAAAACCAATGTTGTCTATACAGATAAAATAAAACGATAAAATGTACCTTACTTCAAAAGGCTTGCGCAGTTCAATCACAACACAAAGGATTTATTCACCAAGCTGTTTACACAGTCGCGAACTTCAATTACAGATAAATGTATAATGATAGTACTGGTGTGCAACGTTGTTTGTAACCTGACTATCACGAATGCAGAAAACACTAGACACTAGACTAGATAGGTGCAATATACACCGTCGTCATGACAACACTGTATACGGTTTTCCCTCCAAAATGGACGCATGCGCGTCAATGTTACTCTGTAAATGTTATTGCATTTAACATAAACCAATTTGAACCCTCACACAATGCAATTAAGGTACATTCCTTGTGTAACCACTATGGGTTAGGGTAGCGTGTGTTGCCCCACGCAAACTTATTCCTTTCGAATGATAGCCCGCAGTAGCAATTTCCCTATTATTATTAAAATATGTATGGGTATGTAGGGGTGATTGCACCCGGGGAAATATTTCTAATTTTCTGCTTGCGTAATATTGCTGTTTCTACGTTCTTGTACGTGTTTCACTACCGGTGTTTATTGGAGTCTGTGCGTAGACCACGATAATAATGACTTTGTCCGTAATATAATAACTGATACTTACGATATACCTACAACCTACAACGTATACTTGGGTGGCAGGGTTGTCGAGCATTATTTAAATTAATGCATTAAGGATTTACATAAACTAAGATTTTGAAGTAGATTGCATGTCAGTCTATTTGCATCTAAATATCGTTTTTGGATGCACCCTTATTTTTATAATAAGGATAAAAAGCTAAGCACATCTTTTACGGTTAATGACATAAAAGAAGGGCGGAAATTTATAAATTGTATGCTAATGAATATTTTTTTAGTCAAATAATAGTTTTGGACAACCCTAACTTTGCAGTAACCCTATATTACAACTACTGAGTAATAGGTATCCTAATATCGGTACAATGAATAAGGTTTTATGCCTAATCATTTAAACATAAAAGAGGAACATAAATGCACTTGATCTTAAAATACAGTTGATATATAATAAAAGTCAGAACATTAAACGGTACTAGATAATTTTACGGTTATGCCACATCGATTTTATGTTTGTAATATGTAGATAAAACAAAGTGCATATTAACTTATTGGCCACAAAACGTACGCTGTAAATATTACTGTGCTGACTAAACTAATACTGCGATAATTTATAGTAGATTCATAAAGTAGAAAAGTAGTGACTAAAAGTTTATAGAAGAAAATAAACCTACTTTAATTAAATATGCGAACTAGTTAAAAAAAAGAGAATGACGCAAGAAAGAGAGAGATACATTTAACTCGACATCCGGTACTCTTTATCAGTTCAAGAAATTAATTGACGTCACTAATACACATTTTTAATTAAAAAAACTATTTTTATGTTATAAGTATCTCGAAAAATATAAAATATTGAATTATTACACTAAAAAGTACGTGATTCGAGGAACGAAGACTTTCAACACGTAGCGTATTTGTATCTAGTAATAATAAATTAAAGTGGATGAGCTTTGTATTCACGTCACAAATAATTATCGCTCGGGTTCGTATCCAAGGTGCACATTAATGAGTTTAGTAGAGGACCACCCTAGAGAATTACGTAGGGCGAATGACACCTCGGCGGTCGAAGGGTTGTACGGACGAAATTTAAAATGTCGACCTTATTAATAATGTTAGAGTATAGGCAGTAACATAAATATTTAGTTGTTAAAATGCGTGTTTACTGTATTTACCTATACTTATGACTATCAATACAGAAATATGATGATGAGTGATGTCGCATAGTGAAATAAAGTTTACAAGACCCACAAAATGACCAAGAATCTAAAATATATCTCTACAAGTAATGGACCCAAATGATTGACAAGCTCAGGACAATAAATAATAAATGTGAAATCATGCAAATAATGATACTCCATGGGATAAAAAAATCCCAACATTCAGAGTAGCAAGCAAATCCACAGATCACTGCCCTATCTAGTCGTCAACAACATTGTCAACCACTAGAACTGCACCTTTGTATTCAGGATTCGTTTGTTTCTTTTTTCACTATTAGCTATTCATCAGCCACATTATGCGTAAACAGCACACATAAAGATTATTTCGCCCATTGAACAAGTAGATCAGAGAGATAAGAGTACAAGTCGGTGCGACAAAGTGCGATGTCGCATGGTGAATATGTATTAACAGTGTGTCTTCGTGATGCATGTAGATAGTTCCTGACCTTGGTAGCTGTTGTTTTGTGAACTTATAGTATGAGGTTTAATGGATTGGTTACCTGAAGAAGCTATTCTCAATACTTTCTTTTGTTTGGTGTGTTACTAGTTAATAATTACAGAGTGAAGTTTTTTTCACACAGTAAATAGGGAGTACCACCTATTTACTCTGTGATCCTTTCTCTAGCAGTGTATTCTTTAACGAAATATTGCTCACATTGGCTTTTCTCCTATATAGTTAAAGCCTATTTTTAAGTTTCCATATCGCATTGCCATTAAATGTATCATTATTTCATTACAGCGAAGGTGTCAAATCATAAACGGCATAAATGTGACACCGCAAAGCAATCTCTCCTCCAATGGTATCTTAGTGAACCAAGATCACGTTCGCGCTACCACGAATGGTTTTTTTATAAGGATAAAACAATACAAAGAAACCATGATATATTATAAAATATATTTACTCGATACATTATATCGATTTAGTTGCCAGTTGTAAAAGTCCTATTAGACAAGAGTGGGTTCTAGCTACTTTACTAGCCCAACCTCAAATAAGTATCTAAAACACGTCAAGTTAAATATTAAAAACAAACGGATATCAATCATTACACCTATTATGAACTATATTTATGCAATGAATCATCAACACGCTTAACAATTACTACAATTTGTGGCTTCCGGCTCAAAATAAATGACTCTGTTTACAAAAAAAAACACAACAATAGATTATATAACAAATACACCAAGTTATTATGTAGTTAATAATGTGTATAGCATTGTTATGTTCCTATAGTCCCTTAATTTGGCCTTAAAAGCAGGTTCTTTATCACCCAGAAGGATTTTGAATATGAGAGAGAACCTGTTAGTTGATTCCTTGACTGACAGAGTATCCTTAAATTCAGAAACTATGAGAATTGCATTATCTTTATAACTAGTAATTGTAAATTTAGAAGCACGTCGTTAGTAGAAAGAAATGTAAGTAATGTGATATGATCTATGAATATCATTTTAAGAAAAGTTAAGTTTTTTTTAATGTAATGGGAGGCAAACGACGAACGAGCCAGCAGGTCACCTGATGGTAAGTGATCACCGCCGCCCATGGACACCCGCAACACCAGAGGAATCACAGATGCGTTGAAGGGCATGCAATTCTGGAGTTCCGGAATTCCGTAACTCCGGAATTCCGTAACAATTTCACTGATTTTTTAATTCCGGAATTGAGAGGAGTAATACCGGAATTCCGGTATTCATCATTTTTTAATATTATTAAATAATACCTGCATAACATACCATTATTTGGCTAGTGAGTTGTCATAATGTTGCCTGTGCCATAATGCAACGCTATTACAGCTAAATTTAATTAAACTAGACGAACATAACAGCTCTATGAGTTGAGACAACTTGCGAAGTCGTGTAGAACTCTAAAAGTCGACTACTATGGGAATGGTAAGTGATCACCGCCGCCCATGGACACCCGCAACACCAGAGGAATCACAGATGCGTTGCCGACCTTTAAAAAGGAAGTACGCTCGTTTCTTGAAGCTCCCCAAGTCGTAACGGTCCGGAAATATCGTCGCAACGAGCTTGTTCCACAAAACAGTTGTTCGCGGTAGGAAGTTTCGCAAAAATTGCACAGTGGATGACAGCTAACCATCAAGGTGATGACGATGGTAGGACAGCCGATAGCGAGTGGTTCTGTGGAGAAATTCAGCTGCGGGCAATGTCCAGAACAACTCCTCAAAACAATCCCAGTGATAAATGCGGTAGAGAATGCACAGAGACCCTACATCTCTCCGCAAAGCCAAAGAATCGAGCCGACTAGAGAGCACCTGATCGTCAACAATTCGAGCCGCCCTTCTTTGTATGCGGTCAATTGAAGGAGTTGACTGGGGTGCTCCAGCCCAGAGATGGGAACAGTACTCCAGATGTGGCTTGTAGAGTTGTAGGCGATGGTTCGGCGTAAAACACTGACCCGCTCTATTGAGCACACCCAGTTTTTGCGAAGCTAATTTAGCTTTACCTCCAAATGATCGCGAAACTGAACTTCGCTAGAAATGATGACACCCAGGATTTCAATAGACGACTTGGCAACAAGAGGATCGCCTTCGAAATCAATATCCACGAAGAATAGAGATTTTTTAGCGGTAAACGCGCAAACCTGTGTCTTTGAGGGGTATGGTATGGTATGGTATAGCGGGCTGTTTTCCGCAACTCCACGTCAAGGCGCGGGTTTTGCGTTAGGGTGGGTGATTTATTCGATCCACCCCAGCTCGTCGAAAAACGCCAACAGGCCTTTCAAGTTGCTGATGGTTTCTCGGAGCGTACCTGGATTTCCTAAGTACTTAGCCCTGTATGTGGCGGTCGCAGGACAGTGTAGGAGCACATGTGCCGCCGTTTCTTCCTCTTCCATGCAGGCTCTGCAGAGAGGGCTGTCTGTGATACCTAGAACTGAAAGGTGTTTGTTAAAGGAGCCATGCCCTGTAATGGCGGCTGTAGCCATTCGTAGTTGCCGTTTGGGCAGTTGTAGTAGGCTCCTTGTAAGTTTATGGTCGGGCATAGGGAGTGCATCTCTAGCTTGTCTGCACTCTGCCAGATTTGCCCATCGAGTGTTGTGGCTATCCTTTGTTTGCCTGTGTATTGTGGTGCGGAGGTATATAAAGGGGATTGGTATTATGGGTTCAGGGCCCATCACTACCGTATCCGATCCTCTTCTTGCAAGTTCATCCGCAGCATCATTGCCACGTGATCCGCTATGGCCTTTGATCCATTGCAAGGTTATGTTGTTTGTATAACCTACTTGGTTTAGTTTGTGGTGGCATTCCAGAATAAGTCCTGAATTTATAGTGTGGCTGTTTAAGGCCTGTAGCACAGCCATGCTGTCCGAGTGGATGCGGATTGGGTGTCCCTCCACTTTTCTTGCAATGACCGCTGAGGCTGCCAGTGTGATTCCCACGCATTCGGCCTGGAATACCGAGCTGTGAGTTCCCAGTGGTTTTGAAATATTGATGTTCAGGTCCTCCGAGAAGACGCCTGTCCCGGAGCCTGTACTTGTCTTAGATCCATCTGTGAAGATGTGTAGTTCCGCCTGTTGTTGTGTGGCTTCACAGTGGCGGTCTTCATGAAGTTGGATCTTGTATTTTTTGTCGAAGACAAACTGTTTGGGCACACGGTCGTTTACTGCTCCAATTATGGGTAGCTCGTCTGTGAGCGCTTTGAGTAATGATGTGTGCTTAGTGTTATTGTTCTTCCATAAGTTTAGCGCCCTTAGACGTGTGGCTGCAGCTGTCGCTTCCTGTCGGATAAACAGGTCCAGCGGCGGTAGGCCAAGCATGACCTCCATTGCCGCTGTGGGTGTAGTCTTCATGCATCCAGTGGTCGCCATGCAGGCCAGTCTTTGGGTTCGCTGTAGTTTGTCAGTTGATGTGGTGTATTCAGTTCTTGGCCACCAAACGACAGCACCATATGCAATCGTGGGGCGGATCACGGTTTCGTAAAGCCAGGTGATGATTTTTGGCGTTAAACCCCACTTTTTACCAATCATTCTTCTGCATTGCCAGAAGGTGATACCGGCTTTTCTAATTTCTTGTCAAGGTGGCTCTTCCACGTTAGTTTGTGGTCGAGAATGACACCGAGGTATTTGACCTCTTTTGACAGTTGAAGTTCAGTACCGAAGAGCTTTGGCAGTTGATACTGTCCTAGTATTCGTTTGTTAGTGAACATCACTATCTCTGTTTTTGCTGGATTCACCGACAGCTCAAATTCACTGCACCATTTTTCCACGGTGCGCAGGGCTTGCTGGGTGAGATTACAGACTGTTCCTGCTGCCTTTCCTGAGATGAGGATGGTGAGGTCATCTGCGTAGCCTATAGTATAGTCTCGGTTCTTGTTCAGCTTTGTGATTAGGTCATCTATGACCAGGTTCCATAGGAGTGGGGACAACACTCCGCCTTGGGGGCAACCCTTGGCTATTAGGGCTGTTTCATCAGCCTCTCCCAGGCGGACCACCCTTTTGCTGAGCATGTTTGTTATCCAGTCTATTAGTATCGGCTCCACTTTGTGTCTGGACAGTGCGGCCTTGATACTTGTAAAGTTGGTTTTGTCGAAAGCTCCTTCGATGTCGATGAAGGTTCCTAGACAAATGTCCTTTTGTTCAATTGCCTCCTCTATCCGGCTGACCACCAGATGGAGGGCTGATTCCGTGGACCTTCCGGAGCTATAGGCGTGTTGGTTAGTATGTAAAGGTGTTTGTTTTAAGACCCCATCTCTCAGTTCCCTTTCGCATAAGCGTTCCAAGGTTTTGAGCATGAAGGAGGTCAGGCTTATTCGTCTTTGAGGGGTTGAATCGGACTAAATTTAGCCGACCACAATTCGAAACTAAGCATGTTTTCGATATCTGACACAAGTTTGTTCCGGTTCTCATTAACGTTTTCTACCGCGAAAGAGAAATGACAAAGCGGAACGTACTCTTTTTAAATAAAATAGGTTTTTGTTTCTACCAACAGCGCTTTTAAAAACGTGTTTACTCCGCTCCGTTTTCGAGGCAGGAGCGAGCTCATTTCTACTCTTTCTACACGCTCGGCTCTTTCCGTCCGACTATTTGTTGGTGGCAATACAACTTTCCACAGTAGCATCTTTTATCGTCTTCAGAACTTCACAATAGCAGTTCCTTAAAGAATTAGATCTCTCGACCAATTTTCTAATGTACGCGATGGCGACTATCTGACAGAAGTTTACAAATATATTTTTATGTGTTCTGCTAACAAGTGTGGAGAATGGAAGTGTTTTTCTGTGCTGGCAAAATGTAATTATCAAAACAATAAGTAAGTTAAGTCTTGCCTTAATTTAATGGCTTAGAATGACAATAATAAAGGAGAAAAATTACCAAACATGTTCAAATTCTTAGTGAATATAATTAAACAACTGATATTATTATACACTTCTTTTAATTCAACATATTCCAAAAATTACCAGTTTCGGAACTAGCTCCGGAATTCCGGAATTAGACCTCCAGTATTGGAAGGAACAGTATTGGAACTCAGTTCCGGAATTGAAAACCTTCCGACATTGCATGCCGACCTTTTAAAAGGGAGTACGTTCGTTTCTTCGTTTTTTTCTTTTTCTTGTTTTTTTTTCTTTTATTTCTTTTTAGTAAATTTAAACTAGGTAAACTTAGGTTAAGTAAATAAAAATGGCGTCAATAATAGAATTAGCTATAACCTGTTTCCTTAGGAAGCCTATATGAATGAACTTTAATCCCTTTCCTTGCCTGCTTTTCTCACAGCGACTCTGTCACCGCAGTATATAGAAGACAAATTAAACGCGTCTCATAGTAGTACCCTCAAGTTACTAGGTTTCCTTAGAAATAATATATCACCTCATTCTTTGTAAACCTATCAATCAATACAATATCTTTGATAGTTTAAAAGCTATAAAACGCTTGTTTTATAAAATGAAACATTACCTGTACTAAAATACAAACAAAACATAAAAGGTGTCATAAATACCTTTTAAATTAATGTAGTAAACAGAACGGATAAACTTTAAAATTATTTTATTATTGTCGTATTATTACGATTAATGTCAAGTAGGTTAGTTATAATAAACTTAAGAATTATGAATACAATAAATTTTAGTGCTTGCCTGTATCTATTTGGTACACTTTAATAGGATTTAGTTAAAAGAACGTTTTCTTATTTAATATTGCGACCAGATCGCGTATTGGTAAGTATAACAGCCTACCTTGCTCACCGCCCAAACACTTGTTTGCATGTACATTATACTAATCTATGTAAAAAAAATATTTACTGATAAATAGTATTTCTCACGTAGTCTACAAGGATAGGCATTAAGTAACACCGTCTGAACTGAATGACATCTTCTGAGATACAGAGAAACTTGACCTTCTATAAGCGGTCTGGCACAAGAATATCTTCATAGTGTGCAATGACGCTTACCTAATTATAATTGGTACTAATGTTATTACGGAAAGAAGGGCCTAACTTAGCTGTTTCTGGGTATATGGTAGGTATATACTGATATATTTTAAGTCTATGAAGTCAGAGGTATGAGAGTTACAAATTATCATGTAATGTTAACGTACACGCTAAACGATGGGGCCATTTAGGGTCATCTGTTTACAAAACATCATACATAGACTTGAATACTCCAAACAGTTTCTATCTAAGGTATATATCTAGAATATTCTCTTAAGGCGTCCCAAGAAAACTTCAGGAAACATAAATATAACAGACATTATAATATTATTATATTATAGAAAACAAGTAAAACTGTAATAGAAACAATTCGTTACTTCTGCATATATATTTCAAAACATTTATGTACCGTTTTGAAATTTTATTAATATTAGTTAATAATAATTTTATTTGCTGCAGAGCAAAGGCTAATATCCCATGTTTTACAGATATAAATGTCTCTAAGATTATTTAAATACTATTTAAAGTTGCTAATATTTGTAATACTTATCCCTATTGAGGTTACTTTAATCATAATTATTGGCTAATAGACTAACTACTATATACTTTCATACACAAACCTTTAAATATTTACACCTTATGGTTTCTTGTGTCTTTCTAATCCAATGGCTTACCGTCGCCTTAACCAGGTCTTGCACCATCTAATAGGTAACTTATATGAAGGGACTTAATTAAACATTAAGACCATTTATTTAATTGACTGTGATAAACGTCTGTCCATTTAAATACGACCACTTCAACAAAGAAGGTTAAGATATGGATTGGAAGTGTGAATAGTATCATTACTTAGATCGTATCAGATGAAGATTAACGCACAAAGGGGATTAACCTATAAGGAAACAGGTATAACCTAATATTAGCTTTCGAAAATGATTTTTACGTACGTTAAATATGATAAAATAAGTGAAATTAGGTAACTTTCAGCAAAATGCACACGTACTGCACATAAAGTGGTAAAAGCTAGATTAGGTTTATGATTGCAGCTGAGGCGTGGAATCGAACGCCTTTCTCTCGAGTGCTAACAAATGAGTCGGGATGCGAGCGTGATTTATTTATTCAAATCCGATGGCCGGTGATGCCAGTCACGTCTCCTTTCATAGTACCAAGTACTTCTCAGTACCCAAAGCACGAACTGTATAGGTGTCGCTGATTTGTGATGAGACTAGCACCAGTTAACGTGAAACGAATAATTGGCATCACTTTCATATGAATTAGAATATCTACTTTCTTTTCATATCAATGTTATTGATGCAATTAGTTGCTAATGCATTGATTGCCGTGTTTGGAATATAAGTATTAGACTTCATTTTATATGTTCGAGAACTAATAATCCTTATTAAATGACTCGCCATAGGCTACTGAAGCAGGTGCATTATCTAATTGCAATGGTGTGTGATTAGATGAAAGCGCTAGTTTCTCATGACGAACCATGTATTATCCGTGGGAACGGGGATGGCGGGCAATTTGTGACAAAACTACGGAAGGTACAAATATTCGGACAATGTACTATGTGTGATCTCATGAGAAATTTCTAGCAACAGACTAACTATTTTATAATAAGTAATAATGTTTTTTTTTTAAATGTGTTTATTTTATATTTATATTTAAAAATGTAATAAATTGTGAAAAATGTAAATAAAGAGATGATTTTTTTTAACTTTTATGAATATTTTGGTATGACACTAGAACTAAGTACAACTTAGTACGCATTATTTGAACTGTATTCCTTATAAATCATTATTGCATACAATAACACGGGGAGGTACAATAGTGTATGTGTTAACAACAAACTCAGAGGTATTTGATGAGTGTTGCGTTGCCAATGATTGCTCAAACTTCAGTCACGAGAATGGATAATTTGCAAGTTTTGGCATTTGTACCTTTGCCCTTAGTAGGGCTGGCAACAGACTCCTTTGGATTTTTAATGTTTAACTTAGGAATAGGTATGTACTATAATTACATAGCTATGATTTGAAACTAACATGATCGTTACGTTTAATAGAAATAAATAATTAAGTAGACAAGACACCCAAATCTATACTAAATGGGGTATGGGATAATGGGGAATGGGAAAGTGTGTCTGTTCGGCTTGTCATTTTTTAAGTGGAGATAGAAAGGGATGGAGAGTAACATAGGCTACTTTTTTTTTCTTTTATGTCCAGGAAAGAGGAACAGTGCTACCCCGAATTTAGCGCGAGCGAAGCCGCGGGCAAAATGCTTGTTAAAAATACAACAACCTACACACAACATACCTAAAAAACGCATAGGTACAGGCAACCCTAAACCTAACAATACAGAAAAAATCTATATTATTTTATACAGTTATCGGTCTTTCGAGGGTAGTGACCGTACGTCCTTTAATGTTAAAAAAATATGTTTGCAACGTGCTTACACCGAGACAAAGACGCATTATGTGGCGTATGGGAGAACCCAAGATTTTTGCGTAAACATTCATTCGTCAGACGAAAAATAATTTTAAGTTATTTTATTGTACAGTCAGCCCCAAAAGTGGCTGAACACATTTTAAATTCCAAAACTGCTGAACACTAAAAGTGGCATAAGTCAGTGTCAATTGCGTAGGTACCTACGCAATTTAAACTGTATTTTTATGCAGTTATTATTTGATCGTGTGGTGACGGAGTAAGAATACAGTGTGTCATCACCCCATCTATCCGTGAATATTAACTTTACGTAATAAAAAGAAGTAAAACTTTAAATTAAACCCTAAACCAATCCGTGGGGCCAGCGTGGTATTAGTAGGGCAAATATCCCTCCGTTACGGAAGGATGCCCGTCCCTGTAGTGGGACATTAATGGGCTGTTATGATGATTATTTGATCGAAGAATGGAACTGATATTCTTATCGGTATAAGTACTTAGTTATCTACTATTAGTCAGCCTAAAGCCTCGCTGAGGTGGTTACTTCATCTTGAATATCTTGACTTAAGACTTTAGCGCCGATTACACTAACCTAAATGTAGGACACTACATCTTGTAGGGCACTACATGTTGTCTAGTGTAATCACATGTAGGCTGTTAGGACACTACATATGGGAGATTGGCGAGTCCCGACCGCCCTACATCATGTAGTATCCTACAAGATCTAGTGTACTACATGTAGGGTAGTGTAATCGGCGCTTCTCTTGACAAAAATTCAAGCAGGTTCGGCATTTTTAGTAAGACCTTAGTATTACGGATTTTAAGGGAAGGAGTTATTAGGTTATAATAAGGTTAGAAGGCGTCTACTGACTATTAGTGATAGAGTAACAATTAAAGTTCCATAGATTTTGTGCTGACTAAATCTAAACACATTTTTTAAGCATATCAACCGTTCGATCCCAAAATTTGAAGTTGTGATTGATCTAAAAATATAGCAAACACTGTTACACAAATATTTGTAATCATGTATACTCTAATACAAAATGAAATTAAAAATAAATCAATACACAAACTTGCATGATGTATGTAAAAAAGGCAATCATAAATTAAAATAACAAATGCACACCAAGTTCAATTAAGCATCGGTAACAGAAGGGACAATAGTCCTTTGTCAGACTAATCCCGACACAAATAAAGCATTACGTGATTAGACATTTGAAAGGGTGCACAACCCCTTTATCCTGTTACAATTAACCCTTTAAAAGGGTTGTTTGTTCCTTAAGTAGAATAGTGGACCTAACACACTACGTTGTTTAGTCGTCAGTTAACACGTGCTATTGCCTCATCTGTACCTACTATTCGTATGATGATTCCAACTTTTACTTGACTCGATAGTGTTTTTTTTTTAAATATAATGTGAGTCAAACGAGCCAGCAGGTCACCTGATGGTAAGTGATCACCGCCGCCCATGGAGACCCACAACACCAGAGGAATCACAGATGCGTTGCGACCTTTAAAAAGGGAGTACGTTCGTTTCTTGAAGCTCCCCAAGTCGTAACGGTCCGGAAATATCGCCGCAGCGAGCTTGTTACACAAAACTAGTAGTGTAGTGTGTAGTAGTAGTGTGTAAGGTTTACCTAAGTTAATTCTAAGTTTGAAGCTCTTAGGACGCAGTGTCTAAAGTATGTGAGAGTTGTAAAACACCGATAAAAGCAACACCAAGTAGTAATAAAGGTGAAAAACAATAGGCGCTAATAAACTTTTAAGATAATACTCGTAATAGAACTTATAGGCAGAAGATTTACTGTGAGAAATGAACACAGGACCTGAGAGTACGTGACAACTAGTAAAATTTAATCATGCGTTATATTTTATTGTTGTTTGAACGACTATTAAACGCAGTGTACAAGGGCACTTAATGCCATTGTAAACTATTCAAATTGCATTCCGCTCTTTGACCTCTTGATTAATAACTAGCTTTATAAAACACTTGGACAGTTATAAATTTCAATAATTAATTGCTTCGGTTGTTAAAAATACTTATAGGTACGACATGTATTTATTTTGGTACATGTACCTACACGAATAAATTTAAATAAAACATAAACACGGAAATAGACATCACAGGAATTACGTTTATTTGAATTATTCAAACATTTCAGATAGCTGGTTTGTTAATAATAAAACGATTTCTTGGATAAACTCAATGTTGTAGTACTACAACCGTCAACAATTCTTTCTAAGAAAACACATAAAGGGAGTTGGAATTTACTATCATCTAGGTTTTGTAATTACGTTATATCTATCCAAGTTCGTGATTTATCGGATAGTTTCGGCTGAAGTCGGGCGCGGACTCTAGCGCACCGTTATCGTAATAACCAGCTGACTCGCGAAACAATTATCCAGCTGATGTTAGTTGTTGCGCCAACGGGATATCTGGTGCGTGAGACCATGGGAAATTGTACGACGATCTTTGTATGGAAATGCGATGGATAGCGTTTTGTTATTTTTACGCTTGCAAGCATCCGTTTCTGCTAATGCACAAAGCCTTTGTAATCAGCATACATAATTGCCGTTCGCGTTTGTTGAAACGTTAGAAATCTGGCCATACAACAATAGATGTAATTTAAACAATGTAATATACTTTACATTTAAATTAACATTGTAAAATCATTGAAGATTTATCTTTTTTGCAGAAGGGTTTGACAACTCTCGAACAAATTGCAATGAAACTGTCGAAAAAATGTCGATTGAGACGTAACAAGAAGTCGATATCGATAAGCGATCTGAATGGCTGTTGAACGTGGATCAGGCGGCAATGTTATCAGATGGCAATGATGGTACCTAATGAAGCCGTAACAAGCGAACCGCTCATTAAATGAGCTCATGCGCATCATTAGTGAACTCCCGATCTGATTGGCTTTTCAACCTTGGGAAGAAATTGCATTTCAACTCTGCTCAAATTGGCTTTTGAATGCTGACTACATAGACGTTGATCGGCTTTAAATGTTCTAGTTGATTTAGTAATACTGCAAAGTCTTATGAGGTAAAATGTTAAAATAAAACTCAACATTTTACCAATTTAGACAATTCTGCTGTCACCAATTAAACGATAATGAATAAATGACCGGGACATTAATGTTCCATCTTTAAATATCATTGACATACTCTGTTTGGACATATTAGTCACAAAGTCTTTTCACAATTGAACTATAATATACTGCAATATTATTTTATCAATACATCAGCTAAAATAGAGATAGACTTTGATACACATCAAAGACACTTTTAACATAAGCGTCACACTTAAACTCAAACAGAATAAATGTAACGTAACCTAAAAGTAACATTACCCATTGTTGTCTTCGTCAAATAACATAATGGACATAAAAAATATGTCCGTCAAGCTCACGAAAACACGTTCGTTAAACAGTTGCCAAAAACAACAGATGTACGAAAGTAATAAAATGCCCAAGATATTCATCTTTTTTTAAAAATCGTAAACTTTGTAAGAGGACGACCTAAGAATACATAATGTCACTACCCCAACACATCCCTAAAGAGATCCGTGAAAGTTGAATGTGATTGATGCTACGAGGACAGTATGACTCAGCTGTGCGTGTGGTATCAGAACTTCATTTTATATAAAAAGGCAGCGTATACACTGAGTGACATGCGACTTGTTGCTGGGACTTATACACATTAGATTAAGGGTTACACAAACAATTTGTTTTGGTCAAGATCTGTAATCACGTCGTCCGTGGTTGGCACATATAGCGGCCTTTACACTATCAGCTTAGAAGAGTCAATAGGTTCTACTTCATATTATGCCTTAATTACCTAGTATGAGAATAAATACGATGTTTTTTTTAGTCAAAGCTTAAAATATAATTTAAACGTATTACAAGTATTATGAAACCTCCCTTAAGTATCTCATTATACATTAGCTAGCTTGCCTCAGAGTGCTAACAGAACAAAAAGATAATATTTTAAACGTATGAAAGTAAGATTTAGTGCTTTCGAGTAGTTGTTGTGAATTGAATTGTGTTGTCATAACCTAGTCATTATTTCACCAACTACGAGTATAACAATGACGCACATCCCACACGGCCTATAACTTAACCACCCCCGTAACAAGACACTCTAGTAAAATACGTCAAAGCTTTTCAACGTTAGACTTAATAAGGAGAATGCATAAAATCGATTCATATCTTAAATCCTTTCGTCAAGGCAAATAGAGTTTTATGGTTATTAATATAAATTATACTTTCAGTTTTGTGTTGCTTTGAATGATGGTGTTGGAGATCTAGATGATATCACTTATTCAAAAAAGTTCTTAATAGTAGTCTGTGATGCAGAGTTCACGCCCACTCTTGTTAAAGTGTTGATTCAAGCATATTTTAGATCAACATGGTTACTTATGAAAACAAATATTTTTTATTGATCCTGATAATAATCCACTAATTTGCAAATAAACCGATTTTCGTCATCATCATAGTAACTTAAAACAGGTATTATTGGACTGGTCATCGATAAGGGCGTCGATCTTAAGGAAGTATCTTCTAAAATATTTTCCCTACATGCACTCCTGTTTTAATCCGTCGGACATAACAATATTGACCATGCTTTTACTTGGAACTTGTAACAGTTATGAAATTATTTCTAAAGCTATTTGATCGACAAATAGCAATATTTTAAAAAATATTCTTCAAACCACTGTCTTGATAAAGCCTTAGAAATGTAAGAGGGTAGTCTAGAGGACCCTTAGCGGCACATTGGGCCCCTTATATTTCACTTCACGAATTTTATTAGCAGGGGCAACAAGGGATGCTCAATAACATGTGATTTAACACGAATTTTAGGGATGTCTCCCCTCACTTCAGAACTCAGTATGTAAACACTAACATTGAAAGTGAGATGTTATATAAGAATTATTGTAATTTATTAAATGAATAATTTTTTACAATAGGTAACTGTGTGTGCTTCGCAAGACAATTACTTGTGTGCCATAAGTCTTGATTTTTTGATAGATGAGTGAGACTACTGCTAGTGGTCTTTTTAAGATAAAAAATAAATGATGCAGACTAAGTACCTCTTAACCTAAGTACCAGCTACATATAAATGTAAAACAAAAGAAAATTTAAAAGAGGAATTATTATCAAATGTCTATGTACCATGTTCTAGAAACTCTACTCAGAATGAGACCTCCCAATGTCATCACACAACACGGTATTCTAATTTAAAGCCATAAAGTTCATTGAAGTCAAATCAAATGCTAAACATAACTATATTAAAAGTTTTATAGGCAAATAAACTATTAAAATATCGTAAAGATCTCCGAGTAAGAGTAAAACAGTGTTAACATTATTTATTTTATTATTTCTGTGATATTAAAATTTAATTGTGGGCCCGTAGCCAAGCGAACGATGTGTATTCGATTTATAGCTAATTTTAATCGTACGTGTCGTTCATGGTTGCTTGACATTGACCGATTCTATATTTTTAATTCGATTCCTTTTTATTTAATAAAAATGTAATTTAGACATTCTGAGAGATTTAGTGCACTGACCTTGTAAAGTCGTCATAAGCGCCGATTACGCTACCCTACATGTAGTGCACTACATCTTGTAGGACACTACATGATGTAGGGCGGTCGGGACTCGCCAATCTCCGATATGTAGTGTCCTAACAGCCTACATGTGATTACACTAGACAACATGTAGTGCCCTACAAGATGTAGGGCCCTACGTTTAGGTTAGTGTAATCGGCGCTAAAGTCTTAAGTCAAGATATTCAAGATGAAGTAACCACCTCAGCGAGGCTTTATACTTCCTGGAATAAGACGTTTGTAGTGATATTTATTAGAATTCTAGCAGGCCGGTTAACACTACAACAAACCTAGCAAAATGATTGGATGTTTACTAGCTCATTGCTTGCTATAAAAAGAAAACTTCTTAATTCCTTTTTCTTAAATAATAAATAATAACTCAAATAATTCTGCGATACGAGAGAGAGATGAAATTAGAAATCGCTCCTGAATATAAGTCATATAGATATCGGTGATTTCACAAAACTTTTATAACATCTATAAACATTGTGAACTTCCTCACGATCCCTTGCGGTTGATGTTGCAACGTGCTGTGAGCCAATCTCAAAGCCTGCGGTCTCCAACCCAAAGGTAATCATGACGTGTACTCCATGTATAGAAAGTAAAATTAACCACATGATCGGTGAAGTTTCTGCGATTCCTCAGAATTGTTAGTGCATTACGCAATTGACAAGATGCTGAGTTAGATTTGAAACGTGAGCACAGAAAAGAGTACCTACTTACTAGTAGGTAACCAAAATAGAACTAGTAACAGATTACATTTCCTCCCGATACAGTTTCGAACCATTTAATCCGTAGTAGGTACAGTCACATTGGAGTAGAAGAAGCCTACCAACAAGATTTCGGCATATAGCCGTAATATTCCAAAATTTCAATCAAACAACTCATCGGAAATCGGAAGGACCATTTTACTAATACTTTGCAACGTTGCAAAAATGGTAATTATTCTGTGTAATGCAAATCACTCACTAGAAGATAAATTCAATGCTTGTCCATGCAAAAACTAAATTTAATGATGGACATATTATCCTTGAAAAACTCGTTGAAAATAGGAATACATACAGATCATTGGGTCAAGGTTTATTTCTATAGCATAGTTGACCTTTACTCTGAGATGGAGCGGTAACACTCTAGGTAGGTATATACTTAGTCTGTCACCACACGAGGGCGTTTTATTGTACAGGTACCAATAAGTACATTAACAATACCTTTAATAGTTTCTCCGACCGTTTCCCTTTTTTCTTGTATTTACATTCAATATTGCCTGTCTTCAACAAGGTGTTATTACAAAGCTAATGACACATAATTACTTCATTGGAACCATGTGCTGTTTACTTTGCAGATTTTTATTTTTAGCAAGCTCCAAAAGGCGAGGAGGTTTAAGGATCAATACAGATGTATATTTTAATGTTTGTTTTCTGTGAAGTATGAGGTATTTCTTCACCAATAAGGGAAAGCTGATATAGCCTCTGGTAAACCAAAATTAATTCGACCTATATTTGCTCTCGACATGAATGCAGAATTTATGGAGTCCACAAAGTTGATTTAACTTTCTACCAACTCATTTAAATATTTAGATAAAATAAGTATTTGTTTTATGCTGTCCTTGTGTCTCATCTTTGAATTTAATAAAACTTAATAAAACAATGTTTAGAGCATCGATATTCCCTATATGCAATGTAACAATATTACCAAGCTCGTAACAAATGCTGGTATGGTCATGTCGTAAAACAAATAGTTAAGACTGTTAACTCCATATACCTTTTAATATACCTGTAAAATAAATAAAAGGTAAGAGACGAATCCGTACACAAGCCTGTGGGACAGTGAACGTAAGCAAAAAATAATACGAAACCTTTTTACGCTTACTTGAGCGACATGTAAGAGCAATTTACTGCAAATATACAGATTGCCGTGTGGTCTAGGTGAAAAGCGAATTTATTAAATATTTTATTATTACGTAGTTTGTAATATTAACAAGATATAAACAGGTAATCCGCATGGTGACGGAGTAAGAATACAATATGTCACCACCCCATCTCATCCCATGGGTGTCGTAAAAACCGACTAAGGGACTAACCGTAATTATGTCTGTCTGGTCAGCGTGGTATTAGTACGCCAAGTATCCCTCCGTCACGGCCCGTCCCTGCAGTAGGACATTATTGGGCTGTTATGATGACAAACACGTAACTTACAATAGACGAAGGTTAATATTTGCTAAAACTACCTTCAGCCACCTTTAGGTGAAAGCAGGTAAGCCAGAGCTTTTTAAATTTGCAAACGTAAAGATATTGCAACAGGACATGGACATTTCCCGTTATAATAGAAACGCGCTTTTGAAAACCAGTATCAGCATGGCGAATCCAGGAATGCTTCCTCCTCCCGGACTTTTAACTGGTCAGCAAATAAATAATTAAAACATAATCTTCGTAATATGCTTTCGTAATAACTTTAAAGTTTTCTTTACTACAATCTGATGTTAATATAACCCACTTTTCATTAATAAGAAGCACCTACTTTGTATCATCCAATCCCAAAGATATTAAACAGGTAAAACGCGCTGTTAAATTTGTTACCATAAGGCAAGCTAAACATTAAGCTATATTTAGCTTCATCGTGTTTTTATGTTATGATTAGTCCCGGAACTGATAATAATCTGATTGGCAGGTTGTTGATGGAATAACAAACACTATCAATGTTATTTATAGCCTGAGTAACATACAGGGGGGCTGAAAACCAAATGGGTTAGTTACGTGAATTCATGAAATTAACTTTAGTCATTTCTATACGACATATGTATACAAAATGTTCTTTTACAAGGCAAAGTCTTTGAGGAGTAAGTCGGTTGCCGCAGATATTATCTTTTTATTCGTTTACTTACTACTTGTTGGTTTTTAGGGTTCCGTACCAGTTTTGAAAAAACGGAACCCTTATAGGATCACTTTGTTGTCCGTCCGTCCGTCTGTCCGTCCGTCCGTCCGTCCGTCTGTCTGTCAAGACCATTTATCTCAGGAACGCGTGGAGGTATCAAGTTGAAATTTTCACCAAATACTAAGGCTTGTTGCCTCTTAGTGCCGTAAAAAAATCAAACTGCTAATCCAACACAATCAAGAGATATAGCCGTTTTCGTCGCAAATTTAGAGGGGTAAAGGCAAAAACCTACAGGGTACTTCCAGTCTACCTACAAACTTGAAATTTGGCATGAAGCAAGGTCTTACTGTACATGTAATGGGAAAATTCCGAAAACCTTAAATTTTTACTTCAATCATATTATATTTTGATTTCATTGAATTTTGGCGGGAAAGCTGAGTCACGTGACCTGTGACGTCATAGAATTTTGGTCACGTGACCTGTGACGTCATAGAATTTTGACAGATGAGTCGTGACGTCACAAAATTTTGGCGGGAAAATATTTTTGACAGTTGAGCCGTGACGTTTTTAAATTTTTGACAGATGAGTCGTGACGTCACAGAATTTTTGACAGATGATTCGTGACGTCACAGAATTTTGGCGGGAAAATATATTTTGACAGCTGAGTCGTGACGTTTTTGAATTTTTGACAGATGAGTCGTGACGTCATAGAACTTTTGACAGATGATTTGTGACGTCATATTATTTTGGCGGGAAAATATTTGAGACCTCTTTCACTTTGACAGCTGTCACTTTTGACAGCTGTCAATTTTTACAGATAGGCGTGACGTCATAGAATTTTTGACAGATGAGTTGTGACGTAATATTATTTTAGCGGGAAAATATTTTAGACACCCGTGTCACTTTTGACAGCTGTCACTTTTGACAGATGTGTGCGTGACGTCGTATAATTTTTGACAGATGAGTCGTGACGTCACATAATTTTTGACAGATCAGTTTTGACGTCACAGAATTTTGGCGGGAAAATATTTTTGACAGTTGAGCCGTGACGTCTTTGAATTTTGGCGGGAAAAATTGAATTTAAACATCTGAATCCTGACGTTATCACAATTTGGCGGGAAAATAAATAGGTTTGTACGGAACCCTCGGTGCGTGAGTCAGACTCGCACTTGACCGGTTTTTTTTATGTAATAATGCATGACAAAGCCCAATAAGTATGAAATAATATAAAGTATTGCTTTATGAGGAGGTAATGACGTAAGTTAAATAAATAGTTATTTAATCCTCAGCGCGCGTACTCTTATAAATTGGACCAAACAAACCGGTTTACGGAATATCAGGAATAACGTTAAATTGAGGAAGCCCTAATAACTTGAGTGGTCCATATTCCGTCATGTCATTTAGTCGTGTTAAGCAATACAGATACATGATGTCATGCTTTACGTTAATCATACATTCGCTTGAACATATTTTAAGTGAAGCGATGTAATATTTCTATGGTTCTAGAATAGCGAGGAAAACGCAGGGTGGGGAGACCCCTTACACGGTGACGACCTAGTTAGGATGGCGGGAAACCGTTGGATGAGAGAGGCACAGGATTGCACAAGGTGGCAATATTTGGAGGAGGCCTATGTCCAGTAGTGGACGTCAATTGGCTGATATGATGGTGGTGACGTAATATTTTAAGTCATTATAATGCACTAGATGTTAAGTACGATTGCAGTCCAAGAACGGTGAGAACAAAGTTCGTCGCCGCGAAACAGATTAAGCACAGAGTTTTGTAATGTGTCCTTTTCAGGTTGTGATACTACGAAAATGGAGGCTTTAATTAAAGTAAAATGATTTATTTAAATGGGTTTAGCAACGCGCGATAGTAGTATTACTTATATAGTATATTAAATACTAGCTGACCCGTGCCCACTTCGTTAGGCGGCGAAAAAAACGCGTCACTTTTTTAAACATATTTCATTACTGCTCCACTCCTATTAGTCATAAAGTGATACTATATAGCCTATAACATTCCCTGAGAAATGGACTATTCAACACAGAAAGAATTTTTAAAATCGGTTCAGTAGATCTAGAGATTACCCCCTACAACGTCACAAACACACAAACTTTACCTCTTTATAATATTGGTATAGATGTGGTTAGTTACATTAAGTTATCATACCTATATCCTTCGGTAATAGAGGGAAACATAGCCTATTTTTTACCTGTTGGTGTTACCTTAGACGATCATTTGACAATGCACTTTACACTACACCAACTTACAGTTCATATTGTTGTATTATTTGTCAGTTGTATTGTTGTAGTCATTACCTGAAACAAAAGATAAACTATTATAAATAAATCAAGTATATTAAGAAATTCTCTACACTGAAATAAGATTCCTATCAAAACATTTTTATAAATTTGAATAATCATGTTGAAGTAGGTAGTCAACTCAAAGCTTTACTCAAGTAAAGCACTAACACAAATGGTCACAATACAGGCCTGGAAATACATTTATTACGACCAAAGAACGCAGAGAAACAGTCTGCAAAAGTTTCTCCAAGCTATCACATCCTACGACATCCTTTGCACAAGATAAAATGGTACTTATTTATATTGTTATTTGTACAATATAAGTTCTTAAATTTCCGTGTGGTGACGGAGTAAGAATACCATATATCAACACCCCATCTCATGCAGTGGGTGTCGTAAAAACCGACTAAGGGACTATTCGTCAATATTTACTTAACGAAATAAAAAGAAGGAAATCTTGAAATTAAACCCTATACCAATCCGTTTGGCCAGCATGGTATTAGTAGGCTAAGTATCCCTACGTCACAGGAGGAGGCCCGTCTCTGCAATGGGACATTAATGGACTGGTATGATGAAGTTCTTATATTAAGGAAAGTTTAAAGCTTGTAACAGTAGGCCAAATATACAGCAAGCTGAGCCCTGCATTGTCACGTTTATGAGCAGCTGTCTATGTCGATTGTCGATCTAAAATGACTTCCTCGTAACATATTTATTGAACGATCAACGAATGAATGTACAATCAACGACACGAGAGGCTAAAATATTTATTATTAAAATCTACTCGTACGTATTCCTATTGGTCAATTTACTGTTGTGTTTTTTTTTGTTATTTGAATATATACCTACTTGTATTGATATGTTTAATACTCAGATAATAGATGTTTATGGATCTGCTTAGAAGGTATTAAGAACGTGAATTATTGTACAATAATTGTTTATACTTGAACACTAAATGACTTATTTTTGTTGAATCGAGACACAATATGACTTAAAGTAACCTTAACAAGACGACACTTATAGTTCAGAACCGTGACTTGTTTTACAACCCAAAATAAATAAATGAGATAATGAAAAAGGCAAAATACAATTGAACTTGCTAGTATGCGTATGGGTTTTTAAGCCTAATGATAAGTATAGTTAAAAATTTCACAACATGGGCAGCGTCGGTTTTCCAAACGAGTAAAACAAACAACATCCAAATACAAAATAAAACTTCAGTAGTCGACTGTACAATCTCCAGCATCAATCTAGATGTAATCTTGTCTACGAAACGTATTATCGATGTATCGCATCACGTGTACCCTACACAAGAATCTATTAGATGACATTAATAGATTACTATCGAAATTAAAGCAAAAAGATACGATGATGTTCCTACGTACTGGCATGGATCGTGCTCCAGCGGATTTCTCATAACAGCGCAATAGCAGATTTCTTTTAGCATTGTTAGAAAGTACAATATAAGCCTTGAAATTTTGTTGATCGAAATTTTGAAAATCATCCCATTGTATTAATACAAAAATATTCAAAATCAAGTTGTTTTCGTATCAAAATCAATATTAGTAGTAATTTCTTTATTTGTCAACCGTTTTTAAATTTTACTTTCAGCAAAATACTATCTACATTTGCGTAATAATTACGTTGTTTAGTATTAGTTCGTTTTTTATATTTTAAAACTCGTTCAAGTTCGCATTTGCTTCCAAAAGAGATACTTACTTTAGTGACTCATACGCAACACTAACCATTTCAATATAAAGTACTTATATTTTTTTTATTAAATAACAATGTAGTGTGAATTGCTTATTCATATATAGATATCACGAATGAAGTACCCAGAACCCCAAAGTAATCGAAAATAAATATAGTAAAATAGTATCTAAAAAACTACATCAACACGTTTTTTCTGCGAGTACAATTGGCATGACAAAAAATCAATAGTCGATTTAGTGACCTCGCAGGCTATTTAGCATAGAACACGCGATCGAGCAATCTGATAACATCTGGCAGATAAGTGAGAATGGCGTATTAATCATGCGAATAATGCTTGAACAAATGCGTAAACAAAACTAGTACATTTTATTATTATTGTCATTTTTACGTGACCAATTCAAGAGGAGAATTAAGTTTAACACAAACAATTGTATATACATTAGCTTCTACAACTTGGTAGTTAACTTACTCAACACTTACATGTAGCTTCTACAACTTGGTAGTTAACTTACTCAAGTTAAGATATAAAAATAATTAATGTCGGTAATTTGTTCCAAGAAAACAAGTGCAACGGCAAGTTCCCTTACTAGAAGCATATTAAAGGTATGGAAAACAACGAAAACTTCGAACTTGTTATTAATTACACAGCGATAATTACGAACGTAAAAAAACAGAAATAAATATGTAAAAATATTTAATTATATCGTATTAAGTTTTGTTTAAAATATAAAGGCTTAATTAAATTACATTATTTAACTTTTTACTCTAGGTACACGATTAGAAAATATTTCAAAAATGTAATTATTGCACACAAGGTAGTTTAATCCTACGGACAAGTTTAAAAAAAACTACTGGATGGATTAAAGAGCGAATGAGTAATACGTTTGTTAGTATGTTATGTGTATGATGCTTGTAACACTTATGTGCGAAAACTACTAGTGATAATAAATACTAATAATATTAAACTAACGGTGTTAATTGTAAAATTTAAAAACCCGCTTCTAGTCATCGCGGCTTGAAACGTTTAGCTGTCATTATCGGTTAAACCTAAAAGGCTTGCGAAACAGCAGACAAATTATCTTCATAATATATAAGTGTTTGTAAAGAGGTTTTCATGTTTGGTGACTGAAATATCAGTTCAGGCTATCTGTATCTCAGTATGAAAATAATCCAGAATGATAATACTGATGATAAGAATGATAATACTGATACTGTGTTCGTACTTAATGTACAATGTCTGATTTATTTTCTTTACTTAAGGGCTTTATGCACTTCTACTGCAGAGTAAATTTTGCCAAAAAATACAATCCGGGCAATATGGACTATGGATTATCGTTTATTTACAAGAAGTGATTTAATAAACCTTTTTTGGAATGATATCATGGTTTAGTCGCCTTTTACAAAATCGTATGTGCTCTACTTTTTCATTCTTGTATAACACATTTAGTATACCTATTAAAACTCTTGAATACTTAATGTAAAACCATCTTCACACAAAAATATACTCCCATTACAAAGTAACGTAAGCTGCCTCCCATAACACGATAACTAAGTACATACCAAATATGGCGGGATGACATCATACTAGCAAAAAGATAATAGTATTAATGGTAGTAGACTCACGCTTGAGGCGTTACTTGTAATTACTTCGCAAAGTAGGTAGCTTCAAATATGTAATAATAGTTTTGTATAATATAAACAACTTATATCCTCGTTTATAATTTACATATACCTACTTACGAAGATGGTTTTCTTAACTTATTCATCAAATAAAAAGCCTAAACCACAATTATAAGAAACTTAAAACTTAGACAAATTAAAGACGCAAAGACTGAGAAACGATTTTTGAAAACCCCAGGGTGATAAAACACGAGGCGTTCTGATGTATAGAAAACGGAGATCGATAGAGGAGAGACGTATAAGACCGCGCGAAGCGGCAGCTCTAGGAGAAGGTCCAGCAGTTGACGACTCTATTATTTATTTTGTTCACAACAAACTAAAAAGCGTAGACAGCGTCAAAGTAAGCTTATACACTTCTCATCAAAAAAATCGAAACAGTTGCAAGTTTGTGTTTTATAAGGATTATTTGAAAAATGTGTGTATTTAGGAATATGTGTTATATATCATTTAATAGGGAATTTAATGAGGTTTTCAAATAATCATGTTAATGTTCTAAATTCAAATTAAATTTTCAAAGATTTCGTATTTTGTTTAACAAGTCGTATTTGCCCTGTACGTAGCTTAACGGAAAATGATAAAATTAGGCACGTAAATGAAAAAAAAAGCTAGGAAGCATTTATTTAATAACTCGGATACCATTCTCGACCTCTCATTACTGCTTCTGTAAGGTTTTTCATCGATCGGATGAGAGTCACGATCAAAAATAGTGGTGCTCTATTCCATTCCTCTTGGACTGCATTTTAAAGCTGGCTAAGTGTTTTTAAGGCATGATCTTTTACACTAATTCGTCTTTTTTATTCATCCTATAGATGTTTAATCAGATTCATGTCCGGGCTTCTTGCTGGCCAATCAATAATAGAGATATCGACTTCAGTAACATAATCTCATGAGACGCTCGCGGTGTTTGTCCTAGCATCCTCGTACATAAATGTTAAACCGGAGTCAAATAAATGTGCATAGGGCATCACACGAGGTTTAAGATACTGTTCGTTGTACCTATGACTGTTAGAAAAGGGCAGACGAGACCCAAACACAAAGACAAACTCGGTCTTGTTGTTGCCACTAATTTCTCCTCAAACAGTCCATGAACCGCCACCATGGATGGCCTTTTCTTTTAATCCTGCATGGTGCAAAGCGTTTTCCATCACTTCTGTAGACCTTAGTCCTTCCATCGTTACCATACAATACAATTTTGCACTCATCAGAAAGGAGGAACTTGCTCCACTAGATGTATGACCAATTTAGGTAATTACGTAAAAAGTTAAGGCGCGCTTTTCGATGATCTGAAGGTAGTTTCTCCCTATTTGCTGGCTTGTACGGTACAAGTCCACGTTTCTTCAACCTTCTTCTAATTGTAGAGTCACTAACAGCCACCACAGGTTTATCATGAAGCTGCTGCTGCCGTTGAAAGCCATTAAGGCCTAGACTTTGTAAGAAAGGTGTTACTATAAATCGATCTACTCGGTCAGAAATTACCTGTTTTCTGCCAGATCTCTAACGGTGCGTGAACAAAACAGTCTCTTGATAGCGTTTGCAGATTCTATGAAAAGACGAGAGGCTAAGATGCAATATTTCAGCCGTAATAACCTGACTAAGTCCAGAATTCAGCAATGCCACCACTTGGCCGTTTTTGCGGGTAAACATCGCATGGATGCAGTAATAAGAGGAGCGAGGAACTCTGGGTGCGCGATACGGGTTATTAAATAAACGTTTTCTAGCTTTTTTTTTAATTTACGTGCCTAATTTTGTCATTTTCCGTCAAACTACGTACAGGGCAAATACGACTTGTTAAACAAAATACGAAATCTATGAAAATTTAATTTGAATTTAGAACATTAACATTATTATTTGAAAACCTTATTAAATTCCCTATTAAATGATATATAACACATATTCCTAAATATTCACATTTTTCAGATAATCCTTGTAAAACACAAACTTGCAACTGTTTCGTTGATGTTTGATGAGAAGTGTATAATAAATATTACAAGCACCATAAATTTGTGCTCATAATGTAGCATAAAATAGCTTTTAAAAACTCTTAAGCCATTATACGCCGATATTAGCAGAGCCTTAGTAGTAAAAAATGTCAATGACATCGAACAAAAAGTATTGAAGGCGCTCAACCGACATTATTATGTTTAATTTGTCGTACAAACGTTCTTTGTGTAGCCTTACATGAGCCCGAGATTCGTTGTAAACATTATTCTTGAAAAACATTTCCTTAGAATTTTAATATAAAACGTGATTACATTTTATTATTGTATCCAAAAACACTTTTTGATAAATAGTTTTTCCTTATATTACGTACCTATACTAAGAAAAGAATTATTCGCGCTGTCATTTTGTAAGTATTATATTTTTGCACTGGGAGTGTAAAGACGAAGTAAATAATGAAGTTTATTTTCAATCCGAGAAATTATTGTACGTGCCACTTAGACCACACCCAAGGCCAAGCAAGCGCCCATCATTGACAAACAGTGTGAGAAGGTCATTTTGTGGATTTGTCCATAAACTGCTTATACTTTGTCCCTGAATGAGGCTTGAGAGTTTGTTTTCCTAATTAATAAGCGCATGTCTTGATTAAAAACAAATACTTTTCGGGAAAAAGCAGAACGGTTTTAAAAAGAAATAGGTTCGATAATGACTGCAATGATTAAAACTGTAGCACAGCTGCTGCTGTTTAAACTACCATACTTTCTTGTTAACCTTCACTTCATTGTTCATTCTGTTTTCTTTTACAATATACACACATCAAAAAAGTCTAAGCAACATGCATGATATTACAAATTTACCATTTATATTAATTTATTTTACCATTTATTTTAATTATAACGTTGTATTTTATTTTTAAAATAATATTTTTAGGGTTCTATGATGTAAAAATAACAGCTGTTTTCTTTATAAGTTCTTTTAATAACAGAAATTAACAATATTAGAATATACAGGTACATAAGAAACTAAACTTTTTTTTTACAAATTGAAATTTCTTAAGAAAATGAATTTATTGTGAAAGAATAGGACAATTTAATACAAAGTATGGCCTCCTCTGCTATTCAGAACTTGTCGGCAACGATTATTCATTGAATTAATGAGACTGTTTATGTCATCTTGCGGTATTCGCTCCCAATGGAATTGTAGCAAATCCTTCAGCTGTTGGGTTGTTGTCACTCCGTCCAAGTCCTTCAAAACACGTCTCTGGAACATGTCCCATGCGTGCTCGATGGGGTTGAGGTCTGGCGATTGTGCAGGCAAGGGCAATACCTGGATGTTCTCCGTTGCCAAGTATTCACTGGTTCGCCGAGCTGTATGTGAACGCGCATTGTCATGCATTAACGTAAAATCGGAGCCAAAGGTTTGTGCAAATGGATGGACATAAGGTCTGAGAATATCCTCAACGTAATTTTCAGCGTTCATGTTTCCATTTACAAAAACGAGCTCAGTTCGCCTGTTCTTCATAATACCCGCCCATACCATAACTGTTGAGCCGCTGTATGGATGAACTTCCTGAACGCACCTGAGTCTTTCAGTATTTCCGGGTCGACGGTACACTCGCACCCTTCTTGTATCAGGCCTAAACCCGAATCGCGACTCATCGGAAAACATAATTTTATCCCATTGTTCCTGGGTCCATGTTATGCGTTCTCTACACCATTCATTTCGACGAGCGCGATTCCCGTGACGTATCGGTGGGCACCTGATAGGGCGTCGAGCTCGTAGGCCGTACTCATGCAGTCGATTTCGCACAGTTTGGGGACTTACATCAACACCACTTGAATTTTGTAGCCTCAAACTTATCTCTCGAGCGGTTAACATCGGCTGGCGTCTTGCAGTCAGTTGTATGTACCGGTCTTGCCGAGTGGTTGTACTCCTTTTACGGCCTGGATGCTGTTCAGCGGGTTCCCCTGTATTATTGTAGCGCTGCCAAAGACGACAAATAACACTTCTATGAATACCAAAATGTCGAGATACCTGAGATTGATTACTTCCCGCTTGCAACATCCCTACAGCTCTTTGCATTTCATCTGCCGTCAAATGACGTCGCTCCATGACGTAAAGAATATCTAACAATTCAATTTTGTCGCCAACTGTATTTAAATGGTTGGTAAAATTATAAAATCAAGACTAAAACGTAGCAATTAACATGCACTCAAATTCAAACAAATTCGCAGTCATTTGAATTTTATGAAAAAAAACAAAACATAATCGAAATTTTTTTTTTACAACCAGCCAGTATGTCATCAATAACAAAAAAGTTTACTTACCTATACACTTTGAGTGAGTAAATACTTAGAAATTAATTAATATAAATGGTAAATTTGTAATATCATGCATGTTGCTTAGACTTTTTTGATGTGTGTATTTTCTCACACTCACGCAATTTTAAATCCTTTACTCTAATTTCACAATATGTATGTTTTCTCGAAAACATAAATTTTGATATATGTATGTGGTAATCTGTACACACAATCTAATTGTTAATTTCAAGTAGAAAATACATATTTAAGCTATTTCATACTCTCCAAGAAGGCAAGTTGCGTAAAATATAACCCCAATGAAACCCCTTTTGAACTAGCTAAACGAGGCTTAATTAGAAGTGCAGGATTGCCACCAATTAGAGCGCGTCTTAATTCACAAACATAACCGATATTATTAACGCATAATACACTTATACCATTTTACACGTAAGGTCATTGGCCGTTAAACAAATAATCGTAAGTAGAATCGTAAAGAGCTAATTTTATCACTTCAAGTCACATTCAAGTGGGACGCATTATTCGTGTTGTTGTTATAGCACACAAATAAAAATACCATAAATATTGACTTTTATGATCATTATGAGATGCTAAGTTCTATTTGTGATGACAGATGTATCGGTAGAACTATAAAGTGTCTATTAGAGAAGACGCACATCAAAGGTGTTCATTATTATCGTCTTATGAGACTCAAAAATCTTAGTTCAGTCAGCACCAGGAAACTTAAATTTTTGTTCCGAGTGACGGACGCTTTGATTCTTATTCCTATCCTAATCCCCCAGTCAGTGGATGGTTCGCAATAGGTCTTTATTAGTTGGATATCTATGTACTCTGCTTCGATCTCTATCAACCAGCCGATGAATCTTCTAGCCAGCCCTGAAATGACCTCGGTAACTGGTACAGAGTTTGTATCAAGGAACTCTTCTCTATTGATGGTAATTGTCAAATGTTTCTTTGTGGACATCTTCCTTAGTAAAATGAGAAAAAATACATTTCGAAATTGTTCTCCTTAAAATTTAAGTGTGTATCATTTACTTAATAAGGTAACTACAATTTAATTCTTATTACTTTGTAATCAGCTTATAATAAATCCAATATTGATTACGACACTCAATGAAAACACGATTATGTAAAACGAACAATGGCGTTAAAATTCCACTTAAGCAGTTGATGATAATTTGATGATCCGCATCATACACCGTGACCTTTCAAACATTACTACGTGTCTGTATGAATACAGTTATTTTACGGTGAATATAGTTTTTTATTAATTTAGAACCTGAATTCATTGGGAATTTTGTACATGCTACATAGATCGAGGAGACGCTTAGAAGACGCCTACGTCCAGCAGTATTATTGACGACGAAAGATTATAATCTTCCAAACGTTTCTTTATTGTACGTACTATCTTTTACAAGATTTTTTAACTCCTAGGTTTAACTTCTCGACCACATCCGTATTCGGGTATGCAATCCCATGATTGATAAGATTTATAAATTAATATTTCATTAAATAATATGACTTTACAACGGGGTTTGAACAAAACTTATTTAAATAAATTACTCAACCTAACATAAAAATGGTACATCCCAAACGCGTTTAAAACGTGACCATAGCAAAAAAACATAAGGTACAGTCACGAGCAATAATATGTATACATTTTCACATTTTGTAAAACAGTTATCTAATGTTCTGCCAATCCAAAATTGAATTTTCGAAGATTACTTCAAAACTGAAGGGAACTTCTTCTAAATTACGAAATAATTTTGGTATTATAATGTCTAGATAAACGTGCAGATAGTTTAGAAAATTTGACAATGTGTACATATTATTGCTCGTGACTGTACATATTATCACCATAGAATTACAAACGTATGTTTTTTTGTTAAACAAATAAATAAGCGGCCAATTACGTGGTGTGGTTACAAAAGGATTAGTAATTATAACGCTATGTAATTACAATGGCACTTCAATTGAATAAAAAAACTATACTAAAATGCGGATGTAGTTACGCGTTACCTTTATTATTAAAGCAAATACCTACTTTGTTATTTCATCATGGACAAGTTAAGCACAAGGGATAAAACCCTGTGTAACATTTAGACGATCAAACCCTTACTCATAAGCGCCTCTTAAATTTTAGTCAATTGATTAGCTTAAATTCTTACGGTTTTGTTTGGTATAAGGTTGGTTTTCGTAATAAAAATCTCGCTAAACAATTATTAAATTTAAGAGGCGTTTATGAGTGAGGGGGTTAATGGCTAATTGGTCAGTTTTAGTGTCGTTGTTTTGTTCCTCGAACTGAGACGGACGAGTAACTGACTGACAGCCATCGATGTAATAAAGCCCTTATGAGATTTCTAGACGTAAAATTTAAGACAACTTTTGAAAATAATATTTGTTATAAAATACAAATTTACATTTGTATTTTATAACAAATCAGTATAGAAGATAGTCAAAAATAAAATGTAAAAACATTACAACAATATAATTACGTTAAGTAAAACAAGATCGATTACATTTTAATTGTTGTCAGTGTACAACGACGGGTTAATAATGAACGGTTGGCACTCGACATGCTCTCAATTATTCTCCCCACGTCGATCGATTGATACCACCTGGCGCTTTGGCCATGACCGTTCTTTAAGATAAATATTCAGAAAGAAAGAAAACTTATTTATTTAGTGAAAAACCAAGACACACACGAGACACAAAACACACAGAAGAAATAAAAGAATACGATATAGAACGAATACAGATGAGCAAATTTTTCAATAGGTACAATTACCTGTTTATACTATTCTTTTAAAGAACAACTTCTGCACTAGGAGTCGAGCCCTGTGTTGGGAGATTTTTGCAGACATTGAACTAACGGACCCAAAGATTACCCTGACTCAAGACAATAATTTGTGAACCACTTTGCTACCGAAGCAGTCAAGATTTTATACTACAGTGTCAAGTTTATAATTAAAGTATTTTTTCGATCACGATCAGCTGTCTTGTTCCGAAGCAGAAGAAGTAAGCCTCAAAGAAGTTTACTGAGCATCAAAGAACACACAAGGCCTTGAAATCATAATTAATAGTTAATCCTCCACGACTCATCAGCTATCATAATACCACATTGATATCACTTGAATTACCATTAGGTACGTTCAATATAGGAGAAAACGCTGTAAGGTGATTGCAAAGGGATGGATGTTAAGTGATATACGGGTAGACAAAATTCTTCTGCCAACTCTGTGGTATTTCACACCATGGTAAAAGAACGCAATTACATATATAGGAAGTAGTAAACACAACTGAAAGTTCGTTTTACTAATTTATTTTTCATAAAAGGAGTTTCAACCAACGTCTTATAGTTTAAGGGTCCGTGATATACCAGTGCTCAAGCAATATTTGATTACTTAGACAAAGAAACCAAAGACTCTTCATAACTTTGCTAGGAGCACAGGTCTGTATGGTCAAGAAGCAAAAAGATAGTGACTATGTTATGACACAAAAAAAATTCGTTGCTAATAATAAAGTTCCAAGCGGAGCAGGAGCAGGTCAATTCTGAGGTGTACACCTGTGGTCCTAACGTTCATAACATTTAATTATTAAAACGATAAACCTAAAAATCAAGACAGTAATAAACCGGCATAACAATTAAAACGAAACGCATCGGCATTTAACGTTTAGTTTCCCATGAAATCGACCTCAAGGTTGTTTAAACAAAATGGGTTATCAGACACCTTTGAATTGTTCTCACGAAAGTTGAATCGCCAATCAATAAACTTACAGAATTATATAACTTACGATTTTACTACACATTTCCGTTACTGTAACTATGAGCTACTTAATTCTTCGACCGTTTGTACTTTTTCAAAGGGGATATTATAATACAAGTAAATGCAAAGAAATATGGTGTACCCATTTAAATACACATCTCTGCCTTTCTACCTGTAACTACGACCTTCGAATAAGTAATGATGTTATAATTAACTAACTGACCCGTGCCCACTTCGTTGGGCGGTGAAAAAAACGCGTCCCTTTTTTAAACATATTTCATTACTGCTTCACTCCTATAAGTCATAGAGTGATATTATATAGCATATGACACTCCCCGATAAATGGACTATTTAAAACAGAAAGAATTTTTAAATTCGGTTCAGTAGATCCAGAGATTACCCCCTACAACGTCATAAACACACAAACTTTACCTCTTTATAATACAGTAGAACCCGGTTAATACGATCACGCTTAATACGATTTCACGCATAATACGCCTTTTTACGCTGGTCCCTGCAATTTGAGACATATTTTCATACATTTCTTAACGCTTAATACGATTCGTCATCCCGTTTAATACGCCCGCGCTCAGGCCCTACAACCGCACTCGAGGCCAGTCGCGGGGCCCTTTTAAAGTTGTTTTAAGAAAGCCGGTTCTTGAAATAACGTGGTTGACGTCGTGCTGAAAGAAGAACTCGGGTGCTTCTTCCTGAGATACCAGGATTCAGGAAAACCCTGCAGTATCCCGAGATACTGGTGGCTAAATATTCAGGCTGGATATTCTTCCATTGATGACAATGTAGCACGAACGAAATTTAATCAATATCTTATTGAGGATGTGAATAACACACAAAACGAGACCCCTATGCCTAACTGATAATGATGAGGACGAATATGAGTCAGGCATTATCGGCTATTAATGATTTAATGAATGAATAAGTTGCTTCTTTGGATGAAAGTGATGACGCGGTGCAAAAGTTGAAAATCCTGTAATTGCTAATGCATCAAAATCTTTCTGTCAAACCAAAATAAGTGATTATTTTTAATAATGTATTGAATGTAGGTACATAATTTCAAATAATAAGAACAAAAAACATAATAAATGTATCACGTTTTTTTTTCTATCCCGCTTAATACGCTTTCTCGCTTAAGACGCGTTTTTAGTGGGTTCCCTGGAAAATCGTCTTAAGCGGGTTATACTGTATTAGTATAGATGTACCCTGCCCCTAACTTTATTTCATACTTTATTATACTATACTATATACTTTATTTCATCATTTAATACTGATGATGACAGACCTTCCTGAACAAAGAATATTCTTCAGTTTAGGCGCTGATACTGTCCTAATGGGTCTGCTCCATTTATTCGGGATGAGATAGTGTTGACAACCTTTATTTTGTAATCTCTTACCACACACAGATCATGTAATTGTAATACAAATTGCAGTCATTTAACAAACTACTTATTTATGTACATAAGCAAATGCTCATAAACGCAACTGTTTAACAAGATAGTATGACCGTGCCTTAAACCTAATGTTTAAGTTACGATCCTATTGTATGAAAATATATGTATGCATACATCATTAAAGTAATAAGAAATGTCTTGTAGCTGAGTAGTTGTGAATGTATGGAGCATTTGTTTTGATTTTATGAACGATAACAAGTCATTAGGGTAATGTAAACAATCAGTATGATTGCTTATTGAAACATAAATAAGTTATGGATAATGTTCTTGAGTTATTAATACATGTATATGATACTTAATTTTGATTGGAAGCCGATACATTGTATTTAATACTTCCACTGTGAGATGCTGGCATGGTTTAATTGAAGAGCTTTCATGTCATAGACTCTGGCTTGTCTGTAACGAAAGGTAGCGAGAAAGGTAGACACGGAAAGACTAATATTGTGGGTTCTAGTCAGTTGCCCGTCAGGCCTAAATGAAGATTACTAGCCACTCTGAACGCAAATTTGTTCTCCAGGGCCTAATCAAACAGCATGTGTACGGCATTCAAAGGAATCCTTTCCCCCTTAATAAAAGTACAGGCATTGTTGACTGTTTGATGACAAAATTTTGACCTTTTATACTTAGTTGTAAAGATGGTTTTGTTTAGTTCTGACAGCGACATTATTAACATGGCACCCTTCATATTGGGACGTCACGTAATTAGAAGTACAGAATGGGAAAATAAAAGTTTTTTCTCAATCCTTTAGATACTACAAGATTAACGACACGACTTTAAAAAAGAATGAGAGAGAACTAATACTACTGAAATAATAGACTATAACTTTTTAAACATTACCAACGTAACATTTATATCTATACTACTATCATAAAGAGGTTAAGTTTGTGTGTTTGTGACGTTGTAGGGGGTAATCTCTGGATCTACTAAACCGATTTTAAAAATTATTTTTGTGTTGAATAGTCCATTTATCGGGGAGTGACATAGGCTATATAGTATCACGCTATTACTAATAGGAGTGGAGCAATGTAATGAAATATGTTTAAAAAAGGAACGCGTTTGTTTCGCCGGTCAATGAAGTGGGCACGGGTCAGCTAGTAGACTATAACTTTTAAAAAAACATTACCAACGTAACATTTATATAAATAAAATAATGATGATGGTTATTGTATTTATCGCTAAGAATAATTTTAAGTGACGCTCGTTCAAGTACCTAACGTTAAAATGTTTCACGCAACAAGCAATCAACCCAACTAATTAAAAATGAATTAAGATAAAATATGTACCCAGTTTTTGGGTTCTATAAGAGACGCTACAGACGAACTTTGTAACAAACGGAACGACTGATAAATATTTGTTTGAATTAGTGAGTTGTAGTAGTAATTGTTATAAATAGTGGTCTTCAGTTTCTGGCATGGCTGGTTAGGCACTGTAACACTTTTAAATTTAAAAATGATATATTTTTCGTCATCATTATCAGTGGATATTTTCTATGTCAACCTTTATAGCAATATTTCGTGAATCTAATAATATCTTGTAGTACTGTACTAACGAACCACTACAGCTAGTTCATAAAAAAAGCAAAATCAAACAAAATAATGAATAACTTGAAATCAAATCGAGGACATAAAATTAACGAAGCAATCTACAAGTACGAGTATTGTAATGTAAAATAAGCATAACCCAATTCAAAAACAAGAAGTAGTAAATGCACACTAAAAAGTAATAATTGCAGACGAATTAAATTAACCTCAATGATCTATTCGCAGAAAAATAGTTGCATTAAACTAGTTGACATCAAATGCGAAACAGTTACGTCACCAGCTGGTAAGTTAATACCACCTCTGATTATCTTATTGCTGTTACTAAAACAAAATATATCAAAATTTTACCATCATGTCAATTCTCGTTCCTTAAAATCGTTAAAAATTCGGTTAAGTTAACTTTAGTTGTCAAATTGTCTTACCTATTGTGTCACAATTTGACAACTAAAGTTAACTTAACCCAATTTTTAAGAATTTTAAGGTACGAGAATTGTCATGCATATTATAACATAATGGAATGCTGCAATATGTATCTAAAATAAATACGGTTGTATTATGCGACTACAAACAACTTCAAGTACGCAGACTATATTCAAAATAAATAAAAAAAAAAGCAGTCCAAAACGCTAAGGGCCTACTCGTATGTAAGGGCACATAACTCGCTACTAATCCATCGAGATCGTGACCTTGTTTCACAAGCGAATGTGTAGGCAATTTGTTACGTTCACAATGCGTATGAATCGTCTCATTATATTGCCCTGATATCGGTTAATTTGTTCCTCGTTTACCAAATTCCTTGTTGTTTTTGTTTACCGTTTGTGGAATTCTTGGCCTGATTGTAGACGCGTATGTAATTGTAGTAGATAAAGATGTCACAATTACCTGCAACAAACATAAAAATACTTAAATATATAAACACGCATCACATTTAAATCTCATAATAAACATCAAAGTACGTAAAAAGTAATAAAAATGTATTCCACAACATTGAAATAAATTTATCGCAATTAATTTATTCGCATTCATAGACGTAACAGTGTCTGGATCTTGTTTAAAAAATGCGCTTGCATTTGATTTTTGAATTCAGCATTAGAGGCAAATGGTATTTTTGATCTTGGTATTCTAACAACCATTTACCTGAAGCTAACACTATACCTTTCTTACAAATCAAACAATCAAAGGGCCTATCAAAGTATTACACAACAAAAAGCAGTTAAAACGCCATTAAAGTTGTTAACAACGCCATTATCAAGCTCCCTACACAATAAAAGCAATCAGGGCTAACAAAAAAATGTTTTCTAAAGTGCCTGTACTTCATCAAGAGTATGTGTTTGGCACCAAATCGCATTGCTAGTAGAACATTCCGTCACGCGTCGACTCGGGCGTTTCACCGTCATTTTGACAGGGAAATGATTCAAACAAAAACTGGCCTCATACATTTCCTTTTAAATTATAACTGACAATTGGAGCACAATTTACAAATCACAGATGAAATGAAAAGGCCAATGTTAGGCGCCGGCGGCATAACTGATCTATAGTAAAATTGCACCAGTCGTGATCACGAACGAATATATTTACCGTCGTATTCTATTGGTGTAGGCAATAATTTAAATTCACCACATGTTTGCTTCCTCAATTTTGAGAAGCACTGAAGATGCATAAAAAGTTGAGCAATTGTGAAAATAGATTATTATGCAATAAAATGCACAATCTTTCGTAATACCTATGCATATGCAAGAGCATTACAAAAATATTCTGTCAATTCTTAATTAAATTTAAACATTTTTTTTTGTAAATTTAAATGAGACCGTTAGATGTTTTGTTATGACAATAAATCAGTGAGATAGTCACGAAAGATTTGTGTTTAATGCAAAATATAAAAATATGCACAAGTTACAAGGACGTCTCGGTTTCAAAACTGTTCCGTCATTCCTTGAATACCTTTATTTGTACCGCATGTTATTGTTATCACTGTGATTAAAATCAAGAGAACGACAGCTGATGTCGTATGTACGTAAATTAGTGTTGTACGCGAGATACACCTGTTACGCTTATAAATAGTTACATGATGTTGAACAGACATTTCACGCCAAGTGATTTCGAAAATACTCCTTACGAAGGAACATTTGAACCGACCAGATACCAAGGTGAAAGTAAGTGCTTTTTGCTGTTCCTTTTCACATATTATTTTCGAATATGTTTTCGGTTTTGTTTATTTTAATTGATCATCAAACCTTTACGGTCAATTTACCTACTAGTTTCATCTCGCAATTTGTTTCTGATAACTCTTGCACTAGGGATCATGTCATATTATGTCGAATTATGTGTAAATTTGATTCATATTTTAGCGTTCAACGTCTTTTATATAGAGATTTTTGAGTTTTGTGTCGAATTTTACTACTTTTCGAGAAATAATGACTGTTTATAGTAGCATTAGTATTTAGTTGACCTTTAGTCACTTTTTCCTACTCTTTCGAATGAGTTGGAGTAGTCGTTTTTCTACTCCATTATTACACGTAAATTAATACTCAAGTGTTACTATTACAATTACTTAATAACTATTGTATCAAATAAGTATCTCATATAAAATTTCTAATGACGGTATAACAAAGAGGTTCTGATTGGCGTTTGGCAACATTCGAATCTGTTTAAAGTTGTCAATATCAATTAAAGTCAATGATGATGAAGTATACATTAAAACCTCTATGTCTGATGCAATCATATTGAAACTTCTTGCAACAAAACGTGTAATATTAATAAATTTCAAGCGCAATGAAGCACTTCTTGTATGGATCATTTAGCAATAATTATAATGTGTATTTAAATAAAAATGTATGAGCGACAGCCCTATCTGAAGTAATCTTAAGAAACCGGTTTGAGGAGTTAATTCAATTCTGGGCATTTTGAAGGAAACCTATGAATCATATGATTTACAATATTATTTTCTTTTTTGTCTTAATTGATTTAATGCTTAAAAAAGAATTGATAACAGTTTTATTTATTGGCATCGATTAAATTGCACTCTGCAAAAAAATGTTACAAAGTAAAATTACGAGTATACTAGATGTTAAAAGAATGCACTAAGTTGTTATGCTAAATTCTTAAAGACGATGTACAGAAGTCATCAGCAATCGAAGCACTAATGATTAGGCAGATGTTTTCTACGTCCCTTAGTTTCGCTTTAAAAACTAAATTTAAAAGGGATTAAGACCTTTAAAGTCTTTCTGATGCTAAGAAATCAGTAATCACTGCTATTTTCAATAATTGTAAATACATTATGATAGCTATGGCTATGATCTGAAGAGAAGAAGAGAACGGGATCACGCGCGATGTAAACATTTTTAAAGCAGGTCATCCAGCATTGGACGTCTTTGATAAATAAAAAATAAACTAATTATATTTAGATATACTAAACGAGATCTAAATCTTAATAACTTAAACAGTTATCATACTCTTAGTTGCATAAAATTCTTATAACATGACCTAAGATCCGAGACGTAATAATAGAGATGCTCCATTAAAATATCGAATCGTACAGTAATCAAAACTATTAATCAAAAACAATATCGATAACAGTTCATAAACGATTTCGCCTTAGGCAAAATGATAGTTAAGCAAAAATGGTCATTAATTTTATTATGAGCTATTGAACTTTGATTGGATCTATAAATTAGAGAGAAAAAAATCGCTTGGTTTTCCTTGAAGAACTAAAGAATAACAATAGCTGTTTTGTAATATAAAAAAAACTAAAGTTAGTATTTTTAGCTTTACGATCGGTTGTGCGCCCCCTTTATCCACGTAGTGAGAGGCCTGCTCACCTTGCGTCTTCCGGTCAGTGCTCACCAGTCAAGCACCTATGCACCATAATGATACTGGCCATTCAGAAAATTCAAGACACCGATTCGATTAGGTTCACACGACAACGTAAAACTATAATTAGTTAATGAGAAACAGATAATCTCACTACCAAATGTCATTCCAGCAGTACAAATACGAAATTACCATGTTAATATTGGTCTTTACAAAAAAATATTTATAAAGATCTATGTTTATGGGCTGTTTAGTACCATAGTACAAACTCTGCTGAGCTTGGGTCTAGATGGTTAAAGACACTATTTTAATATTATACTGAACTAGTGAAATATAGTTGCAATGGTTCCGAAATGGATGGATAAAATAAATCAAAAGTACTAAAATATTAACGTAAAGTACTTATCCTATAAACATACATTATACGTTGACAAACGTTATCGTGGGCTATAAAAGTACACGCTCTTGTAACAGTTACTTATCGAGTGCATTGATAAACTTTTATCGATATTTTTATCAGAAATCCCTAAAGCCTTGGGCTTAAACCAAACATCGCATGTTGTACTCGATGCGTAACGCCAAAAGCGTTTTGAAAGTGGAACACTGGCCACTGACATTCGAGCGAAGGGAATTTAAAATAAGAACAAAAAAGTGGCGGGAATTGTGTAAGGTTTCGGAGTTGTTTCGGCGGGAAAGTTCTGCGTCGCTTTATTTAGAAGCCATTTGCCGGAGAATATAATAAGTGGAATTTATTGGTTTCTTTTTTGGCATACTCTTTCATCCTCGATTAGTTTTTGATGCATTAGTGAGTTGAATAACTGTCAAGTTTATATTGATGGGTTATAGGAATTTACAAATTATAATAATGGTAGTTTATGTTATTTTAAGATTTTAATAAAGTTTTCAGCATACCTATCTAGGTTAGAGCAAGTAGTAAACATAATAATAATTGCTTACAACAACAGTTTAAAAGTTCTGAGGACTTGATCTGTCTAGAAAGCAGTTACTTTTACTATACGATTTTTTAAAAAACAAGGCCAGAGAGCTTAATGCATCAATTAGGGGAGAGGGGGGCAGGGGAGGTATTTATTAATTAAAACTAATCACAATACTTTGGTTACCTACTTATTAACCTATTATTTGGTATAAAATTTGGTAATTTAAATAATCATACAACGTCATAATTTTAGTTTTTTTAAACTTTAAGGAAAACCCCATCGTGCCCCAGGGTAGGGGCAGTACGGGGTACGTATTTAGTTTGTGTCACAGTACCAGGAAATGTGGATTTCTTATGCATTGTTGTCGTCTACATCAGCACAAGCTGTATGAATTCACCGTCCACATAGTTGGAAAGCCACCCAACCTTCCAAAGACTTTAAATAAGTATGATTCATGTCAAGACAATACAGGCACATGGTATGCTCGTTGATATTTTCTACATCAGAGGCAGCTTTTGGGATTTCTGTTTCTTAGCGTTCCTCTTTAACTTGGGATCATTCGGATTGAAACACTTCTTTGGTCTCTTAAGTTTTTCTCGTTCTTCTAACTCTACTATGCATAACGGGGTACCCCATCGTACCCCGCAACCACGTCCCCGTTATGCCCCTATTCTCATATTATTTAAAATAACAAACTGAATAAAATTACTGACGCTTAGAGTATTTTTGTCCACATTATATCAATAAGTAATGTATTTGTAAAAACAAAATAAATAAATGATAGTACTCACTTAAAAACTTACCTTTTTACGTGTGTATTCGTAGTCACTCAAAATTACATAGAATGATGTTGAAAATAATTTTCGGATATAAAAAAAAAACGCGCGAAGTCTTGTCGCCTGTCATTGTCCGACCTATGATAGTTACAAAACGGCTACATATTAGCGAAAACAAAACACATGTAAAGTGTGTAAGTTTTTGTATTTGAGGGTACCCCGTCGTGCCTTGCGACCCCGTTATGCCCCCCCTTCCCCTACTTAGTCGCACAGATAATGTATTATGTCATTATACTATCAGGTAAATGACATAATCATTACTCCGATAATTAGGATTACTCATAACATTTTTTTTTATGTTTGAACAATATCAACCTTCATATTTTATCTGTGCACTTTTCTTTTAGATGATATTTATGTCATATGATAGATAAGTGTTAAAGCATAAGTGTTTTTTATTCATACAGGTCATTGTACTGATGCGGAATTGTGAAGATATCCCTGTTGTACATCATCCCTGTTCTACATCCGGCACATAAAAGTCATTAGCTGCAGAACAAATAACTGGACTTCGGTAGGTTGTGGTTTACCAATAACTAAAACCAATATTGTAAGGTAGTACCTGCTTCGGTAACATCTAAGTAAATTAAGTATTCTAATGATTAAAAGATCTCAAGACTAGAAATAGTAAATACGATCAATTTGTAGCAGATGTAAAAACATTATAGTTAAAAGTCTGCGGTCAGGTCAAAATGAACACAGTACGCATCATGTCACTGTATGAACAAAAATAATGCAAGAGGAATTAGGATAATTATAAAGCAACTCTAAAGAGAAAAAGGTTTTTCATTCGGTTTAATTTTCTTAAATATTTGTTAGGAATTATCAAGAAACTAAAATCTTAGTCTCATTTAATTTTTAGACTATTCCCAAGTTGGTATTATAGAAATTGCCTGAGAATTGAGTTTTTTCTAAACTAAACTCAATGTTAACTGTAAAATCGTTCAAGTAAACGAAATTGCATACTATAACCGATTACAATGATCTAGTTTTGATGTCTTTTATCAGTAATATTAAACTGAAATTGTGAGAAATACCTCGGTATTACCATAACAATAGGTATTTAGTATTGATAATCTAATACGTTACCCACCTTGTACTAATAAAATAAGATGACAGTAAATCCATTTAAAATAAGTCATGTTTTCCTAAGTAGCAGATAGATTGTATATTTCGGAATTTTATTTACCTACTTGGGATTACTAAAAAAAAAAAAAATTTTACATAACCCGAAGATGCAATCAATCAATATATTAGCCTATTGCAGTCCACTGCTGGACAAAGGCCTCTCCCAACATGTGCCACAGAACTAGGTCCTGCTCCTTCCGCATCCAGACCGACCCAGAGATCTTTATATTTCTAAAGATCCTATATACGAAATAAGAATTACGGAAAGCAGACAAAATTGAAAGACAAATGCCATCCATGGGAGTTTAAAATACAAGGAGTTAACCCACACAAAGGACATCGAAAATCGATACAATAGTACGTAGATCACAGAAATTATTGACCTGCATGTAGTTCTTTCTATCTTCAGACCAAATGCAATCTGCATGTCCATTCTAAATCGTTCAAAATTCGGTTAACTTTTAGCTGTCAAATTATCTGACTTTGACTTTGACTCGTTGACTATTGTGTGACAATTTGACAACTAAAAGTTAACTTAACCGAATTTTTTAACTATAAGAAACGAGAATTGACATGCAGTGTGTTGTCTCCTTAAATTTAATGCATGTGAAAGTCCTTGAGATGAGTGATACAGAGAGATCAATACATAGCGCGGAAAAAGTATTTTGAAAAAGAAAACATATTAATCGAACAGGTATTACTTTTAAATGGGCAAAAAGTAGATTGTTTACTGTTTACTTTTCGATAAAATCAATTTATTTAAAAACGTTATCACCAAAAAAAACCGTTGCCGCTGGTTTAATAAAAATGAGTGGATATATGAGATTGCATTTCGCTGCAAATAAAACCAAAAATTATGACGCGTACAACGGACAGGTTGTTTTAAATCTGTAATAAGCTATATTGCTACACGCGGTTGATAAATGCGTTTTAAGTTGTATTTACACTGAAGGGACTGTCCGTATGGTGATGTTATCTACATCTACCTGATAATAAAGAGTGTCAGCGCCCTATTTATTTTGATCTTTTTAGGAATTACTATTAAGATTATCTTTAGCAGGGCTAGAATTCGTGGGCTGTTATGATGGCGAATTTCAAAAGCAGTGTTGTCCCAACACTATTGGATACAGTTGTTGTAGATGTCTTTGTCTTTTGTAACAAACGGTAAATAAGAATGTGCGGAATTTTTGACTCCTACCTTAAACAGTAATCATACTTGTTTACATGTTAAAAACAATGAATACTAAAATATTAAAACCTAACAAAGCGCGACAAAAAAACACCCAGTACACCCAATAGATAATCAAGGTTGGGTTGTTGCTGTCATGCTAATTAGCTATAGAAGAAGCATCTATAAAAATATTGAAACATTGGAAAAGAGCATAATTTAGCTTTAAAATAATTAAAAATGTACATGTAGTATGCCGTGTTAAAATATCTGTAATCCATGACCAACCTTGTGCGCAATACCCTTAACCGTAGAACATTTTTTTAACCATTTATCGATAACTGCAATCGTTGCACAACATCGATAAGTGTGTGATAATTTAATCATCTTATCTTGTAAGCAGTCGTTAAGGTTTATCGATTTCTGTTTGCTATTCGAATACTTGGGCATGCGATAATTTAAGGTTTAATGTTGGACAAGTTAAGTGTTGGTTAACAGTATTTCAATATGAAACTGTAGGAAGCCGATTTAGTAACGAGGCTAGTTTATCTCACGCTAATTAATGAGTTTTATTAAGAAACGTTGGATTTCCTTTCTAATGTTCATGCTGAAGGTACTTGTGTTAGTGAGAACGTTAAGAAGGAATATGATTAATCAACAATGACTTTACTGCCTCTAACAGTAATTTAATGTTAAGTTAAAAAATGTAGACTTTATTCACTAGTGACCTGCACAGTTTATGCCTTTGGGTAGAAATTTTTCATGCCCAACTCAAGAGGTCAAACTATTAGCAATGCAAGAAAATTATTTTCTTTCTTTCTTTCTAAAATGAAAACTTAAGAAAATAGTTTTATTTATTATGTATTTTCAAAGAGTCATAACGGACGATTGCGGCCATCTGGTTAACAGGTTATTATTTTATGGCAAGTTTCTATTTGTTGCTGAAGAGGATCCCGTTTTAAGGAAAATATGCTGGTGTCTTTGAAATATTAAATTTGTTAAAATGATATCACTGTTTAACCTGAATAGTATAGTATAGAATAGTGGCACAACATTTAATTTAATAATATGGTTTATGATCGTTTAACTTCAATACACCGCAGACCTTTGACTATAATAAAAAAGGATTTTACTGTTATTAAAGGCGTAACCTTCGTGATTAAGAATTAATAACCGTTATTATGAAACCGCGGATAATTTCTTGAAATATAGAAATGTCACGGTCGGAACATTGTGGCAGATAAAGCGAATAATTTAGAATTAATGCTAGTGAAACTAGTCTGTTTACAAATACGAAGATGTTCAGTTTATGATGGCATACGTATACGTTATTTATTTAATACTGTATTTTTTTGAATTGGGGTGGTTGTCCAAGTTTGTGAATATAGGTACAGGACATAGTAAATCCATACTATCCTTCTAGTTAAATCATTTTTCCTTATTTGGTCTTAAGTATTGTGTGGTAAACAAATTACATATTATTCCATCTTTTAAAAAAACTGATAGTATGTTATTTGGGAAGGCAAAATAAAATTAATACTAATAGAAGTGTAGAAAATACAGCTTCATTACAGTTGGGGAGTTGCATATTCGAGCTTTAGACCAACAGACAAACCCAAATAACAATCATCATAACAGCCCATTAATGTCCCACTGCAGGGACAGGCCTCCTCCCATGACGGAGGGATACTTGGCCTACTAATACCACGCTGGCCTAATAACAATAAATACATGTAATAAAGTCTTGCAACTAATAAAGCCTTAATTAACACATACTCTTAAAACAAACAGTATAAACTTATCAACTCTCACCGTTAATCCAAATACACAATACGCAGAAGGCATAGTCATTCAAATCTGTCGCAGTTGTAAACATTCGCACGTGCACATGTCAAACAATGAGACGAAAGCACTAAGTAAGTTGTAACCTGACGTCAATTGGCACGTATATAGTATGTTACGTAAACTATTCTAAATAAGGATATTAGTGGTACAGAAATAAACTATTATACTAAGTTTTGTTTATATTTGTATTATTTAAGATTATTTAAATAATTTGTCACTCTCATCGTTAGACTCTATAGTAAAACAATGAGAATGGAATATACATGGAATAGGGAAGCAGTTAAAACTTCTTGTCGTTTTATTTTTGGCAGAGCGATCATGATTGTCATACTTAATTAATCACATTTTGAATTGCATAGGTACCGATTTTTGATTTCTATAGAACGCCAAGGTTTGCTATAAACTGCTGAGCAATCTTTGCCTGATGTTTTAGAAAAATCAAACAGTCTTTTACATTTATCTCGAAACAATAAATTGTTTTATGCCAAAATCTGTACGAGTCAGAATGTTAAGCGTAAGCAGATTTAGCTGCCAAAATATTGAATAATGCTTACATAATAGTTCAAATAGAGTTCAGGGCAATATAGAAATAAGTTGACTGTGTAAAATTAGGTTTGCCAAAATGTATCGTCTCTTAAAATAAATGCTAGGAAATATTTAGGAACTTGATCCGCTTGCGTGGCCAGATATGATAAACCTCGCTTCGTGCGAAGGCAGACAACGATGCTATTTTGGACCATAAATGATCCCTGCACGATCCTTCTCAAGTAATAGATGAAAAATATACAGTCATAATTTAGTCCATTAGTAGGCAAAGTATCCCTTCGTCCCGGGAGGAGGCCCGTCCCCATCCCTGCAGTGGGACATTAATGGGCTGTTATGATGATACATATTATAAATAATTTAGAAAAACCCAAAAACACATTCAATTTTCCTTCTCGGGTGTTTTTTTCTTTCTCCGTCATCAGAAAGAATACCAAGTGTAACGAACTATTGGTCTCTCGGTTATTGTAAAAGTTACACATGCATAAGTTCAAGAAACATCTTTCATACTAGACGTGAGGCAACTGTTTTAATTACAATAGTCTCCTTTTGGGTTCCAATGAGGGTTTCAATTGGCGACCAAGATCTAGAGTTTAATACCCACCACTGTACACATTAGCCCTTTTGTTGAGTACCATTTTTGTCCGGGAAACACAGTACTGCTGATGCCTAAATAAATAATTGACACAATCATCATAACAGCCCATTTATTTCCCACTGCAGGGACGGGTCTCCTCCCGTGACGGAGTCATACTTAGCCTACTTATACCATGCTGGCCAGACGGATTGGTATAGCGTTTAATTTTAAGTTTTCTTTCTTTCTATGTACAGGTAATATTCACAGATCGACACAATATCCATAACTAAAGAGGTGTATACGCCTAGTACATATTAGTAAAAGTCATCAGCATATTAAATCTACTATAACTTTATATACAACTCCAATGCCATTCTCATTACTCATCGTTGTAATATAATAACTTTTAAACGAGTACGTGGGAGTAATAAGTACGAAATACAATAATCTCAATATAAACCGTAGCATGATCTTGACCTTTAGTGTTATATGTTATTATATATCTATCTCTTACTACTAGGTAGTAATGTTATATACAACATTTTACGATAACGTTTAATTACATGGATAAAGTTTTATGCATACTATTAGTTTTCTTTTGTTATTTAATAGGTTATGCTTTTTCTTAACGATTGCTTTCGCACTATATTTCGCATTTATTATGTCGTGTTGCCTATAAATAAAAGTTAATTTCGATACAAAGAACATTCAGGCTCTAAGCTAATTTTTGTGTATGACACAAATAATTGTCTCAAGTGGGATTCGAAAACAAGCTCGCTTGAAAAAACCTATTATTTAGGTACTTTGCATTTGACCTTTTATCAGGTAAGATGCCTTATTCATTTTATTTTCTAGGTTGCTGATTTAGCTAAAATACAAATAAAAATAAAGCATCCCTTTTTATGTACTTAAAGAAGGTGTTTTTAAACAATAAGCGTTCAAACAAATAGTCTGAACATACCCTAAGTATTGCCATACAATAGCAGTACGACATCAACTAGCGACCTTGCTTCACAACTTTGATCACGACTTTGCACACCTGCATACTTGTTGTTGTTTCTATCTTAATGTTACTATTACCTACTAATATTGTGATTATGTTTTTAATTTTTTTTTTGTCGACCTCCATAGTGTAGTGGGTATGTAACATGACTGCCACGCAGAGGTCTCGGGTTCGATTCCCGCTCAATGCAAATCTTTGTGTGCATGAACATGATCGTTTGCATTGGTCTGGGTGTTTTCTATGTATAATATTTATTTCTTTACAAAAAAAAATTAAGTAAGTATGTTTATCCGTTGTCTAGTATCCAAAGTACAAGCTCTGCTTAGTTTGGGACTAGATAGCGTTGTGTGAATGTGTGGGAATATTTATATTTATTTATTATATTATACATATTATAATCTAATAAATATGTATATTTCATGTTAATAATTTGTTACTAAACCATGTGTGACGGAGTAAAACTATACCATCTCATCTCTTGGGTATCCTAAAACACGGCTTAGGGAAAGCTCGCAAAAGCTTCGAAAACAAAAGAAGGATAATAAACAGTGGCCAGAGTCCTAGATTATAACAACATAAATAAGAGTACACTAAAAAAATAAGTAAAATATTGATGGCCAGTTAATATTGAACTCTACAATTAATGTATGTAGGTTAGACTGTAATTAGTTTCCGAATATAAAAAAAAACATAACTTAACCTCAAAACAATCATATTTATATTTAATAGCGTAATAAATATTATCAATTCTTAAATAAATTGCAATAGTCATAAATTTATTTAATTTTTACTCTTTACAGTCACCGGGTGTAATAACAATATTCTCGAGACAAATTTATATGAGTTGTAATAAAAAATACAAGTAGGACAAGTTCGACTCAGTTCTTAAGAAAAGGCGATTAAAATTATACTTTTTTTGTCTGTGTGTTTAATGGAATAGGGATGTTACGGAGATATGTATCCGTAGCAGATTCAATCGGACATTCGGAAAGGTAATCAAATCCGTCACCCGATAGATTTTATTCTTTTTCAGTTTATTGTCCCTGACAGAAAAATTATTCGGAATTAGTAGGTTACAACAATTCCAACTGAAGTATTAAATACTTAATGTAATTTAACATCTTGGATGCAAGTTCTTACAGTTCGTTTTAATAATTAGATCATTTTAAGTATACTTAGCTTTATATGCGTTAAGTGGACATGGTCACTAGCATAAATGAAAGAAATCAAAACGGAATATTTACTGTGTATTTCTATACAATGTAATATTCGGCCCTGTTGTAAATAATTTAAAAAATCAGGGATTCCATGTTAATCGATTCCTTCGCATTTATATTACATTTTCAGCTTGAAGATTAGCAAACCCTCAGTGAGCATCCCGTAAAAATAGTAAGAAATATAAAAAATATTTTCATTTGAACAAAACACTTAATTAAAATCTACATAGCTTTTCAAAAAAAATCTTTTGTTAAATAAACAAGGTCTGAATCAGATCTGTATTCAGATCCGATATATCGATTACATCTCTATTGGTAATAGTGGTGTGTTTATTGGCCAGTTGCTCCATTTATGAAGAATTCACGACCAAGGAAGGATGTTAAGCAAATACCTTTGCCCCGTTTAGGTCAACAACGATAATCTTTTTCTTAGTAAAGGGTTTCTACGGCGTGGTTATGGGACCAGTAAAATATTAATATCTCTTATAACTAGGTTAAAAAATGGAAAGCTGTTTTTAAACCTACAATATTTTCATGATGATCAGCATTAATACTAGTACAGTTTAAGTGTTTGGTTATGGACCTGACTGAAATGTCTTAATTTTTTAATTGGTTATAAAATAAGAGTATAAATCACTTCTAAATAATTCACCTTTTTATTGTTTGTATTAGATCCGGGAGTATTATAGGCAAACCTCCACACTGCAGCATTTACTTATGTATGTTATTAGGTAAGTACTAAAGTTAGATACTAACGGCCGGTCCCAATATCCGATCTCAATCCATTTTGAGCGATCTTGGATCGAGATTTTAATCCGTTTGTGACAAGAGGTGTTGCAATAACCAATCCAAAGATCGTAATATCAATCCAAAAATGTAATCGATCGGTGGGAGGAGTGTAATTCATTTTTAGAGATCTTTGGATCGACCTCTCTTTGAAAATGACAAGAGCTGGGTTTCAATAACGGTTTATACGTTTTTGACAGATCTGTTTACATGAATCTTAGATTAGTTTCGGCAATCCTAGAATATTGGTCGATTACGGGCAATCTTTTAAAGTAAATTGTATTGTTAATTATAATATAGATAAAAATAATAGGTATCTAGGTACTAGAATGAGTCGCAATATAATATTTGATGAGTGACAGTGATTTAGAAGCCTTGGAGCAACTTTCCGACTGGGATACCGACGACGTGAATGTGCTTGGCACATCGTAACATTTACTGCAGGGTTAACCATACACAAACTCTATGATAAAAAAATTATTTATGTTAAGCCCTCAATTCAAAACAAAAATATTCAAGTCTTCTTTCTTGTTTGTTTTTTGTTTGTTTGGCGGGCGACAACTTGACAGTTGACAGTGACATTGTGTTCCGTTCTTAAAGTTGGTACGTGGTATGGTGTAATTATTATAATGTTTAAAACGCTATTTATTTATTTGTTAATAAATCTGATTTTTAAAGATAATATGCTACTAAGCATAAAGCCTTATATTAATATTACACTAATGTTTTACCTACTCTTAAAGTAAGTTATAATACAGAAGTTGTAAAACAGAGACTGCTTCAAACGAAACGCAAGAGAGGGAATGGATCGATCTCCAATCCTTTACTAAAATCAATCGACGATTGCTCTCTCTTGTAATTGGGATGCAGATAGATGATCGATCGGCCGATTGAGGTCTATCTTAGATTAGAAGAATCTTTCGATTAGAGATTCGATATTAGGATCCGCCGTAAATAATTATAGCCTATAAAAATATTATAGCTAACCAAGACCAAATAAACAATAGCTGTTGTTAGAAATTGAAACCTATTACAAAATACAATATTTCCTAAGAAGTTAAACTAAATTTCACAACTCGATCTGATATCAGAGGTTATGTTATCATGGTTCCAGTTATCATCTAACACCATCTGAATCATGCACCGGCTGGTACTTTGTGTTATGTGCATTCCATGACTTTTACTGCCCTGCTTTATTCATTGTTTGTGGTAAGAGAGATTTTCTCTGAAGTAGGTACAAATAACATAAAACTTTTTCTCTATATTACTGTGTTGATGCACTCGGTTTCGTTTCGGTCAAACTCATTCAAAATATAGTTCGTCATAGTTCGGTAAATGTAAAAAAAATGCAATACTTAATGAAAACACACATTTAGTTCTCGGCGCTAGCATGAGTTAAGCTCTCGAGCGGAGCTCTCGGACATGACCCTCGACGTTCTGAAAGACATTAAATAGGTTATAACAGACAATTTCTAGTGTTATTCACAACTTAATGTCCTAAGCCTAGGTGTTCTGTGAGTCTAATAAATTGATGCATGAAAACTCCTTCGCGACATAGCCTGGTAAGAAACATATCTTGGAAAACGTGGTTTAAATTATTTTTCATAACTTTTTTAGCTAATTATAGTAGTACTGCAACTTTATAATGTAAGTAATTTATAACAATTACACAAACCTGTAATCATTATTTACACGCATGTCGTAAGTAAATAATCTTATAATTGTAAAGTATACACGATAATTGATTGTTATCGCGGACATATTAATTTCTCAGATCGCTTTATGGTTGACATTGACATTGGGGTCGGACAACGATAGCACAAACACATGCTGTCTATTAACTTACTGCTGGATAATCATTATTACTGGTATTAAATCAACTACATAGCTATTAGTCCAGTCATGAATAATTATTTCAACTAAATATGGGATGCACAAATAGAAGAAGGCTGTTCTTTAACAGTAGGAATGAAGTAAGATGCATAAGGAATGGGGATCTGAGTACTAAGGTGACTAATAGGTATATTGAATATATTCCTTGCGGCAAAAATGTAAAATATGTCCAGTGCAGGAGACAACCTATTTAAAAAAAAAAATTAAATAATATTGTTTAACTACGAGTATAGCTAGCATTCCAAAAGTACATATATGATTGCAGAAGACTACTATGTTAAATGTTTATCAAAACTTAGTATAAAAGTTTACATACATCGTACTATGTTGCAAAAGGATTTCCTTGTTTACAAAATTGGATACAAATAACCATAACAACATCCCTCAATAGCTCTCAAGATTAAACTCATAACACTCAACCGAAATAAACTCAAGTACCGTAATATGTTTAGAAGAAAGGTTTCTTAAACGAAGGTTAATATACCCATTAACTATATACATTTCAGCAACAATGCATAAAAAAAAGCATAGCAAATTAATGCCTAAACATTAATTTATCATACAGTCCCGCCTTCTGAAGAAAACTCACGAAATAATTAGCTTGAATCGTGACCCAACCGCCCAAGCCGTACATACTTTGTTAATTAAAGAATTACTTTGGAACAAAAAATACTAACACGATGTGCCAAAATGTAGAACTTCATTTTAATTAACTTTGAGGGTTAGGTATAATTATTTGAATTAGTAAAATAACCATTACTTGCTCCGTTTGTTGACGGAGTAAGAATAAAATATGTCACCACCCCATCTTATCCCATGGGTGTCGTAAAAACCGACTAAGGGACTATCCGTAAATATTATCTTTGCGAAATAAAAAGAAGGAAAACCTGAAATTAAACCCAGTACTAATACGTTTGGCCAGCGTGGTATTAGTAGGCCAAGTATCCCTCCGTTACGGGAGGAGGCCCGTCCCTGCAGTGGGACATTAATGGGCTGTTATGATGATTTGAATTAGAGGCTCCATTGCACAAATAAATAACATTTTGTTTAGATTCTAAGAAAACTGATTCATAATGAACTCTGTTCCTATACTTAATGATTGTTGTAAGCAACGTGTCATTATGATGGTGATTGTATTAGCATGGAGATTATTTATAGTGCTCGTTAATAAAGAATTTGATGTTTACCAAGTTTTTGAAACAGAGTTCTAATATACCTAATCTTCTAGTTTTATAATATTCGAAAATCGAGAAGCTATACTGCTAACTTTTCTATATAAATCGTTCGGTAAAAAAGGGAATAAAAGAGGGTTCATAATCAAGTTCATTGTACTTTGTCTACGCTAGGGGTTCGTCTGGGACTTATTAGTCTCTGTTGGAAAGGATTATAGTAATTAAGAAATTCATAAATTCTATGATTCCCAGTTCTAATTATTTATTCTGCAAGGAATACATCAGCTTTTACTTTATGTTTTTTTTAATTGGTATAAATGTCAGGAGTATGCGAAAATGGTACTTACTGTTCTTAAGTTAAAGCATACAGCTAGTTCTTAATGTAAAATATCTCTAGTAAAGTAAATTATACAAGAAAATGCAATGAATGTTAGTTGTATCTCACGTAACCTTACCTGTATATATTTTGTAGAGAGAATCCAGTAATCCTTGCATCATCTTGACGTTATAATCAAACACTTATCACGCAATAAAACACAACAAAAACACGTCAAATATATTTCACAATCACAAACACTGAACAATGACTACGTTATAATGTTATATAACGAGATATGTTCATAAAAAAATAACTTGCTTGAAACTAAATGAGCGGTCATCCAGACAGCTAATTAGTTCCACATCTTCTCAATACATATCAATTGCTATTGGAAAAGACATGAAGATACAAACGAGATAATACGAGGTGAATAACCTCAAACACCACGGTGGCCAAATTGAACTAACGGATCTTTATCATCAATCAGATTTGCGTAACTATATTATGTTAGCAATTTGTACACTTGAGAGGTCCAAATCACTGGTTGTGAGGAATGCAACGTATATAATTACACTTAAGGACAAAAGAAATGTGATCTAGTTATGAATATTGAGAACGAGGCAAGACATTTGAATGTAATATAATAAGTAGGTACGTGTGTCGTTAAAATTGACCGCGACCTCTTTGTAGTAGACATGGAAAATAGTAACCAATTTACTACTCAAGGTCACGTATGTTGAAGTTCCGCCCACATAGAACAACTGACCAAGAGCACGTATATCATTGAAACATGTACAATATGGATTATGGTAATGATGAAATGCTTTATGTGGGTAGAACTTCGTAGAGTTAATTGCAATAATAATGATGTTCACGATTAAAAACACACACGAGAACATTAGTTCTCGTGTGTGTTTAGAGACATCGTCTCAAATTATACACGTATTCTGGTCATTAGACCAGAATACGTGTAAAATTTGAGACGATGTCTCTGACATGTCTTGTTCAAATGAATGTAATCATTGCCGTGACAGCGACGAGGATTCACGCATCAGACTTTGGTTACAGTCTCCCAGAGTGACCGGCGCCGCCACACAAGCCGTTTTCTGTTTTAACCAAAGTATTTAGGTCTGGCTGCCTCTTGCTTCCGTTACTGATCGGTTCAATCCTCCGGGACTAGAGTGTGTGGGAAGCCGCCACTTAGTTTGCAGAGACGGTTCTGTCATAGGATCGCTGTAGAGGACGAGGACACGGCTTGCCTTCTCAGGCGACAGATTTGGGCGTCATAATACGAAATCAAAGAATAATCTGGAAGCCACCGTCAGGGCCCTGCAGGTGGCGTATAGGCAATACGCTGCCGTTAAGGTTATTGCAGGCCAAAGAGCGCCTACATTAATTTTACATTTATTAGTTATACTCAAATGTAAAACACAGATAAAAATCCTTTAATTACAAAAGCAAGTAAAAAAGATAATATGGAAAAGAAGACTAATATTTAAAGAACAACACCTTAGTACGAGTTCCAACGAAAACAATGGAAAGTAATAAATACTAAAAGAACAATATTTTTTCCGCTTTAAAAACATTTACGTAAACTAAGATTTGTACAAATATATCATTTGACTTCTAGTTATCGCAAATTTAAAAATAATTAATAAATTCCATCCAAACTTATAATTAAAATATGAGAAATATTAACACAATTTAAGAACAGAAAAAGAAAGGTATTTTGAACTTGCTTATTGCATGTAGAACAAGTAAAACAAACGTAATCCTTGGAATTGCAGACAATATAACTCAAAGTATCAATGAACTGCATTGACGAAATAGAACGCAACAAATCAGCCCTATCAACTGTTTATTACAAATTTCTTATTCGTAGGAGTTTTTATTATCAATATCACTATTTTTTTTCTGTATGATAAAAAACCTCCATGGCATACTTTTGTACGCCGTTCTACATTATTGTTCAGAGTGCAACGAATGAGAAATCACTTTGTAAGTACTCGAAGAAATATGAAATGAATATCTCAAAGAGACAATTTATTATCGAGTAAATTGGAGGTGACATGTCTGCACTTAATCAAGCAAGCGAGTAAATTGGAGGTGACATGTCTGCACTTAATCAAGCAAGCACATGAACAAAATCTCAATGACCAATCAGTTCAATTTATTTCAAAATGAAGACTGATTTTAAAATAGTTTGTTTAGTTCCACTATGTAATTGAAATCCCAAAGATAATAAACGTGTTTATTGCACTGGCAAATAACAAATTCGCACTTGCATTATAACTAATTGTCATCTATCTTTTGTAGACGACGTGGGTGACAAATAGATGCACTAGACACTTTAGACGTTTAGAATTTGCACTCGCGACGTATCACCGGTAGTTATTACAATTAACTGAATTTAAGTAGGTAACGCAAATACTTTGTATGAGTTAACTGGTAAGTAAAGTGTAATCGCAAGAGTCGATTAGGGCGGGCGCTCATTGCGGATCGCGCGCCCGCGCCGTCCGCGGTCTGCCGCACCGCCGCCGCCACTGGCGAAACGGGATTATTTATAAATTCATACAGACAGGGGGTCGTAGAATTTTGCACGACGTCGTGGTATGCCAAAGCAAATGACTGGCATCAGGTCATACCGGAAACAAACTGTCTCTGTACATACTTAAACTTAACAAGAATGTTTAAAAAACCATGTGAGCCACTATGTTAAATTTTAAAACTTTTGGATGTCAGATTTTTTATCAGAGGCCATTTTTCTTTTAAATATGTAACTTCTAAGTTGAGTATATTACGTAATTTTGATATATTATACATAAAATCCACCTACGCTGACCATCATACTAATTCTAAAGATATTTCGCAATAGCAACGTGCTTAACCAAAAGAATTTTTAGTCGACCCTGGTTGTTCCGCCCACCTGGACAGGTGTCCAACTAACGCACACATAGGTAATATTTTGTCAGACATTGCAGTACAATTTAGATAAATAATAAAATATATTTAAACACAAACACAAGTAACTTTAAAAAATGCAGGTAAGATATTACATTAATTTATAATTAATTTGAAGTTATTATCGTTAACATTGGTAGCATTGAATATTATCGAAGAAAAATGAGTCTGAACATAATGAATCATCTACAGACAGAATACAAAAGACCTGGCGTTTGGCACTGTTTGCTATTCATTCCAAGTCTCTTGACAAATGACAGCTAAAATTAACCCAATGAATAACAACTCATATTTTCAAGAACAGTACTATACGTATCATACATTCCATACTTAAAAGTCTAATACTTTAAAGTATGGAATAAACCAATATAGTATTACATTTTAATCAAATAAGATAATAATATTGTTCAACTGACGCATAATATGATATCCTACAATGGAACCTTAATTAAAACTTCTTTCAAATTACAAACCACTAATAAGACTAATCATCTTAATATTCACTATCTCGGAATGTACAATAATCTGAGCATATAAAACATCGAGTATTTAACACTACACATCATGACAGACAAGAATGACGAGTGCCTATTTGTGTTCTAGAATATTCATAGCAGTTTACTTCGCTTTGGTTAGAAACAGCTGTCGTGAATGACGCGGTTTCATTGTGAACTTTATTATTGATCGTAAACTATTGTTTGAAATCTTTGTCTTAGACGTAAACCTAATGTTTCAAAGTAAACTTTAATCTTTTTAGACATTCGTTTAACAATATTTCGTAATGTTATTATCTGTTGATGGTTGGATTTCGATTTGAAATAACACCCTGGTATCTTAATTTAAATCACTACACTATCATATCACAACGCACAGGCTGTTTTCGTAAGAGATACATACGGCAATATATGCCACGAATGCGGTAGGTGAACAGTAAGGTAGACCCTTAAATATATCTGATACGAGTATAGGCTTACATGAGTGTAAGCAAATGAATACAAGACAAGCGTTACTGCTGAAGTCTGTATGTTGATCGAACTTATGCTAACTAGCAAAAGTAGGAATTAAACTAATACCAGGCATTCGCTAATGCCTATATGTTTGACATGACAAGTTTATCGAAAACCAATGCAGATGCTCAATACCTACAGACAAATTTTAAAAATAGGATAACAGTATACGTATTTGATATGTGCAGAAAAACCGACATCGTTTCGAAATGCGGCAAATGGATGCAAGCGACAGCGAGGTAACAAGCTACTCCGAATGAGTTCTGCATAAGTCAGCACTTGCTTAAACTGGTCAACTATACGTGCAACACAGACATTGCATTAATGAGCGTTACCTACACTCAGCAGCGGTCGGCCAAGGTTCTCCAGCCGAATAAAATAATTAAAGGGCCGATATTAATAGACATAGCTCTGAAAAGAACATCAGCAAACATTGTTATCAACAAAATCGGTTAAGATTTACGTAGTGTTTAAAACTAAAAGATTGACATGAAGCAGGCTAAGAACGTCTGTTGAAAGATTTGATAGGTACTGTCGAATGTTCTCGGAAAATCACTTCTCAAGGGCACTATATATCAGGGAAAATGTTGAAATACTTTAAAGTGTACTTATTTTTATTCCGTAGCAATTGTTAAACGTTAGTAGTGTATGAAAGAGGTCATCGTTGTTTGTGGCTTGGTTGGTTCATATGAGATGTACAAACCAACTATAAACTCTCCGTTTACATGCTTATTGTCAATCAAATATTATTTAATATTTAGTATGTTGAATATTGAAAGTACTGAAGAGGCCATACATTAAAGCGTCATCTTTGGGAAAACCTAGAAATATGCCTACAATATTTTACCAATAATTTGATAAATACGGATCTATCTACGACTTAAGTTTAACATTTTTTTGGCCCGTAATACATAGTATAAATACATGAATACGCTTCATACTAAAAGCTAAACTGAACATTTGTTAAAACACTTCTTCTACTTGGTGCCATCCATCGACGTACTATCAAATATTAGTTTTAAACTCTAACGTAAATTTAAATCGTGTTTAAATTAAATAACATTCACACATTCGTTTACCACATAGTTGAAGAATATACCAAAACGTTGTTTATATTACTTATCTATTAATGTAGTTACGTATTTATAAACTTTAAACAATTTCAAATAAACTATCGTGTAATGGTAGGTATAGTCAAATAAACTAAAGGCATGTTTATAAAGGTTCAGGAATAGTACTAGTTTGAATTATACCACAGGTAATTTCAGGTAAAATAAAAAAGCTTTTTAAACGTTCACAACAAGCTACAAAAACGTTTTTACGGTAATAAAATTTAATAAATATTACAAATCAAACAGTACACAAATCTTTGCTTGATCAGGACACTAACCAGCGACCACGTGGCAAACAAATACCCTAACTACACACCATCTGGCCGTCAGATGATTACATACTTTGAATTTTGAATATACGAGTACTTTGCTTTTATACAGAAATATAATAATAAAGTCTCTGTCAATCAGACAGCTATCAATTCACTTTGCAAACTCTAAGTATGCATAGCGTCTAAAACCTTTGTTTTTTTTTTTTGAGCGGGGAAAAATGCCTGTACACACACCTCAAAGTCCGGGGAAGACCATGAGGTAGTGTGGGGCTTGCACCCACTAAAAGACCCCGCCGTGTCACTCTCCGCCATATCTCAACTAGTATATTCTACTAATATTATTAAGGCGAAAATTTTTAAGTTAAGCTGTTTGTTACTCTGTCACGTTAGAAGTACTGAATGGATTTTAATGAAACTTTACAATAATATACCTTATACCTCAGAATATGATATAGGCTACAATTTACAAAGATATCGTTTGAATTGTCTGAAATACGCAGAAGAATTCGCGTTCACCAGCTAGTATTAAAATGTACGTACAAACTCGCCATCATAACTCAATAGATCGTGGTGTGGACACACGCACAAGATTTATGTAAGCGTACCCATATAATATTCATCATAGATGTGACCGATCAAAGCGCATCCTGTATTATGACAGAACAGAGGGTCCATTACGATAGGAATGTATCTAGTGATTTATTGAATTTAAAATACTTGATAATCTCTATGAAATGTGAATTTCTATTCCCTGGAGATAAGAGTATTATTATTTATTGCAGAAAGAACTTTGCGAAGATTTAAAGATGGCGATTGGTAAAATACTGTTTAATAGATAGACATAGCATTGAGATTTTGTTGTTTCGACTAAACTAAATATAAATCCATCTCAGTGGTTTTTCATGACAAGAATAGTAGCTGATTCCCGCGTGAGGTAAAATTAAAATGGGTTTTATTATTTTACTCTTTTAATTGAGAAGTCTAAATTAAAACTTGTATTCTTAGTTCACCCGCCAAACATTTACTAGAATTTTAGGTAATAAATTAAAAAAACCTATACTCAATAACAATGAATGAATAAGTGATAATATGTACTCGTATAAGATCTATTATTTGCACATAGGCATGTATAACGAAAATCATAAGTTACGAGAGCAGTTATTTAACACTGTTACTTAAGTCGTCAAAGTGATTAAGGTTGCACATAACATAATTTACAGGACCGATGATTCATAAACACGTGCTACATTTAACACAATGTACTTTCCTGATCATATTGCAGAATGTCTGTTTGTAATCATTAATATATGCATAAACGTATTATCATACATAGGTCATATTATCTGTACAAAAAAATATGTACAATTAGATTTTTCGCAAATAATAGATCCGTGTGGTGACGGAGTAAGAATACAATATGTCACAACCCCATCTCATGGACAACCATGGGTGTCGTAAAAACCGACTAAGGGACTAACCGTAAATATTATCTTTACGAAGTGGCCAGCGTGGTATTAGTAGGCCAAGTATCCCCAATATAAAATATTTTTATATTACACAGTAGTAATAGCTAAACTTGACTTGAATTTAGTGGTCTCAAGTCCTTTCATGGAAACATCTTTAACAGACACTGCTCTCCTACTTAACAACTTTCTTTGATAAATTCAATTCGGAGCGATAGTTCTTCAAACTGTTAAACAAACAAACTATTTTTTATGTAAATATTAAAAAGTATTTCTATACTACTTCTACTATTTACAGTAATAGTATAAATAGGGAGTTAAGAAATTCATAATATTATATTTTTTTAGTTTAGTAAGAATACAGAATAACAAAACCGACATTAAAAAATAATTAAATTAAATGGGAAACTCTAGGTCCTCTAAAACGACAGTTCAATGAAATAGTAATACATTAACTTGGTAAGTAACTTTAGTATCTAAGTATAGGTATGCTTAACGATTCGCCTTGCCAACATTAGCAAGGCAACACGCCTTTTCCGGTACCAGCAGACAGCACTTAAACGCATTTAACACCTTGCTATATTCTAAGTAATAAATGCACATTATTACGTTTGCGTGTATATTTTGTCATAGCATAAAACACAATGTTAGCATAATATTAATGTAGCATAAAGCAAGATAAAATTCTATGAGCTCAATATGTTTATGTAGTCTGTTCCCATCTGGACTCATCAAGCATAGTTTTCGTTGGAAAAGGCATGTCTGGCAGCTTCGTACCGAGTGATATAATTTAATAATTATAAACTAATAAAAAAACCCGACTCGAAAATCAGATCGTTGATACGTATATTACACGGAAATTCATTAACCACCTAAGTAAAATACATTGCGTACATATAACAGTTATATTATAACTACCGTAACGTAAAATAAATAATTTTACAAAAATCTCCGATGAATTTTCTATGGAACTACTTATTTGGGAGTCTCAATTTGTAATTAATTAACGAATTATCGGGATATTTACCATGTTTATAGTTGTTGAGTTTCCGATATTTCGACGCTGTTACAAGCGCCATGATCACGGAGGAACTGAAGTACTTGCGGTTATTAATTCTTACGAACAAATGTACCGATCTACCCTCTTTCGCACTCGTTTTTTGTTACTACTATCGTCCCCGTTCTCACTACTTACTTATAGATAATTCGTTAATTAATAGTGAATGTGACCATGACAGTTTAAATAATTATATTCAATTTGTAATGTAAAATATTAAAAATATTACAATGATTTTTTGATTTTTTTTTTCACATTCACACAACGTCATCTAGTCCCAAACTAAGCAGAGCTTGTACTATGAGTACTAGAGAACGGATAAACATACCTACTTAAATCCTTTTTTTTTTGTAAATACATACATATTATACATAGAAACACTCAGACCAATGCAAACAATCATGTTCATGCACACAAAGATTTGCATTGAGCGGGAATCAAACCCGAAACCTCATGTCATGTTATATAACCACTACGCCACAGAGGTCGTCTGAAGTATGAATCTCTTTTTGGATTTACTTAGGTAAAAATCAGATAGGTATAGTCGGTAACATAAAATTTAACTTTCCTTCTCTCCACAAAGCCCCGGTAAAAAAAATATGGAAGCTATAAATAACTATTTAGTGAAACTGACCGACAGAAACATTTACCGGTGACAAGCGACAATTGAAAACGAGCTCGTTTCCTCTACGCTTGATTCTCGACTAAAATAGTTATATTTGTACAAACCGGATCTTTTACGGGCACATATTTAGGTCATATCAATTACGGTAGTGGTACAGCGGTATTATATAGATGAGGAAGCTTTTGATTAAACAATGAGCCCTTTCATTGGAGAGATGAAACGAATAGGTACTTGTAATTGATATTGTGAAATTAATTGATATAGAAGCGTATTGGGTACGTTTATCTATTAGAATGTAGGTTGAAATTGATAGATATCGAATGTTTTGCTTTTGTAGAGTCAAAGTAAGATTGTATGGTGTTACCACTTCACATTGATATAGTCGTAAAAACCGACTAAAGGAAAGTTGTGGCAAGGGAGTAAGTCACAAAATCAACTCAACCTGTGCTTGTAATAAATGACACAAAACTCCTCAGTCCCTCTAACCATCGCGGTACTATAGTCAACCAAGCAACCTTGTCTTACTATAGTAGACAAGGTTGCTTCTATCGTCCCTGTAATAGGGCGTTCATGGACTCATATAGAAATGAGTAAGAAGACTGCTAATCAGAATAGACAACCTTAACGAAGAACTCTTGACTTATTATCGCAGTTTTCACGGTTCGCAGCAATGATTAATGGTGTAAAATATGAAAAATAATTAAAACTTAAAATATTTCGTTTCCCGTTATTTTTGTAGCATATTATTTTTAGCAAACGACAACTACTGTCAAGTTGTCATTTATGTCAATGTCTATTAGCTCATAAATTCATAAATAAAAAAAATAACAAACATTGCCGAAGACATTACATATGTTTATTTATATCCTAATGACTTCTCAGAATTTGCTCATGTATATAATTATACGTAGATATTTCATATTACTAGTACAATAATATGTTGTTTTCGTATTTTACTGAAATATGTGGGTACTTATGAATTTTTCGTTCTATTATAACTAATTACCGACATCACTACAGGGATCAGACGTTTGTTTGCCAAACTGTGATAGTTAACATCACTGTTCTAATTTTATTTAATTAATAATTTTAAAATACAATACTTATTAAATCACTGATGATTTAACCGAATACATAGGTAGATAACTACTATTACTAATAATATTGATTGTACTATAGCGTTAACATAATGGTTTGCCATTTTCTAGTGAGTCGAAAGTACAATGATACATATTTGTACTTTAATCTAGAGTTTAATATTCAAAGACTTAAGGTATTTTATGTATCTGTATGCCTTGTTTTATGCCTACGGTATATCCGAGCGATTAAAAAAGTACGTTTAATATTAATAACACAAGCCTTTACAGAAAGTAACTAGGGTTCTAAATTATTGCAAATTTCGAAGTATAATAATAACGATAACATTTGATGAGGGCTGAGAGGGCATTCCTCCCTCGAACTGGCGTACATACCGGTCACAATGGGTGCGCTAGTGCAAGTCTTTATTAGCCATGAATGGCTTGGGCAGTAAATAAGTTAAAATAGGCGCGCTTCCCGCTAGCATACAGCGCACGAGCTACAAGTTTACAGCACGTGCTCTTGTGAGAGTAGGCTGGAATATATGAGTTGAACTAAAGCCCGATTTACACATCGACAAGTACAGTAGCGAGTTAAGTAGTAAGTTGTTGAATAAGTTGATTTAAATAGATCTCCATCCTATTTTTTGGCGAGCTAAGTTGGCGAGTCGCGAGAGAGGGGTCTACTTCGTACTTAACTCGCCAAAAAATAGGATGGAGATCTATTTAAATCAACTTATTCAACAACTTACTACTTAACTCGCTACTGTACTTGTCGATGTGTAAATCGGGCATAAGAAAACAAAGACCAATTCTTTCGTTCTATCACTTAAGAATATAATAAATAATAATCCAAGCTAGGGATAGACATATTTTAATACAATAATATATTATTGTATTTCTTTCGATTGTAATGTGTTTTGTGCATTAAATAAATAAAATAAAAAATAATAAAATACCACCTAGACCAATTCAGTCAGCATGTTTGATAGAAGTCAGCAGAATCGGAACTTCCATTATTGTTGGTTTTACTCACGACATTAGTAATCGTATTAATTTACCTGTAAAAATAAAAGCTTAAATTAATTTAAAATATAAAATTCCTTGATTAGATACAGTGGTGACACCATTTATTTTACTAAATCACCACGTCTGCAGTTCTTTTGAACATTTGCGAATAATATATCTTATTCAGAGAAGTTACAATGGATTATACTCGTAGGTATATATCTAATGGGAATCTAAGCAAGATTGGTACGTATGACAAACAGGCACTCTTTAGAAAAATGTACTATAGAATAAGTATGGACCATAACAAAAATATTGATAAAAAATGTTCAGGAAAAATACCAAGATTAGCGTAAAAAACACACAAACATAATTTAATCTAAGACAGAGGTAGCTGTATAGATGAATTATCAGTTTACGAGACGAATTTATCTCAGTGGGTCAGAGATAACGAATTTAAAAATATTGTACAATAAAAGATTTTGTTGTTGCTGGCATCGAGCCTAGCGTACTGAGGTGATTTGTATTACGTCAAATGCTATGAAAGAGATACTGTATGTTACTAAATAATTTACTTACGAGATATGATAACGGTTTAAACCTAAATTATTGTAAGTGGTGGTCGTTGACTTGTATCTGATCATTATCGGCTTTTTATGAAGCATATATTATAGGTCTTCTCTAGAGATAGAGGGATGCTTGGTCTGCTAACACTAGGTTGGCTAAACGGATTAGTGCGTTTAGGGTTTGTTTAGTTTTTTTTTTATGGTTGAGGTAACGTAATCGGAAAGTAATCATAACAGCCCATTAAGGTCCCACTGCAGGGACGGGCCTATCCTATCGTGACGGAGGGATACTTTTCCTACAAATACCACGCTGGCCAGACGGATTGGTATAGAGTTTAATTTCAAGTTTTCTTTCTTTTTATTTTGTAAAGATAATATTTATGGTCCCTTAGTCGGTTTTTACGACACCCATGGGATGGGATGGTGACATATTGTATTCTTACACCGTCACCACACGGAGCAAAGTAAATAGTCACTCAATTTACAACTTGTCTCTCTCTACAAGTTTGTAAATCGCGCATTAGCGACAGCTATCGCTTATTCTATAATTAGAAGCTTTAACACTAGATACGTGTAGAGATCATCTAATTTAGCAATACTCTTAACATCCGATATGGTCTAGTGGCTAGGATACCTGGCTCTCACCCAGGAGGCTCGGGTTCGATTCCCGGTATCGGAATTACTCTTTTTGACATTTTATGCAATATATTACGATAAGAAAATGTAAATCTGGGTGGCTATTAATTATGATATTTTTGTTTATGTTATTGTGGATAATAGTAAGATAACCCAAACCCTGCATAAATAGGTTTTCTTATCATTGACCTAACTGGTCACTGATTAATAACGCATATTATGAAGGTCAATCTAATGCGTATGAAGTGAAATGAGAAATTGTTAGCTTTAAGCGGAAACCCAGTGCTGAGACGAACGGTATCAAGTGTGCTAAATTAGTCTTATAGTTTTTTTATTGTCTAACTTCTAATATTTTTGTGAATATACATACAGTACATAAATGGTTGAAACATTACTAGATGCGAATATACACAGAAATACTGTTTTACGAGTAAGTTTACTTTTCGGGTAGACAAGAAGAAAATTGACATGGTTTCAATGAAGAGCATGCATGTGATGATTTTTTACTATGAAGCTATTAACAGTCCGTTCATACTATACGCAAACTTCTTAGTTTTGTATAAAGGCAAGGTCCTGTTTACTTTATTTGGAGTTCTTTAGAGCGAACCATCGAGTATTGCAACAAGCGTAGCCCCGATTAAGCCAAGGTAAAAGGTTTCACACGATAAAAAAGGGCACCAATTCCGCTGAGTACTAATTTAATATATAATTTTATAATTAAGCTTTAAATAAAACTTCTGTCATAAATGCTAATAATCATATTTTCACCTTTTTTGCCTGCCATGTCACCGGATACAAGTAAACGCTGTGGAGTTCATAATAAATGCAGTCACTTATAATTGACATCCGTTACTTTAGTAAAAGTTGTGAAAGTTTGAATTTTTATTAGTACCTTGATTAATTATACGAACTCTGTTCAATGCACCTGCAAAATGTTTAATTAGTTGGGTACATGCATACAAAGGAGAGTAAATAAAACATTTCTGTATATTATTTACTTAGAATTACTTACACAAAACCCACCTTACATATTCATTCATATGCCGAACCAAGGCTGTGTCAAAACATGGACAAATCAAGCTTTTTCAAAAATATCATCTATCCATTTATGGCCTACACAAATAAAATAGCACTAAACAGACTTTCGATCTATAGTTGCATAGGATTATTTTAAGCCACAATAGTAATTCAATACATGTTTATTATTCGACGAGATAATAAAAATTCCCACCGTAAAGCGAAGTGACATTACAAGCTGATACAAATAAATTTTACTTTACGACTAAGTACTTAAGATTCTGGACTGATTAGCGAGCAAAGTACTATACTTACTCCTTAGCTTACCATAACAAACAGTTGCATTACCACAAAGTTCGAAAAAAAAAGTATGAATGACTTTAAAAATATTCCAAACATGTTATTAGTCATGTTAAACCACACAAATAAAATACATATTTATTAATGAACGATTATTCAAATCCTTGGCCTACAATATAAAAATAAATATGATGTAAACCAGTAGTCGATGGTTTACCCTTTTTAGCTTATCAGACAGCTTAAAACATATTTCGATTGTAATTGATACGTAATTTACAATCGATAAAATAAAGTGTTAACGTAATATGTGAATTGCGTTAATTTAATAATAAATAAGTATCAGGTGTAAATATATTTTATTTTTCCTTGTAAGGTACTTTTTCCCTGGGTTATTTTATTATGTGTCGAAACTGCGCTACGAATATAAATTAACTGTAAATTTTTACTTTTTCATGTCGGTCCTTACATCATTACAAAATGACGCGAGTGTCGCAAAAGTTCTAATAAATTTAGGAATTACTAAGCAGATATTGCCTCTTTGAGAGAAGAACTACTATGTGGAAACTGTCAGAGGTATGTGGCCAGGTGCACGGTGATCATTGTGTCACCGCTTCATCTTATTCATAGGCCTTGGTAGCGAGACAAACAAGTTACTCGTCTGTCGGTAAGATCTACGTTTGTCCATACCAGTAAGTAACCCAATTATCCCTCATCTTCGTCAAAGGAGGCCTTTGCAGACTAGGCTATTATCAGTACTGAATCAAAATCTGTTCAAACGAGCTCAAAGAAACAAGATCATTGAAAGTCGTGTATCAAATTTATTAACAACATAATAAGTACATGTAATAATAATTGGTACTACGCGCCCTAATTAGCAAGTCAAGTAGTTATATTATGTCTGGTATGTCGCGACGCACAGTGATCAATTTTCAGTTTTTAGGTGGACGAAAATATTAGAAGCCGGTAATGTATTTATTTTTACTGTAAAGAGAATGTATAACCTTTAATTTATTATTAACTACATTTACCGCGCGGCTAGACCTGTGTGGATTTCTTCTATCAATCTATTAATTTATAATAGGGATTCGACATTTAATACAAATCGGAATAGCGGTTGAGTGAAGACGTAATATACAAACTTACAAAATAATATTATTTCTAGGATTAAATAATACGAATACGATAAGGATTACGCTATATAATGTAGTAAAAAAAAAAGTAAAAGTGACCTTATAAATGTAACACTTCTGCGTTGACTTAGTTGATGATAAGACATTACATATCTTACCATCAACCATTGTTTTCAATAAGCAATGATTTACACGTAAAGTGTTATTACCACTAGAAATTGTTGTAGGTCTTAAATTCGCGTATGAGCATCGATGTTATTAAATTCTGTTATAATTGTGTGTTCTGTCTCTTTTATAAATTGCAGTCTGATTGGTCTACAGAACCTGGTAGAATTAGTTCGGATTTTGCCAAATAACAGCGTTTTTGTTATCTTGTTTACACTGCATACGTAAAGGAACTAATGAAGAAATAAAAATATTTAAATCATTTGAATCTTAGTTTTCAAATCTCTGCTTATAATTCTTTTGACTTCCACTTCCATTTGTAAAACATGTTTGTTTCTATGATTGGTTGATTGGTAAAAGACTTTAATACAACATCCTGGCCAAGTCTTGGAGTATAACTTCAGCTGAAATATCAGTAACACTGATGTTTGACGGGTAACATTTTTCCTTTTCCTCTATAATTTTATAGTATGGTGGATGATGTTTCAAATTTCTTTGTATGGCTGATGTTCTCAGAGCTATGTATTAATGACGCGTTAATTTTAACTGTGTAAATAACGACAATGCCTCTTTTGCTGAATACGAAATCTTTTCACGTTGATCACTAACCCGTTTTTCTGGTGTACTATTCCCAGAAGAAGATAAAATATTGTGTAAAGTAGAAGCAGTACTACGTTTTCTCATCTTCAAACAGTTTCATTTCCGCGGCTAAACATAATTCTTCTGCAGTTTTAGTATTTACTTCCTCGTTTAATTTTCGACGCTTTGTTCTATCACAAACATTCGCAAATAATTGTTTTTGGCCTACACCTATTTCCTGACGTAGAAGGTGCATTAATTTGTGTATCGGAGCTAATAATGCATTTATTAAGCCAATTTTGGTACTTATTTTCAAATTTAGTGACGCTTCGTTTAGTTGCTAGCCAATTTCTAGAGGCTGAGGTACAAAAGCGATGAATAGTATTAAGTAAGTTGTTTCTTTCTGTAACGTTCAAATTTGGCACTCCTATGGTGTCTAAAATAAAGTTAAGTAGCATATCTTTTGATTGCTTAGTCGTGGGTTTCACTGGAGGATGTTGTTTCAGCACATTAAACAAATCTTGATTTTTTTATTGTAGCACCGTTACCTACAAAGACATACTTTGTTCAAGAAGAGCAACAATGAGCAAAAAAATCCTATGAAATATTATAGCTAAGGGTTGCATAGTTCTAGTAAACTTGAAATTTCCATGTTTCTTTATGTTTCTCGAAAGATAATGATCTCAGAAACAAAAAAATAGGCTAAATGAAGTGTAAACATTCAGTACTTATATCTACATTAATTATGATAGTCTAGTACTTACTAATATTTAAAATAAATAATAAATACCTTTAAGAATAAGCACCATTTTCATAAATACTCCAGTAAACAACTTAAACGCCAATATAATTAATCAACTTTACAAGATAATTTACCAAAACTGTAATTATCAATTTAACTTAGGGAGATCTTAACTTTATGCTCTAATTTCTGGTGACTCAAACTACGTATCGAAATAATATTGTAGCATAAAGTGAACACGATAGTCATAAGCCCGTAGCAATAATTTTTTTTAACTTCTTCATATCAGAAAAAAATAATTTCGTCCAGCTAGAACTCAATATTTGATCACAGTGCGACGCTTACTTCTCGGGTTACATTATGAGACGCATGCAAAACTTTATATCGACCCGTAGAACGTCAGCAGTATAACGAATGAAGCTTCGGATTTCTTTTTATAGTAATAGCTGCATCTTGCGGTTTTGCTTACGGTAATGAGAATTATGATACTTTAGGTAATTTCAGAGACAAATTATGTATCATGTTTTGATGTAGGTATTTGAATCTAATAAAAATTGTAGAAATAAAGTTGAGTGGTTGATTATTATTTTAGGATATGTTTTCCCAGTTGTTTCATACTTTAAATTTCTAGCAACTCATTTGACTACTAAATTAAGCGAAAATAAAAGATAAATCTACCATTACATTCTGTGTGGCTCAATGGATGAGGAGGGGATCTAAACCTTAATAGTCAGTGCAGTAATAATCGGTTAAGCTGATAACCGGCAAGGCGTTTTTATAAGCAATTGTTCGATTATACCCCTTCCAGCGTAAGTTTAGCTTTTTGACAGTTCACGTCCATGAAGTTTCGTAATACTTCTGCTTATTTTTCAAACAAATAATATTGTATTTCATAGACGTATTCATGTTTTTTTCAGTTACCATGGTTACTTAGTGATGGACACTCATAACGATTACCACCATTATGAAACAAATTACAAATAATCGGTAGAAATAAATGCTATGAATAAACCTGAACTCTTCATAATACGTTTATAAAATGTAATATGATTTTTTAGATTAGCTATAACCCGCGAATATGTCACGATAAATTATGTATTTTAAATAATACTTAAGCTAACTATAATTTTATAATATTCAGCTATAGGCTAATTCTCTTAACATAGATAAAGAAAGAAACAGTAATAAAAAGATAATGTAAGTTGATGTAAGGATCCAAATGTGTAAAATAAAGTAATTTGAAAAATCGAAAAATCGCGAAATCGCTTACAATCGGATGGCATTACATTCGAGATACTGCTGAACGTCACTAACGTCAACCTGTCAAATGTCGTTAAATATAGTGGAAAGGGTATAATAACTTCGAAAAAGAGGAACCATCTTCGTTTGAAGAGTGATAAAATTTTTATGTACTGACATTTTAGAAGGTTTTAGGTAACCTATAAAGAAATATTACATTGAAGGTAACTAGGTAAATGCCATAATGAACTTTACTCCAAAGATTATACGAGTAGGTATGGCAACCTTTCACATTCCATTGTTCTAACTTCAGTTCTTACTTCATTTACAAGATTTATACTCAGTAAGATAAAGTTGTTTCAAACAAAAGGTGACTCTGATTTACAGAAATGGGAAAGATTACCTACAATCAACGAATCAACTAGCCTATCGCAGTTCATTCCAAGACAGAGGCCTCTTCCAACACGCGCCACAGAACAAGGTCCTGCGCCTTCCGCATCCAGTCTGACCCAGAGACCTTTTTGAGATCGTCGGGCGGTCAACCTAGCTGGGGGGCATTCTACACTACGCTTGTCAAGTCGCAGTCTACTCTAGGAGATGTTGATTGAATACGACTGATGAAAATTGTTATAAGGCTTTACTCTTTTGCCTAAAACATTAGTCACAAGTAATTATCACACGAGTATTGGTACTGTGATGCATAAATCATAATTATAATAGTAATAGACAAATAGATAAAATAACCATTAAGATTTGTTTCGACCGCATGACTATTTATTACTCGCCATAGCATTTTACGCGCTCTAAATGCCATAGGTAGCATTTTAGTCTATATTTATAAATTCATGAATTTAATATACGCTGCGACATAATTACACCAAATTTATATGCACTATGTAAATATTAAAACGATTATATTGAATTTAATATCGAATGTCATTATTGAATTATTTTTTATTGAATATGGTTCGGTTTGGCGGCGGCACTTATTGTAAAAACAAATTATTTTCTAAACGGCTTGGTAAAGGGGTAGGGCAGTATATTGACTTGTCTGCTACTTAGTACAACAAACAAGTTTTACAGACAAATTGTCACCTGTCGCCTTTTAAGTCAAATTGTTCAATTCTCACGACAACGCGTATTTGTAGACTTTCTGACGTTGAGTTCGACATATTTTAATATAACATAATTTGTGATTTTAACGAGTAGACTCTCATTGACATGGTTAATAAAAAGGCCCCTAAAAACAAACTCTACTTAGAATAATTAAATTGTAAAGTTATTTATAAAAGCTTCCAAATACCAATGACTGTAAACTAAGTTTAAGTCAATTCACATAAAAACAAGTTAAACTTAAACCTGACATAACTAGTTACCTAGTAAAGAACCTATATTTCATTTTATTTTTACACAATAAATTTACAAGCATTTCACAGGGCTATTAAGATAATAATAATGAATTATTTACAAATTATCTGTAATTGTTTCATGTTATTGACGTCTATAATTACAATACCAGCGCCGAGCGTGTCAAGAACGAACTTACTTTGCAGTATTGTTTTTTTACTCCAGTGTGTTTTGTAGAATGCATAAATCTCCGAAGGGGTTTTCGACTATACGTAATTGCATAGGTTATTAAATAATATTGGCAAACAGATGAGCCGATGAAAAAAAGATTGCCAAAACGCAGATATGTCGTATTTTAATCGAATCTGAGACCCCTGCTTTATCAGCCATGGTCTATAACCACTACACCACATAGATCGTCAAGAAAAATAAAAGTAGGTAAAAACCTTTATAACAATAAATAACCTTTAACCTATTTGTAAATTCTTCAGCTACAAAATACTCACAAAGGATTACAAGCACGCTATTTAAATTTTCATTATTACTAAAGTACCTAAATATTCACTTCGGTACCACTTACAAAAACGCTTCATTCTCAAATAAGTGTCACATTACTAAAAATAACGTATAAATAAACAAGTTATATGTCGACGGTACTTTTACTGTGAATGTTATGTGTTTTTAATACTCATTGTACATTTATTGTAAACATCGTGATAAAAATTGTGCATTGTATTACTATGAATGTAGCTGATAAAATAACAATAATTCTTCTTAATACAAGGTATTTTTAATACCAATCGCTTTGCACAAGTAACTAGATTTTAGTTTATTTAGTATTCCACCACCCTATCTCGTAAATAAGATATTAGAGAAATAAGAATATCATTGTTACGGAGACGAAGACGAAAAAACTCAAGGCTTAGTATATTCATTTGTAGAGAGTACAAACAATTGTACCTCAGCTGTTATTAAAAACTATACAAATATAAACAGCACTTATTGTCGTCATCTATATAGTATAGTAAACAAAATATCTTACTATCACAATGAATTCTTCATTCACACGTGCCCTACTAAACACATTTAATATTAGTTGTGTCTTACTCGGAGTCGAGGGTACCATTGTCTTCAAGTTTTCCAATTTCCTTTCCACCATTTCAAGATAGTCTAGTTTTCACCGAGATCTGTGTTCCTGATCTTGGCTTGTAAGAAAACACATTAATGAGAATGTCAAGAAGACGTTTAAGAGACTCATTATATTGAATCTGTGAATCAAGTACAAAGAACTTGTACGTTGTAACTTTATTTGTTTCCATTTGAAGTAGCAATTATCTTTTTGTAACTAAACGTTTACTAATGATCTCATATAAAAAAGAATGCAAAAGGCAATAAAAACAATAAATAGCTTAAAAAAATAAAAAATAAACTTTTATTGATATATTTTGTAACTAAATCCATTTTAATATTTACGTTTACCATATTTGTCACCGTTCGCATAAAGCAATAAAATCTGACTTATTATGGCGACAAACAGGACAAAAACGGTATAGAAAGTGTACAAAAATATGTAGGTATTTGACAAAATACCCATAGCATGTTATATGATGTTAGTAAAGGTCAATATAAAATACATCGTCGTCCAGTAGGTGTGTTAACTTCCATTTCTCTCCATATAGGGGCAGGTGGCTGCGGTGACAGACGACACACCCTGTATTGTGATCATGCTATATCTTGAGTTGTTATCTTTCACCCATAAAGAGATAGATTCGCTTAAGAAGTCGTTTTAAGTATCATAGAAGTTCATATTGAAACTAAACATGGCAAACTCTTACGTGTTTAGAAAAACTTATACTCCAAATAAAGATCAGACAAATAAGTATAGCAAAATTATTTAAAACAAATGTGATTACTTAGATTAGGTCGTCATTATTTTGTAAGCCACATTGTACCTGGAGTAATATACAAAGTATAATAAATAAATAAATGTCTTAAACCAGGAACGTCAGAATCGTCGTAAACCTGGATTTTACCCAGGTTTAAGACGTTCATTAGAGAACTGTACCTACATCTTTTTGGTGTACAATTCGAACCAAAACGATAGCGTACGAGACGTCCTTGTAAAATTAAATTTTGGCATAGATCTAATTAAGAAATAAGTAAAAGAATAAAACATTAAATCAATGTACAAAAACCAACCAACAAAAGTTAAAGAATTCCAATAAAGGAATAAGAAACATATCTACTATATAAAAATAAGTCGGGTTTTCCTTCCTGACGCTATAACTCCAGAACGCACGAACCGATTTCTTCGGTTTTGCATTCGTTGGAAAGGTCTCGGGCTCCGTAAGGTTTATAGTAAAGAAAATTCAGGAAAATTTTCAACAGAAAAGCGGAAAAATAATGCACGTGCGAAGCCGGGACAGGCCGCTAGTCTTTATATATATTCAAGCAACACATCAATGTATTTGTCTATAAATCACACCCACAACAATCAATTTACATAAAACTATTTGTAGCTAAATTGAAACGTTATTTGTACATATTGTTATTCAGATAACGAATACCGTGTCAACTGGGACAATTCTCTTGTATTCAATCTAACATTTATTACTATTTAGTAACGTAGTAGTAGAATTATTTTAAGGTATTTAAACAGTTTTTCTTTAAAATACACTAATTAGTTAACTTATTTACTAGATGTTGCAATATAGTCCTACAGATGGTACGGTTCTTCCTCCGTGCAATATAGAAAATAATACCTAGGTACTTGATGGGATTGCTTCTTGTAGTCTTACTCAGCACAATCAATTTATATATATTTATTTTAAAGAATAACCCTAATTTATATTTGACCTATCTTTATTTATCTACTAACAGTATATATTACTATTCCTTATTATCTTTCTTCGTGCCTTTGATATAAAGATACAAAACAGAACTCGTATCAATGTAATACGTAAATAAATAATTACTTACAATATAGAAGCGCGAACGATACTTCGCTGACGCAAATAGCGTAGCAGACGCAAGTGTCATTTTTCACCATGAGTGATAAACTTGTGGAGAACGAGTTGCTGGCTTTTTTACAACAGAAGCTAGACGTTATAGGCGAAGTTTCTGCGCTCCAGATTTGTGTCTCGAATTTCAGCGAGGAAGAAATCGCGGCTGCCAAGTTGCTGATTTTTCGATCGCTGAATAAAGAAGACCGGATGGTGTCACGTAGACGTGACGGACCTAAAAAAAGTATGCAGGACATCATCACACTGCTCAAGACGACCGATCCCGAAGACGTGCCTGTATTTGTAGCTAGGGACTTGAAAAAGTTACCTCTGGTTACTTTAGAGCACGTCGACGTAACGAGTCTTCTAAAGGACATCACATACTTGAAGACTAGTCTGGCGGATGTCAAGAAGAAGTTGGAGACATCCGAAAGAAACGTGACAGAATTACGTACCGAACTAGATGAGTTGCGTAATTCTGTTAAAGTATCTGGGTCACCGATATCGGCGCGTGTAAACACACGTCACGGTGCATCGTCAGCAACAAGCTACGCGTCAGCGGTCTTGTTGTCATCGCCGTCTACAGCTGACAATGCAGAGTGTGACGCACGAAGCTACGCGCGCCCCGCTCCTGTCTCGCAGCCTATTCACTGCAAGACTCCTCGAGCTCCTTTAAATAATGAGCCCAAGGCTACCGCCGGTAAGAAGCTATTGCAAGACAGTAGCAAGAAACGGTCTAATGATGATGATGGTTTCGTGACTGTTCAAAACAAAAAACATCGCCAGCAAAGCAAGAAGAACTGCTGTGGCACAGCACCTAGTGAGCCAAATATCAATGTCCGTGCTGCAAAACCGAACACTCCGGTGTACATTTCACGCCTGCATTACACCACAAAGGCTGAGGACATCGTCGAGTACGTTCGCCATAGGTTGAAATACACGGCGAGAGTGCAGTTGTTAGAGTCGCGCCGCAACGTCAATTTCAAGGCGTTCGTGGTTCGGGTCCCAACATGTTACCTGCATCTCGTCATGGAGGAGACCTTTTGGCCGCAGGGCGTGGTATTCCGCCGTTTTCGTGGACAAGTGCCACCTGATCGCACTGTCCCATGATTTATTTATAACTATGTATTATAAAATTTATATTATTATGTTTTTATTTATTATGTGTATAATTATAATTAGTAGGTACCTATAAATAATGGTAAATAAAGTATTTATGCCTGTTGTCTGGTACCCATAGTACAAGCTCTGCTTAGTTTGGGACCAGTCAGCATTATTAAATTATGTATTATTATGTTATAAATTATATTGTTATAATTACTTATTATGTATTAATAATATTGTAAATAAAGTATGTATGCCTGTTGCCTGGTAGCCATAGTACAAGCTCTGCTTAGTTTGGAACCAGTCAACATTAATAAATTATATTATACTGTGTATTGTTATGTAATATTTTATATATAAATAAATTTGATTTGAAATTTGATTTGATTTGAGTTAGTAGAGAAGTCTAATAAAGAAACTATCAAAATATTCTAATATAGCATTGCAGGGACTAGCCTCGTCAAGTAATACTGGAAACTTGGCCTAAATAATATTAATCTACAGCATAACAGCCCATTAATGTCCCATTGCAGGGACGGGCCTCCTCCCGTGGCGGAGTATCCCACTTGGCCTACTAATACCACGCTGGCCAGACGGATGTGTATAGAGTTTCATTTCAAGTTTTACTTCTTTTTATTTCGTAAAGATAATATTCACGGATAATCCCTTAGTCTCTTTTTACAACACCCATGGGATGAGATGGGGTGGTGACATATTGTATTCTTACTCCGTCACCACACTGACAATAATATTACGCTAGCCAAACAGATTTTGGGGTATACATTGGGGTAGTATATATAGTAGCTATTATGGTTTTATAATGGTACTTACTTTTTTTAATGTTAGTAATTATGCTTAGAGCTGAGATACAGTAAATATTTATGAAAAAGTAAGTATTAGCAAGAACAAAATAACTGTTTTCGATTTATATTGTTATAACAACATATTTATATTATCGCAGAAACTTCACATTAATAACGTGAAATGCAATCGCAATAAAAACTAACGAGTTACATTAGTTTGCTGATTCCATTTTTGAATCTATTTATTAAGTTAGAGTGCGAATTCCCTGCTGTAAAAAGTGCGACTATGGCTATAAATACCGCAGTGGGCATGGGAATAATTAGCGAGTTTTCTTTCTCTAATTGATATTACTTGGCTGCTTCAAGATAATCTTAAAAATAGGTGACAGGGGATTGTATGCATTCTCAATCCGACAAACAACCTCGGGGTGCTGTTTCCATGCACAACGTCGCATGATTTAATCTCACGTAAGACTTTGAATCTTAAGTGATAATCCTAAGCATAGATTTCTTCTATGTAAAATGCATGTCCGTCCCAAAAGTGTCTAATCACCACACCAATTTGAAATACTACCTAGCCAATAAAATACACTTGTATCTCTGTTTTACTTTTAACACTCCGATTAATATTTATACCTACAATTAACCATTATACCATACTATTCGTGATATCATTGCAATGTGTAATGCCGATGACATGATCAATATACTCAACTAATGATTAAACAGAACACGTCGTAACTAAACACTAGCAGAAATCTGAAATCATTTTCAACATTTACAAAAGAATCGTAACCCGATTCCCATTACTAAACAAACTACTTAAACAAATAGAAAAAAAACATAAAATTGGCATTCAATCAAGAGTCGAACTGTCAACATAGTGGGACCACCCTGTACGGCCGTCGAACTTTAAACCTGCCCGTTCAAATAAACCATTCCCAGTGCAGCGCAGGCAACAATTTACGTTCCATTCGCAATAGTCAGACTTGTGAAGCAATCGCGGCCACAATGAAAGGAGTGCACGAGAAACAGAAAACAAACCGTGCTCCCGTGAATAAAAACGTTTCGCCATTTTACAATGCCTATAAAAGTCGATATCAAACTAAAACGACTTCGGAACTGTTTTATATGTATGTGAAGTCGGTTTTTATTTATATTTTATACTATGTTATCAAGGTTGGAATGAACACATTACGTGGACCACGAGGATAATATTTTTTGATTAAAATCGACTTTTATAATAATCCACTAATCAAAATCTATAGCTATCTGCTTTGGTACAGCAACGGTTGTGATATACGGCTGCCACAAGATCAAGGAAAGCCGCGCGCAGGATAATAACTTCTACTTCTTACAAAAATGTTTGTCCAGCCAGACGAACACTCCATTATGATATTTGCTATCTTAGTCGATAAAGATTATGTCAATCCCAATTTGTTGGCGAAATATTCTGAACAGGTATAGTATTAGCATATTTTAAACATAATACGAAGTTATATGTATTATTAACTTCATAGTTACTGTAAGTCGTACGGATAAATATAAAATCTCAATAAGTAGGTATATCTAGTAACTAAAGGCACAGAGAGTTAAAGTAGGGCAATGTCTGCATAAAAAATAAGGACAGGCTCATTTTTGAGTAATATTCACAAAGTAACTAACACCGATTCGAAATTGTTTGTTTGTAACGCTTTCGCTCTTAAAACATTCGACCAATTTTTGATAAATTCGTACACTGAGTTGACTGAGCTTCGCAGACGGGTATAACCTACTTTTTTACAAAAATAATACTTGTCTGAGTAAAAAACCTGAGTCTGAAAGTTAGTTATGTAGAATACCTTAATCAGAAATTAGATATAATCAGTCTACGAAAAGGAACTTGTAAATTGTTTAAATTACTACATTATTTATTACAAAAAATAACCGTTTTGAGAACGATAAAGAAATTAAAGATGCCTCGAATAACCTTGATAGAATTGCTACCGATATTTTTAATGGAACAACCAGATTCCACAATAATTGTTTCGCTCGTAAAGAAGTTATCGATAGAATCGAATGCTCTTCGTAAACGGCAACCATTAAATATATCTAACCTACATTAAAGATATCAAATTTAAAGTAGTTTTCGAATATGAAAGGACGCTGGACCTATGATATGATGGACCTTGATATGACAAACACACAAGTTATGTATAAAACTTTTGATCTTGGTAAAAACACAACTTTGTAGGTACAGGAACTTCTAGCTTATAAACTTACAGAATGTACAAAACTCGCAAATAACAGATGTCATGTATCATATCACAAGCCTGCTCTTTTAAAACTACGTTAACTCCATATAAAACATATTTCCATACCTCGTACAAAAGAGCTTAATTTGTCTGCAAAAGCCCGTCATTAGATCCACCTAGTTATAAAGTCACTAAAATTTATAATTTTAAGTTTTTGTCAGAGTTACAAAGCGTTTAAAATCCCACTGATTTCGTAACTAAGTTCCAAGAACATTGCAAATTGAAGAACGGTAATAAGTAGTAAATTGATTCTACTAATTTCTAAGAATAATGCGGCATGCTGTTTCCTTATAAGTAGCAAGTGCTCTCACGTTCTCTTTTACCAAACCTTCGAATCACAACGTGTTTTTCGTAGGATTAGCCTAAGGATAATATGTATGAATTAAACATAAATGGTAGATTAACGCTGCATGATTTGTCTTTTTGGCAGAGGTTATACTAGCTGTGGTCTCAAGCTAGCTCACGTTTGATTGAATGACGTCATCTTGAGACCACGGATAGTGTAACCTGCAAGCAAAATAGAGGAAAGAGCGTGTCGCGTTAATCTTCTGTTTATGTCTAATGCGATAGTTTAATAGCCAAAAAGACGAAAGATGATATGTCTACAAGGCATATCGCTATTTAATATCATCCGTGCTTACGTCTCATACAAATTATTTTGTTTTTAAAAATGTAGCTTAATCTCAGTATCATGTGTTGTAATTAAAATGAAATTAAGTCACTCCGAAAGCGAGTGTAAGCCTTGTACTAACCACAAACCTTGAAACTGATACAACCACAACCTCTAAATTAGTCTACTTTTATAATGTAGCGAACATCGATATTATTATTTACTTATTAGTTATTGGAAAACAATATAATGCTTCGGAAGGACATTATTTAAGTGACATTACGACGGACTTTACGTGTAGGCAGCACATTCTGTGATTTATACAAAATGCCGTTTCGTTTGTCTCTAATCTTAGACTCATAAATGTCAGAACTAATGTTTTTTTTAAACAGGCAAAGAAACATAAGCAGGAATTTATGGTACAGTGGAGGTATGAGGATACTAAAACCAAATCCAAATTGGGACGAAAACGTATTTATATAACTCATCAACATTAATTCAACAATATTAATTCTCTGTACATAAAGTAGGTACCTATGTTTAGTAAAATTAAATTATTTTAACTTAACAAGATTGGACTAACAATAGTTCTTATACATTTTCACGTGTCGGGTTTTACAACAAACTGGACGTGATAGAGTGATGACTATGTATTTGTAGTTCGTCACTGTTAGACAAATTACTTCTTAAATGTAATTAAAATATATTAACCAGTGATTTGACTGTTTAGGTAGATCTATGTATTTAACTAATAAAAAGCTGACCCAGAAATAGATATAAAACAATAAGATAGATAGTCATTAAAACGCTACACTTTCCTGATATTCTCCATAAATAGGCACATAAAGTGCTAAAGAGTATTTAATCGGAAACCGATACGAAAATAAAAGGAAACAATAAAATAACTATTTCCGAGAAACAACTTTCTTTTTTACCATAAAATGTATAAAAGCACAATGTTGTAAATTCCTGAATCAAAGATCGCCTTTATAATATTTGACATGGTCAGTATCGGTTCATTTTTGTTAATTTCGTTTTGTAGGTATGGGGGTCAAATACGTATAGGTGTTACATTGCGAAATAAATCGACTCTGGATTGATATGTTTTAGTATTGCATGGAACGGATATCTTTAGGACGTAACAAAAGTATCCGATTCTAAGTTGATCAGTTGTATGTACATATTTATAAGATAATTATTGTTTTTGGGATTGTATCATCTTCGTATCATGATAAAATAGTATAAACTGTATGTATCATGTCCCCACCTTATTTCATTGCAAGGTTGTCAAAATGTCTAGAAAAGAAGGTAAACTTGGCATAAAACCCGATACTAATATTATTAATATTTAATAATTTTTGTGATGTAACAATATTACATACCTACATAATAACTTACGTAACAAACCGACCCATTTCACGGCTAGTTGATCTCCAAAAAAAACGATCGAGAGAAACTTTATTAAGACTCTGTAACAATAGAATCTGTACCAATACTAATATATCCTTATTAAAAATCAATTTAATTTTCGTCTGACACATCAGCTGAATAGTCCATAGATATATAACAGATGACCATGAGATAGAGCGAGGAGTCATCGAACTTTATAAATAGCTGTAACGGGCTCACAATGGCCACTATCTGATCTATTGAGATCCAACTTGAATCTTTAGAGTGCTTTCTTACAGAAGGCCAATTCACGCCGCGCACGGCGCTAACTAAATCTATGACTGCGCTCGTGAAATAACTGAGTAATTGCTTTCAAGTAACTTTGTACCCAATTGTTGCTTATAATGTTCACAATTTATTCTTAACTGCATGTTAATAATGTATTATTGAAAAAGTTTTGTAATACATAATTTATCAAAAACCTCTTACAATAAGTATTGTGTGCACGCAATGTTTTTTTAAGAGGAGAAATTATTAATTCATATAATTAACTCTTTTCTTTTGGATCCATTACCTACTAAAGATACCAGACCCCTAAGATGAGCACGAGCTTATCTTGAAATTTAATACGTGTGTACAGTCTTAACTTAAGCTGTTGTTCAGATTAGTATAAAAGTATTATTTTATAAAAATAACTGCATAGGTTTTTGCTTTCTCGACTTAAGGTAAAATAATATTAAAAAAAAAATCTAACATTCTTGTGTTATACACACACGCACGGATAAAATATACAATGACTTACAATACTTTGTTTAAAACTTAATAGATTTTTAATGATATAACTAAAGAGCAACAAAATATCTTCATCGACATTTTCAAACGACAACAAAAACGACTTCCTTAATAGTAGATTCTATCAATGATTCGAACACAAAGATGCTATTTGCGAAGTCATTACGTTCGTTTCTATTAGTGTACGTTTTCTTGTAAACCTCCTGTGTTTTGTAGCTTTAGTGCTCAATTAATGTCGTGACTGATTCTTAATTGAGCTCTTAGTGTTGACAAAGAATAATGAGATCTATAATATAAAATGTACGGTATATCTTTGAAAAGGTAATTTCGATTAAGTATAACATGTTTGGGGGCGTAAATTGATTGATACAAGATATGTGCCTCTAATATAGATGCGTTAAAGAGTTCTTTAGAGGAATACTAATTACTTTCTCTTCATTTAAACTAGGAAACATGTTGATAATTAACCAAATTAAGTTGTGATGAGACACAGTGCGATGGATAACTAACTATACAAAAATAAAACCTACCAACTATATACTTAGGTCCAGAATGCCAACTTGTCTTCCGCCAGTATATGAAACCATGCCTCGAAATATAAAGTTTATATGTTGATATCATCATCATGTTTAATATATTATATTTGATTACTAGCAATAAATGTAAATTAAACTTTAGATTGTGTTGTTAATACAAATTTTAAACTAACAGCGTTCAGAATTATACGTTCAAATATATAAATGATGTGTTAATAACGGAAGCAATAGAAAGAAACTGTAAAATTGAATGACGTATTACGTAGCCTCGTACAGAGGAAATAACGAATTTATGTCTTAAACTCATTTAGATAAAAAATAACAAAACAATTAAAATAATTTTACAAATATTGACATCATCAGTGTTTTAGTCAATGTTGCAAAGGTTTAAGACAAACTGTCACTGGCCTATGTAGCCCAGCGCTGTTGGGCTGTAGCGATCGACTAAAATAGAAACTTCGAAATAAATATCCGTTTGTTTAGCATGGTACAAAAGGCTAAGCTCCCGTTCCCTTGCAAGATTCCTGTGTTCAGTCACATGTAGATAACAAATATAAGACACTAGCTTTTGCCTTTGTTAAATTCGGGATAGCACTGTGCCCCTTTCCTGGACACTGAACAAAAAAAAAATAGCCTATGTTACTCTCCATCCCTTCAACTATCTCCACTTAAAAAATCACGTCAATTTGTCGCTCCATTTTGCCGTGAAAGAAAGACAAACAGACACACTTTCCCATTCACCTATAATTAGTATGTATTTATCATGTTCATTTGTCTTTAAACTTTGTGAAACAGACAGGAAAATAGTTAAGGTACTGAGCGATTCGTACAGTTTTCCTTGTGATAAGCTAGATATTTATTTATTCAGACAACTTTTATAAACTGATAATGATAATAGCAGGTGAGAACGCTTGAGACAATCATGAGCCGTAAAAAAAAATTTGCTTTTCTGCCATTTATCGAACTGAAAACCTCATAGCTATTTAGGATAAAGTACTCTACGCTTTACAAGGCTATCCTAAATAACCTAACAAGTGTGAGTCACGTCGCTGTAATGCAGGTAGCGTTACATACATTATACCTAGCAAAAGTGCAGTTATTTACCAAGAACAAACCACGTATTTCTTCTCATATACCATGTTAATTGTGAGTGTTTACATAAAGTTTGCCACGGTTTCAACTTATACGTAATACGTTCTTAGAAATAAGTACGATTCTTGCTAGCATGGGATGCAATTCGCTCTGAGCGAGTGCATTTGGATTCTTAGAAGCTGCTATCTTATTAAGATCGGTTTAACTATAGTATCTTATGTGCTTTTTGTATACTATAACGATAATTGCAAAACATGTGTTGTACATGCGATAACGGGCAGAGAGTACATAATGTCTCCTTCTCATCCTGTAGTAAGACAACTAAGAAAACGGGAACATATCAATCAACAGAATCTCTCAACAAATTAACCCTACTAGCAAGCATGTAAATAGTAGGTAGACTTAGTTTCCCTTTTCAGGCAACCAAGCAATCTGTGAGGTGGTTTTAGCCGGTAAAAGTCTCGGGATAACCCGCTAGCGACATAGGGCTTCCCTCGGGTATTCATGAGAATTTTCCACCCCCTTCCTATTATAGACCGGAGGTAGTATGGGCGTATTTTCAGTCCAGACGTGCGTCATTCGTGGCGTTAAAAGAAAAAAAAATCCCTTTTACAGGGGGAAGGTCGTCACTGCAATAGGTCACTAAAGAGTTTATTAAATACGAAAGACAACATACGTGCATAAGCAAAAAAATGTATAGCTAAAGAGTACTTCAAGAATGGACGTCGTCTATCACCACTGGCTGATAATGGTAACGACTCAAATATGCCGATAAGCAAACTGGAGCACAACAGCTAAATAACTCGGAACTGACGTAACTTATACTTAAACAAACTGTAGATATGGAAGGACTCGTTGATAAAGTGTTCTAAATGCTTTTGGTTGGCAGATGTCATGTGTAACTTAAGTACTTAGGCCGTGCAGTCAGACAGAGAATACAAAATGAACCTCGTAAAACTCCACTGTACCAAGCAAAACATTATTGCTAGAGTTTCCCAAAAATCAGATAAATAAATGGATTACAACCAATGTATTGTGCCCTTTACACCTCACACTTTCACACAACGCCATCTAGTCCCAAACTAAGCAGAGCATGTACTATGGGTACTAGACAACGGGTAAACATACTTAAATACTTTTTTTTGTAAATACATACATATTATTATTATACATAGAAAACACCCAGACCAATGCAAACAATAATGTTCATGCATACAATGATTGCATTGAGCGGGAATCGATCCCGAGACCTCTGCGTAGCACAACAGTCACAAAGTACCGATACTGGAAGTAAGACAAATTTTTAAATAGCACAAGTACTCCTTTTGCGTTGTTATGAAACTGCCACTTGAGCTTGCTACAACGACCGCTTTACCCTAGACTTATTTCTATACGGTGACATTTGTACTTAATATTCTCTATTTTTATTTTATTCAGGTAACCATTATAAAACGACAAGCATACCTATAAATTTTACGATACCTTTCCCACAAGTTAAACGTACAATGAACAATACATTCTAACATTACTATCAACTAAAAATATACACAAAGAATGTTGAAATACATAATTGTTACGTACATACAAACAAACGATCCGTGTAATTCGAGAAACACCTATAATTGTATAAAATACATTACACAACACCATATGGAGTGAAGCGTTTAAAGTAATGATGGTGTATTACCGACGAGCGCGGGTAATCGTTGCGTACACGCTGCTTTATCGCGTCAAGGTCACACGACCACAAGATGGGTACTGCGGTCAGAAAAATGCTTTTGAAATATATCATAAGACATTCTACAAGTACGATAAATTATAGTAAGTAAGTAATTTTGATAAGTTTTGACAAGCTTGATCACATGAATTCGTATACCTATTATACTGTACAATTGATATAAAATTATAACTTAATATTATCACTTCACAGAGAAAGACTTGTTTCCTAAATTGATAGAGTAAAACACGGTTGCTATAGGATATCGAATCAGGTTTTACATCTTTAACAGGTAAAACATCTTTGGAAATGGGAATAGGCTAGTCATGTTCGATAGAATGCATCCGAATACAAGGGAAAATTGAGTTACTAAATGGACACCCACCATAGCAATAGTCTGTGAGGAACACCCAAGAAACGGACTTACATAAGTTTTCCAAGGAGTAGTGTTGGATGAAAAGAAATGGGAGAGATCTTTGCTCAACAATAGATAACTTGGTGAAAAATCTTCAGAAATATAGTTCCTTCGTAAACATTGCGATGGGAGAGAGTAGTATCTTAGTTGGTCATATTACCGACAGTACTGCGATAACTTCAATGAAAATAAAGAGCATTACATCGCAGGAACCATAAAACAACTTGCGAGCTGTAAAAGTGGGTAAACATCAACATAAAATACACATTGTGGATAAATAAAAAAGGCTATTACATTCTCCACTGAAGTTTCAAGGTAATTGATATCTTGGCAAATAATTAGCACTCTAAACTCAGAGAACTAGTTTTATCGCGAATCTTAACTCATTATTAGTTGACCCCAGCTGGGCGCCAATAGATATCTAGCCATCTGACCCGCCTGCCGTCCGCATGAATATTGATCAGCTTTACATTAATATGGACGCCACGACCTTAATTATATCTGTTTACAGTATGCATGATCATGCACGTGGATACCCGACAATAGAATGAACAAACTTGAGCTACTGAGTTTGTCTTACCTCTGAATAACCTTCTCTTATAATGGAAATGTTGACATTTTTCTTTAAACAGCGTTACGATGAATGTGTAAACTGACCATTTAAGTATTTGTTTATATTTAAACGCATTCATTGCTCATTCTAGAATTATAATTTGATATTGATTGGCTTTTATTTGTACATTCCGATGTCGTACATTAGTCCTTTTGATAATTCTGCAGCTTTATAGTGTTACTTTTAATGTTTCTTTAATTGGCCCATAAATATCCTTTTTCGAGCATACAATATTTGCAAGTAAAAAGTATTCACGTTGTTACTAACATCCCTGGGCACTTTATATATTCTGCTGTGTGAAGAAAGCCAAATATTAGCAAGCGTCAAATTTATTGCTAACCAAAAATGTTAACACGCCTTTATAGCAACTGGTTTCTTCAGTTCGTATAAACTGATTATCTTGTTGATATAAAATTAAACGCACAGGTATTGCAGATAGTTAAGTACGCTTTCATCGGCACGTTTCACTTCAACTAAAAAGGAAGCCGTTAAAACAACCGCGAGTAGCAAATGATCGATGAACCTAAGAAACCTTTTAGTAATTTCCTGGTCCAGCCAATTACTCCACATTTACACTTCCTTGTTTGGACTAAAGTAACAGGCAGGACGTTCATTATTTACCATATCTTGACAATAGCACCAATGCTCTAATATAAGTCAGCAAGCTCTATTTATTGACAACAATAACTTCCAACAATGTCGAACGAAAAATATAAATTAAGAGTACTATTGTCTGCTTCAAAAAGTGATTAATGTATTTTATATAGCTATTAAAATACTAATTGTATTGTTATTGATAAGTACATTAAAAAACTGACCATTTTTTGCATACGAAACCCTGACCAAACTAATTTTCCGAATTGGGTTATGATTCACCGACCGGATCGATTTGCTGATGCTATCGTATACTTTTTATAAAAACACACAAGGTTTGGGACGTAATTGTTGACATGCAAAAGTGATTCAACGCGGTCATTCGATAGGGATCGCAGCAACCGGTTTCGTATGCAGCTTATCCGGTGTATATTACACAACGTAGTCATTAGCATTGCATTATCCACATTTAAATTTTGGCTTCGTTAACACACAAATTTACTTAAACTATTAACGTTACTAAACCATGGAGTATTTCATACATTCGAAGAATTACGAATTGAAACTAATAGCGTCAAGGAAGTGGGAGCCGTCAGGGGCTAATAAAAGCCTGTTATTCAGAATTTTACTGGAGCATTGCACTGCTGCGGTGCGCTGTGCAGGATAATTAAGGGTCGGCGACCCGTTGCAAAGCGCACAAAGGGAGCTAGTGCTAAAATTCAACTTCGACTAAACACAAGTTTAGCAAACGTGTAATTCAATAGCTTCAAGACAGGTCTATAGTGCTATAAATAATACTAACAACATAGTTTTCTTAGTATTTCTATATGTATTCTTTTGCTCTCATCACGTCTAGCACAATGTAATGTTTTGTATCTCACTTATATTGACTGATGTATTATCTGTTTAGCCTTGAGTGGAACAATGAATGTTTTGTTTTTCTCAATTTCTTCATCGTAACTGCAAATTGTTATGTTTTTTGTGATGTGATCTTTACAAAAACCCGCCATTAGTGAGGCATTCAGTTTTAAAACATATGATTATTTTACAAAGTCTGTCGACTATATTTTACAATAGACATACTTACTAAATAATATATTTTTATCTGTATATGTATTTTTATGTTTAAATCTAAATGAGACTTTGAGATTCGCTATACCTACATTGCACTGGAAGGAAGTATCGGCGGCTTGGGCGGTCGTCTCACTATGTTATATGGCATCGATTAAAGAGAATTCGATATCCATATGGCTTTTGAATTGAGCATGGGTGTCCGTTTCTTCAGTTGATGTATAACTGAAGTAACTAATTGTGTACCTTATACAAGTACCGCATCAAATTATATAGGTACAAATGTTTCAAATACTAAATAAAGCGAAATGGAAAAAGAACTTGAACCTCCAGACAGGACTTTACTACGTAACAATCATTAAACATAATATGGAAATACTATGTACATTTGTTAGTCAAAAGAGAAGGCTTAAACTTCTTTCGAAAGATCAATTTCAATAGGTCCTGCATTTCATACCATTAAAGGGGTTTATCTTCAGCCTACATATCAGAAGATTCCATGTTCGTAGCTATTTGATGGCACGGTAAACGCATTGGCATTCAAATGTCATGCCGGGCATTGTCCAAAAACAAGTCGGCCGTTCTCTACTCTTTTTGTTCGGGGTCTTGAGACTCTGTGGCGCGTCTTAACGAGCATCAAACCTGTTCCACGGGGTTCGACGTATCAAACCGTCATGCCAAATCTAGTAGTAAATACTCTAATACTACTTTTGTTTACTTGGTTTATAAGGTAAGATGTAATGAATTATAGTTATTGTAACAATGATCTATAAATAAGAGTAGCTAAGACTATTTGCGAGGTTTGGGTGTATTGCTGAATACAGACAAAAGGAAGAAAGTGGACAAGTAAATGGGATATTTGGTTTTTAAGTTTATTATCTGTGGCATTTGGTATACATATGATAACTCCAAAATCAGCTGTTTTTAGTTAAGTATACAAGTGGACTTTATTTTTTCTATATTTTCGTTTGATCCAATCGAAATAAGTCCACTACTCTAAGAAGTCCATATTATTTTGATCAAATAATGATAACTTTAAAAAAAATATATATATATTTGATAATTTTCTGTTATTTCAACATATCATCTTTTTGTTAGAGCAAATAGTTAATGTTTCACGATCCATTTCAGTTAAGTGTATATATCATTTTTAGATCAAACATTTTATATTAAACACCTTGACAAAAATTGATAAGTCCCGTTTATATAATGAGTGATAGTGAGGAGAATTATGATGAATAATATTTGTTTCTTTAAAAACTAATTACAGTGTAAGATTAATTGCCAAAAACATGATCTCAACTTATAATATCATAAGATAAACATATATCACAGGATAAACATGATAAGTTTAATTATTATTTTTTAACTTTTTTTTTTCATTTGGTACAAAGTTGTTAAGTGCCACTAATTAACAAATAAAAAAACTTATTGATTTGATTTTTATGTTAGTGAAAATCTGATTCTAATAAAAACAATAATTTCATTGATTTGTTTTATTATTTCATTATTCCGATATAAGAAAATAACTTAATGCTTAAAATGCTTGTACTGTAAACTCGTTGTTCAAGAGTTATCATACATATACCAAATGCCACAGAATTATATTCTGCGGTCACGTAGATTGATAGTAAATCTTCTTAAAACAACTAACAGAACTCTAATCCGATGCGATATATTAAGTTGTTGAATGATTATCAACATTAGTGTATTTCCCGAATTCCCGTTTCTACCAAAGAAAAAACTACTATAAAGAAATAATTCTATAAAGAATAATATGTACAATGACTTTCATAAACATATCAAATTTTATCTATTCAAAGATCTATTCAACAATGGTCTAAAATTTCATTGCTACCTTCAGTATAACATTACCTCCAATTAGTCCGTGATATATTATATATTCAATGTTAAGACATTGATATTACTATTATATTAAGATAACGTGGAACGGAACTAATGTTAGTGTCATGATTTAATTCAACTACATCGTGTCTTTGTATAAAATCCAATAATAGACACCTGGGAACACTTTAAGCAATATTATTGTAATGCCTTGTAGAATATAGCGTAATAACTATGTTTAATTATTGCTTCTAGAACATAAAACATTATACTGACTAATATAACTATCGATCTAATTGGTGATTACTCATTAAAACTCTATAGACGAATGGATCTAGACTGTTAAGTTTTCCATACCCTTGTAGCGTAGTAGAAGACGATTTAAAACTAGCGAATGTGTTTACATTTTTCATTTTTCGACATTGGTGGTAGACTTAAATAGTGACTGTATACACGAGCGAAAAGTCCCAAAAAGTATACATATCGTGTGCGGGGATCAGCCGGTATAAATCCATCGCATACGTGTGGTCAAACCGGCTAAGAGATGGCGACTAAGTAAAGCCATTTACTTTATTCCTGGACTGTTTATTATGGCTTCAAAATACGTTTAATTGGACCTGATATTCGTTAATATAACTTTGTATACCGCTATTCTTTAATACGTATTATACATAATTATGGACTTTCACAAGTCTCTCAATATGACCAATTCAATAATAATTGGTGACGAAAAATGAACTGTAGATTGGCAAAATTATTCTCATTATAAACCTTTGCTGGAATTAAGAGAAAAAACAGCACAACGATAGCCTTTCCTTTCACCTTCTTGGAACACCTCGCTAATTAGACAGTTCATCGATCTTGAGTTATGCTCATACGAAAACCCATTTGTCTATTTATCTTCGCTGATATATTGAGTTATTGGTATTAATACTAATAATTTGGTATGTAATCTGAAGTTTCCTATTATATCATATAGTACTGAAGTACTTATGGTAAAAAAGTCGAACATGTTTCGTTTAACAATGCCATGAATAAATTTAACTTTAGGTGTTCATAATTTATTCTTGTTTATTAAGTGACAGTCTTTCTAAGTTTTCATGAAAAAACTAATGTACTACATGAGATTGCACAACATGTGTTTATAGTTTAATAAACAATGTTTCCACAACATTACCATATTAAAACAGCGCCATCGGTCGTCTGAATTCAAGAAATCGAACTTGCGTACTTACTAATTCCTATTTTGGACCTATAGATTACCACATAGACCATTAGTAGATATAATAACCGTCATGAATACAAATATTTCTATTCAAGAAAACTATAAAATATGACTTCGCCGACAAGTTAAATAGTTTTCTGAGATAAACTGGTTAAAACGGAAATCTAGGCAGCGATTTAATGAATCGCATCCGTGCCTGTCGCAATAGCCTGGACAAGTGGGCTTCTTAGGACAAGTAAGTAGTCTTATTAATCTGTGACCGGTAGCCTACCTGCATTTATCCGCGGCTGATATAAAGAACTTCGTTCCGACTTACTTGATTGAGCTTAACTTAGTTTAGATACATCTTACTACTATCTTACAATTTACCCAGGAATGGCACTATCTTATGCAGGCTATTTAGACATGAACATTGCAAACTTTGATATTAGTTCGCTAACTAAATTTTGCAGTGGTATATTTGCCCTATTCGTTTGGTATTATATAAATAAATAATCCTCACACATTCACACATCGCCACCTAGTCCCAAACTAAGCAAAGCTTGTACATTGGATACTAGACAACCAATATTATATTAGACTATCGACATTAGACGTATCTACGTGAGAGAGGCGTTAACTAAACACATTAAGTCACTTCTGTATAATGCTAAGCAACAATTACGTAACTCATTCCAATATATTTGGTGTAAAGATGGAAAGGTATGCGTTAGAAAAACAAGTAATAGTAAAATATATTATATTCGTTCCCTAAACGATATCGATCAAATTGAGAAGCAAAATAAATAAAAACTGGCCTTGTCTTTGTTTATTTTTCTCACTTCAATTGATTAAGCTCACTTGTTACTTAATAATCTAATTATTTATTCTAAATATATAATCTTTATAGCATGGAAGACACCCATATTAAAGAAATTAGGGACTGTATATCACTAAATAACTTTTTTAAACAATTACCCCGCAACATAACTATTAATGTTACTTGTTTGCACATAAATATAAGATCACTGGTTAAAAACTTTACTAAATTACTAGAACTTGTACATAAATGTCACTTTCCTTTGGATGTTATTGTTCTTACAGAAGCTGGCGTTTCAGATAACATAGTCCACTTGTATAATATACCTACCTACAATATGTACTCTGCACTTCGTGTAAATAAAAAGGGCGGTGGAGTTATCATGTATGTAAAAAACTATTTAAAATTCACTCCGCTACAATACAATAATTTTACATTTGAAAGCCTTACAGGTATCCTAAAAACTGAATGTAAACAAGAACTAGTTTTATGCGCTATTTATAGACCACCAACATCGAATAAAAACACTTTTGTGAAAGAATTAGGTAAGTACATTTCTAAGTTTGATACAAAATCTAATTTGCTTCTAATTGGAGATATTAATATTGACCTGAAATCCATGACATCGTATAGATCTACGTATTTGGAAACACTGCACGGGCGCGGATTGATGTGTGGAATCTCTGACTATACAAGGATCGAGACTAAACAAACACTTGTTACAAAAACTTGTATTGATCACATTTTTGCTCGGTTCCCCACATTAGATCCGTACTCGGCAGCGCTAGACATCGTACTGGCCGATCATAGGGCTATTATACTAACATGCTTAAACGGTGGCAACGTAGCATCAAACCATATACAGCGGGTTTCAAAACTTAATATTGATTACAAATCACTACGTAACCAATTAAATAAGATTGAGTGGACTCAAACTGATAAAATGAAATGCCCAACGGAGATTTATAATTTTATTCGTAAATCTTTTAATTATGCTCAAAACCAATGTAGCAGCCAAAGTACTTATACAAAACGTCACAAATTATTTCGTGTGCCGTGGATGAATGATAATATCCTACATCTATGTAACAAACGTGACGAACTATTTTGTTTATGGAAAAAAAACCCACATGATTACCAAATAAAATTACAGCTTAACAAAACGCGCAATAAAGTACACAGGCTATTAGAGAAAAGTAGGGACCTATATTACATCAAACACATAAACTGTCATTTCAAAAACATTAAAAAAATATATCAAATAGTAAATGAGATGATGGGCCGAGTCACGTTATCAATTGATGAAGCTATTCTAAAGGCTTTTTGCTCTCAAGGACATAGTACAAACACAATAGCTAACGGCTTTGCTTATAGTTTTGATGAGACAGTTAAAAATATAGTGCAAAAATGTGATTTAAAACTATTAGATCCTAAATATTCCAGTAAGCCTGTAAACTGTAGTATACTATTACAGAAAGCTACCCCTAACAAAATTACAAAAATTATAAGAAATCTTAAGTCCAATAAAGCTCCTGGTGTTGATGCTATTACAGTTCCAGATCTAAAATTAGCCGATCAAGGTGTATCAGTAGCTATAGCAAATCTGGTTAACTGTAGTGTTGATGCCGGTATTTATCCTGACTCCTTAAAAAAGGGATGCGTCAGACCAGTATATAAGGGGGGCAAACGTAATGATTTTTCTAATTACCGACCAATAACACTCCTGTCGTCCGTCGACAAGGTAGTAGAGAAGTATGTTAGTGAACAGGTGCACAGCTTCTACAGAAACAATGCGGTCATACACGAAAATCAATTTGCTTTCCAACACGGTAAAGGTACAACCGGGCTACTATCTAATTTTACCGATGAAGTCAACGAGTGTATGAATAAGAAAAATCATGTGCTAGCCTTGTTTATTGACTTTTCCCGCGCATTTGACACTCTTAATCATAATCACCTCATTCAAAAGCTGGATGCTTGTGGCGTACGAGGCCCTTTACTGAGTTGGTGCAGAAGCTACCTAAGTGATCGCAGTTTCACGGTGAAAATAAAAAACACGTATAGTGATACCATTACGGTCACCGAAGGAACAGCACAAGGCTCAGTTCTTGGCCCATTGCACTTCCTGACATATGTCAACGATATGAGCAGTTATCTTAAACACTGCACCAGTTATCAGTTTGCCGATGACACCTGTCTAGTGGCGTCTGACAGCAATCCAAACCGAGCATGTGAACAACTACAATCGGACTTTAATACTCTGTCTAAATGGTGCCATGACAATGGATTGGTTCTTAACCCAAGCAAAACAAAGCTAGTTCATATCAAGTCACCATACCTTAGGGAGCCACTTAAACTACAATTACACGCACACGATCACAAATGCCTTCACAATACATCATCTTGTTCCTGCCCAGTAATTAAACTTACCGGTTCACATACCTATCTGGGGCTTAAAATAGACTCAAAACTAAACTGGACACAACATATTGAACATGTTTGTAATAAACTAAGACAGTTCCTTGCAAACATGACAATATTAAAAAAACGTATTCCCTATAAAGTTAAATTGATGCTGTACAACTCATTGGCAGACTCTCATGTGAACTATTGTCTCAGCAGCTATGGTCGTACGTATAACACACATTTAAATAAAATTTACATTTTGCAATTACGAATATTAAAATCAATAGTATCACCCAAAATCAAACAGCAATTTAAAAATGACGAATTAGGACTTTTTAAACATTGCAATGTACTGCCAGTTCATATTCAACTTAAATATAATTTATTAAAAGAACAATATTTTAATCCAAAACTAAGTACAAAAGTTGAACATCCGTGTATACTAGAAGTGTTGCTCAAGACCGGTTATGCACAACCCGTGCCAACAATACGTTCGGAGAAAGAACTACCATATACTTAGTGCCGCGGTTAATTAATCTACTACCCTCTGAACTAAAAAACAAAATAACAAGGGAAAATATTAAAACTTATTTAAAAAGATATTTTATAGAAAACTTGCATTAAACGCAAGTTATCAAATTAATGTACTTACCTGGTTCTAGGGACTAAAGAAAAATATTGCTTTTAGTTTGTTAATAAATGTAAAATTTTAACTTTTTAACAATGTAACTATTTGTGAATGTAAAATATACCTGTACCTACATCAATTTAATAATGTTCTTACGTTGTAAATACTTAGCATAAGGACAAACCTCAGTGGTTTATTTGTGCTTTTGATAACTTCATTGTATTGTTTTGTTTTTAATTGGTAAACAATATATAAAATAAAAAAAAAAATACTAATAAGTCACTAAAATAAACAAAAATGGACTTACATGACATGGACTGACATGGCAACTTATGTACAACGTTTATTAATCGTGATTTAAGAACAGAATAAAAATATAACTTTATTTTTACAAGAAAGTAGTTCCTAAACATAATTAGGATCCAATCCTTTGTCATAGAGGACTTCAAAATATTATGTTAACAGTAAAAGTACTCGAAACAATTTTGAATGCCACTTCAACTAAGACTCTTTCCAGTCGTCAAACATATTTTTTTACCTCGCTTATCTTTAAGACATGCTTTATTAATATGTAATAAACATTTAGTGGAATATTTTCAATAAATATTGTTTATCTAGCTATGTACACATACTTATTTGTTGAGTAAACGCAAAGTAAGGTCTGTTCATGTCGATACGACACGTTAAATTTACTTAAACTAGTAGTCTGTACTACTGGCTTTTTGGATGAACTGAGTTTGTCTCACAGAAACTATGAGGATTTGGATCATAGTAAAATTATTAGTGTGCTCTACTACCACCGATGAAATACATAAGATACCGTAAAAAAAGCTTACAAATCAAATATTTTCTTAGCGAAAAATGGAATCTGGGCACTAATCTCTGTACCAACTCGTATGAGCAGTGATTAGTTGGCGAAGATTTTGCTCCTATGTATAATAACATGTTAATAACTTTGTTTGTACAATATTATGCTATTATGATAAAATTAAATACAATTCTGTTTAAGCAATTTCTAATATAATAGGTATCTATCATTGGCGAAAATTAATACAAGTTTAAATAACATAACCGCGACGACCTTTGTCGTCTATACTCAAGTAACAATACCGTGACTGCAAGCAATTAGTAAGACGTTATCTAGATCGAACTGTTATTGGTTTTGTTAACTTATTTTAGATAATTGTATACGATTTAGTCTTGAAGTACAGTTTACCTGGAAATAAAGCTCCTACTTTATACGTAAAACTTCCAAGTATTGCGACTATGTGGAATATAAAGAGGGGAAAAGTAATACTCCTAGACAGGGTTACCCCTGTATTGAAATGCGAAACAAAAAAGGTAATTTGTATGTATTAGTTCGCGTTATTGTTTTACTTATCCCCCCTACCTATTGATCTTTTTTACTACTTTCTTTTCATCTTTCTTATAATAAGATACAGGTAAAAGGGCAAATTTAAATTTGTGTTTATGGTAAACAGTGCTTTCAGGAATCGACAAAAGAAACCATTATATACCGTGATAACCTATTAACAGCTGTACAAATAAAAATTGAATAAAATATATTTGACCACACGGTTCACCATATTTATGAACATATTTTATTTTAATATTTCAACCTAATAACATTGCAATTAATACTACGAGTAAATTCTTCAATTAAACTGGTAAAGAAGAGGAACTGTGATTCTACAATAGTATTTAAAATGAAAAAGTTGACTTATCACCCTATTTATATTATCCTAATTATAGAAACATAATTTCAACATAATAATTATTAACTTTGTTTGTTTTAATATGCAGTTAATAATTTAATTCGACTCTTAGAACCACAAAATGTTTGTTGATTAATTAATCTATTTATTTAATTTTTTAAATTGTTTATTATCAAATTAGCTGCTGCTATCATTTAAAATAATATACATAAATACAGTTTACTCTAATGTTTTATGACTATGACGTCACTGACTAGACATCGAACGCCCACCGACCACATAGTAATCTAGAGTGGTTTTTATCTATACGATAACGCGAGTGGAGACCACAGGTTTTCGTGCTAAGTAAAACCCTACAAGTACATAATACGTAGGGATAAAATGAGACCGATTGAATCAATAACGGTATAAACAAGTTATGCAGAAAGCAGTGATTATTTATTATTATCCAATAAATTATTCTGTAGTAATAATAAATGTAATACATTAATAATGAATAACTGTATTGATAATTACCGTGGTGAAATTGAGATGGTTATTGGTTATGAAAAGGTGGTATTGATTTAGAGGTGGTAGGTAGACCTACAGCAAGGATCCGTATTAATATTAGCTGTGTCTGCCTAAACCCACCTTCAAGCCATGTGTAGAGTACAAATGCTACTACGTAGATTCAGGTGGAATAGTGGCTAGATTAATTACAAGAATATGGCATGGACTATGCTTTATATTTGTAAAGCACAGATTTCTTTCTGCTTGTGTATAGACAGCAGGGACGCTGAGCCTACCTAACCTACAGTTACCACACTGACCAGACGGGTTCATACCACGTTTTGTGTCAAGTGTTTTCTAAAGACTAATATTAAAACGAATATGAAATATAGTTAAATAAACCTTATGCTGTATTAAAATAATGCACTGCAACAGTACTCACTACACAGATTACAGTATGTCGACGGCTCAATATGCATTTTAGCTTTATACCGGTCATTTGAGACATTGAAACACCTGTACTTGCCAGCGGACATACGCCACGATTCCTTAATGATTTCCCGGAAAAATAAACCGGTGTTCGCAATATTGCAATCTAAATATGCATTTTAATGTGACAAACAGTTACTGCAAAGTAATTAATTACAATAGAATAACACGACAAGAAATATAAATATTTTCAGTAACAATTTTAAATGTACATACATTTAGCTTACACAGATTCTCTACCAAAGACACCACGTATTGTAAATGACAAATTTAAATCTGGGAGAAACAAGGCATAAATAACCATTGGGAAAGAATGAAACTAGATAAAAAAAACTTAACACCAATACATCTGGCCAGAGTGGTAACAGTTGGACAATTTTTTTTTTCTCAGCACAATGATTATGTTTATGAATGACTACATCTGACTATCTGTTTTTCTTATAAGCTTTAAATATAACGCTGAAGAATAGGATAATATTGTAGCCATTCGCAGAAATTACTCATTCCCAATTCTGATACTAAAAATCGAATAAAAACCACCGAATTAGTGTATTTTAAAACTTAATTTATGTCATGTACAACAAAAGAAATATTAAGAATCACTTAAAGTGACAGAGGGTTATGCAGAAAGCCTTATGGCATGTTATTCTACGTGACCGAATTTTAAATAGGGAGGTCCACAATTCGCAATTTTACAACAGAGGGGGTTTGGCATGGAATTTCGGATTGCCTGATTTAAGAGGTAAGACACATACCCCTTTATCAATCTGTTCTTAATGCTATCCCCTTTACTCATAAACGCCTTTTAAATTTTAGTTAATTGATTAGCTTAAATTCTTATTTTTTGATTTGAAAATTTGATTTGATTATGGTTTTGTTTGGTATAAGGTTGGTTTTCTTAATAAAAATCTCGCTAAACAGTGATGAAATCTAATAGGCGTTTATGAGTAAGAGGGATGGCATTAAGAACAGATTGTCGACGATGCAGAAAGGTTTACGAACAAGAAACCACAGAAGGGTAAAGACGATAAAGATGACAAGAGGCCGATGGCTGTGCGAATTACAAGAACACAAAAGTAAATGACAAACGTTTGAAAGATGAGCATGAGACGTCTTTTAATTATAATAGTGAGAAATACAAGTTACTTATTTAATGTTACAAGAGTTCTTTATTTTATTTCAAAAGAAACTAAGTAAGTACATAGTTTTCATCGAGAAAGTAGATTGTACTACAATCTTTGTTATAGAAGTATGAAAACATTGTATTCTTGTTTATATTGGTATCATTACCATAACATAACATGTGACGCAAAGGTAAATTATTATGAGAATAGAGAACATCCGACAGGCAGGATGTTTAACGTAAAAAATAGAATAGGTACATTATTATTTTAGTTACTGGTATAGACAAGCCGTAGTGTAGTTTTTTGTTTGTAAATGGTACACACGTGGACATAAAAACCTGTTTTGGCTGATGTGTCTACTTCAAAATTGAGTAGGTACTTATATACTGGTGACTGTGGTGTAGGTAGATATTATTACTCATCAACTCACGTGCAAATACTATGCCTACATTATTTATTATTATGTCTACTATGATATCGTTATGAGGGCCTCTATGATCGCTGAATAAAAAACATTTGGAATAATTCAACGACTCGTCCTTGTTTCATTTTGGTCCCTTTGTAATTCCTATAGCGAGGTTGCATTCCCGCCGTGGCGCGGCGCATCCACTGCCTTCATATATATTGCGTGGAGTCCCGCGGCTTATTGTTCAACCTAAGTTCACCACAGGTTAAGTAACGTAACTTAAATAATTATTTTATAAATATAACAGTTAACTGAACATTATACTTAGTTTCACAAGTTATTTCGTCTCACATTCAACAAACTTTTATTAACAGTTAGAATTAAATAAGAATAGTGGTAAGTTAAAGTATAATTACTTCTTGTGAGAAACCAAGTGTTTACAATATTTGTACAAGTTTATAAGTAGAATAAAATTTAACTAGGACATTACGATAAAGAATTTATCATATTATTATCAGTACCGATATAACTGGATATCTTACTAACCTGATGGCTCGGCGCAGTCACTCATAATCCAAGGTGCATTTTAACCTCAAAAGACACCTATGGCACGGTCACGAATCGCGAAGGTCACGGTTATGTTAAATTGCATAATATCACCAAGGTTTAACACAAGTAACTGTAAGGATTTTTAAAAAACAATACACGACCGAGGATTACTGTTAATGCTGTTATCATAAACACACGAATGCACTGTTCGATGCACGTTTATTATTTAACAAACGACGCGAGTATCCATTCAAGACTCCATCAAATCGCATATTTGTAGAGCTATCTAAATAAAACAAGCACCAGTGTAGACTCGATGACATAAGTTTATTGCAGTTTACGAATAAACATGTCACAGCCGTGCACTGCACTCCGTCTGACACGACGAATATGGCGGATGAATTTGAACTACGCTTGCGCGGCACAAGGAACTTAGCGAACGCCGTTGTTTGCCGGCAAGGTACAAAAACATAGGCGATAGTGCTGCCATCTATAGATAACATGACGAACGTACATGCGAATTCATTTCGAACGCATTGTCAAGTGTCAAAGGTTCTCAATAGATGGCGTAAATGAATGGTTTGAATTGTGAAAAATTCCGTTCTACTTTTATTGATTAAAATTAAATCAATAAAAATAGATTCACAAAAGCAATGAAATACTTAAGGAAATTTAGAGAAAAAAAACACAATTGAAAAAACGAATAATTAACTTTTAGTATTTTACGAATAAGTTATTTAAGACAAAGAAATTTTATATCTAAAGTTTAAGGTAGTAAGTGGAAATTAATTTTAAATATAATGAATTGGACAGAAGTGGACTATTCGTCAGACCGACCCTTTTTTAGTTTCATCAAATGCACAAAGCATATGGTAACGCCATCTATTGTCATCATTTCGAACTTTCAAGCTATTTTCATACTTTAAAAAATATAGGTATATAGGTACAGTCACGAGCAATAATATGTACACATTTTCAAATTTTCTAAACTATCTGCACGTTTATCTAGACATTACAATATCAAAATGAATTCGTAATTTAGAAGAGGTTCCGTACAGTTTTGAATTAATCTTCGAATTTTCAATTTTGGATTGGCAGAACTTTAGATAACTGGTTTACAAAATGCGAAAATGTGTACATATTATTGCTCGTGACTGTACCTATAATATGTATTTAAAAAAACCGACTCGTACTAAAGGTTTGATACTAATTACAATACCATAAAGTGAGGCGTTGTTACTTGGAGTACGAAATAAAAGATTTGAGCATGGATATTTTTTTACCAGGTAAGAAAAACAAATAGATTTTACTACCTAGCAATACCACAACATTTAATGTCAATGAAAAACTGATATTTTGAAGGTTTTGGCGGTAAATAGTGAATAGTTCGTTATTTAGAACACTATTTTTATTATTTTTTTGTCATTTCTTATTTTCTTCATCATGAAAGTTTCGTGTGGAACACTACATCTATAAAGGTACGTATTGAAATAGAATACATAATAGGGTGATTCGTTAGGGGATCAGCCTCTTTAGTTTTAGCTGTTCTAAATATCACGTAGTAAGTACATACTTCCTTTTTGTTAAAGCTTCAGAGAATTAAAAAATCTAAAGCAGGAAATTGAGAACCAAATAGGGGCTATTTATTTATGTGATATTGTGAAATAGCAGATGTAACATAAAATATCTATTTATTTATTAATATAATAATAACAATTAAGTAATTATGTCCTACTGCAAAAATGAGCCTACCTCAGTGAGTTATGGGGTATTATATTTGGGAACTTTTCCTTTGCAGACTTTTATGACAATCGTGGGATTGTAGTGATATGTATATTTTTAGTTTGTGTCATAAGAACTTATTTTATTGAAACTTAATTATTTGAGACTCCGTCACCACATTGGCACAAAATGTCACTACCTCTTATTCTGCTCCCATAGGATTTGTAAAAGGTGTAATTTTGCAGACAGTTAAAACAAATAGTACCTACCTAAGTTAAGTTTCCGAACAGCACTGAAGCCCGATTTACACATCGACAAGTACAGTAGCGAGTTAAGTAGTAAGTTGTTGATTAAGTTGATTTAAATAGATCTCCATCCTATTTTTTGACGAGTTAAGTTGACGAGACGCAAGTGAAGGGGCTGCTTCGTACTTAACTCGCCAAAAAATAGGATGGAGATCTATTTAAATCAACTTAATCTTAAAATACTACTTAACTCGCTACTGTACTTGTCGATGTGTAAATCGGGCATGAGGGAGTCGGGCTACAGTATTGTCATTGGGCATTTGGCTTGGTACCTAAGGACTAACTATTTACTGCTAATGATGATTAAAATAATAAAAAGGACACATTGACTTTATGCAATTAGTATTTAATTTTATTCACATTCATGTTTATTTTACAATATTACGTATTGTGTATTCTAAATCAACTAATATTCTAATATACCTACTCGTACAGCAACTAATCAACCTTAAGAATTTTTTTTTAAATGTGAAATGAAATGAAATGAAAATGAAAAATGAAATGAAAAATAGTTTATTTGTTCTATAAGGTTTTCTTTACAATGCATTGTGTTTGGAGCCTCCTTTTAGACAAACAATGTCTGTGTTAGGAGATTCCGCTCTTCCATATAAATTTTTAAAATGTTACAGAAACAAACAAATAAATAAACAAAAAACAATCTTTTTTTATATAATAATAATTAAAACTTAGAAAGCTAAAGGTGTGAACCTATTTCTGGTGGTGTAATTTATGGTAGTGTGTGTGTTGTGATGTGGAGTAGTGTGTTGTGGTGTGGTATGGTGTGGTGTGGTGTGGTGTGGTGTGGTGTGGTGTGGTGAGTAGTGCAATGTGTTTTAAAACTACGGATCGGGGTACTGGGGTCTAAGGGCCAGATTCAGAGACCGCACTTTGTCTTTACTTTAGCAAAGTCTAGTTATTATCTCTGAATTTGAACAACATTAAAGTAATTTTTCGCATGAAATAGTTTACTTTCATTATTTATTACTACAAAGTAAACTTTTTATGTAAAAAGATTACTTTAATGTTGTTCAAATTCAGAGATAATAACTAGACTTTGCTAAAGTAAAGTCAAAGTGCGGTCTCTGAATCTGGCACTAAGTTGATAAGTTGCTGTTTGTATCTACATAATATAATACAATAAGTAGGTACTAAAAGTTACTTTATGTTAGATTAACACAATGTTTTACTTGTCTTTGCTGTAACTTACCTATTTATTAATCAATCAATGTATAATAAATTCATAGTTTAATTATGCAAAAAGAATAAAATATATACATGTATAAACAAAGAAATTCTACGTATTAATTAATATTATTAATTATGGCAAAATATTATTATATTAAGGTATATGTGGTCTACATGATACTCCTGCGAGCTTCACTCGCTCAAACCAACGGTTTAGGACTTCTGGGACTAGAATTAAAAGTTACTATTATTTCTATTAAACGAGTACATTATTAATTGCGAAATTAATGCCTTTGAATAAATTTAGACTTCATACAACTGTTTTTCCGAAATGCATTTTGAAAGCAATATAAAATAATAGGCACCATTATTTATGTATCTAATTTTATGTAGAAAACGTATTTATTTTCGTCTAGTTCTATGTCTAAGAGCTAAGACAGCTAGACTGTGAAATATTAGATATAAAATAACAAGTGCAAAGACATCGGACCAAAGGTTGTTACTTGCAAAATCGTATGTAGTAAGGACTTCTTCACCAGTTGTCACACATGGAACACCTGGTTTGGTACAAGCTGTAACATAAAATAGTACAAATTAGATTTCACCAAGACGACGGCAAATTATCTTTTGGCAAATGTCTATCTGACCCGGAAAAACACTTTATTAGTCATTATTACATGTCATTTATGAAATATTTATCGTACTTAGTGCATAATTAGACTAATAAGTAAGTACTAAAGATTTGACTTTATTACGAAACTTCACGTCTTTACAGTACAAAAAGATTTAAAATGCACTAACTACTATAAACTACCTTACCTACTAGGTACTTTACGCGTGAAACTACGCGAACTGCATTAAATATGGGATTATATGCAACGGAGAATGTTATCACCCAAACTATCATTTTATTTTATTCCTCCATAATAATTATGTCAATGCATTTCATATTTCTATGGCTTTACCATAGAATTGACCTTGATGTTAGTAAAAAAAAGAAGTACCGTTTTTATACTCATTATTTAGCGCCTCCTTACTCTTCCATGACAAATTAGTCTCTAAATCAATGTAGATACTACAACTGCAGTTTTACCACCTTTCTACATGGAAAAGATATTGTACTTATTGTTTTTTTTTAAGAGTATACGCGCATAGTCTTTTGTTACAGTACCTGCTAGACCCTTTTTGTTGGGAATACCCCGGGTTAGCGCCATACCTTTTTACCTGATATTCCAGTAAACAGATGTGGCAATAGGAAGTGTTATAAAAACTAAAATAGCTTTTTAGACAAACAATGTAAAAAAATTGATTCTTCGTTAATTCTTCGTTAAAAAAGACAACTCCCGCACTAGGGATCATGCCCTGTGTCGCGGGGACTTTTACAAACATCAATTAACGGACACATATAACACCCAGACTCAGGACAATAATTTGTGGATCTCACAAATTATTGTCCTGCGTGGGGATCGAACCCACAACCTCATGCGCGGCAGCCGCTGGCTTTACCGGCGCGCCACCGAGGTCGTCTGATATATATGATGATAAGTATTTATTTTAAATTTTAATTGAGAAACTTTTATCTAGGTAAAATGGTATTTTATCTTTTAGTTTGGTTAAATTCGAATTTGGTTGAAACGTCATTATAATTACTACAGACCGACCTGCATAAACTAGAGGGGTTACAGAATAGTAAGGAAATTGAATTTCAAGTTCTAACTTCGTAGTAATAATACTTACTTATATTTTGTACTCCATCCCATTGCACGATGCTCATTGCTTCATTTGAATACATTAACCATGACAGATGACGGATCCAGGATACGTATTTTGGTATAGAACTGAAAAAAATACAACAGGATATAAACTATCTCCGTTCGTAAAGTTAATATATCTTATCACCAGTATAAACACAGTGGTGACTTAGTCGGCCTTACCTTAGTTTGACGAAGAGTCCAGATGTCACCATAAGCGCATAGTCAAATGGTACGAGATAGGCAATTGCGATCGGCATAGAACCAAATGCACAGGAGAAGAATGACCCTTTGAACAAAATAACAGATTAATTACCTATTACAAGTTATTAGTTTTTTTCCTACCAAGCCACAAACATGGCTGACCAACTGTAAAAATACTAAATTAGACGAATTGGAATTGGTTTTATTATGAGTTTTCCTCCTGTTGCATAGCAATGGTATAATGGTTATCGAATTTCCATTAGTCTCATTTAGGATACCCAGAGCATGGCACCTTTTATCCTATTGCACGACTCACCACCACCATGTGGGTGAGAACGGCCGGAGCACTCACGGCCGTTCTCAAGAAGAGTACTTTTAGTGGGTACACAGGGGGTTTGCCTAGCCCCACATACCCTTCCCGTCCCCCCCAACGGAAGGGGATGCGTATTTTACGCCAGCGATAACAAAAAAAAAGGGAAACCCACAGCATGAAAATTAAATGGTTTTGTTTATTAAGTACAAATTATTATTTCCTGCCTCGTGCTTTAATTTATTTGTTAATTTTCAAAAGATATAGAAATTAAAGATTGTACTCCTAATACATACTTAATTCTTGAAAATATCTTATCGAGGCAACTTACCGCAAGCAATAGCAACATTTAGAACAAGTATAGCCAGGAACACAGTAAAACTGAAGGCGTATATAGAGCCACGTAGACCCGCTATCCAGTATACCACCAGGGTGAAGAGTGTTGGCTCTATGAGGAGACCTGGCATCTGAAATGAAAACGTCACAAGACATGTCATCTGTTATAGGGTGCGTTATTTATTGTTTGACAAACTATTCACTTCGGAAGCTGAATGCGTCTATTTTTAATTATACTTCAGAGAAAGAAGTCAAATAAGACGTCACGGTCACGAGGTCGTAAGGGAATAATAATTTATGCTTTACTTTGCCTTGAGCCTGGCTAATAGATTAGTATGGAAATAAAGTACTTAATAATTTAGTAATAGGGCAAGTTTAGGTAATATTTAATCTTGTCTTGCTTATTATAATTGTTATATTAATGCCAATTATGATGCGCAGAGACAATACATTTTTAACAGACTTCAAAAAAAGGAGGAGGTTCTCAATTTGGTTGTATTTTTTCATTGTTTTTATTAAATAGTAAACGTAAAGAAACGACAATAAATATATAGGCTCACAGAATACAAACCAAAGCTAACATCCTAGCGATGTAATAAATAGGCGCTGAATACAATCCCGCTTTCAGCTCCCTATTCAACAACGGGAATTCCTCAGGGAACATGTGTAGCACTGAGTACATGGGACTGAATGTGTTCTCTGCTATGATGATGAATAGAGCGCCTTGTACGTCTTGGATGCCGGACTGCGTGAGTCTCGATGTGCCCATGAAACATATTCCTGCAGTTAGAGCTATGGCCTGGAAAAATAAAACATTGTAATTATGTATGAGGGATTCAGCTTAAGTTTTACAAGTAATTCACATTTTACGTTATGCATAATTTTTAAATCAAACACACTCTTTTAGGTATAGTTTAGAACACAGCAATTATTATAATAATTTAGATACAATTGGCTTAAGTATAATGTTATGTTTTGACCATGGTCGGTCATTGATAGTTTTTATTAGTCTGTAAGATCAGTACTAAATAAATTTTATATTTATGTAATACTCGGCAATAAGACGATATCGAACCTGATAGAAAATGCGAATACACCAGAAATGAAAACAACGTAACATCGTAAGCAAAAATTCTATTGAAGAATAATATTTAAGCATTCTTGGACTCTATTGTATGCTTAACATCAGGCACCATAGAGTCATTCTGGTAGGCCAATTTAAAAAAAAAAGCAATTTTTTCAGTTAGTGTCTTACCAATTTCTGTACTATCCTGGCGAACTGTACGCGTGGATCTCTTATAATGACTATTAGATATCTGTATATCAGCCATATTAGTTTAGTTAGACAGAACGGGGCCTTGAATGTATCCTGTGTTTCATGCCCGAGGTCAATCTGAAATATCAGAGGTTCTTAAATTAATCACTCATTCACAATTACAACGCCATCTCGTTCCAATATAAGCAACGTTATAATTTAACGTCGATCGAAAAAAAAACCTCCAAAATATCCCAAAATAATAGGCAGAAAGTCACATACTTGTATAATTAAGAGACCTAATATCTAATTAATAAAACTTACCGAATTATCATTATCCATCAAATGAAATTCAAAATGTATTTCCATATCTAGTTCTTTAGCGGCATCGCTCACAGCGAACCTATCACAGACGCTTTTGATGGCTTGTCTTGAGGCTGTCTCAGACCCAGGAGTTAAGGATAGAACCTTTATGAAGTAGTCCGTTGGGTTGTACATGAGAGGGCAGTGGTAGCCGAGGCTGGGGACAAAGAATAAATGGCATTTATATTCCAAATTTAAGCTATTCCCTGACGCATGTATCATATAATATGATACATACCCATTATTTTACTATTGAGTCTACAGACAGGCCAGACAACCTGTTAACTTGTAAAACTTAACAAAAATCATAATCAACAAAGCAAATTAGATTGTATGATACAAGATTCGAACTTGTATACTAGTGGATTAACACCTCAGCCGCCTTTGCGATTTCGCTTTAGTCTTAGAAAGGCTGAATAAGTAATTTAATTAAATGTAACTGTATTGTAACATTGTAACTTATAAGCTATCTAATTAAAAAGTGATGCTTTCTTTTAATCACACCTGTTGGTCAATGCTGTTGCGTCTTAAAAGTGGTGAAAATTCGAGGGATAACGGAAGAAATTTGCTACGACTTTGCGAGCATGTCTTGTGTGGTAATAAAATCATGGTTTTGGTGTGATTTAATAATTTATAAATCTTGATTGCGTGTAGGTAACGGAGTAAGAATACAATGTGTCACCACCCCATCTAATCCCATGGGTGTCGTAAAAAGCGACTAAGGGACTATCCGTGAATATTATCTTTACGTAATAAAAAGAAGGAAAACTTAAAATTAAACCCTATACCAATCCGTTTGGCCAGCGTGGTATTAGTAGGCCTAGTATCCCTCCGTCACTGGAGGAGGCAAGTCCCTGCAGTGGGACATTAATGGCTGTTATGATGATGGAATCTTGATTATAAACTATAGATGTTCCGATGGATCTATTGAAATACTGTAATACAAATCAAATTCACGTAGAGAGCTATTAAAGAGAATATTGACGTCGGGAAGTCCTATTAAGGTCAGGCATTCTAGCTAGTCTGTACTATCTACTTGTGATCTAGGGCGAACATTACTTTGTTGATACATTTTCTTAGATAATTGATGAATAAAAAAAAAATTAAATGTGCCTTCTTCAGTTGTAAGTTACCTTTTCTTAGTTAGTTTCATCATTATATACATGACCAGTATCCCATATACTAACTCTGCTTAGTATTATAATATTGTTCATAATCAAGTGTGTATTAACAGGTACAACAAGTACTGTAGCTATACAATATGGTTTTAATAACGTATCAGAGCGTCTGTTGTATTTGAATAAAGAATAAAAATATTTATAGAAATAATTTTGTAATTAAAAATACTCCTCCGAATCCTTGATACAAACTTAGGTACTTACATCCAAACTATTACAAATAATGCTAATCCAAATACGTCAATAAACGAGTTTGAAGTAGCCGTTTTCTTATCCTATTAATTTTAGAGAATTTAAAAAGAATTCTATAATCCTCTAGTTCATAATTTTTTTTACAAAAATAGGCCATAATGATTTAGCAGGTTGATATGATAATAAAATCTTATTAATTTTCTAGAACAATAAATTTATAACGACTAATAGAAATACTATGTAGGTACCTAATAGTGGTAGTAACAAAAAATCTTTTGTAGCTATATATTTGAAATTTAAATTAATTAATAGTTAGCATTATGTAAAAATTTACATCTCATTTTGAACTCTACGTCTCGATATTATCTTAATGTTTAATTTATTTGGAATACGTGTATTAATTTGCATCTTATACCTACAAGAGTTAATAATAAGTTTAATTTATATCTTTGATCGTAATCCCAACATTTGGTACCTATCTACAAACTTTTGGGATAAAAAAAAATTCACTAAGTACAGATAATATATGTTTGTCTGATAAGTAGTTTAATCGTATTGTATCGAACCAGTAAGTCTACTAAGGAAAAATTTTCGGCTTTATGTATTGCTCTCAGAGTCCTTGGGTTAATTAACAATAAATGAGATAGTATAGTAGTAGATATATATATGTAGTACCTACACAATTCATCGACCAACTTTTCCAATAATTACTTTAGTGCTAGTGGACGCGGTATCACCCGTCCAAGACTTCAACTCGGTGTATTTTGCATTTAAAATTTCATCAATAAATACCACTTTGTTCCAGTTCCTAATTCTGTTCATTTTGCGAAGAAATTTTACTTCCTTATAAGAAGCGCTAAAACTAGATACAAATATCTAATTTTTTTTAGTTCTTGATTTCTAGAAAGTGTCACGAGGATTTTTACAAATATGAATTCAAAGACTCAACTTCGTGCCGGCTGTCAGCAGTTCATATTTCAACGTGGTTGGTACCCAAAGCGAACAAAGGAAGCCTTATTTTATTACCTCTTTCAAATAAGTTACATAGCAAAATATATTGCTATGTAACTTATTTGAAACTTATTTGAAGAATATTATGTTCTCACCTTTTAAAAAAATTAAGTGCTTGTGTAGAAGTACCAGTAAAAGCGACTCTTCCTTCAGCTAACAGTACTAGTTTATCAAACTGTGCCATTAACTCCGCGTTAGGCTGATGTATAGTGCATATGACCGTCTTGCCCTGTGTCGCACTGGCACGAAGTATTGACATCATTTGGTGGGCTGATGATGAGTCTAAGCCTGTAGTTGGCTCGTCGCAGAAGAGTAGACCAGGATCTGTTAATATCTGAAATAAAACTTAACTTGTTTGACTTTTGTGATTGACCCCGATGCACATCGGTAATGAAAAATGCTACTTCCATTCTTGAATAAATAAAACACGAAGTGCACATTTATTTGATGAAAGGTTTTGTTTTTTTTTTTTTCATCAAATCTGAAGTCAAAGTAGATACATACTGATAATATATTTTATATGAAGTTGTAATAAATAAGAAGAAGTAGAACGCAGGAGACGAAACATGATGAAAACTGATCTAGATTACAAAAATACTTACATATAAACTTTAGAAAAATGCAGACTTCAAATAAAATAAATGAATATCAAATTGTAAAGCCAGATAATGAAAAATATATATCTGCCTTTTCTTAATTTTTTTTGCCTGTGACTATATTTCACAATGGATAATGATAAAATAGTAATTTAAATTTAAATAAAGTGCCATTTAATGTAAATTAAGGACTTTTTATTCTGGTAGATTAGTGAGACTGATAATTTTAGTAGGCCTATTTGATGCTAGAGGTATATGGGTTGTTCGTTGTTAAATACATTTGAGTTACAGCATGTCTTAATAGATATTAAGATATAAACTATCGTTTTTTTTAAACGAAGAAGTGTTTTTTTAACGTTTGTAGTGTTTACTTAAACAAAACGCACTGTTATATAACTAGTTTTATAATACTCCGTTACTCTTAAAAATGATAGGGAAATATAGATATTTTTATAACTAAGCAAATCGTTTTCCAAGTTCTATTCAGTAACTTATAAGTACCTAGTTTAATATTTAAAAAAAATTAAAATCTCTACTTTTCAAACTAAAATCTCAAAAAGTGTTTTGTGATCTTAGTTTAAGTGAAAAATATAGTTAACTAATTAAGATCACAAAAAGTCAATCTAATACTATTACTAAAATCCATCACCTCAGTAGCAAACGCTAATCTCTTCCGTTCTCCTCCTGACAACGTCTTTCTGCCATCTAACCCTCCTATCAACGTGAACCTGGACCCGTACAGAGACAGTTGTCTTAACAGTTGATTCACTCGTCTTTTACGAGCTAGCGTGCTAGTTCGAGCGTCCATTCTTAGTCGAGCCTGTAAAAAAATATAAATAAATTCAACAATAGTTAAATATGAACATTTTAATATACTTAATAAATTATCCGTCCATCCATCCAAGTCATAACTTATTTGTCATTTTAACGATTGAAATAGAACTTACTTAGATACTTAGATTTAGGCCAGGCGCGCACTACGAGTTTTTCGCCGCCAGGCGCGCACTACGAGTTTTTCGCCGCGCGGCAGAAAAGCGCAGCGGTATAATGTCGCACTGTAATACTGTACCAAACAGTTTTACATTGTATTGCGCGCACTTGACGGCAGAGCCACCGCAGCCCACCAGTATTACTGTGCGACATTATACCGCTGCGCTTTTCTGCCGCGCGGCGAAAAACTCGTAGTGCGCGCCTGGCCTTACGATCTAAATCATCATCATCATAATCATCTCAGCCATTGACGTCCACTGCTGGACATAGGCCACCTCCAAATATTGCCACCTTGTGCGGTCCTGCGCCTCCCTCATCCATCCAGTCCGGGGCAGTGGTCCAACTGCTCTGTCCAACTAGATACTTATACAGAATTTTGATTCAATTATAATTAATAGGATTTATGACACTCTGTTACCTACTTTAATCTTAATTCTGGTTAAAATTGTAACATAATCAAACCATTACGTTTCAAAATCAAACCTATGTGACATAATCCACCCCATCTTACCATAATCGTGAGGTGTTCAATAACGGTAAGGTTGTCTACAAAGAGGTCATCTTGATGCATGTACCCACTTTCCTGGTGCATAAAGTCTGCCACTGGTCTTCCATTCATTGCTATATCTCCGTCGACTACTGTTCCAACTGTCAACAACAATAATTAATAATTCTGGTTAATTAGATCTAGATATTACCCCCTACAACGTCACACAAACTCACAAATACACAAACTCCCTCTTTATAATAGTATTAGTATAGGTACCTAGTTAAATTGTTTTTCAATTAACCGCGACCGTGACTAAATAAAAATATGCTTAATTTTGATTAACAATTAATTTATCTTTATTATTTCGTTTGTAGAAACAAATTAGTCATAATAATTGACACATTAATTTAGATAAATATAATAATATATTCACGGTTTAGATAAATATAATATTTGTCTATTAGATAATATAAAAGAGTACAAAAACGTTGGAGCCCTTGTCAAACCAGATCTTTCTGTACATACACGTGGTATGAATAAAATACTTATATTTATTACTATACACTTACGAAATGTGCGTAGGCGGTGCGCCATTTGATTTGTTTTAGGATTATTATAAGTCTTACTGCAGGATCTGAATTATGTTTATAAACTGGCTTAGGATGGATATGGCTTGGTCACATGGGTGGATGGTGCGCTATGCGGTTGTCGTATGCAAGGTTTTAAAAAACCCTCTCTTCATATATTGGGTTCGATTCCCAACCCAACATCTGTATTACATAGGTACATAAATATGTACTGTATTTAAACTTAGTCTTTTTTCCACAGTAAACAATAATAGTCAATTAATCACTTCAAAAATACTCACCAGGACTTCGATGGGCTATTGACGTCATTAGGGTAGTCTTCCCTGCGCCACTGTAACAATATTATGCATAAATACCTATCACATAATATTTGTTATTAAAAAGCCTTTCATACGTAAATGTTTGAGCTCAGAGTAAATAACTATGGTTTAACACATTTATTTGACCACAAATATTCATTTATAAGAGAGTAAGAATACAATATGTCACCACCCCATGTCATCCCAGGGGTGTCATAAAAACCGACTAAGGGACTATCCGTGAATACTATCTTTACGAAATAAAAAGAAGGAAAACTTGAAATTAAATCCTTTACCAATCCGTCTGGCCAGCGTGGTATTAGAAGGCCAAGTATCCCTCCGTAACGGGAGGAGGCCCGACCCTGCAGTGGGACATTAATGGGATGTTATGAATATTCATTCCCGTGTTGTTATAATGCCCATTAAGTAAGAAACTATGCAGATATTTCTATGAAAACACAAATTTTGATACAAATCCTGCAGGTCAGCATAGTATTACTAGATCAAGTATCTCACTATGAGATTCTCTATAGAAGTTTCATAACAGCATTCTTCGGACGTAGTTAACTTTAACTATGTTATTAATTCACGATTTCTTTACTTTTCGGCATTTTGATCAAGTTATACAAATAGTGGTAACGGTCAGTGACGCGTAGTTTTATCTTTTTCATCTTATTATAAATGCATATTGAACCTGTTTGTATGTTGAATATGCAACTAAGATACTCTTTTCTAATAGGGCAACGATTTTTTGGTCAGATTCATATTTTCTAACAAAAAAACAAGTTTGGGTTCTCAGCTTGCTCAGTTTACTGATTTAGAAATCCATAGACAGAGTTTCTCTGTAAAATTCAAACAATTTAATAAAAGCTTTGCATGGCACATCTGAATCCATTTGTAATTGGTACAATATGCTAATTGCATTTAATATGCTACATCAACTGTTGGTTCCATGCCAGAAGTCAGCTGTAAATTCATGTCTTTTTAACGGATTTCAAAAAGGGCAGAATGTTCTCAATTCCATAGTATTTTTTATTGTTCCTCAGCACTTCCTTGACCAATTAAAAACGTTATGGTTTGTTAGGAAATTCATATAATTTCGTCAGAATTAATGTGAATCAACCATGTAAACGAAATAACGTAAGTAGTTAGTATTCGGTAGCGTTGCTCTGGTTTTAGAGTCTGTTTTTTATTCAAACACTACAGCATTTTGTAACGTTTAAATTCATGGGATCTTAATTTTATTTAACTCCAAGGTTCCCTCAATTTAGAGTGTGTTTATCGTTGGAAAAAGACCTCTAAAGGCCTTTGAAGGCATTTAAGAGGTAACATAATAAAATATATAGTTATCCCTAAAACAGTAACAGCGTACAAGCGACAGATTATACACGGTACAATAAACACGAATGTGTCCTACGCATTAGAAATATCTGAGTGACCTCAGCCGCGAGAACTGAACGTAGTAACATGAGTAACCTAACCTAACCTAACTAGATCATAACTTTCCACGCGAGCTGTTTATATCGGTAAGGAAATATTATGCTATTCATTATGACTGCGTGTTGTTCTTGTGGACTATTGAAAATTACACGATTAAAACTTCGCTGGTCGCATATAGTTTCTTTAGAAAATTTGGTATTCATTGAATCTCCTCCGGAAGAGTGACATACGAACTTGACCTACTAATAGCCAGATAGATAAATTTTATGCCAAGTTTTCCTTTGTTTGTTTTGGTAGAGATAGCCGTACATACATTTCTCGGAAAGATTGACGCAGGAAAACTTAGGATACTAATACCGCGCTGGCCAGACCGTTTGGTTTTGAGTAAAATATTAATTCGTTTAATTTTTTCGCGAAATTTTCTTTAGTTGGGCTTTACAATACTCGGAAGAGATTGTATGGAGTGACATGTTTTATTACTCCGTCACTAAATGGACATGAGATAAATTTTATAACGATAAATATAAAATTTAACATCAATAAGCCCGATATAAAGCAATAAAATCTTATCCATGTAACTATTCTCAAGTAAACATAACAGATGTGCAATAAGACGTGCTAATATGTAGTCAAACAAACCACAATAGAAAGATATTATGTTGTGGTTTAGAAAATAAAACATAATACGTCTTACATTTCTGTGATATAAAGCTAAGTAGGGTTTTTCCGAAAATGTGTAAAGCTTAACTTACAAGTTTAAATTACTTATCCAAATTAAAAAAAACAAAAAAGAATCATGTGCACTACAACGCCAAAATGGATAATAACTATACTGTACTTTTTTATGTTTGTAATAAATGAAAATTTTACCAGTTTAATTACTTCTCATACTTTGGAAATATGAGCTAGTTTGCTAGTTTCATAATTTCTTTATTTTATCCTTAGTATTTATTATGTTTCGAGTTAATGCTTTTCCACATAAGATACCGAATTACGTTTAGAAGGCGCCCTTTGACGCCCTATTGATAGGCTTACAGAAGTCACAATAGTTGGACATTAGGCAGATTTAGTCCTATAAAAAATAAGGGAAATTAAGTACTAAAAAAAGTAAAAATAAAAAAACAAGTTAATATCACTTACCTAGGACCCATTAATGCAGTCATAGTTCCTGGTTTAGCGATTCCGCTTACTGCAACAAATTAAAAATACATAGAAATTCAAATGACTCTTTCCTAAGTTTCCGGATTGTTAATATGTACTAGCATAGAAATATACAGTAACAAAATTTTATAGTATAGGTAGTGTGTATTTAAAAATGAAATTTAGGAAAATACCGTGTAAGGTTACGCAACCAATCGTGTATGTTACGTATAATAATAACTAATGAGAGGTAATTAAATAGTTTATTTATGGTGCAATAATGACTGGACATTAAACTATTTTATTTTTAACTGGATTCTTCTTGCGTTCGTTGACCAATATTATGTAATGATCGTCTTTATTGTACAACAAGAATGACAAATGATAAGCTGATATGCTAACGGTTTCCGCCTCTAACATTATGCACGTTATGGACTGAAACCGTATAGACTAGACTAATAATAAGAATTTGATAAAAGAGCACTTATTGCTTCTGTAGTGATTAACTCAAACTCATAAATATTATCTCTACAAAAAATCTGATGAAGTAGAGTAGTAAAAGCATACACGGACATGACCACAGAAATATGAACAAAGGACATGACGCTACTTAGATTAGTTTAAGTTATTGACATGTAATAATTATAACTACAGTTCAAGCAGTTTGCTATTATGTGTTCACTATTAAGACCAAATTCTCAAATGAAACCGGTAAATGGTTATTCTTTTTTGTCTCTACATAATAAATAGTCTTTAAATAAAATTGGTTATATAAAGATAGTATGTTACTATTTCATCTCATTCTTTGGTTTTAGCAGAAATCGCATTTAAAACGGCTTCTATTTCTGTCAAACAACTTGAGCTATAAATGGATGCATATTTTACATTTCATGTGTAATTTCTATTGACAGCTGAGTTAATCATGGCGCTACATGCGTTGTTTTTTTTTATTGGTTACAATAACCGGCGTTCGTGGACGTCAGAAATGCCAAAGCACAGCCAAGCACCTGTCTTAACCTGGACAGAAACTGTAAAGTCTCAAAGTTTTCTTATTTTATCAGCTTCTGAACCCTTCCACCTAAACATACTCTTAGTAACATTTTTACATTACTGTTTGGAGGTTGATTATGGGGCCACAGCATAGGCGCAACTAGACTTTTTAGTGAAAAATCTTTAACTATTTTGTGTAGTAATAAAACCCGCATGGAAATCCATAAGAGGACTACAATGCTTTTTCTAATATATCCGTCAATACGTTAGCGCATGGAAAGTAGAGCATTTAATGACATTATAGAATGATTTTGATTCCGTTAATTGATGTTTGTAAAAAGTCCCCGCGAGGCAGGGCATGATCCCTAATGCAGAAGTTGTATTTATAAAAAAAAAACTAATTTAAGATTTAGATTTTTAGTTCTCAGGATATTAGGTTATCGTGCTTTTTTGCTGACGACAATCGATACCGTGGTAAAACTCAATTGATTTGGGTGATTCTTCGAGCCCTATATTTTCAATTCTTGGAGGTTTTTCTTCGTGACTAACAGACCAACCAAACTGCAATTATTTTTAAAACATAGTATAGACAGTTACTTATCTTGCACACGTTATTTTTTTTTAATAATAGTTTTTTATATATTAGAAAAAAAGTATTAAGAAGCGTTCTTCTGATTAATATGGTGTGTCCGTAACCCAGTTTCTTGAACATTAGTAACAGTAACATTTTATCTTATTTACGAATCGATCTGCGCTATAAATATTACTATAGAATATAAGTTGTTTCTTTACACAAAAAAATGGTACTAATATTCACGATAGTTTTTTAATGAAAAAATAAATAGTGAGTGTCCGGCACAAAAGTCTGATTCATATTCGCGCGCTTTACTCGAACGTACCTAGCTAAGTACGAAACATCAGGAGATCCCTTCTAGTGCTGGTGGTAGCCAGGGGCTCTGCTGACGTGGTCACGACGTTACATGTGGCTGGTTCGTGTTGTTGCAGAGTTATAAATGTAAATATCTGATTCATATTACTTTGGTTCACCTGTGTTTCTGATTACTATGTTGGCTGTTATAATTAACTTAAATGGTTTTCAAACTTGAATCTGTTGGAAATATAATTCAATTGGGGACTAAAAACCTATGTATAAATAGCAATTCTTAATTGTATACGTGTAGTGATTTACCGATGTTAAAAGGCAAAATTTTGATTTATATGTGCCTGTTTCATACGGTAAAAATACTATATTAATCAGAATTTCACACATATTGTTAATATGGCGGCTCGGATAATGATTGATTTTGTCAAGTTGTCAATGCTTCTAATAATTAGATTTAGGTGTGGTGATTATCATTGTGATTATCAACTGTGATTTTAATAAATAAATGACTGATTTTTATAACTAGAATTTCATTTTTGTTCCTAATTCTGATTTATATGACCTCAAAAAATTTAAAGTTAATTATCTCGAAAACCATTTCATAAAAAAGTGTGCCTTTTTCAGACATTGTATATTAGGTTATCATCTTTGACAAAAACATGTTTTATAAGCCAAAATGTGAAAAAAAAATTAGCCCGTATGAATCAGACGAAGAATCGAATTTCGGAGAAACACCCATTTAGTATCGATTATGTTTTACATAGAAATGTGATATGAAACTAGAAATCGATCTGCCATATTTTATCTAAATTTATTCATGTGGCTAAATGATTTTACATGTTATTGTTTTTTATGTGACATGCATCAAAAGCTTTTTTAATTTTAATTTATTCAATTGGGTGACTGTCTGATGATAGTTAATTTAGTTTTTATTCAATAGGTATAATGTAAACTTGTTTGAATAAGTATTAATTCATAATTTTGCATGTGTGTTGATGTATTTATTTGCCAATGTATCAAAAATAGATATTTTGTGATATATTAGTGATAAGTGATAAGTGATATTTATGATATATTAGTGTATCAAAAATATATATTTTTGATTTGGTTTTTATTGCAATTAAGTCGTCTTAATGTGGACTAAATGGCGAGAGAAGTATGTTTTTTAATTTTGTACCATTTGAGGATGGACCTCAAAAATAGTAGAAAGAAAGCTTATTACTGAGACAATGAACACTGTGTCGATAGTTTCAATAGTGCATTAGAATAAATCGAATCGAATAAGTGGAAACGTGACCTACACAGAACGCACGGTAAAAGACTGACTTGAACGTATCAGATGCAGAAAAACTCGAGACTGTATTAAACAATGTGGAATTGGCGTATTAATAATACGCATTTAATAAAACTAAGTAAATTCTTACTTACCACCGTTGACGAGTCTCTTTAGCTTCCCATCTTTTTGTTTAGTATGTACGGTAACGTCCCTCCAGACCAGGGTGCAAGGCCTGAATGTAGGTGTTGGACACAATACTTCCTCGATTTCAGGATACAGAAGATCATATTTGGAGTTTGTAGTACTTTTTAAATCTTGTGATAGCATTTCCTGAAAAATAAAATCTTTTTTAGTATTGATAAATTAGAACTTTCTCGGATATACATAAACTACACATTACAAGCTTGCTTGCCGCTTTACACGTTCCTCATTTGAATTGGGTATCGCACATACTTTAAGTAATAGCTAAGATATGATGATAGCTAGTTTATACTAGCTTAAGCTATTTTAGCTTAGGTATGCTCCGTGTGGTGACAGAGTAAAAATACAATATGTCACCACCCCATCTCATCCCACGGGTGAAAAGAAGGTAAACTTGAAATCCGTCTGGCCAGCGTGGTATTAGTAGGCCAAGTACCTCTCCGTCGGAGGACGGACTCGTAACGGAGGAGGCCCTTCTCTTCAGTGGGACATTAATAGGCTGTTATGATGATGATGATGAACTATGCACGTGTTTACAATTTTCTAGAAAAGGCATAGCTATGCAAACAGTTATAAATAGCCCGTACAGGTATCTACTTATAAGTATTAGCAGCGAAGGATCCGAAAATGGGAAACGTTTTACATAGTTTAGCCTATAAAGTACACACTTGATGTAGGTTCCATATAGATAGAACGTATTCATTGCTAGTTTAATAAAATATAATACTATTTTCCAAGTTATTACTTAGTCCTTAGATGTCTCTACCAAAACTTTAATATAGTTATAATCTTAACTTTAATATAATTACTATAACGTTAGGTTAGTATGTGTATCATATCTTATCGGCTTATTATTGAGTTAAATATTCTAACAACAGGTTTTGTCGACATCAGTAGCTCTATAAAGGTCATACTTTTAACTATTTTTATAGAAAAATATACATAATATACGCACAAAATACGTACCTCGTGCGGTATCTTTACATAGGCCTAATATGTACATTTATAACTTTATTTTTATCAATATTCGCATAGCAATTGTTTTGTAGAGTTTTTAGTAGTAGCTAGTAGGTATTATACCAAAAACTAAAGCTACTTCTAAGATCTAAGTTATTGGGGGTCGGTTTCCCCACTTAGCCCCTGAGGAGAATCATTGTAGGTCCACCCACACACCCCACCTCCCTCCAGAAGCGTATCAGGTTTCTGATTATTTTCAGGCATTCCGTGATTGATTTCGGGGCTCCTTGTGTGTTTCTTCGTGTGACTAAAGCTACCTATTTCGTTTATCGCGGGATAACTAAATCATCGCGTAACGTGTAACAAATGACAGAGTTCTAAGGTAACAAACATTACAAAAATAGAGCTGAATTGGAAACAGAAAGTGTAGAGCATTTAAAAAGTTTAAAAATGTTTGAACGAGTTATGAACAATTCTTGTTCTCCGTACTGTTATAATAACAACCACAGAAATTCTTATATCTGTAAAAACTACTGTAAATGATTGTACATTATTCCCTATTATACAACAGCCCAAAACTATGCAATACTTGGCTTCCGTGATAGCTATGTAATGCAGTGGGGTGGCGATGCAATGCATATTCTTAAACTAACTAACTCTATCACCACACGTATATGTGCTACAAACCAATTTATCAGTTATTCCTTGTCATCTAATTTTAAAAAAATCCCATAATAACAAACTACCCAATTAACTGAACTTACATGATCTATAAGTTTTACCTTGACCTTAGACTTCTTGTTTCTGTAAGTAGCAGTTCTTATTTTGTTATACATTTTTTTTATAATTATTCGGACATTTACATCAGTAATTAATCAAAATATCTTTTTTTCTGTCATTCCTATCTACCAGCATTAAAAAGTCGCTTCCTCTGTCAAAATATTATTTGTAAAATTAAAATTAATAGTACCTATTTATAATTTTATAATCAATCATTATTGCGTGCCACATAGTATATAAAACCGGCTTCGCAGACGTAGAATTTAGCTACTCCAAGACGAGAAAGAGTTTCTCAATTTAGGTGGTATATAAACTAATATTATAAAGAGGTAAAATTTGTGTGTTTGTGACGTTGTAGGGGTAATCTCCGGATCTACTGAACCGATTTTAAAAAATCTTTCTGTGTTGAATAGTCCATTTACCGTGGAGTGGTGTGTCATAGGCTATATAGTATCACGCTATGACTAAAAGGAGTGGATCAGTAATGAAATATGTTTAAAAAAGTGACGTGTTTTTTTCGTGGCTAGTTCAGCTAGTTTTTTATATATTTGTTATAGCTGAAGTCATTCCTTGGCAATTTACTTAAATTATTTTTTTTATTAGAGAGGGTTGCACAGAAATGTGATCAAAATTGGTTAATTATTTTTTTCGTCCAAAAAAAGGACTTCACGAAACTTTTACTTAATAGGTATAACTAAGTCGATCATAACTAATTCATCGTTTCGTTTAAATTATCACGTGGTTGTCGTCTAAGCCGGTAAGGGATTTTTTTCTTATATTATCTGTAGGAAAACAAAAGAAGCAATACATGACGTAAATTCCTATAATCCGGCCAGCGTGGTATATCAAATCCAAGTATCTTTCCGTCACTCTCAAATCTGTTAAGTATAAGAATAGCATTGTGGCATAAGTAGTCCATTTATCAAGGAATCCTATACTTAACCTAAAATTTTTTTTGGCTCTCCAGACTTAGTTGTATGATAGTCATGCAAGATATAGTCTGTCAATATTATGTCTATCATCATCATCATAACAGCCCATTAATGTCCCACTGCAGGGACGGGCCTCCTCCGGTGACGGAGGGATACTTGGCATACTAATACCACGCTGGCCAGACGGATTGGTATATGGTTTAATTTCAAGTTTTCCTTCTTTTTATTACGTAAAGATAATATTTATGTTTTTACGACACCCATGGGATAAGATGGGGTGGTGACACACTGTATTCTTACTCCGTCACCACACGGAGAATTATTTTTTCTATAGAGGTAAAAAATCTGTACTGTAGCTGTGTGTTACTAAGCAAAATGCCATATTCTTTAGAATCTTTGTGCAATGTCTGTAATACTCTAAAAACTAAAAAACTATCCAAATCAATTTACTGAATAGTTTCTGTAGCACCTCGACCTCTCATTCGGTCCATTTGGGTAGAGAGCAAAGGTCTTTCTTAACATTCGGTTTTACTATTCACCTCTCACGTGCTCTAACTTAATTAACCATCTGCCTTGATGTACAGTGGTAAGAGTAAGCAGCTAGAGTCCACGAGGCTCTGGGGTCGCAATATGAACAATTTGCTTGTACTATCCACTAATAAATAAATAAATAATCCTCACACATTCACACAGCTCCACGTAGTCCCAAACTAAGCAAAGCTTGTACTATGGGTACTAAACAACGGATAAACGTATGTACCTAAATACTTTTTTTGTAAATAAGTACTTATTATAAATAGATAACAATCAGACCAATGCAAACAATCATGTTCTCGAACCCGAGACCTCTGCGTGGCAGCCATGTAATATACTGACTATTGCGCAGAGGTCGTCAATTAATAATTTCTAAAAACTTTGATGTTTTTTGTGTCCTCTTAATTGATGTTTGTAATTAATAATCCACGCGACATGAGGTATCATCTTATTGCGCAACTTATCTTTTCTGTAACGGTGCCGGTGTATAACTTTCAAGATCAAAATCTTTTAATTAATGGAAAAATTAAGCTTAGTAAGTATACTTTTCCAGCTTTGTATACTTCCAATTTAAATTACTTTTAAAATTAACTTCTAAAATAAGTCAATTGTTAACACGATGTAACATTAATTAAGTAAATGTATTAAAAATATAACTACAAAATGACACAGATATTTTTTAAGGGTTCATAGTGACAGTTTAATTATTATTAACATTAATAAATGAACTTATTTGTCTTTGGACAGAATCGATAAGTTTGGCTTAAAAAATTAAATAAGTAGCAAATTAGTGCTACGACTATGAGGACGACATAGTCACTTATCTTTTAAAACGAAATCCTTCACTAAATTAAAACAACTAAAAATTGTTCCTAATTATTGGAAAAAGTAGTATCAGTAGGTATAAGTACTAATTACTTACTAAAAATAATGGTACTACTTATAGTAGTAAAATTTTCTATTTTACGTTTCCATTACGAAACAGTAACCGGTTATTCCTTTTTTTAATTATTGTTAAATTCTACGTCTTATTAAATAATAAAAATTATAAAAGTAATCATACTAATATAAATATTACATTAGTGAATCATCATTTCAGATATTTATAAGCATCGGTATCGTATGGTTACGAAAAAACTATATCTAGTATTAAAACTCACATTAGAATCTCCAGAATCATCCGATGCAAATATCAATGGTTCTCTTCCATGCTTCATCAAACTGACACTCATTTTTTTTTAAATTTTTAATCACTATTTTGTAATAGAGTTCTATTTTTAAAAGTTTTCCGTCATGAATGTCCATGCGTTCATTTCACTGACCGCTTACGTCTTTGGCCGGTAATCGCGCGTCTTGTCCACTCGAGCCGCTATGATAGTTTGACATAACCACACACGATAGACAAGGATGGATGACCTGCATAGAGCAAGATGCATAATGAATTAATGTATTGGCTGTATGCAATCATGAGTAAGATAATACTGATAATCGGTACCAGCCGTAACTTTATTTTCTTTTAATTTCTTAGTCTAATGCCCATTTTTTAATGTTTGCTCGGCTAGTTCGGTCGTTAGTTTAATTATATTTTAAAATATATATCGATTAATTTGTTTCAAGAGTTAATCCATGATACAGATTGCACACAAAAGGTGAGTGAAAACTCTGGCCTGATTCCATATTTCTCGTAGGTGAACGAGAAGTTACTTATGGGTTCAAATTCCATTACACTGCGCTGCTTGTAGTTGTATCTTTATGTCGTATGTGTAAAATCTTATTAAGAACAAAACGTGGAGGTTACTTACTAATCCATGGAAATAAAAAATATTACATAAATCACTCTATAGTTATTTTCGTTATACTTATTAGTTATTAAAAGCTTTAATACTAGAGTGACCCACAGTTTTAAAACTACATACCTGTTTTCCGGATGACGGTGACGCCTCCTCTCAGAAAGTACCTGATTCTACTATGTTCAAAGTGTTTTCTCGAACTACATAAGTCATAATTGATAGCCTATCTCAGTTGTGGGACATTTATAAGGCGTTTTATGGTTGACGATTAAAGGTATCGTTGTATTATTTACCTATACAATAGTATTATAGTAACTTTTCTTTTCTATTTGTTGAAATTCAAGTCTTAACACATTTACATATTATATTAGACTTAACACTAATTATGGTAATTAGTTAAAGAATATATTTCAATTAATGTGACATAAAAATTAAGCATAATTTAAAATATATTTCATTTCAACAACTCAACAAAAGCTCTTTAGTAAATGTTTAAATGCCTGATATATTTGGAATCAAGTTTTTATTTTTTTTTATTTCGTAAAGATAATATTCACGGATAGTCCCTTTAGGTTTTCACGGCACTCATGGTATGAGACGGGGTGGTGACAGATTGTATTCTTACTCCGTCACCACACGGATATATATCGATACCAGCACTTAGTCCGTCTCTACAAGCACCACTTATAAACAAGGAGCCGGCTAGCTTGCTTAGCAACAAAAATCCACATCGATAGTCCATTCATGCATTAACGTTAATCCATATACTATACAAATTGGATTACCCATCCATTTGGGCTAGAATATAAAGTGAGTGTGTGTGTTCGTGACATTAGTTTGGTGGTTAGTAATTAGCGCAGGCGGAAAACGATGTGACAGCTTAGTAGTAGGGCTTCGGTTTTCACGTAATGAATATGGGACATGCGATACTGCTCTGTGACCGCCTCATTGCTCTGTCACAGTACAGTTGTAACAGTAGGTCAAATTTTGATCATCTTATTCGATTGTTAACGGAGTAAGAATTAATTGAATATTATCTTTATAAAGAAGGAAAACTTGAAATTAAACCCTATACCATTTCGTCTGGCCAGCGTGGTATTAGTAGGCCAAGTATCCCACCAATACGGGAGGAGGCCCGTCCCTGCAGTGGGACATTAATGGGCTGTTATGATGATTCGATTGTCAAATAGTTCTGTATTGTCACTTACCTAGTCTCGTATACTCCTGGTCGGCCGATACCCCTTGACAACTCGTTCTAAGTACCTCAGATTTTGATACTTTTACTTTTTTATTTACTTTGGATTACTTGTCGATGGGTGGTTCCAATTAAAATAACTATGTTAGCAACTGAGTGGCATTAAGATTTGGCATTTTGAAGTTACACTCAACACAACACAATAAACAAATCAGATAGAGTAGACAAAAACTAAGAGTTAAAGTCAAATTTAAAAATTAGCGTAAAATATAAATAGAATGCTTTTACTAAGCAATAATTAAACACAAAAAAAAACAAATTAAATTCGAAAATAATACATCCCAAAACATTTTGCAAGCTTTATATTAAACTATGATTCGATAGTATTTACCGCCAGTGTGTAGGATTTACTACAAGAAATGTACTTAGATCCTCTTTTGCGTTTTACTAAATCACTTTACAAAATATTTTTAAAAAGTTACTAATAAGTGATTACTCAATGTAAATGATTAATCATGAAATACTTACTCTATTATTGAATGTCCCATGCAGGAACGGGTCTTCTTTATTTACGGGAAGTTCTAGACAGTTTAAAGACTTTAGTTTCTTTAATATTGTTAAAGAATAATTATCAAAATTGTATAAAAAATCAATTTTTAATATTTTACTTTACTACATAATATCCCTATCCCAGTGCAGTGTACAATATACGGTTCACGTGCATTGTTTTACTATTGTGTCTGCTGGCGGCACTGAGAAAGGTTTAATATTCATGAGCCATCCTCCTCCTCTAATATCGTTGGCTAGTCGAGTCAATAATAAGCTGTAAGTATTTCTTCTCTTGTCGAATCTCTCTTCGAATCTCACCGTCTCTACTGCACGTGAAGTGATATACTTATCTATACCTCTATACTAATATTATAAAGAGGTAAAGTTTGTGTGTTTCTTTGTTTGTGACGTTGTTGGGGTAATCTACTGAACCGATTTTAAAAAGTATTTCTGTGATGAATAGTCCATTTATCGGGGAGTGTCATAGGCTATATAGTATCACGCTATGACTAATAGGAGTGGAGCAGTACTGAAATATGTTTAAAAAGCGGACGGCTGACCCGTGCCCACTTCGTTGGGCGGCGAAAAAAACGCAGTAGTTAGTTAGTCATTACAACAGCTTTAAACATACACGAAAAATATATATTCTATTGTAAAATTTATGATGTATCATTTAACAGTTTCACACTGCGTATTGCGTGGGCGCGCGTGAATATTCTATACAAAAATGGGCAAAATCAATAAAGCTAAGTGTTAATAAATAAAATATTTATATTTTTTTATACTTTATAATGAAATATATATTTCCTAAAAATAGAATTAAAAAAAAAAGTAGCGATAACTTTTTATTATAACATTAAATTAATAATAAACTAAAATACCACCCTTTTGGTAAACTACACTCGAGAGCAAAAGTTCCGGGTCACTAGCATTTACTTCAATATCTTGAAAACGAATAAAGCTATCGTATTGAAATAAATTGAACTTTATAGACAATTTAATGTTACTAAAATAAAATGCATTACATTTACTACTGACCATTTATTTTATTATGTTTAAAAGGACAAATTAAAAATGGCGTCATTTTGCTTGTAAAACCAAAACTGAAAATATTGAATTTTTTATATTTACAAGTAGTTTTAACACGGTTTAGTACTTGGTATTACCCCCACGTGCTGTCTGGACTGCTGCAATGCGATTTGGCATGCTGTACACCAAGTTTCTGAAACACTGTTGGGGAATGTTCTCCCATTCCTCTACCAATGCATGTTTCAAGTCACTAAGCGTAATTAAAGGAGGATCTTGTTGTCTTACCTGTCGTCCGAGCTCGTCCCAGGCGTGCTCGATTGGGTTGAGGTCGGGGCTACGTGCTGGCCACACCATGGGACGAATATTCACCTCATCAAGGTAGTCTTGCACTACACGAGCAGTGTGGGGACGGGCGTTATCCTGCATAAAGATGGCATTCTCACCAAGTCTTGCCATAAATGGACCGACGTGCTCGTTGAGGATTTCATCCACGTATCTTACGCCATTAAGAGTACCGTTTTCGATCAGTACAAGCTCTGTTCGGCTTTCCGCAGAAATTCCAGCCCACACGAGTACCGAACCACCACCGTATGACACCTTTTCTTCAATACAGGCTTGCATAAATCTTTCTCCTGGTCTTCTGTACACCTTTGCCCTTCCGTCGTGTGTATACAGCATAAATTTTGATTCGTCCGAGAATATGACATTTGACCAATTTTCAATCGTCCAATTCGAGTGTTCGCGTGCATAAATTCGTCTTGCTATACGATGGTGTCTCTCGAGTTTCGGACAATTTGCGAGTCTAAATGGTTTCAAATTACCTTCAGCAAGTCGCCGTCTTACAGTCCAAGCAGAAGGGCTGCTTCCACCAAGTCCTAAAAAATGATGAGTCAGTGCTGTTCCCGTAAGAAACCGATTTCGTAGCATAGAGTTCACTAAATATCGATCTTCCCGTGCCGTCGTACACCTGGGCCTGCCTGTTGTTGGTCTGCGTAGGTTCAAACCAGTTTCTAGAAACCACTGGCGAACACGCTGCACTGTAGACAACGATACACCGACTATTCTTGCTGTTTCTCGCTGACTGCTCCCATTTTCCAGGATCGTGAGGATTCTCGTACATTCTTCAGGTGTGAGTGACATAATTACCACTTTAATAATGACTATTGGATACCTGGATGACTCCTTATAAATACATTTTATGACAGAACAAAAACAAAAGCAAAAACAGTAGTGAAAATTAGAAGTTCTGATTTAAAAAAAATGGATCTTTTTTTTATAACTTTTTTAATGCCATTATTTACCGCCAATCAATAAGTTTTTATATGTTTAATGAAAGATTATTAAATTGTCTATAAAGTTCAATTTATTTCAATACGATAGCTTTATTCGTTTTCAAGATATTGAAGTAAATGCTAGTGACCCGGAACTTTTGCTCTCGAGTGTAGCAGTTTGTGAAACTGATTTTCTATACGCTATTCAACGAGCTATATACAATAGGTAACTATTATAGATTAGAAAATAAAAAAATCGACTGGGTTTCATGAATATCTAGTTTAAAGTCCATCACAACACGTCCACGGTGCCGTTTTCGACGCGCCAGCGCCGTCGAGGGCCGAATACGCTCCGCGTTGCTTCGTTAGTCAGGTCCAAACCAAGATTCATACTCCACATAGGGTGTCCCAGAGGCACGTCACTTATGTCTTTGGTTGAGGCCCCTATGCCCCACCACAGCCTGTGTGAAGTAGTAACGGTCATTTGTCGCCAACTAGGTACACGTCCACTACAAAAAATATAAATCTTTGAGGTATATAATACAGTATATATTGTAAAGAAAGCAATGGGCATTCCGACAAAGGCTGATGGGCACAACTTCAACTTTATATGAGAAAATCAAATCTTCTTAGCTTATACGAAAAATTGCGTTATGCGATATCATAGAAATTTAGTTATCATAGTTTACTGTTAAATTTATAAAAATTCTACGTTACTTAAGTACTTATTTTTTTACCGGGTTTATAAGCTCAGATATTTACTTAAACATTCATTATTGTTGTTGTAATTTATAAAATTAAATTGGTTGGGGTCTATTTTTATGAACCCTAAATAAAATCGGCACGGAACCCTAAGAAGACCTTGGATTTGTGACGCACAGTCGTTATCCTAGGTGAATATTTGACTTTCTATATCTTGATCCAGAACGTGTTTCACATTATAAAAATGTATTTTATTAGCAGACGTTACAATACGTAACTTGGGTATATATACGGATCTTATTAGAAAACATTTGAAGCCGGTTTCTTTTCTGTAAATTACATTCTAGTTTTTAATTATTTTTATAACTAAATTGCTTGTTGTGGAGGGGTAATAAAAATTGATATTTATATAAGCCTTGTATATTATACTTGCTCCTGGTACAAGATTTATTAAAAGGAAGATCCATAGTTATTTAAAAAAAATAAGTTTTTTAGAAAACGTTTTAAGTTAAGTTTTTTAACTTGTAGAAGGGGAATGGAAGAATAATAATCTACGTGATTTTTGATAGTTTGAATTTTTGGCGGTTCCTTTCCAACTTATATAGGTAAACATACTTCTATATTATTAATTATACACTATATTATTATGATACATATATTATTATATTATCTTAAGTAATTAAAAGACAAGTTTTTTTAAATTATTTATAGGCCAAGAACATTCAAATCGGTAAAGAAAGTCAAAAAGAAGTTTATGGTTAACCACATATTACAATGCATAATTAAATAAAATGAATACCTAAAAAGTTTATCTGCATTCATAAGTGTATTAATATTTTTATACCGACTTTATTGCTTGCTTGAATAGTCTTATAATAGAACATTTTAAAATATATTCACGTTGTACGGTCCTGATAGTCCTGACTCGGGGTCTTTACCCTCTCAAAACCTCTCATAGAGAAACATAAAGTAATAGAACTGTAAGACAAATGATATCGCAAGCAACGCCATTTAGTCTATACCGTATTCATTTGGGCTTGAGAAATTTAGTAAACAAACAAAAAAATGGGTCTTTTTAATGTCAAGATAACTCATTTATAGATAATTATAATCCATGGTCACGATGAAGACTCGAAAATTATAAAAAAATATGAATATGTTAACGACTTTACAATAAAATAGAAATTTCATTACACAATATGTTTAAATAATTTAAATTTTATAATTAGATCACCAAGTAATCAATTAATTTTTTTTTCCTTTTTAAACATTACATACCCACTCAAGCGGTTCTGTCATTTGTCAGTTACTGTCGCTTGGGCCGCGATACTTTAGGTTTTTTTTTTCTTAAAATGGCGATACAAAAGTTTCTCTACACCCATGTCGTTGGCAGAATCATTGATAAACGATGGAGCCAAAACTCAAGAACAGCGTTTTTCTAGGCTATTAAAATAAAGAAATCTCTATCACTATGATCGTAGTAGGGTGAAAATGAAGACGTTGTAATAATTGTTGTAAAATAATCTAACATATTATTGTGTACTGATTTATTCCGGGTATATTGCTTTTTTTTTCAGTTTCTGATAGAAAAGTGGATAGAAATAATTTAAATGATTGTTTTAATACTATTTATTTTTTATACTAAGTACTTAAATTCACTATATTTAAAAAAAAACTCAAAATGAAATACAAAATATGCCTTTGTATTTTTTAGGAATATAAATTAAATAAAAAAGCGATAAGCACAATAAAAATATTTAGCTTTACAAGAACCTTAGTAATCCATTATTAGGTAATACTAGGCCGAGGTCCAAAAGTCGTAAAAGATAATTAAAAATACATGATAATATTTACGAAAAAGAGTGGTAATGGTAAACATAATAATAATATTTACAGATTATTATGTTTCGGAGAAATACATTACAAATGTAAAATGAAAACGTACCTGCAAATTATAAAATTTACATTCTTTTAATATTTTGTTCTAATAGAATAGAATAGAATATTTATTTATTTTGCAAATATAGGTAGGTATAAAATACATTTAAAGATATTAAAAATAAACATAATAGTTCAGCTATATTTTTTTTTTTTTTCTAAGTGTTGAATTTGTAATTCTTTTTTATTGGGCAACATAATAAAGAAAAAAATACTGTCAGTAAAATACTACTACTTGGATAGATTAAATTCCTTACGAATTTAATCTATCCAAGTCTTATGTATCCCTACTCTCTCCAAAACTCGCTAATGTCAGAAACTCTTTCAATGTCTTGCAATTTCTTAAAATTAAATAACATGCATAATAGTCATATTAAGACACAGATAACATATTGCAATCACAACAATTTGCTTTAATTACCAACTGTGTGTAAAATATTGAAAAAATTGCACAAGCTTGCGCCCAGTTTGCCGCGCAAATAACTATTTTGTCACTTATAAGCGTTATCAATTATAATACAAATGCACTAAAACGTTTAATACCTATATTTCCAAATTTCCTTTTAATAGAGATTTTTTAATTTTTTTTACGCGGGGACTTTAAATTTCAAAATTGTTGCTAAATATTTATAATAATAATATGTCGTAAACATAAGAACTAAGGAGGTGAAATGTCTTTATCTAAGAAGTTTAACATGCATTATGCCAAACTTGATCAAAAAAAAAAAACAACTTCGCTTATTAAGTGAACCTGTCGGCCTTTTAGGACAAATCTTTTCCTTCGCTTATTAAGCGAATTGGCCACCGACCTAATACAATACCTACAATGTCAATGTCTTAAATGTCATGTATCGCATTAATATGTCATAACAGTATACTTGAATGTAATATCTCTCACTTGACACTGGCAATATATGTAACTATGTTCATGAGGCCATTAATAAAGAAATACAATACAATAAGAAGAATAATATTACAAATAAATGGGATTATTGAAGAATTTGTTGATTAATTTATAATACAAGCTGGGAACAGTTTTTCTGAATCTAAATTAGAAGTTTCCGATTAATAGAAATTGAAAAAAGTGTTTTTAAAAAGCTATTTACTATTTTGTAAGTTTTATTTATATATTCTGCTTCTCAATAAACTTTTATTGCCTTAATTCAAGCATTATTTACTAAATTCACATTTTCTTATCGAGGTAGAATACACTTATTTGTATTTACATAGAGTTATTTATTGTTTAGTTATGTTTTTTGGTAAAATTGTTTGAAAACCGCGGCATTTTTGCAGTTTGACAGATTTGACATGTTTATACTTTTTCTCATGCTATCTTGAATAAGATATAGAAAACTTACTTTGCTTCTCCTTCTCTCTTCTAATTCGTGATTTCATCAAAATTATTTTATGAATATTAAAATAAAATAACAATAGTTCATAAAGGAGATAAAACTACATGGCGATTATGTAAAATATTTTTTCCGAATACTATCTTTTAATACATTTGGCATTTATTTTTAATTGAGCTTCTATTTCTTGTCTTGATTTTGCTACATTTTTATTTAAATTAAAACTTAACTCTACAATTTAGCAGCTCTACTAATGTATTTTACACTTTACCGACGCAATAACCGTACCTACCATCGTGTTCTGTTAAAAAACGCTACAAATAGGTGTATTATTAGTTGTATCAAACAATTTGTAATACATTTTATGAAATAAAATATTTTGAAAATTGAAAAAATTTGAAATTCATCGTGAATTGTTAGTACGAAACATATTAATTTAAAAAAAAAGTATTTAAGTATGTTTATCCGTTGTCTAGTACTAATAGTTCCAGTTCTGCTTAGTTTGAGACTAGATGGCGTTGTGTGAAATATTTCTTTATTTAATTTAACAAAGTAATAACTTATTTATAGGGTTTTTTCTAGAGCCCCCAACACAGATTGCGAAGAATACCGTGTAGTTGTAGTCGGTTCGATTCCGGCCGGAAGCCTTGCGTCTGGCCGTGTAGTAAAGTTTATTCAAAGGTTCGGGATTCCCTAACCAAAATAAACTTCAAGTAATAGCTAAGATATGACGATAGCTAGTTTATACTACCTTAAACTATTTTAGCTTAGGTATGCTCCGTGTGGTGACAGAGTATGTCACCTCCCCATCTCATCCCATGGGTGTCGTAAAAACCGACTAAAGGACTATCCGTAAATATTATCTTTACAAAATAAAAAGAAGGAAAATTTGAAATTAAACCCTAAATACCAATCCGTCTGGCTAGCGTAGTAGGAGGCCCGTCCCTGCAGTGGGACATTTTTGGGCTGTTATGATGATGTTAGAATTATGTTTTAAGAAATTTAATAAACAGGAAATAAGGAAGTAAGTAACAGATGCTTATAAAAAAAACTCCCACGCCTTTATACTGTTGCGTGCCAAAACTAAGTCTATATTGTGTGTCTTGAATATATGAATAAAGTAAGCTTTGAATTTGTTAAAATTAAGATTATCTTATCTTTAGATCGTATAGATATAATCTAATCTCTTAATTCAGTTATAATGGCGTCAGATGCCTCCGATAACGATATATAAAGTAATTTATATCTCAACGGAAGCTGCCTTATCTAATCTCACTTGTTATAAAGATAAAGAGTATTGGCAAAAAAAACGTGGGAAAAATTGGTATAGGTCAGGACTTTTTAGATATCTAATTTATTTTACACATATTCCTGCTGCTTTAATTTATTTTAAGCTTTTGTTAAAATATTAACCTATCTCGGCTTTCCGTTAGTTTTCAAATGTTATGATAGCGAAATTAAATTATAAAGAGTTTTGTTTTTTACAGGAAAACTCCTTTTAATGAATTTCAGTAAATAAATAGACACACTGGTAATGAGCAAACTAGCCTGCGCCAAACTTTAAGAACAAACATAATACCTACTTGGCTCACGAGGTTGTCGACATGAGGAATGTTGATTCGGCGATCATTGTTCCGATAGTTGGAGGTCTAATGCAGAAGGCAGTACGTACTGCTTGACACGGCACGTATTGTGAGGAGGTTCCTATCTCTGGAGCCCTAATCACCATTAGCTTGGCCCCTGTGTGCTGGTGTGTCTACCTTTTGATTCGACTATTTATTACTTTACTCCGTGATTAAGGGCACTAATCAACAATAACATCAACTAACAAACTACAAATTGGTATATTTAATAAAATATAATTTAATTATTAAAATTTTTATAATCATTTTAAGTAAAATACAGCAATAAATATATTCTTTATATACAGCAACTAGCGGCCTGTCCCGGCTTCGCACGGGCATTATTTTCCCGCTTTTCTGTTGATTATTCCTTAATTTTCTTTGCTATAAACCTCACGAAGCCCGAGACCTTTCTAACGAATGCAAAACCGTGGAAATTGGTTCGTGCATTTTGGAGTTATAGCGTCAGGAAGGAAAACCCGACTTATCTTTATATAGTAGATAATATTTTTGCAATAATTAAATAGATACTACGAAAGACCTCTACGAAAAGAAATTATTGTATTCAACAATTTTAATAAACAATAAACTATTATTATGGAGTATTGTTTATTAATATTCCATCTTGTTTCGGTTCCAAAACGCAAAACTGACGCAACTAAAAACTGATTTTTTTCAACCCAGTTTGATATTACAGTACGTTTAAAGTTGTTTAAATCTACTTACTTATTTAAATCTACTATTGTATCAGATTAAATAAGTCACCTTCCTTATACAGTGGACGGTAAGAAAGAGGTAAGGAAATCATCGAAACGATGTAAATGTGCCTATGTAAATCCTATAAAAATAGTATTTTTTTAGAAAGTGTGTCAACTAAGTTATTACCTTTGAGAGAGCAAGCATAACGTTGTCATCATTACAAGTGAAATATTTTAATAGGTATCATCATAACAGCCCATTAATTTCCCACTGCAGGGACGGGCCTCCTCTCATGACGCTGACGGAGGGATACTTGGCCTACTACACGCTGGCCAGACGGATTGGTATAGGGTTTAATTTCAAGTTTTCCTTCTTTTTACTTCGTAAAGATAATATTCACTGATAGTCCCTAAGTCTGTTTTTACGACACCCCTGGGATGAGATGGGGTGGTGACATATTGTATTCTTACTCCGTCGCCACATGGTGAATTTTAAGAGGTATAGATAATATTATTTTTAAGAAAATAAACGTATTTAGTAACATGATCTGTTTGATTAATAAAAATAATATATACCAAGCAAACTAGATTTAAGTTTTATTAACACTTTTTTTCTGTATTTGTTTATGCCTAACCGAGTGATCGTTTTGTTAATAATAATTATGCATGTCTTACAAGATTTACGATTCTGCCTACACTCTTTTTGAGATTGACTCAAAACAATATTTAAATTGTGAATAGCAAAACTAATTAGTTTGAAACGCGAAAAGAAGAAAGACAATAAAGGCGCCGTATAAAGCAATGGTTAAATTTGATAGTCGGGACGGGTACTCGGGTGGCCGGGAGATAGTCAATAGTCAATAGTCAATAACATTTATTCATGTAGGTTACAAAATAACACTTATGAATGTCAAAAACATGTTTACAAATAAAAATAAAAAAATTAAAATAGGTAATAACAATAAATAATTAATAAATTATAAATAATCAATAAATCAGTTAACAAATTGTAAATAATTAATAAATTAATTAACAAATCATAAATAATTAATAAATTAAAACAAAAAGCAGAAATAATACAAAGATTACATTAGTATGTCAAGTTCTGTATTGAGCCAAAAGTTTTTATCATTTAAAAAATCGTCAATCTTATAATAACCCTTCTGCATTAAGTGATTTTTTACAACAATTTTAAATTTGTTTAGGGGTAGGCTCATTATTTCTTTGGGCAACATGTTATAGAAGCGCACACCGAGTCCCACAAAAGTGTTGTGAACTTTGTGCAGACGATGGTGTAATCCTACCAGCTTGTGTTTATTTCTTGTATTTAAATTGTGAATGTCGCTATACCTAATAAATAAATGGATGTTCTGTTTGACATATATTAAGTTAGCGTAAATGTACTGTGACGCAACAGTTAAAATACCTATCTCCTTAAATAGTTCTCTTAGAGAGTCTCGTGCCCGCAAATTGTAAATGGCACGTATGGCTCGTTTTTGTAGTACAAATATAGTTTGTATATCAGCAGCCTTACCCCAAAGCAGTATGCCATATGACAAGACGCTGTGGAAGTAACTAAAATATACTAGCCTTGCTGTCGCTACATCGGTGAGTTGCCTAATTTTTCTGACAGCATAAGCAGCAGAACTAAGTTTTCCAGCGAGTAGTGTTATATGTGGACCCCATTGAAGTTTAGAATCCAATGTCAGTCCTAAGAATAAAGTAGACTGAACTAGGCTAACAGATTCGTTATTAATTGTTAAACAAGGACTAACATTATTCTTTACATTTGGTAATGTAAACTTAATACATTTAGTTTTTGAAGCGTTTAAAAGTAGATTATTAGCTGTAAACCATTCTAACAGCCTTTCTAAGGAACTATTTACTTCATTAAAGTTGGAAGTGTTCCGATGTATTTTAAAAATAAGTGACGTGTCATCTGCAAACAGTACAATGTCAACGAACTTTTCAACGTAAAAAGGTAAGTCGTTGACATAAATCAAAAAGAGGAAAGGGCCGAGAATTGAGCCCTGGGGAACGCCCATCGATACAGGCAATCCCGTGGACATACTTCCATTGACATCAACATGTTGTATCCTATCTCTCAAGTACGAGGCAATCAAATTTAGTGCGGCATTTCGGATACCATAGTGACTGAGCTTGAGAAGCAGTGTATTGTGGTCAACGCAATCGAATGCTTTGGAGAGATCACAAAAAACTCCAATTGCATCCATAGAGTTTTCCCATGCATCGTATATGTGCTCTAGGAGAGCCACACCTGCATCAATGGTAGAGCGACCTTTGGTGAAACCGTACTGTTTGCTGTGAAATAAATTATTTCTATTAAAGTGACTCTCTATTTGTTTTAATATAATTTTTTCAAATATTTTGCTCAGTGCCGGTAATATTGAAATAGGTCTAAAGTTACTTGGATCACTAGTAGTCCCATTTTTAAACAAAGGCAGTATTCGACTGTGTTTCATTAAATTTGGAAATATACCTGAGTCAATACATCTATTAAATATTACTGCTAAATGTGGTGCAATGTTAAAAATTATATTATTTATTAGTTTTACTGATATACCCCATAGGTCGGTTGATTTCTTCGAATTGAGCGATGTAAATGTTTTGATTACTTCATGAGTATCAATATAATTAAAACTAAACAAGACGCTACCTTCCTTTACACTGCCCTTTACCAAAGACTCAGCTCTAAGTAAACAGGAGTTTAAGGAGTTTGTTGTATTTACAGATACACTTGCAAAATAATTGTTAAATATCTGTGCAATCTCTATGTCATTACTAAAATATTTGTTATTAACGTTAAGCTTAAAACTATTATCACCCTTCTTGGTTCGTCCTGTTTCACTATTAATAATATTCCATGTAGCTTTGATCCTATTATTTGAATTTACTAATCTATTACTTAAATAGATGGATTTAGCCGCAGAGCATACTTTTTTAAATAATTTAGAATAATTTTTAACATATTGTATAAAATTTGAATTAAAATTGTATTTTTTCATGTCATATAAATCGTATAATTTAGCCCTACTTTTGTAGATTCCCACTGTAGCCCAGTCACAAAATTTGATTTTTGAGTTAATTTTGAGAGTTTTTGATTTAAAAGTATTATTAAACTCTACTTTAATTAAATTAAACATAGGATCATATAAATCGTTTGGATTATAATAATTCAGATCTAATTTATTGACCGTGTTACAAATACTATCACTAAAACGTTTCAGACGCTCTGACGTCATTGGTCTATAAGTTATATATTTTTCATATGAGATTTTATCTACAGTCAGAGAGACCTTTTGTCCACTGTGATCAGATGTAAGTTCACTCAATACTTCCTTATGTAGGAAATCACAATTACAAAAAATATTATCCAAGCATGTAGCTGAATGCGAGGTGATTCTGGTAGGCTCTAGAAAAAGGCCATGTAAGTCAAAAGATTTAAACAAAGAATTTAATCTTATCGTTAGGTGTGACTGTTCAAGTACGTTAACATTAAAGTCACCACACACAATTATGTGTTTACTACTAGAGCTCAAACGTCTCAAGACGAGAGAGACGCGGGTTCGATTCCCGCCTCGCGTATCAATTTTTTCCATTGTATTTCTTCTTTTCGGATTTTTCTAGTTATACCTACGCTTTATAGGTAACAAATTATATTATGTAAACTAATTAGTTTTACTAGTAAGTAGTAGTAATTAATACTTACACTGAGTTATCTACTTACACATGCATTAACAATAAATAGTATGTTCTTGTTATTTTGCCTGCCCTTGTCCCATTTACTTATAGTTGGCTCAAATAGCTTTCCGCTTCTACATTCTTCTGCCTGCGGTCAAATCATCACCAACTATTTTGTGGATCATAGAGCTAGTTCTCCTTAAGAGGGTTTGAAGCAAATACTTCAACAGCGGTATTTTATGGTCAAAGCTAAATAAAAATAACTAAATCAATATTGATAAAATGGTTCTATGGGACGAAACTTAACATTCATTAAGGGCACAAAGTACCTAGACTTGGTAAAGCGCTATGAAGAATGTGGTCAAAACTTAAGTATACTATAATATACTATAATATATACAAAGTATATACAAAGTATAATATATACAAAGTATAATATAATATACTTGAATTTTGTTTTCAGTAGCATGAACATTGACCAAGCGACACTCTCTACCGCAATAGCCCTCTTTAATTAAAGGAGTGAAGTTGACTCACTAAAATCATACTGTTCGGATTATCAATAACCGTCGCCTACGAGAATATTGGTACCGATTGTACCTGGTTGATTCTTCGAGCCCAACATTTTCGATGTCTGGAGGTTTTTCTTTGTAACTAACAGACCAACCAAACTGCAATTATTTTTTAAACATAGTTTAGACAATTACCTATCTTGCACACGTTATTGTTTTTTAATAATAGTTTATTACATATTTAAAAAAAAATATTAAAAAGCGTTCTTCTGATTAATATGGTGTGTCCGTACCCCAGTTTCTTGAACGTTAGTAACAGTAACATTTTTTCTTATTAACGAATCGATGTGCGTTATAAATATTACGATAGAATATTAGTTGTTTCTTTACACAAAAAAAATGGTACTAATATTTGCGATAGTTTTTTAATAAAAAAATAAATTGTGAGTGTCCGGCACAAAAGTCTGATTCATATTCGCGCGCTTTACTCGAACGTACCTAGCTAAGTACGAAACATCAGGAGATCCCTTCTAGTGCTGGTGGTAGCCAGGGACTCTGCTGACGTGGTCACCACGTTACATGTGGCTGGTTCGTGTTGTTGCGGAGATATAAATGTAAATATCTGATTCATATTACTTTGGTTCACCTGTGTTTCTGATTACTATGTTGGCTGTTATAATTAACTTAAATGGTTTTCAAACTTGAATCTGTTGGAAATATAATTCAACTGGGGACTAAAAACCTATGTATAAATAGCAATCCTTAATTGTATACGTGTAGTGATTTACCGATGTTAAAAGGCAAAATTTTGATTTATATGTGCCTGATTCATACCGTAAAAATACTATATTAATCAGAATTTCACACATATTGTTAATATCGGCACGAATAATGATTGATATTGTCAAGTTTTCAATGCCTCTAACAACTAAATTTAGGTGTGGTGATAATCATTGTGATTATGAACTGTGATTTTAATAAATAAATGACTGATTTTTATAACTAGAATTTCATTTTTGTTCCTAATTCTGATTTATATGACCTCAAAAAATTTAAAGTTAATTATCTCGAAAACCATTTCATAAAAAAGTGTGCCTTTTTCAGACATTGTATATTAGGTTATCATCTTTGACAAAAACATGTTTTATTAGCCAAAATGTGAAAAAAAAATTAGCCCATATGAATAAGACAAAGAATCGAATTTCGGAGAAACACCCACCTAATCCATACTAATATTATAAATGCGAAAGTAACTCTGTCTGTCTGTCTGTCTGTTACTCTTTCACGCCTAAACGGCTGAACGGATTTCGATGAAATTTGGTACAGACAATCATTAGACCCTGAGAAAGAACATAGGCTACTTTTTATTAGCAATCATATTATATTTTGATTTCATAGAATTTTGGAGGGAAAGCTGTGTCACGTGACCTGTGACGTCATAGAATTTTGGTCACGTGACCCGTGACGTCATAGAATTTTGACAGATGGGTCGTGACGTCACAGAATTTTGGCGGGAAAATATTTTTTGACAGTTCACGTGACCAAAATTCTATGACCTGTGACGTCATAGAATTTTGGTCACGTGACCCGTGACGTCATAGAATTTTGACAGATGAGTCGTGACGTCACATAATTTTTGAGAGATGATTCGTGACGTCACAGAATTTTGGCGGTTAAATATATTTTGACAGCTGAGCCGTGACGTTTTTGAATTTTTGACAGATGAATCGTGACGTCACAGAATTTTTGACAGATGATTTGTGACGTCATATTATTTTGGCGGGAAGATATTTGATACCTCTGTCACTTTTGACAGCTGTCAATTTTGACAGATAGGCGTGACGTCATAGAATTTTTGACAGATGAGTCGTGACGTCACAGAATTTTGGCAGGAAAATATATTTTGACAGCTAAGTCGTGACGTCATTGAATTTTGGCGGGAAAAATAGTTTTTAAACAGCTGAATCCTGACGTTATCACAATTTGGCGGGAAAGTAAATAGGTTGTACAGGACACTCGGTGCGCGAGTCAGACTCGCACTTGACCGGTTTTTTAAGCTGTGGGTCTGATATTATATCTAGAGAGCTTAAATTCGTAATTGTCAACTTATTTCATCATAACAGCCCATTAATGTCCCACTACAGGGACGGGCCTCCTTCCTTGACGGAGGGATACTTGGCCTACTAATACCACGCTTGCAGACGGATTGGTATAGGGTTTAATTTCAAGTTTTCCTTCTTTTTATTTAGTGAAGATAATATTCACCTTATTTGTTAGGCACTAAAGTGACACACCTTTGCTTATCCTATCCTACTAATATTATACAAAAGTTTGTGAGGATGGATGGATTTTTGTTACCCTTTCATGCAAAAACTACTAAATGGATTTTGATGAAATTTGGAATATAGGTACTTTATGGTGTAAAATAACAATTAAGCGGGTAATACCGCGGGCATCAGCTAGTGTTATTATAATTACGTTTAGATGGATGATTTACAGAAATTTGAATACCGCGAAAACGACGCCACTACCACCAAATTACATCGAACCAGACTTGAAGAGACACTTATCACAATTGCTGGGGCTTTATTGAGGACATAGCCCACCATACCTACCTAAGCCGTTTTCCAGGCATGATCTGATTAACGTAGTTATGTTCTTGACGTTGTAGAAGCAAATAGAAGAAAAAGGAAAAATAATGATTGTACACACACACAATAAATTGTAATTGTAGCAGGTTAAATAATAAAACCAAAAAAAATATAAAACATTTTTTATTTATTTTAACGATATTTATACATATAGGTAATATTACTTCTTAATAATCATTGTTTATAGGTACAGTTCACACGGTAGTGCATTGAGCCAAGCTACATGGCTGTGTTGGTATGGGGTTACTTAGCTCTACGAGCTCGGTAGAGTAGAGCTAAGTACGCGAGGAATCTGAAGCCGATGAATAGTAACACCATGTTGACTATATCCATTGTGAAGTCGTCCTGGCAAACAAAAAAAAATAATTTAAAACATACAATTTAATAATATTTTTTTCATAATTTTTGTAAGGGGTTTCTCTTCCATACTATACTACTTAATATACTCGTAGAGGTAATGCCCTCGCCTTTGTGACCTTTCTCATCCTAAGCCGAGTGTCATACAAAGGTACCTACTTAGCACATTTAACGATATTAGTAAAAAAGTTAAAATATCGTTATCGTTTTTAGCAATAAAACCTCCTCTTTCCTCTTTCTCCTGACAGGCAAAGATACACTTCATCCATTCATGTTGCACAATTTTCACTGACACGTTGTAGTTTATACAAACACAGCGAGCAATATTTTAATAACACATTTGCTACGCCACTTTTGACGGCGCGTAAGATTTTGTCCAGCATGTCAATTCTCGTAGTCAGTTGTAAGTTAACTTTTAGTTGTCAAATTGTTTTACCTATTGTGTGGCAATTTGACAACTAAAAGTTAACTTAACCGAATTTTTAACGATTTTAAGGTACGAGAATTGACATGCAGATTGTATAGAATCTCAAACACACTTACCTCAGAAAAGCTGAGAGTATCGAGTACAACTTGTCCAGAAGCAGGACAAGTGAAATTCTCTCTGGTACATGCGATGGTCTCCACGCCAGCCCACTGGTTAACTAGCAGAGCTTCGTTGCCGTAGTGGAACCATGATAAGTATGATATCCAGCTTAAGTATGGAGGTACTGATCTGAAAGTTAATACGAATTTAAATAAATTAGCGGGCAATTATTCAAATAATAATGTGCATCTTTCTAGCAAAAGAAAACTTTTTACATAATCCATGTGACTAGCACATCAACTTAAGAAGTACGAGTAAAAAAAGAAAAAAAGTTTTCTACTGAATAAACAATATGTATGTGTGAAAACAGTCTAACGAAAAACTATTAATAATTTTATTGGGTCAGTAATTTAGAGTATAAGCTAATTATTATTCATCTTTTTAATTGATTTAAATAAAAATACAACTGAAAACTTCAAAAGGAACTCAAGCTGACTGCTCTTATCATTACACTTGTGGATGGTGTTGTAAATTGTATGTATACCTACTTACCCAGTGTTTAGGAAGAATCCTCCAAACAACATGAAGGGAATGATGATCGGTGGTCCGACAGATGCCGCCATACTCACGCTGTTACTTGCACATGATATCAGGTAACCTGCAGAGATAATACAAAAAATTAGTTAATTTGGTATTTGGATCAAAGTTTTGAAACATTTACGAGTATGTCCTGTGGCAAACTATTATTTTGAAAAGGATAATCTTATTAAAGTGTTACGAAGTATTATTACAAACTAACACTTAAGGAATTACCTATCACACTAGTACGATCAGATCATCGATAATGTCTTTGATATTATAATGCCAGCTTAGTTATATGTGACAGTAAACAGCATTCAGTGTGACAGATTCTTTATACAATGAACACAAGGAATATCGAGACACAGAATTACTGTTAAATTCATGATTGTTACAGACTCCTCGGCATTGAGCATGATTCCTAAAGCGGAGATTAACTATAGACAATAAAAATATACATAATTACAACTGTCAAAAACCGTGAACAATAACTACATATAGTTAGGAACAAATCAAACAAATTATTTTTTGATTGCCTAACTGCGCCAATCAATCTTAGTTATGACAACCTGATAGTCGTTTTAAAATTCATAAAACATTATTTTACAACTTTTTTTATATTAATTAAATGTTTATGATACTTATGTTTAGAATATTTTTTTAATACTAGCTACGCATTTGTATATTTTTTCTAGTCTAGATTAGGGGTCAATTCCCGGGCTTCGGAGACCTTGAAACTTAAATTGATAACTTAGACTTAATTTATACCGCCGCGGAATGGAACGAATGAAAGTTTTTGTACATCACATAATGAACTTTATATCAAGTCTATAACAAACAAACAAAGTACGAGCCTAAAAAAAGTCGCGCGTCTTCCACGGAATCCTCGCGCATTCTCCGGTACCGTCTAGTTTGTTTGTTATACACTTGACATAAAGTTCATTATGCGATGTAGAAAAACTTCCATTCCGTTCCATCCCGCGGCGGTCTAAATTGTGCCTTATATGCACTTATTATATTCTTGATTTTGATAATGGAATAAGTTATTCCTATTTCGTTCCCCTAACATCCGTTACAGCAACTCTCCGTTTAGGATTTTTTTCTCCGCTATTGGTGAGGTCTTTTTTTTACTATGTCAACTTCCACGCAGGAAACGTTTTGCAACAATGTTTTTGGCGTGGTTTACTTAATATTAATTTACAATATATCACGTTAAATCATTACACCCCGCTTCTTTCATAGCTGTCGGTTTTTACGACAGCTATAAAAGAAGCTTATTAGTACTTCAAGCTGTCGTAAAAACCGACAGCTATAAAAGAAGCTTATTAGTACTTCAAGTCGTTTTTTTACTTCTTTATGACCAGCATGTCAATTCTCGTTCCTTAAAATCGTTAAAAATTCGGTTAAGTTAACTTTTAGTTGTCAAATAGTCACTCAATAGGTAAGACAATTTGACTTGAAGTACTAATAAAATGATAGAATTTTATTTTAAAAGGTCCTTGTATATTTCTTAAAAAGTAGAGCTTAACTTCGTAACTCCAAAGATTAGGTATGGTGTTCACAAGTCGCAGCAGAGCTCACGCTTTTCAACACGCACAAATAAGCCTGTTTGTAGTCATCTGCTTAAATTTACATAAATCTTAGTACAAGATTCGTCGAAAAAAATATATCTTTATTTTATGCCATAAACAGGTGATACATATTGTAATAATAATCATTTTATTGTCTACTATTAATTAAATGGAGATTTATGTCAAATGAATTAACCAGTTTTAGTTTTTATCTTGCATACCATTCATTTCATTACATAACATCACAGTAAAATTGGAAAACAATTTTTTTCTACTAAAAATGGGACAGAAAGTCTATGAAATGTTGTGTTAACTACAGGGCGGAATCCCAGCTAGGGAGGTAACATTGGGCTATCGTTATTATAGTAGATTTTAAAGATAACAATTAGTAAAAAATAAAATCTATCGACTAATTAACGTTTTAATGGATAAAACCGCAATCGGATTTTTGTAACTTTAGGATTTTACTTCAATAATACCTAATATAATACTTCACATACCATACTACATCAAATTCGATCCAGGTCTTTGCGCAACCTAAATATTTTATCGTAATGCCATTTTTAGTGTTGCCCATCCTAACTCTTGAAAATCTTGAAGCGTGTAAGATATTTGGCTGACAAAAAAGCGGTTACTAACGAATTACGGCGTTGTCGGTGGCGCAGCAGTCGCGGTAGAGGCTGATATACACGTTTTAAATCTCAAGTAGCACAATTCTTTGAGTGATCTACAAGTTATTATTCTGAGTCTGCATGTTCTTTGCGTCCATTAAATTATTATTGTTTGTAATGTCCCTGTGACACCGAGCGAATTGAGGTATATTAAAAAAACAATCTTAAGAACTTACCAAATGAAGTAGCAACATTCGTAATAAGTGCAGCTAGTCCCGATGCTATAAAGAATCTCTTAGGTTCCGGATTCAGTCCTATCATGTAGTACGCAATAGTGGTGAACACTAGTGGTATGGTCGCGAACACAGGGGCTTCTGCGAGGGTCTTCGAGAGGAAATATACGTCAGCCCGATACATCCCGTTGTGGTGCTCTCGTATGAAGATTGGGAGCTCAGAGCAGAATACCTGGGGGAAAGGTTATACTACTGGTTTAGGCAGCATACATAATTTCAGACATGGAAATCATCATAACAGCCAATTATTGTCCCACTGCAGGGACGGGTCTCCTAATACCACGCTGGCCAGGCGGATTGGTATAGGGTTTAATTTCAAGTTTTCCTTCTTTTTATTTCGTAAAGATAATATTCACGGATAGTCCCTCAGTCGGTTTTTACGACACCCATGAGATGAGATGGGGTGGTGACATATTGTATTCTTTCTCCGTCACCACACGGAGGCACGGAAGTATTGGGAATATAATTGATTTTACCAAAAAAATATAATTGAGAGTCAAGGTGTATCAAAATGTAATCAAAATTCTTTTGTGTTATTAAAAATTTGGAGAGGCAGACCTATTGGATTGACATTAGGGGTCTGGAACACTACCCACTACTACACTAATAGGTTAGTATGGTTTTAGTAGCTACAAGTAACTCTCAACTGCTGCACTATCTATAAAATTATGATTGTTGTGAGTTGATACTGGTTTATTAATATTATTGGTCTCAATAGCACAGGAATTTTAAAATTGATTAACAATTCTACACTTATCTTCTCATCTGTCTATTAAAATGACAGTTAAATGGGTTATCTGTCAAAGCAACTGAGGTACCATTGGATAGTGCAGCTCAGCTGCTCCGTGACAGACAAGGCGTTATTACGTATCAGCTAAGCGGCTTCTTGCCAGAGAGGCGTTTTAGTAAAAAGCAGCTGAGCTGCTTCGTGACAGACAAGGACTTATACACTTACACAGATTAAATAAATATTAAAGAGAAACAACTACATACGTTTATAACAGCGAATATGTTCTGGAAGGTCATGTTTGTGAGGAACATAAAGATGGCGCCGTTAATGTTCATCACTCCGTCCTGGTCTAAGTGTTGTCCGAAGTATATCACACCGATGAGAACTGATACCATCTACAACAATATAACAATATAGTAATAATACATATAAGGATTCTTTAAAGAATGTTATAAGTCAAAATATTGTCATATTGGCTTTTGAACATATTTCTGAGAGAATTATTGATCAAATACGTAAATACACACGATGTTATTTTCATTTAGGTGCCTCAAAATGAAGTTTTCATGTTTCCGAAAGTAGTTTTCCCCTTTTTTTTAACGTGTGAAAAGTGAAAATCCCAAACGATCTTTACGACACTGAAAGACACTCGAATTGGAAATGGAAAATCGCTTTTGAGAAACACAAGTTTTTGTTTTTCGGTCCAAATTTCAGGTTAAACCAACCGTAATATCCAGGTATAAGTAAATATAATTACTAAATATTACTTTATTTTGTAGTATTTTCTGGTAACCAAAGTATACCGTTCTCCTGACCCGTGTGTTATATAATTATGACACAAACTCATACTTACAATAGTCTGCAGGAAGCGCACTTTGATGAGCATAGGTTCCTTAGTAACAGATAGCCAGGAGCGCCACAGCACCGCGCGGAACTGTGCACACCAGGACGCTTTGTACGGAGAACGTTTGCCGCGGAACGTGGGACTATCTGACCACGGCTGGTCTGCCCAGCCTGATGATATCTTTTTCTACAAGAAAAAAAACATGGTTTTTGAATGCGAAAATGTTATAAAACGACACATATTAATACAAAAACAGTTGCAAGTATCCTCAATTAAAATACTTGAACAATGTCATTATCTAAATTATTTAGACGGACTAAGTACGCATATGTGACTACAGCCATCCGTAACTGAAAACTAAAATTAATTTTGCTGTAAGTTGAAGAATGATTTCTCGAATCAATTGGAAGCAACTACGATTCTGTGCAAGTTAATAACCTAGGTGCACATTTGGGACATACAAGAGCTGCTATGATATTACACAAAGCACCTATATTAATTAATAACTGTAAATATTTCATTTTTTTTTCTGGCTAATAAAGATTTAAAAAAAAATCGTACCTGATGATACAAAGCATTTTCAGCTTCAGCAGCAATCTTGCAGCCGATCTCAGACTTAGCGAAAGCCGTGCATACTGTGTCAATAGTAGTTCGAGTCGTCTCTTCTCTGCCAGGGACTCCAGCAAGGAGTTGGATGAAGTGGTCTGCCGGGTTGTAGTTAGGTGGACATGCTGCTCCTAACCTGTTTGTTAAAGCTTTGTTACTACTTTTGTACTGTGTATTCAATATGTTTTTTCCAGTTTTAAGTCCACTAAGAGAGATTAACGGACACAAATACCTAACATTCAATCTCTAAATTATCACTTGTTAACAATTGTCCGTGTGGTGACGGAGTAAAATACAATATGTCACCACCCCATCTCATCCCATGGGTGTTGTAAAAACCGACTAAAAGACTATCCGTAAACGTTATCAGTACGAAATAAAAAGAAGGAAAACTTGAAATTAAACCCTATACCAATCCGTCTGGCCAGCGTGGTATTAGTAGGCCAAGTATCCCTTCTTCACGGGAGGAGGCCCGTCCCTGCAGTGGGACATTAATGGGCTGTTATGATGAGATCACACAAATAAGTAATTATCTTGCGTTGGGAGTCGAACCTGCAACCTCGTTGCCGTATATACCACTGCTTTACCACCAAGTCATAAACAAGCATTTTCAACTCCTTAGAATACTTACTCTTTAAAGAAGTCATTTGCCTGGTCTGGTGAGCCGAGGAAGGCGACCTTGCCGTCTGCCATGATGAGTAGCTTGTCAAACATGGCGTACAACTCTGATGACGGCTGGTGAATTGTACATACTACTGTTTTACCCTTCTGAGCTAGACCTTTCAGCACCTGATAAAGGTTAATATTTATTTAGCTACTGTACTTTATAATTTTACTAGCGATCTGGCCTGGCTCCGCACGGGCACCTACTACAGAATGACCTTAAACAACGTTTAGGAAAGGCTTCATTAGACAATTACATTAGAAATCTCTACGTTTAAATGAATTTCTTCACTATATTCTGCATATATTAGGTAAACATATAAATCTTCTATCTATTAAAAAAATCGCATCAAAATCCGTTGAGTAGCTTTACAGATTTAAGCATACCAATGGAATAATAGGGACAGAAAAAGCGACTTTATTTTATACTATGTATAGATTAGATTGGGTTCTAAAACTTAGTATGAATATAAAATGTTCTACCTACTAGTCAAATGTGATGTGCTTTTTAAAAAATCTGTTGCATTAAAATTAAATAAAAAAAAAAGTCAATTGAAACCCTTGAGTTTTTTTTTAAAGTTTTTGCAGCATATTTATGTTTTTTGCATAAAAGCGACTATTCGATATTTTATCGGTGCCATATTATTATCTGATTTTATTCAATTCGGTAATTAATTAATGTATCTAAAGTAAATCACTGTTTACTGTGATTTTTTTTCTGTTGGATGTAAACAAACTGGTTACTTATAAGATATGCTTACAAAATTTCCATAATAACGCTATGGAATACGAGTAATACCATAAATATATGGCACAGAGAAAGCCTCAGTGAATAGTCACACGCTTAAATTCCATAAAACAGGTTTTCAAAATAACTTTATAAAATATAATGTACAATACTGTTTATCGACGTTTAAAATAGTTGTAGTAACACAGTAATTAATTTAAAAGATAGTTTTTTTTCTTCAAATTCAATTTTTTTTTTATTTCAAAACTAGAACTCACATCAGTGGGTTCTAGTTTTGAAACATATCTACAGACATTAAGTATATCCCACATATTATACCATAGTCCTTTGACAGTACAGTGACAGACTTTGTCGCTATTCAATTCGATAGTACTTTTATAAGTTCTACTTAACGATCATAAACTGCTATAGTTGCTTTTTTATGTCTAGCGGAACCCGCTGTCATAGTCCCTTTATACAAAATTTCATGATAGTTACTGTTTGCATTTGATTTGCAGCTATTAACAACATTGTAATCAGTTACATTTCCTAATTATTTACGACTTCAAAAACAAACCTGCAAAACATTCTGTGCCATGAACGAATCCAGTCCCGAAGTTGGTTCATCACAGAACATGAGAGGTGGGTCCGTGAGGACTTCGCTGGCGAATGAAAGTCGCTTCATCTCACCTCCAGAGATACCCTTCAAGCGGCCCGGTATACCTATTACTGTGTTCTGGCATTTTGTTAGCGCCAACTGGGGTACAAAGAAAAAGAAAAGATAATTTTAGGAACAGTTATAATAGGTGTTTAATAAAAGGAGAAATTGCACATGTGATGATAAAATGAACAAAATTTATTGTAATAAGATTATGTATGTGTGGACCCTAATTTAGATTAAGAGTGCCGTACACCAACAAATCTAGCACATTTTCTTTCCTCTTTTTACTTGCAAGGGTTTAGGCTGATCTTGTATTATTTAGTGCAGTAGGTATCTGAGTCAAAAAGGTATTAAGTAGATTCTTTTTTATTTTGTTAATTAGGAAAAATTTACTACGAAGAAATCGTGTGAGCTTAATTTATAAATTACGATTCTTTATCTGTTTTAAATGATTTATTATCAAAAAAAATCAGTGTAGAAATGCAGACAATAATGACGATTTCAATAAAAAAATCGACTTCCAATAATAATCGCAAATGTAGCAGTTTCCGTTATACGATAAAATGTGCATTGGTTTCTAAATTTATAGACGACTTTTACGATTCAAGCTCAGATTGAGTGGTGTCATGACCTATTCCTAAAATATTACATTCCCATAATGGCCTTATTGATTATTTGGTATTTTATCCCCTTATCTAAACCAGAATTCTACGTTGACGGATATATTTTATGAATAAATTGGTGCTAAAAATAATATTTATAATGCTTGCATAACTCTCGCCTTGTTGTCAAGCGAACTAATTATTTTGACGTCATTAAATCTCAACCAATCAATGAAAAGTTATGCCATTCTAAACAATTATTACTAAAAAAGTAAAAATGCCAAATGTCAACATTATTACGAGTTTTTAATTGTTTTAATTATTACGTTTGGAAGAGCGTTGAACTACTTAAATAGTTTTTGTATAAAAATAATATAAGGACTTGCTTCTTTAAAACTTTTGTTTTTTTAAGTTGAAAAATATGCTTGAAGTGTGCGTGCCATGGTTCAACGTAGTTGTTGCCTAAGTTCGAGTTACTATACCCTTAGTTCGGAAAAACTCTTGAGTACTATCTTTAACTTGTAAAAACTTTCACGAACTCGAAGTAAGGGCAATAATGTATTAGCTAACATTGGTCTCTTTGAGGGGGAGTTTAACTTTAGTAGTTTAGTAAAGTATGCGTACTTACTTCTGATATAACTTCTTGCACACGACGCATACGCTGAGCGTATGGTATGTGGCGATCCATACGCACCAAAGCCTGAGAAAATATAAATTAATAAGGCAAATGTTTTTAAATATTTTATCCGTTATGGATCCACCACTGACCTGGAACTGGCGGGCTAAAAGGGGCCCCAATAAATCGGACTACTGACTAAAACGCAAAATGCTTTTTTTTTAAATTAAAAAGGTAGGATAAATAAATATCTAAGCACATATATGCCTACTTCTCATTGTCTAACTGGTTTAGAATCTGCTCGTTCAAACGTATGGCCTTGAACAAACACAAGCATTTAAGCAGAGTAACATTAACCCCAAACTACGTTGGTAATGTAATAAAAACTTGATAATTATTATCAATTTTTCATTTATTTAGCCGATTGAGCTAGAATGGGACATTTCTTCGCGTCATATACACATATCATATATCATAATGACGGGTTGGTATAGAGATGAATGACTTCGAGTGTTCCTGGTCTTTAATTTCTTGTGATAAATATAAGTTAAAACAAATAATTTATTTTTTTAACAAACCAAACAAGCATAATAGCTTTGAGCGGCAGTTTCGACTGCCGCTCAATGTTTTTATACCGTCAAGAGATTCGTCTCTCCACACGTATAAGTACTAATATACAATTAAAGTTACCGATATTAAGGCCTTAAGGACACGGAACTAAAATTATTGGTACTGTTTCTATTCTTTTTTTTTCTGTAACAGATTAAAGAAAAATAAATAAATAGGAGCATATTACCTACCTGAAAGATTAAGTGCTCCTTAACAGTCAAGGTACCAATAAATAAATCTTGTTGCTGCACATACGCTGACAATGCAGCCAAAGCGTCTGGTGTTGCTGGCTGGCCGTTTAAAGCTCTGGTTCCAGTCGATAGTACTCCGGCTGGAGAACGGAATGTTAGTGTGTTGAGCAGTGTGGTTTTCCCTGCACCAGATGATCCCATAATAGCGAGCAATTCGCCTGGATATGCTGCGCCATTTACTGAAAAATGCAATAAGTAACTTGAGTAAATGCAACGATAGTGCCCAATTTTTAATATAATAAACTATAATCCGTCTGGCCAACGTGGTATTAGTAGGCCAAGTATCTCTCCGTCACAGGAGGAGGCCCGCACCTGCAGTGGGACATTAATGGGCTGTTATGATGATGATGATGCCCAATTTTTGTATATCTCCCACATACTCAGCAACTTAGCTTCGCTACACCATTATCTAATTCGAATTTAAAATCGATACTGCAGTAGGTAATCGAACTCTGCATTATTGGGCTCTTTGAATTTCACTAGAATTAATTTTATTTAGGTGAAAAATGGAAAAAATATTAATTTCATATAAGACATGTTAGTGACATTTATGAATATCTGCGTTTTTATATTGATCACATAAACACATCTAACTTAACGGCTACGTTTACTGAGGGTTCGGAACACTAGCATGTCAGAGATGATACCCACAAGAAACTGTGCTGGGTTCCCATTGCTCTTTTTGGTGATCACTTCTCAAAAGGTAGATAGATAATTCTTTTTATGAAGGGACCTACAATTATAGAAAAAAGCGCTGCAAATAAATTGCACGAATCTCTTGTTATCAATAGAAAATAATAGTAGGCAAGTAATTTTATGTCATTATCCATTTATGAGGTGAGAAGTAGCGAGATTAGAACAACAATAATGAACAAAAAGAGACAATTATCTGTAACAAAACCTTACTCACCATTTCTTAACAACTGCTTTCTCTGTTGAAACATTCCATTGTTGGAATTTTTCCAGAAGTTCCAAAACCTTCGCCTTGATCTGGACTCTGTGGCAAAGGCATTAATATCTGCCCATGTGTAGGTCACTTTCTCAGTACTTCCTATAGTACCGTAGTTACGATTTGTAGGTATTGCTAAAGTTGTCTCGTCGCCGCTGCCTCGATGTGATCCTTCTGGAGTGCGGCCATTCTTGTTGTAGAAAAAAAGGAAAAATTAAAATGGTTATTGTTGTTAGAGTGCTAGTTAAATAAATAAAATAAATAGATAAATATTCCTCACACTTTCACACAACGCCATCTAGTCCCAAACTAAGCAGAGCTTGTACTATGGGTACTAGACAACGGATAAACATACTTAAATACTTTTATTTGTTGTTGTAAATACATACATATTGTAACATACATACAAAACACCCAGACCAATGCAAAGAATCATGTTCATGCACACAAAGATTTGCATTGAGCGGGAATCGAACTCGAGACCTCTGCGTAGCAGTCATCTTATACATATAACCACTACGCCACAGAGGTAGTCAGGCTAGTTATAGGAGGCATCGGTACCTACAGTATTGCTTCGTCAATTATGTATCGTCGTTGAAAAGAGTTCGCAATGCTCTGTATCAATTTTCTGTAGGCAATCATTTACCGGATAGTCCCTTAGTCGGTTTTTACGACACCCATGGAATAAGATGGGGTGGTGACATATTGTATTCATTCATCCGTGAATTTTATCTTTACGAAATAAACCCTATACCAATCCGTCTGGCCAGCGTGGTACTTATTAGTATAATAATAAAAATAATTAGGCCCTCCGTCACGGAAGGAGGCCCGTCCCTGCAGTGGGACATTAATGGGCTGTTATGATGAATCATTTACCTATCCTTACCGAAATAGGTAGGCTGTGATAAAAATATAACCTATGTGTGACTCTATAGTGTAGAGACTATAAGAATTGATAATTTTCTCACGTTGTCAAGCAGTATGTACCTACGTGTATTTTTTTTAACCATAATCATTAAGTATCATTTAAAATACAGCAGCGGAAAGATATTACTATGTAGGTATTAATTTTCTAATTAAGAAAACCGATTATAATATTATGCAATTTTATTTACTCGGATGATTCATAATTAGTCTTTTTTTTAGATAGAAACCTAATTACTAAGACAATTACATAAATTGATTTTGTTATAGAATCGATTTGGAAGTAACAGCTTAACAAAACAAAAATTTTTGTTACTCGTAATTCAAATAGCTATTATATTATTATCCTTACGAATCCTAACGGTATATATGTTACGGGCAATTTGATAAGTCCGGGTACTATTAATAATGACCGGTCTGTATTCATAATGCCCGACCCAATTGGACAATGTGATTAAAACAGCACAATTAATCACTTTTCCCGGCCATTATGAATAATGCCTACCCTATCTTGGGCAAAGTAATAAAATAGGTAAACGTTAGTGTTTTTGTTTATTAAATGAAATTAAACTTACTAAATTTTCATGAAAAGTTAACAAAAAATAAACTATTGGACATAGTAGTTTTAAAAATAAACATTTTACTTAAATGTTTCTGGCACTCGCCGGCCGCTACCGCGGCCCGCTCGCTTCGCTCGCTCGGCTCGTGCGCGTTGTGGTCGCCATACTAACCTAACCTAACCAACTGTTTCTGACTTTTGGCTTAATTTTAGGTTTTAGCTTTTTTTTAAGCTATCTCAAACACTAACTTATTACATCGACCACGGGCCGTCGGCCATTATTAATAAGGGCCGGTCAATGTGATAAATTTATCACTTTGGCCATCGTTATTGGACATTATTAATAAAGGCCGGTCCTTATTAATAATGCCCAGTTAATCACGTTGCCCGTAACATATATATACTCGGCCCGTCCCTGCGGTGGGACATTAATGGGCTGTTATGATGATGATGAAATAGGTATAATAATATCTTGCGTGAGATTAGACCACACACAATTGTTTTAAAAGACAAGAAGCCTTTACATAATTATATTTACCTAATGAATCCCACCCTAATACAAGTTAAAGTTAGTTCTAACGAAGCATAAAATAATCGTTCATCCACCGAAAATAAAAACATGTTCTTATAAGAAACCTACAATTTCGGTTTTTAATTACCATACGGAATTAAGGGTACTCGATATCCGGAACAAAGTATCATGTTACTATTTTGTTACATATGTACTTAATACTCTTTTAAGCCGACTTGAGCTGGCAAGAGCTGGCTTTTAGGCGTTAAGTTTGTCGCTAAATATCTTAGCTACTTACTGTGTTTGCGAATTTGACGTAATGTCATTGACCGATAAGTAAAGGTGGAAAGGGAACATAGCAGTACTCTGACAACGTCTGGTTATAATGCCTCCTTAAACCTATATATGTGTCGTATTGCTGGACATTGCTACAATGCTATCGTCATTATTTGTACCTAAAATTACATGATAGCCCTCTTACTCAAACTGATAAATCCATGGATTGCAAGGAACCAAGTTTAATTCTGAGAATATTACTTTTACACAGAAAGAAGTAAAACTTGAAATTAAACCCTATGCCAATCCGTCTGGCCAGCGTGGTACTTACTAGTAGGCCAAGTATCTCTCCGTCACGGGAGGAGGCTCATCTCTGCAGTGGAACATTTATGGGCTGTTATGATGAAGTTTAATTCATTTATTGTCCCTCATTCACGGGTTACCTGACACCTTCATTTGTCTGTATCTTATCTGTCCCTATTCCAGAGCCTTTGTTCCCCAGTTTCTGTGCTCTATGCCCTTCCCACTGTCACTTAAGAGAGACCATTCGCCATGCCGCTGTTACTTTCGTTCTCCAGCGGATCTCCTCTCTGATTCGAACAAGCATTTAACTTAGCAAACTTTCATTTACTTCAAATACATTATCTATGCACAGTAATTGCCTTATCCTGAGTTTGTCATTACAGAAAATTTATATTGATTAAAATATGAAAAACTTTTTCTTATGGACAAACATATGAAACACGACTTAGGTAGGATACAGATCAAATATTTTTTTTATAAATCTCATTCATTTAAAATAGCCATACATCATATAGATTAATTCGGCTAAAGATTATCAAATATTTACATAGCTTGATATATATAAACAGATGCATTTATCGTTGCATTCATATATACTTTCATTTATGAAGGGAAGTGACCTATTTCATTGCGTTCGCAGCGATCAATGAAATTGGTTCTTAGAATTTCATCTTACGGCCTTACTAGTTATATCCATGAGTATGAGTACCATTAGAATTATTAGTTTTGTGATAATTCATAACAGCTAATTATGTAATGGTGAAGAAGAATCACTTAGCCTGCGCTGGTCAGACAGTGGTTTTAATGTACAGTTTTCTTTCTTGTGCTTTTGTATAGATAGAGATTCTTACTCCGTAACTACAGGGAAATATTATGACTAGGACGTTTTACCTTATGTTTTACGTTACGTTTTAGAGGCAGTATGTTCCTAATACCGAATTTGATAGAACCCGCGAAATGTACTGTAGTTTTTATAAAACGATAGTAGTTCCTAACATTACAAGGAGATGCAATGACTAGGTATAAGTCAGATACAATGACTAAGAGACCTCCTCGGTAACATACCTCAAAAAAAGAGCAATTGTAATTGTAAAAGAGGTATGTAAGGATATGCGTAGTATCTGCCTATCTCCGTGGGGAACAAGACATTTTGTATGTAGTTTAGGCTAAATCAAATAGCTAAGAAAGCTTGAAAAAATGATGAAACAGATGCATAATAAAACCTGTTTCTACTTTTTGTAGCCGGCACACTAACCTATGAAACGGAACATATAGAGCCTTGTGGCATATTAATAAGTAGGTATTTATCTATATAACTACTCTATTAAACGTGGATTATTATTATTGCCGATTCTTTTCAGCTTGGAACGTGTATGATATAGGTACATAATTAGTATAGATGAAACAAAGCAGGACTGTAAGAATTGTATTGTATATTGCGTAGTCAGAGACTACCAGAAAGATGCCCATAGAAACAAGGAGTGAGTTTATTTTTTTTATCTTAACAGCCCATTAATGTCCCACTGCAAGGACGGGCCTCCTCCCGTGACGGGGGGATACTTGGCCTAGTAATACCACGCTGGCCAGACGTATTGGTATAGGGTTTAATTTCAAGTTTTCCTTCATTTTTATTTCGTAAAGATAATATTCACCGATAGTTCCTTAGTCGGTTTTTACGACACCCATGGGATGAGATGGGGAGGTGACATATTGTATTCTACTCCGATACCAGACGGATACTGTTTATGTTTATTTAAATATTTTGTGCAATTGTCGTTGTCTTAAATTGGGTATATAAACTAGGTACAGCTCTGGAAGAACTGGACCATAGTTTTTAAAATCTATTTTACTCTACCATTGCAATTATGTCGGTTCAAACGTTTTTGGTAAAAGCAACGGGATTTTAACACGTTAATAAAAAAATCATTTTTAAATTTATTTTTACACTATTTAGCACTCTTACCATTTTTCCAAATTCAATTAAATAAAAAAACTGGGTTGAGTAACTATCAAACACTAGCTTCTAGCTAATATACGTTAGCAAAGCAATCTATTTAAGATACCATGATTTGCTTATCATAAACATTGTGTATAATATCACTATTCAAAAGTATAGTTTATAAACTACATACGTATGCCACCTTTAAATATAAAAAAGTACCTACTTAATCCTTAACACGAGTCACTCCATAACGTATTTAAAAAAAGAAATACTTAACTAAAATAACGTTTTAGTTATTAAGCAATATCTAATTCAAATAGGTAAATACTTATTAATTATAACTTACGAGTATGAGTAGATAATTTATTATATTTAGTAAAATATTTCTATAATATTCATAATACATAACTAAATAATAAAAATAAATAATTAAACTTACATTAGGAGAATTGCTGTATGTAACACGTTGATTATCTACTGAAGATGTGATTAGAGGCTCGTGCTCTTCCGTACCGGCCGTCATAATTATTTATTTAAACAATACAATCACAAGAAAAAAAAATCATAAAAGCACAGGCATAATAATATTCATTCACTGAGTACACAAAAAAAAAAGAAACGTCACTATTAGGCGGGAAAAATGTCGGAGCGAGGGACGCTGTCGTCTAGCGATGTGTGGTTACGCTAGTTTTAACGAACATACTAAACTTCTCTATTGACTAATCAACTTGTGGCTCTTTCTCGTTGATAGTTCGGCCTATCTCGCGAGCCGATTTCGTCGCTATGTTGTCTCGAAATTAAATTACTTACTTAATTTGTAATATTTTATTAACTTTATGATTAGAGAGCTACTTAATTCAGTTGATTAAAGACTAAACTTTATTGTACTGTTGAATTCATGAGGGTCGGCTTCTTTCTTTTTTAACTAGATATTTTCTCACCTTTACATTTAGTGATTTTCATGTAGGTTCTTACCTACTCCAATTTACTGTAGACTGTAGTGAGATATTATTTCATTACCAGCAACAGGAAAAGGTTTTTTTACCATTTTATGTAAAGGTTTAGGATAAAGTTTTTATTTTTATAAGGTTTACATAGATAGCCTAGCATTAAAAACCTATCCCTCCCACTGTTTAGACGATTTACTATTTTATTATTTTTTACATAGTCAAGTAAAAAATCACAAACTCGTTTTGAAATTAATTTCTCATTTAGATATAATCTACTTAGTATGTATTTTACAATTAGATAAAAAGTGCTGACAACAATATTACCTATAAAAACTAATAGTTACCTACTTAGCATGCTTTAATTTATTTGATTTTATCTTGTATATTTTTGTAAAATATAATATAAGTATCAGTTGTTGTAGAGTCTAAGCTTAGTACCCAATGTGGTAAGTGTTGACACTCTTAGTATTCGATACTAAGTAAAGTATCACAAAACATAACAGCCCATTAATGTCCCACTGCAGGGACGGGCCTCCTCCTATGGCGGAGGGATAATTGGCCTACTAATACCACGCTGGCCAGACGGATTTAATTTCAAGTGTTTTAAGCCCGTATTGTCGAAGTTGTATCATCCACGCACCTTTATACCTACTTAGAGTAAAAATAAATAAAGTGTATGTAGATCCCTTTAGTTTTTATTACGAAATTACTCTTTTTTTAATTCTCAATTTAAACTTGGGTGAATGATTTCGAGGTGCAGCAAACAAATACATTATTTTATATCAGCCAATTGACGCACCTTCACTGCTGGACATAATAGGCCTCCTCCAAATAAATAATACTCAACGAAAAATGTTTTCAAATTAAAGGCTTTCCCACTTACTCATAAACGCCTATTAAATTTTAGTCAATTAATTAGCTTAATTCTTACGGTACTGTTTGGTTGGTTGGTTTTGCTAATAAAAATCTCGCTAAACAGTGACTAAATTTAAGAGGTGTTTATGAGTAAGGGGGTTAGTGTGGTAATACCACATTAACTACCTGATCCTAAGTAAAAGGATTTTCGGTACATTTTCCTTGAATCAATCAATCGTTTTTCTGACTCTACATTTTTTAAATAGGTATTAAAAAGAAACGACAGCCGGAACTTTTAATCAATTACGTGTCAATGCACGTGAGGAATAACAGCTAGCTAAATCTAGTCATAATTTATATGTTAATAATATGCTTCTAAAATTATTTTTTGTATTTATTTAGACTAGAATTCGCTAAGAATTTTATAGAGCTCTGTAATCGATAACGAAACTATTGGGCTTCTAATGTTACGAATACTTTATACTAATGGTAGTAAGAATATGTATATCAATTTAATATGAAAGAAGAATGCTCTATTTAAAAAAACTAGTTTGTTTCTTCATATATTTTAAGGATTTTCCTTCTTCACACATTCCTTGTCACATTTTATTAAGCCAAACGTAAGTACTTAACGTTCAAAGAAATAATTTATGATTTACATTGATTGTGTAAAATATCAACTATTCATTCATTTTTAGACGAATAAAAATGTCCACGTTCTATAAAATGCCACTTCCGGTATCCGACAGCTGCAGTTATTTAGCCACTTTGTCAAACTAATCGGCAATCACTGAATACTTACCAATATACTTACTAATACTAATCACCTTCACAGACTGCTTAAGAACGTCAGTGGATGTCCCACTGCAAGGACGGGTCGTACCTCCTCCAGAAGTTAGGAAACTTCTGGAGGAGGAAAGTTAGGAATTTTACATCCTTTTTTTCTTCTTTATTTTGGTTTCTTATAGGTAATTTTAGCTAACTGTCCCTAATCGCCTTTTAAGATAGCCTAGAGTTTGAGACATTATTTATGTATAGACTCTCCTCTATCTTATACAGAAACCAACGAGAATAGTCAGTAAACATTCAGAGAACTTCTTAGATTCATAAGAAGATAATCTCGATAAGTTCATTGCACTTATTGACCAAATAAATAGGTAGGTAGATGACTACTTACCTACTATTAAAATAGTACTCTTGCACATGTTTGGTCTGATTGGAGATAATACTGTAATTTATGCGTTCATCATGTCGTAAAAATGTTAATCTTGATTTATGTTTTTTTAACAAGTTTTGTTTTTTTTACGTTATTTATTTATTTAGGTAGTTTTTTTTAGAAATAAATAGGTATGCTTGGTAGGCAGATGGTGTAGTAAAAGCAATATTTTACATCTGACTTAGGGCATTAATTTTGAATGAGAATGTCGTGCATAGTATGTATCATCATCATATCATAATAGCCCAAAAATAACCCACTGCAGGGACGGGCCTCTTCCCATGATGGAGGGATACTTGGCTTACTAATACCGCACTGGCCAGACGGATTGGTATAGGGTTTAATTTCAAGTTTTCCTTCTTTTTATTTCGTAAAGATAATATTTACGGATAGTCCCTTAGTCGGTTTCTACGACACCCATGGGATGAGATGGGGTGATGACATATTGTATTTTTACTCCGTCACCACACGGAGAATCTATGTATTGGTTGAAACTTTATTACGAACTTTGCCAAGCAGTGCGGTAATAGTAAGACAAGTTTCCCTTGATTACTGAACGTGACTCGTCTCTGCAGTAAAATATTTACAAGCTGCTGAAGCAAGGGTAAATAAAATAATAAACAGTTGTAAGCGTAATATAATAATTTTAATTTATTCTATAAAATGACATTTGAGATAGATGCAAATATTTTCAGTAAATTACTTTATACAATAAACGAATCTATTACACATTTCGTTACGAGTACGATTATAAATGACACATGATAAAGGAACTATTGTATGTAGACTTGAGATGTATGTGAATCTTAATAATAACAATGATTTAGGAATATGGCTAATTAATATTTTGTATTAATATTAAACTCGATGACGAATAAATCTAACACTTAATCATTCAATAATATTTGGTGATAACTTATTACTGCTGTATTAGCGTTTACAAACACGCATCACCACCAGTATCACAATAACCGAACTAAACATACATCGTGCATAATACAATTAAAAATATAATTCAAACATACACATAACGCATTTTACATGTGTTCTTAACAAATACAGCTCATTTATCCACACATAAATAAGACAACGGTACTATTTACATTGCACAAAAGGAAATTGTGGTTTACTATAAAATATAATAAGGTTGCGAGACGCGAGGCGACTGCGCGGCGATGTCGCTATCAACGAGTCAACATCGCACAGCTCTCGTGTGACAAACAATCACACGTTTATATATTCACTAAACATTCACACATACACACGCCTAGTTTGATAACATTACAATAGGATTTATCTGTATTTTAAAATCTTTACAATCTCAAATTATACAAAAAGTCATTCATATATTCGTGGAGTACTCTCCCTCCAGTTATAATTAATACATTTATATAAAGTATCAAATCACATGTTTTATCTTAAATACGCCTCGACACTCGCGCAACGCAACATTTCAACTAAATCTAATCGATATTTAGCACTATATAGGAAGCATTATAACTCGTACGGTATACCACAGCCGTACTGTTAATTATACTCACATACACTGCACCACTTTTATAACAAAATTATTATTCTAGTCTTTAAAAAATCAAAGACGACCAAATTATTGTTCCGTGAAATTATAAAAAAAAATATATATAAATATTACCAATTCATGAATTATAATAAATTTATTTCTAATTAATCGGAAAATCTCTTCTATTATAATAATCAGCTGCGTTTATTTATTCTATTGTTCATAATTATTATTTAGTTTATAGAGTAATTAATAAATATGGGGAACAACAACTGTACAACAATGTCACTAAAATAATATTAAATTAACTTCACATCATGATTGTAATTTGTTTCTATATCATATTATATAAACATATATAAATTAATTCAACATTTATACATATATAGGCAATTTATTTTAAGCTTATTTCGTTTAATAATTACCATAATAACGAGCTGCATGTCCCCATATTTAAAATAGTTTATAATTATTGACTTGTATGAAGTCTACGGCGACTATTAAAACTATTAAAATACTATTTATGAATGCTCGCTAAGAGAAGCTACAGTTTCTAAAGGAAGTATTAAGCATTTATGGCAATAAAAGGCTTATGGAACTATTTGTTCGGTATGAGAAAACTGTATTACTTATCTTGATAATAAAATATGTTCTAATTTACATTCGTTTTAAAGATATCATATCGGCCAATGCCACGTACATATAATAGTCAGATACGAATGTAAACAAAGACTTTTGAAACATAATTAAAAGTCGGAATATTGGGTATAGCATAAAAGGAACTCAGTCTGTGTATATGTGTCAACATTCTATTTCCTAATAAGAGTATTAGGAAATAGAATGTTGGCAACTAACACAAACTGTATATTTGTGAACCTAGAATTAGAAAATGAACACTACTTAATAAACATATTGTATTGTCTTAGAAGTTCGTACAAATCGTATGTACTTATTTAATCGAGGCACTCAACTTTTAAACTTGTGCAAGTTTCTTCACTAAACTATCAAAACATTAGTTAATTACTGTTTAGATCGAATCAGATATTTCTTAAAAAAAACACAGAGTATTTCAAATATCAAAGGGCCATTCAACAACCGGTACTGAGACATTATTATTCATAGCCCCATAGATTTTTAGTTCACGTTTTAAGTAAAAATACGATTATTATAATTAATACGAAGGGCTTGTTACGTAAACGGCCAGTTTAACTGGTTTTGGGATGGTGAAGAAAATTCAGTGATTTGAAGATTCTTATACGAGCTGAGATTATACAGTTAAATACATATTTTATGTAGTATAAGTAATATACACGCCTTTGATTTAAGTAATATCGTATACTGCATTGAGGTAGATATTCTTTATTTTACCACGCAAATGGTTTTTTGTTTTCATAAGTGCGTAAGTGTGTAAAGGCTGATAAACTGACTTAAATTTACAGAGGCCGTACTTCACGTTACAACGCAGCTGTTTCTTAATTCTGAGTTCTAAATAAATAAACTCTCATATCAATTAGACAAAATAAATATTTTTTTATATTTATCTTTTATCAAACAGATACACGTGCTGCTGTTATTCACCTACTCCAAATGTATATAAACTACTGAAAACAAAAAATACATTAACACTCAGAAATATATAATTACCTACGGTCCAAGTTTGTATCCTAAAACACTTTTTAACCGACTTCAAAAAAAGGAAGAGGTTCTTAATTGTATTTTTTTTGTTTTTTTGTATTTGTTACCTGATTTCTCGAAAACGGCTAAACCGATTTGAAAATTGTTCAATTACACGGTAGATCAACTAGATCTAAATAAATTTTATTTGCAACTCGATTCTATCAGTATCAACTTTAGAGTCAAAGTTATTCAATCGACGAATCATTTCCACTAAGACTGATTACCAAAACATTTGAAATAGAATTGCCCCTCTGACAATAATATATAATACTCTGATATATTCTCCGTGTGGTGACAGAGTAAGAATATAATATGTTACCACCCCATCTCATCCCATAGGTGTCGTCAAAACCGACTAATGGACTATTTGTGAATATTGAGAAATAAAAAGAAGGAAAACTTGAAATTAAACCCTATACCAATCCGTTTGGCCAGCGTGGCCAAGTATCCCTCCGTCACAGGCGGAGGTCCGTCCCTGCAGTGGGACATTAATGGGCTGTTATGACTCTGATATATAATACAGTTTTCTCACAGACACACGTAAATACTAAAAGTAACATATTATGTGCGCTAGCGTAACATTATCTGAGCTTCGAGTTTTACTTATTTATTATTGTATTTAGTTATATATGTATGTATGTATATAATAAACTATTGCTAACTAATGCGACGCTTTCAGTCTACTGTTCACTTGGCAGTGTTAAATGGATTCATTATTATGTAGGTACCTAATGAATGCACTGTCTTTAATATTTAGTCTGTTTTTTAAATATTTACTGCCTTGTAATATTAGGGCGTAATTAGTAATTAAAACCGTACCGGAAAGCGCAGGGTGGGGAGACCCCTCACACGGTGGACTGACGACCTGGTTAGGACGGCGGGAAGCCGATGGATGAGCGAGGCACAGGACCACACAAGGTGGCAATACTTGGAGAAGGCCTATGTCCAGCAGTGGACGTCGATTGGCTGATATGATGATGAATAGTAACTGTCTAATAATTAAGAGCGTTGAGTATTTGATAATAAAATACATCGCGCGATGTGTTATTGGTTTTTTTTTACTAGCAACGCTGAGTTCAGAAATATGCCTAGTCAATGGCAGAATGCTAACCTTTTTTTGGACCTTATTTAGCCAAATCTAAGCTCTGGTCTAACTTAAAATAAAGCTAGAAGTATATTCTACGAAAATTGTTATAGAATATAATTAAGTGTTACAAATACGATAGTTGATCTTTAATCCAATGTGAAAGACTATCTGTTGCGGTCGTATTATGGAAAACTAGCAATTCGTAATAAGAGATTTGGATTTCACTACGTGTTAACAACTCTCTAATAATTTTATTATGATTTTTGAAAGTTTTTACACAGAGAGATACAAAAGTACCAAAAAAAAGTATAAAGTAAAGAGAAGCTATATGAACGTCACAAGAAACGAAAACAACGGAATTATTGTACATTGATATTCAAAAATACAAATACAAACTGTATAACTTTCCTACTCATGACGACCTCTGTGGCGTAGTGGTTTTATAAGATTACTGCTACGCAGAGGTCTCGGGTTCGATTCCCGCTCAATGCAAATATTTGTGTGCATGAACATGATTGTTTGCATTGGTCTAATATGTATGTATTCCATGTATAATTTGTATGTATTTACAAAAAAAAAATTAAGTATGTTTATCCGTTGTCTAGTACCCATAGTACAAGCTCTGCTTAGTTTGAATATTCATCTGGCCATTTTTTGGGAGGACGTTTTTAGAAGAATCTTAAAGGATGACAACTTAGCAGGGGTTTCAAAGAATTACAAATAAATCAATTTTAAAAATAGTCGAAAGCGAAAACCTTCACACTTTATCTTGAATGACATTGAAGACTAAGTAGAAGTTGAAATAAAACAATCAATAACATTGAAAGACACTCGATCTCCATTCGTACATTTCTAATACGCGTAAACACGTCAAAGTAGACCACAAAAGATCAGGAACATACTCGTACGTCGCGAGAGTATGACCCAATAACTTGATATACAATATACGTCGCAAACCGCGGCATTTCGCTCATGTTACAAATATTTCCACTTGATCGATCATACAGACTAGATAGTAAGACTGTGCATAACGGTACAATAGGACAACAAATATTATTGTAGCAAAGGCCACTTTATTCTGAGGTATAATGTTCGAATAGTTTCGTTTATTATTAAATCAACGCCATCTATTAAATAACCACATAAACTTTTCTTTTTTATTTCAAAATCTTTTTCTTGTAATTTCGATCAGGGCTGTTTTAACGGGCAATCACGCCATTAAGCTTAGGTCCCAATAGGCTTTTATCTTGAAATATACCTACGAACGGATTTAAAAAAAAATTAAGACTGGGTTGGCACTGTCCTGGCGGATTGTATGTCATATTACCATCCCATCTCATTAAAAGCGAGCGTTACAAGGGAAAATACCTTTTACCCCCTTTGTATATTCTAAGTAGTTTATTACGCTACATTTCGGACTAACAGCTAAAATCGAAATTACGTTTACTTTGTTCTTTAGACGCTTTCTGTAAATAATTTCAGATGATGTTAGCAGAAACTATTCGAACGATCAATTAAGGTAACACAGTGGCTATCTAAGTCTATTGGATGGCTTGATATGTGTTACATTCGAGGTAAAGGCATGTCTTTTGAGGTTTCTTGACGAATTTTATATTTAAATTCAGTCTGTAGTTCATTAGCTTTAACATATTCGCTTTAAGGATTATTTTGTTGGTACAGAATCTGACATTTTGATTCATAGAATTGACTCTGTAACACATTGATCGCCTTTTACTCCGCGCTTTTTAGCAGAGACGATAAAAAATAATTGCAAGGTGCTTATTGGTTTAAATGAGTAGTATTTCAATATGACTATTCTATGAAGCCTTTTATATTATTGTTTCAACGTTTGAGTCAGAAATAAAATTTCAAAACGAGATTATAGTAGTGTCAGATAAGATTAACGCATAATTTTTAGCGCTTTTTCTAAAAATAAAACTTTACATTTGATAATCCTCTCTATGTAGTTACTGTTTTACTTTATTTCCTACAGCCAAAGAGAACTGATTACATGTCTTTCACTAAGTAATGATTTTAGGGAAGTACAACTCGCGCAATCTCACTTGGCCGGATTGAAGTTAGCTTTCAGAGACGTTCGCGCAATGTATGACCCGGTCACAATATCGCGAGCCCTGGCGTCGATGACGTCACGTCGCGTCGGACGAATCACTGATGCGCCCGTGGCGAGCGCGGGGGTTGAAAGGAGAACGGGCGCGAGGTTCGCATTCCAGCGAGGTCTCTAGATAATATGACTGTGTTATACAGTCACTAAGAAAACACCCTCTCCTCGCCGTTGTGTGAATGGCCCGCTAAATATTATAACATTTGCGCAGTCTTTGGGCAACAACAACTTTGGCTAAATTAGATTGCGCGTTCTGCATTTGTAGACTATATTCGTGTATTATTCTTTTTTTACGGCTAGTACATATTGTTCGTAAGAGAATAATGACTTACATATAATCTAAGTTTCAATTTATTATTGTATATCATGCATTAAATGTATTGACAGCTATAAAGTCGAAACACACAATTTATTAGCAGTATGTTATATGGTTAATATTAATAAACGAACAATAGTTATAAAAACGGCAAGTTTCGTATAGTAACCAAGTACCATTTAGAGTTGTGTAGGTTACACTAGAGAATCATAATATTATTTCACGATTATTCTGTAGCAAACAACTTACCTAACTCTAAACGATTGATAAAGGCATATTCGTTTAATATAAAAATCCATAGTTATATATATTTTTTAGAGCATTTCGAACAAGACGACATACTATTATATGATTAAACCGTCATATTTTTTTTACATTACCAAGATTCCGACATTTTTCACAATACCCGGGCGTTAAAGACATTGCGCACGTAGACTAAGGGTTAAGGACTTTCTAGTATTCCGATTTTGGGTAAATATTCTAATGGTAATAAATTATCAGCTAATTATCAATTAATACGACAGCTTGAGGTAGCAAAGCTATTAGAAAACTTAAAAGCGACTTTTTAGTTTGATTACGAACGTATAATACTGCTAAGCCAATGATTAGAATGAAATATACCAGAACAAAAACATTCCACTAAAAATTATGTTCGACAAATTTGTATCTTAATCGAGTAAATCGAAATTAAACCGATTTTATTTTTGATATCGATATTATTATAATCGTCATAGTATTGATATAAAGTGATACGATTAATATAATATTAAGTGTGCCAACCGTTGTTTTTCACTTATTATATCTACACTTAAATGAGAGCAATTCATCTAATTTAATGAATAATAAATCACTATTTAAATGCACGATGTTAGGTAGAGTAAACCTGTTATTAAAATTACCTAAGATTTTTTCAAGTTATCATTTGGCGCCACTCAACTACAAATGTCATTAATGTCAAATTTGACATTAACCATAGACTCTAAAACTTGCCGGTAAGAGCCTATAAATTCAGCTTTCTGTTTTTGTGTATACTGAACCATTTAGAAAAAATGTTTATTATGTTTTTGGACATCGTACATTTAATGTGATTATACATTACTAATGCAATTTTAATAGTACTAGCGATGCGGCGGACTATTCCACTTTTCTCAATCCCCAACAATCTTCCAACTTACGATTAACTAGTATACGCATGCCTTAAACGAACAATATTATTGATACAATATTCTAACTAAAATTAATATAAATAATATCAATTTTATTGTAAATATAGTTAAACTTTAACGAGAACAAAAATAATTTCGAACCAAAAAAAGATTCCATTGAAAAAGTTTCCTTACTTTATGAAATTTAGACTTTTTTACATTTGCCTCATACAGAATGCATCAAAATAAAAATTTTGATTAAAACCATTAATAAAATTAATAAAGTATCAAGAAATATTAACCAATACCCACTTAACATACATACATACATAAACTCACGCCTTATCCCGGCCGGGGTAGGCAGAGACGACAGAACGCCACTTGTCACCAAAAAAAATATGCTGTCAGTAAAAAGTTACGACTTTATGAAAAGTATCAATACCCACTTAAATATTCCTTAAATCGATTCCTTCTACTAATGAGCTCATACTTAACTCGTCTATATCACAGCCATATCGTCCGCCGCACGCTTCGCAATACGAGGATCTTACACAAGTTATGACGTCATAATCTAGTCAAAAACTACTTTTATCGATAACTACAAGGTTAGTCATAAAATGTTTAAAGAGCCTAATATAATACGATTTCCAACAAACAGAGCGCGTCGAAGAGCATTTCACGTTAACCAAAAGAAATTGAGCCTTGTAAACAATTATTAAATTTCATTTTTGCATGAAATTTACTATTTGGAACGCGCACGTATGCCATGCAAAAATGAAATGTAAGGACTATACGCAAGGCTCAATTTTCTTTGGTCAACGTGAAATGCTCTCTAAGCGTTCCATTCGGAGGAAATCGTACATGAGTTTTTATATTAATGTTACATTTTAGAAATGTATTGTGTCTAAGACAAATTTTGCTATGATGAGCTATTTATAAGCAGCTATATGTATAAAAGACCAGCTAATTATATATAACTACAGGGTACCTTTACAAAAGCGCTATGATAATCACGCACGTAATGTCATAACGCCATTACTGATTAAAACCAAACTCTACCTACTCTCAACTATTCGATATTATTAACTTTAAAACTTTCGCGTATTCGATATTGTATATTTATTAGAAAGATACTTTTAAATCTCTACCGCTATTTAAAAGGTATCCTTAATGCTATTGGCATTTATGTATTTGTCTAATTATACATTAACTGCTTGAAAAATCATTTTTAATTTGTTTTTATTTAACTTAATTGGATTATATTCAATTACATTGTGACTCAATATGTGAAATCTTCTTGATCTTTGAGGTACAAATCAAGATTTACATTCCCGAAAGTAGACATAAAAATCTCAGCGTTCTCTTTCGCATTATGCTAAGTTTGCATTTTATCTTGTTTACTACAAAAGGTCAATGATTGTGCTTATTATCAACTTAATCAAAATAGCCTGTAAATCGGTATAAAACTTGGATGGAAACTGTTTAACCGAATGACAGACGTCTTGAAGACGTCTGTGGCCTGGACGCAGACGATCAGAGTTCGAGAGAAGCCACTTTCACGGGAAAATGTTAAGATGAGAGTCAGTCATAATTGAATATAATAAGTTAAATGAGTTCATACCGTATATCGCTGGTAATAATGCCTATATTTGATAAAAATCGCATTTATGTTATGTATTTTATCGATATAACTATATTAAGTAGTGATCATATTATGGGTGTGCTCGGAACACTGTACCCATACACTATGATACATAAAACACTATCAGTCTTTGGACAACCACGCCCCTTTCTTAGATACTTTTTACAAAAAAGCATAAAACATATTTTAATTAATTGAATAATCAAATAATTTAGTTTATTTTGTTAAACTTCTCCCACATCAAGACCATATTTGTAGAGACTTTTACAGAAATTAACAGACAGAAAAGATTATATCTAGAATCATGTCAATCATTTGTAGATCGCACAGATTATTGTATTTCGTAGTTTTCGAACTCTCAACCTTGTTGCAGCCCTGGTAAACGGGGTACCAAATACTATGCTCGTGCTATTATATGTATAAGGTACGTAACAATTATTTCTTCATGATGGATTCAAACAATATAACATAAATAGTATCTAAGAAGGGGACCAACACACAATCTTTCAATCTTAATAAAGAATATACAGTGACCGAGCCATAATAAACACGAACGTACAATAATGTATGTAAGAAGCAATTTTACTAAATATGTGTTGATAATATTGAGCGAGTGACTACATTAGGAACTTATTAAAGATTATAGGTTGTTTTAGTAAACAATTCAATAAAATATGATCTTAAAAGAACACCACTTTTCAACTTTCGCGTTGCATCTTTTAATTAAACGTACACACAGACACAAAATAAATATAAATATTATGCTGAGTTAACCTCCCGTTTATTTTTAATACTTCTAAACAAATCGGTATTTTTCTATTGAAATTAGCTGATGCAATATAAATATTGTAATTGGTATTCATAAAAACGATTTCTACTGCTTAATATCCCAAATAACTGTAGATACGTAGGATAGATAGTAGGTAGGAGTGGTTAAGAACACATAAGGCCTCCTTTCATGTTATCTAGTTGTAATAAAAACGACTACTAGAATGCACTGCGGTGGGACGTTAGACTGCTGTATATATTAATGGATGGTATATAATGTAGTACAAAATAACACAACAGTTACACTCTAAGATCAATATCTACAGCGTGTCTAGTTAGATAATATGTTACTATAATAATCGATATCTTTTATCGAATTTGCATTATCGAGTAGATTTCGATTAAGTTTATAGTAAAGTCAGTCTAGACAAATGAATCTCTATTTTGAACTGCTAAATCGGCAAGATGGACCGAGTGAAGTCATTTCATCCTACAATCCGTTGCCGTCTTTCTAAACTGTTTTCACGTTTATCAGCTTGTCCATAACCATCATATTGTCGCATCATTGGGCTACACTTCAATCTATGTCCTTTATGTAAATCATCAATACCTTTAAAATATTTAATCAGAAAATTCACTAGCGTCTATTACCTAGGCTACCTACTGTTGTACCTACACAACATGCAATATTATTATCCGAAAATGAGTTTTATTACAACGGAGGAGGTTACGTCTAGATTGATTTGTAAGCACTTAATTTGTCACTCGCTCTTATTCGACAATTACGTTCGTAATAATTGACCAATATTCATTACATAGCGTTGATATAGTTAAGGTACCATAAGACGAATATAAAGCCATCTTTAGTATTAATTATATCAAACTTGTATCTAAATGGATGAAAGATTAATTTAGAATGAATCTTAATGCCATGAAGATAAAGATCATACATACAGTTACTTGATAATTCCGTGTTAAGATGTAATTTTACGAAAAGGTGTTTTCATGATCATATACAGGGTGGCTCATTCAAAAGGGTCAGTATGGGAAAGTCTTAAACTATAAGTCATACGAAGATTTGTTCTTAGGAACCATGACACCGATTTTGATAAAAAGAAAAACTGCATTCATACATTTGAAAAAGATACTGTACCCAGCTGGGGAATCGCACCCGGTTGTTTTGCAAAAAAAAAAACTTATACTTTTTCTATTTAAATATTGATTCTGTAGGTCTTAAGCAGTAAATATCTCTATGAAACATTATGTCTTAAATGAATAAAATGCATTTTTTTCACATACTTAAATTTATTATTATTTATCTTGTTCAATACAATATTTAACACGTTTAGGTAACGATCTTCTTATTGCATTTTGTATCTTCATGCAGCTAGTTATACTGAAACGTTCCATTTTCAAATGAGGCTTAACTTAACACGCGTCTCTGTACCTATCTACAATATCTACATACTTTATGTGGGCTTTTCAATTGATTGTTAGTGTTTGATTAATAGAAGTAAGTAGTTGCATGATAATAATATTACTGTAGATAACAAAACTTCCTTAAAAGTTTAATGCAATGCCACATGATTATGTAACACGGTGTATGTAACTAGTAGAGGGGTACAAACAACCGTAGGGACAATTTTACATGCCTGAACTTGTTGAATATTGTAATGGTGGTCACTTCGAACACCTACTATGATAAATTAAACTATGTGAAAACAATGCATTTTATTCATTTAAGACATAATGTTTCATAGAGATATTTACTGCTTAAGACCTACAGAATCGATATTTAAATAGAAAAAGTATAAGTTTATTTTTGCAAAACAACCGGGTTCGATTCCCCAGCTGGGTACAGTATCTTTTTCAAATGTATGAATGCAGTTTTTCTTTTTATCAAAATCGGTGTCATGGTTCCTAAGAACAAATCTTCGTATGACTTATAGTTTAAGACTTTCCCATACTGACCCTTTTGAATGAGCCACCCTGTATATTCATCATAATATTCCTTTCTCTTGTTTATAGTCTTCCCTTCCCTTTATGGTCGCAGTTCCAACATTTCATTGCACTTTAAAGTAACATTTATTTTTTGCTCTTATGATTGTCAATTAAATTGATCTTCAGGCAACAATTTTTTTTTTGAAATCTCATTTATTTAAAAATAGCCATACATAATTAAGTCGGCTAGGCAACAATATTCCTTTTTATGTAAACGTGCACTCTAATTTCGGAACTTAGAAAGTTGATATACTACCAAAATACATTTTAGATTCAAATTAGATGATAATTATCAAAGATTCGTTGTTTATGTCAAAAAATAATCCAAAATGTTATTAGATATTAAGTGACGAATTAGTAAGCTATTGCGCAATTCTTACGAACATTAAGTCGATCACAAAATTATACAACAATTTCAAATATTACTCAACAACAGCATTAAGAGCTAATTAGTTTCAAACCGCAAATGATTCCTAATAATTTGTTTTTTGTTAAATAAATGGTGATTTTTATTATTTCATTAATCGGTATTTTTTATAATACGTTACACATAGTTGTAATTGCTTCGCCATAATATTACGTTCTAAAATGGACCTTAACATAATCATTTCAAGTATTTCTTTTACTCTGTTACGACTAAATTTCTATTACCGCTACACTTCATCGTTTTTCCAGATGTTTAGATTTTTAACAATCAAATATTATTTGATGATGTTGGTTATGGTATGTATATATTGAAGACTTGATCACAAAATGTGTGATCGTCATTAGTAAATTCCTCAGATTGATTTTTGGTAAACTGATGACACAATTTTTGACTCGATACGATACGATATTTTGAATTAACTTCAACGTTAATATAACATTTATCGACTTGCGTTAGGAGCTAGTATCCTTAGTCCAAGTTTATCAATACGATATTACTTTTAGCATATATTCAGAATCTGTCAAAAGAATGAGTTGATTGAGCTATAAATTAATTCGCTTATTCGATTTACAATTGATTGTATTCCGTTCATAGAAAATGTAAAGTATTTTCCATTGACAAATTCGAACTGAAGCTTATGTATTTGTATTTAGGCAGTGCAGTTAAGACTTTTACTATATAGTTTATGAAATTACGTCCAAAGCTCTGATTGGTATGACTCTCACCGCGAGGCAATCACGGCATTCGATGCGCTTTACGTAATCCTATACTTTATACAGTTTTATAGTCACGTTTCTCAGGTCAGGGTATAAATCTATACATTTATACCCTGACCTGAGAACAAATGACAGCTGGACACTTTGGTGTTTAAATATGACTTATTTAGATAGAATATTGTATATTTTGCACAAAAGTACACTCTTATGGCTAACGCAGACCTGGACGGCATGGCAAAGTATTTTAATTTTTACTAATGGAAATTCAAAATCCCTTTCAATGCCGCGGCATCATTTTAAAGCATAGCAATTTATGTCGTATTTCTGTAACAGTACGGTTGAATTTCCATTAGTAAAAATTAAAATACTTTGCCATGCCGTCCAGGTCTGCGTTAGCCATTATGGATCAATTATGAAGCTGCTTATGTATTTAACTTGCGATATTTAACTTTCGGTTATTAACACCTTGATAACTTTTTACTACCATATCACATTGACATATTGATCAACTAAATGTTCCAAACGCAAAAGAGGTAATAAAATTGTACCTCTGTGCAAGCAATAGTACAGACAGCTACAAAGAAATCTCACCCCTTTGGCGCGCTTTTATATTTAAAAGGGGGTTACATTTCTTTGCAGCTGACCGTACATAAATATTACTATTTGTCCATACAAGACAAACATTTACGCGATGCCGTACACTGTCATATCCATATAATTTCATATTAATAATTTAACATAATATGATACGTAAATCTTTTAGCAAGTATATATTACTTACACAATTGATGTTTTATTTAGTAGTATACGTGTATAATTGTAGGTATGTATAACAGACATTTTTGTCGTTCACAATGTCTGCGGCTGTCGCTTGTCGGGGCGGCGACGTAGCGGCCTGCCCACAGGTCACTGTCAGTTATTCTTGTCGAAGTTGTGTATCGCCCAGTTGAATGATGTCGTCCACGAATTCTTCATTGCCTCGTTAAACTTCTGACGGAAATGTTCCATCGCTTTTTCTTCTGATAGATCCATAACCTGAATAAAAAAGAATACTTGTAATAAGATGTCTTAACCCTTTTACAGTGCCGCCAGCAGACTCAATAGTAAAACAATGCACGTGTACCATATATGGTACACTGCACTGGGAACGTGTTAAAATTATAGACAATCCTGAAGGTCGCAGACATTCATGGACTGTTATGAATGACCTCAACAGACGAAAGGTAACTTGGCCTGCTACCACGTAACGAAACCATAAGAAGGATCTTTCGGTTTTGTAGAGAGAATACATCAGTACTTTACCTTAGTTGCTTTGATGGGACGGGATTTAATAAGGGAGATAATAGTTATACAAGCTGAATTTAGCATAAACGCAACTGGGAGCTTATACCATACCTATCCCCTTACTCATAAACGCCTCTTAAATTTTAGTCAATTGATTAGCTTAAATTCTTACAGTTTTGTTTGGTATAAAGTTGATTTGGCTAATAACAATCTCGATAAACAGTGATTAAATTTAACAGGCGTTTATGAGTAAGGGGGCTAGTGCTTATAAAATTAAAATACAGTATAGCAGCTTCCACAGCCTGCTTTAATAACAACAATAATAAAATATGATAGATACAATTCACCTACAATCATTTAAAATCACAAAGTACTTACAAGTGTTTCTCTAAGATACTGCAAATCCTTCTCGGAGCTCAGTTCAGGCAGACCGGTAGAGATCATCATTGAAAACAACGATAGTATAAGGTGCCCATGCTTCCGTAGTATTTGAAATGCCTGTTGATAAAATATAGACACTTAGTATAACATATACTACTAATATTCTACATAGTACAGAGATTCTAGTATAGTTTTATTATTATTCATATACTAATATTATAAAAATTCGAAATTCTGAGCGAATTTACAAAGGTTACATATTGTGTCTGTGTAATGTTTAAATTTTAGATCATAGGTTCAATTTTATTAAATTAAAGTTCTACAACTATTGCATTAGGTTTAAGTTCCTGTAAAAATAGTTGTAAGTAGTTTGTAAATAAATAAATAAAGAGGTAAAGTTTGTGTTTGTGATGTTGTAGGGGGTAATCTCTGGATCTAATAAACCGACTTAAAAAAATTCTTTCTGTGTTGAATAGTCCATTTATCGTCATAGGCTATATTGTATCACGCTATGACCCATAGGAGTCGAGCAGTAATGAAATATGTTGAAAAAACGGACGCGTTTATTTCGCCGCCCAACGAAGTGGGTACGGGTCAGCTAGTTTATTAACAAATTAATAGAGCGCGCCTTTCTCACAGAGCGTCGCGACACTTCTCTTATACAGCGTCGCAACGCCATTCGCGTTATGTTTAATTCTTATCGAATCATTCTTAACTTAATCTATAGTGTCACCTCATTATGTGACCCGTTAAATTGGACCCACTATAGTATACACGGAATAAAAATCAAGTGGAAGTGCTAAGTACGCGTGTCACTAAGACGCGCTGGTACGCATAACTTGTCGCTGATGTCATAAGTAATACAAAACGCGAATTTTGGCGACAGCGGTTCCTACCGCTGTCGCCAAAAAACTATAGGAATAGTGAATTAGCTATATTGCATTTCCACTTAATTTTTTTGTCGTGATAGTATAGAATTAGAAAAAAAAAAATAGCATACACATACCATTTCGCAGTGTTCCTTGAATATTTTAAAGTCAATTGGTAGATTATCGCCAGAACCTTTCTGCCCTTTATTGATAACGTATATTATGTCGTGCGTTAAAACGAACGGTACCCTTTCTCTTTTGAAGCCGTACTTCTGCTTGAAATGTCCCAAGAAATGACCAAAGTCTATGTGGAATAGCTGTTGAAAGAAACATTCACACTGTAGTTTTATATAAAAAAAAGTATTTAAGTATGTTTATCCGTTGTCTAGTACCCATAGTACAAGCTTTGCGTAGTTTAGGGCTAGATGGCGTTTTATGAATGTGTGAGGAATATTTATTTATATAAAAAAAACTTTTTCTTACATTTGGCTGCCTCGGTCACAGGAACACCACGTAACACAATTATTTCTACCTCAAATGACTATAAAAGGCAAGATCTCCAGTGCATATTAATACTTTTTAAAATCATTAAGATGACAGGTAAAAAATACATAATTTTACCATTTCATGTCTTTCTCAGTCTAAAATAGGGTCACCAAGTCGGTAGGCAGTTCGTGTTGGAGAAGATTTTTAATATCGACGTATGTTTGTATGACAATCATTTGAATGTTTTTTGTGCCCCTGCGACCTAAAGGCTATTGATCCTTACTTGATTAACTTTGTAAACAAACACCACATATTGCAAATTCACTAGTTTTTACATCAATAATTGATATGGATGAAAATGTCTGGAAAGTATCATTAAACGTTTACGCAATAGAAAACACGTAAATTACTTTGATTTAAGCACTATCTTTCAATTTTTATTAAATGTAATTTTTTCCAACGTCAAATTTCACAGATAAATATTTATTTCACCATTTGACATTTGTAGATTCTGCAATTTGTCCTTGATTCCTACATAGAGAGATGAGATACATTTCTCAAAGGTCAAAGACTTGATTCCTATACATTTCTCAAAGTCTTTAGTCTGTGGTTGACACGACGCCATAGTTGTTTACCTTTATAATCAAGTCGTATAATAAATGTAAAAAACATAAAAACAGTGTGTACCTGTCCACTCCTTTTCACCATGATATTATCAGGATGTCTATCAGCTATACCAAGCACGTATGTAGCGACACAGTACCCAGCACAGCTCATTGTGAACTCGTCCACAGCCTTGTTGAATGCCACTTCATTATTCTCCGTATTCTTCCGAAGCCATTCTATAAAAACATACAAATAAAATTAATAATTAACCAAATAGCAGAGGCTACCGCGTAGTACCTTATCGTCGTGAAAGCGCTTCAAGTTCATTTATTTCAATCATTGTTTTCTGACTATTTTCTTCTTCCTTCAATGGCGGCAATGCACTCAAGACAAAATAAATGCAACATGCTACAAAATTAGTTAAACTATACTGGAGTTCACTCTAATAGGTAAAATTTGACAGTTGTAGTCTAGGGTTCAGTGTCTGAAATCTATTGGGAGATTTATCGATTCGAATGACAAACGATTAATCGATTTAAAATATGAAAAAGTTTTAAAGGTGAGATTGGGATAGGTGTAGGATTAATTAAAAAATGAGGTATAGTAGGTACACATAGTTGATCGACCACCTTTTTCAATTATGCAGTATTTTAGTGCAAGCGGACGCGGTATCATCTGTCCAAGACATTAACTCGCTGTGCTTTGTATTTAAAGTTTCGTCTATAAATATCACGTTGTTCCAGTTCCTTATTCTGTTCATTTTGCGAAGAAAATTACCTTCTACGACTCAAATCAACTGTCAAATTTAACCTATTATAGTGGAAATACTATAGTACCCTATAAGATTTGTCAAAACTACAATATTATACACGTATACTAAAGAATAATATAACACACTTAATATAATACTTTTGCATTAATATCACACTGCAGGAGGCTAATACCGAAAGGAAACTTGATACCATGATAGTCAGATTGTCTAATATAGAGTAAAACGTCACACTGGTCAGACTGATTAATATGAATTATGACCATGATTTATGAATATTTATCAGAATTGAAAGGAATGATGCTTACTTATATTAATGTTTCCTTATGCAACATTTGACATCAATTAGATGGGGTGTTGACACCACAAAAGATAACATATTTATCACCAATTCCATCTCTTTAACACTATATGAAGAATTGATTATTCTTCACATACAGTTTCGGTAGAAAATGTGAATGAATACTTGGTTGCGTGAGTGTGGAACGTAATACAGAAACACGCTTGTACGATATGACCGTACACAGAAAACGTGGCTCATAGAAATCTCTATTCCTAGAAAGCTCGTTTCGCCTAAAACTTTGTTCATAGAAAACATTGTTCGTAGATATCTCGGTACATAGGAATCACGGTTATCAGATATCACTGTCCTTATACAGCACCTTTTGCAGTAAACTCTGTTCGTCGAAACTACTGTTTTTACATACCTCGGTTCACAAAAAGGACCTCTGGGAAAGAAACTATTAGCACAAGCGTGTTTCTGTATTACGTTCCACACACAGGTTGCGTGATATCCCATATTTCCCCCTCCAGATAAAAAACAACAACTCACGTAATAACGTAGTTCTATTAATGGTTGAAGCGGCGTTGAAAAGCGCGCTCTGCTTCTGTATATTGGCGACCGTTTCAGAGTCTTCTACCACCTCGATCATACCCACCGCGTAGTCCATCGATATGCAGTTATAAGGGTTCAATCTGTAAGAAAGGTTTGTTGACACCTTTAACACATTATATGTCCTACTTCAGCAAGGTTAGTCTCTACCAGTGAATCAAACTAATTAAATTAATTATTAATAGCTAATTAAATTAATAATTAATTATTAATAACTAATTTAATTAATAAGGTTAATTTTTTAATCTAAATGTAAAAGTCCTGTGCTTTTTTATCTCCAGATACATAGTGGTTGTGCTAGTTCATTGCCTAAGCTAGTACGACTTTATATTACTTTTAACGCTATCGTATAAACGCTTTCAGATCATGCTACACAGGTATATAATTACAGTCAGTCTAGTGCTCATGGCATTCATCTAAATTCTAAAGGGAGAATATAGTTACTGTGAATAGTGACACTGGTAATCGAGATAAAGTTAGAACAGCTCGATTAAATGATAATTTTTACTATCTTCTTTGACTTTATAGAGACAAAGATAACAAAATTATTGAAATACAATGTATAGTATGACAATAAAATTATTTTACTTCATAATACTATTTTTTACGGGTCTTACTCGCGGTATATTCTAATTAGCCTAGATACTACTTACGACTTGCAAGGGTCGTGGTCGCGGAAGGACCTCCGCGACCACGAACCTCGCAAGTCGGCCGAAACGTCGGAGAAAAACCTAGGTATTTATATTACTAGTATCTAGGCTAATTAGTGTATAACGCGAGTAAGACCCGTAAAAAGGTAGTATTATGTATACAAATCGCGATAATTTAAAATCTATTATTATACTTTATACACTTTATTACCTAAAATCATATCCATGATTCTTCCACAGCCTATCCATTATCCTTAGCATCTGTAGCGTGAACATATCTTGTCTTAGGTCATCGCCTATCTTCAATATTATTCTAATATCTGATCCTGTAGGATCCACGTTTTCGAAATCCAACATTAACGGTCGCATTTTACTGTCCATAACTCGGCAGAAATCCGGTCTGAAAAATAAAGAAATAGTTGTTTAGCTTTTTTAATTACACAAATGCACACTGCAGCGTGGAATTCCGAAGTTCGAAATGTGTAATGTAAATCTTTTCGTTAGTACGGGTGCTTTGTGTTATATGTGAGTTTAAAATAAATTAAAAACTTATGTAAGGAATGAGGAGGCACAGGCAAAAGTAATCTTAGATGGCGACACCATAGTTGGTGGGTGTCATTCTTGTCGTTGGGACATTTGCTTGTAAATAGGTAAAATATTTTTGCGAATTTTTCAATGAAAATGTATTCCTGCGTGGCAGTGTGGCCAATTTAAAAGTAGAGCTGGCAAAAAAATAAATTATTACAATTAATTAACTATACAAAATAAACTCTTTATTTTTTAAACAATTTGAAATGTTTTTTTGTACCTTACTACTCTATTATTTTTTCTTTAAAGGTTTATGGTATTAATTTTATAGTAACTTACTTGATCCTTTTACACACAAAGGTAGGGTTGAGAGGCGACACAAAGTCTCGTAGTGTTTCGACACAGTGTTGCTCTTGTAGATGTTGTATGAGTGCCGACCGCGCTTGTTTTATTTCTTTCTTCTGTTTTACACATTTACTCGCCCCTGTAATGTACAAAGCTTTAGTTTATAATAGAGATCGCATAAAATAATATATCAATTAATTGATTATACCTAGTACAAAATTATATATCAGTTAATTGGTTATAAATAGGACAAAATTATTTTTAAACTACCATCCCTTCACTGCTTTCAATTCGGGATCACATTTGCCAAGTTTAGTTTTTTTAGTCAGCTTTTCAGCGACAGGTTTGGTTTTTAGAATTAGCTATTTGATTTTAAAATACTGAAATTATGTCACCATACCGATAATGATAATTGGAAACTGGTAAATTTAGTACTTTAAAATCTCGCAAATAGCCTAGACACTGTTCTTTTTCACATTCATATAAAGAAGAAGGTTAAATCTCCTCTCAAACTTTGCTGTGTAGCCTTACGTCTATCTTACGCCCTTTATAAACAATAATTAATATGATACAAAATACATACATTTAAGTTTGTCGAGACAGGCAATCTGTTGTGTGAAACTATTTATATGATCTTGGCAGCCTCGACAGTACGCCTCCAACAGTAGACCGAACCGGACTGATATTGAAGGCACGTGCATTTCAGACCTGGAAAAATATACAATTTATATAAAGGTCATTCTATATTTAAGAAATGAGATTCTGTATTAAGAGATTCATCTATACCAAAATTATAAAGTGAACCGAATTCAAAAATTCTTGAATACTTCTTGTGTTGAATAGTCGGAATAGTCCCTTTATCGGGGAGTGTCATAGGCTATATAGTATCACGCTATGACTAATAGGAGTGAAGCAGTTATGAAATATGTTTAAAAAATGGACGCGTTTTTTTCACCGCCCAACGAAGTGGGCACGGGTCAGCTAGTTGTTTAAATAATGTCTCTATTTTATGTTCTTCGAACATCTTTAGAGTTTAGGTTCTATCACCGTAAAACTGACGATCTTGCCAGCTTTTAGCCTACGACGAAACCCTTAACGTTAACGAATTGATTGATAGTAATACATTTCATCAACAATTGTGAAAAAGTGCACCAAAACTACAACAGTAATATATGATTTAAATAAATAAATGTTTTACAATAAATGTTCTCGAAATAGAATATGATGATATAATTACCTTAAATGCCAAAATAAATAATGTCCGATAGTCATGTTCTTAAAGGCTCTTTTCAGCAGGAACGTAGAGAGATCGCACATAAGATACGACTCGTGTTTTAACGCTTGCACTAGTTGCAGGAGGTAGAGTAAGAGATCGTTGTCACTGAAAAAATTAATACATAATGTTAAAGTCATATTCGTAGACCATTTTATACAAATAAAATAATAAATTGACTCTCCGTGTGGTCACGGAGTAAGAATACAAAATGTCACCACCCCATCTCATGCCATGGGTGTCGTAAAAACCGACTAAGAGACTATCCGTCAATATTATCTTTACGAAATAAAAAGAAGGAAAACTTGAAATTAAACCCTATACCAATCCGTCTGGTCAGCGTGGTATTAGTTACGGAAGGAGGTCCGTCCCTGCTGTGGGACATTAATGGGCTGTTATGAGGAAATGAATAAATTTGCTAATTTCACAACTGCATTTTTAGTCTTTTTCTTTATTAATTAGATAGTAGTTGCCTGGTGTCGACAGTAGTTGACGCATAGATGTAATATCACTGAGCAATCACCCATCACCATAGCGGTGTGTTGAAACTCGAATGTACTGGAAGACGTAGAGTAGGAAGACCCCTCACACGGTGGACCGAGATCGCGGGACAGCCGGTAGATTAGAAAGGCCCAGGATCGGGCAAGGTGGAGATATTTGGAGGAGGCCTATATCTAAGATGGATGGATGGTCACACATGTATGTAACGACTGTTTGCTGCAAGGTACCTGATCTTGCCGAGACACTTGACGGCGAAGGAGCGCACGGCGCAGTCCGCGTAGGCGTAGTCCAGCAGCTCCAGCGCGCACTCCACGCGCAGCAGCGGCCAGCCCGCCAGCATGCGCCGCACGCTGGCCGCCTCGGCGCGCTCGCCCCACTCCACGCACGACACCAGCTTGGGCAGCAGCTCCGGCGCCTCCGCGCGGAAACGCTCTCTGTCACCAAGCAAACCTTATTGTACATACAACTAAATTGATAACGTTACTTGTAGAGGTAACGTTATGCTTAGTATCGTTAATTGGGTGGACTTTTACCGTTAAACTGACTTAACGCTACCTGATGATGATTTAGCGTCGTAGCACATATAACGTAACGTAAACGGATCGGCACCGCCTCGCCTTTTTTCTCGTTGTCAAACAGTCGTCCACTACGTAACGTAAGCGGATCGGATGCTCCTCGCCGTCAACTCGGCTACGGCTAGGCGACGCCGCGCTTACGGCTAGGCGACGCCGCGCCTACGGCTCACCGAGCATTCGGCTCGCCGAACGTTGCCGAACTATTTTGTTTGAAACTTCAATAATCTAATATTTATGTCATTTATGACAATTAAGTATCGCTTGCCAGTACGATATTTCGTAATTTCTCTCATCAAAGAGATCCTATTATTATCAGATGCACACCCACTTAGATAAAGTACCTATATAAGCGTTTACCGATTTATATATTCTAATCTATAGTCAAGATGAAAACACGAACATCATTATGAAAAAAAATTTTTTACGGTAAGTCGTTGAGACTTACCAAACAAAAATAGAAATTTTTATTACTATACTTACATAACTTGTACATTATTTTCATTAACCCTAACCCTAATAATGATTTTGTAAAAGAATTGCCTGAACTCTAAATTACTCTTTTAATATAAGACAGTGAAAGGTTCATCTAAAAAGCCAAACAGCAAGATTTTGTAGTTATTTTTTCTGCGGAACCCTAAAAAAGTAGCCTAAGTTACTCGTTATAACCTCCCGTAAAAACCCATTGAATAAAATTATAATTAGGTATCATTGAATTTTATGGCTTTTGTTTTTTCTGCGGAACCCTGAATATTTTTCAAAATGTAAAGTAGCCTAGTTTACCCGCCGTATAATTTACTATCCAATAGTGTAAGTTCCAAGGTCCATTCCAAACAAACAGACAGACAGACAAGTTTTTTCGTTGTGATTTTCGGCATTGGTGTTATTGATATACAATTATTAAAAAAGCGTGGATTTCGTGTTGCAAACAGACACTCCACTTTATTTATATGTATATGTTACAGCCAACGTAATAAATATGAAATTATACATAATAACTAGCCATTATGCATAAGGGCTACTCAATTTTGATAAAGTGATAAATGTTGCAGAATTAATCACATTAACTAGCTATTATATATGTTATAGTCAAAACTCATAACCAGTCAAACCACTTTTGACTGCAAGGTACCTGATCTTGTACCTTTTTTTTTATGTAAAACTAGAATATAGTACATATATATATTCTAGCACCCGCCGGCTGCCGCTCGCTTCGCTCGCTCGGCTCGTGCGTCCTTTGGTCACCATACTAACCTAACCTAACCAACTGTTTCTGACTTTTTTCAGTTAAAAGGCAAAATATAATAAGTTAATCACTTTATCAAAATTGAGTAGCCCTTATACAAAATGGCTAGTTATTATGTATAACATTTATATTTATTACTTTGGCTGTAACATATACATTAATGGGATCATTGACGTTTTTAGATAAAAACTTTGAAACCCCATAAATTTTTGTAGTTTGACATGTACCTATACATTCTTTTGCAAGCCATCTTGAATAGACTATAGAAGCTGTCTTGTGAATGACAGCCAATGAAAGCGCTGTACGATTCTATCGCACACTGCGCAGGCGGAGAGTGGACGAAGATACGTAATCTAGCGTACGGATAGCCGTAAGCGAGTGAACGGATAGCCGACGGCAAGCCGACCGCTGACAGCACGGCAGTGCCCGAGGCGATACGCTTACGTTACGATTCCGATTAGTGTGCGGTGCAGTAAAGTTTCATACAAAGAATACTGAACGATTCGAGTTGATACGGTGACGATCCGTTTACGTTACGTTATATGTGCTATGACCCTTAACGGTAAGAGTAACAATACTGTAACTCTAAGTTTGATAACGGTACCATAAAAATACCCTAAATAAAATACCGTTAATTATCATTAAAAAAAAATTATCTCTTTCTCTCATATTCTTACGTTATTATATACTATATGTATGATTTGTGATAAGACTATTAAGAATGCTCATGCTGTCAAAACCAACTCAGCTGTCGACGAAGCCTAAAACATTGTTGTTTCACCAAACGTCGCGTGAGAAAGAGAACAACTCATAGAAAAGCAGTAAGAAACATGCACATGCACACGCATTATCATCTGAGTCTTAAAGCCATATCATTTCTCTATATCTATCTCGCTTGCACTTACGGGTCTTTTATTCTTATATAATATCTTCTATCTCTTCTTGGAGTTTTCGGATGATAACGTGTTATACAAATAGGTACTATCAAATCAAAGCTGAATCACGACCCATTATATTCTAATTTTCGTATGACATTCAAATGCAATAAAACCTAAATTCGTTTAAATTGATGTAATCACACGTTTCCCTAGAAACAAATTTGTTATTTTGTATTGACGTAATGTTCTTGAATTTTACGACATAGACCTAACAAGTATGAAATTTTTAAACGAATTATCAAGTAGATGGATCATGGTTCAGTTGGTTCAAAAGTACATATATTCTTGTATCAGTGATTTTTACTATTATAACATAAGTAATTAAATATTTCAACCTCATTATTATTATTTTGTTAGTTGAATTGACTGATGATTACGGAACTATACGACTTTGAACATAGACGTAAATTATATAATAAAAAAGCGTTTAAAAAAGTAACGCGTCTCCATTTATTTAATAAAAGCATACCTACACCTTTAAAAAATACAAAGATATAATATGAAAATAGCTAGCTGTATCAATTTCGTTCAAATTATATTATTTACAAGAGTGTAGGGTTGCCACTACTAATGCTAGCAGAATTTTTATACTTACTAGTTATCCATTCTTGCTCAACTTGGGTAAGTACAAAAATAAAACCCTTATGCAGAACTTAAGGGGCTTATTGGGATTTTCCTTTATTCTAATCTCTAATTTTTTTCCACCCGCCCTACTCATCCTGTTTCCACTCCGAAGTTTGTTAACGAGTTTGTAAATGTGACGTGACACCCAAAAACTCGTGAGTCCACACCTCGTCACCAGTAACTTTACATTATATCATTTGCATCATCTACCATGTCCTAAACGACTCTCATGCGATTGAATTAACTATACTAAAAAAAAACAGTCAAGTGCAAGTCTGACTCGCGCACCGAGGGTTCCGTACGAACCTATTTATTTTCCCGCCAAATTGCGATGACGTCAGGACTCTGGCGGGAAAATTAATACTTAAACAACTCTCACGTCAGCTGGCTAAATATTAAGTTTCCCGCCAAAATTCTATGACGTCTCGTCTCATCAAACAAAAAGCGCGTTACTAAAAGTGCGACAGCAGTTAGTCGCATTGCAACGCGCTACTGCATCGCGACTGTATTAATGCAAACGCGCTACCATGTCGGGTACATAGGGATAAGAACGCAGGGAGTGAAGAACCATCATGTTTACATCGTGACAGATGTGCAATGCTTCACATCCAGTGATGGGATTACACTCGAGTAAAAACTCATTTTTGAGTAAATACTCATAAACACTCGTTTCTATCCGAGTATTTATCCAAATCTTTGGATAAAAACTCTGATGCATTTTTCTATCGAAATATTTAGTTTTTTTTTTATTTTATAACTGGTTTTGACTTTCTTTGCGATACTTTGCATCAACCTGGAAATTTACCTTCGAAAGTTACTATATTTTTAACCGACTTCAAAAAAAGGAGGAAGTTTCTTAATTCGATTGTATTTTTTATTGTGTTTGTTACCTGATTTCTCGAAAACGGGTGGACCGATTTGAATTTTTTTTTTTTGTTTGAAAGGGTATACTTTCTATTTGATCCCATAGTCACCAGATCTGGATCTGCATGACGGGATCTCAGAGAAATCAAGGACAACTTTTGAAAATTGTAAGGAAGCATTATGTAAAATCTTGTTATACACGTGTATCTCTGACGTCAGTACAAAATAATGAAGAGTTAGAACTGGTCTGATGATGGAGATCACAGACAAATAAGGGAACTCCTCAACGGTATATAGCAGCTAACTTGTGTTTGGCCTTTTTTTATTCGTAATGATGAAAACTTTACACAAACATGATCTGATGCTGAAGATGACAGAGGGTCGAGGGAACTCCTCAACGGTATATAGGAGCTACTTAGTCTTTGGGGTTATTTTATTCATATTGATGAAAACTTTACACACCCTTACACAAACATGATCTGATGATGAAGATTATAGAGAGTTGCGTTACTTTTCCGTCTTAGGAAGATTATTTTCTTTGATTAGTGACCATGATATAATTATCTACCTTTATAATATAATATTATTGGTAAGTAGTTATTATAATCAAGTTTGTCGTTGACGTCGGTTTTTTAATTAGAAAATTTTTATTTTTTACTTTATTTTATCTTGGTTCCATTACGTAGAATACTTTATTTTACCTCTTTCGAGTAAATACTTCTTTATAACTAAATTTAAATATGTTATTTTACTATACTTTTATTAATTTTTTATTTTTATTTTTGAAACATATAAGTTTTTTATTGTTAATATTATATTTCAGTATTTAGTTTTTATTTATTTTATCTTTTTAGTACGGAATTACAATCATGACGTTTGGTCACTATTACAGATGGGTCTCTAGATGGATGGGATGGATAAATAGGCACCTACTCCAAGTTAATTAAACGCATATTTTTTCGAATCTCTTGAAGGCTCGAATCCGCACAATAACCAACAACGCTTCGGTACTCAAAGCTCTGAATAAAATCCCTGTCAGTTCGAAACTTATATTGGAATGGCACTATGCGGTACAACGGATTGCGACTTCCAACAGTAACTTAGTGAGACTACAATGGATAAGTAGACACGGCGGATCACTAGGAAATGATGCGACTGACGCACTAGAAGGGGATCTGATATCACGGTCTTCGGACAAGAGCCTATCACACCCATCCCCTTCAACCAGGTTCAAAACTCAAGATCACTGGCTATCAATCCAAAGCCATGCCATTCCTTAACAACAAACTGACCAAAAGCATACTGTGTCTGCACAGAAACGGTTTGCTGCTGATGACTGCAACCATCACCAGACATTGCTTATTAAATAAACACTTCCACACCATAGGTAACGTTGTCACACGTGCTTCTTGAGTGTACAGATGTCGCTAACACACGGATAAAAACACAAGGAGCCCTGTCCAAATCTGTAACAGAATGCCTGGACAGTCTCGGAGACCTCATACGCTTCTGGAGGAAGGTAGGCTGGCTGGAATGACTAAGTGCGGAAAGCAACCCCCAATAACTATAAATTATGAACTGAATAACGGAAGATAAAGCTGCGAAATTTACCTTCATATTGTATAATTGGAATCTCTTCAACAAAATTACTACATCTAGTACTTCTTCAGAAGACTGCTTCAACCAAGACCTTAATACTGATGATGATGCCCACACAAATGAAAGTTTTGAATATAATGTGACTAGGAACATGAGGAATTTGATTTCATGTAACATAGCTACATCTACACTATTATATAAATAAGAAACCATTGTTTTTTTTTGTTTGTATTGAATACACTTCAAAACTACTCAACCGATTTGAACAATTCTTCCACCAATATAATACATTATTTGCGAGTAATATAGGATATATAACATTACGCTAAATTTAAGCGGAGCATATATGAAAAACTAGCTGACCCGTGCCCACTTCGTTGGGCGAAAAAAAAAATTGAAATTAAACCCTATACCAATCCGTCTGCAAGCGTGGTATTAGTAGGCCAAGTATCCCTTCGTCAAGGAAGGAGGCCCGTCCCTGTAGTGGGACATTAATGGGCTGTTATGATGAAATAAGTTGACAATTACGAATTTAAGCTCTCTAGATATATCAGACCCACAGCTAAAAAACCGGTCAAGTGCGAGTCTGACTCGCGCACCGAGGGTCCTGTACAAACCTATTTATTTTCCCGCCAAATTGTGATAACGTCAGGATTCAGCTGTTTAAATACTATTTTTCCCGCCAAAATTTAATGACGTCACGACTTAGCTGTCAAAATATATTTTCCTGCCAAAATTCTGTGACGTCACGACTCATCTGTCAAAAATTCTATGACGTCACGCCTATCTGTCAAAATTGACAGCTGTCAAAAGTGACAGAGGTATAAAATATTTTCCCGCCAAAATAATATGACGTCACAAATCATCTGTCAAAAATTCTGTGACGTCACGACTCATCTGTCAAAAATTCAATGACGTCACGACTCAACTGTCAAAAAATATTTTCCCGCCAAAATTCTGTGACGTCACGACTCATCTGTCAAAATTCTATGACGTCACGGGTCACGTGACCTATGACGTCACGGGTCACGTGACCTATGACGTCACAGGTCACGTGACCTATGACGTCACAGGTCACGTGACACAGCTTTCCCGCCAAAATTCTATGAAATCAAAATATAATATGATTGCTAATAAAAAGTAGCCTATGTTCTTTCTCAGGGTCTAAAGATTGTCTGTACCAAATTTCATCGAAATCCGTTCAGCCGTTTAGGCGTGAAAGAGTAACAGACAGACAGACAGACAGACAGACAGATAGACAGACAGACAGACAGACAGACAGACAGAGTTACTTTCGCATTTATATATTAGTATAGATATAGATGTTGCAAAAACGGGGGTAAATTGCTACTTTCGTAAGCTTATAGATTGTCTATAAAGTCAAGAAATTAAAGTTTGAGGAACTAAATTGTTCATGTGTCTGGCAACACTGAAATTCAAAATAGACTTGTACATGAGCTGTCATCGAGTAGAAGTTGCGGAACGGTTTTCATTTTGTGATTTTTATAAGTTCAATAATCTACAATAAACTAATACTGACTTACGAAGAACAACATAAAGAATGAGTAGAGTAAATCAAAGTGGCACGTGGGAAGTGATTTTTAAAGTTCTATGGCGATGTTTGACGGAGCACGAAGCTGCTCAAATTTTATGTGATTTGGAGGATGTTTATGGGCGAACTGCAACTTTGATGGGTATGTAATCGTGTTACTGTGTTTTGTAATCTGTCTCAAGTAATATATTCACTCCATTTGCGATTTAGAGACCAAAAACAGGCATTGCGTACATTAGTGGCGAAGTGTCCATATAACTCGATTCCTACCGGCTTACCTTTGCAAAAACCGCTTAGCATTGTCTATTAATCAATTATAAATCAATGACGCAACATCCACTCAATACAAAATAATATAAAACAAAAAAGTATTCTCTTACGTAAATCGCAATAATAATTACAGTAATAATAATTTTCAATATAATTATTTACGTACTCATAACGCCATCTTGTAATTAAAGGTTGTCAACTAACAACTTGTTATGGTTCAGTCAGAGAGTACTTAAAGCGCGCATGCGCGGAGCGCAGTAAGCCGGTCGCGAAATTAGGAATCCAGTACAACAGACTGTACGGAAATCGTACGGTCACGTGACACTTTGTATTCGTCGATCTAAGGTACCATATAAGCCGGTGGCCATCGGCTTATGACAAGGATAAAAGATACAACTACAACATTGCGAGAGCGAGAAAGCACTATTGCAACCAGTGGACCGACCAATTGTAACGAAGTTTCATTTCATTTCACGTTAAGTACTTAATTTGCCATTGACATTCCTTTGTTTTTATCAATTATTTAAATCTGATAGAAATCAGCCTTTCTTCTGAATTTTTAGTTTTTAATTATATTTATTTGTTTTTATATTTTTATACGGCTTGCGTCTTGACTTTGGCAGAATCATCGGTAAACGATAGGACCATTTGAAGAAAAAACAGATATTTGTATTTATTTTCTGCAAATAGGTTATAAAATTCGCTTTCTTGTTTAAAGTAGTAAAATTTGTATGTTTAATTATTTATGATTGTGTATTATGTGTTGTGCATTGGTTGACTTTATTTTTGTCGTAGTGCGTTGGGATCCTATGGAATATTTTTGTAAGTACTTGTTTGTATTGTTTTCAGCAAATTTAATAGTTTGTTGTTATAAGGGACAGGTTAATAGTGTTATATTATATTGACTATCCTATTATGTGATGTGCGATAAAACATCATTCTCGAAATTGAATTATAAATATAAGAAACGCCGGCGCTGTGGATTTACGAAACATTTTAATACAATTATCTCATTTCGATACGTATAAGTAAGTGGCTTACAGACAGTATTCTCAGATTCTAAAAGTAAGTAAGTAGGTATGTAGAATCATTTAGGATATAGCAATATAAACAATTAATCTAATTGATCAAAGAAGTCTTCCAAACAGAGAAACATTTTCGTATTTTAAGTTTATGAGTTCGGGACAACTAGGTAAAATCGAAACATTTTCTCACGAATACCTATGAACTACAGAATAATAGTAATATAAAGTAGAACAAAAGTCCACGGAATCTTCGGCTTCCCTTTTATAAAAATCCACCCTTCGCCACTGGCGTACATAGCATATTTTTAGGTAAGATTGTCATAGAAAGTAAGAAATATTGTAGTACGACCTATTCTGTTGATACATTATCAGTTGCATTAGTATAATTCAGTCAACATTTATCTCAATTTTGAATTTGAATTAATTGCTTTATGTCTATATTACGGTTGATAACTAAACTAAGGGCCAGATTCAGAGACCGCTCTTTGTCTTTACTTTAGCAAAGTCTAGTTATTATCTCTGAATTTGAACAACATTAAAGTAATTTTTCGCATGAAAAAGTTTACTTTCATTATTTATTACTACAAAGTAAACTTTTCATGCGAAAAGATTACTTTAATGTTGTTCAAATTCAGAGATAATAACTAGACTTTGCTAAAGTAAAGTCAAAGTGCGGTCTCTGAATCTGGCCCTAAGTATGTCACTTTCGCATCAACTGTTCTGTCGACAATGAATAATTAATTGCAATATTTTATTAATTTTTTTATTATTTAAGTAGTTCTTAGTAACTCCATGTTAAATGATATCTTGTTAGTTAATATTTAACACTGAATAAATTTTATTTAGGTATTACAGTTATTCTTTCCATCCCATTCTTTGCCTGTATTTTGTGTCTAGGTATGTCTAAATTTATTGTAAAAGTATAATCAAATGTTAAATCAACATAACTTTTGTAAAATTTCAGGCTCCAACCAACCCTCAGATAGTTGCAGGTGATAGCTAGAACTGTGATGGATTTTAATTGTAGTCTTGAAGTTCTACGCAAAATTTTAAATGCAATAGGCCTACAAGAAATGCCCTAGTAATATAAAAATCGAGATTTGCCTGAAGAACTAAGGAAAGACATTATTTATCATTCTTCATACAAGGTAACCTGTATAATAAAGCATATTCTTTTGTATAGTAATTTTTCTCATTATTAACTGTATAAAACAGTTAAAATATGTAATAGTTTCTAGCCTATTTTCCCTTTCTACTCCTCTTTGCCCCCTATACGCCCCTCCAAATAAACCAATAATTAAATCTTTTTTAATAATAGTATTAGTATAGTTAGTAAATCAGTAGTATCCGTGTAGTGACGAAGGAAGAATACAATATATCACCACCCCATCTCATCCCATGGGTGTCGTAAAAACCGACTAAGGGACTGTCCGTGAATATTATCTTTATGAAATAAAACTTGAAATAAAACCCTATACCAATACGTCTGGCCAGCGTGGTACCAGTAGGCCAAGTATCCAGTTATGATGATGATGAATTGATATATAAGATAACAGAAAATTTTATAAAATCATCACTAACAAGTAACTATTTATGTTCCCGCAGGTCACAAAATGTAGGCAATTTCTAAAAAGGGCCTTCAGCAGCATCACAGCTGAAACTTGGAAAAACAGTTGCCATCGCGTCGAGAAGCTCGAATCAGAATACTACAAGAGAAGAGGCAAATACTGACGATAATAGCAGCAGCAAAGAAAGCTTTAGTGATGACGATGAAGATGGCAACGAAAGTTATCTCAACATCGAATATTAAAAAAATCCTATGATGAAAGCGATGAATAAATCTCCTTGTTAACTGTGTACATGCGTTTTTATTATTCTGATTCAATCCGTTAATTTATTCTAATACCCATACCATTCTAATAGGTGAATTTTGACCCATGTAGTTTAGGGTTGGTGTATAAAATCGATTAAGAGATTTATCGATTTAGATAACAAGCGATTAATCGATAATCGATTATTATTTATAGTTTAGTTTTTTAAGTTTGGTATACATGTGGCAGCAGCCACATATATAATAAATTAACGGATTGAATCAGACATGTATACCAATTTATATATATACCAATTTTACTGCTACTATATAGTAGCAGCACTAAAATTAAAACCATAGAACATAATTGTTTTGCAGAAGTCAAAAATTACGTTATGGCTCATAATTCTTACACTAAATTATGTTACATTCTATGGCTCAAAACAACTGTCAAAATTTAAAATGGCTTGACTATAGTGCATAAAAAACAGAAATAAAACATCGTCATCTAAAATGTTTAAAGCGCTAACACTAGGTACTTTACTTCTATATAGGTCATGTTATAACAATTATTCAAATTTTCAATCACTTAGGGTTTCAACTAATGAAATGAATATCTCATTATGAGTTGTGTGAATTTCTTACTTGAGTACTAGATATAATGTGTTTCAAAATTACTTATTTTATTTCAATAAATTACTAGTATGAAAACTATTTTCTCAGACTAAATAGGGTTGCTACGTGTAGCACAGTGGCGGCCTCATTTATTTTCAGGACTTTATAGACAGAGTGTACATTGCGTGCGCTGTGTATATGGTTACATGTAGTTACACAAAAAATATGTACTTGCGACGGAATAATTGAATAATTGTTCTTAAAAAGTTTTCAAAATAGTCCATTTATTTATTTAATGTTAGCCCTACGTAACTATTCCACGCGGACGAAGAAAAGCGCGGAAAGCAGCTAGTTTTGTTAATAACACTTTTACATTCATACAAGTAGTTTTTTTAATCCTACACATACTAATAACAAATAGACGAACTCACAAAAGGAGACAAAACATGTATAAATTATTTAAAAACCAAATACTTTTATACAAAACTGTAGTAAACTATTTATTTGACTTGAATACTTAATGACCTTGACTATGTAAAAGTAGTCAAAATTAGTTAAAATTCTTAATAAAATAAAAACATTTGATACACGAATGCAGCTGAGTATTTATTGAGTTTTTATCATTCGAGTATTTATCTGATTGCCCATCACTATAAAAACAATATATTAACACTATATACAACTAATTTTAAACCATAAAACACCTGCAGATAAACAGTAAAAAGAAATTTAAAAAAAACAAAACAATTAGCAACAAATAAAGCCGCAAACAATTATTATTGTAGTACAACTAATATTTTAAACCATAAAACACCTGCAGATAGACAATAACATAAAAATTTATTAAAAAAACCATTAAAAAATCCAAAACATTTGATACATGAATGCAGCTGAGTATTTATCCTGACTTTTTGAGTTTTTATCCAAGAATTCGGATATTTACGAGTATTTACTCACTTTTGGATATTTACTGAGTTTTTATCATTTGAGTTTTTATCCAATTGCCCATCGCTATTCACATCTGAATCTGAGTCCGCTTCAGGACTGTTTCGAAGTGTAGAAACGACGGCATCGCTACAAAAAGTCGTCGTGGGCGAGGGGCTGTCTACGATTAATTCCCAATTCTTAATTTCCCGAATGCCTCATTTTCACAATTATAGTAAATATATTTATTGATTTGATTTGATTGATTGATGACAGATCCCAAATCTTATGATTAAAAAGGTTAATTATTATAATGGTTATAATAACAGTAATGATATTGAAAATAAAATTTAGCTTTTTTTATATACATACGTCTTATAACACCAAATACTAAAATGCTGGCATAATTCTATCAACAGATATTATAGATATATAAATTCGCTTTGCGTATGTGTAATGGCCTCAACACCCCGCAAGTGCTCGCGAGTCTAAAAATCCGCGCGAGTAACCGAGGTTTATTATTTATATTAAAAAGCACAATTATTCCTAACTGTACTTTCTTTTGGGAGGCACAGGACCGCGCAAGGTGGCAGTACTTGGAGGAGGCCTTTGTCCAGCAGTGGACGTCGATTGGCTGATATAATGATGATGATGATGTACTTTCTTTTGAAAAAACATAATTCGTACTATCTAAAATTGTGAAAATGAAACATACGGAAAATTAAGAATTGGTAAAATTAAGAATGTTGATAAAGAAGTATTCGGCCATAAAATAATTTGTAAAATTACACACGGGGAAAATTAAGAATTAGGAAACAATAGTTGAGTCAGACCTTAGGTATTTTATTTAACTGGGCAGGTATTGCATCTGATAATAATAGGATCTCTTTGATGAAAGAAATAACGAAACTTCTTACTGGCAAGCGATACTAATTGTCATAAATGACATAAATAACAGATTTTATTGAAGTTTAAAAAAAAATATTCGGTAATATTCGACGACGGTCGGCTCGCTGTCGAACCTCCCCTCCGCCAACCCGAAGGGTGCAGAAAGTGGAGGCGAGATGCAAGATGTCGATGGCGGAAACGAGCACGGTAAAATTGCCTAAAATGATTTTGAGAAAAAGGTAATTACGTAGAAACTTTAGAATATATCTAGTCAAAATAAAATTATTTGAATTTTTGAATAAATAATCTATGCCTAATCCCAAAATATATTTTCCTTTATAAAAGTTTAATCCTATTTTATTACGCTGAAAGTTGTCATAAAATGTGCATAGAATTATGAACTTTGAAGCCTCATAACTTGTAAATGAATATTATTTTTACTGTTTTATTTATCAATAAGCCTAGATAATAACGAGACAAAACGATATCATCTATAGTTTTGAGTATTTATTATCTAATGAAGGAGCAATTAACTTTCTTCGTTTGTATGGAATTGCGATTGAAATGCTCCCCCTTAAGGGTCAAGGACCGATTTCGATGGAACTTTCACTATTGGATTGTACATTTTACGGCGCGTAAACTAGGCTACATTAGATTTTGAAAACTATTTAGGAATCCGTAGAAAATAGTAGGCGTATTACTCCAAGATAAATAGACGCGCAGCTTACGACGCAGCGGATGTTGACGAAATTTAAATATTCGAACATTACTTTACACCCTAATACTGTACACATTAACACTTACCTCGATGCCCAAATATCTTTCTTCTCCTGTTCGTGCATCTCATACATGGGATCTTTCTCGGCGGTGGCTCGCAACCGTTCATAGTCTCTACTCAGTCTTTCCATAATATCGGGAGATACATTCTCTATGTGGTCTGAATATGCTTTGACCACTTCATCTTTAGGAAATAATACCGGTACTTGGCAGTCGTAACTGTAAACAAAATTGTAACTTTGTAAGTAAAAATAAAATTCAGTAAATGTTGTTTAGTTCAAAATTATGAAACTTGGCTCTTATATCTACTCTATGCATAAAGAGACGAGGACTCAGGAGCCTACCAGTCGAAGACCTATTGCTCAAAAAGAGGTAGGTCTGAAGCTATGTTTGATACATAAAATTTAAAAAAATTAAAGCTAATTTTAGTCTTTTTCCTTTTTTTTTCTCTTATTAAATCTCTGTTTTATAAAAAACTTTTACATGTATTTTTAAAAAAACTTTAATTTAAAGGGCGTCAAGTATGTAAAATTGAAGAAAAGGTAATTAAATGCGTCAAATTATTCCATAGTATAGGCTTTATAGATAAAAAAATAGACTTACTTGGAAAACTTAACCTGCAATGCCGCACAAGAATCCGTATTAGGATTGGACACGACAGTACCTAGCGGATGCAACACAAGATCATCTCCCTGCGTGTCGTCCGCCACGTGCGTCCACATGGACAGCGTGACGCCGTCTGTGCGTAACTGCTCCTTGTAGTCGAATATCATTGTGTTCGCCCACGTCAGACGATTTACTCCTTCCTGCGATGAAACAACAAAAAATCATTTATTCACATAAGATATAACGATATCGCGTGTGAAAGTCGTTTTATAGTGATCACATATCCTCGTCTAAATTAATGGCTAAGTTTATTGAGAGTTCGGAACACGACCATGTCAGAGAAGACAAGACAAGAAACTCTGTTGTTTAACGTTCTGATCGATAGATGGCGGTGTTTACCGATTGTTGATAATGTCTTTGTATTTCATGCTCCTATAGGTAACTTAAGTTTGTCTGTGTTTTATTTTATAAAAGACAAATCCAGTCCTTGGGAATGTCGAGAGTACTTTAAAAACATCAATATAACCGACAAAAATACTATTTAGGCGCACAGGACGAAATAAATTTCTTCTAGACAGCCATTTATAAATGTATACCCGAAAACGAAATGGCTTTATCAGTTTTGACAAATAATTCTATCATAATTCAAATTCATTAAGATCGTTATTTAAGGGCATTGCATTGCTCAAACCCCAAAAACACGCTCGGTTTGGAGAAGTTTGTTGACGAATCCTTACATACGTTTACTTCACAAAAAAACATGAATAAACTAGATACTACCGAAAAAACTTTGTATTGATTAAAAACGCTAATTATTTCTTAAAAACTTCCAAAAAAAAATCACGAAATCTGGTATTATAATAACTAAATATCAAATTGTCTATTAAACGGATGATTGATTTTATTCGAAATTTATACAAAAAATGTGCTATATTCTAACTAATAATCTGTATTGATTACTTTATCTTAATTATTCGTTATATTTAAAATAATTGATAAAAACTAGATTTTCATGAAATCCCCGCGCCTGCACCCCCGCTACCGCCGTGACGATTGCTCGGGAGTCGCACATTCAGTGTCGTTACGACTCTTGTGACGGGTGGACTGTACGACCGTATTTTCTTACCGAATAAAACTTTAAACCGACCAACTTTGAATGAAAAAATATTGTAAATAAAAAGTACACAATTGTTTTTAATAATACTACTTGTAATTAAGTTCATAAGTGTAATATATCCTAGTTTTTAATTAAATTTTGTTTTTTAATCACTCATAGACTATGCCTAAATAAAAAAATAAACGTAATGTGAAGCGTGGCCGAGCTCTTCAAAATTATTGGTAAGTACCTACAAGCTAAATATTATACATTTATATTATTTTATACCTTTGTATGCTTTAGTTAGACACGTTTTTATTTGTACGATGTTTAGATTCATTTTTAGAACATCGGCATTGCTTCGATTAAACTTATATTTTGAGTACCTTGATAGTACCTAGGCTTTCGGTGGACTACGAAGGTAGGTAGACTTCAGTCATGATGGCGGTACCTACGTAAACCAGCAAGTTGGTACTCGTTTAAAAGAGCTCAGGGAGACCTAGGTGACTGTGAGGGACTGACTTATGGTGGACTACGAAGGTAGGTAGACTTCAGTCATGATGGCACTACCTACGTAAACCAGCAAGTTGGTACTCGTTTAAAAGAGCTCAGGGAGACCTAGGTGACTGTGAGGGACTGACTTATGGTGGACTCCGAAGGTAGGTAGACTTCAGTCATGATGGCAGTACCTACGTAAACCAGCAAGTTGGTACTCGTTTAAAAGAGCTCAGGGAGACCTAGGTGACTGTGAGGGACTGACTTATGGTGGACTACGAAGGTAGGTAGACTTCAGTCATGATGGCACTACCTACGTAAACCAGCAAGTTGGTACTCGTTTAAAAGAGCTCAGGGAGACCTAGGTGACTGTGAGGGACTGACTTATGGTGGACTACGAAGGTAGGTAGACTTCAGTCATGATGGCACTACCTACGTAAACCAGCAAGTTGGTACTCGTTTAAAAGAGCTCAGGGAGACCTAGGTGACTGTGAGGGACTGACTTATGGTGGACTCCGAAGGTAGGTAGACTTCAGTCATGATGGCAGTACCTACGTAAACCAGCAAGTTGGTACTCGTTTAAAAGAGCTCAGGGAGACCTAGGTGACTGTGAGGGACTGACTTATGGTGAACTACGAAGGTAGGTAGACTTCAGTCATGATGGCACTACCTACGTAAACCAGCAAGTTGGTACTCGTTTAAAAGAGCTCAGGGAGACCTAGGTGACTGTGAGGGACTGACTTATGGTGGACTACGAAGGTCGGTAGACTTCAGTCATGATGGCACTACCTACGTAAACCAGCAAGTTGGTATTCGTTTAAAAGAGCTCAGGGAGACCTAGGTAACTGTGAGGGACTGACTTATGGTGGACTACGAAGGTAGGTAGACTTCAGTCATGATGGCAGTACCTACGTAAACCAGCAAGTTGGTACTCGTTTAAAAGAGCTCAAGGAGACCTAGGTGACTGTGAGGGACTGACTTATGGTGGACTCCGAAGGTAGGTAGACTTCAGTCATGATGGCAGTACCTACGTAAACCAGCAAGTTGGTACTCGTTTAAAAGAGCTCAGGGAGACCTAGGTGACTGTGAGGGACTGACTTATGGTGGACTACGAAGGTAGGTAGACTTCAGTCATGATGGCACTACCTACGTAAACCAGCAAGTTGGTACTCGTTTAAAAGAGCTCAGGGAGACCTAGGTGACTGTGAGGGACTGACTTATGGTGGACTACGAAGGTAGGTAGAGTTCAGTCATGATGGCACTACCTACGTAAACCAGCAAGTTGGTACTCGTTTAAAAGAGCTCAGGGAGACCTAGGTGACTGTGAGGGACTGACTTATGGTGGACTCCGAAGGTAGGTAGACTTCAGTCATGATGGCAGTACCTACGTAAACCAGCAAGTTGGTACTCGTTTAAAAGAGCTCAGGGAGACCTAGGTGACTGTGAGGGACTGACTTATGGTGAACTACGAAGGTAGGTAGACTTCAGTCATGATGGCACTACCTACGTAAACCAGCAAGTTGGTACTCGTTTAAAAGAGCTCAGGGAGACCTAGGTGACTGTGAGGGACTGACTTATGGTGGACTCCGAAGGTCGGTAGACTTCAGTCATGATGGCACTACCTACGTAAACCAGCAAGTTGGTATTCGTTTAAAAGAGCTCAGGGAGACCTAGGTAACTGTGAGGGACTGACTTATGGTGGACTACGAAGGTAGGTAGACTTCAGTCATGATGGCACTACCTACGTAAACCAGCAAGTTGGTACTCGTTTAAAAGAGCTCAGGGAGACCTAGGTGACTGTGAGGTACTGACTTATGGTGGACTACGAAGGTAGGTAGACTTCAGTCATGATGGCACTACCTACGTAAACCAGCAAGTTGGTATTCGTTTAAAAGAGCTCAGGGAGACCTAGGTAACTGTGAGGGACTGACTTATGGTGGACTACGAAGGTAGGTAGACTTCAGTCATGATGGCACTACCTACGTAAACCAGCAAGTTGGTACTCGTTTAAAAGAGCTCAGGGAGACCTAGGTGACTGTGAGGTACTGACTTATGGTGGACTACGAAGGTAGGTAGACTTCAGTCATGATGGCAGTACCTACGTAAACCAGCAAGTTGGTACTCGTTTAAAAGAGCTCAGGGAGACCTAGGTGACTGTGAGGGACTGACTTATGGTGGACTCCGAAGGTAGGTAGACTTCAGTCATGATGGCAGTACCTACGTAAACCAGCAAGTTGGTACTCGTTTAAAAGAGCTCAGGGAGACCTAGGTGACTGTGAGGGACTGACTTATGGTGGACTACGAAGGTAGGTAGACTTCAGTCATGATGGCACTACCTACGTAAACCAGCAAGTTGGTACTCGTTTAAAAGAGCTCAGGGAGACCTAGATGACTGTGAGGGACTGACTTATGGTAGACTACGAAGGTAGGTAGACCTTTGAGACATTTACTTAGGTAGCTTTTTTTTACTCCATAGTTTTGATATCGACAAAATTACAAGTACCAATTAAAACAGGAATTATTTTTTTTAAGGAAAATAAGAAAGCAGCAAGGCTCTGAATTACAAAATCAAGAAGATCAACCGCTGTCAAAATCTTACGACACATGCGAACCGTCAGATATGCCAACTGATATGGAAGTTGAGCAAAATGTGGTAAATATAAGTTTATTTTGTTGTTTTTTATGTAAGCTCAAATAAGTGTTTATTTACGGCATCACATTGTAAACGTCTAAAATTATGAGTGCTTTTCATCTATATTATGCATAGTTATTATGAATTCTGTCTGCTGCCTAGTTTTTAAGATTAATGCATACATAAACAGACAAACAGCTGAAAGCTAATTTGTTTTTCATATTATAGAGTAATGATTGCTAGCTTTAGCAAACTCGTAACTTTTTCCATATTTCTGATAATCCTCCTGCTACTTGTTTTAGAGTACATTACCGCCACAAATATGTTATGTACTGTGATTAATACTTGTATTAATTTATAACATCGACTATTTTATTAAATAAAAATTTTTGTTCTAGCTTGAAGAAGAAATACTACCAAATTTGACTGTAGAAGTGGGGCATTCCCAGGAAGAAACAAAAAATATATCTGGAAGAAGAGTAATAGGGGCCTCCTTAAACCTACATCTGGGTCGTAAGTCCCAGACGCTGTTATGCAAGTGTTCCTTCCTCTATCACGCGATGGACCCGGCACCCGCACGGAGAATCTATGGAATGCTAAGATTAAGTCTTATCTTCTTTGATTAAAATAAAATATAAAACTTACTAAAGCTGTTTTCTTAATAACTATTTTGCCTATTTTACAAAATAACATTTTACAGTTAGTTTCAATTTTTTTCTGTTTCCATCGCTGAAAATCATTGAGTTCAATTCAACCTTCAGAAGAATGTCTGATGAGGATCAGGTAAGTACAAAGTGTAGTAGCATGAGTAATTAAATAGGCAAATTATGAAAACTGAGTACTTGTAGCTGTTACCATCGCTGAGAACCGTTGTGTACTTACCTGGTCATCATCAGACCTTCAGAAGACATAGTCTAGTAGCATCATTAATCAAATAGGCAAATTATGAAAACAGAGTACTTCTAGCTGTTACCATTGCTGAGAACCGTTGTGTACTTACCTGGTCATCATCAGACCTTCAGAAGACATATTGTAGTAGCATCAGTAATCAAATAGGCAAATTATGAAAACTGAGTACTTGTAGCTGTTACCATCGCTGAGAACCGTTGTGTACTTACCTGGTCATCATCAGACCTTCAGAAGACATAGTCTAGTAGCATCATTAATCAAATAGGCAAATTATGAAAACAGAGTACTTCTAGCTGTTACCATCGCTGAGAACCGTTGTGTACTTACCTGGCTATCATCAGACCTTCAGAAGACATAGTGTAGTAGCATCATTAATCAAATAGGCAAATTATGAAAACAGAGTACTTCTAGCTGTTACCATCGCTGAGAACCGTTGTGTACTTACCTGGCCATCATCAGACCTTCAGAAGACGTAGTGTAGTAGCATCATTAATCAAATAGGCAAATTATGAAAACAGAGTACTTCTAGCTGTTACCATTGCTGAGAACCGTTGTGTACTTACCTGGTCATCATCAGACCTTCAGAAGACATAGTATAGTAGCATCATTAATCAAATAGGCAAATTATGAAAACAGAGTACTTCTAGCTGTTACCATCGCTGAGAACCGTTGTGTACTTACCTGGCCATCATCAGACCTTCAGAAGACATAGTGTAGTAGCATCATTAATCAAATAGGCAAATTATGAAAACAGAGTACTTCTAGCTGTTACCATCGCTGAGAACCGTTGTGTACTTACCTGGCCATCATCAGACCTTCAGAAGACATAGTGTAGTAGCATCATTAATCAAATAGGCAAATTATGAAAACAGAGTACTTCTAGCTGTTACCATCGCTGAGAACCGTTGTGTACTTACCTGGTCATCATCAGACCTTCAGAAGACATAGTGTAGTAGCATCATTAATCAAATAGGCAAATTATGAAAACAGAGTACTTCTAGCTGTTACCATCGCTGAGAACCGTTGTGTACTTACCTGGCCATCATCAGACCTTCAGAAGACATAGTCTAGTAGCAACAGTAATAATAATAAATTCGTTATTGCTCTGAGCGCGGTGAACGTTATTTCCAGTAAAATACGTATGTATAAAATTGGCGTCTCCGAGAGAATAAAATAAGTTAGGTCAAAACAATGATAAATTTGTGTCGCGTCTGTGATTTGAATAATCATTAGTTGATTATATCCTAGTATTAATCTCTGTTAGTAGATGGCGCTTTTTCTATGAAAACTGTAACAAACCTCAGATCTTCAAGGTCATTGAGCAATGCAATGCCCTTAATGTTTATGCGTGAGCTTGACGTCATTGGTTGACCGTAATCAAAACTATGCTTAGATTAAAAGTGCAATCTATTTTAAACTTTCACTTCAACGCAATAAATAATAATATCTACTAACACAATACAAATGTCACTATATTAAACTGAAGAGTTTGTATGTGAAAAACCATGAAAAACCATTAAATAATTTAAAACTAAAGTCAACTTGTTACTTGTGACATGACAAGCTTGTCATTTTAGAAAAACTGAAAATGTAGAATTTAAATATTGGCTGGTAAGCCACCCAATTGTTGGCACCTTAAGAGTGGACTTCGTGTCAGACTAAAATATAAAATATCATTAAATTATAAAATACTTTAATCTTTGCTTATACTTAATCATTATTATGTGATTGAATAGTATTAAATAAATATTATTGGCACTAATGCCAATAAAAGGATTCTGATAAATTTATTGTTGCTATGTTGTCACATGAAATAAATAAAATATGATAAAAATATTAAATAAATAATATTTGAACTTGAATAATCATACTGAACTTGGAAAATCTATAGTGTTTTCTTTCTTTTTACTCACTTTTAACTCTTAAGTGCCAATAATTGTAGGACTTCTAACGATTAGGTGGTTTACCCTAATTTGTTTTATATTATAAAATTACGAAAACTTTAAATTGAAATATGCACCAATGACGTCATGCAAGAAATGATAGGGATAGACATAGAAGGAAAAAAGAGAGAAATTCATTAGAATAAAACATTTTACCGAAAATATACTCTAGTAACTGTCAATAACGTTGACTTTATTATTTGTTTTTATAAATATCTAACGACTATTTGCTAATACAAAAGAACTGATAATATGTCAAAGTAGCGACATGATTTAGCTGATGTTTTGTTGTGCGATATTGAACCTAATAGTTTTATGACATGCAACTAACATTAACTCTAGAGGTGATAAAGCCATTTAGGTTTTGACTATACTTAAGGTAAAAGCAGCAGAAAGTAGTAGTTGTTTGCATTGAAACATTTACTGTTAAGAAACTCATATAACTTTATTAACGTGAACATCTGTGTCTGAACTAGATAAATTAATATCTGTATTTCAGACAGCAGCGCTCTTCCCTAAGGGCTATAAACATGTTACATATTGAGGAAAATAACATTAATGAATCATTATTATCATAGATATCATCATAAAATTGTAAATATGAATTTGAAAAAAATTGGAATAAATAAAATAATATAATATAATATATAAAAAGATTAATACAAAAATCTTACTTTATTAGAATCTTTCCCTTTTCGTTTTCCTTTACTTTTCGCTATCTCATAAACTCCGAAGCAAACTCGACTCATTCTAGGTAGATTGTGTACTTTTATAGGAAACGTTAATTCTTGATCCCATTGAGCGACTCCTTCCCGCGATATGACTGCGGCGCGGGTCTTTTGTGTCTCACATAACGGTTTACCGCCTAGGAAAATACCCGCTTGACAGACAACCTGAAAAAAAAATGTTTTGTTACTTAAAAGAACATAATTATTACGAATATTACACAGATTAAATATTTTTTTTATCAAATTACGTAACCTTTTTTTGGAATTGCTATGCGATTAACTGGGTTGTATACCCTAAATATCCGTGTGGTGACGGAGTAAGAATAGAATATGTCACCACCCCATCTCATCCCACGGGTGTCGCAAAAACCGACATTCACGGATATAGTCCCTTATCCGTGAACGTTATCTTTAACGAAATAAAAAGAAGGAAAACATGAAATTAAACCCTATACCAATCCGTTTGGCCAGCGTGGTATTAGTAGGCCAAGTATCCCTCCGTTAAGAGGCCCGTCCCTGCAGTGTGACATTAATGGGCTGTTATGATGATACCCTTAGAAACAAGAAAAATTTAATTGGTCAAAAGCCGTATTAATTTTTTGATTTAATGACAGAATAATTGATGTACTGTATACTGTTTAAAAAGGTTACACTAAAATTATCTCGAATGTTACCCACATTTGTATTTTTTTTTGTAAGTTTTTTAAGAATGAAACTACATAATATTCTTTATTAGCTATATTTGTAGCACTTGTCTTACCTCAACAACCAACCGTCCAGGGTCTACGTTAAGTTTGCTGACACTCTGTATCACGCAAGAGTAGTCCTTATGTATATTCCACGAAGATTCATTTTTCTTCTTTCTCATCGTGTTCGAATGTTCCGAGGTGAGGCGGCGACGTTCGGGTAAACAGTAAGGGTAGGGACGTTCTCTTTTAGCTGTTGAATTTAAGAATAATTATATTATTTTGTTGTACATAATGCATAGCCAATCTCAGATAATAAAAAAAACAGGCATGTATGTAATCCATTGGAATCCATACGGGGTTTACATTAAATGGCGCATAAATTATAACGTGTAGGGCATAACTTGACTAAGCTAAAACAAAAAATGCCCATCCGATTAGGAGATATGGCCACTTTAATTTTTACTTATTTTACCTGATTTTGACCTCACTTCTTTAACATGTTTACAGGTTACAACTTGTAAACATGTTATATAAAAATCAGAACCATAAACTCTTCTATCCACAGTCGGTTTAATTTAAAAAATCAATAAATATTTTAAGTAATGCAACACCGACTCACGCGTAAGCGGCAGTTGATTCATGCTGACAGTCATAACTTGAGGCACTCCATCAGTGAACAGCATCTCTTGTATATACAGGAACTGAATGAGCGGGTAGTCGCCGAAAAGATACTCCTCTCTACCGCAAACCTTTAACACATAGTTGTTCGGATTCTCGACACGCATTTTGAGAGTCTTTGCGAATTTGTGAAGGATGACCTCGATATGTTGCAGTGGTGTCCGATTAGCTGGTACGCTTGATGTGAAGGAAAACTGAAAGAGAAATACAAAATATATACTAATATTATAAAGAGGTAAAGTTTGTGTGTTTGTGACCTTGTAGGGGTTAATCTCTGGATCTACTGAACCGATTTTAAAAATTCTTTCTGTGTTGAATACTCCATTTATCGGGGAGTGTCATAGGATATATATTATCACACTATGACTAATAGGAGTGGAGCAGTAATTATATATGTTTAAAAAAGGGACACGTTTTGTACCATTCAACGAAGTGGGCACGGGTCAGCTAGTATATTATAAAGTACCAAAAGGACTTCCTATTCGTGTTGTAAAACTCAATAAAACTGCAAAAATACTTTGTACTTGACACTCAAAAAAAGTTACCTATGCAATTGCGAAAATATCCAGTTTAGATTAATTATTAACTCTTATAAGTATATTTATTTGGCTGTTCCACAAATACACTGTGAGAAATATAATATTTTAAATACAGCATGCTGTGCTTTTCTTTAAGTATCTCACTACTTAAAAAGCATAGCATGCAGTTCTTAGCTTCAAAAAATCAGTCGATACAAAATCAAAGAACAATAAACATAAAAACCTTATCCTTATTTCATACTTCGAAAAAGACTGAAACCTTTTTTTTTTTCTTAATTAAAAATATCATAAGTCAAACCTCAAAATGACAATGTCAGTGGCGTAAATAAAAATAGATAGAAAAGTTATCAATAAACGTTTAATATTTAGTTGCGTTTAACTACAAGTGATTTATTCATTATTTGTACATTGGTCAATTTATAGTGCAACACGCTTTTCGACAAACGGTTATTATAACTATCATTTAAAAGGTAATTGTACAAACTAAATACTTGTACGGGAAGCGCAGGGGAGGAGATCCCTCACACGGTGGACCGACGACCTGGTTAGGACGGCGGGAAGCCGATGGATGAGGGAGGCACAAGACCGCGCAGGGTGGAAAAACGTTTGGAGGAGGCCTATGTCCAGCAGTAGGCGTCTATAGTCAAATCTGATTTCTTATTTTTTAACGACTATTCTTTTAGTAAGGCTAGACAACTTATTTGTTAGACAAATTATTTGTTACAAAATATTTTGCGGTTTTAATAGGTTTTACAGATCACCCTGATAATAAAAACTAAGCCATGTTGAAGTCACATTTGAATATAATGCAAGACGATCAGGTTGAGGAAGAGGAGGACAACATTGAAGTGCTGCCAGAGCCAGTACAGGAGCCTGAGGAAACTGAGGAGAACATAAGTATCAAATCTATTCGCATGCTCTCGAGATCAGAAGTGTTAACACGATTGAGCTGGCTAGGGAAAACTGCAGAAGGCGATGGGTAAATAACATTATTTTTATATCAATATTTTACAAGTTAAACTTTTAAAGTCTATTAATTTTTAATGGGTAACCATATACTGTTGGAAACTTTAAAGATCTGGTCAAAGGGCTTGACCTTCGGATCAGATGGTAAGAGCTATTTTTGATACGAATCTAAAATGATTCTATAGCGCAATTGTGGCTACAGTTTTAACGTAACACCCTGAAAATACGAGTGCAACTTTAAAAGATTACAGGAACAATAATTTAATTCAAATATTCGTTTCTTTTACAGATACACATACCTTAAGGTCTCTCTTACAAATATGAACCTAGATAACTTAGATGCCGTCACAAGTTTTAAGCATCTCCAGTTTCTAGATGTGTCAGGAAATAATTTGAAACTACAAGCTTTGCAAGTATTAACTAAGCTTCCATACTTAGTATTACTTCAAGCCGACAAGAACCTAATAAACTCAGCGGCATTGGACAAAATGCCTTATTTACAAATTTTAATAATGAATGAAAATAATATAAAATCCGTTGAAGACATATTTCAACCCGAAATGAGCACTATAGAATTAGGCATGAATAAAATCAAAGAACTGCGCTTCGGTAACAAAATGCCAACTGTGAGAGTATTGGACTTTCGAAATAATATGATAAAAACTATCGATCAATTAGATTTTCCCAATCTAGACAGTCTGTATCTAGCTAACAATAAAATAAAATCTTTAGAATTTTTGAAGACTTTAGTCAAATTGAGAATTCTTCATTTGCGCCGTAATCCTATACGTGTCTTGGACGGTTTTCACGAAGAACATAAGAAATTGACATATATAAATTTACGTGGCTGCGGGGTCAGAACTTTAAGGCAGATAAGAAAACTAAAAGTAAGTCAAAATGTAATTAGTTTATTTATAATATGATATTTCTACTGAATTGTGGTATCTACAAAACTAACGTCGATAGGATTACCTAACCGTTGAATTATATTTATTACATATTTATTTTTGGTTGTAATAATGAACAATTAAATAAATTATTTATTTAAAAAGTATGGCCTAAAATAACAACCAACAGCGCAACACAACCGAATTGAGAACCAATTTTTGAAGTTGAGTAAAAAACTAAAGGTAATTCTAATATTTTCAGGTGCTCCCGAGTATAGAAATTCTGATCTTGACTGGATGTCCGTATATGGGAGAAACGGGTGAGGACGATCCTGATGTAGAAGATGACCCAGAAATTCGCCTTGATATAATAGCGACATTATCTCGCTTAAAAAGATTGAATAAAGCAGTCATTACGCCGGATGAAAGGTAGATAAATATGCACATGACTTTTAAGATCGTAGCACATATAACTTAACGTAAACTGATCGGCGCCGTATCAACTCGAGTCGTTCAGTATTATTTGTATGAAACTCCTTACTGCAACGCACAGTAATCGGAATCGTAACGTAATCGGATTTTTGACGTTTGACACCGAGAAAAAGGCGATTCGGTGCCGATCAGTTTACGTTACGTTACTACCCTTAGACGGAGATTGATGAAGTAGGAATAGGCACTACACCAAATCATCTCGAGAAAATTATAAAAGCAGAATAAGGGAAATTTCGTAGATATTTACTCTACGAAAATAAAGGAAACTTTGACATACAACCTTATAACCAATCAATAAGGTAGATATCAGTCTGGCAAGCGAAAGTAGGTCAAGTTTCCATTGTCACTGAAGGAAGTCCGTTCCTGCAGTGGGGCATTCAAGGGATAATCGTACCTGGTATCGATAGTAGTTTTATGTTTTGTTTTTTTTTCGCAGGGAATAATAGGGACAAGTGACCAGTTATACCTGATATTACTTTAGACGATAGTTAAATACTTTTTTTTTATGTACAGGACCGAAGCAAAAGCTTTGATGCTGCAGTGGGCCGAGACTGGCGAGAAAAGTGAAGAAGAAATAGAAGACGAAACTGTTGTTGGAGAAGAAGCGCTTATGGAAGAAGCTTAAGTTAAGCAACGAAGGTATAACGAGTTGTTAAAGGCCCAATTCTCAAACGTCTGTTAAAGTAAAGCGGCGCTTAAACTGGACATTTTGTATAAGAATTTCTAGTTTAAGCGCCGCTTTACTTTAACAGACGTTGAAGTATTCGGCCGTAAATCATTTAAAATATTATAAACTTTTCATCTCAGTACTTGAACCTGATTGACACCTAAGATTTTTTATAACATCAATGCTTAGACGTTACGAAACCAACTAATTATCGTCAAGGTATATCGGTCTGATGTATAATACAAGATAGAAACAATAGTAACAGCACAAGGAAGAAGCAATTCATTACATGTCCCATCATGTGCGTAGTTCTAATCTAGCCTCAATAGATTTCCAACGAAAACAGCAGATTATTAAAAAGTATCGGGCTTTGTCGCGTACAGTAAAAATAAAACTATTATTTGAATATTTACTGATACTTCTCCAAATACATTGACCATTTTTTCTTTGATTATAATTTTTATTCTTAGTCTATGTAAAGACTCGCATAACTATTATTGAATTCAATTTTAAGTTTAATAAACTTATATTTTGTAGTAATTTTTGCTTTTCATTTCAGCATATTTTTTTTACAAAAATAAATGTTTTTCAGTACTAATGTAGCATTTAAAAAGAAACATTTAAAAGTGCTACACATGCTATTCCTAAATCATTGAAAAAGAAATCAATGGCATACAATTTATCATTTAAATTACATAATGAAATTCGAACAAATTAGATTCCTACAAATTTGTAGCAATAAAAATGTCAAATATGAAAACGATGCCATTAGAATCATTGAAATGGGTTGTTTTGTAGAAAAACATCAGTAAATTTCATTGTCATTGCCAATGATTACGCGAGGGGACATTTTATAATGTCTAGACAAGTCTATTGCTATTAATACTTGCATTCAACAGACGCATAATAACACATGTATTATTTACCTAACTTTCGTACATCTAAATCGGGTCAATGTCATGTATTAAGTTCACTGTCTTCCGCATAATGAAAGATATTATTATTATACGCGCTGTTTACCGTTCTCCGTATTGATGCATTATAAAAATTAATTGTGTAAAACTTTAACAGATTTATATTACTCAAATGTTTTCAATATTTTTGTACATAGTCAATATGGCATATTATGTAGCTGCCATGCAAGCTGCTGGTTCACAATGCGCTAAATTATTTGTTCAATTCTTAACCCTAGATTTTCTTGAACTTGGATCTTTCGTATCCGTTAACGCGACACAAAGCTTAATATCCTTCCGGAACACAATGTTGAATTCTCATAATGTTGAACCTATGTTCAATTCTCAAAATGTTGAATTCTCAAAATGTTGAATCTCAAAATGTATCTAGTAGGGAATAGATTATCATTTATATTAACTTAAACTTACCTCTGAATTAGCGAATTTAGTAACAAGTATAAAGCAGTTACTATTTAGATGTGTTCTAAGTGTTGTTGGTATCTCGCTACGGTCGGCCAGTCTCGGTGGGCACTGATATCGAAGCCTTTCGATCCATGTGCTTTGGGCTCTCTTTATAAGACTCTCTTCGGCTAAATAGCGCATCCTCATTCGAAAATCGTTGACCTCCGAACTACGAATGTTGTCGAATTCATTTAAACCTGTTGAAAAGAAAATAAAATACATATAGGTATAAGAAAACATCGAGATGGACTATAAGGATCGTAGCATATTTATATAACGTAACGTAAACGGATCGTCACCGTAGCCGTTCAGTATTATTTGTATGCAACTCCTTACTGCAACGCACACTAATCGGAATCGTAACGTAATCGGATTTTTGATTTGACACCGAGGAAAAAGGCGAGGCGGTATTTGCTACGACCCTTATTCAACGGTCTTGTTGGTAGCGATTGGAAAGCTATTACATATTACATTTCTCCTCGTTCACATGACCGCAGTCCCATAAGACGAAGGTCTTAGACTGGTTGCCAGCGATCACTTACGAGACGAGGTCACTGACTCGGTCTTAAAATCGCTTTGTGGGCTTAGAATCGCTTTGTAGTATTCTGAATCTTTCGTGAATGAGCGGGATTGATAAAATCGTTAAAATATATATAAACTAAATTGTAAAATAAATTGTTCAAATCGCAAGGCACAACAAGCATTGAGACAAAAATACTTCTCCCGTTTGTTGATAAATAAAAGCTGTAAATCAAAACTGTTTTCTTATGAAGATCTCTGAAACCTATATAACTTTCGAAAGATCTAGCTCATTCGTAGGCAATAGAAAATAATATTTTTATACATCAATATAAATATGTATATCAAACACTGCCGTATTTGGCGCAGAAAAGATAGGGAGGGCCATACTTTTTGCTGGAGTATAAATTAACTTCAAGAAGAAATTAAACCAAGACTGATACATGAGAAAAGTCACGCAAGTAAATTAAAAGGAAGAAGACAGATTAAGGTAATCAAAAGATGTACCAATTAAGTTACATGTATTATTTCGGGGTTAACGTAACCTCATAAATAAAAAACCCCAATTTAGAGATAAAAAAAGTATTAAGTATTTCAGTTTTTATTTTTCGTTAAAGAATAAATTAGTACTTTTAGTTGCGCCTTTCTTTCTTTAGAAATGAACGTAGTTTATCACATAAATACACATAATTTTAAAATATTTATAATAAATAATATACAAATAATACTAATTATTAATGTACAAATCAAATAAGAGTCGCAATTGCATAATTAACAGGATAAATAAAAATATAATTGCATTAGCTTCTTTTAAAATAATATAACCACGAAATAAAAATCCTACTGTTTTGAACATCATCATCTATACTATATAATAAAACTGTAGAGAGATCAATTCTGTACATTGAATATATGTTAAAAATTAATATTGGAGGATGAATGGTGATCGACACTAATGCCAAAAATGCAATCAATAAATTTTTTGTCTGTCTGTCTGTCTGTCTGTCTGTCTGTATGTGCACGCATGGGTCAAAAACTACTGAAGGCATTTTAACCAAAATTGCTACGATTGTAGTCCATACTCCTGGGCAGGTTATAGGCTATATAACATAACGCTAAAACACATAGGAGCTGAGCAGTGACGAAAAATTTGAAGCAAGTCGGTTGAAAAAACGCGCGTTCGAGCTCTCATCAACGCTTACGTTGATCATACGCCAAAAATATGTATTACAAAAACAATGGTCTTCAAAAGATGAACAAAAAAGTCCTTAATAGTATATATCTATCTTTTATATATTAGCCACAATAACGTGTTTAATCGTTAGGGTTTTCTTCAAAGTGTATTAAATACATAAATATATTGTAATTTGCATAGACATATCTTTTTCAAACTCCCATATTTCAAAAGTACACTTTAATATCTTATTCATAATTTTTTTTTTATAGAAATCGGTTTTTAAACACACAAGATATAGATGAAAGAAAATTTCCAAATGTCGCCGCGCCAGTATGAGTACGGCTGTACGGTTGATTTTTGTTTAACGTCCGAAACGGAAAACCGGTGCATCTATATAATTTCATTCACATTGACTCTTAATGCGAACGGACGTGGTTCTTATTGACTCTTCTCGGAATAAGCGCACTTTAGATATTAAAATACATAGATACGTAGTTTTTAGGTATTATTTTTAAAGCAGGTAATCTATCTATCTATACTATAATAAAACTGTAGAGGTCGAAATGTCTGTTCTTTTCGAAAATTCAGATAAACATTATCTATAAAATCTAGAAAAAAATCAAAAAGCAACAACCCTACACACTTACAATTTTTAGAATTATTGTCTATCTGTCTGTCTGTCTGTTTGTTACCGCACATCTTTAAAACGAATTAAAATATAATCTTAAGACCAATACATTGTATTGTAGCCTTTCTTATTAGGCTTAAACTGAGGTATGTTTCATCAAAATCGGATAATATAGTCGAGTCTAAGTTTTGTCAAATATTTTTTGCTAGATGGTAAAAAGGTGTTAGGTACAATAATTTATATCAGCATTTTTTTTACAAAAGACAAATCACACACTAGCCTTTAAAAACATCAATTTAACGGACACAAAGAACATCCAGACTAAGGACAATAATTTGTGTATCACAATTGTCCTCCATGGGAATCGAACCCGCGAACTCATGCACGCCAGCCATGTAATGCGACCGCCGCGCCACCGAGGCAGGTAATTCTGCCGCACCATAACGTGGCGTGCAAATGTATTCATTCATAATTAATTAGCGATTATCCGTGTGGTGACGGAGTAAGAATACAATATGTCACCTCCCCATCTCATCCCATGGGTGGCGTAAAACCGACTAAGGGACAATCGGTGAATATTATCTTTACGAAATAAAAATAAAGGAAAACTTGAAATTAAACCATATACCAATCCGACTGGCCAGCGTGGTATTAGTAGGCCAAGTATCCCTCCGTCACGGAAGGAGGCGCGTCCTTGCAGTGGGACATTTATTTTAACTTACAAATTTGACAACAGATGGCATTGTGCCTGTGACGTCATTTTCAGTATCGCGGTGTTAAGATTTTCCTTGAAAGAATGACGTTCGCTCATTTCTTTCAGCATAAGTTTAGACGCAGTCTTCATAGATCTGTCTTTGTAAAGGTCTGTTTTTGAAAAGGTTTTGGTTCGTTCGTTAATTTTACAATTCGTTTGTAGGTATATCTGTTTGTTATAAGGTTTAAAAAACGATTTTTCAGTATTAAATCGAATTGCGAAGTAAGTAACAACCGCCACGCGAACGAAGTCGCGGGCACAGCAGCTAGTCATTCTTAATAAAAGTAATGACGCCAGCTGGACATAACTTTCTTCACCTGTCCCTATAAAGGTCCAGAATTTGAAAACAAACTTTTCTAACTTAATTTATTTTCTCTCTTATGATAATTCTATAACACACAAAATCTGTTGTTTGTATATGTATCTGTTGGAATTTAGTTTTGTAGTCATAACAGATTCAGGAAAACCCTAACTATATTTTAATTGTTATACAATTTGTTATAACATACAATAATGAATTAAATATAACATAATATATTATTACCATAATGTTTATTTCCTCAAACAGATTATAAGCGGCAATACTTACGTTTCCCAATCAAATGGCTTATGTGATTGTTCAGTAATTGTTCTCCAGGTCTTTCTATAGACCTCTTTACAATAATAAATACCCCACACACGGGCTTAATGTCACGAATGCGTTTAGTCTCATCCTCTATTTCCTCTGCCACAGCAAGGGAGTTCACAAATTGGAATACATAGCTGGACATTTCATGCATCATCCCAAATAAGGGATAGTTGACCGCCCGGTCCCATAGGTCCTAAAAACAACATTATAATAGTAAGACATCTGAAATTATCTGTATAAACTAAAATAAATAGTAATTTAAGGCTATCCTATTATTGTATTTAGCTATCCTCCTGTAAGCTCCAAATTGAAGAGTAGGGTATAATCTTTTATAAGAAATATCCATCCATACAAATCATTTCATAATGGACTTGATTATTATTTAATTTTATACTATAAATTCAGAAGCAATATTTGTTTGTAATAATAACAGTAAAAAATATGAAGAAAGATGCCTCACAAATAAGTTTTAGGTATTTTTTTCTATATGATAAGCTAGGAAAATGATTGGTATGTAGCTTGAATTTAAAACTTTTACCAAACACAATATTAATCATCTTCAAAAACAAAATTTAAAGATCAGCAGAATTATATCTAATTTACATAACAAAAACGAAAGTAGAGGACTCAATGTCTATGAACAAATTATTATCAAAACTGTCATTTTAAGTAATTTAACTAACAAGATATTAATAGTAGCCCAGTCAAAATAGACAAAATTATGATTAAAGTTTGCATTAATTCCCAACAAGCTGGATTTTTGCGCAGGCCTTGAGTACGTCATTACAAATGATATGTCAAAAGTCCCCATCGATCCCGCTTGTGCGTTGTTTTTTATTCGAGGTCAAAGGTCACAAATTTGCGTTTTTTGCGTATATCTCTGAAACAACGAAAGCTATCGAAAAATGGTTCAGACAAAGTTTGTAGATCGTAAAATTGTCTACAAAAAATATTCCAACACTTCTCTCCTACAAAGCATCGCTTTCGAGATATCGGGACTTTAGAGCACAGGAAAGTCGTATTTTCGACTATATGCACACACTAGCTTTTTCCCGCGATTTCGCTCGCGTTTATAAATATCATTAAAAATAAGGCTTATTTCAATATGTAGTAGCATATGCATGCTTGGTCTCAGCCTAATCGCTTTGAAATTGACAAAGTTACATGCAACTTTCATCCCCTATCTTATCCCTTTAGGGGTAAAATTTATCAAAATCCTTTCATAGCGGATGTCTACGTTATATCATCTACCTGCATGCCAAAATTCATCGAGATCCCACCAGTGGTTTAGGCTGTGCGTTGATAAATCACTATGTCAGTCACCTTTGAGTTTTATATATATAGAAGATTTCCGCACCACCTCTGAGGTAAGTAAGGCCAATCTTGCACCAATATTTAATCAAATACAGCAGTACATTGAATTAAGTACACAGCGCTTTATTTTTAACGTGGCTTCTCCAGAAGGAATACTCCTACCATATAGTATTCTATCAACGCACAGCCCAAACCACTGGTGGGATCTGGCTGAATTTTGGCATGCAGGTAGATGATATAACGTAGACATCCGCTATGAAAGGATTTTGATAAATTCTACCCCTAAAGGGATAAGATAGAGGATGAAAGTTGCATGTAACTTTGTCAATTTCAAAGCGATTAGGTTGAGACCAAGCATGCATATGCTACTACATATTGAAATAAGCCTTATTTTTAATGATATTTATAAACGCGAGCGAAATCGCGGGAAAAAGCTAGTGTGTGCATATAGTCGAAAATACGACTTTCCTGTGCTCTAAAGTCCCGATATCTCGAAAGCAATGCTTTGTAGGAGAGAAGTGTTGGAATATTTTTTGTAGACAATTTTACGATCTACAAACTTTGTCTGAACCATTTTTCGATAGCTTTCGTTGTTTCAGAGATATACGCAAAAAACACAAATTTGTGACCTTTGGCCTCGAATAAAAAACAACGCACAAGCGGGATCGATGGGGACTTTTGACATATCATTTGTAATGACGTACTCAAGGCCTGCGCAAAAATCCAGCTTGTTGGGAATTAATGCAAACTGGATATCTATTTTGACTGGACTATAGTATTAATATACATACAATCTATAACAGGAAAACAAATTAAAAATAGAATATAAGAATATGTTTTATGAAACATTACACTATTATTAGTACACATTACACAACATATTCTTGTAATGGATGTCCCTACAACCTGATAAATGTCTTTTTACAACTTGACCAGTGCAGTCTATCCTTCATGAGTATGTAGGTTTGTAGACCACAGAACAATTAACAGCAAAATTAAAGCAACCAATATTATATAAAACTACTTATTAAAAAAATGCTAACAATGCAAAATCTTATATACCTTACTCCAATAAATTAAAATCTATTCATTATGATTACATTCAACAGCACTGCAACACTGCACAATCCATGTGATGTAAATGGATACCATAGGTGTTGCAGTTAGTGTTGATCATTGTTTGTAAACCACTTTGTTTCCTATTAACTACACTTTTATTGTGAAGTATGAGTTGTTTTTAATTTTGTTATTAGAACCACCAGTTCTCATAACTGATGTAAACTGTTTATAGATAGTTTAAAATATTTTCAACGAACATTACTAAAATATGTATAAATAGCTTATTTATCCCGCTCCCAGAATCAAACATCTTAAAAACAATAAAAAGTAAATTTATTTCTATTAGGCTAATCATTAAAGTACCCCCTTACTCATAAAGGCCTCTTAAATTTAATCAATGTTTAGCGAGTTTTTTATTAGCAAAATCAACCTTATGCCAAACAAAAACGTAAGAATTTAAGCTAATCAATTGACTAAAATTTCAAAGGCGTTTATGAGTAAGGGGGGTAATGTTTATAATAGCAGACTCTTAAAAATACTGCTTGGAACTGAATAGTCTACCCCACAAAGAGTGTGTTGTAATTTTGAAGGTCAATTTTTAGTTTTAACAACTTGCTATGAAAATTCTTAGTTTGACATTACTTTGTTTACAAACATTGTGAATCTAGAAGGGAGTAAGTACCTTCTTTACTAAACAACTTCTTTCTACTTTATGGTTTATTTAGTCCCTTAGAATAATTATGTTGTTAATTAAGTAAAGTATTATACTTTATTTTAATTATTCACATATTATTTCAATTTAATTGACTATGTTATTAACCTATAAAACCTTTCAACCTAAAAAGAACATAAGTTGCTTAACTTTCTTTTGAGATGGTTTAAAATATATAAATTATTTAAAAAACATACATAGCAACCACATATAATATATAGTTAATTATCATGACCACTAATTTCCTACAACTTCCTGTAACTTCTGGAAAATATTATTAAAATACTGAATGAAATCTAAGTCATAGAACATTTATCACCCACCTACATGATTAAAATGAGTGCAAAATTTAGTAAACAATGAACTACTTTCTAAATGTACCAACAAATCTATCTCTGCTAAATTGTTACTCAATACTGTGACCCACTTTCCAAAAATGCAATCAAAATAATATAGTGTCGGCGAGAGGCGTGATAGTCACGCAAGGGTGTTTCTTCCTGTCACTAACCTCTTTGACATCCTGAATAGTGGCATCCCAATTTATCCTAACAGGAATGTAAACAGAGTTTGGTAGCAAGCACGTAAGTTCCACGACATCGGACGGTGTCGTCGTCCAGTAGTCGTACGTAAACGGACAACTCGGCGCAGGAACCATTGTTTTGATGTTATTTTCCCAGGTTACTCGAATTACCCTCGCGACATTTCACAAACTTTCACTGATAACAAGTGTCCACTGTGACCCAACCACTGGCTCCAACTGAAAATAATGCACATACTGCATTAGTCACTGTTATTGAAACCACAGTGATGCTGAATCATAGCATTTCCTGGTATTTTACGAGGGGTATATCGCCATTCGAAACAAATCTGTCAATGATAATATTACACAAACAACACTAAAACAAGTAACTGCAGGGACATTTATATAGATTTACCTTCACTTGAAAGGTTTACATAATTTATTTTCTATGGCATACACGAATTAAAATTACTAAATTATGTTTTTGTGAAATTGTAAATAAAGATTACGTGCAACAAACTATAGCAAAGTAAATTGTTTATGGTTGATCCGGACTCTGATTTTTTAAAGCTTATTTACTTATGTTTGAGTCTCTGCATATTAAGCCTATGAAAAAATTATAACATTACAAAATTTATTTTAAGTTTTGCTCATAAATCATCCGTGACCGTTTTTGTATTTCATAAAGTACCAGCAAAAAGAATTAAAACAAAACTACTACTTCGAAAAACACAAAGCCATCAATACTACTTCTATAACAAGAAAAAAATTTCTAAGGAAGGTCGACACTAATAGGCATGGTATAGGCCCATTTTCGCTTTAATGATAAGGAATAATCCGTACCTGTTTGCATGGCCAGGAGTTACTTCGTGGTAAGAGGAGAGCAGAGCATGCAGTACTTATAGTAATTGAAGAAGAATATTTTTTTATTTTTAATAATTTCTCTGGTTTAGGACATGGATGTCCTCGCTTTCGACTTAGGTATTAAAAAGTGTTAAGAACAACAGCTGCAGCGCGGCAGCGGTCGCCAGCACCAAGTACTTTCACACTGAGACTCCCTTTGGGCCATCCCAAAAATAAGCATTTGGATTGAGAGGTTATTAATTTCGATTATCTCTTTATGATCGCATTATGCTTTTTTCATAGCCAGGACAGCCTGGCTATGAAAAAAATACACCTACATTATCGAAAATGCGGCCTGTAACTTGTAACCCAAGTTTAGTAGGATAGCCTTGGTAAAAATATAGCTAAGCAATGCAATGGATTTAATTAGAAGGTAATAGCGAAGTTTGAATTATTAAAACTCTCTCTTGTAGCAAACATTTACGAAGTTTCAATTATTTAGATGTTTATAAGACGCGTGCTGTTCGCTGGCGCTGCCAAATCACAATACTAATCTCGCTTTACAGTAAACGGCTGTTTAAACACAGTTTAAAAACACGCTCGGCAGCACATCTAGCGGCGCGTGACTTGACTCTAAAACCGTCAACTAACTCGGCTGGCATGAAGTTAGTTATTACTTAGAGAAGAAGTTAGCGCGTAGATATGTACAAATAAAACACGCTCCTCATTAACTGCACAGACATTTGCAACAACTTCAAGCCGGCCGAATTAGTTGGAGTTGTACATATCTTTCTTAATAAGCTGATTTTATTTTACATGCGAAAAACCGTCCCACGTTAATTATTTATTAATTTTGAACGTATCCTAACCTTAAAAAATGTGACGTTTTTTTGACAATTGACAAGACAATAAACTTGATCATTGCGTGAATTTGTGTCTCGTGACAAAATTACTGGCTTATGATATTTATCAATAAAACTGATGTTTTTTTCAAGGTGCTCTAAATAAGATGTTCGAACATTCAGTCAAAGTACCTAGACATTATAAAATAGCTGCTAACATATTCAAGAAAGTTTCTACTGAAGGCGGTAGCGTTAAAACTTTGTTGTACGACGATAAACTTCGGCATTTTGTAAGTATTTAAATTGGTGGTAAATTGAGTATTTTGTACAAGTTAAGAGCTTTTATTAAGAGTAGTTAATATTTACAGAGGACAAATGTACTTTACGCATTGATAACAGAAACTATCAAACATGCGTCTGACATTGACAAAATCTTTGAAAACTGTAATCTATTAGAAAATGAGGGCCGCTTAGATCCATGGCTTGCTAAAATTCTAACAGCAGAGCTTCTATTTGGTAAAAAGGCCTTACCAGGCAAAAGCAAGCCAGAGCAAACCATCCTCTCATATAAAGCACAGTTTGAAAAATTTACATCTGATCATCAAGATACTTTGAAGACAGAAGGTAAACATTTATTTTATTTTATTTTCAGGTTTAACCTCATCTACAATAATGGCTGAAGCAGACCAAAGTCCTTTAGTATCTAGACGAACAAAAGAGATAATATTAGTGCTGGCACAACTGTTTTTGTATAGTGTTGCTATGTTTACATTACCATTTGTAACTTTCTTTGGAGTAAAACATATTCTGACTGAGATATATCCAGTCAGTACATTTGCTGTAACTGCGTGGTCTGTGGTTGCTGCAGTAGTAGTTGTAAATGTTATAATATTTTCATATGTGTATAAAGCTTACCATGAAAAAGAATATGATGATGACGGTAATGAAATAGATCAGCATAAATATGACCCACTCCCAGCACAAGGCTCTGCAACTGAGAAAAGCAGTCTAAATTTAAAGAATGATTGACATAACTTTAAGAATATTGCATTCCAGTATTGCATTATACTTTAAATATTTAATTAAGCATTGCAAGCTTTCTAATATATATTTATATAAGATGTATTTAAACAAAGTATTTTGGCAATGATGTACTTTTACCTTATATGTGTAGTAATAGCTAATAAATTCTAATGCTAGAGTGTATCTTTTTCTTTATCATGTTAAGTTTCATTGTTTCTTTAACCTTTCCATCTAACCATAGTAAAAGATTGCTGTTGGAGAAATGATATGGCCCATCTCACATGGTGGACCAATGTAGTTACGATGATAGGAAACTGACGGATGACCGCAACATGGAAATATTTGTCTTAAGTCCAACAGTGGAAGAGCATTGGCTGATATGATGATGTAGAAATAAAGGGTGGTTTTAAAAAGTTAAATAGATTTGAATCCTTAAAATTATGGTGTAAGTGTCATGTCAATATGAATGGTGTTTAATTGATACAGATATGTGATAAGATACATTAATGAAGGAGAGAAAATTAAGAAAACTATTTTGAAAAAGATTATGGGCTTAGCAGAAAAAACATGACTATTTTCCAAGACGAAGTCAGCGGGTAACTGCTAGTAAAGAACAGAATTGCCTAATGACATTGACATAAGTAATAATTTAAAATTTATTTTAAAATATTATTATGCAATCATTATTTATTTTTAAATTTAAAACTTAAGGTTAAGCAGGTAATAAAAAATTCTTCTATTGATTCAGTAATTCGCAGACCAAGATATGTGCGTATCAATACAAATCTCCTCACTACATCAGATGCAATCAGAGCATTCCAAGATGAGGGCTATCGCTTCATCCGTTGCACATCCGGTTCGTACGCAGACTACCTGGAACAGATTCAGAAGTTAACAGACGATGACTTCACTCAAGATTACCATATAAAGACAATGTTTGTGTTTTCAAGTGGTACTAAGCTACATGAACATGAATTGTATTTGGAGAATAAGATAATTTTACAAGATAAGGTTGGTATTGGTTTTTTTTAGCTTCCTATCTAAAAATATAACTATTTACTTCTAACATATTATTATCTATCTCATGTTATTGTCTTTTCATAAGATCATTTTTAGGCATAGTTAATGTTCTCATACACAATGCCATAAATTCAAAATATACAGGGCGTACAAGACAATAACGCATAAATTTAACATGACTTAGGGTATAATTTAATAGGCAGAAACAACAAAAACATCATGAGTTACGGCATAATTTTACTAGGCAGAAACAAAAAAAAACAGAAAAATGACCATCCGTTTAGGAGGTATAACCATGTTAATTTTATACAAATTTTTAGCTCTTCGTTGTAAAACCTATTAGAATGAGTAGAGTTACCGCTAATAAAAATATCACATCATATAGGAGAGATTCCTATATATGTGATATTTAGTCCATAGTCACCACCCTCGGAAACGAGATGGGAAGTGACAGATTGTTTTTATTGTAATACTTAATTAATTCTTACCTACTAACTAAATACTATGATTGTTTTTGTAGGCTACCGCAATGGCGGTTCATTTATTGGCTCCAACACAAGGAAGTAAAATCCTGGACATGTGCGCCGCGCCAGGAATGAAGGCAACTCAGCTAGCTGCATCCATCAGGAATAATGTAAGATAACGGTTCATCAATAAAGAGAAAAGAATCGTCCTCCTTTTTCATATACGTATAGCTTACTAAAGCAAAGGATCCCTAATTGATAGGGAATCATTAGTTTAGCCAAACACTGACAAATTAACTACTCCTATTAAAGTAAATGGGTTCATCATAACAGCCCATTAATGTCCCACTGCAGGGACGGACCTTCTCCAGTGACGGAGAGATACTTGGCCTACTAATACAAACGGATTGGTATAGGATTTAGTTTCAAGTTTTCCTTCTTTTTATTGTAAAGATAATATTCACGGATAGTCCCTTAGTCGGTTTTTACGAATTACCAAACTTAGCTCTCTGTCGGGGTCTAGTTTATAAAATCGACAGGCACTACATCGATGGTCGCTACATCGCAAACGCTCCATCGATGGGTTACTGTATCGACAGTACCCTAAATCGATGGTACGCTACATCGACAGTACCTATAATCGACGGTATGCTACATCGACGGTACACTAAAACGACGGTACGCTACAATTACAGTACACTACATCGATGGTCGCTACATCGACAGTGCACCAAATCGATAGCACGCTGCACCGACTAACCACTCCAAACCAGGTTTAATTATTTTTTATTATTCTAAGGCATTTTATTTATTATATTTTTTTATTTTTCTACGATTTATTAAAATTAGGTAGGAATATTGTTATTTTTATTATTCTACGAAATTTTTGAACTACTCAAGCCAGAATTAAATAAAAAACACAGGACTTTTTAAAAGTTGGTGTGGTGACGGAGTAAGAATACAATATGTCACCACCCCATAGCATCCCATGGGTGTCGTAAAAACCGACTAAGGGACTAACCGTAAATATTATCTTTACGAAGTAAAAAGAAGGAAGACTTGAAATTAAACCCTATACCAATCCGTCTGGCCAGCGTGGTATTAGTAGGCCAAGTATCCCTCCGTCACAGGAGGAGGCCCGTTCCTGCAGTGGGACATTAATGGGCTGTTATGATTATGATGAATAAAAATAACAATATCCCTACCTAATTTTAATAAATCGTAGAATAATAAAAAATATATTAGATAAAATGCCTTAGAATAATAAAAAATAATGAAACCTGGCTTGGGTTGGTTAGTCGATACAGCGTGCTATCGATTTGGTGCACTGTCGATGTAGCGACCATCGATGTAGTGTACTGTCATTGTAGCGTACCGTCGTTTTAGTGTACTGTCGATGTAGCATACCATCGATTTTGGGTACTGTCGATGTAGCGTACCATCGATTTAGGGTACTGTCGATACAGTAACCCATCGATGGAGCGTTTGCGATATAGCGACCATCGATGTAGTGCCTGTCGATATTATAAACTAGACCCCTCTGTCGACGTGTCTTTTTTTCTATCGATGTGTTTATAAATCCCATAATTTCATCGTTACGTAATCACTGCATGTAAAATCTAACTATGTAAAAATAAAATACTTTGCCATGCATCCTATCCTGCAAAATATACTACTTAGACTTAAATTTTCGCTAAATATTTTACTACATATATTAAGTTACTAGCTGACCCGTGCCCACTTCGTTGGACAGCGAAAAAAACGCGTCCCTTTTTTAAACATATTTCGTTACTGCTCCACTCCTATTAGTCATAGCGTGATTATATATAGCCTATGACACTCCCCGATAAATGGACTATTCAAAACAGAAAGAATTTTCAAAAGCGGTTCAGGAGATCCAGAGATTACCCCCTACAACGTCACAACAAAAAAACAAACACACAAACGTCACAAACACACAAATTTTACTTCTTATAATATTAGTATACTTAGATATCTAAAGAAGTAAATTTCTCTTCACAGGGAAGGATATATGCTGTTGAAAGAAATGAAAAGAGATTTCAAATATTGTGTGATTTTGTTAAGAAGACAAACTCTCTATGTGTTGAGACCATAAATAAAGATGCTTTAGAAATCAAAAGAGGGGACATGGATGATGTCGAATACATTCTATTAGATCCAAGCTGTTCAGGATCGGGTAAGGAATCTTTTATATCTACCTTTTTTTAAAGAGCGGAATTTTGGGTATCACACCTTTCAAAATTCAGATTTACTCATCAAAATTACTTAAAATATACCATAAAATAATAGCTGCCAAAGATTGTTCACTCTTGTGTATTTGCCTTTCTTTAATCTTTCCTTTAAAGCATACGGTTTTGTGTCTTCATTGTCCATAGGGCTCCTACTTGACAAGTCGTTGGTCTATCGCGAAAAGGGTTTGATTGCCCTGAGTACGTTGTTGCTAATCCGCTTTTTGATCATGACTGTACCTTATGCGTGTATTATCATAACAGCCCATTACTGTCCCACTGCAGGGACGGACCTCTTCCCATGACGGAAGGATACTGGCCTACTAATAACACGCTGGCCAGACGGATTGATATAGGGTTTAATTTCAAGTTTTCCTTCCTTTTATTTCGTAATAATAATATTTACGGATAATCCCTTAGTCGGTTTTGACGACACCCATGGGATGCGATGGGGTGGTGACATATTGTATTCTTACTCCGCCACCACACGAAGAGCGTGTATGCCACTCTGAAAGTATTCAGTGTATTAACACCTTACAATTAATATTGTTATTTATAATTGAGTGATGTCCAAATATCTTGAGGACAGGTATAAAGTGACATTCGGCGACCAGACCATTATTTTGTTCAGTCCTTTATTTTTTAAAGCAATCAGCCTATTTTACCTACTTTCTTTTTATCGTCGAATAGTTTGCATCGTCTGAAATAGCTTAATGTATTAAATATCTTTTCTGTTTCTTTTATAGGTATGGAGTTCTGTGTGCATAGCTATATCGAAAGTGAAAGGTTAGCTAGGCTAACATCGCTACAAGAGAAGTTTCTAAAGCACGCCATGAACGCGTTTCCTAAAGCCAAGCGAATTGTATACAGCACATGTTCATTATTCCCTGAAGAAAACGAAAGGGTCATTACTAACGTAGTGAAGACTTCAAGGGCCAAATGGAGAGTCCAAGATGTTAAGGAGCTGCTCAAAGAACAATGGAATAACTTTGGTTCAGGCATGTATGGCAGCATGGGAGCTAGGTGTATGTATGCTAGACCTGATTCAGATTTCACTACAGGTTTCTTTTTAGCTGTTCTTGATAGAGATCAGAAAGAACTTGAAAAAGCTAACGTTCAGAAGAAAGAAAAGTCTTGCAATAAAAGTCAAAGTGAGCCAGAAGAGATTGAATCTAAAGATAATGAAATTATGGAAGATGTTGCTGAATCAGAAGTTAATAATGAATCGGAAGAACAGACTGATCTTAAAGTTAAAAAGAAAAAGAACAAACATAAAAACAAGGATGATAGTGTAGTAGATGTTGATGTGCCTTTGGAAACAACAGCTACTGAGGAAGTTGTTGAAGATATAAAAGAAAAAAAGAAAAAGAAACGTAAAAATAACGAAGATTTAAACAATATAACAGATACTATAAACGAGTTGACTGTCGAAGAAGTAGTTGTTAAAAAGAAAAAGAAGAAAGATAAACTTAAAGAAATTGAGAGCGCAGAGGTAAATTTAGAAAGTTTAGTTACGAATGATAATGTAGATACATTACTTGAAGGTAAAAAGAAAAAACGAAAAAAAGAGTGTGAATTTATTGAAACTCACAATGATGAAGTGGTTTTATCGGAGCCTGTTACTAAAAAGAAAAAGAGTAAAAAGCTCGATCAAGAATTGCCAGATATCACAAATAGTAATGAAGAAATAAGTGAAAAATCTAAAAAGAAAAAGAAGAAAAAAGTACAAGATGATTGATTTGTTTGTTAATTTTTATATATTTTTGACAATAAAATGAAATCGTTTAAATTGCTTTTTTAATTTTGTGACTACTTCCCCCCTTACTCATAAACGCCTCTTAAATTTTAGTCAATTGATTAGCTTAAATTCTTACGGTTTTGTTTGGTATAAGGTTGGTTTTACTAATAAAAATCTCGCTAAATAGTGATTAAATTTAAGAGGCGTTTATGAGTAAGGGGGTTCATGTTTAGTCTAACTTATTGATAGGGAACGAAAGGTAACCAGAATATGTCAAATCGGCTTACAGTATAAGCATACTTTTAACATAACTGTTTCGGTGGCCGGAGGGGTGAGGTAATGTGCCGTGTCGAATACCAGGTTTTCAAGATAGTCTAGCTACTTTTGTTACGGGGTGTCGAATTAGACTACTTTCGGAGTAGCATAGTTTTCTAAGTAGAATGTCGTCGAAATCACATTGTTCCTTAGTAAAGTCATGTCGAAGAAAAGCCTTGTCGAAGTACAGTAGTGTCGAAGTTAAGTTGTTTCGTACTAAAGTCGAAATTAAGATGTATCAAAGTTTCAAACAAACAAACAAAACTAAAAATCGTTTATTCACATAAGATATAACGATACCGCTTGTGAAAGTCGTTTTATAGTGATTACATATTATGCTCGTCTAACTTAACGGCTAAGTTTACTGAGGGTTCGGAACACGACCATGTCAGAGAAGACACCCACAAGAAACTCTGCAAAACTTCACAAATATTATTTTATTTAGTAAACAGTACAATTCAGATCCAGTATTGTATTCTTACTACGTCACCACACGGAGAAAGAATATAAGGTATGGTGGTATCTGTATGTGAGACATGGAAAAAGACAAATTACAATTGTTTTACCTTTTCTTTGTTAAGTGTTTAGTCTTTGTAACAAATTTAAGATCTTGTAAGATAACTACGTTCTAGTCAAACACATGACCTTATTCATGCAAAATGTAGGTACAAAACAAATAAGCAAAAGACTATCGCTCTAGTCTAGACTTATAATTAGCGAGCAAACACAAAAGAAATCACTTTTCATTGTACTCGATAAATCTCTGACAAACTAGGGCAAACGTCATAAAATATACTAAGTCTTTATTTCGTCTAGCCATCGTTCTTTGAAATACCAGTATGGTATATTTATCACATTTAATTTTCAACCTTAAGTATTGAAGTTTAAATTACATTTTAGTCTAACCCGTTGTTGATGTACTTCAGTTCAGGTTAGGTACATTGTCACGAATATATCGTGCGCCCTTATTTTCTTTGCATATATTTAAGGTAGGACCTGTTGTTCGTCAATATCACTGTTTCTTTGTTAGGTGTCGATCTTTGTTTTACTATGGGATATATCGTATTTTATTCCTCCTTCCGATACTAGCCTTCTGCACAGAAAGTGTTTATCTATACTAATATTATAAAGAGGTAAAGTTTGTGTGTTTGTATGTTTGTGTTTGTGACGTTGTAGGGGGTAATCTCTGGATCTGCTGAACCGATTTAAAAAAATATTTCTGTGTTAAATAGTCCATTTATTGGGGAGTGTCATAAAGGCTTTAAAGGTAGTATCACGCTATGACTAATAGGAGTGGAGCAGTAATGAAATATGTTTAAAAAAGGGACGCGATTTTTTCGCCGCCGCGCCCCACGTTTTTTATAACTCAAAATTTTTCATCAATTCCAGTAAAAGGTACCTATAATAAATTCAGAAAATATTATTTTAAGGTAAATGTATTCAGTTCACAAATGAACGACGTCTTGTATTTATGAAGGTAGGCAGATACAGCTGAGCACCAAATACCTACTGCGATTCTTAAAAACCTGGTTTGCCTCGTTAATGGGCCTAAAAGAATACCAGCGCTGTAGTTTCTATGACGCTACAGAAATTAGCTAAGTTAGGTCCTATTTTGTGTCCATTTAGTATTGTGTTTAAATTAATTTATTGTTTTGTTTTCTAGTGAGCAACAAAATAAATATTTTCTTTCTTTCTCTATATTATTTAATATATAGCTTCATACAAGCCCGTCGGTTCCAAGTAAAATATAAACTTAGTCATGCCACGATTAGCTGTGTATTAAATAAGTGCCAGACTGCTAATGCTACAGTAAACCATTAGGGTGTGTAATTTATACATTCGGAAAAGTTTAATTGTATTAAATGCCTGTAAGTATGGGATTTTTAACCGTACATCAAAATAAGTATTTTTACTTATTTTATGTTAAGAAGAAGGCATACAAAAGAGGCAGCATGTAAAATTCTATGATCCCAAGTATATCAACAGTAAGTATAGTTGGGATCACAGAACCATTTCTTCAAGATGGTATTGATAATATAGTCACAATAAGCTATTCAAGTTTCTTAATTAGGTATTTAAGTGAAGAATAGATCAATAATATTGTATTAAAATTCTCTAGGTGTCTAGAAAGTGGACTTAGTAAAAGAGCCTCATAAATTAATAAGTTTAGGCAACCCGAAAGATAGAGACAGATACAGATCGGCAACACCAAAAGGACTCCTTTCTATGATCCTACTTTATAAAGAGTTGCGTCTTTTTTCTACATCCCAAACTATACCTAAACCATTTCCAATCATCTTGTAACTTACAAAATAAATACGTACGTAATTAACAATATGAAACGAGTTATAACCATAGGTTACAAAAGTCATGCAATATTACTTAAAGCTAATAAAATTCTAGTTCTTACTACGCAGTAACAATTACCAATGAACTAAATAATACATCAGAATTACCTTTTCTGAAATCTGTAATTTGGTTACACACTTTTTAGTTTTAGGGCTCAATAGATTAAAGGAACCTTTTCTTTATTCTATTGAACTCTCAAAATAATTAGCCCAATAATTAGTGTTGGGGCACATCTGGTTAACAGTTATCTTCTAATGTGTTTTAAGTTCCCATCTGATTTACAGTTAGCTTTTATTGTTTGAGATCCTTTTTTGGTTTACAGTTATCTTTTATGTGTTTTAAGTTCCCACCTGATTTACAGTTATCTTTTATTGTTTTAGATCCTTTGTAGTTTACAGTTAGGTTTGCGCACGCATCGCTATTGTTTGTTCACATCCTTTAATTACCGTTAGCCATTAGTGAATAGATGCTTTGTTAAACATCTAGTGAACATTTGTGTTTTGAATGTTTTTTGTTCAATTTAGTTTTACTATATAAGTTAAGGACGCGCAGTGTGGAGAGGGCAGATCAGTTCAGTTCAGTCAGAGTCCAGTCGCACAGTCGAGCTCGTAAAATCAAGTTCACGCACTTGTTTTATAGTTACTTGAAACTGTATAGTACTGTGTAATCCATAGAGTAAAATAAATAGTGTTTTAAATCAGTGAAGTGTTTTACTTGAATTCCCTAGCAGTACTTGCCTTGTATTTAACACAATCCGACACCTAGCCAGTACAACTCCAACAGTGGTGACCTCGACGTGATCAGTTTGGCTAGTTAAGTATTCGTGGAATTCAAGTATCAAGTATAACAGTGAACACGACTATAAGAAAAAGTAAAACAAGTGAAACAGGAAAAACGATGGAACCAACACCTAAGATGACGCCTGAGACAACATCAGCTACGGTAAGCGATCTAGCAGCTATAAGTTTGAATTCAAAAATACCGCAATTTTGGACAGATTTGCCGCGCATGTGGTTTAGACAATTTGAAGCCATTGTAGCGCAGCAAAAACAGGGCGACGTTACTAAGTTTAATTTAGTAATAGCACAATTGAGCAAAGAAGCATTACAGCAGGTAAGTGACATTTTAGAGTCACCTCCTGCAGAAGCAAAATATGACACCCTGAAATCTAGACTTTTAGAAGTATTTGAAGAAAGCGCCGAGCGCCAATTTCAAAAGTTAGTGGGTGAAATGGAGTTAGGCTCCCAAAAACCATCGCAGTTACTACGCAAAATGCAAGAGCTCGCACGAAACACTCAAGTTTCCGATGGAGCGTTAAAAAAGTTGTGGATGTCACGGTTATCTTCATCAGTAAGAGCCGTACTCGTAGTAAGCCAAGACACCAACTTAGAAAATTTAGCGATGATGGCGGATAAAATTATAGAAAATATAAGGACAGGAGAAGTCGCCACTGTCATGTCAATGCCTAAAAATGGGCCTGACCTTGCTCAACAGTTAGCAGAAATGACGCTAGAACTCAAACAACTGCGAGGAGAAATAAATGGCATCCGGAGTAGAAGCTATCAAAGAAAAAATGATAATAACTGGAGGACATCAAGATCGCGTTCTAGGTCACGAACAAAGCCACGTAGGACGCCTGAAAGCGCCGATTGGGTGTGTAGACACCATTTTAGGTTCAAGGAAAGAGCTTACCGGTGTGAAGCACCGTGTAACTGGAAAAAACAGGAAGAGAACCAGGGAAACTGAAGAAAATACAATTCGAAGCGGAGGCAAATTGTATTGAGTTCGATAAAAACCACCGCTTAAGTATTACAGATAGGGAAAATAATATAACATTTTTAATAGACACAGGTGCGAACGTTTCAGTAATCCCAGTGAATAAAGTGAGTGCTAAAAATCGTCGCGAGTGCGAATACAAGTTGTACGCAGCAAACAATACAGAAATAAAGACTTACGGTACGGTAGTGTTAGAGTTAAATTTAGGTTTACGAAGAGTGTACAAGTGGACTTTTGTTATAAGTGACGTAAAGCAAGCCATATTAGGAGCAGACTTTTTAAAGACTTTTAAGTTAGTTGTAGATTTACATAATAAGAGGTTGGTAGACACAGTAACCACTTTACGTACATATGGGTCCATCATTAAGCATGATGATCCGTCTATTTCCAGTTTTCAGTGTGATAATCCTTACAAAGATTTGTTAGAAAAATATCCTGATATTACTTTGCCAATGTCTTACAAAGACGGCCCGTCGCATTCAATATTTCATCACATTGAAACAACGGGACCGCCTGTTTACGCTAGGGTTAGACAGTTACACCCCGATAGGTACAAGAAAGTTAAGGAAGAGTTTAAGTACATGCAAGAGCTAGGAATATGCAGACCTTCCATGAGTCCATGGGCCAGTCCGCTACATGTCGTGGACAAAAAGGATGGTGGAATACGGCCTTGCGGGGATTATAGGCAGTTAAACGCGATCACTAAACCAGATAGGTATCCTGTACCGCGTTTGCAAGATTTTACATACGGATTATCAGGTAAGAAGTATTTTAGTAAATTAGATATTAATAGGGCTTATCATTTAATACCTATTTTTCCAGACGATGTACCTAAAACAGCTATAATTTGCCCTTTTGGCCTTTATGAATTTACTAAAATGAGTTTTGGGTTACGAAACGCAGCCCAAACATTTCAAAGATTTATGAGTTGTCATGTACTTAAAGATTTAGAATACATAAGAGAAGATAGTCAAGAGTCGTTTTTATCGTGTTATATCGATGACGTGATAATTGCATCCGACTCAGAAAAATTAGGTAAGATCCATTTAGACAAAATTTTTAAGCGTTTTCATGAGTATGGCATAACAATAAATTTAAGTAAATGTAAATTTGGTCAGTTAAAAATAGATTTTGTAGGTTATAGTGTCACATCAGAAGGCATACGGCCTTTAGAGGACAAAGTAAGAGCTATCAGCGAGTACCCTAAACCGGAAACCGTTGAGCAGCTAAGAAGATTTTTAGGCATGCTAAATTTTTATAGATCTCATATACAAAAGGCAGCCAGTTACCAAGCTGAACTTAATAAGTATTTGCATAAAGCTAAGAAACGGGATAAGACTAAGATTGTTTGGACCGTAGACGCTGAAAATGCTTTCGAACAATGCAAACAGAGTCTTAAGAGTGCGGTTGAGTTATCGCATCCTGTCTCTGATGCACCGTTATCGCTTATGACAGACGCAAGTGACTCTTGTATAGGAGGAGTACTACAACAAAAAGTAGCTAATCAGTGGAGACCATTAGGCTATTATTCTAAAAAACTATCGGAAGCTCAAATGAAATATAGTACGTATGATAAAGAATTGTTAGGAATTTATATGGCGTTAGTTCATTTTAGAAATATGGTTGAAGGACGTCCGTTAACTATTTACACGGACCATAAACCTTTAACATACGCATTTACCAAAATAGGATCGGACAAAGAAACTCCGAGAAGAACTAGGCAATTGTTGTACATTAGCGAGTTTACTAGCGACATACAACACGTCAAAGGTTGCGAAAATATTATTGCTGACGCATTATCACGTGTAGAAGTCATACAGTGCCCAACTTATATTGATTTTGAAAAAGTAGCGATAGCACAGGAAACAGATACACAACTTATATTATTGCAAAAGGACAAAAGTTGTAAGTTACAGTTTAAAAAGATATTGTTACCAAATAGTAAATTTTCCATTTGTTGCGAAAGTACGTCAAATAACTTAAGACCATACATTCCAAAAGAGTTTCGAAAATTAGCTTTTGATTCCGTACACTTACTTAGTCACCCTGGGAAACGTGCTTCCAGGAATATGGTTTCACAAAGATTTTTCTGGCCCGGAATGAATAAAGACGTAAATGATTGGGTAAAAACATGCCTACAATGTCAAAAAGTTAAAGTAAATAGGCATACAGTGTCGAGCCCACAGTGTTTCCCAGATTCACAAAAGTTTTCGCATGTACACATAGACATTGTTGGTCCTTTACCACCTAGTGAACAAGGATACCGTTATTGTCTCACATTAATAGACCGTTTCACACGTTGGCCGGAGGCTATTCCATTATTAGATATAACAGCTGATACGGTAGCTAAACAGTTTTATGAAAATTGGATATGTAGATATGGATGTCCTATCAATATTACTAGTGATATGGGACGACAGTTTGAATCAGACTTGTTTAATAGTTTAGTTAAAATGTTAGGTATTAATAGGATAAGAACCACCCCGTATCATCCATGTAGCAACGGGTTAGTGGAAAGATGGCATCGCTCATTAAAAACCGCAATTACTTGTAGGTTATCAGAAAATACGTCTTGGGTTGATGATCTTCCAACCGTGTTATTAGGGTTAAGAGCAGCTTGTAGGAGCGATAGTGGTATTAGTACGGCAGAAGTAACATTCGGTCAGTCATTGCGTTTACCTGGAGATTTTTATAGAGAAACAAGTTTGACATCGACAAACGTTTATACTTATGTTGAAAAGTTAAGAAGTATAATAAATAACTTACGACCTAAATCTCGTAACGATAGAGATTCTCGTAAGATATTCGTATACAGAGATTTAAAAGACTGCGATTACGTTTTTGTTAGAAATGATATGTTAAAAAAGTCACTTTGCCCTACGTATAACGGACCCTACCGCGTATTAAAAAGAAACAATAAGGTATATGAAATCCAGTATCCTAACCGTAAAGGTTTTATATCAATAGACAGATTGAAACCTGCTTACATTATACAAGAAAACAATTTAGGAGATAGTAGTAATAAAGAAGTTAGTGTGAATACGCCATTAGATGTTAAGAATGTTTCTGTATCAACACACCAACCCGTATCGAACACAAATACAACGCGCTCAGGACGTGTAACTCGACCACCAGTACGATTTTTAGTATAAGGTGTAATTAATGTGAAACAATATAAACAGTCAAAACATGGTTTAGTAAAACTTGTAGAAAATAAGTTAACTTTTATATAAATTAGTACGTAAGTAAATCTTTTGAACGCCACAAAGATGAAGATGTTACTATTATGTGTTAGACAATTTATGATGATATGAGAAGCAAATTTTTAGAATAAAGCCATTGTAAGCGATATTTTAAAAATAAAAGCAATTTAGATTTAAGCTTTAGCTTTAAGAGACAGATGTAAACACGTGTTTCATAGGTCCTAATGATTGCATGTTCTAAGGAAATTGTAAACTTTTGTTATTTTCTATGGGTAATGTCATATCGTGCTATATTATTATTTCTTTCTTTAATTTTGTTACAAACTATGTTATTGTAATATTATTCTGTAGAATTTAGTTATAAGGTAACAAACATGTAAGTATCGTTTTGTAATGTATTTCATACATTATTTTTGGAAGGGGATGTATGTTGGGGCACATCTGGTTAACAGTTATCTTCTAATGTGTTTTAAGTTCCCATCTGATTTACAGTTAGCTTTTATTGTTTGAGATCCTTTTTTGGTTTACAGTTATCTTTTATGTGTTTTAAGTTCCCACCTGATTTACAGTTATCTTTTATTGTTTTAGATCCTTTGTAGTTTACAGTTAGGTTTGCGCACGCATCGCTATTGTTTGTTCACATCCTTTAATTACCGTTAGCCATTAGTGAATAGATGCTTTGTTAAACATCTAGTGAACATTTGTGTTTTGAATGTTTTTTGTTCAATTTAGTTTTACTATATAAGTTAAGGACGCGCAGTGTGGAGAGGGCAGATCAGTTCAGTTCAGTCAGAGTCCAGTCGCACAGTCGAGCTCGTAAAATCAAGTTCACGCACTTGTTTTATAGTTACTTGAAACTGTATAGTACTGTGTAATCCATAGAGTAAAATAAATAGTGTTTTAAATCAGTGAAGTGTTTTACTTGAATTCCCTAGCAGTACTTGCCTTGTATTTAACACAATCCGACACCTAGCCAGTACAACTCCAACAATTAGCAATTCTCTGTAGATTGTCGGAGAAGACCGTTGGCTGATGAATTAGCTATCCCTTTCCCGCATTATTAATAAGTATTTTTTTATTTTAAGAATTAGTCTACCTAGTGGTTTTTTTACTTGATAGGGATAACGACATAAGCTTATATCAAAGTTCATTCAAAAATTGTAACTTAGTCTAATTTTTCTATTTAAAAAACTATTTTTAAGTAGAAAAATTAGACTAAGTTACAATTTTTGTCATTGTTTGTAGGCCACTAGGCCTGAGGATCTTGGGGACATTCTTCTCAGAGCTCTACCATAGATATCTGCGTAAGTGGTGGTAGAAACCAAGATGTCGTGTGACAAAATTTTTACAAACAGTATTGTAACCGTATCATAACCACGAAGCCCCAGCGAATATTAATATTTCGCAGTTGACCGATTTATTAATAATATACTATAATACCTAATATTTCTAATCTAAGGATCTATTATTACAGAATAAATCTGTTACATAAACACGATAACGTTTACTAATAACCTTAAGAAAATGACCGATTACTTCTCTAGTAGTACAGTCAAATAAGGCTTAATTAGGGGCAAACCTCGGAACGGAAGCGAATAAGCTGTAAATTTGCATGAACCTTTGTTTTGGTGTACTAATGACTGGTAGAAAAGTCTCATATGATCACGTGTCTGCGTCATAAGTTATTCAAGGTCAAAGGTCACGAAAATCAGTTTTTTCCCATTATCTCGTTTTCTATGGGAAATACGCATTTAACGTCATTATAAATATTGTAGATCATAAAATTGTCTACAAAAAATATCTGAACACTTTTCTCCTAAAAAGCATCGCTTTCGAGATATCGTGACTTTAGAGCGCAGGAAAGTCGTATTTTCGACTATATGCACACACTAGCTTTTTCCCGTGATTTTGCTCGCCTTTATAAATATTATGAAAAATAAGGCTTATTTCAATATATAGTAGCATATGCATGCTTGGTCTCAGCCTAATCGGTTTGAAATTGACAAAGTTACATACAAACTTCCATCCCCTATCTTATCCCTTTAGGGGTAGAATTTATCAAAATCCTTTTTGATCGTGCGTTATTAACGTGGTTTCTCCAGTAGGAATACTCCTACCACATAGTGATCTATCAACGCACAGCCCAAACCACTGGACAGATCTAGCTGAATTTTGGCATGCAGGTAGATGATATAACGTAGGCATCCGCTATGAAAGGATTTTGATAAATTCTACCCCTAAAGGGATAAGATAGGGGATGGAAGTTTGTATGTAACCTTGTCAATTTCAAACCGATTAGGCTGTGACCAGGCATGCATATGCTACTATATATTGAAATAAGCCTTATTTTTCATAATATTTATAAACGCGAGCGAAATCACGGGAAAAAGCTAGTGTGTGCATATAGTCGAAAATACGACTTTCCTGCGCTCTAAAGTCACGATATCTCGAAAGCGATGCTTTTTAGGAGAAAAGTGTTCAGATATTTTTTGTAGACAATTTTATGATCTACAATATTTATAATGACGTTAAATGCGTATTTCCCATAGAAAACGAGATAATGGGAAAAAACTGATTTTCGTGACCTTTGACCTTGAATAACTTATGACGCAGACACGTGATCATATGAGACTTTTCTACCAGTCATTAGTACACCAAAACAAAGGTTTATGCAAATTTACAGCTTATTCGCTTCCATTCCGAGGTTGAATGCTTATTTTACTGGAGTATAGCTAATGTGGGCATGCTTTGATATAAAAATAGGTTAAAAAAAGAGGTTTGTTTATAAAGATAAAGCAATACGGCCACGTCAGAACTGATGGATCGTGCTTTTTACTAGTTTTGACGTGGCGGTATCGCTGTATATCTTAATAAAATGTATAAATACAGTCAAATAATAAAAACAATGGTTAGTTATGAAATGATTTCTTTACGTAGTCATCATTTTGCCGGTTTGGCCAAACGTTTCCTCTATTCGTAAGAACGATCCGATATCATAGCAAGCAATTCTGATAACGGAAATTGTTCAACAACTTTTTCGAAAACATTTGCTGCATTATGTGCAGGTAATTTTTGAAATGTCATATGAAACTGCCTCTTGAATCAAACGCACCGTCAATCTTTTAAAGTGTTGACATTTCTATAGGCCGACCGTTTATCTCAGTCCCCGCCTGCGGTATGAAAGGGACGAGGGGGCGGGGTAGCGGTGTCCGTTATGGTAGCGTACACAAGAGCTATATCGAGTTGGTTACTATGCCAAATAAAATAAGGTTTTACAAAAAAAAAAACGACTTCAAAGACAAAAATTTCACTAAAAATTAAAAAATAATTAGTTGTATTTTGGTTTTGCAACATTAAATCAGACATTTTTTTTACTTAATTATAATCTAAAGAATAGGTTCTTTTAATTATTGTAAAAAGTATTGTTAAGGATATTTCTTGAAGAGTCTACAAATATATTTATTTGTAGATTCTTTAAAATATAATCAAATTATTACAAATAATGTAATATTATTGTTATTTTTGGAGTCGGTGTCAGCCACGATAATTATATTCTATTTTATATTCCTGACTTAAAATATAAAGAAATATGGCGTCGTGTTATACACAGACTAAAGATTATGATGAGAAAGTACTACGAATCAAAGACAATTACTTAAAATTAAAAACCATTTAAAGAGATCAGAATGTGTTATACAGAACTTTATTGCCTTTTCTAACGACTTTGTAGACAACATTTTGCATTATTGATCCTATTTGCGAATTACGATTGTTTTCAATTGACGGTGCTGGTTAAACCTATATAAACGCCCAAAGTTATGGAAAGCTTTAATCGTTACTAAATAGGTATATTAAAACGTTTGAACGTGACACAGGTATTTTAAAATATATTTATTTAAATATGATAAAAATAGTTATTTAATATTTGTTTTAAAAATTAATTTTAAACCAATCCATAAACAATCAACAACTTTATGTCATAATGTCGAAGTCATATAATAATATAATCTGTAATTCGTGGCCGCCATTCCATTTGCTTAGGTATAATCGTATTTCGTTGGCTGACACCGACTCCAAAAATAACAATAATATTACATATTTATTATTTCATTATTACATAAAAATTAAAAACCATTTCTTTTGAAATAAAATAATTTTAAAAATGATTGCCTTTTTTATTTTGTGTCTTATTTACAATTTTATTGCATAACACCTTCCTAGTTCAAAATAGTGATTGCTTCAAAACCCTCTAAAACGGTATCGGTTACTTTCAAATTTCACTAAAACCTAAAGTTAACTTCTAAGTCCCCTAAAACGAATCTATTTTTGCAAATATCCTCGTTTTTATAATTGTTTTTATTAAAGAAAGATGTTTGTTGGAATTGCTAGATTACAATATAATGTTAAAAATCGTACAGAATTAAGGTTAGTAAGTTTAAGACGTTTTTCATGAATTGTCGACATTTAAGAAAAAGCACTTTAGGGGGTTTTGAAATTATATGACTCATATATACATTAAAACAGGTATGATTTAAACATATTAATTTGTAAGAATCAATCTTAGAAAATATTTACAGATAATAAGAACAATAATAAGAGCTTTTTTTATTTTTACACACTACCATAACGGACACCTAGTCAGTATGTCAGTATGACACTAGTGCAGTAAGCTAGTCCGTCTTCTATACAATTTACAAATTTCAAAGATGGTGGCGTCATCTTGGCATTTAAACTCGTACTTTCTTAGAGAAAATATGCAATCTAAATTATTACACAATTTAAAGCCTGACCAGAAAAATAAAAAAACCTCTCCAGGTATTTCGATTGGTTTAGGGTATAATTTCAATATTTCCTTCTTTTTATTTCATAAAATAAGCTAGCTAAAAATTAGAGCTGTGTTGTGATGTGATGTAGTTCGGGCCACAGTATCTAGATGGCGCCGTTTTGCCAAAAAATCAAGAGACAGCTCTCTCCTTTGTCCTCGCCCCCCGCGCACCCCTATTACCGCAGGCGGGGTCTGAGTTAAACGGTCGGCCTATAGATATTGATATTTTGATCTGTCGATCTTTTGAATTGTTGGTCTTTTGAGTTGCTGCTATTATGGCGTCGATTATTTTAACATTGATCATGATGATGATTGTTGGCTAAGATATTTTTAAAGGGGTAGAGAGAGACCCTTTTAATTTGACTCTAGGTACGTATTGGATTCCAGAATTCGAGAAAAATCGATGTCGATATAGAAACAAAGAGTTTTATTGTTGCTTGCTTTTCGTTATTCTATCGTGGAATGTCCCATTAGGGTAGGCCTAATAATATAAATAATAAACATCCCTAAATATTTACAGATAGCGCGCGAGTTGAATGCAGTCGGGGTCTGAGGTAAAGAGCGGGAGCATCTCCCCCCGCTATCCGCACGCCCCACCTCACGCGCCTGCAGTGTAGTGCCATCCTTGTCAACTATTGTACGTTTGCCGTGTTATTGTGTTAATATGTAGTAGGTAATACTGAAGTTCCCGTGTTATTTTTTATTCCGTTTTGTTAAATGATGATTAAAACATGTGATTATTATGATATTGTTTTTTTTTTCATCATGTTAGTTTGTAGTGTGTTCCTAGTGTACTAAATAAAATTAAACTTAAAATTTATCGACATGAATGTCAATCAATAATTATAATTAGGTCACAGCACTACCGTATTCCTAAGCTCTGCATTCAACTCGCGCGCTATCTGTAGTAGTTATCTACAAAAAATATTTTGTCTTTATCTTTTTCTTTACCGTAGCAACTTGTGTTTGCCCTCACATAGACTAATATTTATACATATTATTATTCTTTAAGTAACACCTAATAAAACGATAAACTATTAAACATATAAGTAGGTAGTTTACTCTTTATTTTACCTCGATCACGTTTTTATAAGCATTTAGTGGGTCAAGCTCCTCGCCATTACGCAGTTAATTTTCTTATCGCTTCCCTTAGCCTTGAGCTAATTAGGGAACTACTTAACTACTAATGGCTTAAAAAAATAAAAGTCGATTGTAGGTACCTACTAAATTCATTATTAAGCCAGATTTTCTTCCGTGTGGCGATGCGATGGAGTGAAAATTTATAATGTAGCGAGCGACCCCATCTCGTTCCATTGCTGTCGTCAAAACCAACTAGGGAGTAGGTAATAAAGCAATCGGTTATACTGCCCTACTAAGCGCAAAAGCGGTAGCTAAAAAAAATCGTCAATTTGATTTTTATGGCATTGGATTACTTACTTACAAAAATACGCATCTATTGAACTAAGTCTAATAGCGGTATATTATTTAAAAGAAATAAAAAAACATATTTCTATTTTTACAAAACTTTGATTATCTCGTAACTAGCTTTTACTGAGATACCGCTTTAGTGCTTAGTAGGGCAGTATAATTTCTAAACAAAAATAATTATCTTGTATATGCTTGCCTTTTAGCAAAACACATCTAGTTTTATACATATCTACAGAGAATTTTGAGAATTAGAAAGGCGTCTGCAAGATTATTAAAGTACAAACAAATAGTATCAAATCATTTAATACCACTCCACAAGTGAAATAATATTGTGACTGTAAGGTACTGCTAATCTAAAACGTAGAGTACCTACGTGTTTACGCTAAGAATACCTGATAAATGAAGTGTAAACCCACATACCTATTAATAATGTAATTTCCCATTCCACCTAAACAAGCTCGTTGCTTAGCAACCCGAGTGAAATCCTCTTTAGGGCGTGCCGTTATTTAGGCGTGCCTTCACACATCCAATACCTACGACCAATCAACGACCGGATGCCTTTGTTATGACACCCCGGTGTCACTACGTACCTGTCACTAACGATGCCTGTAAACAAATATACACTTTAAATTAAAGCTTGTAATGTACATTTTAGCTTGTATGTTGGAAGTATGACGTTATTGGCTATGAAGATTGATGTGGTAAATATTTGATGTGAACTAATTCAGGAGGAACCAATGAAATGTAGCAATGTATAAATAAGGCAAGAATATAATATTATTTCACTTTCAAAATGTGTTTGTCTTCAACTATGCTTTTTATTTTATCATAGTGTATTTGAAGAGTTCTCTTATGAACAAGAAATTTTCTATTTAAACATTATTTTCATTCTCTCCATTACCTATAAAACCCACAACATATTGCAGATACATAGAAGAAATTTTTATAAAATAAAACTATACTTGTTGTACAAGGTTCTTTTTTTTTTAAATAGACCTACCAGAATGACTTTATGGTGCTAAGCATCTAATAGAGTCCAAGAATGGCGAGCACCATGCCAGCTCAGCTACAATATTTGTAGAGGCATGTCCACTATGGCGGCTAAAGAAGATGCTGTTTCACTCCTCGCTTGAAAGAACCAAGATCGTAGTTTGAAGGAAACACGTGGGCTGGCAAAGAGTTCCATTGTTTGATGGTTTTGCACATGTACGAAGTGCTGAACAGCTTTGATCGGACTTGTATGGTCTCTACAGTGATTGACACACATATTAATTTCTTTGAAATAATGCTAACTGGGTCGGTGGCGAAGCAGTAGGCGTGTGGCTGCCGCGCCGGGCACGAGTACTATCATGTTTAAATTAGTTACTTTTATGTGTTAAACCACCCGCGACAAATAGCCCGATCCTTGTTGCGCGAGTTGTCTTTTAAAAGAAAAATAATTTTCCTCACACATTCGCACAACGCCATCTAGTCCCAAACTGAGCTGAGCTTGAACTATGGGTACTAGACAACTAATAAACATACTTACCTATATACTCTTTCTTTTTTGTAAATACGTACATATTAGAAAACACTCAGACCAATGCAAACATTCAAGTTCATCACACAAAGATTTGCATTGAGCGGCAATCGAACCCGAGACCTTTGCGTAGCAGTCATGTTATATAACCACTAAGCCACAGAGGTCGTCAAAACATTTTCGATTAAAAATTGAGCTACATACGTTTTTATTCGTATTTGCTTCAAGGTATTGCTTTGCTTATACTACATTGTTTACTTTTCTAATATGACTTTAAATTGCTATAAGTTTCGATCCTGAGTACTGCGAATAACTTCAGTAGTTATTTGCATATTTAGCTGCTTCTAAACCACTTTTAAACGTTTCCTTTCATAACTAGATGCGACTCGTTCTTGAAGATTTGCAATAATGAACTGTAAAGGATAAATAAAGTAATGTTAACATCGCTCAGTTCAGCAGTTTATCCGTTTAATATGTAACAGACAAACAAAAGTAACTGACCCACTAAACGTGGATTTTCTGCATAAACATAGGTATATTAATATCTCCGTGTGGTGACGGAGTAAGGATACAATATGTCACCACGCCATCTCATCCCATGGGTGTCGTAAAAACCGACTAAGGAACTATCCGTGAATATTATCTTTACGAAATAAAAAGAAGGAAAACTTAAAATAAACCCCTATACCAGTCCGTCTGGTCAACGTGGTATTAGTAGGTCATGTATCCCTTCGTCACGGGAGGAGGCCCGTCCCTGCAGTGGGACATTAATGGGCTGTTATGATTATGATATATTAATATATTCAATAACTTTATAAAAACCTTGAGAGCAAGGTCATTCTAAGTACATTTTTAAGGAAACAAACACAGGATTAGGTACCTTATAAGCGTTATTTTCCTTACTTTTGAGGTTTCTATTATTCTTATGTATTGTTGTATTAAGGAAACGTATAGTATGCTTGTGTCAGTGCGTGTTGCTTTCCATAAAGGAGTTTTGTTATCTGTACAATCTGACACGACACCTTATTTATTTATTTATTATTACGCATTGTATTATTATGTTACTTTGTCCTCAATAATAATTTGAATGAATAAGAAGTATCAATCATAACAGCCCATTAATGTCCCACTGCAGGGACGGGGCTCCTCCCGTTAGGAAGGGATACTTGGCCTACTAAAACCACAGTGTTGATACAATAATAATATTTTTATGAAGTAGGTTAAAAAAACTTAACAAATAATTAATATTTATTTAAAATGAGTAACTAAACAATGTCGATTTTTCTCCATTCCATTCATTGCTAATACATAATATTATACATTAGTCTTATTTATATGAGAAAGCTAATTCGTCATAATCTATACTTCTATGCTAATATTACGAGTATAAATAGGTAAAGTTTGTGTGTTTGTGACGTTGTAGGGGGTAATCTCTGGATCTACTGAACCAATTTAAAAATTATTTCTGTGTTGAATAGTCCATTTACCGGGGAGTGTCATAGGCTATGTAGTATCACGCTATGACTAATAGGAGTGGAGCAGTAACAAAATATTATGTTTAAACAAGAGACGCTTTTTTTTTGCCGCTCAACGAAGTGGGCACGGGTCAGCAAGTTATTAATAACTTTTGTTCTACCGCGGCTACACCCTACCGGCTACGCTACAGAATCACACAAGAACACAAAACTATAATCATAATTTCAAATAATAAGGAAACTTATGAAACACGACATACTACGCCGTAGCAGGCCTACGGCTCGTAGCAGCTACGAGCTACAGGAAATGCCCAAACCGCATGGTTTTTATCATAAAACGCCATGTATTTAGGTCAAGAACGAATTGTTTAATCGTAATTGGACTTAATAGTCCGACTGTTTGTTTCCTCACTTAAAGCGAATAAGCATTAAAAAAATAAAAATAACTGAAGTGCCGACACGAAGTACTAACTGCATAATTTATTATAATTGTAAATTAATTTATAATGACTAATTTTACTAGGTAGTCGATAAGACTCATATATTATTAGCTTTTGTTAGGTTACGACTACAACCAATAAACAAGTATATAAATTATAAGTAAAAATTAAAATATAAATTAAACAAAGATAAAATGAAACCAGTAAAAAAGTATATAAATTATAAGTAAAAATTAAAATATAAATTAAACAAAGATAAAATATAACGTACTTACTAGCTTTTGCCCGCGGCTTCGCTCGCGTTAAATTCTGGGTAAAACTGTTCTCCTTTCTGGACACAGAAAAAAAAAGTAGCCTCCATCCTTTCAACTATCTCCACTAAAAAAATCACGTCAATTCGTGGCTCCGTTTCGCCGTGAAAGAAAGACAAACAGACTCACTTTCCCATTTATAATATTAGTATGGATCGTTTCTACTATCCTGCTAAAACATAAGGAATGTGTTAAATAAAACTGTTTTTAATTTACATACAGTACATACATATTTTGTACTGTAGGTAAATTAAGGCGTCTTATTATTTAATATTTTTTACCCGACTCAAAAAAGGAGGTTTTTAATTTGGTTGTTATTTTATTAATGTTTAGTAGGTATATGCTCGTACGTAAGAACGAAGTAAAACTTTTCCTCTTTTTTTAATGTTTGATTTTTTGTTTCATTTGTGTTTTTAAAAAAATAGTTTATTTATGTAGTTTGATAGTATGGACACAATGAATAAACTTACTGTTATAAAATGATAACAAACATAAAATAGTAGAGTCGTAGCCAACCTCTGGAACATGTTGTTTACAGAGTTACGACGCCTTTAAAAGAGGTTATAATAAACAATTGCTTAACGAGAAGGCAGTTGGCAGTGCTCTATCATTGCTGACGTATATGTATGTGTGATGACGTCCATAGTTATCTCTTACATAATGTGGACCGCTTGTTCGTCAGCCATCTTAAGACAGAAAAACGTTAGGGTAATATTTGGTTATCGTTATTTGCAAAGCATAGTAGACGACCTCTGTCTGTGTCTGGCGTAGTGGTTATATAACATGACTGCTACGCAGAGGGCTCGGGTTCGATTCCCGCTCAATGCAAATCTTTGTGTACATGAACATGATTTTTTGCATTGGGGTGGGTGTTTTCTATGTATAATATTGTATTTACAAAAAAAAGAAGTTTTTATGTATGTTTATCAGTTGTCTAGTATCCATAGTACAAGTTCAGCTTAGTTTGGAACTAGATGACGTTGTTTGTATGAATGTGTGGAAAAAAAAACTAGTGTGTTATTCTATTTATCTGACATTTGAAACGGATCATGCCCTGTATCGCAGGGATATTGTCTAAACAAGTCAGAACAATTATTTGTGGATCGCACAAACACCTCGGGGTGGCTCGCACCTATTTCCAGGGCATATACCTAGTAGCCATTTCTGGTTTTCTCATTTGTCAAGTCAAAGTAATAAATATCCTATAATAAAGCCACGATTTATTGTTAGGAGTTTCGATGTTCTTTGTGTCCTTTAACTTCGAACCTGTAAAAGCAACAGAGCTCAATCCATAGTGTGGCAATTGTTAATTAAAACAAGAGTAATTGTTTGTTAAAACAGCTTACTAACAAGCTTTTATTTGTCTCTTATAGCAATAAAACAATAAGCTAATAATCATCGTCACTTAAACCGTAGTCCTAACAACACTAGTGCATTATTATTTATAACTCAGTTTGTAATACATGGACCTCGGATCACGCGAGAACATTTTAATGATCATATTGTTTATGCTAATTTATTTGAGCTTGCAAATGTCAAACTAAGTAGTTATTGTTGCGTTCTGCAGAGGCTTTTTCTTTGTATAATTTTGAAGTAGGTAAGTATATGATTGTGTGAGTCGAATGTTTAAGTAAATTATTTATTTTAGGTCAAATTAAAATAAATAGTTAAAATTAGTGGATATTTTTATGTAGGTATAATCTTACTGACTGCGAAATAGGAGGATAAAGTATTTTGTTAAATATTTGTTATTTAAGACCATTTATTATACAATTATTATTTATTGTGGGATATTACAAGGGCTGTTATGATGAAGACCATTTACCGTAGTTCCTGCTCTATGTTTGGCATATCATTAACACCACGTATCATCATAAAGATTGTACACTGTATCTAAATCTGAATACTTACAAACGTTAAAAGAAGGAAAACTTGAAATTAAACCCTGTACCAATCCGTCTAGCCAGCGTGGTATTAGTAGGCCAAGTATCCCTCCGTCACAGGAGGAGGCTCGTCCCTGCAGTGGGACATTAATGGGCTGTTATGATGATAAACGTCCAACAAAGATGAATCTTTTTCAATTACGAACAAAACCTTAACATGTTATTGAAACTACACAGACTAGTATAGAGGTTTGTGTAAATTGTATCCTTTACTCGCAGATATAACGATGCGATATATCTTTAGATGTTCATAAAAGTCGATACCCATACGGTGGAATAAACTCTCCTAGTCCCAAACTAAGCAGCGCTTGAGCTACTAGAAATGATTAGCTTTCAGTGAAAATACCAAAACCAGTAAAAATCGAAATAAATAATAAGTACTTATTTCTCATTTAAAATACTAACAAAACTGCCTGTCTACGAAATAAAATGGTAAAAACAATAAATTTAAGGAAATTTGATTTCGACCTATAAAAGTAAAATAGTTATTACCGAAAAGTGTGAGAGGTGAAAATATACATTCTTAACCTACATAAACACGATACAACAATAAGCTACGTTGACCGGCGGGCGACCGGTGTGCGACTAAATAGCGAGACCACTTACATGCTCAGTTTATTTGATAAATAAATTAAAGGAGGCTCGAGAGAGAATGAACAAAGAAAGTGAACAAAATTGACAGCACAAACTGGGATATTTTTTTATATTGCTGTTTGTTTATAAATTTTCCTCAAATCATAGCTCATGAATGTGGAAATAATCTAGTTTTTATGTAGTTTTGGCAAAGGTAACTTTTGATACATCTCAGATTTTTTTTTAACCCGTCATCCAAGAACCTTGTCGTTGGAATTTGATTACTATACTATTCGTAGATATGACGAGTCAGTATTTCAGTAAAGTATAATACTAATTTAATATTAACTAACTGTACCTTGCATGTCAGCTTGCTTCACTTGATTTTAAAATGAATATATTTTAAAATTCTGAAGAGATGTTCAAGCAATTTTAAACTTAAAATTAAAACCCTATTAGTACTTAGTATTAATCTTTGTAAAGATATAAAAATCCTTAACTCCTTTTACAACTTAACCCAAACTAATAATTCAACAAAAACTATTCGAAGTCAAATATCGATTAACATACGACGAAATAAACAAAGTGGTTCTGCCATCCTTACAAACACGGGTGCGCTGCCCGCTAGCCGTCGTTGCCGCCCATTGGAACTGCCGTCACTCTCCTCACTCTGTTCCGCTAACAAAACATAACCGGACGACTACCACACCACATTCACAACAAAAACATATCCTTTAAAACATTTAAACCACTTTAAACATACTTTAAAATTCCTTAAAAATATGTTTAAATACTTATGTAAAGTGTTATAATTAAAATTTTAACATATTTTGGTTTAATTTCCGGGTTAAGGAATAACGTTTCCGCGAAGGCTTGTATGTAAATTTATTTAATGATTTTGGAAGTGTTAATGTGCTTGTGTTTTGAGCTTTGATCAATGATGGCCGCTGAAGAAACGATGCCGGTTGCTGTTGTGGTATGTATTTATTTATTTAAATGATTATATTATTAATTTATTACTTCTAATAATTAGATTTTGACGAGTGTATTGTCAGCTTTAAAGTGAAGTACCTACTTGTTGATGAATACAAATTATGTTGAGCATTCAAGGAGACAGATCTAGAGTTATTAAGTCCATTACTCCAAGATTAGGTTTTAATGGCCTTTGGTTAAATTTTATGTATAATAACAGTCATAATGTTAATAATAGTTTAAAGCAATGATAACCTATTTAGAAGTATTGAGATTTTATTTACTCATTTTTTAAATGAATTGTGATTCAAATTCACACTTTATAAAGTTCACAATATTCGTGAATTAAATAATAATGATTAGTAGATTTTTTATTACATTTATTTGTGTTTGTTTATCCGAAGCAATGGACCACCAAACAAAGGAAATTAAACGTAGGTATTGCTGTTTTCGGACATGCTAAAAGATTGTGGTAAGAAAATACACTATGACACTACTAGTGAGCACTTAAATGATTCCGAGACATCTCAGCAGCGATAAAGATATCAAATTAGTAAAATTTTTGAGGTTCCTTAAAGCATATAAGCTTAAGTCTTTCTAAATCTCTATCCTCTAGGAACTGTAACTTCACATTGTTATTGCTCTTATTAAAAAAATGGGAATAGGACAAATAACCTATCTATTGGGCATGTTAGTATCCAAGAATACTTCTTTGTTTAAAAATCAAATAGGGTCAAACATTTATTTAGTTAGAAATAAAACGTAATTTATTACAAAATGATAAAATATTGCAAACGAAAATAATTAATTGTAAAAGTAATTTCTTTAAAGAAATCAATATTGAAATAATGTAGCAAGGCACTGATGTTAGTTTTACATGTAAATATTTTTGTTTTGCATAATGCTAGCAAAACAAAAGAATATAGAAAATGAACAATAAGTAGGTACCTAATATTATTATTTAATTAATTACTTTTGTCTATACTTAGCAACACCAAAAATATGTAGGTATTGTTTTGTCCATATTGCTTACAAGAGTATCAATGTTGCCAATTATTACAAGTTCTAGGTTCAAGGACAACCGAACTAAAGTCATTATAATATTATGTCCTTCAACAGATAATTACAGGATAAGGGTTATGATTATTTCTAAGTAAGTTCAAGACTTATGACTACAAATTCAAGACTTATAATCAAATATAAGTTAACATCGATAAGCAACCTAATCTTTCTAATTATTATGACTAACTAATTTTACTTTATGACTAGCATAACGTAGAATCATTTATGTTTCACCACTTACAACTTAACTTTACTTAAGTCAGTCGATAGTCGTGACTAAGGTAACTTAGTCACGGCAAGGACCACAACTCGTTAATGCTTATCTTCTAGAATATCTAAGTTATAGTTAAGTTAAAAAACAAATCATTCAAACTTTATATTATGTCGACGTGAGAAGTCAAGGTTTTTTTTTATTTTATCAGTTTTATTAGGTTATGGAATAAGTTTATATTTGTTTTGTTTTTTCAGGCTGTTGTGCAATATATGCATAAACTTATTAATTATGCTCAGCGATTGTCAGGTAATGACGTTGGAGATTGAGGTTTTTAACTATGCAATTAACTACATGTGGGACTGTTAAAATTTAACAATAACCATTTATTTACCTGATCAGGTAAATAAATGGTTATTGACTCAAAAACATGCCTAATGTAAAAAAACATATGGAGTAAATCTTAAATTAAAACGAATATAAAATAAATACAATATAGACATGATTAGTCGATACGACTGTCTGCTTGTAAATTAATAATCATACAGCAGATACTTAATTACAATATAAAATTAATAAGTACATAACATTCTTCTTTTAGGTAAAAAAATAATCTGCTTTAAGTATCTTATATTTATTATAAAGCAATAAATTGCAACTGCTATTGTAATAACTTTGTTAATATATAACGCTAATCTACTTAAATAAACACATGTACTTACATAAAATTGATAATAAAAAAAATAAACAAAATAAAACTATAAGGATTAAAACTAAAGGTAATTTTAACCGAACCACTGTGCCAACATACTCAAATTAGATATAATGTACAAAAGGGTTCAATGTAATATCTTTATAATCAATGGGAACATATTTAAAACCAATAACTAAATCCAACACTCAATTGTAAACTAGGTTAAAGTTCTTTACCTAAACGCGCCTAAATATAATGCGCAACCAATTAATTGCAATCAATAAAAACACGCAAGCTATACGACTTTAAAAATAATCATATTTTCGTAATAAATCAGCACATATTTAACTTACTTACTTATAAATTAATTAATTTAATCACATGCTTTGAAAGTAATCAATTATAATTGCAAGGTGATAAATAATGTAAACACAAAAATTATGATTTTATAGTAGAAGAAATCATTATTATTTTTGTAAACGCTTCTTTAAAAAATCTAAGTTTTGATAACGAAAAACTTACTTTAATAAGCAGTAAATACATTTGTATGATATAATTACAGTTACAATAGTAAATAGAGTTAAATACTTGATTACTATATACAAGTTAGTTAGAGGTAATAGTAGTCGCGCCTACTACCAATCAATCAAGCACGTGGTTAGTTTATGAATGAACCTATAGACAGTGCCATCAGTTGATTGAAAGTAGGCGGCGCGGGGCGTGCGACTCAGTCTGTAGACGGGCCGGCGCGAGGGATGTCGCGTCGCCCGCACCCCCGACCGCGCCTAGTCACGCGTCCCTGCCGGCAGGCCGAGCCCGCACCCGCTCCGGACCCTACTCCGCCACAACCGCCGCCCGTCAACGAGAACCCACCTTCAGAGGACGAGCGAGAACCAGGAGACTGGCGACCTTCTCGACCGGCCACGCCACCACAGCGCACAGATGACATCTCCGAAGGCTCCGAGACAACTAACCGTCCCAACCGAACGGAACCGGCTTCCCGATATGCAAACCTTAACTATTGGAAGGCTAGACGGGTCACTTTTTACCGAAACGGTGACCCGTTCCATCCTGGAGTTGAATTCAGGTTCAAGCCAGGCAGAGACCTGGCGTCAATGGATGCTCTGCTCGATAGATTGTCGGAGAGGCTGGAGCTGCCTAGAGGCGCTAGATTTATCTTCGGTATGGACGGGGACAGAAAGTATAGGCTTGAAGAGCTAGAAGACGGAGCCTCTTATGTTGTCTCTTCCTACAAAACTTTTAAGGTAAGACTCTTATCAAAATAATTACTCTACTTATATCTATTTACATATTACTTAATTATTTCAATTATATCTTGATAAATTTTACTCTGAATTTACACAAAACTTATATTTGTCTGTTTTTGATATTGCGTGTAGTTTATTCAATTTTAATTAGGTAAGTAATAAGTATATAAACACGAATTTAAAATTAGTATTCAGTGATTTATAATAAACAAATTTAGGAAGTAGTAGGTTTTACCTATAATTTAATCTATTGTCGGTATTTTAAGATGTGCACCATGATATGGTGCACATATTAAATTCAATTATTACTAAAAAGTAGTTGGTATATAAAGTTTATTAGGCATAGGTTAAACAGAGTTTAACTGTATTTAATTTACATTAAAAGAATAAGCTAAATATAGCTTATAATACCCCCTTTTAATATAACACACATAAAACTTTTTCATAATTCAAAGAAAATTGTACTTATATGAAAAACTTGCGTATGTAAGTTCTACAAATAGCGGTTACGTGGCACAATGCCGACATAAATAGTTTCTTCTGACCCCAATACTTTTTCTATAGGTACCGCAAATATATTTCTACAAAACGATAAGCGAACAATCAACATTAATCCTTTTATAATTTTACATAAATGTTATATAACTTAATGCAAAAATTATTCAATTATAACCCTTCATTTGTATAAACAATTATGTGTTTTCGTGAAGCAAGTGTCGTAAGGGTCTTAGGCCACGGCCTTGCTGATTTGGGTCGCAGGATAAGCCCCACGCACTCACTACTCTCCATATTTGCATTTTGATTACATAAACAAAAATTTAGTGTTATATTTTACCAAGAAAAACTACCAAATTGAAACTAAATTACTTTTAAATTAAACACTTACTTAGTTATAGAGGAAATTGATGAATATATTTTGGTAGTTATAAAATACATTTTTGCGTGTTTGTTAATAACGTAAATAAATAATTAAAGTTATATCGTTATTTGCGAAAACAATCATCATTAAATAGTTTATTATTTTAATATTCATATTATAGTTATAATACTTATATGACTCGTCTAGTATTATTAATATAAATTGGGGCCAAGGAGTTGTTCCAATTTCTTATGTCAAACGGCCATAAGGTACACGAAAGTAAATAAAATCTGGACTAAAATAATAATTAGTAGGTCACCTAGTTAACATTTTTATTACACTAATTTAAATCTAGATTGTTTTAAGTGTACTAGATTTCGTAATGAAATTTTTGTTAAGTTAATCAAATTATGAAGTAGTTGCGGGTAATTGAATTGCTATGGACGTTGTAATGTGGACTCTAAATGTTTTCTAATACGGCTGAATTTCGTCATTCGTAATTATTTTTGATTAAAGTTAATGTAAATATTAAAAAATTGCCAATAAATATTTTTCACACGACGAATAACGAGTAGGATAATTATTCACAATTTATTTGTTACATCTGTTAATTTTGGACGGCAGCTACCAAACTAGTTACAATATTTTATTTTCAAACTATGAAACAAATGGACATAAAAAAATATATTCAAATTATAAACTGAATTAAATTGTAATTTGTTCAATAACTAGAACATAAATATTAAAGTGAGCCGCGATTCTGATGCACATGACTTAGATCTGAGTTTTCTGTCTCTAAGGCCCGATTTACACATCGACAAGTACAGCAGCGAGTTAAGCTGTTAAGTAGTAAATTGTTGATTAAATTGATATGAATATAGATCTCCATCCTATTTTTTGGCGAGTTAAGTACGAAGTAGCCCCCTCTCTCGCGTCTCGCCAACTTAACTCGCCACAAAATAGGATGAAGATCTATTCAAATCAACTTAATCCACAACTTACTATTTAACTCGCTACTGTACTTGTCGATGTGTAAATTTGGCTTTAATATCATACTATATTTTAGTAATCTCCCTTAGTAGGGGTAATATGTGGACTTCCACGAGATAAAAACTAGCAGTGTTATTTCAATACGCATTCTTCTAAAATCAAAGTCCGTTTTACACAACCTAAAGTACCAATCATTAATTTGACGCAATTTTACTCTAATTATTACAAAATAAAACATACTAATCACTCCATTATCGGTGGCGCAAGCTTTCTAATGGCTGGCGTGTCAAATGTCTACGACCTTAGTTCGTAGCACGTAGAGCCTCCCCCGTAGCACCTAGCTCGTAGCACTTCGTAGCCAACGACATCTAAGGGGCAATGCACCACCTTGCACTTAATATGCATCAAGGCAACGCGCGGATTACAAACGTTCATGTACTAGAGTTTCTGCTTTATGGTTTGTGAAAAAACATGTTATGTCAACTCTTTGTTATCTGTGGTGAAGATTGATATTGTATTTGTTTAGAATGGCAAACCTTTTTGATTATTATGTCTTACTGCAGCAATGGTAGGGATTTTTAAGTGTAAGGCGACGGGTTTTTCAATACAATTTACCCTTGCTTTTATATCAATGAAGTGTCGTAAAAGGGGAACGGAAATCTAGAGTCCATTTATTATCTTTTAAAATTAATGATTAGTCAATTATTATGCGCGTATTATAAACAACGTTATTCTGTCTGAGGGTAAGGAAGACGTTGAATATAGAATAATATATTAATCACTGCCAAAAAAAGAAAACTAAGGGTATAACAACGGGTAACTAAAGAATAGATTTAGTACTACACAAATAAATAAATATTCACGGACATCTCTACACAGCGCCATCTGTTCCCAATGTAAGCTAGGCTTAACCTGCTTGTGTTATGGGAACAGAGCAACGGATATTACTTAATACTTATATATACTTTTTTTTGTACATATTATACATAAAAACACTCAGACCAATGCAAATAATCATGTTCATGCACACAAATATTTTGCATTGAGCGGGAATCGAACCCGAGACCTCTGCAGTCGTGTTGTATAACCACTATGCCACAGAGGTCGTCTTTGCCGAGTACAAAGCCTTGTACACAACAGACAGCGTAAATAAATTTCTCTTCTTCATTGCTGGACGTTCGTTTTCCGAAGCTAAAGTTGATATGGCTGATAAACGTTTGCATTTTAAATAACCTCATTCGTTATAAAATTTAGAAAGACAAAGATTAACTAGACAGCTTTTTTTAAAACATTTCTTTTAAATTAATAAGGTTAAATAGTAAATGACAATGTTTCGTGACTGAATAAAGTGTATGATAATTTTATTTGTGTCATCTTGATTGTAGAATCTGTTTATATTTTATCAAGAATAAACTTTTTTTAATTATTTTATAAGTAAATTATTCTATGCATATTAATTCATGGAGTTATCTTTACGAAAAGCAAAAGAAGTATTGTTTCGAATAAGATTTATATTAAAATTAGAGTCATGCTTTCAAAGCGTTATTGCAATGTTCCACTGCAAGAACAGGTCTTTTTTAGTGACGACCTTGGTCTTTTTATCATCATAACAGCCTATTAATGTCCCACTCCAGGGACGGGTCTCCTCCCATGATAGAGGGATACTTGGCCTACTAACACCACGCTGGCCAGACGGGATGGTATAGGGTTTAATTTAAAGTTTTCCTTCTTTTTAATTCGTAAAGATAATATTTACTGAAAGTCCCTTAGTCGGATTTTACGACACCCATGGGATGTGATGGGGTGGTGACGTATTGTATTCTTACTTCGTCACCACACGGAGATTTATAGGGACTTATATCTATTCTTCTTTAACATTCCTGTAATTCAGGCCTGGAACTTATCTTGTGTTGTAGACCAACTTAGCATGGAAAACTACACTGCCCGGTGGTTATGTGAACTTTGAGTCCTGATATATATTGATATATTTAGTCGTAGTGTAGGACGCCTCCCAGCTAGCGACGACCTCTTAAAGGTCTCTGGGTCGGACTGTATGCGGAAAGCGCAGGAGCGAGTTCTGTGGCGCGTGTTGGGAGAGGCCTATGTCCAGCAGTGGACTGCAATAGGCTAGTTGATTGATTCAGTATTCATTTATTTATTCAAAGTAGTACAGTCAGAGGCAAAAATATGTACACATTTTCAAATTTTATAAACTATCTGCACGTTTATCTAGACATTACAATATCAAAATGAATTCGTAATTTAGAAGAGGTTCCGTACAGTTTTGAATTAATCTTCGAATTTTCAATTTTGGATTGGCAGAACTTTAGATAACTGGTTTACAAAATGCGAAAATGTGTACATATTTTTGCCTCTGACTGTACAATAATATTGCATCTTTTTGACGTCATCTAACACTACTTAATCTAAGTTTATTAACATTTCAAAGTTTAGAAAACTTTACCACCGCCTCCAAAGCGCTAGTAGAGAAGAAGCGGCGCAACAAACTCTACTGCTGCATTTTCTTGACGTCATTTTTTTGACATAGGAGATAACTGTAATTAGGCGCTGCAACCATTGTATACCATACATAACCATAACCAGGGATTATTCAATTATAAAGGTAGCGTCGTGATGTAGGTAGTACATAGAAGTGGGAGCACCAAATCACATCCATAAACAACTATCCAGTAGTAAAGACGTCGCTCAGCCAAATGACCCCTTAAATAAAAACTCAGAAGTGTATTAAAATGTAAATTTATTAATGTCAGGGTCGACCAGTCAGACCCATTGATTGATATATCGATTTCGTATTTTTGCTTTCGTGGAATAAGCACGGACCAGATAACGTCATTAACGGCGATTCTTGCAAAACAACGTTGTTTCATCTTTATTCTAATATATCTTCCCGCGCGCCACTTCCTGGTGCTACGCAACGCATGTAGATAATAGGGCAGTGGAGTTGTTTTTCAATTCAGCCCAATGCAGTCCTTTGCAATGGAATTAAGGACAAGCCTCTTCCAACATCCACCGTAACAAGTGGTTCTCCGTTTTCCATTCCCACTCTGCGATCTTTATGATGATCGATTCACACAACTGTGTGCTTTCTTTCCTTTAATAAATTAATTATTTTTCACTAAAAAAAAAAAAAAAAACTATAAGTTTAGGTAATAATGGGAAATGTATGTACCTAAATCACTTAACATCATCCCACATGTACGGTTCCTTACAAATCCGTACATTTTGTACTATCTTACGGTAACGTCTTTAAGTTAATCCACATACATAAAGTAGGTATTATCGAATACGTTTAACGTATAGTAAGTATGAGCCCAAGGACATTAGCACACTGCGCCAAACGGTGCGCTATTCTACCTAATCTGTTTACCTGTCATATTACACACTCTTTTTGATTTCTTAGTTTATATAGTTATATTAAATCTTTATTTTATTACTTAACTTACTAAATGGCTGCTATGTGCGTGGTCGTGCCTTTCAATTGAGGGTTCTGCTGAGCTGTTTTTTTACTAAACCTATCGCAGGCAATAGTGTCTCATAATGGTTATTACATTTTTACTTATAGGAATATTTTTGTTATTTGTGTCATTGTGTAGAGAAAATTAGGAAATTTTGAATTGAAGTTGAATTGAATTTGATTTCCTTTCAAGATTATTGGTGAGAGTCACAAATAATTGATAAGTAATCTTTAGCTGGATAACGCGACTTGCCAAACCTAGTGTAGGGCTAGGTGGGCCGACAACCTCAAAAGGATTGCTGGGTCGGACTAGATGCAAAAGTCAGAGGACCTTGTTCTGTGGGGCGTTCTGGGAGGTCCAGCAGTGGACAGAGATTAAAGGCTAATTGACTACATTTTGAGCTTTTGTTCCTTCTGTTGATTGTTCTTCGACGACCTCTGTAGTGCAGTGGTTATATAACATGACTGCTACGCAGAGGTCTCGGGTTCGATTTCCGCTAAATGCAAATCTTTGTGTGCATAAACATGATTGTTTGCATTGGTCTGAGTGTTTCTACGTATAATATGTATGTATTTACAAAAAAAATATATTTAAGTATATTTATCCGTTGTCTAGTACCCATGGTACAAGCTCTGCTTAGTTTGGGACTAGATGGCGTTGTGTGAATGTGTGAGGATTATTTATTTATTCTAGTCAAAGAAGAGTCCTTTTAATTCTGCCTTTGAATGTTTATTGCGTGAGTATCTGTCATTTTCCTATTGTAGTATGTAAGATTTAGTTATATACAGGGTGGCTCATTCAAAGGGGTCAGTATGGGAAAGTCTTAAACTGTAAGTCATACGATGTTTTGTTCTTAGGAACCATGACACCGATTTTGATAAAAAGAAAAACTGCATTCATACATTTAAAAAAGATACTGTACCCAGCCGGGAATCGAACCCGGTTGTTTTCCAAAAATAAACTTTTACTTTTTCTATTTAAATACCGATTCTGTAGGTCATAAGCAGTAAATGTCTCTAAGAAAGATTTTGTCTAAAATGAATAAAATGCATTGTTTTCACATACTTTAATTTATCATAGTAGGTGTTCAAAGTGGACACCGTTTTTTTTTCAATACAATATTCAACACGTTTAGGTAACGACCATGTCATTGCATTTTGTATCTTTATGTGGTGAATTTGCGTTAAAATTGATTGTATGGCTGACCTAAATGGTCTTCAAAGTTATCATAGCTTGTTTTGTACACTTCATCCTTAACGTAATCCCACAAGAAATAGTCTAGAGGCGTTAAATCGGGCGACCTCGAACGACGCACGGTGGCCACATCGAACACCTACTATTATAAATGTAAGTATGTAAAAACAATGCATTTTATTCTTTTTACACATAATGTTTTATAGAGTTATTTACTGCTAAATGACCTACAGAATCGGTATTTAAATAAAAAAAGTATAAGTTTATTTTTGGAAAACAACCGGGTTCGATTCCCGGCTGGGTACAGTATCTTTTTCAAATGTATGAATGCAGTTTTTCTTTTTATCAAAATCGGTGTCATGGTTCCTAAGAACAAAACATCGTATGACTTATAGTTTAAGACTTTCCCATACTGACCCCTTTGAATGAGCCACCCTGTATAGGCATATTATGTAACCAATAATTTCGTAATCTTAAAATATATAGAACTTAGTGACCTAGATATATTCGCGGGTCATTAAATTACCTTGTAACGTTTTTAAAGCTATTATTCAAACATGGTAATTTTAAAAGTATATTATTTATTATGAAATATGTTTACTTGCTTGTGGTTAAGATATTTTAAGTTAGTTTTTATTTATCAAAGTTAAATTACTATAATAGATGTAATCTAATTTGATTATTTTTATAGGTGTATCGTTTATTTGGGATAGGAACAGTTGCGAGTATGATAGTGTTTAAGAATAACGACCCATACCTATGTAGGTTTCAGACGGCAACGCATGCCTCCAGTCTCTCCTTTACCAAGATACATTTGGTAACATCCTAACCATGGCGACATTGACAAAACACTAGTAGAGAGCTCACTGTAGCTCATAATAATAAATAATCCTCACACATTGCCACCTAGTCCCAAACTAAGCAAAGCTTATACTTACTATGGGTACTAGACAACTTTTCGTAAATACATACGAGTACATGTTATACATAGAAAACACTCAGACCAATGCAAACAATCATGTTCATGCACACAAAGATTTGCATTCAGCAGGAATCGAACCCGAGACCTCTGCGTAGCAGCCATGTAATATATCGACTGCGACACAGAGGTCGACAAAAAGTCTAAAATATTTCTAGTTTATTTGCTAGGTTGTAGACCTACAAAGATACGCATTTTTGGTCACCTCATTCATCAAGTCAAAGTATTTGTTTGTCTTAACTGCGTTGTGTTTTAAGGCTGCGTTTATGGGATTTTGCGTTTTATGGGAGTATTGTGACACCAATCAGTACATACACTCTTTTAACGTAGTATAAATCTTTATTATCTGATTTCGAACGTGCACACGGAATAAGGTTTGCCTTTTTTTTAAACTTGTTCAACAAATTAGTTTTTCTTTTCTCTAAGAAGTCTCAATAAAAAAATCTCATTTACATATTGGATGTTAAATCTTGTACTAGTACAGTAACAGTCTCTTTTTCTGCTCTAGATTTTTGATAACATTAAAAACCTATTTTTTAATTGGCAGTTGACAACCCTATTGTAAAATAATCACATGTAAAGTACCAAAATCACGATTAGTTGTTACTTTATTGTGTTTTCTTAGATCTATATCAAGTATCGCGTAAATAAATCCATTTAATTTTTACAACATTTCTTGTATAACTCCGTGTTATTGAGATCTTATGACGATTAGCACCGGTTTAGGTGTTCTTACGTCATGCGAATTTGTGATTTATTAATGATTTTTAGAGTTCAGTTTCCAATGGTCGAAAGAACCCTTTATTTATGTATGATTTGTGTAATTTATGTAATGTTTGATGCCGTCTACGGCGTAGTGGTTGTAGTAATTATTGTATGAAGATTTTGGGCTTGATTTGATTAATGACCTTAACGCACATGTTTTTCGTACACGATTCAAGCTGAATTCACTTTAACATAGTAACAAAACGCATCAACTCTGACAATTCTAGAATAGTCAATAAGCTATAGCTATGGCGTAGCAACAACGCTACGACTCGTAGCATATCGTAGCAGTGGCGTAGAGTTATTAGTTTATTACAATGCAGGACATTAAAAAACTATTATAGTGATGGGAAAATGTTTTAGCTCTTACATTAATGCTGAGACTAACGACCGAGGTGTGGTCTATACGGAAACGAGTAAATTGCAAAATATACTAAATCCTTGGCGTAAAGGATAGATTTCTTTTTTTACTTTATTAATAATAATAGATAGAGAGATGAACATATGATGAGACAATCCTGTTTTACCCCATGGGGATGGTGAAAGAATACTAAGGGAAATAAATTTTCACATGTCGCACTTTTGGGAAGAATGTGAATCTAATTGCACTATAAGTATACTACGGATATTAAAGTAAGCTTGACCGATCCTTACCAGCTTCATTTAGTGCACTCATGCATTGCTTCTCCGTGCAGTCCCTGATTAGAACCATATAAGGGTTGTAGCACATATATCTAAACGTAAAGGAATCGGCACCGCCTCGCCGTTTTCCTCGGTGTCAAACGTCAAAAATCTGATCACGTAACGATTCCGATTAGTGTGCATTGCAGTAAGGAGTTTCATATAAATAATACTGAACGGCTCGAGTATCAAACGGTGTTGATGTGGTTTTGATATATGTGCTACGGCTCTAAACCATTGTTAGTTTCGCGCTGTTATTTTTCCTTTACTATTACAACAACAAATAGCAAATAATAAAACTCTTAAATATGTATAAGGTAGTTAAAACTGAGTAAAATGTTTCTTTTCATCGTTTGTCAAATGTAAATATTTTACAAGCACTGCAAAACTGCATAACTAAAATGTGGGTAATTATACCCATATTTAAGTTATTTAGCTTCATTTATATTTTGTGACTTAATAAAGCGAAGAATGTACTTAAATACTACCTTTGTATTTATGTATTACGGAAAATATCTTTCATCATATCACCCTATGGACGTCTACTGCTGGACATAGGCCTCCTCCAAAAGTTTCCACTCTGCGCGGTCTTGTGCCTCCCTCATCCTCCCTCCGCGTTATGTGCCCTGCCCACCGCCACTTTAACCGGGCAATCCTGAGCGCTATGTCGGTCACTTTAGTTCTCCTGCGGATCTCCTCGTTTCTGATACGATCACGCAGGGAAACTCTTAACATAGCTCTCTCCATTGCCTTTTGAGTGACAGTAAGCCTTCTGGGAAGACCCATAGTCTAAATATCTTTGCATATAAAATAATTTAGTTACTGATATTTCTATTAATCTCGTGTGGTGACGGAGTAGGAATACAATTATGTCACCACCTCATCTCATCCCATGGGTGTCGTAAAAACCGACTAAGGGACTATCCGTGAATATTATCTTTCCAAAAAAAAGAAGGTAAACTTGAAATTAAACCCTATCCCAATCCGTCTGGCCAGCGTGGTATTAGTAGGCCAAGTACACCTCCGTCACGGGAGGAAGCCCGTTTCTGCAGTGGGACATTAAAGGGGTGTTATAATGATTTCTTATAAACAAATATTTCTCTTAGGCGAAACATTCGCGGTCTGACTCTGCTATGGGGAAAGTTATGGGTTTTAATTCTACAAATTATTGTCCTAAAATATAATATTTTTGCCTTAGTTAAATTGGTGTTAGAAGAAAGCCTTACCCCCGATTTCCGAATGACTAATCAAGTAAAAATCAACTAATCAAACTACCATTTTCAGGAACTAAATTGACAGTTTTGACACTTGATTAGTTTGACACAAGGCATGATTTCATATCCCTATAAAAAAACAATCGTCTTAAAGAAAAAGCAGGGTTTTATATTTGCCTATTTCCATACCTAAGTACAAACATATGAAAAGTCTATATTGCACTACTGTTCCGTTTAACATCGTTCGTGATTCGTGTCGAAGCATTGTATACCTGCGATAGTTCGACAAAATTAGGGATATAGGTCAAGCTTACTTTAATAATGGCTTTCCTTCCTTAAAAACTATTCTAAAACCTTATATAAACTTATACAATTTATGTAAACTTAGGAAAGGAATTGATGATAAACGTAAATGGGAATAAACGCGAAATTATATAATAAACCTGTTTTTGCTTGAGGTTTCGCACAGGTTGTAGTTAGGTTGAGACCACGTCTTGATTTCCAGCTAGCTGGCCATTTTTTCTCTTTAAGACGTTGCTTATTTCGGCGAGTTAGATCAATAATTAGTCCTGTTTTTTATCGCTGATCTGTATATTCGACGTAGAACGTTAAATAGATTTCCATTTACTTACTTAAAAAAATTAAAAAAACCAACCTATTGTAAGATTTTCGCGTTTAACATTTTATTTGTTCTTTTCTCTTTTATATTCTATTTCATCTGAAGATAGAATACGATACACAAAATATACGTTTAAAGTTCTTTACATTATCCCTCAATAAGAGAAATATTTATAAGACTCAATATGTATTATAATGTTATGAGTAACAACTACTACTATATATTTAAAAGTTGTGTCAATTAATAATAGCTTGATAACAAGGTTCCTAACATGTTTATAATTGTTCTTCGTAGAGTCGATTAAATAAAGTAAAAACGCGAGCTAAAAAATTGTATTAAATTAGTAAGAAAATTGTTTTATGTGCATATTTTTAAAGTGATTTACTTAAATGATTTTTTAAATTTATGTATATTTGTTTTTTTCCTAGTATTTTTTGTAACTTGGGATCTCCCGGTTTATGTTCTGTTTTCACATCGACTACATAAAATTTTAGAAAGCATAGGATTTATAAACTCTACTTCGCTTTGAGATTGGATACCGTTGTGTAGATGTCTGAGGAATGTTGTGATTATAATATAAAGTAAACTGTAGTTCTTTTATTGTTAAACTATTTTTTTTTATGAATAATGTGTAAATTTTATTCTTTAATTAAAAACAACTCTAAGCTAGTTTAAGATTCTAACTATCCTTACATGTTCTAAATTGCATATTACTTCATTAAATTAAATTGATTATTTTAATTTTATACTATTAATTTAAGAATATTATTATTATATTGAATATTAAAAATCAAACATTTGCTAGAGTTAAAATTATCTGAAATAACAAAAACTATTCAAATCTATATTTCGTACGGAACCTCGAGCAGAGAGATTTACTCACTGGGTTTTTAGGTCACTTATGCGAAAAGGTCATAACACAAAATAATTAAACATTGTTCTTTGGTACTAAAAGTCATTTCAAGAATTGTGTCAAGTTTCCAAACCACTCAGAAATAATATTATTTGACATTGGCGAAATAAATTTTCATTAAGGTACGCATTTAATGTTCGAGTATATTATCCGACCTAACATGAAATAATACAAAAATGGATCAAGGTTGACTACAATCCTTCTTGTTTACGTTACATTTAATGAGTGGGCCGGATTCCTTATCGAGTTGCGTGATCGACCACTGCTGGGCATAACAACTAATAATTACGTCACGTAAAATATATAAAAGCGCTTTAAGCGACGTCTGGCTTGATGCATATCTGACTGTACTTTACTTACATTGCGTGGATTCTATTGAGAGTGACCTTGGCAAGCCCCCGCCCTACCATACCTTGTAACGTTATACGAAATTTTCAAATAGTCTGCTCTATCCAACCGCGGTATTCGTACCTCTGATATTCATTGTAATATAAAACTTATTACGTTAGGTGTAGAGTATCATCTAGTGTGTCCTTCGCGTGTCTGTTGTGCTGTTACCTTGTTGTATAGGGCTTTTGTTTTGTTGGTGCTGCAAATTAGTCAGCTGTTGTGGACCTAGTACCCTGCATGATCGCTCAGTACTACGACGTGTTTGACTACTTTGCATTTAAAAATACTAAATATTATCCGAAATATTTTAAATTATAGTATTGAATTTAAATATTAAATGAATAGTGTATAAAGTGATAATTCTATAATAATATACTTCATGTTTATGATTATTGAAGTCGGTTTTAAGTTTTGACCTACTTCTAGTTTAAACACTGAGTTTAAGGTAAACAATTAGGTATGTAAATAAAGCTTCCTTTCTAGTTAAAGTTTAGGTACAATCAAAACTAGGTTAGACTAATAATTTTATACTTTTATCTTAATGTCACTTGCGTTGTATCTTAAACAGTTACGATTATTTAGCGATATAAATTATTTAGATTACTATTTGTTTCTGTAGATCAAAATTTTTATTTAGAATGTAAAAAAAGTTAGTTTTATTCCTACGAATTATGCAATAAATTGCGGAGGATTATATAGAGATAAATTATTGACAAATACAAATAATTCGCATTTAGGCTCAAAACGATATTTTGCACAAGCAAAGTTCTGTTCGGGTCGCAATATATTTATAAAACATTTTTAAAATTAATATCCCATAAATTAATCAAATATGCTAAATTTTAATCTAAAATTTTTAATCAACTGCTTCAAACAAAATAAAAAAACTAACGCTTACAGCCGTAAACGTAGACCGTAATTATAAAATTATAATTTATAACGAGTGCTATAGCAATTAATTACTAAGATCACGCTATAATATAAAATAATAACTACTTACTATAACTTTTTCTTATGACCACATAAAGTGCAAGGAGTCGCGTGTGATATTCAATCTTTGTGACAGAACAACAATACCTAAGCCATGGCCCAGTTTAGAAAAAGAAAGCATTTTTTTTCTTAGTGGCCTGTACTTTGATTAATGCAGTGCATTGTGTTAAAAGAGTTGTTACATAGTTGCCACCGTGTCTTTACAGTGTAAATTAAATCGGAGTGTTGAATAAAATACAACATTAAAAAAAAATTCTTGTCGTACAAATCCAACATAATTTAGGCTGAATATTTGATTTAGGTAAGTATGAAAATTTGCTAAATTTTTTAAATAATAATTTTTTTACGCATTTACACAATTATAATGTCCCCATAATGTAACAATTGAAGTTAAATTAAGCCGAAGCGGTATGTATTAAGCAACTATTTTTAAAAAGGCACTTAATTATTTATATTTGTAAGTACTAAAATTCATAAAATACCTAAAAGCACATTCAGCACACACGTGTGATCTTCAAAATTATGGCAAATAATTTGAGTCATTTCATGACTTTTCATCGATTTCGATACAGTAATTTTGTCGTGTCAAATATTTACAAAAACAAGCACGCAAATCAAATCACAGTTATTAATGCACCAAAATCCTGTACAGACAGAGAGGTTTCAAAATATATATTTATTTGCATAAATTTAGTTAAATGTGTGATCTTTTTACATACCAATAAAGCCTACATATTTTTATACTTCACAGTAAATAGTATATTTTAATTTCTGAAACACTGATTAAACAATTTATACTGTATTAATTCAATTTTTTATAAATAATAATGTAATAAATAGCATCATTGCATTTTTACACAATAGTTATAATAACTACTTAATACCTAAAAAAATAATGTTCAATTTACCCTTCAAGAGTGACGCGAAGAAGCTTCTAAGGAGGGATTAATCATTTTTTTGTGAATAAAATCATTTGTGCCCATATGAAATTCTTAACTTCGAGTTCCAAGAATGTTAGGTTCATTAGGGTAGTTACATCATACTTAAACAGACACAACACAAAGTACCGTGCGCTTTCCAAATTTTATAGTATCCTGTCTCTGTAAATTTACATAGCGACGACGTCACAGACCAACGTCATAGGCACACAATTGTTGGCAAACACTTTACTGCGCGATCTTAATCCCTTCTACACCAACTAAAACCTTCAAGATATACATCTTTCTTGTCAAGTATAACCCTGAATATAATACAAATAGATAGTAAGATAACCTGGCATATTAATTAATCAATAGAAAGGAATAACAACCAAAATTCTTTAACAGTTTTAACAATGTTAAAGTCGCATATACGCCCCGTTGAACGTAAGTATATGCAAATGTATGGCAGTCGGACCGGACAGACGCAAACGTCACCGTAACGTTACGGCTATCACTGTATGCTAATGTCCTGCATAATAACACGAATGGTACTTAACCCATTAGGTACTTGAACTTGACTTGAGCTGGTGAACGCAAGTGACATTTTCATAAAAGTCTTTGGACTCGTAACATAAAGATAAAACGTCTTTCGTTATTTCTAAAAGAACATTAATTATTTTCGATTTATTAAATTTTATTTTCGTCACAAGATAGATAGAGGTATTGAAATCAATATCATTTATTTATTTTGTTTTTAACCAATTTAAAAATAAGTAAGAGATTACCAATTCAGTTGAATTATTTTTAATGGTTGTTACCTCTGAACCCAGCTATCGTAGATCAACATAAAAATATATTTTTTGTTGAAAATAAAAGGGTATGCTTTCAATGTGGAAAGTATCACTAAGTAAAAATCATTCAAGTTAACGAAATTGTGTAATAAAATTTGAGCTAACGCTCTGGTCTTACTTTGTTAAATTTTGTTTTGCATTGGTTTTTTTTTTAATAGAATATTACTTATTAAAATCCTATGGAACATAAGCCTTTCTGTCCCATATTAGCAAACAGCGGCTTAGTTGCACAGACGTACCTACATGAATGGGTTACCAATTACAAAATACTCATCATTGTGTTAATTGCAATAAAAATTTTACCACTGCTTCTCATACCACACCATAAATAATAGAAAATGTTAAATCTAGATTTACTTTAAACTCCAAACTCTATCATAATCTAAACATGAAGTATTTACCCTATTAATCAATCAAAATAACTAAATAATACATACAGTTAAAAGTGTAATTAGTTATAATTTAAAGTGTTAAAAGTGTATAAAAGTTACAAAAGTGTGGCGTCCGAGCCGTTACCGGTGGCTGCAGGCCGCTGATCATTCGATGCCGGACACAGAGGAAGAGTTCCCTTTCGTCGTCATATCATTACCACCTTCTGTTGTAAGTTATAATTAATTATTCAGCTACTAATTTATTTTTATTCATTCTTTTTATTGACGTATTAAAATTAAAAACAAAAGATTTTTGAAAATATAAAGTTATTACTACTTATAAATGTTTTTTTTTACTTTTTACTTTATTTCAGTTCAGTTCAGTTCATTCATTATCTCAATGTTACGTTACAAAATAACAGCTTTTTGACGTCGGTTTAAAACTACTTAGTCTAAGTTTACATAATAAAACTTTTTCAAACTTTACCACCGCTTCCAAGGCGCTAGTAGAAAAGAAGCGGCATAACAAACTCTAAAGCAGCATTTTTTAGACGTCTCTAAAAATGCTGCTAATAATTATACAACAATTTTGTAACTGTATTTTTTTTTAAAATTAGTTATTATCAGTGAACCAAACAAAACAAGGGAGGTGACACCCATATTCTGCTTTACTACGCAGACAACAGCCCGGGACACCAAGCGGGCGGCGCGGCGTCGCCTTTTTTTTAATTATAATATCTAACACAGATTGCTGGTTATACTGATTTAAACAAAACTTATTTGTTTCTTTTGAAACACTGGCAACCAATGAAATACGGTTTAGTAGAATATTACTTTACACCCTCGTTCCAAATTCAAAGTTAGCATTGATTGATTCGCAAACAACAAGCCATTTTACATACACGGACCTACCGTTGTTGTCCGAATTTACTGAGTAGGCTTCGGCTTATACATACCCATTATCGACATTGTAAACGCAACGTACAGTATGGGGACATTGATAATGTGATTGGCTTTTAAAGAAAGACAGCAAATCAATGAGTAAGAAAAGTACATCCGATTACCGAAAATAGCTAAATAATTTTAGCATAAGTTTTGAAAATTATCACATTAAAATGTATCTGATAGCGTTCGGCATAAGGTTCAAATTACAAAAGATTGAATCCTTACTTACTTCTATTTGACATTGTATGTTTCATCATGTCTTACTAAGTGACACTGGTGAAGGAAACATTGCACTTCGATAAAAAGTCATTGCAGTGCAACAAGATATAGCACTTATTGTTAACGTCATAATATACAATTTAAAAATCATCAATAAATTATAATCTCACTTTCTCGCTTCCTCATTGTTGTCTGTCTTTCTTTAAAAACCAATCATATTATTAATGTCCCCATACTGTACTTATACATTATAATATATCTTTACATCTATTTTACTTACCAGTATATCCGTGATATACAAACACAAACGTCTGTCATGTTTTTAAAGTTTCACGCTGCTTACGCGAACATTTAAATGTCCGAAACGTCGGAAAATACCTTCTTACATTTATAAATATTTTGCTTTGGTAAGAGAGCTGGGAAACTGATAGATAAGGCATGCATAAAGTAATTATATAGTTATTAAGAAGAGCTCTATGTATACTTCGGTAAACAAATAGACAAAAAAATAAAGGTTTTTAACCATGGAATTGGTATTTTTCCTAACAAAGTGAAGTAGAAAGCCTGTTCATAAGCTCTATCATTTACCTACATAGTCATTCTCTGTACCTAAATAAAATTAGTTTAGTATATCTAATACAAGTTTTTTTCTTGGTATAATACAAGATTTTTGCAATCTAATAATTTTAAACTGATCTTGAATCTTACAGAAGAAACGTGCTTTGTGAATTATAGAGTTTAGTGACAAGTTTTCCTAACTACCTACCTACTTCTTTTTACAAAGATAACGTGATACGTGCAAAGCTTCTACCTTAAGGGTCGTAGCACATATTATATATAACGTAACGTAACGGATCGGCACCGCATCGCCTTTTTCCTTGGTGTCAAACGTCAAAAATCCGATTACGTTATGATTCCGATTAGTGTAGCGTTGCAGTAAGGAGTTTCATACAAATAATACTGAACGGCTCGAGTTGATACGGTGCCGATCCGTTTACGTTACGTTATATTTGCTATGACCCTAAGCGGGGATGTGACAATGTAGCCTATTCATACTACGTCATAACATACACTCTAGACCTAGTATAAAATCATTAAGAGTTAGGTAATGAAACCTATTAATACTAAAATCCTAAACCTAAGTATTTTCCTTGATTATTCAAGAGTTGCGTGCATACTTCGCAAATATTGCGTAACTTATGAACTTAAGTTAATATGAAATGCTTTAATGAATTCGTGATATTTAAATTATTACACTATTTGTTGTTACTAATGGTAGTAATTAAGTACATGTTGATATAACAAACGTTTTCAGGGTTTTTTTTTAATAGAAACAATGACGTCAATTGTGTGGAGGGGATGTTGTTGGGTAATAGAGGGTTATTTCATATTCTGACTTTGTACTGTGTTGCTGATTGTGTTAGAAAGATTTATGTATAATCGCTTAGTAAATAAAATTACTTTTTATCTATATTTCTAAAGATAATATAAATTTTAACCTGTATCAACTTTCGGTAAGTAAGTTTATTTGTATTACTTAGAAACTTCTACTCTATTAACTCAAAGCACATAATATTCGTCTTATAAATTCTTATGAGCTATCAGTGTTGTTATAATCAAAATTCAATTCTAAATATAGATTTCCATTAGCTGAAACTATAAAAACAAACTATAATATTGCGTTGATATTAAATAACATTTACGGCACGCCACAACAACTGCAACGATAACTAACTTTTTTTAATATCCATAATTTAGCTTATTTTGTATTCAGTTATAACCATTATAAAACATTAAATAAAATGTGAACCCTTATGGACTTCCTTGTGGACACGAAATACAATTTTCCACGTAAACGACAATATGACTAACATTTTCAGACATATTAATTTCAAACACCGCAGTCGACTTGTTATGCAGCAATTTGAGACGTGACCTCGCTCGATTCCCTTGCTCACACGTGTCGGACGATACGTTTGAACGGACCATCGAAACTAGAACTACGTAAATATATCCCCGAACCCCTGATACAATAGTGAGCAGAACATTTCCGAGGGGCAGAGAAGTCCATTATACATGGTCACGTTATTCTAATTGCACGCACAGACTCGCGATAAAGTCTGTCCTTGGAGAACGGTCAGTACCACCAACTCAAGGACTTTGGAATAAATTTGATGAAGCAGAGTTTGGATTTACGCGGGCAGTTGTCCGCCGGCCATGAGCCGCTCCTGTCACCTGGCTCATACTGCCAGAAAAGATTGAAAGTACGATTTAGTACTAATGAAGACGACGAGTTGAGGGTATCTGTCATGGTGAGATAATATTTTCAATAATAAGTATATAATTTTTTAAATTACATTTTACTTTATTGTTATTTTTTATTGTACAAAATATTTTGTAGCGTACAAACCCCTATCTCAAATAGCAAATTCAATTGATGAACTTCATAATTTCAATGAACTGTTTGGTGAACCTCCCTAAATATTTTCACATAGCACGGTTTTGTTTATGTTATTATATACTTTAATGAATACCTGTTTTTGTTTCATGTCAGGCCTAAAGCCTCAAGACTAAATGCACCATAAACAATACTCGGGATCTAACTACTAAGTTAATCTCAAAATAATTATATTATCCAATAGTCCCGAATTTGTACGAAACAGAATTAAGTCATGCAACAACTGTGATTCGCTAGCTACAAACTCCTTGACAATTTTTCTCTGTGAGGTTTTTTTTTTTTTTTAATGCGTTCATTAACAGAGTTTTCATTTATAACCTAATACAGTTAACCATTTAATCCCCCTACTTCGAGGTTCCGAAGCATTTTCTTCCTATACAAGAATAGGTAATAGTGATAACTGTTGATTCGTTCTTCGGAAGGTATGTTAAAAGCCTTCAGCTACGAAACGTATTTTTTATTGCTACGCAGAATGCTTAATAACGAATGTAGAGCTTCGCTACTATCGTAGTTTTTAGGGTTCCGTTGCCAAATGGCAAAAAACGGAACCCTTAGAGATTCGTCATGTCTGCCTGTCTGTCCGTACATACGTCACAGCCATTTCTTTACTTCTTTAATTAGGTACCTCAGTAGGAAAGACGTCGCAAATGAGGTTGGATACAAAAAACCCCGCAAGATATATAGCCCAATTCACAATGTTTGCCCTAAGGCTGGATGTTCTTTGTGTCTTTTAATTTAATGCCTGTAAAATTCTTATGCCATACACGTCTTGAACCCGGAAATGCGCAAATTTTCTTTAAAGGAAGCGCCATAAAATTTTAATTAAATTTATAATAATATTTCTTTTAACAAAAAGTAACTTTATTTACTACCGCTGTATACATTTATCTAAGAGTTAGAAACATGCCATCGAATCATATCCATAACCTAACATACAAGTACATTGAGGTCGCATATCAAAACTAGGTTAAAAGCAGTTACTGTTGTATTCGCGGGAAACTAAAAAAATAACGGTCAACGACAAAACGGAAGCAAGGGAATTTACCAAACATCCATAAAATTCTGAATAGCTCTACTTTCGTACTTACATACCGGACACGGAACTGTTAAAAAAAAGTTCAAAAATGCCTTAGGTATTCGTGAAATAAGTCTTGATAACTTGGTATTTACTTATAGTAAATTAAGTTTACCTCAATTTTTGGAGGATTCCGTCCCTGGTTTGGGACTTTAAAAGGCTTTTTTGATGTTTGGCAGTATTTATTACTCTTAATGATAGTGCAAATTTTGGACATAGAAAAATATATAAGCCAATATAGCCAATAAGCTCCGAATTACCAAACTCGGTGTCAAATACGTTATACTGAATAGAATACTAAGTATAAATACCTCTGAAGATAATTATTTGTGCTTGCTACACTGAATAGAAGAAGTTTATTGTTAGGTCTGGTATTAATTTACATCAGCGTGATATTTTCCTCCGTATTTGGTGGGGACGTGTTGATTTTTGAATTTTCAATGCCAACTAAGAACAATGAGAAACTTTAAAAAACATTATCATTATAACATAAGTTATGTGAACAGCGTTAAATATTTAGTTCTTAATTGAAATACTAGAATTGCCTTCACAATCTAAAGGCCTCTTTCAAATGTGTCCAATTGGCACGGCTCTATGCCTCAACCACCGGTTTTTCGTACGTAATCGCATTCAAGAACCTACCCCAACGACCGCTATCTGTTTTTGTTATGTCAACTCTGACGTCATCAGCCGACGTAGAAAGAGCATCAAAATATGTAGAACTTAATATTACATTTTCTAAGAGCTTTTTTAACTCGCTTAGTCATAATAATTTGGAATAAACGGTACCTAAACTAATGATTAAGTTTGGTTTGACGCGTAATCTTATCTTAGTGAAAACACCAATACTATTGAAAACATTTTTAAAAAGCATTCTTTCAATGTGTGTGGTGACGGAGTAAGAATACAATATGTCACCACCCCATCTCATCCCATGGGTGTCGTAAAAACCGACTAAGGGACTATCCGTGAATATTATCTTTACGAAGTAAAAAGAAGGAAAACTTGAAATTAAACCCTATATTAATCCGTCTGGCCAGCGTGGTATTAGTAGGCCAAGTATCCCTTCGTCATGAGAGGAGGCCAGTCCCTGCAGTGGGACATTAATGGGATGTTATGATGAAGGATTATTTCAATGCATCTTTTTACCTAAGCACGTTTAACAAATTTCACTTGTTAACCCATAGACATAGGTATATCAAACAAAGAATTTGTGTTACCGGCACAAGGTCTTAACCTGACCGGCATAACGTTCTGAAATAATTGAATCTTACACTGACATAATCATAAACTTCACACAATTTATTGAACGAACTTAATGGCGACTTGCTCTCTCATTGACCTGAATAAATTTTAGGCTTTACTTGGAATTTGGTACGCAAATGTAATGAAAGCTATGCGTGCTTACAATGAAATTAGTTTTTAGTAACGTTTTCGTCGATAGAGAGTTAAGACGTTGTATACACTTTAGTGTATAGAGATTAAATATAAGTTATGAAAATATGGTAGAGAGTAAAATGTTCTGCATATCGTAGGTTACCTCTAGATTTGTTTTATATAAGTACGAGTATAGAGGCGTTCTAGTCGCTCCGTGATGAAACCATTGCGCCTATACTTTACCTTATTATAGAGGCAAAACATGGTCTGATATTGAAAGATACGAAGGTCCCTAATTTAATTTATGTCGGTATTACCATCGTAACCAATTATTTATTTTTAAAACAGAAAAATTCATATCTCGCCGTCGCAGCAGTACCGCCAGAAAAAAAACTTATAAAGGTAACCATTTGGTGGCATGAAGGAGAGACAGAATGAATTTATCATTAGGCTTGTAAACACGCACAGCTCTAGTGAAATATATCACTGAATACTGATATTTCTTAAAAATGTTAATCTTGCTTTTCACGTGGTATCGGCTGTCGATATACCACTTTTTAGTCAATATAGTGGCAAAAAGACATTAAAATAGTGGCAACAAGTCATACGCAATATATTTCACTCATTGGAAAGTAGCAAGAGACGGCAAGATTCTCTTCTCATCAAATAAAAATGAATTCCAAATAATCAAAAGACGTAAAAACGAGACTTTTAAAAGCACCAAAACATACTAAAAAAGTTTTTAATCTTCAATTTCGAATGAATGTTATATGTATGTTATGTTAAAGAAACCTTTTTTTTTCTCTGGTATACAGGCCGCAAGTTACGGGAAGAAGAACGGGATGTGGTACGGTGGGACTACGCCGGGACCAGCTACCAGCGCCTGGTCTCGAAGCGGCACTCGTAAGCAGTCAGTAGCTGAGTCAGATGCTCCCCCGCCGGGCGGTGGCAAGGCTCCCAGTGGCAGAGTCATCAGGATTATCAATAATATGGACCATTCCATACAGGTTTGAAAACTTTGTTTTGTAAATGATTGCCCAAAAAGTCTGCAAAAATTAGTCGCATTTGTGTATGCGCATTTAAAACTATTCTACCTATCTAAGTCACGGACGTATACTATTATACGTTCGTGATCTAAGTATTCTAAACCATAGTATTCTAAACGATTTTAAACGATAAAAACATTATGAGTTCTTATTAAAAAGATAGTTATTGATTTATTAGTTTACGTAAGTATCGAAAAAAAGTTCTTGACAAGTCACAATGTACTCATTCATAACCAATCTAGAAGCCTAGTTGTAGCGACAGTAGTCTTTTTCAGTGATTAAAACCTATTTATGCCGACCTGGAGACGGCCTGCTTACCGTTTAGGTTTTCTTCTTTTTGGCGGTCCAATGGTCAGGTTTTCATTGTGCCTACCTACACACATAACCTTAAGAAAAATAAATACCTGTTATTATATTACCATAAAGTGAGCCATGCACTCCATAGCATTTTACGACGTTATTGCTTTGTAGCACCTTAGTCGTATTTAACATGCTTGACCATAAACACATAACACATTTCCTTATAAAATAAGCTTTAACATTACCTATAATATTATGTACATCTCGTACAAACTGAAAACATAAAAGTCTTTACAGCCTTTATAGTAAACTACAAGGTAAAAAGCGGTAATTAAAATAGGTTGAAAGGCAGTAATTCACAATACCTACAATCTTACTATCACAGATTGTAACGCGAATTCATGGTTCCGATTTACTGTAACTGTAATAAGACGCTTTCAATGCAAAAGCCTTGGATGGTAAACACTAGTGATTGCTAAGAAAGCTTTGCAAAATTTTGTCCGAGGCCATGTTGAATAAATGCCGTATATACCCGTTCACTTTCGTATTATGGGATATTAGTGCAAAAATATTCATAGGTGCAGCTTCACTTTGATTTAGGTTAATGGGTTAAAATACTTCTAATGGATAGTTGAAAATGATTTTTGTAGTTACTTATGTACTTTTATTACATGCATGTATTAGAATAGGTATAATATATAACTTTTTTTTTTTTTTTTTTAATGAATAATACATTTCAAGATAACAGTTTTCTTCACATTATCGCTCGCTTAAACCGTGGAAGGTTTGTATGAGAGCGAGAGTTCACTTTATACATTAATTAAATAATCTATTTTTACGACATTAACATAAACTAGTAATATTATTATAACTACTGTAGTAAGTACATGATTATTTTCTTTCATTTATATGAATGATTTTTAAGTTTATACACGTACTTATACCTATCACAAATATGCGTCATCCTGACTATCTATTAAAAATGATTTTAGTACTCATTAAGGCAAGCCATAGAATTTTTACATTAACTCAGTTCTTGGATACCCCTAATTGGCCTGTTATAAGTAAATCTTAAATATTCTCGTAAGTGATCTGTTCTAAATACATAGAGTTATTTATTTAAAAGTAAGGGACACTTACAGCAATACACACAATAAAAATTACATAAACACAATATTATGTATGTTTGCCTATTAAAAGTGTACATATCATTAGTTTTTATAATAGGCAACATTTTACATACATTTAAAAACGGTACACTAAAAAATAGGTAGGTACATAAAAGGCTTGCATATAGCTTACAGCGCTTGATTAAAAGATACCATACAGGCCCTTTTGTAACTGCTGGATTGGAAAAGTAGGTACCAGCTTTACCTATTTCATTGCGTGTCTATTGAAACGTAGACCACTTCCTTTATATACCTTTGGTCTCTTATTCCGCATTCGTCAAAACGTATAAAGTTTTCGAATACTATCATTAACTTGTCAAAATGAAGTGTTATTAAAAAAAAATTCTACCAATTAATCGAAAAAAAATGTACAGTTCAAAAAGAAGAGGAGGTTTACAATTAACTTGGTTGATTTTTTAAGTTCCTTACATCAGAACTTAATAATTTCGTTTCGTAAAATGATTTTTATTATTACTTCTTACTTGGTCTAATAGACATGGGTTTAATGATTTGATTTTTACTGCAAAAAGTACGGTAGTTCGGTGTCAACGTTCTGGTTTTACAGTCTGTTTTTTAATTAAAAAACTTTAACAAGCTATGCGGGCTAAGGTAACCAGTTATATAAATAAATTACCTATAAAGTAAGGGTTTGCTATAGTTAAATTCAGCATTCGTAATTTCATTCAACCTAGTTTAAATTAAGTGACTTTATGAGATTATTGACTCTAAGCAAAGCAATGAACAAAGGAGAATGGGCAAAAATATATGGAGCTTGGTCCAAATTTCCACTATCAATAAGAACTACGACATATGATGGAACACTGCGTTCTGAATCATTATAAGAAGACCGCAACCAAAAATATTTACTCAGTAAAAAGTTATGACCCCATGAAAACTTGCAATTTATAAACCTTTTTACGCTTCATTATTTCACTATATCTTTATTTAAACATCCATATTCTGGTTGATATAAGCTGAGCCAAAATATAAACAACATGGCGGCAGCCGCAGCGGTAGGAACATCGCTACATTAAAAAAATTAAACCCTATCATGTGGGATAACAAATCAAATGAAAGGACTTATATCTTTAAAATGATTATATTTATTTTAAAATATTTGTGATACTGGGAAGAATTATAACAGCCCATTAATGTCCCACTGCAGGACGGGCCTCCTCCCGCGACGGAGGGATACTTGGCCTGCTAATACCACGCTGGCCAGACGGAACTGGTAAAAATTTAAACACAAAAATATTTCGCACAAGTTTTATTTATTCCTGTCTCATAGTGTGGAGTCTGTCCTTAAAAGAATACATCTCATACATCTTCATCCACAATAACATTGTCCAGATTCGCAGCTGGAAGTAGAATTGTGGGTCTCACCTATCCTAAGAACCAAATAATTACCATGACGTGGGCACAGCGACCCACAATTCGCATTCCAGAAAGACAAGAACAGTAGTAGTTCGAAATGGTTTCTCGATATGTGTAGTATTGTCTTGCACGTGCGTGTGAAAATACGTATTTTTAAAACAGTCATAACTTTTTTCTGAGTGAATATATTTTTTTCACCTAGTAATCAAAATTGTATGGTATTTAGTCGACTTTAAGCTTACATAGCCCTCAATAGTGGTGGAAATTTGGACCACTTCTGCTTATTGTCCTTTAGATAAGTACTAAGTTAGACAAGGGCTTGGGTGGTCTGGCGTTGAAAAGAGTATAAGGTTCAGAGGGCCCAGATTCAAATTCCGCCTCAACCATCAAAACTTTTTCTTCGATTCGATTTATTTCGATAAGAAAACAAAACTTATTTACAGGACTTTGTCGACTTTGTCATAATAAAACTGAAATCAATCTTTTGTTTGACAGTGTCGCGTTTTATTAAACTTACGAACAACACAACCTTTCGAAGAAGTATTAGAAGATTTAGGACAGGTCCTCAAGATGAGCGGCGCTAAAAGAATGTACACAATTACTGGACAAGAGGTATGATAATCAGATATAGTTTCGCCTACTTCCTGAAATAATTATATTTGTTGAGTCTTAAATACTACTTCAATATTTTATTTTCATGATTCTTATGTCTATTAAATTATATAAATACATAAAGAAGTAAAAATGTTTCTAAATGTAAAAAGAACGTGGTATATCCCCCAGCCTTGGAAACAAGGACCAAGCTACTGATTATTAGGGCTCCACATGTAGGAACTTCCTTGTTGTTAAGGAGAACTGGATTTAACTGCTTAACGCGAGTTTCCTAAGGTGTCAATGAAGACTTTTTTGGAATGAGTCTATTGACCAAACAGGGTTTTATTATAATTGAACAGAAAAAAAATGTGTTATCGCGAAATATTTATTTTTATAAATTTTATTATTTCCGTTAAATAATTTACTTTATTTTAGGTGAGAAGTTTTTCTCAACTTCGAAACGAGTTTGCTGACGTTGAAACTTTTTACTTGGGATCACTTATGGTAGCACCTACTTTGAGTCCTGGTGTCAGTGCGCCATTACCTATAGAGTCGCACTCGCCTATTAGAAGGTAAAACAATCATTTTATATATATTATTTTTTATATCTAGAGTTTATATACCAGTATTCCCTCTTTATGTGTCTTTGACAAGAGGCCGTTTAGATCGGTACCACGAATGTGGATAGTTGCATACTGAATTCACCCCGAAGCATTAAGTAATGGGAAAATATTACTTACTGTGTTTAGCTGGAAGGATACAGTAGCTAGTAAAATCACAGGGTTATGGCACTTATAACATCTGGCTCGGTATCGTAAAGTTAAGTAGAAAGTTTTAAGTTTTTCTTCTAATAATTTCGTAGGACTAATATTTCAGAACTTTTACTTGGTTGGCTTTTACATCCCCCATAATAATGATTGCAATATGACGACACGTGTTCTAAGTTCGTCACTATTACCCCCGGTTTCTGAATGACTGATCAAGTCAAAATAAACTAATCAAGTGTCAAAACTGTCATTTTAGTTCCTGAAAATGATAGTTTTGACACTTGATTAGTTGATGTTGACTTGATCAGTCATTCAGAAACCGGGGGTAAGTATAACATTGTTTTTATTTAAATTAAAAAAACATACGAAATTATTCTTCTGTTTCATTTTTGTTTTTTAATAAATACCCTTATGGGTTTTTTCATGAATATTTCCTATATAGATCACGATCAAGAGCGAATGTGGCAGCGACACCGATGCCAGAGGACATGCGTGGTCGCCGCGCGCGCAGCAAAAGTCGACCTCGAGTGCTTTATGCGCCTGAAGGAGAGATCGTTCGTAATACCGGTAAGTAGACTGCGTTTTACACGAATTTTATAAATTTACTAGAACTTGATGATAAGGACAGGGAGATCCCGCGCATTGTGGACATAGGACCTGGTTAGGTCGGCGGAAAACCGATGGATAAGGGAGGCACAGAATCGAACATGCGGTGTTCGCCTTTAAGTAGTTATTACACTTACAATGTTAAACGTAGCTAATTAAGGAAGAACTGTTTTAGTGTAAATAGCTGTTGGTGGACCTAATAATAAATAAAATAAATAAACAAGGTGGAAATATTGGTCCAACTGTGTTTATAATATACCTACATGATGATTTTGGTCCAGCTATGTACATACCTTTGCTAATGATGATTACATATATATTATGTATTGTTTGTGCACTGTCAGGACAATGAAAAATTAGCAATTTATTACGAGTAAATTTAACATCATCATAACAGCCCATTAATGTCCCACTGCAGGCTCGGACCTCCTCCCGGAACGGAGGGATATCTGGCCTACCAATACCACGCTGGCCAGACGGATTGGTATAGGGTTTAATTTCAAGTTTTCCTTCTTTTTATTTCGTAAAGATAATATTCACGGATAGTCCCATAGTCGGTTTTTACGACACCCATGGGATGAGATGGGGTGGTGACGTATTGTATTCTTACTCCGTCACCACACGGAGAAATGTAACATGTTTTATCTTTACACAGATTACACCCTCCTGGAAGTTTTAAAGGAAGAACCAATACGAGTCACAATCAGAGGACTGCGGCGTACATTCTACCCGCCTATACATCACGCTCCTATCGACAACTCACCGCCTGAGAAGAAACTACAGCTTGAATGGGTGTAAGTCACAAATACATGTGAGCGGGATAGTTAATTTTTGTAACTATCCTGCTAACCCAACTAAGACAATGGTTTTAGCTTATTAGATAAGCAGAAATGGCTTTATGGTTACTCTGTATGCTTTTGATATACATATATCAAAAGAAGATACACATGAAAGGGGTACCTCGTCTAACTCCCTACTAAACAGAGCCTACGGAAGCTCTCAGCAATCCTAATCCTTGATTGCTGAGAGCTTCCATAAACTCTCTACTAGCGCGTATGTCCAAAGTAGCAATGTTAGGCTTTTGACGAATTTTCATAGTAGGTAGAGGTACATTATAGGTAGTAAGAAGTCCTAGATATCAAAATATCACTGTCGCAATTGTCCCTTACCCAATCGGATAATAGTTTTAAGGCTCTGTGTTGTTAAGGCTCTCCTACTATGTAGATTGTAGGTTAGAAATGCATAAAAATAAATTATAACATTCCATGATTTACTTAAAGTTTGTTTTTAAATGTGCTCTTCAAACACTTGTTTAATTATTGTCAACAGTTACGGTTACCGAGGAGCAGACACTCGCCGCAACTTATGGGTGTTACCTACCGGTGAGCTGTTGTATTATGTGGCAGCAGTAGCTATCATGTACGACAGAGACGAAGAGTCACAGAGACATTACATTGGACACACTGAAGATATACAGTGGTAAGGTTTTATTTTTAAACGTTAGGGTAATTACTAAAATTACTGTTCCAACTCCTATGGCAAACGGGAAATAACACCTGTATAAAAAAAAAAGTAGCAAGCGGCTGATAGAAATTGGCAAAGAACGATAACGCGAAATAAAGCCGATGACAATCCGTCTAACAACTTTTATTGAATGGTATTCATTCAGGGCGACGCACGGTGGGACATTAACAGGCTCCCTGTCTTGCTAGTAGACACAAAGGTAAAACCATCGGTAAGTTATGTGAATCATATATGATGATACACACTTTAAGACAGGTATCCCTGTCTTGGGTTAAAGGATTAGTATTTTTTCGAGCTAAGCAAACAGTATGGTTTTTACTTACATTCATAATTTAGCAAAATGTGTAATTCTTAACTTAAAATTTGTTCTTCTCACCCAGTATGGAGTTACACCCATCCCGGGAGCTGGTAGCGAGTGGACAGCGAAGCGGACGTGGTCGTCGTGCACAGGCTCACGTGAGGATCTGGAGTACAGACACGTTGCAGACGCTGCATGTCTTCGGCATGGCGGAGTTCGAGGCTGGAGTTGCCGCCGTCGCTTTTTCGCAGCTTGTATGTATTTAAAAAATATTTCGTTCTTATTTGACGGATTAATAAATAATTATTTAGTACCTATGCAAATTCGGATGTTTTATATAATGTCAGTCTTAGAGATTGTATGTAATCGCACGCAGAGGCCAATCGTATATAGCCAGGACTACCCAAAGAATTTGTTGGACGATACGCAGTGCACCAAAACTGTGTAGATATGCTTGCTGGCTAGAATGTAACGATTGCTGAGACGTGTTATCGCTAAGACACTGACACTGAATGGAGGAGCATTGAGATATAACAACTTAGTTTAGTGTGATCTATAAATATATGTAAAAGTCTCAATCCAGTCCCGTAATTCGGATAATATCAGCCTAATACGTATCTGTCGTACTGTTCTATTAATTATTGTCTAACAGCTAATAGGTACTTATTTATTATTTTCATTTGTCAACAGAATGGTGGCAGCTATGTATTGGCTGTGGACGCCGGACGTGAGAGTATACTCTCTGTTTGGCAATGGCAATGGGGACATTTGCTCGGAAAAGTTGCGGTGAGACATTTTTATATTTTTATGATTTACTCTTATACTTGTTTTAATCTATTTTTCTTCATTTTCTGGCTCCCGTAGCTATTACTACACACGTTCCAATAGGTTTTATGACGAAATTAGATTTTTAGAAAAGCTAAAATTGAAATTGTCTTAGGTATCTCCTAAACGAATGGGTATTTTTCGATGTTTTATTTTTTGTATCTGCAGTAAAGTTACGCCCTACCTTGTGTTAAAATTTACGCGCCATACTCATGTATAGTATGTGTATATTTCGAGCATATTTTATTTTCCAAATATTCACTCACCCTGTGTTTCTTTTAAAGCTTATTATCTTACTGTATAATAGTAGTATCTTACTGTAAATAGTACTTATATTTTGAGGCATTTTGCTTCAAAGTCATTTTACAGTGTAGACATTGTGATCATAAAGGATTAAGATATTGCGATATGCAGTGATAACGACACATAAACCCAGTTCACCAACGTGTGAACAACAATAACTGATTTATTTTGATTTGCTATTCAAACTTCAAGTAATTTTTTTTATGGAAGTTAATAAAATACGTGATTCTTAGCATTACATTATTTTTTCCATTTCGTGCCGCGTGTCCTTTATGTAATTTAGGAAGGACCATTTGAGATCTTGTATAATTATGTGTGAATCCGTGTGGTGACGGAGTAAGAAAACAATATGTCACCACCTCATCTCATCCTATGGGTGTCGTAAAAAGCCGACTAAGGGACTATCCGTCAATATTATCTTTACGAAATAAAAAGAAGGAAAACTTGAAATTAAACCCTATACAAATCCGTCTGGCCAGCATGGTATTAGTAGGCCAAGTATCCCTCCATCATGGGAGGATGCTCGTCCCTGCAGTGGGACATTAATGGGCTGTTATGATAAAAACACAAATGAAGCTTAAAACCATTACCTTCTTACAAACCGTTCGCCGCCACCTCCACAATAACCCCTTACGTCCTCACATTGCCACTTCCACACACCAAGTTTCCCGCATTTCCAAAGGTGAATTACTTAGTCCAACATCTCCATTTATAGGCGTTCTCGTTACTTTTCCAAGAACACTTAATTAGCTAACCTCAATCGTTAACATACCAACAACACATAGGTAAAGAAAAATACTTATCTAAATCCTATTACAAGAAATAAAAACCCCGTCCATAGATTTAGAGAAGACACACTTAAGCGTTGCTTAGTCACAATTGTTCAACACGCGTTCTTAGTTAAATGTACTGCATTTTACAATTCTACGTGCTACGAAATGCTACGATAATCTAATACTTTCATCATGCCAGCCCATTATTGTCCCACTGCAGGGACGGACTTATTCCCGTGAAGGAGGGACACTTGGCCTACTAATACCACGCTGGCCAGGTGGATTGGTAAAGGGTATAACTTCAAGTTTTCTTTCTTTTTATTTTGTAAAGATAATATTCACGGATAGTCGGTTTTTACGACACCCATGGGATGAGATGGGGTGTTGACATATTGTATTCTTACTCCGTCACCACACGGATTAATCTAATACTTTATAGGTATATTATTTTATGAGTAACAGCTCCTGATTTATCGATAGTGTTTTATTTTGAAATAATTCAATCACTTTCTGACAGCTGCGGGTTGTGTAGTAATACTTATAGAGCGACGGAGTGAAATAATTTTACGCATATCGTCCCTTGCCTTAACTTCTGTGCTATAGCGGTGCTTTCATACGACTTTAATATTATAATTATTATGCGTATATTTACTATACACGTCAAGAAACCCATGCAAAATCATACTCAATCATAAAAAAGCGATGTATACTAACACCTGCCTATTTACTTTATATAAAATGTTATTTTTCTCGCTACTCATTTGTAATTCCTCATAATTGTCAAGTAACATCTTATCGGGGTCACGCAAGACCAAGGCTTTCATGCTACTAAGTAGGCGTATCGCGTATTACAAACTCTTTGCGTTATATTTTTTTTAATAGAACGACGTTTCTTTGTGGCCAGTGACCATGGTATTATTATCGTAATAAGTAGTTGTTATATGAGAATGATATACTTTATTAGAAAATTCTACGAGTTATAGAATTATGTTGGTAAAATACATGTGGTAGAAAAGTTATGTAAATTAGCCTAATAAGTACCTAGTATAATGTGTGAGCTAACGTATGAAAGTGCACTTAACAACTACTTAATATAATCTACGTTTTAAATGCTAATATGTTAAAAATACTCGGTGGTAGTGATAAATCTTTTATAGACTTTAAATTACGAAAACATAACTGTCTTAACCCATAAACATTGGATGCGTCTATATCGTAGACTTTATTAGAGAATTGTTAGCGTGTAGCATCTAGTTTAGCTAGCTTTCTATCCCTAACCGTTTCCCGGTCGCATGTAACATAGGTATATAATACATTTAAATTGTTTTATTATTGTGTCTACTGACCACCTATTTAAAGAGGGAAATAACATAGCCTTCTTGTACTAAGCTGACCAGACGGATTTGTGTATTTTAGTAAATAATTTTAAAGTAACCTCTATCTATACCAATATTAGGGGTAAAGTTTTTGTGTTTGTGACGTTGGAGAGGATAATCTCTTGATCTTCTATATAATAGTTCATTTATCGGGGAGTGTCATAGGCTATATAGTATCACGCTAGGACCAAAAGGAGCGGAGCAGTAATGAAATATGTTAAGTCTTTTTCACCGCCCAACAAAGTGGGCACGGGTCAGCTAGTAAATATTATATACTGAAATGTAAATCAATATTTGCGAGCTACTGATGTAATTCTTAGTCGATACTTCTTTTACTACTACACTAAACTGAGAACGTTATTCACAGACTCTACAAGAAGAACTAACGGGTGCTGCGTTTCATCCACTGGACGACAATCTACTAATAACTCATGGAAAAGGTCACCTCGCTTTCTGGAACCGTAGAAAAGATGGATTCTTCGAACGTACCGATATTATAAAACCGGTAAATAATATTCATAGTAAAAATATTATAAGCGTTATACACATTTTTTTAACGATTAAATTTAAAATGGCTGAACTATAAGTATTTTGTAGTGCTTAAAGTTACATACAAATATTGTTATGCCTGCTACATCACGCTGCATAAGCGGTTTGCTGTGGAACTAGGTAGGTATAGTTAATTCAAATATATTGTTTCTTTTGCAGCCTTCTCGCACACACGTAACCGCATTACAATTTGAACAAGATGGAGACGTGGTGACTGCAGATAGTGATGGATTTATAACAATTTACAGTGTGGATAGTGATGGAGCTTACTTTGTGCGAATGGAATTCGAGGTACGTACTTTCCTAATAAGTACTAAACGGTCACATTATCTAGAGACCTCGCGGGAATGCGAACCTCGCGTCCCGTTCTCCTTTCAACCCCCGCGCTCGCCACGAGCGCATCAGTGATTCGTCCGACGCGACGACGCACGTGACGTCATCGACGCCAAGTCTCGAGATAATGTGACCGGGTAGTATATCTCAATAACTTATACGTTTCACTATATTTATTATTTAAGAGAGGTATGTTTATAAGTGCCTGTTCAGAATACTACAATTAGTGATTAAAATCTTGCACAATTCTGCAATATTATGAACTTCGACAAAACAACTTGGCGATTTAACAATACTTAAAATGTCGGTCTCTAAATATCCCACTTCAAGTAAGGGCTTTCTCCAAAGGTCTAATGTATCAATACTAAGTAGGTAAATCAATTCATCTGTAACGCCTTTCACGACAAAAATACAAAAGGGCGAATATCGCCAAATCCTCAAGTTTTATTGCAATTGTATCCAAAACTTTAACCACAAATTGCTAGCGAAAACTGTACAATCCGATTTTATTGTAACGTATTTAATTTCAGGCACACATTAAAGGTATCAGTTCTTTAGTGATGCTCTCAGAAGGTACACTAATATCAGGAGGTGAAAAAGATAGAAAAATAGCAGCCTGGGATACTCTGCAAAATTATAAGAGAATTACAGAAACAAAGGTTTGAGTCCTAATATGTAATCTAAAATGTTTAGCAAATAAAGGTGGTACCTACAAGTGGTTTAGAATATTATATATCTTAGCTTGGTTCAAAATATTATAACTTATTCGCACCTAGGTACCTAGGTAGTTTAATATTCTGTATTTATAAATTTAAGCTCCGATATTTTTAGAAATTAATTTTTATTAAATGATATTTTTATTACATTATTAAGTTTGTAGGTACCTTTATTAAACTATAATAACAATGTAACTTTCAGTTACCGGAATCAGTTGGAGGAGTACGAAGTATTTACCCGCAAAGGCCTGGTAGAAACGATGGAAGCCTTTACGTTGGTACAACTCGAAACAATATCATGGAAGGATCACTTCAGAGAAGATTTAACCAGGTATTTAAGATATTCACTCATACAGTCTCCTTGGAGCTTTTTCCCCTATGTCCACTAAAATCCATTGAAAAGATCCATGGATCTTTTTACACTCAAATCACACACCTATGTCCACTTTAATCCATGATCCGAAAATAATTTAAAAATGGATCTTTTTCAAATCCATTATAAAGCTGCATCTACAGTAGCCATTTTTACTAGGTAAATAAAAGTCTAGAAAACCTATCAAAATTTTAATAGTAACGCAAGTATAAATGCTTTTTTTTATTTTAATTTGAGATGGGGTGGTGATTGATTGATGGGTGTGAGCAATATTTGGTCCGTATTTGGTGAACGCCACCGGACACACAATTTTGTTTAGAAGAGTGGCATACAAGACTTAATAAAAAATTGGGCAAGAGAAATAGAACTAAGATTTAGGTTATTTTAGAAACTATAAAGCAAGATGCAAAATCCAAAAACGACATCTCCATAGTACTAAATCCTGCTCGTACGGCGTCTTCTTGTGGTATTTGAAGCCGTCGCATAATACCCCTTTTTATTTTTGATATATTTAAAATTGGATGGTTCCCTAACGAAAAATAAAGACTTTAATTATTTATAAATTGGTTGTGATGATTCGACCGTGACGTTAAATAGTTGTCTGAATGTCTAAAATTCTGCCAATAAAGTTTTAAGGTTGATAAAGAAGATTGCATGTGGGTGATTCTTCGAGCCCTATATTATCGATGTCTGGAGGTTTTTCTTCGTGACTAACAGACCAACTAAACTGCAATTATTTTTAAACATAGTATAGACAGTTACTTATCTTGCACACGTTATTTTTTTTTAATAATAGTTTTTTATATATTTGAAAAAAAATTATTAAAAAGCGTTCTTCTGATTAATATGGTGTGTCCGTAACCCAGTTTCTTGAACATTAGTAACAGTAACATTTTATCTTATTTACGAATCGACGTGCGCTATAAATATTACTATAGAATATTAGTTGTTTCTTTACACAAAAAAAAAATGGTACTAATATTCACGATAGTTTTTTAATGAAAAATCAAATTGTGAGTGTCCGGCACAAAAGTCTGATTCATATTCGCGCGCTTTACTTGAACGTACCTAGCTAAGTACGAAACATCAGGAGATCTCTTCTAGTGCTGGTGGTAGCCAGGGGCTGTGCTGACGTGGTCACGACGTTACATGTAGCTGGTTTATGTTGTTGCGGAGATATAAATGTAAATATCTGATTCATATTACTTTGGTTCACCTGTGTTTCTGATTACTATGTTGGCTGTTATAATTAACTTAAATGGTTTTCAAACTTGAATCTGCTGGAAATATAAGTCAATTGGAGACTTAAAACCTATGTATAAATAGTAATCCTATCATATACGTGTTTTAAAGCAAAATTTTGATTTATATGTGCCTGATTCATACGGTAAAAATACTATATTAATCAGAATTTCACACATATTGTTAATAAAACGATGCATTGGCGGCACGGATAATGATTGATATTGTAAGTTATCAATGCTCCTAATAACTACCCAACAAACATTTTAGTCTGTTAATTGGAACGTATACGGCTCAAAGTACTTTAAACATCGTATTGAAGTAATTTCAGCGTATAATACAACTTAATGCCCCCTTATCTGAATAGAACTCAGAGTTGTATAAAGTCGTTGTATAAACGTGCATTGACGTTTATACAACTATTTGAAATTACCATTATACAACTTTCACTGGTATAGCCAATGAAGTCGTACTAGGAACGTCTTTACGACTTTTACACAAACGTTATTTGTAAAGAAGCCGTGAGAACTACTCTTACGTGACAATCGCAAAAGAGTTACCAATTGCACTCTTACACGACTCTCAGTCAAATTCTTATACTATTATGCAACAATTATACAACTAAATGTTTTATAAGTGCAGTATAAGTGACATTGTAACTAAGAAATGTTTTTCTATGTTTGTTGAAACGAATACTTTTACAGGGCAAGTTAATATTAACCAAACTAGAGTAGGTTCCGTAAAAAATTAATTTTAAATGAATTTAAATTTAGATTAGCGCAGAGTATGTATCATATTGCGCAAAGTGTGGAAAGTCGTCCTAGTGCTTTTGCATTAGTAGAGGAAAAGGAAGACGAAGAAAATGAAAAATAATAAGTGGTTTTTGACTGACAAGCATGAGGGTTTCGAAATAACATTTATATAAAATACTTAACGACACTTATATAAATTTGTTAGGGAATATTATAGAAAATGTCACCGATTGTTTTTGAAAAGCCTAGTCATCATTTTTAAATATATTTATGATAAATTTTATTAGTATGAGAAGATTAGAAGCTACATTTAATATTACTGACCTAAAGTATAAGCTAGTGTCCATAGAACATGGCTCAAATATTTATTTAACTCCACTCATTCATACTCTAGTGTGAAAGGTGTAAATAAAAATAAATTAATCAAATAGGTTTTATTTATTATTATCATTCCAATAAAATAAAATAAATTTTTTTAGCAATCACAAGCATTAAACAGATTTCATGCCTTAACATTGAAAATATACAAAAAAAATTATCATCTTATTATATCCGACTACTTATGTACTCTAATTTATTCAAAGAACCCTAATTTTGTTAATATGGCTGATACTAAACTGATAAAAAATAAATGCACAAAATGAAAAGTCGTTTTGATGTTGTCTTACTGTTGTAATCAGAACCATATGTTGTGTAAAGGTAAATATTTGTACGTTCGCTAAAAATGTATGGATAATTTATGTTTATTTATAAAAATTAGTAGGGCGCGTTTGTTTTATTGCCAAAACTAACGCATATTATACGATTACATTAATTTCCCATCAGATATATGCACTACAACCACTTTAACACGAGCTAAAGATGTTACACATATTTAGTTTCTAATTAAAAATGGCTACTTCCTTTATAAACTTCAAAGACTCGATCGATGACACAAGAAAAAGTTACCTCGTTATAGTTTAAGTCTCAGTTTTGACACTTCAATTCACTTTGCAACAAAAATGTTACATAAAAATCGTAATTAACACTGTCATGTCGCAAAATGCCGTGAAACAGCGATAAAAATAGATTTTGCAACATCTACACGACGACTACAGAACTATAATTTCATTTATACAACGTTTATGCGACTATATTACAACTCTGATTCGTATAAAATGGGCCTATTTTCGGTCGCCTCAACGTTACTACAACGTTCTTGCAACCAGCTTTTAGAACCAAAAGTTCAAATGGAGACGTTGTAGTGACTTTAAAAATGTTTGTTGGGTAGATTTAAGTGTGGTGATAATCACTGTGATTATTAACTGTGATTTTAATAAATAAATGACTGATTTTTCTAACTAGAATTTCATTTTTGTTCCTAATTGTGATTTATATGACCTCTAAAAATTTTAAGTTAATTATCTCGAAAACCTTTTCATAAAAAAGTGTGCCTTTTTCAGACATTGTATATTGGGTTATCATCTTTGACTAAAACATGTTTTATAAGCCAAAATGTGAAAAATAAATTAGCCCATATGAATCAGACAAAGAATCGAATTTCGGAGAAACACCCATGTGTCAGCCGCTTTATTTTTTACAATGGAAAATCCATTGTAAAAATGTTACACTCGTTAGTGCTAAAAGATCCATTTTTAAAATATTTTCGGATCATGGATTAAAGTGGACATAAGTGTGTGATTTTAAGTGTAAAAAGATCCATCAATGGATCTTAGTGGACATAGGGACTTTTTCGCGGAATTCGAAAGCCCGTTTGATACAAAGTTATGGCTGCTAAATAATTCGTGTTGATTTCTTCTAGAATTGAAAATCAGATTATCTAGATAGAAGCTAAAATTAATTTTATGCTACTCCGTCGGAGAAAGTTTACGTCGACGTCGGAGCATAAAAAAGTTTCAAAGCTTAGGCGGATAGGCAGTCAATTCTTATTCTAGCCACGTCAGACGCCTCGAACACTTACGATAATGATAATTGATACGGAATTTTTACATACATACATAAACTCACGCCTTATCCCGTCCGGGGTCAGAGACGACGGAACGCCACTTGTCACGATCCTGGCAAACAGATTGGGCTTCGTCCATTTTCATTAAGCGAGTCATACATACAGAATTCTTCTCTACTTTAATTAATAATATTTCTTATCATGTATGCTGTATCATCTTGTAGGTACTATTTGGACATCACAAGCAGCTCATGGGCTTGGCAGTACACCCTGATGATGAAATGTTCGCCACGGCTGGACATGATAAAAATATTGCACTATGGAAAGGACATAAATTAGTATTTGCCACTCAGGTACCTATATTAAATTGTGTTTGTGTACTTTAAATCTTCTAATATTTTCCGGGTTTACCTTGACTGAATTACTAATTATATTTACGAAAGGTTTTATTTATATTCCCCTGTTTCAAGTTCCAATATTTTTTTTTATTATGAAAACAAATCTCGCATTCATATCATGCGTTATGTCGCTGGGACTTCACAAAATTTTCCTCAAATCAGCGATTTCGAGCACGGCATCTGTAATAACACGACCACTAGGTATAGCTTACATTGAGGTTCAACCAATATCCTTTTCTCCATATCTTCTTTTCCTCCTTTTCGGGGACCCTCCAGGATGCACTTCGATTCCATCGGATATTTTCTGCTGGTCCCCCTTTCACCACCCCACAGCTTCCTCAATCACCTTCGCAAAAGAGACGAGTAATATATATAATAGTTATACCTAGGCCTAAAAGGTACAGATCTTAAACCTATTTCAGCATTTGTAAAGCTAGTTTCTTTTCTAGGTTGGATACGAATGTGTCTCACTGGCATGGCATCCAAGTGGAGGAGCCCTGGTAGCAGGCAGCACAGAAGGTCACCTTGTCGTGTTAAATGCTGATGCTGGTACTCATGTGGCGACTCTCAGAGTTTGTGGGTCTCCGCTTAGCTGTCTCTCGTATAATTCTGGTAAGAAAGTTTAAGCCACTTGTAAGGCATGGCTTAGGGTAAGCAGTAGGTATATCGTTGGGAAACGGGACTGTGTAGGTTTAAGTATTTCGACAAGAAAACTTATAATAAAATATATACATAAAGGTTTTGTTTTTTAATAAATATTACACAGGAATACTGAATACTAGGCAGGAAACGGATGATAGTTATGAAATCGCTTCATTTCGTTGCCATCACGTTGCCTGCGTTTACACCTGCTGATCCGTGACTGTTACAAATTTTTTTTTAATCAACTGCATCGTTGAGTTGGTTAACTGAAATAAACGAAAATAAAAGTGGTTTACAATTACTATACAATATCCTCTATTACCTACATAATACCGTTTACTTTGTCAAGGCTCTACCTGTCATTAAAACGTGCATTATTTTATCGCTAAATCGAGATTTCCAAATCAATCACGCTTGTTAAACTCAGCATAGCTAAATTAATTATTATTTTTACCTAATATTAAGCTTGATATTTAGTTTAGAAGGGCAGTGGGTTTTACCATTGAACCAAATAATCCTTAAAATAACAATTTTGTATTGTTTCAGCTGGCGATACTATGGCTATTGGGTCACAGAACGGAAGTATTTACCTATTCAGGGTCTCTCGTGACGGATATTCGTATAAAAAATCGAACAAAATTAGAGGTGCCCAACCCCTTGTACAGCTGGATTGGAGTCTCGACGGAAATTACTTACAAACAGTTACAGCTGATTACGATCTCGCATTCTGTATGTTCATTAACATTTCAAAATAAAATAAATATTTGCTTTTTATTGCTTCCATATTACATTATTTTCGTTTTCAGGGGATATTAAATCGCTATCGCCAGAAAAGAGCCCAATTGCTATGAAGGATACCAAATGGCATACTTACAATTCTACTGTTGGATTCTTAGTATCAGGTACAAAGCTTTTTTTATGCATAATATGCCTTCAACTACCTTATAATCGAATCATAAAAAACAGTGTTATCAATAGCTTATTCAGACTATATCGATATGCCGAAGTTTTTGCCTACTTAGCTAAAGCGAAATAAAAAAAAAACAGCAACTCCCAAAGTTTGTATGTATATGTCTTTCTTTTAGTGTATTTGTACGACATTATCCTGATAGCCGATTTTTTTATTTATAAAGTGAATCGTTATGCAAATGACTTAGATATTGAACAGTTCTTACGAACAGGTGATGGGAAACTAATAATTTACGTTTTTGCTTCAACAGGAATCTGGAACAACCGTTTCTATCCGATGACTACTCTGATCTCCACGGCAAGTCGGTCAACTGCTCATGATCTCCTGATAAGCGGTGACTTGGATGGATACATTCGTCTGTTCAGGTTATTACCTACTACATACCTACCTATTTTTTTGTGCTTAGCAAATTCAAGCACGTGTGTTTGTTATTCGTACACTTTATTATACCACTCCTACTAATACTTATAATTAAACACTAAGAATGTCCCAGTGCAGAGACGGGCCTCCTCCCATGACAGAGGGATACTTGGCCTACTAATACCACGCTGGTCAGACGGATTGGTATAGGGTTTAATTTCAAGTTTTCCTTCTTTTTATTTCGTAAAGATAATATTCATGGATAGTCCCTTAGTCGGTTTTTACGACACCCATGGGATGCGATGGGGTGGTGACATATTGTATTCTTACTCCGTCACCACACGCTTTGGGTTTACTTTTAGATTATTTTCCTTTATACTTTTTGTACCTACTACGATATTTGTTTTTTTTTTCAGATTCCCATGTGCCAGTCCGAAAGCTGAGTACAACGAGATGAAAGTGTATACCGGTTCGATATACAACGCTCGGTTCTTATTCAACGATCGTTGCCTGGTCACCACGGGAGGAAATGATGCCGCCCTCATGGTGTGGGACCTCGTGGATGAATAGCATCAAGCGCAGGGTCTGAGGCCGCCAGCTGTCGTGGTAGCACCGCCGACGCCATCGCCGCCTCCCCACGCGCTTATCTCACATCCTACATTCAAAGTGATAGACTTTGACGAAGTCGATTGAGGGACTCATGACAAATGAGGGTATATATTCATATTATATTTCGTGCTGTTGAAACAGTAAATGAAATACTTATAGGTTGAATTGAAAGCACGTATTGAAGAGCTCACAAACGTATTTGAGATAACAATACATCGATGTGACTTCAACATCAACGACCTTTTTAAAAGTTACGAGAATAATTCCGTCATATTTTATTATTTGTAGGTTTATATGACACACTGCCATTCTCAATTTGCATGTTTTACGAATGTAGATGCGTAAATTAATTACACGCTATTTAATTATTGAAAAAAGTATTATATTTATGGTAAAATGTAAGACATTTTATCTTGATTCAATCATTTTCTATTGGTTACCTATTGGTGCTGGTAATTTAGGTAATCGGAAATATATAATATCTATTTAATTATATTTTATCCAAGACGGAAATTACTACACATTGACACCATTAAATGAATTACTTATAATAAGCCTTACTAACACAGCATGTATATTTTACTCTCGTTGAAAAATCAAAAGTTAAATAGTAGTGTCAAGCACTATAGGTATAAGTGTAGTTATAACGATATACAAATAAGTAATTTGAGGACTTCCGAAATGTGGCAGGCCACAACGAAATTTTGTAAGCAAATCCTACTTTTATTCATCGTACTTTTACACCGAATTAAAAATATCTAATGTACTTACTTACTTCAATGAAAAAAATTAAATACTTTCCTAAAATTTCATAGGATAAATGAAGTATTATGTATACAAAAACATATAAAAATATAGTTTGATTTTCAATGTATGAGTTGTTAACCCATTTTAGTTTTTTTTTTCTATAAAAACCTATATCTTATCTACCTAGTGTAACATTTAAAATTTACCTTACATTTAAGAAACATTTATTGTATTGGTCACGTTTCACTTAAAACTGCTTCATAATCACTCAAAACATAGCTGTAGCTTTAATCATGTATTACTCTTTAGATTTTTATGATTGATCACATATCTATATATTATATAGTAATAATATAATGTTAAGTTTATAATATTTATCAAGAATAATACAGGAATATAAATGAGTCTTCGTTACGTATTATTGTGTAGAAAATTAAGAATAAAGGTGGTAAAAAATATTTATGCTTTATTAAGATTTAATCGGTTTCAATATATTAAAATATTTATATCATTATGGATTGTAGTATTTACTTACCAGAACAAAATTCTCAAAATTGACATTGTTTTTATATACATAATAATTGACAAATTAATAAAGTAATAAACGTTATTCATTTTGTTTTCTTTAGCTCTTCATCGTCCCTCATTAACAGTTGCAATATTATTTTACTGAATGCGAAGACTTTATTTAAAACTGACGCTAGTAGAGAAGGGAAATGAAACAATATCGCATCCGTCGTTTACTTTAGGTGGTGAGTATAAAGCAGAATGTTATTTAAACAAAAATCAGAAACTTCAACAAAAAGATTTAAGAATATCAATCAACTACCTATGTCATGAAATTGAAAAATGTGAGGACGACGGACTTTCCTTATTTTTTTAAAATGAGTGATAATAATTGACATTGACATTAAAAATATTGACACTTTTGACACTTACATTTGTTGTGTGTGATTGTGAATTTGTGAATTGAGATTTCGAAAAAAGGTTATAAAATTGGAAATATGCTATTAACTGAGCATTTAAATTGATTTAAACTTGTAAAGGTCTTCTTTCCTATTCCACCTTATCGAATAACTTAACAATAAAATCATAACACACACTACAGGTAACATTTTTACCTTACAAGACATCCCGGTTGAAAGTTTGGACAACCCTTTATTTTATATTCTAAATAATCAGCTTTAAACTATGACTAAACCTCGTCCTTGTGGCTGTAAAGGCTGTCGTACATGTCTTATTTGTGAAACACAATATGGAGCCGAAAATTTAAAAATGCAATTAAATTTGGACAAGTCTAAAGGTTATGTTTATTGTCCATATTGCAACAAAGCTTGGCCAGGGTGGGACATGGACTTATACAAGCAGCATCCTCATCATGAAGGTGATCCAATAGACTACCCGGGTGTGTTTATCCAGTTAGATTTTTTAACAATAAATGAAGAAACAGAACTAATGAAAAATATTGATGACATGCCCTGGGATATCTCACAGAGTGGCAGAAGAAAGCAAAACTTTGGTCCAAAAACAAATTTTAAAAAGAAAAAAGTAAGTGTTGGAAAGTTTGAGGGATTTCCTGAATTTTCACAGTTTATACAGGACAGGTTTAACGATATATCTTTGTTAAAAGATTATGAAGTTATAGAGCAGTGTTCTTTAGAGTATGAACCTTCAAAAGGAGCATCTATAGATCCTCATATAGATGACTGTTGGATTTGGGGAGAAAGAATAATTACACTTAACTGTTTGTCAGATTTGGTTTTAACTATGACCCCCTACAGAGGTGATGAAAAGAAATACAACCTTTATTGTGCAGACGAATTTCAACCAATAGAAAACATTGTTAATAATATTGAAGGAGCTGCTTCGGCTTTAGTAGCAAGCAAACCAGATATAGAAAGAGATATTATTATTAGGATACCTATGCCAAGGTAATATTAATTTAGTATTTACTTCTCTTAGATTGTACTTCTCTCCGTGTGGTTACAGAGTAAGAATACAATATTGACATATTCATTCCATGGTTGTCATAAAACCGACTAAGGGACTATCTGTGTATATTATCATTATGTAATAATAAGAAGAAAACTTGAAATTAAACCCTATACGAATCCGTTTAGCCAGTGTGGTATTAGTAGGCCAAGTATCCCTCTGTCACTGGAGGAGGCCCGTCCCTGCAGTGGGACACTAATGGGCTGTTATGATGATGATGATGAGATTGTACTTCATTCTTATATTTCTTGTTAAAAGTCAATGCCAACAAGATACTCCCCAGATTTATGTAAACTTTGGTTTCTACCTTTTAGTAGAAGTAATCTATGAAACATTTCTACCTAGTACAAATACCAGACTATTGCAAACAACTATTAAAAAAGTAATGTAACAGTTAGGCCCTGCGCAGACGGCACATTTTTTGTGCGATCGAGTCTGCGGCGCACAAAAAATCTGCCATACATGGCATATGTTTGATTCTTTTGTGCGCCGGACTTTTTGCGCGTCCTGTGCGGTACTGCTTATAATTGCACAGGTTCTATTTTCACAGACTAAAAAGTGCGTCACGGATAGTCTGTCGTCTTAAGCTTTTAGCTGCCATTCTTTACTGACCTCACAGCCAATAGAATCAACACTTCAAAGACAACAGTCAGAAATCAGTCTTATTTTTGAGCTAGATGTTTTTCAGACCATGGCATTAAAATGTCTTTCTAAATACATAAATAACTATTCCTCACACATTCACACAACGCCATATAGTCTCAAACTAAGCAGAGCTTGTACCATGGGTACTAGACAATGGATAAACATGCTTAAATTTTTTTTTTTGTAAATACATACATGTTATACATAGAAAACACCCAGACCAAAGCAAACAATCATGTTCATGCACACAAAGATTTACATTAAGCGGGAATCGAACCCGAGACCTCTGCGTAGCAGTCATGTTATATAACCACTACGCCACAGAGGTCATCTTAAGTGTCTATTTACTTAATTTCTTGTTAAAAATTTGCAGGAGATCACTACTAGTACTTTATGGAGAACCACGCTACCACTGGGAGCATTGTGTCCTTCGAGAAGATGTGAAGTCAAGACGGGTGTGCATAGCGTACAGAGAGTTTACCCCGCCATATTTAAATGGTGGTTTACATCAAATGATCGGTGATGAAGTACGGAGTAAAGCCAAATTGTTTTGGGATCATAAGTTACGGTTAAGTAATAAGACAGTAAATAGTTAATTGGTTCAGTTGTTGTGGGTTGTCATGTCCTTTCATCATAGCAGCCCACTAATGTCCCACTGCAAGGACGGGCCTCCTCCCATGACGGATGGATACTTGGCCTACTAATACCACACTGGGCAGACAGATTGGTATAGGGTTTAATTTCAAGTTTTCCTTCATTTTATTTTGTATAGTTTATATTCACGGATAGTCCCTTAGTCGGTTTTTACGACACCCATGGGATGAGATGGGGTGGTGACATTGTATTCTTACTCTGTCACCACACGGACTATACTATGTAGTTTTGTTTTATACTATGTAGTGATGTAAGCCAGTGCAGAAGTTCCATTGTATAGTTAGGCATACTCCAGTGATGTAAGATATCTAGGCTAATACTGCACTGGCAAGGAGGTTTCTATAGTGTTCGTTTGGAGAATTCCAGGAATTATTTAGGTTAGAGTTAGTTTTCAGTTCCTCTTAATTGACTTTTGGAGTTGAAGAAAAGTTGGTGAATATTTTTTAATCACAAACACTGTAATTAAATATAGAAAAATTACTGTATGTAAATACTTATGTCTTAAATAATATAGGAATATGAAAATTCTTAAGGTAAAGATAGGTATACTTAAATATAACAAGACCTGCTTCACCTAAAATAAGAGGTATTTCAAAATGAAAAGCTAGTTAGTAATTGGTGTATGGGTAAATAAATATGCATTGGCCCATTAGTTATTAATTTTATGTAAAAAAGGTAGGATGTACACATTTGTGCAATGATTTAAGTTTTTACCAGTAATTATTTATTTAAGACTATTTGTACATAAATAATTAAACATTATAATAAATAATTAAAAATTATACCTATATTAAGTACAAAGTACTACTTAAACTATTTTCAACATTATTAAATTAAACAACAACTTTTATTTAATGTATTCTGAAAATTATTCTGCTAAAAGTGAGTAATGTAGATTTGTATATATTTAGTAGCAAGTGATTTATAGTTTAAAATAAACCAATTCATTTATGATTAATTTAAACAATTTATTTTTTGTCCTTTTCTCCCTTAGGGTGAAATCAAACGTGCGTAATTTTGCGAATCGTGAACATTTTCTGCTACTGTAATTTTGCTGCAATCGTATTCAAACGACATCCAATGAGGTGTCTGCCAACTGCTGAATTACCGGTATATAAATTATTTTTGGAACAGAAACTTTACGACCCTAAAATTACGCTCACTAGGTTTCACCCTTACACATTTATATCTAGTTCTACACTAGCCAGAACTACCATAGGTACTAAACAACTGGGTGACTAGATAGGAACAGTCAACTCCAAAAGTCGCTAATCACATTAAAAATTCAAAAAAATCTGAACACTAAAACTGTCATAAGTCCTTGACGCATCAAGAATACAAAATAAACTTAACATACAAATCGTCCATTAAACGCTGGCAACTAGTATTCCAAAAGTAGCTGAACACTAGTATTCCAAAAGTAGCTGAACACTAGTATTCCAAAAGTAGCTGAACACTATTATTCCAAAAGTAGCCAAACATTTACTTTTAGAAAAAGTAGAAAACTTTTTCTACAGCGATACATCAAGCGTCTGCTTCTAAATTAATTTTCTCCAGATCCATAGTCCATTCCAATTCAATTTATTGTCACATCTTAAACTGCAGTGGTTTGTTCCACAGCCTCATTAGTATTGTCATTGTAATTTTGACTATTACTAACTGTATTTAGTCGGCATTCCATTATAGTTTCCTCATGTATTCTCCAGGACACTAAAGCTGTCTCACTTTTCATCTGTCTGATGCAGCGAGCAAGCAAAAATGCGAGTATCGTACCTAGCATCTGTAAAAAAGACATTCATTGAATTAATATTATTGAATAGGTACAGAATATTTTAAGTGTTGACTCATTAAGAATACTACCTACTGTGACCTCTATCTCTTGTATACCAGAAAGTTTGTAGGTTATTATATATACCTATATATATATATATATATATAGACTTACGCACAGCGTAGGTTGTTATTAAAAAGTAATATTAATAAATCCCATAGATCGTTCTAAATAATAATGTTAGTCTAATCAAAATGACTTAATTAGTGTTAATGTCAGCCAATTATTTCACTGGGCAAAGGCCTTATCCTCTTGACTTCCATATATTTTTTCCTCTGCCAATGAAGGCTAGAGTTTCTTTCCCTATACAGCTCATCTCGCTACCTATTTATTACACGGTCACTTATCTTGAGACCTCGCTGGAATGCGAATTTCCCGCCCCCGTTGTTTTCACCTCCCCGCGCTCGCCACAGCGCCTCAGTACGGTACGGCCGACTCGACGTGACGCATCGACGCTAGGTCTCGAGATAATGTGACCGGGTAGTACGTCAATTTTATAAATCGCTATCAAAGCTATGTTTGGAGTCAGGAGTTTTATAATTAAAAAAATATACCTACTTACTTAAGAGTATTTTGCTGCCTAACATTATCATATTTATATGAAAAGAAAGGGTTGTCGTTTTGCTTTTTATAGCTTTTTAAATGGCGTCCATAAAAATATTTTTAATGTTAGTAGGTAAGTACTTATCTCTACAGATTTATTAATGTAAAGATAACAAAGTGATACTCGTCAAGATAAAGTAGGTAATCCACTCCTACAAATCTTTGAAAACCCCCGTTCAAATTTAGGTATTTATTTAAGCAGAATTATTACTCACTGTCATAGCTTATCATGAATCTAAACTAAGATTAATAATCGTCATAACAGCCCATCAATGTCACACTGCAGGGACGGGCCTCCTCCCGTGACGGAGGGATACTTGGCCTACTAATACCACGCTGGCCAGACGGATTGGTTTAATTTCAAGTTTTCCTTCTTTTTATTTCGTTAAGATGATAGTCCTTTAGTCGGTTTTTACGACACCCATAGGATGAGATGGGGTGGTGACATATTGTATTCATACTCCGTTACCACATGGAAAGATATAAAACGTTGTCTCAGTTGCGCGACGGTCGGCGAAGAGTGGGTGCAGTGCACGAAGTCGCTATCTCGATACCCACGCAGGACAATAGGTTTTGTGATCTACAAATTAGATCACAAAAACTATTGTCCTGAGTCTGAATTTTCTTTGTGTCCGTTAAATTAATGTTTTTAAAATCCTCCGCTAGACATGGCATGATCTCTAGTTTTAGAGTTGTCTTTAAAGTAAACAAAAGAGTGATACTTACATTTAAAACCATAACTATCATGACGACTACAAGAATAGCCGTCACATTAACCTGCATAATGTTTATTAGTCTCCTCCGGCAGCCATATGGCGACACATCTCTGCAGATATTATTGGTGTAACTTGCACAGCAACTGACGGGTACAGAGAAGTTGAGTTTGTTGTGTGTGACTTCCACTGTGGTAACTTCTTGAGGAAAATCTAAACGCACGTAATCTGTTAAATGTGTTCTGCCGCAACACCAGAGCTGTGGAACAAAGATTTATTTAGGAACAAAACATTAATGACAAACAAACTCTATGGCGCGGCCGCCGTTGCGGTATCGGCTTGGGGTTGGAATTCCACGCATGGCAATCTTTGTGGGCTCCACAAATTTTTCTCTTAAGTTTGGATGATCTTATGTCCGTTAAATTGATGTTTGTAAAAGTCACCGCGTCTAATAAAAGAGTTGTCTTAATAAACGACAAAGAAAAAATTGTCGACATTGTCATTGTCGAAACGACTAAAAAAAAAATTGGCGTTTATAACTTGAAACATGAGTTAAGTATAAACGACATTTTTTTCTTTTGACAACTATTTCATTAGACGCGTGGACTTTTAGAAACATCAATTTAACGACCAAAGCTCGATAGTAGATTCCTGAAAGTATCTAAGAGTAAGGGGTCAGTCTCCAGGACAGTGTCACAGGTCGTACTCATTAGGGAAAGTTTTCTACGTCAATCATAGGTAGGAAGTCTTGCAGTTTAAGATAGACGAGGGAAATAGTTCTGTTGTCGGGACCGATAAAAACTAACTGGGTCATCTAAGCAGGTAGCTAACTCAATAATTTTATAGGAACTCTTTAACGAGATACCGACTTTTCTTTTCTTTTCGGCCGGAATACTAGCTGGTAGAAATGTACTAATGTATTATCATTCACATCTTAAAGAAAGGGAATGATTGCAACGTAAAAATTACCGAATTGATTTGGTAGATTTTTTTGCAGTGTTATAGCTTAAGTATCAGAACTAAACATGAGAATTAAACATTAACCCCCTTACTTATAAACGCCTCTTAAATTTAATCACTGTTTAGCGAGATTTTTATTACGAAAACCAACCTTATACCAAACAACGTAAGAGCTTTGGCTAATTAATCAATTGACTAAAATTTAAGATTTTGTTTTATGAGTAAGGGTGTTAGTAGCTACTTACAGAGCTCTGAAGAAAATCTATATGCGGTCGTGCTTCAGGCTTAACAATATCCAAGACACGAACATCAAAATAAGTCCAAATTGCATTCTGGTTAGCTATAATTGCCAACCCAATAATAGCAAATTCTAAGATGAACAAGCCACTCAAGATGACTGCATACTGTAACATAACAAACGTAATAAGTACGTGGATTATACATTCTTACCAGACTTTTCATGACCATCGACTTTTGGTTATCATAACAGCCCTTTTATCTCCCACTGCAGGGACGGGCCTCCTCCCTTGACGGAGCCTGGACGGACTTGGCCTACTAATACCACTCTGGCCAGACGGATTGGTATAGGGGTTTAATTTCAAGTTTTACTTCTTTTTATTTCGTATAGATAACATTCACGCATAGTCTTTTAGTCGGTTTTTACGACACCTATGGGATGATGACATATTGTATTCTTACTCCGTCACCCACACGGAGTATCCAAAAATAAGTTACACTAAAAGTTACCGAACAGACAGAGAGATGGGTTTTTGAACAAAAAGTGTAAAAATTACATTTTTCTACAAAGCCGCGAATACTTATATTATTTTCTGAAATAAATTAATAACTAATCATGTATAAACAACCGAATAAGTACTTAGGTACATCTACCACTAATCCCGCTACCGATAATTGCCGCTAATTCGACTAATTCTGCTTTTACACATACCTACCTACTGATATTTTTATTGTATAGCATAGAAACTCTCACCATCATAATATAAAAAAAAATGCCAGTTATCTTACCATATTTACAAGGCAGGTGCTGTTCTTAATAGTTCCGTAGATTCCAACCATGCAAAAGATCAATAATGGAATTCCAATAAATATACATAAAATAGATCTTGCCGTGTAATTGTCCATATTTCCGCTGTCGTAAAAGTATTTATAAGTGTGGTAATGCCAATATGCCACATTCCCTAGAATAAGCAAGACCACTGCCATTACCTAAAAAGATGTAATTTTTTAATTATAGATTTTTATCACAGCTTGACAAATTATTTAAAAGTAAGGAAATAATAAAATAGTAGAAAATAATTGTTTACTTACTATCAATACAATAGAAGTAGTCAATAACAAATATTTAATATTTTTCATATCCATAACTGCTTTCGATTTTATAAGTAACATATTTTCGCTATTATTTTCTTTCCTAATCATTTTTAACAAAATAGACTTGTTGATAAAGAAACAGTTTTAATGCAATGCGCTGGTTTTTTAAGTATAGCTATTTCGACGATAATAACTTAAGTACCTACATACGATTGATAACATCCATTCTTTATTTCCACTATCTATTGGGTACTACTACCTAAACTACTGAATTTCTTGAAACTTTAATCCAGGCTGAGTCATACAGGACTGTTGATTGTTTTAGATTGAAAAACTATAGTCTATAGTAATCCATTAATCTCAACTCTCAAATGTAAAAATGACCTACTGCTGCTCTCAACAGAGAGAGAAGCTTTCGAGCTTCGCTCGTCATTGCATGAACTACGTCCTGATACACCCTGAAAAGACAAGTTGTATTGTTTGTAGATAAGATAAGTCCCAACCTTACCATTCCATGGATTCTCCGTGAGGGTGCCGGGTCCATCGCGTGATAGAGGACGGAACACTTGCATAACAGCGTCTGGGACTTCGGTACTGTATTAGAGAATATACCTACGCATACAGTAACCCGTGCTCCTCAATTAGTTTCATTTTCTTATATCTTCTTAAAATACTGAGTTTATTTAGGTGCTTCTCTCCGATCAAAACTTTGCTATTGTGCCTCTTAAGATCAACATGTCTTTAAAAATAAGAGCGAAAACTCCTATCAATCATAAACGTTAAGATGAATCAATGATTCACTAGTGATTAACTCAATAATATCATTTAATTCATCCCTAATAGAATATTTCAAGTGGACGGAGGATTTCCCTATTTCAAAGGAGTAAACATCTACATCTTATAAAATTTGAGCAGTGATCTTTTTACTCTCCGAGTGTTATAAAAGTATATAAACCTACTAAACTTATTAAAAAGCTGATCTGATGTCAGAGAAAAATCCAATAGCAATCACGGGAGGAGAGTTACAAACAGGCTATAATTCCTATGTTTATCAGGCCCGCCCCACCCTACGGAATTTGGTAACAAGACTTGTACCAATCTAATGTACTCCTTGACCCAAATCTATGTAGGTATTTACTTCGTTTTCAATGTAACTCTTTTGGAAAAAAGTTACACGCTCTTTTTAGGGGCCGGGCCAGAACTGTCAGGCAGGACTAAAAACCATATTGCGCTACTGCACCAAGAGAAACACGTCGCCGTCGTGGTAATCGGGAGGGTTCCATCCTATGCACATGCCCTAGCCAACGCATACGTCTCTGTTTGAGAAGCGCGGTCAGACTAGGCAGCTGTGCGATTTCTAGAACCATCTCGTTTGAGATCCCGTCTTGTCATGTTATACCCAAGATCTTTCGTAAGCAACGCATGTAGATAAAAACAGTTAAAACGAAGTTCTTGTTTTGCATAATATGATGTCCAACTTTCAGCTCCGTACAAGAATATGCTTGATGGAAGCCTGAAAGACAACTATCTTGGCCTTACCAGGGTGCTTATTGCACTATAACCTTGTACCTAACTTCCTGATACTACAATATTAGTAAAATCCACATTTGACAATTCCCTAGTTGAAGTGTAACCCTTTTTTTAAGATTATTTTCACTTAATTGTTTTCTTTTACGGATTAGACAAACAGCTATCTTATTTTCTCTTTTCCTGTTATTAAGTATTTTTAAATCTAAAGGATTAATTGAAAAAGTTAAAATATTGCTTATCGCGGTGACCGATAAACACATAGGTATTATTATTTACAATCTAATTGTATCTTTACTTTATTTACCGACTAAAGGTGTTTACTATCAATATCAGAATAACTTTTATAATCTTTGTAAGTACATAGGCTAGGGAAGAACCGTTTATGTACTTCCCTGTCATATTTTTACTTGCCCAAGGTTAATATTGCGCCCTAAAGTTTTGCTTACAAGGCCAGCAATCGCGTTGCATATTATCTATTAGGTAGATACGTGATTATGCACACACTGCGTTTCATAAAATACATAATTTATACAATCCATTACATCTTACTGCATAGACGAACGGTTCAAGACAAAATCGTTTGCTTTCGAAAATAATTTCTTTAAATTCTTTTTGTGTACAAATACTACAGGGCCGATCATATCTCTTTCTGACACAAGCCGAGGAGATTGGATGCTATACTTTGACAACCCACTCTTTTTTAATATCAATATTTAACAGTAGGTCAAATATTTTTGATAAGTACTTATTAGCGCAAAAACAATCAATAACATTAATAAATATCATATTTTTAAGTGTAATATTGTGTTTTTTTGTAACTGTAACCGCATTTATGGCCAGACTAAGTGTATTTAGGAGATAAGAGAAAGGCGATTAAGTGTCTTTATGAAATACCTCATTAACTTCATTAGGTTCACTAGGCGAAGATTTTATGTCTGGCCACTATTTTTAACACCATTTTGGCTTACGTGGAAAACACCTTCTAGAGAAAATTATATCTACTTATCACTGCATCAGTAGGTACTTACACAACAAGCCCGTACTTTCTTGTTTTCCTGGGTGAGATCGCTTTGTATCAACTGTGAAGCGAAAGCGGGGAATTTTTATTGCCACAATCACAGAAATATGAATCCGATATCTAAGGTTAGCTGTGGTACTTAACTATATTGCAAGATGAGCATAAGATGTAATAATTCAGTATGACAAACGTATACAAACTTCGGTTCCTATTGACTTCAGCTGGATGAAACACATCATTTGCTCTCTTCTCTAGGATATGGGAATGAAAAATAATTTACCTATCTTTATTTATTTACTCTATTGCAGGAGTTGTCTTAGTTAATAAAAAAGACGAGTGGTAAAATACTTATTAGATTACTATCCTATAATAGACTTTTTTATTTGACTTTTTGTTTTTTTTTATATGATGGGAGGCAAACGAACCAGATGATAAGTGATCACCGCCGCCCATTGACACCCGCAACACCAGAGGAATCACAGATGCGTTGCCGATCTTTAAAAAGGGAGTACGTTCGTTTCTTGAAGCTCTCCAAGTCGTAACAGTCTGGAAATATCGCCGCAGCGAGCTTGTTCCTCAAACCAGTTTAAATGGCATTACCTAAAGAAACAACATATCATTGATGTTTTATTATATTATTTAGATTATCTCCAGTTACATATTTTAATGACTATATTAACGTAAAGTTCTTAATCATTATTATTAACAGATATCGGTGTAAAGTGTACCCAGCCAATGAGTGTGAAAAAAAACAAAACACAATTTTTTAAGTATTTATTTATTATTGTAAAAATAAAATACACTTAAGTTTATAGTATTTATCAATTTTTGATTTGGGAAATATGTTAAAATTGTTGCCAGAATATTGGTACGAAGAGAAATTTTGTGAAAAAGAACACAAATACCAAAATGAGCTTCTTAAATGAGATTGACATCCTCTTTAGACAATGGGTGCTACTATAGGGCCTTGGGTGACTCTAACGTATTATTATATACAGTTAAGCAATTCTCAAGACCCCATAATAGTTGTTCCGTGCTGCGCTTATTATTGATCCGGTTTACAGTCTCAGTCTGCAATCCGAAAATGAGCTTTTCATTACTAATTTTCTTTGTCAACAATTTTATCTCATTTTCTAACAATTTTTCGGAAAATCCAGATCATACGAATATGACAGTAATTCGTTCAGCGTTTAGCTGAAATGCTGCTATGTCTTATACATATTTCGATGAACTTTTTTGCTGTTATTGGTCAGGATCATGACCCTTAACATTCATGTAGTTATCCTCTTATCCAATGCTATCCTGTTGCCAGTTTAGGTTCGTGTTTTGGTATACAGACATTTTATAATGTCGATGTGTATACATCATCACTTTCATCAGAAAGTACTTCTTCAACTTCATAATGGTTTTCTATAACCTGATCACTACTAGTACTTGGACCTTCGCTAGCTCCCGCTTGTTGTGTCAATATATTTTGCTCTTGAATCCTCCACGATAGTAATGCCCTGTAGCTCTTCATTTCTCGAATGCAGCGGGCATATTGGACCCCTAAAATCATGCCAAGCGTCTGAAATATAGGAATAAAATTTAATATTCCACTTGTCTTGTATTCTTATTCTTTGATATCCTGCAATTGGACTACTACTCGAATAAATCGAAAGGAAATCTACATTAATCTGTCTCGTCAGTGTGATTTCACGCTAGTTCAGTATACCTGAATAGTGTTTTTTAGCCTTTTATGAACGATTTTATGCGCTTTCTCGTATCTTTCTAAGTCGGCGTTACCATCCACGACATGAGAAGAGACAGACAGAGACATCTTGTATTCCCACACACGCCAGGGCCGCCGGGGCCGGCCGGGCCGTGCTCCGTTAGGGGTAAAGAAAAACGTCGTTGTATACATTTATATGGTCTCGATCACACATGTCCGTGTCCGTGCCGACAACGGACCTTAGTGTAAATGTCGCAGCACGGCCACACCCCGGGCACGTCGGCCCTGACGTGTGTAGATAGTCTTTAAATTAGATACATAATGAATAATTGTTAGAGAATGATCATTTATCAGGCTTGTCTAGCCTCCACGCGAGAAGAAAGTTAAAAAAAGATGGTAAGTTACCCATAAAAAACATGCAAACTTACATTCAAAAACATAACAACCAGTACCAAAATGACAACAGTCATTACATTGTTCTCCATCGTATTATACAATACATTTTTGCATCCAAAAGGTGATATATCGACGCAGTACTCTTTAACAACGCTAAGGCAGCAACTCACTGGTACGTCGAAAAGGTGGTCATCTAGTTTGACTTTTGCTGTGGTAATCTGACTTGGAAAGTCCGTATCCATATAGTCAATGAATTGCAGCCTGCCGCAGCAACCCAGCTAAAATTGTATCAAATGATTATTAGTACAGAATGCCATGTATGAATTACCGAATTATTGAACCTAGAATAACGCTACCACGAAAACATGCAACCGCGAATAACTCTATCTGCGAAATAACTGTATCACAAATTTTCATTCAAGCATTGCATTGTCGCTGTTTTAGTGCTGTTTATCCTTTCAATAATCTTAATAGTTCTCGAGTTCGATTTTCTCTCAATGTAATCTTGGTGAAGTACAATGTTTAATTTATAACATTTTTTAATTTTTAATGTTTACATCTATAATGTTGCTGTGTGTTGTTCCAATTTTAAATAAACTAAAATAAAAATGATTGCCTTGGTTTGGATGATTTTCTCTGTATAAAATGTGTAAGTATATTTAAAAACATTATATTAGGGAGTACATCGGTTGCTATTGAAATGTCAGCTTAATTGTGACTATTAGATAGTGTTTGTGTGAGCAATATTATTTCTAACTTACTGAACTCTGTAGAAACTCAATTTCTTCCTGTTTTTCAGGCTGAATGATGTCAAAAACAGGAACATCAAATAAGATCCATACAGCCTCCTTGTTAACTCCGAATGCTAGACCAATAATAATCAGCTTCAGAATGAACAGAACAATCAAATTGACCGCATACTGTAACATGGAATGTAAAATAAGAATTATTTAACTTTTGTACATGTTTTAACTGCTTCTCCGTGTGGTGACGGAGTAAGAATATATATGTCACCACCCCATCTCATCCCATGGGTGTCGTAAAAACCGACTAAGGGACTGTCCGTGAATATTGACTATACGAAATAAAAAAAAGGAAAACTTGAAATTAAACCCTATACCAATCCGTCTGGCCAGCGTGGTATTAGTAGGCTAAGTACCCTCCGTTACGGAAGGATGCCTGTCCCTGTAGTGGGACATTAATGGCTGTTAGGAATAACTGCTAGGTTATATAAATTATCAAGTAATATTTTATTCAATTTCCATATCTAAAGAAACTGTAAGAAACGCCTTCTTTATGCTTCGTCTTATTCTCGTCGTAGCTATTTCTCGGCCAGTACCAAGAAAGATTTATCAATAAATCGCTGTGTAAGCGTTGGCATTTTAAATTTCAATCGAAACTGTAAATTGTCTAAAAAGTGGAAGTAGGTATGTTAATAGGAAAGTTTAAAAAAAGAAATCTCACCACATTCACCGTAGCAGTGCTGTTTTTCACAATGCCATGGAATCCAAAAACAGTAACGACTAGTAATATGCAACCAATGAAAATACATAATATAAATATTGATATGTAATTCCACATGTTTCCGCTATTGTAGAAGAAATCGTAAATATGATAATGCCGGTACATCAAACTTCCAAGAACAATCATGACAACAGCCATTCCCTAAAAAATAAATAAAACAGCGGTAAGTAATACTTAGTAGGAAAAACTATTATAAGGGCTTGTTGTCTAAAGGAAATGTAACGAAAAACAGTAGGTATTAATAGAATCATAATTAGAATTATTAAAGTGCTGTGAAAACCCTTTGCAGTAAGGATCTTTTTTATACTTAGGTACTGTTTAAATACCGACAACGACTAACTGAAGAGATGAGGCCGAACATGCATTTGATATCTTGTTACCTTGAAGCTATTAAGCAGTATTAAAACGTCTACCTAAGCTAGTGATTCAGGAGTATAGTTTGAAAAGTAATACGAAGTCGTGAAATGCTAAAAAAAATTACACTTAGTACATCAGGGTGCCTTATTTCTAAATCTTTCTTTTTGGAAATTAAATGCCTTTTCCTGTCCAATACCAAATCTGAAGTTATTTAAACATAATTTTTTTGGTAAACATTAACCTCCTTACTCATAAACGCCTCTTCAATTTAATCACTGTTTAGCGAGATTTTTATTAGCAAAACCAACCTTATGCCAAAAAAAACGTAAGAATTTAAGCTAATCAATTGACTAAAATTTGAGAGGCGTTTATGAGTAAGGGGGTTAATAATCAGCAAAAATGACTTAACATTATCAGCATAAGTACAATATAATATTTTACGTCATGTACTTCCCTCACAGGTAATATACCTTTATTGTCAGTGGGTGTGCTAATCTTACTGATATTAAATGCCTAAATATTGTTAAGTATAAAAGTGCGATTTACTATTTTTCTTTCAATCATCATCATCATGTCAGTCAATTGAGATCACTCCTGCACATGCCTCCTACAAACTCTTATACTTTGCGCGGTCCTGTGCCTCCTTCATCTATCAGTTTTCCGCTACGCTAACTAGATAATTTATCCACCGTGTGAAGGGTCTTTCCAGCGTCTTCCAATACCCGGTCACCATTTCATTTTTCTTTCAATCAAGTATAAGTACTAAATTAATCAAATAGCTTCGTCTGGTAACATACCGGGTGTTATCATCCTACGAGTGTCGTATAAATAAATTAGTGAAAGCCGGTAGATGTTATCTGTACGAAAACAAAAGAAGTAAAACGTTACGTTAACCTTTTACCAAGTTGTTTGGCTAGAGAGGTATTAGTGGGCTCAGTTTTCTTCCGTCACTGAAAAAAGCTCGTCCTTGCAGTGGGACATTGTGATCTTATATTATGTAGGAAAGAAATTTTGCTAAGCTATAAATGCCTAATAATTAATTTATAAAACAAAGTAGTACGCTCAGTAGGCTACAATAGATTTTTTATGTTACTTAATTTATATTTGCAAACACTTAGGGGAAAGGCGTACAAAATGGCATAGGTGGATTAAATGACATACTCGCATTTCTCCAAAACTATAGGCACAAAAGTTCTTAAAACTACGTACAGAGGGCCGCTCAGTAACTCGTCGTAACCTGTCGCTTCGCCAGTGGCCTCCGCTCGGCCATGTGAAAAGTGCGCTTGTTTGTTTGATTTTTGCTGTCACGAGTTTTACTCAGGCGGATTTTGATTTGTCGTAAAAGTAAGTATTTTTTACGTTAATTTGTATTTTATTGACGTTAGTTTATTGTAATGTTGTTATGTAACTGCAAGGATGTGTTGAAATCTCAATTATTTTATTATAATTATAATTGCTGTTTCTTAAACTTAGAAGTTATAAGATGGACAAAATGGCATACCCCTTGTTCCGGTAAAATGGCATAGTATGTCGTTTGACCCACCTATTTTTTTCTTTCAGTTTGAGTTCAGTTTTAGGCCGTGAATAAAAAGGAAATGGGCTGGTTATCAGCTTCAAAAGTATTTAAGGTGCCGCAAAAAAAAACCATCATTATTGTGTTGTTAACCTCAACACCAAATATAGAAGTGGCTACTTAAAGCAAAATCCGCTCCTTCATCGATTCCGGAGAAGAAAAAAAGGGCAGTCACAAAAGCCTTAGAGTTTAGTTCGGACAGTGAACAAGATTTCTCTTCGTTACAAGTTAATACTGAAGCCGGAGATGATGATGAAGATTGCCCATGCATATATTGTAATGACCTTTACTCCAGGTCCAAACCAAGAGAGGTATGGTTACAGTGCGTAATCTGTAAAAGATGGGCTCATGCCTCTTGTGCAGATGTACCAAAGAAGACAAAGATATTTGTTTGCAAACTTTGCAAATAGACACTGGACTGAGTACAAATTTGCTATTCCATTTTGTCCCCACCACGTGTGTCATATTACCCGCCTAGGGTCGACAAAATGGATTTTTTCCACTTTTTTTAAAATTAGTCATAATTATTTTGTTTTTGTGTTTAGTTCATTGATCGCCACAATTCTTATTGGTAATGAACCAAAGTATTTAAAGGTTCCAAAGCTATTCAAAACTAATAATAAATAAATATTTTATGATTATTTTTGTAACTGGTATGTCATTTTGTACGCCTTTCCCCTACTTATTAAACTACGAGTACATCCAACCAATACAGGAAAAACGTGCATAAAATTTAAAAAAATAATTTATTGTTGTACTTACAAATAATATTAAAGTGATAGTTATCAATAGATATTTTATAGTTTTCATATTAAAAACAGCTTTAGCTCTTCTCATAAACATATTTTCAGTATTATTTTCTTCGAGAACCATTTTGTAAACACCAAAATAAATTTGTAAACAAATAATACGTGAGCTATATTTGCGTAATTGATGCAATATGCCGGTTTTCTTATCTATCTAGATAATTTGGGCAGACTTGATAAGAAAAAATAACCATTATCTTTTAAACTAGTATTTTCAAGTTAAGAATCTATGTATTAGTTATTGGGTTAGTAGCAGTTACTACACACGATATTGCAACAGGGCACGGCACTATTACGGCGATAAGTCTCGTTTTCCACGAATGGCTAGAGAACCAATTCGTGGCCAGGGCCCGGAAGTAGTCCTGTACGTAAAAATAGATGCTGCTGCGGCTTATAAAGTACGGTAGTCGAGATGGGTACTCGGGTGGCCTAGAGGTCATGGCGCTGGACGCATATGGACCAGAGACGCGGGTTCGATTCCCGCCTCGAGTATCAATTTTTTCCATTGTCTTTCTTCTTTTAGTATGTACGTGTCTACCATCTAGTACCTGCACAAGCCAGAACGACCCGAGTAATTGCAGTCTTTTTTACCCGTAGCTCTTTTTATGTATGAAAGAGGAACACCGTTGGTTTTCGTCGATTTACCATATTTCTGGGGCTCTGACATGACATACATCAGTCAATAAGGGTAACATACCTAATACCTGAATATTCCGTTTTCAATTCCAGTTGCCTTCTTTTATGCTATAGGTACTTCTGATGTCTATAGGTAAGCTCCTTAATATTTCGTAATAAAAAACAATTTGCTAATTTTTTGTTGAACATTACATAATCAGCAGAAGTGACTAAATATCAGCATCTGATAAAATTTTAAGTAGAAAGTTTGTTACTTGTATCCTCAAAATAAACCTACGACATTTATTTTGGTTGTTTTCCGTAGTCCCATTGATCGTTCCATCAATAGGACGACGGAATATAACAATTAAACTGTGGACTATGACTAAGACATCCTCGAAAGCGGAGCTGCCAGCACTAAATATTTCCTCATTCACCTGCCTTTTGCTTTCTTTTTACCTCCTGTAATACATATATCTTAATAATAACCGTAATAGTGACCGCACAAGGTGGCAATATTTGGAGGACGCCTATGTCCAGCAGTGGGCGTCAATTGGCTGAGATGATGAATACATATATTTTTATCGCTATTGTTTATATATGAAAGCTGAACCAGTCTCATCATGTAAGCGACTATTAATTGACCCCTACAAAGTAACAACCTAGAAGGACCTCAACAGCACCCAGATGCCATTTAATTAAAATTATCATTCTTATTAAACTGACAATATAAGTAATTTTGGATTTAAAATAAAATAAATTGACTTAAACGAATATTACTATTTTATTTTCTAATTATTTACATAAGTAAAGGCATACATATCTTATAATCAATATATTGTATCATTATTATAAATAGTGGGGCGTCTTGGTGTTTTAAAGATCGACTACAAACTCTTAGAGATTTTCGCGAAAATCTAGTGCACAAAATTTTTCATTGGTGAATACTCGTATCTAACAAACTTTCCAAATAAATTTGTGTTTCACACGAGATGCATAACGCTTTATTCTAAGGCTACTTCGAAGACTTAACATTGATTTATCACTCAAAATGTTAGGAAATAAGACCTGATCTTAGCATTCCATGGATTCTCCGTGCGGGTGCCGGGTCCATCGCGTGATAGAGGACGGAACACTGGCGTAACAGCGTCTGGGACTTGCGACCCAGATGTAGGTTTAAGGAGGCCCCCTTACAACGCGTTAGCGGTCACCTTCACTGTCTGCTATGTTTTAATAACAATAATAAATATTTGTACAATCTTTAAAATAAAATATAATTATGTAAAACACTCGAAGCTATTACTTATACTTACTACTATTATTATCATCAGTGAACCTACCTAAACTACTATTTTCCTGCCATCCTGCCTGACTTTCATAAAGTCACATACCATTCTATTTAATTTTTAAATTAACAGTAAGTAACACGACTTGCCTATAGCCAAATTCTACTCGATTTAGATAGTCAATCTCATAGCAGAAAACAAGTTTGATGAAAATGTTCAATGTCAACAAATTATTTTCTGTCTTAAAAATGGCCTAGCAATATGATTAATTTTAGGGATTTCGTATTAGGATATAAATACAGAATCAAATATATTTTGTAGTAAATATTATATTTAAATAGGCGACAAAACATTTTTCTTATAAAGTATTATTTATTTAACAAAAAGAATAAAATTAATATAGTCACAATAACAACAACTTTATTACATAATATAATTCATTAACAATAATAGATAAAATAATTCTCATTTACATTTTTTTTCTCGTTTTTTTATTTTTTTTATGTGCGTTTCGTTTACGTTCTTTGATATAGATGTCGTTTCATGTCGTTTACTAATATATACCTACACATACAAATGTCATTCATAATCCTTCGCTGTCAATGTCGTAAAAGCTGACTACACAACTACCTTATTATTTTTTAAAAAAGAGGGAAAACTGGACACAAAACTGGGTAAAAGCAAAACGTCAGCTAGCGTGAAACCGGCCAACTTTCTCCTATCAAATCCTATAGGAAAAGGCTCATACGATAGTGATTTTATTTGTTTACATTTGAATTTGATCTCTTAACCAAAATTGAATCTTAGCTATATTAGAATAAGTGCCATAACTAGATGTTATTTTAAAACTTATGCTACGCTAGAAGCTTGATGATCAATGTAAACATGATTCTGCTCATTCTTGAACATCTCCTCAGCCTGGCGAGCCATGATCATCTGTTCCTTTATTTTCCATGTCATGAGCGCCTTCTCACTTTTCATCTTCCGGATGCAACGAGCTAGTAGCAGTGCGAATATTATGCCCAGCAACTGTAACATTAAAAGAAACAAATAAAATAAATGAAAATAGTTTACGTTGCTTTTAAGTGGCCGACGAGCATCGGTCCACGACGCTTAGTGGTAATGGTAACCGCCGACCATGCAGGTCACCAATACATGGCATAGCTAAACCTCTACCTTTCTAGGAGGATAAGCTATTATGTCCGTAAGAGTTTCATTGACCATAAACTGAACCCTGTGTAGCAGTCAAACACCCTCAACCCCATTTCGTCAAGAAACGCGAACTAAACAATACTTAAAAATAATATGATTTCGCCACCATGCACGTAAGAATTTCCCCACTGATACAAAACGTTGCTTTATAGTCATAGCTTTAAATATTACGTTTTATATTTTTTTTATAATTATACTATCATATTATTATGCTGTGATCATATGGTATGAAATTAGTAAAAGGAAGCACTACAGTATAAAAACTATAAAATAAATTTACATGAAATAATTTTATAAATTAATAGTTCATTGTATTAAGCCATGAGACTTACGTCAAGACAATTTGAATATCTACATTTTTTGAACGAATAAAGATGTTAATGAGGGTTTAATATTTAATACTTATTAACGTGGGAAACATATTTTTGGAGGTCGCCTGACCATTGACTTGACATCAGCGCGACAACTTAACTTATGAAAGTGATAGGCTAGCTCATATAACTGTTGTGTGATAGTAATAAAACTTAAATCTTTATATAGAAGACTCAGGGTCTAACACAAGAATCAAATTTTGTTCATTACTTAGCAGATCATTTAGATTTTACAGTATGTTGTTATAATTGATTACAAAGTATTGAACTTTAGATGTGTAGAATTTATAGTAGGTAAGTATTGTAGATAGATAGTATCTAAAATAAATTGGTCGTAAGTGGAACCCTGTGGAATTGAATATCATAATGGAGTGCCCATAGAAATTTGTACATTATAACTATTACAACTTTTTTAATAAGTAGGTACAATTAAGTAAGTAAACCCATTACGGATTAAAACAGGGACTTTATTCGCCCAAGAGAATGTCGATGAAAGCAGGAAATTACATAGAATCAAGCAAAATGTAGGACACAGCTCAATGAGAAGGATTTTTACAGTTCCTATCAGACCAGATTTAACCTGTTAAAAGGAGGCCTTATTCAAACACTACAATAATATGTCATAAACATCAACTTACATTAATAAACATAACTGATACTCCTAGAACTCCGATGACGGTAGAATTTTGCACAATTTCATTAACCAGCGCGTCTTTACAGCCAGAAGACCACATCTTTGTGCAGAACTCCACGTCAGGCAGAACACAGCAACTGGCTGGTAAGACGATGTTAGTGGGGACGCCGTCTAGGAACTTGGCTACTACTACTGTTGACATGTTTGTGGGGAACTGCATGCCTATGTAGTCCTTATAGCTGGCACTGCCGCAACAACCGAGCTGAAACATTAGAAACTTTAGGTATTTAATTTACACAGGCAAAAACTTCCTTACTACATTTTCTGGAATACTTATCTACAAATTCTGCTAAACCAGAAATAAACATACGAAGATAAGTTAAACGAAAATTAATTCATAATAAATAGAAAATTTATATAAGCTGACGATATATTATTGCTAGTGACAGTACCGCGGATCCTATGTACCTAACACCTGACTTTTTAAAAGGGGGCGTGCGTGTTGATTGGTGTTACTAAATACTGTGCACAAATTTTTGTCTACTATTCTCTCAAAGTGTTCAAACCATCTTAGCAAACTTCTCTCAATCCTTACCGGTATGACTTCTTTCAATTCGCAACATTGCTTGACCATACAATACTGTTTCGCAATTTATTATACAAAGTTCAATCTCACTTCACTTTTACTGTATTGACGTAATGAAGTCTAATGTTATTCGTGCAGTTTCATTGTTAATTGCAATGAAGACGGCTTTATTGTACCACCTTTAAGAAGCACTAGCACTTACGTATCGAGTTTTTCATTACAATTAATGTAGATACTCTTAAACAAACTTACCGTACTCTGAATATAATCAACTTCAGCCCTTATCTCAGGATCATCGACGCTCCACACGGGGATGTCGAGGCTGTCCCATAACTTTGCACCATCCGTCGTGAACGCCACACATACCAGGGACAGTTTGAACACGAACATCAGTATCAATATGAATGCGTACTGTAACAGATATAAGGATTTGGTCAATATGTGTAATTTCGATTCTGACGACTTAGAAACTGTCAATTGACCAACTTGAACTAAGGATTGGTCTATTGGTCCGAATTCGTCAATTTGAAAAATGTTTTCAAATAACTAACTACTATCTTAAACGGATAGACAGCGGTGGTAGATACAGAACCTAGACTGTATCTCACTGAAGACCTTTTATGCGATGAATAAATACGCTAAATATTATATGTTCTGTATTCTGAGGTACCTAAATAGGTACTTTGAATAGATTTATTTTACGAATAAGTAAGTAAGTGGAAAAAATTTGAAACTCGAGACAGGCAGGACTCAGAAGGCTTTTTAGGCCAGCCGAGTCCTGATCTTGTAAACAAAATTAGCCAATTGCTTTCCCAATAGCCATTAACCCTCTTAATTTGGTCAGTCAAGCCGTCAAGGCGTTTAAGGTGTATTCTCCAAAAACCTATTAAAGTGTAAAGTGGAATTCTAATTTTTATCAACCATAATTTATTTCGTTCGTTGCGAAATTTTCTAGTTATACCTACCACGTTAACCATACAGGTGCTTTTCTTGAGAGTTCCAAAGAATCCGAATAAAGATATGAGCAGTAAAACAAGTCCAGCGAATACACATAGCACTGATGGAGTTACGTATCTTCCCACACTACCGCTCTCGTAGAAGAATGTGTAGTTGTGGTAATGTCCGTACACACTGTTGCCAAGTACTATTAAAAGCATTGAAATAGCCTGAAAAGAGAGAAAATATTATCTATACTAATATTATTAAGAGGTAAAGTTTGTGTTTGTGACGTTGTAGGGGGTAATCTCTGGATGTACTGAACCGATTTTAAAAATTATTTCTGTGTTAAATAGTCCATTTATCGGGGAGTGTCATTGGTTAGGTATACACGCTATGACTAATAGGAGATGAGCAGTAATGAATATGTTTGAAAAAGGGACACGTTTTTTTCGCGGCTCAACGAAGTGGGCACGGGCTAGCTAGTACATTACAATATTATTATGGTATTTTTTTCTATTACTCCTGTCCTGTTTGCAGAAGCTGTGCTTGCTATCTGCAAATGATTTGTCTTCGGTCATTTTCGATAATTACATTACTTTTATGTATGCAAAAGTCACTTTAACACAGGGCTTGATTCCTAGCGTGGGAGTTTTCATAAAAGAGCTGAGTTCTTAGCTCACAAACATTAAAAAAATACAATCGCATTGAAAACCATCTCTTTTTGAAACAACGCAAATATCATGAATATATAAATAGTGATGTACTTAATTCCCTTATCATGATAATTCACATTCAGTCGAAAAAACAACAAGAAATGATAAGTTATCGATAAGACTGAGTTCCCTTTATATTTCTAGACACTACAATAATAACTCTTGAGTAGAATAACTAAGGAAATGCTTTCAATACTTATCTTAATAAAAAGTATTTAAGTATGTTTATCCGTTGTCTAGTACCCATAGTACAAGCTTTGCTTAGTTTGGGACTAGATGGCGTTGTGTGAATGTGTGAGGAATATTTATTTATTTATTTATCCCAACACTCAATCAGTTCGTTATTACTTAGGATTGCAGGCAGTGAATAAAGAGTTTTTTCAGTTTCAGAGTTACACTTTTTTTATGAAAGGCTTTCGGGAATCAAAAACCAAAGATCTTATTGGACACATAATATTAAAATCTGTTGTAGGTATATTTCAATAGTAATATCATCATCACCATATCAGCCAAAAGATTTTTGCTGCTGTTCATAGGCCTTTTCCAAAAGTTTACATCTCGATAATATACAAGTGACATTATTAATTCTAAAGTTGAAAATGAGATGTTCGCTGCTGTCAGTAGGCCTTTTCCAAAAGTTTACATCTCGATAATACACAAGTGACATTATTAATTCTAAGGTTGAAAATGATCTACCTATTTCGATTTTATCGGTAATCGTCCGACCAAAGCAAGTCGGGGGAGTTCTATGTATTTTATCTTTTCATTGAGGGCTGTCAGTGTCATGGACATGTAGAACTCTCCTTCTCGCCTAAAAACAAAGTTTTAATGTGTTGGAGGTTCTAAGAAAACCCTATAAGAGCGTTTATAGGGCTCACTAGCGCTGCCAATTGATTATTAATTTATCCTATTTGCGAATTATGATTTTTTTTCTATTGGCGGCGCTAGTGAGCCACGTAAAGGCCCTTAAAAAGAATCCTAAAAATCTTTGACTATAAACCTAACACTATAATCACTCATTCTTTTACAGAACTAAGTACTTATAAGTAGTTTATTATAATAAATTCGTATTGTCACAGCTTAAAATATATTTTGTTTTATTTTTATCTAGATAGAGATTAGATTCAAAGAGGTTTATTCATATAGATATGTCATATGATAAGTATTAGGAAGTTCTGTCACTAAAATATTGAATCGTTTACGTATGTAGTTAAGTAAATGGAATTTTATATCATTTTGCAACAATTATTTAACCGACCACCAACCGATGCTTTTATTAACTTATGTAATCTCATCTCATGGGTGTCGTAAAAACCGACTAAGGGACTATCCGTGAATATTATCTTTACGGAATAAAAAGAAGGAAAACTTGAAATTAAACCCTATACCAATCCGTCTGACCAGTGGTATTAGTAGGCCAAGTATCCCTCCGTCCCAGGAGGAGGCCCGTCTCTGCAGTGGGACATTAATGGGCTGTTATGTTGAAATCTCATTAATTGACACGTCAAATAACATTGTATACTTATATCATTAAACTACGAATAAGTATGCATATTTACGAGTATATTCAGTATCGATCTCTCAGATAAGTAAGTAGCAAGCAAAGTAGACCCGTTAAAATAAAACTGGTTAATAGAATGAAAATTCCGTTAAAGTTAATGAGTGAGATAAAGGTGGTGATGATATAAGTTGAAGTTGAGCACCTCCAGATACGCGTACACGATATGCAATGCACTTGCATTGCAACCGTCAGTTACGGTAAGCGGTCTTTAGTTGGCCTACCACCAAGCTCAAAAGACTTACAGCTGAAAAAAGGGCAGGTTGTTCTAAAGCCTGCTGAGGATCGTAGCACATAATATGTAATGTATAACGTAAGGTAAACGGATCGGCACCGCCTCGCCTTTTTCCTCGACGTCAAACATCAAAAATCTGATTTCGTTACGATTCCGATTACTGTGCGTTGCAGTAAGGAGTTTAATGCAAATAAACTAAACGGCTCGAGTTGATACGGTGCCGATCTGTTTACGTTACGTAATATGTGCTACGACCCTTAATGGTAAAAGGTTAAAAAAAATTAAGTATCTAGTTAAGCTTGTTGTTAGTTACAACAGGATATCATAACATTAAACTATCAGCTATTTCAATCTAAAATATAATAGGCATTATTTTTTTGACATTTAAGTAGTAAACAATAGCTTAATTATTTGCCATCACGTCTAGAATTCATAATTAAAAAATATTCCGTTTTGACTACAAGCGGCTTTTGCATATTTAAATCATAATTTATGTGAGTAAATTTTTCAATCATTTGGATTTTATGAATAGTTAAAACAAAGCAAAACGTTGGTGACAACACCACGGCAATTGTTAGCAATTTAATGGTTTTTTTTAATAATTGTAATTAGTAAGTTAAGATACCCGAAATAGATGAAGGGTGCTGATTAGATATGCTGTACGCGGTCAGGAAAAAGCTTACACAGCCTGTAGCATAGTGTTGGCGCATTATGACTGTCCGAATGCTCATGCAAACCACAATTAGTGTGGCAGGGATCGACTCATACAAAGACCAACAGATTGCTTTGACAAACTTTGTTCCTAGAATATTTTGAAAAGATTTCTCGTTAACAAGACTACAGACGAATCCAGAATGACAAATAATGTAAGCATTATAATTAGCGTTGTACTTTCAGGCCAACCCCTAACACAGAAAGATCCCAATATTGATGATGTATCCATCCATCATGATACGAGTTATAATCAGTTGCATTAATAAAAACAAAATTAAAAAAAGAAAATACAAAATAAATTACTTACAATGAACATAGCAGTGATAGTAAGCAATAGGAATCTAATAGATTTCATATTGTATTCCGTCTCCGTCTTTGTGAACTTCATCTTTTGATTATTATTTACCACAGCCGCCGCCATTTTAAAAAACACTTTAATACGAGTTTATTATCCAACACACTGATCCTTTATAACTGCTTCGTGTGTCTTGTTGATAACAGAGGCGCGATCTGATAACAAATTGTTTTAAATTCATGTTAGTGGCACTTTGTTTTTAAACTATGGGCACAGAGCGTCTGTGTTAAATTTTATGAACAAGGACAAATAAAAATTGTTGATATAAATGTTGTATTTACTTGTTTTTGTGTGTACAGAATGTGTTTACTATGCAGGTTATCGCTGTACTAAATATGTAAATAAATACGTTACTTTATAATACAAATAATGTAGGTAGATGTGTAACTATAAAGTTTATAGAAAAAAAAATGTTTTAAGAAAACTCAGTTCGCAATCTACGATCAATTAATTTACCTGCGATCAAATAATTTTCGAGCAATGAAAAAACATGATATCTGGCACTTATGATCATTTCAGTCCAGAGACTCCAAGTCAATGCTACCCTCAAAATACTTGGTTAAATTTCGCCAATGACACCCTAACGTCAGTCAGTGACGTTTTAGTGCTGTGGCGTTTGTCTGTGTCGATCTATAATTTTACCTATAGCTTCAATTTAATTGAAGCCATAGTTAAAATTATATTGAAATTTTCAAAAGACGATTTCAAACAATTTGTGATAAATTTTATGAAAAAAAGCATTTTGAAGTTTGAATTTTATTGCCGGAAATAAGCTACCTATAATTGTTTACATTTATTGCGAGTCTGGGCTTTTTATCCATCGACTTTTTAATGCCCTTTTCAGGTCGTCGGCTAAGTACAATGTGTTGACAAACACACTTGATATTAGTGTGTAAAATGTGCTTGCAACTTTGTAAGGATGTTGGAGTTAACACACCTCTTTTATTATCACTATAACTTTATTATGCACTAATAAGGTTCATTTTACCTTCCTGTAACGTAGTTTTAATTTTATCAACACATTTATCTATTAATTTGTAGGCTAATCTCCATTATATTGCTTCATTTAGTATTAGAATGCACACAAAACCTTTACACAGTTAAAATGCAAATATTTCACTCGTTTATTTCACTTTACAACTATCATGTTTCTATCTGAAACTAATAATGCGCAATAACTTCTTGTTTGACATTATACTGATGTTGATTAGCCGTTACCATGACAACTGTTCTACTACAATGTCCATACATATTGATTGTCGTCTACCGTCCACTACCGTATTTGTACTTTTGTACTGTACTACCGTTCTCGCTTGTTTTCATTAAATTCTGATTCTGACTCCCGTTTGGCTTATTAACTTTCAAAAGTACCATTGGCAAATTATTGTAGGGTCTAGAATTAATCATTTTAGATCACTTTTAATCATTTTAGACCGTATTTTTTATTAAAATCTGTAGTAAGTAGTTATGTAATGGTTCAGATTAGTTAAGAGATCTGTTAAGCCCGATTTACACATCGACAAGTACAGTAGCGAGTTAAGTAGTAAGTTGTTGATTAAGTTGATTTAAATAGATCTCCATCCTATTTTTTGGCGAGTTAAGTTGGCGAGACGCGAAAGAGGGGGCTACTACTTCGTACTTAACTCGCCAAAAAATAGGATGGGGATCTATTTAAATCAACTTAATTAACAACTTACTACTTAACTCGCTACTGTACTTGTCGATGTGTAAATCAGGCATTAAGTTAAGTACTGTTAGTATTTCTACGGACACAGAAGATAATTATCGTCACACTATACTTAGGTAACTTTACTTTTATTTTTTCCTAATGCAATGTCTGCATAGCTTTCCTCATCCTTGTGACTAGATATGACGATACATTATGTATTTTAAATATGCTTATGTACTTACCTATCTGTATTCTTACCTGACATAATTATTACATATCAATCTGTCTGCAACTCTGCACAGCTTTTTAGCAAAAAGGTATATTTTAACAATTTAATTGAATATCGTGAGCCTGGTTTTGGAATCTAAGTAGTTTAAGTTTTTGTATCGATCATCAAGACGGACGGTTCATACATCAATTAGTAGATCTAGGTCAAAAGTAGATGAAAATACATTTTCACTTGTAAAATTCACGATGTTGCTCGCTCATCTGTCAATTACCTGTTGCTGACTATATCCGGACGGCGAGAAGCGTAGCGAACAACTCTAGCTGTTAGTTGTACCTGTTGGCGTAAATATTGCGCAATTGTATACCAAGAATACCAACCTACCCTGCTAGTGTGGTTAATCTATACTTACTATACTATAATATTATAAAGAGGTAAAGTTTGTGTGTTTGTGATGTTGTAGGGGGTAATCTCTGGATCTACTGAACCGATTTAAAAAAAATCTTTCTGTTTTGAATAGTCCATTTATCTAGGAGTGTCATAGTCTATATGTCGCAGGGAAATGAGGAAATCAGGGATTTCACGAAATCCCTAGGGATATGACGAAATCCCATTTGTACTAGAAAAGAAATGCTCATATTTTTGTTTGTAGGTTAAAAAACACAAAAATTCTATCGTCTGTGGGTTAGGTTAGGTTAGAACTGTGACCATAATGCACGAGGCGAGCGAGCGAAGCGAGCGTGCCGCGGTAGCGGCCGCCGAAGTGCAAGGCATTTCGACATTTACCGGGATTTCGTGATATCCCTAGTGATTTCGTGAAATTCCTGGTTTCCTCATTTCCCTACGACATATACATATAGTATCACGCTATGACTAATAGGAGTGGAGCATTAATAAAATATGTTTAAAAAAGGGACGCGTTTTTTTCGCCGCCCAACGAAGTGGGCACGGGTCAGCTAGTACTGTAATAAGTAACTGTGAATGTTTTCGACAAAGAGGAAGAGACATAATTTGATGATAAAATACTGGATCGTAGCTAATAATACCTACTCAAATGTATTATATTTATAATCCCGCGTCTCTCTCTCCGTGTGGTGACGGAGTAAGAATACAATATGTCACAACACAACCCCATCTCATCCCATACTACTACTACTAGACTAAAGGACTATCCGTGAATATTATCTTTACGAAGTAAAAGAAGGAAAACTTGAAATTAAACCCTATACCAATCCGTCTGGCCAGCGTGGTATTAGTAGGCCAAGTATCCCTACGTCACGGAAGGAGGCCCGTCCCTGCAGTGGGACATTAATGGCTGTTATAATGATAACCCCACGTAATTAGCTACAGCACGTTATGAAGAGAATAATAAAATCTGCAGGGCAGATAAGTACAGTGTAAACAAAGTTTATACTGATAAATCATGCGATGACGACAATAAACCGATATCGTTAAGCCTTATCATTTATCAGCCTTAGCTTATCTAGGAACATTTCCATGTAAAAGTGTTTTTAAAAATCGACCATTATGATGGGCTGATTTGCTTTTTCAAAATGGTTAGAAAATATTGAGCTTCAAAAAAGAAAAATAAGCTTACCTTTATAGGCTTTACCTGTCTGGCAGTGCAGTATTTGCAGGGCTTAGAACCACCGTCGGTCGTAGTCCTCTAGTCGTCAGGCACCCCCAGCTAGGTGAACCGACGACCTCAAAAAGGTTTCTGGGTCGGACTGGATGCGGAAGGCGCATGACCAAGTTCTGTGGCGCGTGTTGGGAGAGGCCTGTGTCCAGCACTGCTACAGGCTAGTTGATTGATTGATTGAACCCGGCTTTAGATATTATTGCACTGAGTGCCAGAGAGGCACTTGGACGGGGCTGATACAGGCCACTGCCGTGACTGCATAGGTAAACGACTTCTTTGTCACAGAGGCAATAGGTATTTTGTAATAGAAAGATACCCCTGCATTAACAATTATGATATGTGTCACCGAGCTACCGCTGTTCTTTGGAAAGTTTAGGCACTTGTTCTTTAAAACCGCATTCAATACATGTATGTAGGAGGTTCTCAATTTGGTTGTAAAATCAAAATTGGACCCCACAATCATCTACACGTACACGAACAAATATGATCCATGTAAAATGGTATTACTTATAATGGATCTTAAATGTGTAGTGATGTAGTCGCTTTTTAAATTAGAAATTAAGATTAATCTCACCATCATTCCTACAACTGAAAATGTTCCTTCTCTTACAGTAAAAACAGATGCGATACTACGCCATTGTCTATTCTACAGTTTTCGACATTATTTTCTTGAATGTCCCATTTAGCCCCCTTCTTTTATATATAGGCATAGGCTTTTATATATAGGCATAGGGGTCCTAAGAGATGATGATAGAGTCGTCTCGTTGCCTTTATTTTTGGAAATTATTTGCCTATCCGTCAAATTCGATACAATATAAGTAGTTGTGGAACCAGCTTCCGGCTCACATATTTCCTCCATCGTATGATATTGAGTCCTTCAAAAGCAGTGTGAAGAAGCATTTGGCCAAACCGGCAAGATGATGACGACGGATTGAAGTTATTTTTAGACTACTATCCGTTGGCTTCATTTGTGGACTGTACTCGCGCTTTCCATTAGGTTCAATATAGTCATATTGCCGTTTTTGAATTAAAAAAAAAATTATATAAAAAAAATCTTCTGATTGCCGTTTACAACTCGAATGTCTACCATCCGTCGCTATCCAGTCCATTAATTTGCAGCTTGATAAGTGTTAACTCTATATGACTTAGGTAGGCTTTCCGGACCGTTACGACTTGGGGAGCTTCAAGCAACGAGCGTACTCCCTTTTTAAAATTCGGCAACGCATCTGTGATGCCTTTGGTGTTGCGGGTGTTCATGGGCGGCGGTGATCACTTACCATCAGGTGACCTACTGGCTCATTTCCCTCTATCATATTATAAAAAAAATGCTCATTCTAGATTAGGTTTTTAAATAAAACAACAATATTATTGTATAAATAAAAATATATCATAGCAATACTCTTTTTAATACTTAGTTGTTAAATATATTGACAAAGGCTAGTAATAAGAAATTCCTTATAATTGAAATAATTAAATAAAAAGAAAATATTGTGATGAATACCTATGAAATATAAAGTAAAAAATATTTAAGTAATTTCAAAGTCGCTTACACACTATAGACATAAACACAAAAACTGAAAATTTATATCTAGAGAATTTAGTAAATTTGAAAGTGCTAGAATATACTGCCAACTTATTACTAAAAAGAAATTGGAATAACGTATTTTAATCTTAAGTTTCAGATTTTAGAAAGGATCTCGCATAAACTGGAAATGAAAATTTCTCCCTTAGCGAAATTTTATTGATTTAGTAAACCTACTTACTATAGGTACATTATTAAGAATCGTCTAAGAAATCAAAGTCAAATCTATTAATTTTGGGACCTTTAAAATTTTCTCTAAGAGCAAAGAGAAGCAAGCTAGTTAAATAGCAAACTAACCAATAATAGTTATTATAAAAACATCACAGCAGATTATTTTCACTCATCATTATGATATGCTTTCCTGTATAATACATACATTTGTACCATTAATGTTTTTGATAATACATATATAATATAATTAACTAGGCAGTTTAGATTAACCCCCTGGTAAATGCAACCATTTTTGTCACTTATTAAGATTTGGAATGAATTTATATCTTAATTTTAGTCTAGCTTCTGTTCAAAATGTCATCAAACTGGAATGTCGTATAGAAAAATTACATAATCTTCTCATGGTTATCGCATATTTACATTAATTCTTTAAAAATGTGTCCTTATTTTAATGCTTACAAAAAAAAACAAAAAATTACCTTTGAAAGTGTCTATAAATGTAAAGTAATTTCAAAATTATTAATGAAATGTACAGCAGATTTGTAAGTACTTATTTGATCATTGGGTACATTCGCTCGTTAATTTTTAGACATTTTCAAAGATTCTCTCCACTATTTTTCTTAAGCGTTAGTTTGTCCGTGGAAAGGAACGTACATGACGGGTGCTTTCTTCTCACTGTTAGGAGTAAGAGATGTGTAAGCATTGATCATCTGTTCCTGGATCTCCCATCGTCTGCGTTCACGATCGGACTTGGCTTTACGGATGGAACTCGCAAGGGAGAACGAAAACACAATGCCGATAATCTGAAAAATGATAAGATAAATATTAATACATTATATCGATAACATATAAGTACTTTTGTGAGTTATTTTTGAAACAAAGGAATATTCGTGTACTGTAAAGTAATTATAACGACGCTTCATCGCTGTAGAATCTAGGATCGGCACTGAGCGGTATATAACCTATGGTTCGGTGGCTAACACGTTAAAATAACACAAATAGCTAAGTACACAAATAATTACATTTAGGACGACAACGAACGGACCTTAAGGTCCATTGTTCGTACAGTGGCAGAGCCACCCAAATGCATTTACAAAGTGTATCGGCTTATGAGCAGCAATACAGCTATGTAGAAATATACAGCGTAGCTGCACCGGGTAAACCGACAGTATATTATCTAAATTATATACCTACTTAAATAGGATTGTGTCTATAGCAATGATAAATAACGGCAAATCAGTTGGTAAACGATTAGTACTAAATAAACGAAAACGATAAACAAGAAAGAATTTTCTTTTGTTTGCATAAACGACATAAAACCTGCTTATTTTAAAAGGCGTTTGTTGCCATGTAACCACAATTCTTTTTTATATAATTTAGAATTTATTCCTTAATTCATGAATCACAATTGTGTTCATGAACATGGCTGTTTAATATACAAACATAGATACATAAACTCACGCCTTATCCCGTCCGGGGTAGGCAGAGAACGGACTGGCTGTTTAATTTCTAGGCATTTCTGTATCTAATATTTACGAAAGCATTAATTACTATTAAATATATACCTAGTTTATTTATCAGTTGCCTTGTACCAGTTGTACAAGGATTAGACGGCGCTAAATGAATAAATTAATGAATATTAATGAATGGGAATATTGTATTATAACATACAAAATTCGGACAGAAAATATTTAAGGTAGATAAATTCTTGTCTTTTTGAAAAAAATGATGTAGGTATAGTGTAAGATTGTGTAGGTTTAGCGGTCCTTGTGGTTTACACACCCTCAGGATAAAACAGCCTGATTAAGTACTTCTTCTTCTTTCGTGTCAAAGGTATCGACCATCACTCAAAAGATTTTAGAATAATGATACCTAGTCCTATACCACAAGCACATCCGTGTGGTGACGGAGTAAGAATACAATATGTCACCACCCCATCGCATCCCATGGGTGTCGTAAAAACCGACTAAGGGACTAGCCGTCAATATTATCTTTACGAAATAAAAAGAAGGCAAACTTGAAATTAAACCCTATACCAATACGCCTGGTCAGCGTGGTATTAGTAGGCTAAGTACTCCTCCGTCAGGGGAGGAGGTCCGTCCCTGCAGTGGGACAATAATGGGCTGTTATAACACCACAAGCAAAAACTCTTTTATTCCTCATAAAAGATATACTTATGTATAAATATGTCGTCATAATTTCCACATGATTCAGTCTTACTATCAGTTTGTAAACTGTGTCATGAATTCCGTCTCACACAATAATCTTTTTATCAGTTTATCTGTTTCTGTATAACAAGTCTTTGTCATTATTAACTTAAACGAATTGTACCATATAGGTATATTTATATTGAAGTATGTACTTTATGTTGGAGAGTTGATTGGTTAATCATCTTAGTTTGTTTTTAATTTTCAATTTATTAGCAGTATTAAGTTACTTGATAAAAATAAAAGATATAAAATCATTGATTGAATCTAAAAGGTTCATGATATCTATTAATATTATTTTATATTTAATGCCTTCCGTAGTTAATCATAAAAGATAAATATTCGAGAAATAGTAAATCGCATTGCACAGGTACTCTTTCAGGCCTTTGTCCAGCAGTGGACGTCAATTGGCTGATATAATGATTATGATTGCATACTAATTACATTTAGAATCTAATTTTAATTAAAGTATCATATACTAGCTTTTGCCCACAGCTTCGCTCGCGTTAAAATCGGGTAGCACTGTTCCCCTATCCTGGATACGGAAAAAATAAGAAGCCTATGTTACTCTCTATCCTTTCAACTATCTCCACTTATAAAATCACGTCAATTCGTCGCTCCGTTTTGCCGTGAACGAAAGATAAACAGACACACTTTCCCCCATTTATAATATTAGTACGGATTGGTCACAATGGACCCATAGGTATAGTGATATGTACTATAATTAATTTCAATATCTAGAAACGAATAAACGGTCACAATATGGACACAGGGAAAACCAAACCTTGTTATTTCCTCGTAATACAAATTGTAATAAAAGAATTTTGCCTGCTTTTGCCAATAAAATGTCATAACAGAAATATTTAGACAAATACTTAATTAGTGTATTGCAATTAAGTGCTAACAAATTAAATTTTTAGTCTTGGCAAATAAGTAGGTAAGTATGTTGTATTCGTCTTACAAATTAATGCCATTTGGCTGTATTCTACGACGTACGCTACGTAACTAGCGGTTTCGGGCTGTGAGCGTCGCAGTTAGCATCACGAGAAAAAAAGATTATATTGATTAAAAAAATACTAACCTGAATAAAAGCAATAGTCATGGCTCCAGCTCCTAATAGACCAGCGCTTTGGTACACCAAATAATATACTCTGGGCAGGCATCCATTCGCGTACAACTTCACACATTCATCGATCTCCAAATCCCCGACGATTTCATAACGGGATTCAGCACAGCAAGAGTTGGGGACGGTGATATTGTTGATGGAGATTCCAGAGACGCCGTTCGGAGGGGTTAGGTTACTCCAGTCCATGTAACTGTCGATACCACAGCAGTTAAGCTGGGAACAGAAAGAGTAATATTAGTTATAAACCGAAAACAACGAATTTATTCATGTCTAATAGACAAACCACAACGTTGTACCTACTCTACCTACATTTGTCCAGTGTGATTTAAGACAAAAGTCGAGCTACACTTAGGCTAAATTAGTTTAACAATCTTTTGTAGAAACTCATAATAGTTAATTATTTACTTCATTATTATTCTAACTTCTTTTTATATTGTTTTAACACATAAGTGTTTGTTTGCATTATTGTAAATATGTACTGAAAGAGGAATCACACAGATAATATCTTCCACTGTACCAATCGGTACAGAGATTGGCCTGATTTGTCAGATTGGTCTGGGTGGATTTAGGATTGAAGTATGAAGTCGGTGGTTCGCAAAACTATGGCTTGTTCAACCAAATTCTTTTATACACCGTTCTATGTGATTATTAAATTGAAGTTTGTACCAGTCTCAATAGATTGTCTTTCAACTAATGTTATTCCTATCTCCTTACACTTTATTCATCACACTTTCACACAATGCCATCTAGTCCCAAACTAAGCAAAGCTTGTACTATGGGTACTAGACAACGGATACCCATACTTAAATACTGTTTTTTTTGTAAATACATACATATTATACATAGAAAACACCCAGACTGCAAACAATTATGTTCATTCATGCACACAAAGATTTGCACTGAGCGGGAATCGAACCCGAGACATGTTAAATAACCACTACGCCACAGAGATCGTCATTATGTTAGTATATTTTATAAAATAATAACTCACTCTGCTCTGAATGAAGTCGAAAGCACCCTCGACCTCATCGTTCTCATAGTAGTAAGGAAGGGTCACCCTCAAGTTTTCGTTCAGCATACCAGTGACCTGTCCACGAAGGCTGTACGCGGCGATCGCAGCTGCAATCTCCAGTATAAATACTAGACTGAGAATCACTGCGAACTAGAAAGGAAACATCATGTTTAATGGGTTGAACTTCACAGTAAAAAAAGTTTTTTTAAAGGTTTTATTGTAAAGAAAAGCTTTGTAATTTACAATTTAAAAATGTATTTGTTAATATTCAATTCCATTAAATTCATTTGACTTTTACATAATACAATAACAGTTACAACTTATTATTGACGTCAATTACATTTCTAAATTTACATACTTTAAAGTTACTAAACCCCTAACCCCCTTACCTTTACTAAACTTATCAACGCTTGATAGGTACAATTCGGTATGTAAAGATGTTTTTTGTTTTTTTTTTATATTTCTATTATAAAGGTTTATTAATTATAAACAACTAATTTGATTATTTTTGGTTTTCTACCTATTGTTTTTTTTTTTAAATATATATTTTAAGTTTTACTTGTGATGACGTCATACATACGGCTGAATTACTTTAGCAATGAAAGCAGAGACAAACTTCTGTTCGGTCGGACTCTTGACGTCATTTAGTGGTCAAATGAAAGACAAAGTAATTCAAATATTAAAATTTGTAAAAATGAACACCATCTTGCGGTTTTTTGCGATAAAAATATGATTTTATTTCTCACCGATCTAAAATCTCGAAATGGTTTTGGACATTTAGGTAAACTTTTACTTTACATACCGAATTCTTGAGTATTCGAAATTAAGTAGTTACCATATACCCGTCATTTCTTAACTGTTGTAAATGTCAACATTAAAGGTATTTTAAATACAAACACTTATTGTATTTCTGTAAGTGCAAGAAAAAATCTCCTCAACATGCACTGCATACCTTTCCATGCCTACGTAAAATATTTCTATTATTCCTTTCCTTCTTTTGTACAAGATGTTTCGTATTGTATTTCTTTATTAATGGCCTCATAATGAATCAAACATAGGAAATTTTCTGTCACTTAACTTAATAATCTACAACTAAAAAATACCCATAGACTTACTAAGACCTTAGTATATTTTTTAGGAGAATAGAGAGGTATAATGAACATTATTCTCCTATTATTCTGTTCATTATTCTAATAAAAATAATTATCATTAACATCACAAAAACAATTACCTTAACATTTTGGCGTAGAAACAAACTACATAATAATATGCCTTTGAATGTTTTGTCATCATCATCATATCAGCCAATCGACGTCCACTGCTCTACATAGGCCTCCTCCAAGTATTGCCACCTTGTGCGGTCCTGTGCCTCCCTCATCCATCGCCTTCCCGCCGTCCTAACTAGGTCGTCGGTCCACCGTGTGAGGGGTCTCCCCACCCTGCGCTTTCCGGTACGCTTGTCCGTACAAGCGTAACATCCGTATGTTTTGTAAATATTATCAATTATTAAGTTAATTTGTAAACATCAAAATGAATTTGATTTTTTTTAGTTTTATTTAGCTTAAAAATACCATAAATAAACTTAAAGGCCTACGCAGACCGGGACGGCATGGCAAGGGATGTTGCCTACCGCGACCGAGTGCCACGGACTCCGGCGCTAAAAGACGCGCCACAGGCTGCCGTGGCGACCGCGGTAGGCAACGGGATGCCGTTGCCTACCGCGACCGAGCGCTGACTCACGGCAAAATCCCTTGCCATGCCATGCCGCGGCGCGCCGTGGCATGCCGCGGCATCTAAGCGGCCAGTGTGCGCTGACTCACGGCAAAATCCCTTGCCATGCCGTCTCGGTGTGCCCAGGCCTTAATTGTAATATCAAATCAAAATATGTATTTACTTACAAGATTGACAAGGCAAGTGCTTTCTTTCAAGGCGCCGATGCATCCGAAGAGGCTGACAAACAGCATAATAACACCAATGACGATGACAAAGGTGGCTGGTGAGAAGAAGTGGTCGTCCAAGAAGAAGGAGACATCATGGTAAATTGCGTAGATTGTTGTACCAACCGAGATAATAAGTGCTGACGTTAGCTGTAAAGAAATTTATGATTTAAAAAAAATCTAAACAGGTAGGTAGGTATACCAACGGCGTTACTATTTAGTTACGTAGTAACTATTTAATAATCTGTGACTGTGTGGTGATTTGGTGATGGACTAAGGTTATGGTATCTTATTAGGTACATGGGTTTCGCACATTACTGTACCTAATCGTATTAGGGAAATTTGTAGTACTAGGTATTCCTTCTTACTTACTTTCTACATACAAAATTGACTTAAATGTTAGTGTTCAGTTGACACCAAATGCTAATTATTTACCAAATATGTGTGAGACCACATCAAAAAGGAAAATTAACTAAGTACCCACCAGTACCTACTAGGTACCCAGTTTAAACAATACTGTTACATAGAAAAAAATAAACATATTTTGTTTTTATTTCCGCGTCAATGTAAAGGGCCTTTACGCGGCTCACTAACGCTGCCAATAGAAAAAAAATCATAATTCGCAAATAGCTTAGATAATGTAAAATGTTGATGACAAAGTCTTGAGAAAAGGTAATAAAGTATTTACATAACACACTCTCAACACTTTAAATGTTTTTCAATCAAATTTTTTCAATTGGCGGCGCTAGTGAGCCCTATAAACGCTCTTAAAAGAAACTAAAGTAATATTCAATTACAATGGGGTAATAAAAGGAATCGAATTACTTAATTGTCATTATAGCATTACACGAAGTATATATAGAAGGTAATAAAAGTTTTACATAATAGGAAAAAATAGATTTTTCCTTGTAAAAACGTTTATAACAGACTAGGTAATTCTGAGAACTAGCCTTCTTATTAAAAAGATGGCGGTGAATAAAATGGGACTGGAAAAAGAAGTGTGCTAAATGAGGCCTCCAAACATAACGAAACTTAGGGCGCCTTCAAATTTGCCGCTAAGTGTCGCGCGGAGGCAGCGCGACTGCAGCGCTGCGGTCGCGCTGCCGTCGCTAGGTTTGAGAATGGTAGTGTTGTGTTTTAGTTTTACGATGGACTCAGACGAAAATACACTGCTCTTAGTGTTACTATTAAAAAGAAAAAGTAGACTAAACAACACTAGTCGATCGATGAACGAATGCGGGGACGCAGCGCGGGCGTAGCGCTGCAGTCGCGCGTTTTTTATCTCTATGAATTTACAAAACAATTTGCCTCCGCGCGACACTTAGCGGCAAATTTGAAGGCGCCCTTAGTATAAAGGTACTTCAGGGGGAATACCCATTGAAAACAAAAGTAAAGTTAGTCAAATCCCGATGGTCATCAGAGCTTCCAACAATCAAATGCCATGCCAAATTCAAGGTTGATAATATTTAAAAAAACTAGTAGAGTCCGTTTCATAACGCATCCATTTCATAGCACGTCCGTTTCATTGCGTACTACTTAAGTAGGTATATAAAGAAAGACTTAAAGGGATTACGCACCTAAAAATGTCAACCATTTTTAACAACGAGGCATGTAAAGTATAATTTTCCGTCATAACATTGAAGCTATGGCATGACCTTGACGTTAGTACGTGATTTACCTGCCTGCGTAACGTTTATTTATTCAAGTGCTGTTTAGAGTCTATTAAGTATGTATTTTGCACATATGGCAGCTTATTTAGCGTAAATTAAGTTGTCACTTAGCTCCAAATAATGATGTAAAAGTCGGCAATAGAATATTGGGAATCTCAGTAAGACAATGGAAATGAAAATAAAATCATTCAATATTATGTTTTCGGAACATCGATTTGTTCCTGATTCGTCATCTTCCTAATTGGTCATCTTCCAAGCTCGTCACTTTCTTAATTCGTCATTTTGTTAATGGAAATATTATTAGACCATTACCTCATTCCATTTCTTAAAAAAACCCCTAGAATTGGAAATGTAGGGACTGATTTGAACATAGTCTTTCCCTAAAGGTGTAATTTCGAGTTCCCTTCTGAGATAGAAGCAACTGACTATTTAGACCAAATAAGAGCCGTTTTCGTAGAGGCGCTTTGGAATAGACTTAGAACTATTTCTTTGATGGTTTAATGCATAAGAATCGTCTTCCGTTATCCGTCAATTTCCAACCCAGATCGTTGAAAGAGCTGTCCTATTTAATTTTTTCAATATTTCTTACTCTTCTTCTTCTGGGTTATTTTCGATATTTGTGAAAAAAATGTACCTATGCTTGATAACTAAGTAGGTACTTTGTATTAAATAATATTATTCATGTTATCAACAGTTATCAGTAAGTATTAATTTTCTCTAAAATATTCCACTCTTGTAGTAGGTAATTGACCATTGACCCACTGATCTTAGGTAGGTATATAAAGTTAAATACATTGATGATAAGAAAAACTAATAACAGTTCTATTCATACATACCTACATAGTAGGTTTTAATAAAAACATTAATCGTTTTTAATTTGTACTTAGTTTAGCTTCAACTTTATTATTTTAAAACGATCACTGCCTCTCTATTGATAGAGCTCTGTGTCGCACGGACTTTATTAGACACTAGCTGATCCGTGCCCACGTCGTTGAGCGGCGTAAAAAACGCGCCCCTTTTTTAAATATATTTCATTAGTCATAGCGTGATACTACATAGCCTATGACACTCCCCGATAAATGGTCTATTCGACACAGAAATATTTTTTTAAATCGGTTCAGTAGATCCATTACCCCCTACAACGTCACAAACACACAAACTTTACCTCTTTAAAATATTAGTATAAATATAGATAAAATTAACGGACACGAAGAACATATAAGACGCAAGATGTGGGCAAGACGTGGTCGAAACCACGATCTCGTGCAAGGCAGCCTCGTTTACAACCGCTTTGCCACCGAGGTAGTTGGTTTCATAAGAAAACAGACTGAATAACGTCGTATATGTCCATTATGCAGGTACGAAGTACGAAGTGCCTCTTGCAAATAAATATAAATAAACGTACCTTAATTTAAAAAAATAATGTAGGTACTTATAGATAGATAGATAGATAGATAATTCTTTATTGCACACCAACTTACATAAATACCGTTTAGGTATAAAGGTACAATAAATACAACAGAACAGTAAATGTACAATGGGCGGCCTTATCGCCAAGTGCGATCTCTTCCAGGCAACCTTAGGATGGAAATGATATACAACATAAAATAAAAACAATTTAATGGTGTAGTTATAATTTTGTGTAGGGTAATTTCGTCAACCTAATTATTCTATCTATATATTACTCAGTATCATATAGGTACATGTACTATAATACATACCTTAAACTATACATATACTACATAATATACTATTATATATATCCATATCCTACATATACATAATAATATATAGTCTGCATCCTAGTTAATAAAAACCTAGGATATAAAAGTTTAACCTGGCTCAAACCTTTAGCCACCGAGCTTACATTTGAGTGTTGTGGAGTCGAATTACACCAATATAAATGCCTAGTTATATGCATATACAGGATACCAAACTGTAATCCCTTGACCTTCCTTAAAAATCTGGAAGTTATACTAAAACTAGCACGATCTAAGACAAAAAAAAGAACTATAATTGTAGGAGATTTTAATATAAACCTTTTAAAGCAATCACGTACACGCGACGAGTATATAAACTTGTTACATAATTATAACTTCCGGGTCCATATAACTGAAGCCACTAGGGGAGAATCCTGCTTAGATCAAATAATTAGTAATGATGCTAACGCGGTGGGTTGCGTTTTGCACCTCGGCTTATCAGATCACGAGACGTGCCAAATTTTAACATTACCAGTTAGGGAAAAAATTGTGGTAGGGAAACAATGGTTTGTTTACAAACGTTTTTATAATACAGAAAACATAAACAAATTCCTTCAATCCCTAGAGTGTTTATCTTGGTCGGAGGTTTACAACGCCCCGACAGTGAATGAAGCTTTTCAAATATTTCATGATACACTTACACTATTTTTTAATTTATGTTTTCCCATTAATAAAATAAAAGTAAATAGAAAATCCAGCGGACACTCGTGGATAACTCGTGGCATCAAAGTATCATGTTTGAACAAAAGAAAGCTAAGCTATTTGTGTAAGGTAAAAAAAACAACAACAAGTAAAAATAAATACCGGTCTTACAACAAAATTTTGAAAAGATGTATAATTCATGCACAAAGCTTAAATAATATACATTTCATGCAGAAATCAAAAAATATCGGTCGTGATTCTTGGAAAATAATAAAATCGCAGACTCATGAAAATAATAAATCCAATGTCCGACAAATTGATAGTTTAATAATTAATGATAAAACCATTACTAACCCTAAGCTAATCACAAACGCATTTAACAATTATTTTAATAAAAAACCATTAGAACATTCCAGCCCTAATTTAACATGTAATTCTATACAACCCATTGACTCTACTATTTTCTTAATGCCGGTAACATACAATGAAATTTTCAAAAGTATACAAAATTTAAAAAATTCCAATTCTGTAGGGTACGATAACCTACCGACACATACTGAAATATTGTGCAGGCATCATAGCGGAGCCTCTATGTTACCTTATAAATGTATCGTTTGTTCAGGGTACCTTCCCAAACTGTTTAAAAATATCAGTAGTCAAACCAATATTTAAGAAAGGTAACAAAAGTGACCCTAATAATTATAGACCCATCTCGCTAATTCCTGTATTGAGCAAAGTAGTCGAGAAAGTTATGCACAAAAGGTTAACAGGCTTTTTTTAAAAACACGAGATCATAAACTCTAATCAATACGGATTTCAAAAAGGAAAATCCACTACACTCGCTACTTTTAAGCTTATTAGTAAAATTTCCGAAAACCTTAACCAAAAAATTAATACTTGTGCTATATTCTTCGATATGAGCAAGGCTTTTGATTATGTGAAACATGACATACTGCTGGAAAAATGTAGAGCTTATGGGATACGAGGCGTAGCACAAGAATGGTTGCGAAGTTATCTTTTGGATAGAAAACAATATGTTATTTTCAGCATCATAAATTCGGAAAATATAGAGGTAGAGTATAAATCTGAATTGACTTGCTCTACTATAGGAGTCCCACAGGGTAGCATACTGGGTCCTTTGCTGTTTCTCCTGTACATTAACGACCTCCCGAAGGCTACCACACATAGCTGTACCCTATATGCCGACGATGTGTCTTTAATAGTATCGCAAAAACTATCAACTAGGTACTGCAAAACAATTTAATGATGTGCTAAACGAAGCAATTGCAGATATAGTGGTATGGCTGAAAAACAATAATCTTCAGGTAAACATAGCAAAGTCAACTTATATCAATTTTTATAATAGAAAAAATAATAATTGCAATTTAAACTTGACTTACGAGAATAATATATTAATAGAGTCTAATAATGTAAATTTTTTGGGAATTTGCCTTGATAATCAGTTATTATGGAAACAACACATAGATAAAGTATGCTTAAAAATCAACCGATATGTGCACGTGCTATGGCGACTTACCAAAATTTCAAGCCGTCAGACGGCTTTACAAGCTTACCATGGTTACGTAGCATCTAACATTAGGTACGGAATATTGTTGTGGGGTGGATCGGTAGACTTTGAACGTGTATTCTTGTCGCAGAAACAGTGTATTAGAGCTTTATTTAATGTAGATCAGTTAACATCATGTAAACCACTATTTAAACTATTCTCGCGACCACTATTTGCTGTAAGCACGAGTAAAACCAATGCTGGTGTTCGTGCGCCCCTTCGTCGTATCACAAGCGATTTTAATAAGCATTTCACAGATCTTGACATTTTTGGAATGTCTCATAACCAATTTCGTAGCGCACTTATCGAAATAATAAATGGGTTAAGTATGTAACGTAGCTTTTAATTAGTTTTAATTTCTTTCTTTATTTTTCTCAAGTAGGTAAGCATTTGTGTACCTAATTGTTTACATTAATTAAGCACTTGCCTATTGTCACATATGAATATGATTCATATGTAACTATAGTATTTCACATCCACACATTGTATTACGTGGATAACGGTGTAGGTTCATATTTGTATCCTAATCATATATAATTAGTAATAAGAAATAATATGTAACCGTTTGTTAATCCCAAATAAATAAATAAATAAACAACTAAAACTATTAACGGCACCATGTATTTATATACCTATTTGAATGTTGTATCTTTGTAACATCTAATAAACACTTGTACAAAACATTTGGTGACCATTGTAATTTTAATACACGGTATCCTGATCGCTTGTTATTACCCAGTATACATACTTCACAATATATGAGAAATTGTTATCCAATGTCTATAAAAATTTATAATAAACTGCCTAATGAATTCAAGGACTTACCTTTGAATATATTTCGAAAACAAATATATGATTGGTTGACAGAACAATGTTATTATTCCATACAGGAATACTTAAAGTAGTTATTATTCGATGTGATTTTTTTTTAATACAATATTTTATTATTAGTTTTTTTTTTTTTTTTTTTTGACATGTTTGATTAATTTGCTATTTTATTTTACACACATCAAAAAAGTCTAAGCAACATGCATGATATTACAAATTTACCATTTATATTAATTAATTTGTAAGTATTTACTCACTCAAAGTGTATAGGTAAGTAAACTTTTTTGTTATTGATGACATACTGGCTGGTTGTAAAAAAAAAATTTCGATTATGTTTTGTTTTTTTTCATAAAATTCAAATGACTGCGAATTTGTTTGAATTTGAGTGCATGTTAATTGCTACGTTTTAGTCTTGATTTTATAATTTTACCAACCATTTAAATACAGTTGGCGACAAAATTAAATTGTTAGATATTCTTTACGTCATGGAGCGACGTCATTTGACGGCAGATGAAATGCAAAGAGCTGTAGGGATGTTGCAAGCGGGAAGTAATCAATCTCAGGTATCTCGACATTTTGGTATTCATAGAAGTGTTATTTGTCGTCTTTGGCAGCGCTACAATAATACAGGGGAACCCGCTGAACAGCATCCAGGCCGTAAAAGGAGTACAACCACTCGGCAAGACCGGTACATACAACTGACTGCAAGACGCCAGCCGATGTTAACCGCTCGAGAGATAAGTTTGAGGCTACAAAATTCAAGTGGTGTTGATGTAAGTCCCCAAACTGTGCGAAATCGACTGCATGAGTACGGCCTACGAGCTCGACGCCCTATCAGGTGCCCACCGATACGTCACGGGAATCGCGCTCGTCGAAATGAATGGTGTAGAGAACGCATAACATGGACCCAGGAACAATGGGATAAAATTATGTTTTCCGATGAGTCGCGATTCGGGTTTAGGCCTGATACAAGAAGGGTGCGAGTGTACCGTCGACCCGGAAATACTGAAAGACTCAGGTGCGTTCAGGAAGTTCATCCATACAGCGGCTCAACAGTTATGGTATGGGCGGGTATTATGAAGAACAGGCGAACTGAGCTCGTTTTTGTAAATGGAAACATGAACGCTGAAAATTACGTTGAGGATATTCTCAGACCTTATGTCCATCCATTTGCACAAACCTTTGGCTCCGATTTTACGTTAATGCATGACAATGCGCGTTCACATACAGCTCTGCGAACCAGTGAATACTTGGCAACGGAGAACATCCAGGTATTGCCCTGGCCTGCACAATCGCCAGACCTCAACCCCATCGAGCACGCATGGGACATGCTCCAGAGACGTGTTTTGAAGGACTTGGACGGAGTGACAACAACCCAACAGCTGAAGGATTTGCTACAATTCCATTGGGAGCGAATACCGCAAGATGACATAAACAGTCTCATTAATTCAATGAATAATCGTTGCCGACAAGTTCTGAATAGCAGAGGAGGCCATACTTTGTATTAAATTGTCCTATTCTTTCACAATAAATTCATTTTCTTAAGAAATTTCAATTTGTAAAAAAAAAGTTTAGTTTCTTATGTACCTGTATATTCTAATATTGTTAATTTCTGTTATTAAAAGAACTTATAAAGAAAACAGCTGTTATTTTTACATCATAGAAGCCTAAAAATATTATTTTAAAAATAAAATACAACGTTATAATTAAAATAAATGGTAAAATAAATTAATATAAATGGTAAATTTGTAATATCATGCATGTTGCTTAGACTTTTTTGATGTGTGTATTTTATTTTACAATTTTAGGAAAACTTACAGCTATACTAAAACATTTGCAGTGGTTTTAATTTTAATTTTATTCGACATTTATTTTTAGTATTTTATTGGTTAATGTGTTGTTATGTTTAATTCGGTTGATTAAAGTATGTTTAAAATTGTATTGATTAATTTAATGTTATTTTAGTTTAATAATATAATTTAAGTTTTATGTAATAATATTGCATGCCAGAAATGGTCAATATGTGGATCAAAGCAGACTGTACCAACTTATCTGTATTTTTTACCAACCCATATTTGTGATTAAATGATTATGATTATGATTATAACAATATATATTTACACATATAGATAAATCGAAAATATGATAGTTATTATTTATTTGACGTCAGGAAATGCTTTTTTACCATATTTTTAAACACACTGAGAGATTGAGCCTTTCGAACATCTACCGGTAAAGCATTCCACAAACGTACAGCTAGGACAGTGAATGTTTTATCATAAAAATTCGTGGAATGCGTTGGCATTTCAAGCCTCAAATTTTCAGTAGATCGCAAGGATCTTGCATGTGTGTCACAAAGATATTTAAAACGTTCTTTGAGATACGAGGGAGTGTTAGGGTTAAACAAAACATTGTGGAGCAATGTAAGAATATGAGTATTCCTGCGAAGTCGGATTGGGAGCCACTTGAGTTTATCGCGATAGTCAGAAACGTGATCATATTTGCGTAAGCCAAATATAAATCGGATACAGAAGTTTTGGAGACGCTCAAGTTTATCAAGTTGCTCCTCTGTGAGATCAAGATAACAGACATCGGCATAATCAAGTAAAGGAAGCAAAAGAGATTGTGCAAGCGCAATTTTAGTAGTAACTGGAAGAAAGTTGCGTAACCTGCGTAATGATCCCGCTGCCGCAAAGAGTTTACGACTGGTTTCCTGCAGTTGCTTATTCCAAGAGAGTGTATTATCTAAGTAAATCCCTAGGTTCTTAACACTGCTTTGAGGCGTTAGTACTTGTCCATCAAATTGTAACTGTGGCAGTCGTGACCAAGTGATTTTTGAGTGCATTCTGGAACTGCCTAAAACTATAATTTGCGTCTTGGAGGGATTAACTTTGAGTCCATAATTTGTACTCCACTCACAAATTTGTGAGAGATCTTTGTTAATAATACTAAAGGCTTCAGCAAGATTATTAACAGGTGCCTGAGTGTAAATTTGTAAGTCACATCACTTATCGTATATTTTAGCTTTTGTTATACACAGAATCATATTTATTCTGATAATTCTATACAAATATTATTCGTGTGGCGGAATAAGAATAAAATTTGTTTCATAATTTTTTCTCATATAGTTATCACCTCTCATGACACGGTAAAAGACGGGTAAAGACCATCTAAAGAAAAATATGGTATTAATAGTTCGAGTTTCTCATGTACGGAAGAGGCCTGTCCCTGGAGTGAAACATTATAATGACCATTCCTAAAAACCTCACTTTGCATTCTAAAATTTCCTTCTTCAAGTCAACGTTTACTTATCTTTATATTTAGTTAGATACATACTAAAACTGACACTAAACATCAGCTGATCAATAAACTTAACCATTTTGCTTTTAAAAAACTTGAAAACCCTATAATATCATTACGTACTTCACGTTCCTACGATAAAGAAAGAAATATAAAATATAATGCAGCACATTACATGGCTGTAACATAAAATCAATAAAACTGATAAGCACTTAGGAACAATTTTAGTCCTTGACACTAAAACCTACGCGTTTACCATGTGCTACATATACTCATGCCTTATTCCCCAAAGAGATAGACAGGGACTAAAGAGCGATCCTTGCAAATCTGCTTTGTTTCGTCTACATTAATACTCTAAGGCTGGCCCCACATTTGGCGTAGGCGTTCCTTGGGCGTCCACGCGGCGCTCACGCGACGTCGACGCAGCGCTTACGCAGCTTTCGCGACGCGTTCTTACCCCTTGACCGATATCTACCCTGCCTGTTTTTGATTTAGTTAGTCGTAGCATGGTTTCTAAAATTACTTGACTGACGGGAGTTAAGCGTCACATGGTCGCCGCGTACTTGCGATTCCAAAGCTTGTCGAACGCGGCGTAGACGATGCCGTCGACACGGCGTTAACGTGGCGTGAGCGTCGCTTATACGCCCAAAGAACGCCGACACCAAATGTGGGTGAGGCCTAAACGCTAAGAACTACAATCCTCAGAAATCAGCCTTGCTTCTTATATCATATCTTTATACATCATGTCAGTCTGTTCCGAGTGTAACACATACATACATCACCTATAATTCAGCGCACCTATTTTAAATCTGTTCATTACCGTTGTTTTCGAAAAACTCTTTCGCCTGATGAGTTGTTGGATCACTACAGGCTTATGACACTGGAGTCTCGTAGACTGTACCTAGAGATGATGTTTCTATATGACTTGTGTAACAACAGATATGAATGTACTTCTGTACTTAATAAGTTGTGTTATGTTATACCGCGAACAGTGATGAGGCGAGAGGTACGCTCGCGACCACTATTTGCTGTAAGCACGAGTAAAACCAATGCTGGTGTTCGTGCGCCCCTTCGTCGTATCACAAGCGATTTTAATAAGCATTTCACAGATCTTGACATTTTTGGAATGTCTCATAACCAATTTCGTAGCGCACTTATCGAAATAATAAATGGGTTAAGTATGTAACGTAGCTTTTAATTAGTTTTAATTTCTTTCTTTATTTTTCTCAAGTAGGTAAGCATTTGTGTACCTAATTGTTTACATTAATTAAGCACTTGCCTATTGTCACATATGAATATGATTCATATGTAACTATAGTATTTCACATCCACACATTGTATTACGTGGATAACGGTGTAGGTTCATATTTGTATCCTAATCATATATAATTAGTAATAAGAAATAATATGTAACCGTTTGTTAATCCCAAATAAATAAATAAATAAATAAATAAATAAATAATTACCATTAACCAATCGTATAATTTAGCTACCTACGTAATTGAGACCAGTTAATACCAGATAAGACTGAATATTAAGGAGGTAATCAATAGGTGATGGCTCAAATATCATGGATCCTCTATTAGTGACCAAAAGGTTGAAGGAAGAAGACCGAGCGGCCATATTCCGAAACTCTGCCTTTTTTTGGTCCACTGTCTACCTATATTGCAGAAACTTTCTGCTTTCATAATAACAGCCCATTAATGTCCCACTGCAGGGACGGGCCTTCTCCCGTGACGGAGGGTTATTTGGCCTACTAATACCACGGATTGGTATAGGGTTTAATTTCAAGTTTTCCTTCTTTTTACTTCGTAAAGATAATATTCACGGATAGTCCCTTAGTCGGTTTTTACGACGCCCATGGGATAAGATGAGGTGGTGACATATTGTATTCTTACTGCCTCGCCACACGGTCTCTTTCTGCTTAAGCTGCTTGATATGCCCCCCTGCCCACTGACGATTTAAATTAAAACCTCAAAATTTCTGAACTAGTAGGTACCTATACCTACTCTCTATGTACTTTATAAAATACCTACTCTTTTTAATGTCACCTTTTTGGTAGGTACCAATGTGATTAATAGCACAGTTAACAAGACCATATGAAACAAATGTAAAGTTCTCATAACTCATAGCTGTTACGTTTTGTTTTCATAACTTAAGTTTCGATAAACGTGGGAACAAAAGAATGAAGTAACTGGACAATTTTTTGAAACTACTGTAAAGTACTAAAGAATTGTATAATACTAACTAACAAACAGCCACATTTAGATTCATTAGAGTTTCAGGGATAAATAAATATATTCCTCACACATTCACACATCGCCACCTAGTCCAAAACTAAGCAAAGTTTGTATTATGAGTACTAGATAAACATACTTAAATACTTTTTTTTTATAAAAGATACATATTATACATAGAAAACACTCAGACCAATGCATACAATCATGTTCATGCAAAAAAATATTTGCATTGAGCGAGAATCGAACCCGAGACCTCTGCGTAGCAGCCATGATGTAATATACCTACTGCGCCAGTCAGATCGAGTTTCCGCGAATGCAAAGGTGTTTTTCACTGCATTGTATCTGGTGAGCAAGTGACCCACTTGATGGATAGAGGTAACCGCCGCTCAAGGACGAGTACAAATCAGCAAAGATGCTAAAAGATTCCTGAATACCAGCCTATTTTCCCTCTGAAAGAAGACTGTCCTTACAGTAGGACATTCACAAATGATATTCCTGCCATATCTCATTCATTTAACAAGCAATAAAAGTCCGGGAAATACCCAATTCAAGTAAACATTTGTCGTTTTATAACTGAAGTATCGATAAAGCCTTAAGGGTTACATGTTTCAGGCTTATATAAAAATATAATATGCTTTAACACAGTTTGTTACTTATAATGTGTACATAAATACTTGCTTGCATTTGCTAACTGATTCGTCAACGCAGGGCCTTAACTATTTAGACTTTAATTAAGTACTAACAAAAAACAAAAAAAAATTATTTTTTTTTCAAATCTACCCTAAAAAGCCAAAAATGACGAAGCACGTTTATTTGAAAAAACCATTTCCGTAGTTTTGTTTCTAAAATTTACACATTAGTATAGCATTAGGTATTCATATAACATTGATTTTCATTGAGCGAAACTTGAAAAACTTTAACGAGCTCGTAAAAATATTTTAAAACTAACCAGGAAAACGTCATAGAAAACTGTGTAAAGTGTAGAATAGTTATACAAATAACAACATAGTGGCAAAACGTTGAAAGAATCGATAATTACACTTTCAATGTCACACAAACGTTCATAGGTATTAGGATAGTTATATGGTAAAGGTTTAATAACTGGATTGATATGACCTCAAGGGCTGCTTGACCTTAATAGATCTAATCAAATCTTTGGGGAAGAACATCTTTTGTCAATGAAGTTTTGCCATAAGTCATCCGAAAAATTGTGTCAATAAAAGTGATGATATCCTTGTTCGGGAATCCTAATAATAAATCGTATGTTAGTTAAATACCTATCAGAAAATATGAAATCCTTTCAAAACAAGTCATTCGCCAAATGAAACTCCGCTCCCTAATAAATTAGCACTAATGTCTAAATCCTTTTAGTTTTTCTATCATGGGATTAAGTCCCATAATTTAGGTATTATGTCCCTGCTTCACCTTGACTGCCTCGGTGGCCCAGCGGTCACAGTTACGAGCGATGTGTAGTCGTTTTGAGCCCCTAACAGAACAATGAGTATTTAACGCGAGCCACAAAATATTTTTTTATCTGGGCATCCTTTGTTTAAGTGTTTCTTTTTCAAAGTTAATATCTACATTAACCCTATTGGTTTTTACGCCACCATTATTTTTACTTTTTTTCCCGAGATGGCGATTCATAGATTTCGCTAAAACCACTAACCACACTTATTAAAAGATGGGATATTGTGACATTATGTATTCCAAAGTTGTTAATATTTCTAGGGTTCTAGGGTTGACACTCTCATTGAGACCTCCGTACATATACGGGCTTTTGAATGAAGTAGGTATACTTGTACAAACGGGTCTATGGATGCTGAACTCAACATTTTTCATTAATCTTTGGAATAGACTAATTCGCTTCAATAGGGAAAATTTAAACAAGTTCTAAACTCGAGCAGAATCTACAATAAAATTAAATTCCTACATTTGACTAGGTAGAATCTAAATGTTTTATAAATCGAGAACTTCTGATATAAGAATGTGCAATAATCAACATTGACTGAGAAACACTATAGATGTATAGAGAAAAAAGGTAAGTTATAACAAACATTTCTTTGTGGTTTCAACATATTATGAAAACAATACGATTAAATAGTTGATTCATTCCTAATGACTTTCCTATCAACTTATATCAATTCAAAGTGTAGATTAGATTATATAGCAGCAAAGTTTTTGCCGGAATTGCTCAAACAAAACACGGTTTTTCCATTCCAGTTCATTTGTTAATTTCTTCTAAAACGAAACGACCTTGAGTCTAGCTTAACTCAAATAATACCAAACACAAAATTCTATAGACAAATTAGTCCGTAATTTTAAAGTTGATTAACGAATAAAGCATACACAGATAAGGAAAACTGCGACGTAATAATTTACGGAGAGCTATAATCTAACAAGTTAAGGTAAACTTACCACAAATATAGCCGTGATACACAAGAGCATGTATTTAATGCACTTCATTCCCACTTCGAGATTGTTCTTCGCCATTTTATAATTCACAACACAGTTATAATGTTTACAAGTCGATAATCCACAGCGCACTGAAGTTTTTTTCACTGGTATGTTAACATTTGATAAGGTAATGTTCGTTCGTATGTCCGAGTGTTACTGTTCGCTTATACAAGGCAAGGAAAAACACGTCGATTTTCGAAAGAAAATCGACGTGTTTTTTTGACGAATTGGCTGAAAAGCCAATTAGCTCGTCTGCTTTTTATGCGGTAATGTAGTAGTAAATATGTAGTTTGTCGTCATGACGGCGTTTATTGTTGTGCGTATGTGTGATAAAACCACGAATTGTATTGTTTAAGTAGATCGCTTTTGTTTGTATCTATCATTGTTGGTGGAGTCGTGTTGTTCTGTACAATATTTATGTCCCTTTTTATCGTTTTACTGTTTTTGGAAACAATATAAACTGTAGCATGAACGGGCCTTTGCGACCAATGAGATACAAACCTAATCACTCGTACTATCGAAAAGTAATAAGCTATAAAAAATATGTAACTAACTTTTTCTGTGTTTTGGCCGGAGACTTTTATTGCAGAACAATTTGGCTGGACTTTACATTCTGACACACACATTTCTATAAGACATTAGGAGTGGTACCTAGCATCTCAGGAGTGGTCGGTACTTGTCATCAAGTGACAATTTACTCACCTATTGTTTCTACAGAGTTATTTCCATTGATTATATATTTAGTATTTTGCACAATTAGATAGTTTTTAATTAAGTTACACCCTAATCACGTAGCGCAAATGGCGGGTATCTAAACGACTTTATGAATTCCAGTAACCATTATATATCTTTTCATCCATTGTAAGAATTTAAATATGTACTTTACTATAATCTTATACCAAATTCTGAGCTCAAGGAAGGAAATTTATGCTGCCACACAAAAAGTACTGGCATTTAAACTTAGTTCGCTCATTGAAACTTTCCACCTACATGTATGTTTAAGGCTGAGCGCACATTGGAGACTAGACTGTTTTAAGACTGACTTGCCTCATATAGACAAGTCTGTCTTAAAACTAAAACGAAACAGTTTTGACTACGATACGTAGCACACATAAAACAAAACTGTCTATCTGAGACAATATTGTCTATACGACGTAAAGCAATAGTCTGTCTTAAGACTGTCGTGTTCCAAGTCTGCGCTCAGCCTAATTTTAAATGTACGTGTGCTACCGTAATTTGGACGAAGTTTCGATCAGCCACGGCATCAATAAATAACTAAATATAAGTCATACTCATAAAGTCATTACTTATAACAAGTTATTGATCTGTTTTTATCATATCACGTATGTAGGCAGGGTATTGATAACAGAATGAGATAAGTGTCCCTGTGCAATGAGTATTTGGTATGTTACCTATTATTATATTTTAGAAAACTATTTATGTTAAGTAGTCATATTTTTTCATGTTATTTAAAGTTAAAGAAAAGAAAGTCGTGTGGTATACCTAAAACTTTCTGAGTGAGGACCCCACGAAGTCTTAGAACTACACAATGCTAGTGATTTAAACACTAACCCCCCTAACTTATAAACGCCTCTTAATTTTAATCATGCTAATAAAAGTCTCGATAATCTGTTATCGAGACTTTTATTAGCAAAACCAACCTTATACCAAACAAAAACGTAACAATATAAGCTAATCAATTGACTAAAATTTATGAGGGGTTTATGAGTATGCGGGTAAGGATCGATCCCAATACCGAGGAACTAAGAAGTCTTGGATCAAATGTTTTTCTGACATGCGCACCTACTAACAAATTTTTCTATTGTTTTCATTATCAGAATAGTAAGAATGCATGTCGAATGCCAACTTATTTAGATAAACATAGTAATTAAGTACATAGAACAATTAGGTACACATACTTAGCTAAGAAAATATGCGAAGTAGATATAGGGGTTTCCATAAGTTATATTTTGTTACTTAATTCAATTTCAGTAAGTACTTAACGTTACTTGTACCATGGTTTGAAATAATAATAATACAGTTAAACTGTTACAACTAACGTGCCCTACCTATATCGACAAATTATAGATGTTCTTTGTATCTGTTAAATGTATGACAATGTTTGTAAAAGTCTCAGACATACACAGAGCATAATCACTAGCGCGGGCTAGCTCTTTAAACAAAAAAAAATGAAAATAGTGGTGTTTATTAAAGCAGATATCCGCAAACTATCTGGCCAACCTGGTTTTACTACCTCAAATTACCTTTCCTCAGTAGAGAAACTCATTCCCTCAGAGGATCCTTAAACAGCTGTTATGCTGCTACATATCCTTCTAGATTTCATTGTGTATCGTTGGTCATTCACTGCACATTGCTATTATCTTTTACAAAGGGAACATTAATAATAATATTTAGCACTTTTAAAAACATTCATTTTGTTTATTTTTATTAATTAGATATATTTTATGAAAATTAAGACTAGAGTATATTGACTGATAGACTAAGTATAAACAATCGTTTTTGTATCAAACAAAAGGCGACTCAATCAAAACTTGGACGGTTCTGATGCTCTACAGCGATGTCGCATCGATTTCAAGGCCCTTATTCGCTATATGGTGTTGAGATCTTTATATGAAACTGCCACCATGACCGTCCAGCTCCAGGACAAAAAGACCCCACCTATTGAGTTGCGTAGAGGGGTGAGGCAAGGGGATGTAATTTCCTCTAAGCTCTTTACCAATGTGCTCGAAGACGTCTTTAGTTAAGACTTTGGACTGGACTGGACGGGGCATCAACATCAACGGCGAGTATATATCTCACACCTTCGGTTTGCTGACGACATCGTCATCGTGGCAGAGTCACTGAAACAGCTTGACGGGATGCTGCAGGGCTTATATGGAGCCTCAAGATAGGTCGGATCTAAACAAAACGAAGATTATGTTTAACAAACATGTAACGCCGAGGCCGATCTTTGTCGACGGATTGATGCTCGAAGTTGTTCAAGAGTATGTTTACCTCGGACAGGTTGTCCAACTTGGTAGAAACAACTTCGAGAAAGAAATCGATCGCAGGATCCAATTAGGTTGGGCAGCATTTAGTGGCAGTCAAGCTATGTCGAGTCTTCTCTTTGCCTTTACCGCAATGCCTGAAGACCAAAGTCTTCAACCAATGCGTCCTACCAGTAATGACATACGGTGCCGAGACGTGGACACTCACAGTAGGGCTAGTCCACAAACTTAAAGTCGCGCAGCGAGCTATGGAACGGGCTATGCTCGGCGTCTCCTTGAAGGACAAAATCCGGTTGCTGCTGCTGCATGAACTGCTGTTATGAACAAATCCTTAGAGATTTCCTAATATTCTGTACCGTTGATAATTTTACGAAGGGAACATTAATAATAATATTAATCACTTCCAAAATCATTTATTATGATTATTTTTATTAAATAAGTACATCCTATGAAAATTAAGACTAGAGTTTTTTGGAATTTGAACATTATAATGACTGATAAAACGACAATAGTTTTTTGTAGAAAATCGTCGAATGTATTACACAGCGCCATCTAGATTCATTTTATAGGCAACTTTTAAATTCATTTGAATGTTAGATCTTTTTTTATGTAGTAGTTATAAACATAGTAGTCTAATGTACTGTTGTGTTGCATCGACAGAAATAGTATCAAAAAATATATTCACAAGAATTTGTACAAAATAAGAAAATACAAAAATTCTAATTAGAAATATTTAACCAAGGTATGATAATGATATTTATGATATTATATTATGTAGATCTACCGAACCACAAAAGTTTTACTTTTTTACAAAAACCTTATTGGTTCCTATTTGGCAGAAGCGCAACACTTGAACGAGACAGGCTTGTGGCATCAAAGCTGGTTAGTAAGGATCTTAAGGTCGTAGCACATATATCGTAACATAAACGGATTGGCACCACCTCGCCTTTTTCCTCAGTGTCAAACGTCAAAAATCCGATTACGTTACGATTCCGATTAGTGTGCGTAGGAGTAAGGAGTTTCATAGAAATAATACTGAACGGCTCGAGTTGATACGGTCCCGATCCGTTTACGTTACGTTATATGTGCTACGACCCTAAATCGGCACAATGGCGTGCCATGGTCTTTACATAGCTTCATGGAAACGAGGCCTGTGTAATATTTGCAAGGTGTATGTACAACAGTGGCATCCGCATAAAAGAAAATAAAAACGTCATCTAATTTTTAATTCATTATTTAACATGACTAATTTATTTGGTTTAGTTCCTAAAAGAAATGCATACGTACACATCGTACTAAATGCAGAAACAAAACATTTTGTTCGTTATAATAGATTGCACACAAATTGTCCTTCATTGTACTTATAACTTAATAAAATTAATAAATTAATATTTAAGGATATGCTCCGTGTTCTTCTCTTGATATTTTTGCCATCCACAAAGCTCCTGCCACTGCAAAAGCCTGAAATTATAAGTTTACAGTCTTAGTCATTTTGATTTTAGCACGGTTTTGAATGGGGTTTGCCTACACCCTGATTTTAAAACAATATTATTTCAGTATCTAATACAAAGCGTGGGGTGAGGACCTTATCGAATATAAATTTCACCACCTCTGTTCTCTTAGTCAGAGACGTTAAAGTCGACTATAAAATTATAATAAAAAAACAATTATCTGCAAGATTCTTTGGAATTGCAGGAGGCTCCATTTTTTTGTAAGTAGAACTGTGCAGGCATTAGTGATTGCCACTACAGATATACCTAGCTTAAATGATGCTTCACAACTTAGCGCTCGTGTAATTAAGACGACGTCTTACTGCTTTTATGTCGACGGGCAATACACTTAGGTGAGGTTTTTGACATGTTTCCATTCATTTGCAGGCCACCGGGTTATGTCTATGAGCTGGGTCAGGTCGGCTTACAGGAATTGATACTAGCTCTATATGAAGACGCTGCAAAGGGGTCCTGGCTAAGTAAGTTTCTCTTCGTGGTAGAGAATACTTACAGATCATTGTTTATAGGCTAACTAGTCTATCATAACAATATAGAAAAGCAAAACATTAAAAGTTATATTATGTACTTAATATTAAAATTACAATAGATTTTAACATAAAAATACTAACCTGCATGATAATTAAGAACACCCCAGCGATCCCGATACCAGCTGCATGCGCTTGCACCCAACTGCCGAAGGAATCAGAACACCCAGTTTTATACGCTATGGAGACCGTGCAGTTGAATACTTGGACCACACCAGGAACGTATTGACAGCATGATACAGGCAATCCTGATGTTTCTTGAGTGCCCAGGGGTACTAGCCAATCGCTTGCGTTGACTACACCGCAGCATTCAAACTGAAAAATGGTTATTTGACATTGTTAGGTCTCAGTACCGAATCAATGGTATTAGAATATATGCCTATAGTGTTGTGTATTGATTGACTGAAATAATAAGACTTGGGATTAAAAAGCATTGCAAATGTGGTATTCCATTCCAAGAAAGGTTGTCATCTGCCTTTTAATTTCTGTAATGCAATAGATTTTGAATATTGAGACAAGATCTACAGTCGCCAAGTGATCAACATGTGTGTGACATTCATAAAAGATACAAATTCGTATCCTACCTCGAGATTTAATTTTTGTATTCATGTTAGTTTTATTATCGACTTAATTGGATTTATAAGTTGTCACTTAAGTATATCGCATTTAGTACTTAGTATAATTTACGAGACAATTTCATTGGAGGACTATTCATATTTCATAAGTATTTAATCACATTCACAGAAATATTTTTGATAAATAAATTAAGAAATTGGTGAAGTTGACTGGAAAAAAGAATTCACTATTGATATAACTAATCTATAACATAAGATGAATCTAACCCCCTATAAAGGTAATCGTGTGGCGACGAAGTAAGAATACAATATGTCACCATCCCATCTCACCCCATGGGTGTCCGTGAATATTATCTTTACGAAATAAAAAAAGAAGGAAAACTCGAAATAAAACCCTATACCAATCCGTCTGGCCAGCGTGGTATTAGTAGGCCAAGTACCTATCCCTCCGTCATGGGAGGAGAAGGCCCGTCCCTGCATTGGGACATTAATGGGCTGTTATGATGATGCTGATGACTTACAGCAAACAAATGAAGAAGTTTATTCTTTTGCAATAAAGTCTAGTTTTGAGGTACATAGGTACATTGTTTTCATGATGGAGTTGCATATTTTAAAAGTTACATAATAATAAGGCATATTTTTCTCAATGCTCACCTCACTCTGCACTTGATCCCATAACCTGGTAACCTCTATGCTCTTGTTAACGCCATACACATCCATGGTCGACATCAATTGCTGCTGTACTAACGCCACCGTGTTGCTCTTCAATGCGTAACCAGCAATGCATGCTGACAGTTGGAATACGAACATTAGGATCATTGCCCCCGCAAACTGAAAGTTTTAAGTTTATATTTTAATAATTTTGGAAATTATAAAAAATACAATTTATTATTAAAAAATAACAACCTTTAATAATTGTCCTGTTATGTCCTTGCATGACGGACTAAGAATACTGAATGAACATTAAAATCTAATCTCTTATGCCGTCTATAATATCTCTAGCTACCTAAGCTAAAAGTTTGCAAACCCTATTTGTTTCTGGCCACTGTCTGGCTTACATGGTGTATGTAGGTCAAACTCCCCTTCATTCACAAAAGAGCCTCTCCCTACTGGGAAACATTTTATGACCTGCTATGAGCGTTGATCTAATTTACAACCTGGAGAAAAGATTTTTCTTTAAGTGACCTCATTTGTACCTGTGTGAAAAACAACAAATATCTCTGTATAAAAAATCGGCATCTTATAAGCCGCTTATTATTGTTCTCAACCATTTTTATCAGGAAATAAATTCTGTGAATCACAAGATTAAGTATGTGCCTTCGTACGTGGAATCTATGTTAGGTACTCTAGATTAAGATCAGCTATAGAACAGATGTTTTGAAGCAACTTTATAACGTTTGAGGTTGTCAACTATGAGGTATTTAGTAATTATTACATTTCGAAGTTGACTCTACACCTACCCATTTTAAATTTAGCATTAGTTTTTTAACATTCTGTAGTTTATTAAGTGCAGTTTACAGTACCTACAGTGTACCTAATCTTGACGTTATATTGTTTAGTTAAATAGTAACCCAATCACTTGGAACGCTTTAGTAAAGCAGTAGAAAAACATGAGCCTCTACCTCATGCTATTTAACTAGGCAATGTACCTAAAACTTGTCCAGATTCTCTCTGCAAAAAAAATATCATTTGACCAGCGTGATGTTTTACAACGTAAGTTGTAAGTTTTTCACAACACTAGAGGAGGCCTATCACAGGCACCCCAATATATAAAGTATATCACAGTATCTCTAAGTCTCTAACCCTCATACCAGGTTAACCTGTATCTATCGCCAAAATGCCTAATAGTCTCTTTCACTAATTAAATGTTTGCAAAATCGTTCAATACTGACCATAAATATTATGATGTTCTATTTCTATCTAACTCAGATAGACACGTGGCTAATCATAGCGTTGTTTGTTTACATTACATGAATTGTTTCGTTACTTAAACTTTTTCTGATAAAAACACGTTGTTTTGATCATATGGACTGAAAAGTTTAAGAAAAGAACATGGTAGATGCATGTATTCACTAAACAAAAATATAAAAGAAGATTTTTATTAGCCTCCGACGTATTGATCTTAACTCTTTAGTTCCTGTAATTCCTATAATGACGAAAATCATCAACTTAGTCAAATGACGTCCTCTGTTGGACAAAGGCTTCCTAACGTTTCTATAGAAACGTTGGGAATATTATCCTATGACAGGAATATGAACCATTATTTTATTATAATAGATATGACGCAAAAATAGACTTACACGGATGTTTCTAAGAACAATGTGTATGTTTTCACAAAAAAAACGACAAGCCAATCCAATACCTACTAAAAGTCCGGCTTTGTTTTATATTCTTATCATCAACATTGTTATTGCAAAAAAGGGATATATTTATATAGGTAACTTTGTATTTGTTCCCAGAAAATATTTTAGCACGGAAGTAATAACTAGTAAGTGCCTTCGTAGATATTAACACCTTAGGTTGTTATTCTCTATTATCTAATCTCAGAAAAGAGACGTTTACTGAAATATATAGACGTAATATTAAAATCAAAATAATATAGCAAGTCTAAATTATAGTATTTACTCTTACTATCATTCAAGATTAACTGCCCTGCCAGGCAATTTATTACCACAAGTGACATTTCTCTGGGCGCCATGTCAGATAAAATGGCGAGAAAATAGGGCACCCGGCTACGTTTTATAACAGTAAACTACTAGGCTAATTCCGTGCACCTCGGACTAGATATGTGTCGAATAATTTGGAAATAGATACATAGTCTGACGAATAATGATGTAATTAAACTCGTGTATCTCCGCGATCGTGATAATTATGTTTACCTTCTATTATTATTGCGTCAGCGACGAAGAATACAGCTAAGTACTTGATGATGACAAAAGATGGCTGATTTTTTCGGGTCTAGTTTATAATATCGACAGGCACTACATCGATGGTCGCTACATCGCAAACGCTCCGTCGAAGGGTTACTGTATCGATAGTACCCTGAATCGATGGTAGGCTACATCGACAGTACCCAAAATCGACGGTATGCTACATCGACGGTACACTAAAACGACGGTACGCTACAATGACAGTACCCTACATCGATGGTCGCTACATCGAAAGTGCACCAAATCGATAGCACGCTGCATCGATTAACCAACCAAAGCCAGGTTTCATTATTTTTTATTATTCTAAGGCATTTTATTTATTATATTTTTTTAATATTCTACGATTTATTAAAATTAGGGAGGAATATTGTTATTTTTATTATTCTACGAAATTTTTGAACTACTCAAGCCAGAATTAAATAAAAAACACAGGACTTTTTAAAAGTTTTTACTTAATTACAATTTGTTGAATCTGTAAATTGCTTGATTTTAATGTAAGTACTAAGTACTATGGTGAAATAAACATATAATATTCGTATGTAACATTGATTTATAGTTCTTTTTTTAAACTTCTAAAATTAATTATTTTATTATTCTACGAAATTTTTAGTTGAAAATATTTTTTTTAATTGTGGCAATGGTAGACGTTGCCACAATTGAAGTTCTGAACAGAACTTTTACTGAATTTCAGGCAAGATTTTTCGTACTACCCTCATGAGTTTGTTAAATGGTTTTAAATCATTTTGTTGTCTGTCTTAGTGTTAATTACGAAAATGTACGAAATTAAATTAGCTACAACGCATGACAATAAGCAATGTTTAGTAATAAACGGTTACAAAATGGTGAAGAATAAAGTAAATAACGGAGTACACTACTGGTATTGTGTACAAAAATATACCGATGCAAAGTGTCGTAGTACTTGTATCAGTGTGGTCAGTGATTCTGAACACGTATTAAAGAAAAATATGACAGCTCATAATCATGCTCCACAACCTGGTAAGTAAAAAAATTAGTTATAGTATGATATAAAAATAGTAGACCAAGAATAATCATTTTAAAAACTAAATTAGAATAATTAACTTTCTACGTTTGTATGGAGTTGCGACTGGCATGCGTACCCTTAAAATATGATTTGATAGTGTGCGATAGGGATGACGCTCTACGAAGCCGAAATTGACCGATTGTCTCTTTCTACATGTCGACGGTCGTATTTACGGCAGGGTACTGTAAGTAGTTATATTGTACGGAGAAACACTCAGACCAAATCAAAGAGCCATGTTCTTACACACAAATATTTGATTTGTACGGGAATCGAAGCCTCGACCTCTGCATGACAGGCAAATACACTAACCTCCAAGCCAACGGGAGAGTCAATATTTAAAAAAAAATACTAATATTAATTCCATAGATAAATAAAATCTTTATTTAGAACTAGATGGTTAGTCCACTCAAAAAGATTACACACTGCCATAACTAAACGAACTTTTATCTACTTGTAGGTCTTATTGATGACCTGCGCCTTAGAGAAAATGTGAAGACAGAGTCCGATATAACCACTATGTAAAAACCATGTCAAATAATTAACCGCAACATAGAGATGGTGCCAACATCTAGTGCATGTGCTTTATCTAATAAAAATGCTTTAAGGCAGCTGGTAAAACGAGCCCGAGCAAAAAACAGACCACCAGAGCCACAAACCATAGATCAAATTCAAGTTCCAGACAATTTGAAGATGATGGATGACGAACCATTTTTAGTGTCAAATACTAGACTAAATAACGAAGGTTGCGTGCTTATTTTTAGTACAAAAAAAAACATACGGCTGCTAAAGGAATCACCGATATGGATAATGGACGGGACATTTCAGTGTTGCCCAGTTATATTTACCCAACTATATTCTATACATGGAATTGTTGGTGACGCCGGGTATAATAATAAAACTGTCCCTCTTGTATATGCTCTTTTAACCAGTAAATCTCAAGAGTGCTACACACATTTTTTGCAACAACTAAAATTCTACGCAGACTCTATTGGTGAATGTCTTTTAGCCCCTGAATTAGTTATGACAGATTTTGAAGTTGCAAATATTATATAAATGTTAAACTCAGTTAGGTCGGTCTTTATTGAGGCCACCCACAAATGCTGTCTTTTTCATTTGGGACAAAACGTTTGGTGAAGAGTACAGCAATATGGCTTGCAAAATAAGTATTTTGAAGATGCTAGTTTTGCTCTTAAGATACGCCAATTGATTGCTTTGGCATACTTGCCACCAAACGAAATTCCAAATGCATTTGAATTACTCAAAGACAAAGTTCTTTCTAAGGACAGCTGCACTGAAAGTATAATACACTGGTTTGAGACAACATAATATGTCAAAGGTAAACAGTCTTCGCGAACAGGTTTTGACAATAAAATAACTATATACACTACTCCTCCGCTCTTTCCCCCAGATTTATGGTCTGTTCACTACAATAACGAACATAATTTGCCAAGAACCCAAAATTCCGTAGAAGCGTGGCATAGGCGCTGGAATTCATTGCTCGATAATAAAAAGCTAGGTCTGTACTCTACTATTAAAGAGCTTAAAAAGGAGCAGATCTCGGTGAATATTGAAATTGAGCAGGCAGAAGCTGGAGCACAAGGTCCTTCCCCTAAAAAAAGAAATCGAGACAGTCAAAATACTATTTCACATTTTATTGAACAAAGAAACAGTATAACTGTCTTAAAGTTTCTTAAAGGGATTGCTAGTAATATTTATATTTAATTTTACACAAAACATTTTGTTTATCAGGGTTCATGTTGTTTTGGGTACTATACTTTTTCCTTTTTTATACCTACTTTTTTATAAGTGTTTTGATTAGAAACAAAAAAAAAATTACTCGTTAATTACATAATTATAATTAGAATGTTTTAAATCAATCGTTTTTGTTATTGTTAATTTTAGAAGTTTAAAAAAAGAACTATAAATCAATGTTACATACGAATATTATATGTTTATTTCACCATAGTGCTTAGTAGGTACTTAAATTAAAATAAGCAATTTACAGATTCAACAAATTGTAATTAAGTAAAAACTTTTAAAAAGTCCTGTGTTTTTTATTTAATTCTGGCTTGAGATTTACTGGTTAAAAGAGCATATACAAGAGGGACCGTTTTATTATTATACCCGGCGTCACCAACAATTCCATGTATAGAATATAGTTGGGTAAATATAACTGGGCAACACTGAAATGTCCCGTCCATTATCCATATCGGTGATTCCTTTAGCAGCCGTATGTTTTTTTTGTACTAAAAATAAGCACGCAACCTTCGTTATTTAGTCTAGTATTTGACACTAAAAATGGTTCGTCATCCATCATCTTCAAATTGTCTGGAACTTGAATTTGATCTATGGTTTGTGGCTCTGGTGGTCTGTTTTTTGCTCGGGCTCGTTTTACCAGCTGCCTTAAAGCATTTTTATTAGATAAAGCACATGCACTAGATGTTGGCACCATCTCTATGTTGCGGTTAATTATTTGACATGGTTTTTACATAGTGGTTATATCGGACTCTGTCTTCACATTTTCTCTAAGGCGCAGGTCATCAATAAGACCTACAAGTAGATAAAAGTTCGTTTAGTTATGGCAGTGTGTAATCTTTTTGAGTGGACTAACCATCTAGTTCTAAATAAAGATTTTATTTATCTATGGAATTAATATTAGTATTTTTTTTTAAATATTGACTCTCCCGTTGGCTTGGAGGTTAGTGTATTTGCCTGTCATGCAGAGGTCGAGGCTTCGATTCCCGTACAAATCAAATATTTGTGTGTAAGAACATGGCTCTTTGATTTGGTCTGAGTGTTTCTCCGTACAATATAACTACTTACAGTACCCTGCCGTAAATACGACCGTCGACATGTAGAAAGAGACAATCGGTCAATTTCGGCTTCGTAGAGCGTCATCCCTATCGCACACTATCAAATCATATTTTAAGGGTACGCATGCCAGTCGCAACTCCATACAAACGTAGAAAGTTAATTATTCTAATTTAGTTTTTAAAATGATTATTCTTGGTCTACTATTTTTATATCATACTATAACTAATTTTTTTACTTACCAGGTTGTGGAGCATGATTATGAGCTGTCATATTTTTCTTTAATACGTGTTCAGAATCACTGACCACACTGATACAAGTACTACGACACTTTGCATCGGTATATTTTTGTACACAATACCAGTAGTGTACTCCGTTATTTACTTTATTCTTCACCATTTTGTAACCGTTTATTACTAAACATTGCTTATTGTCATGCGTTGTAGCTAATTTAATTTCGTACATTTTCGTAATTAACACTAAGACAGACAACAAAATGATTTAAAACCATTTAACAAACTCATGAGGGTAGTACGAAAAATCTTGCCTGAAATTCAGTAAAAGTTCTGTTCAGAACTTCAATTGTGGCAACGTCTACCATTGCCACAATTAAAAAAAATATTTTCAACTAAAAATTTCGTAGAATAATAAAATAATTAATTTTAGAAGTTTAAAAAAAGAACTATAAATCAATGTTACATACGAATATTATATGTTTATTTCACCATAGTACTTAGTACTTACATTAAAATCAAGCAATTTACAGATTCAACAAATTGTAATTAAGTAAAAACTTTTAAAAAGTCCTGTGTTTTTTATTTAATTCTGGCTTGAGTAGTTCAAAAATTTCGTAGAATAATAAAAATAACAATATTCCTCCCTAATTTTAATAAATCGTAGAATATTAAAAAAATATAATAAATAAAATGCCTTAGAATAATAAAAAATAATGAAACCTGGCTTTGGTTGGTTAATCGATGCAGCGTGCTATCGATTTGGTGCACTTTCGATGTAGCGACCATCGATGTAGGGTACTGTCATTGTAGCGTACCGTCGTTTTAGTGTACCGTCGATGTAGCATACCGTCGATTTTGGGTACTGTCGATGTAGCCTACCATCGATTCAGGGTACTATCGATACAGTAACCCTTCGACGGAGCGTTTGCGATGTAGCGACCATCGATGTAGTGCCTGTCGATATTATAAACTAGACCCAATAAACGGGTCCAGTTATAAACGATATTATAAACTGGACCCGTTTATTGGGTCTAGTTTATAATATCGACAGGCACTACATCGATGGTCGCTACATCGCAAACGCTCCGTCGAAGGGTTACTGTATCGATAGTACCCTGAATCGATGGTAGGCTACATCGACAGTACCCAAAATCGACGGTATGCTACATCGACGGTACACTAAAACGACGGTACGCTACAATGACAGTACCCTACATCGATGGTCGCTACATCGAAAGTGCACCAAATCGATAGCACGCTGCATCGATTAACCAACCAAAGCCAGGTTTCATTATTTTTTATTATTCTAAGGCATTTTATTTATTATATTTTTTTAATATTCTACGATTTATTAAAATTAGGGAGGAATATTGTTATTTTTATTATTCTACGAAATTTTTGAACTACTCAAGCCAGAATTAAATAAAAAACACAGGACTTTTTAAAAGTTTTTACTTAATTACAATTTGTTGAATCTGTAAATTGCTTGATTTTAATGTAAGTACTAAGTACTATGGTGAAATAAACATATAATATTCGTATGTAACATTGATTTATAGTTCTTTTTTTAAACTTCTAAAATTAATTATTTTATTATTCTACGAAATTTTTAGTTGAAAATATTTTTTTTAATTGTGGCAATGGTAGACGTTGCCACAATTGAAGTTCTGAACAGAACTTTTACTGAATTTCAGGCAAGATTTTTCGTACTACCCTCATGAGTTTGTTAAATGGTTTTAAATCATTTTGTTGTCTGTCTTAGTGTTAATTACGAAAATGTACGAAATTAAATTAGCTACAACGCATGACAATAAGCAATGTTTAGTAATAAACGGTTACAAAATGGTGAAGAATAAAGTAAATAACGGAGTACACTACTGGTATTGTGTACAAAAATATACCGATGCAAAGTGTCGTAGTACTTGTATCAGTGTGGTCAGTGATTCTGAACACGTATTAAAGAAAAATATGACAGCTCATAATCATGCTCCACAACCTGGTAAGTAAAAAAATTAGTTATAGTATGATATAAAAATAGTAGACCAAGAATAATCATTTTAAAAACTAAATTAGAATAATTAACTTTCTACGTTTGTATGGAGTTGCGACTGGCATGCGTACCCTTAAAATATGATTTGATAGTGTGCGATAGGGATGACGCTCTACGAAGCCGAAATTGACCGATTGTCTCTTTCTACATGTCGACGGTCGTATTTACGGCAGGGTACTGTAAGTAGTTATATTGTACGGAGAAACACTCAGACCAAATCAAAGAGCCATGTTCTTACACACAAATATTTGATTTGTACGGGAATCGAAGCCTCGACCTCTGCATGACAGGCAAATACACTAACCTCCAAGCCAACGGGAGAGTCAATATTTAAAAAAAAATACTAATATTAATTCCATAGATAAATAAAATCTTTATTTAGAACTAGATGGTTAGTCCACTCAAAAAGATTACACACTGCCATAACTAAACGAACTTTTATCTACTTGTAGGTCTTATTGATGACCTGCGCCTTAGAGAAAATGTGAAGACAGAGTCCGATATAACCACTATGTAAAAACCATGTCAAATAATTAACCGCAACATAGAGATGGTGCCAACATCTAGTGCATGTGCTTTATCTAATAAAAATGCTTTAAGGCAGCTGGTAAAACGAGCCCGAGCAAAAAACAGACCACCAGAGCCACAAACCATAGATCAAATTCAAGTTCCAGACAATTTGAAGATGATGGATGACGAACCATTTTTAGTGTCAAATACTAGACTAAATAACGAAGGTTGCGTGCTTATTTTTAGTACAAAAAAAAACATACGGCTGCTAAAGGAATCACCGATATGGATAATGGACGGGACATTTCAGTGTTGCCCAGTTATATTTACCCAACTATATTCTATACATGGAATTGTTGGTGACGCCGGGTATAATAATAAAACTGTCCCTCTTGTATATGCTCTTTTAACCAGTAAATCTCAAGAGTGCTACACACATTTTTTGCAACAACTAAAATTCTACGCAGACTCTATTGGTGAATGTCTTTTAGCCCCTGAATTAGTTATGACAGATTTTGAAGTTGCAAATATTATATAAATGTTAAACTCAGTTAGGTCGGTCTTTATTGAGGCCACCCACAAATGCTGTCTTTTTCATTTGGGACAAAACGTTTGGCGAAGAGTACAGCAATATGGCTTGCAAAATAAGTATTTTGAAGATGCTAGTTTTGCTCTTAAGATACGCCAATTGATTGCTTTGGCATACTTGCCACCAAACGAAATTCCAAATGCATTTGAATTACTCAAAGACAAAGTTCTTTCTAAGGACAGCTGCACTGAAAGTATAATACACTGGTTTGAGACAACATAATATGTCAAAGGTAAACAGTCTTCGCGAACAGGTTTTGACAATAAAATAACTATATACACTACTCCTCCGCTCTTTCCCCCAGATTTATGGTCTGTTCACTACAATAACGAACATAATTTGCCAAGAACCCAAAATTCCGTAGAAGCGTGGCATAGGCGCTGGAATTCATTGCTCGATAATAAAAAGCTAGGTCTGTACTCTACTATTAAAGAGCTTAAAAAGGAGCAGATCTCGGTGAATATTGAAATTGAGCAGGCAGAAGCTGGAGCACAAGGTCCTTCCCCTAAAAAAAGAAATCGAGACAGTCAAAATACTATTTCACATTTTATTGAACAAAGAAACAGTATAACTGTCTTAAAGTTTCTTAAAGGGATTGCTAGTAATATTTATATTTAATTTTACACAAAACATTTTGTTTATCAGGGTTCATGTTGTTTTGGGTACTATACTTTTTCCTTTTTTATACCTACTTTTTTATAAGTGTTTTGATTAGAAACAAAAAAAAAATTACTCGTTAATTACATAATTATAATTAGAATGTTTTAAATCAATCGTTTTTGTTATTGTTAATTTTAGAAGTTTAAAAAAAGAACTATAAATCAATGTTACATACGAATATTATATGTTTATTTCACCATAGTGCTTAGTAGGTACTTAAATTAAAATAAGCAATTTACAGATTCAACAAATTGTAATTAAGTAAAAACTTTTAAAAAGTCCTGTGTTTTTTATTTAATTCTGGCTTGAGATTTACTGGTTAAAAGAGCATATACAAGAGGGACCGTTTTATTATTATACCCGGCGTCACCAACAATTCCATGTATAGAATATAGTTGGGTAAATATAACTGGGCAACACTGAAATGTCCCGTCCATTATCCATATCGGTGATTCCTTTAGCAGCCGTATGTTTTTTTTGTACTAAAAATAAGCACGCAACCTTCGTTATTTAGTCTAGTATTTGACACTAAAAATGGTTCGTCATCCATCATCTTCAAATTGTCTGGAACTTGAATTTGATCTATGGTTTGTGGCTCTGGTGGTCTGTTTTTTGCTCGGGCTCGTTTTACCAGCTGCCTTAAAGCATTTTTATTAGATAAAGCACATGCACTAGATGTTGGCACCATCTCTATGTTGCGGTTAATTATTTGACATGGTTTTTACATAGTGGTTATATCGGACTCTGTCTTCACATTTTCTCTAAGGCGCAGGTCATCAATAAGACCTACAAGTAGATAAAAGTTCGTTTAGTTATGGCAGTGTGTAATCTTTTTGAGTGGACTAACCATCTAGTTCTAAATAAAGATTTTATTTATCTATGGAATTAATATTAGTATTTTTTTTTAAATATTGACTCTCCCGTTGGCTTGGAGGTTAGTGTATTTGCCTGTCATGCAGAGGTCGAGGCTTCGATTCCCGTACAAATCAAATATTTGTGTGTAAGAACATGGCTCTTTGATTTGGTCTGAGTGTTTCTCCGTACAATATAACTACTTACAGTACCCTGCCGTAAATACGACCGTCGACATGTAGAAAGAGACAATCGGTCAATTTCGGCTTCGTAGAGCGTCATCCCTATCGCACACTATCAAATCATATTTTAAGGGTACGCATGCCAGTCGCAACTCCATACAAACGTAGAAAGTTAATTATTCTAATTTAGTTTTTAAAATGATTATTCTTGGTCTACTATTTTTATATCATACTATAACTAATTTTTTTACTTACCAGGTTGTGGAGCATGATTATGAGCTGTCATATTTTTCTTTAATACGTGTTCAGAATCACTGACCACACTGATACAAGTACTACGACACTTTGCATCGGTATATTTTTGTACACAATACCAGTAGTGTACTCCGTTATTTACTTTATTCTTCACCATTTTGTAACCGTTTATTACTAAACATTGCTTATTGTCATGCGTTGTAGCTAATTTAATTTCGTACATTTTCGTAATTAACACTAAGACAGACAACAAAATGATTTAAAACCATTTAACAAACTCATGAGGGTAGTACGAAAAATCTTGCCTGAAATTCAGTAAAAGTTCTGTTCAGAACTTCAATTGTGGCAACGTCTACCATTGCCACAATTAAAAAAAATATTTTCAACTAAAAATTTCGTAGAATAATAAAATAATTAATTTTAGAAGTTTAAAAAAAGAACTATAAATCAATGTTACATACGAATATTATATGTTTATTTCACCATAGTACTTAGTACTTACATTAAAATCAAGCAATTTACAGATTCAACAAATTGTAATTAAGTAAAAACTTTTAAAAAGTCCTGTGTTTTTTATTTAATTCTGGCTTGAGTAGTTCAAAAATTTCGTAGAATAATAAAAATAACAATATTCCTACCTAATTTTAATAAATCGTAGAATATTAAAAAAATATAATAAATAAAATGCCTTAGAATAATAAAAAATAATGAAACCTGGCTTTGGTTGGTTAATCGATGCAGCGTGCTATCGATTTGGTGCACTTTCGATGTAGCGACCATCGATGTAGGGTACTGTCATTGTAGCGTACCGTCGTTTTAGTGTACCGTCGATGTAGCATACCGTCGATTTTGGGTACTGTCGATGTAGCGTACCATCGATTCAGGGTACTATCGATACAGTAACCCTTCGATGGAGCGTTTGCGATGTAGCGACCATCGATGTAGTGCCTGTCGATATTATAAACTGGACCCGATTTTTTCTTTAAAAAAAATTAAATGTTATGCCGCCTCTCCTACATAAATATTTGAAAATGGATCAGTACCTACTAAGTACGTGTCTAATTTGACGGTCATTTAGCTAATAACCTACGTAATTATAGATCTCAAAATCAGGTCACTTAGTGATAATAGGTAGATGTTTTCTCGGCCTACTAGTTATTCAATTGTTTTTCATTCTTAAATAACAACGCACAACTGCTTGACACTGCTGTAGTATTCTTAGTCGGTCACTATAATCACAAGGAATCAACAAGAAGTCAACTACCACTTTCTGGAGGAATGATTGCTGCAGTTACAGATGTAGGTACCTAATATATTCACTATGGTTTGTGAAAGAGGAGCAGTTTAAATGTCCTACCTTTCCTCTTCCAGTCCCGTTAAATACCCCTTCCAATTCTCAAGGTTGTTCGCGCTGCCGTTTTATCCCTCTGGTCTTGGTGATCACTTACTAATCACACTCTTTCTCAAGGTGAATACGGGCAGTCACTATACGCGTTAATGTAATCCGTCAAAACGCAAATTAGGTAGGTACTATGTCACGTAAAGATAATAAAAATTTTATACTTACAATCATGTTCATTAAGTAATTTTCCATGAACGCTCCATAAAACCCGAAGAAAGATATCAGGAATATGATAACACCAGTCGCAATACAAAATGCTGGTAAAGAAAAGAATCTCTCAGAGAGAAACGCATGGTATCCATTGTAGGCAGATTGCACTGAAGCGCCGACTGACAAAATTATAATGCCTGTTATCTGTAAATATTACATACGAATCTAAGAATGCTAATTATTTACAAAGAAAACACTAACTAAATATAAGAAGACGTATAATCACTTACCAAAAACAGAAAATTGACCGTCACTAAAATGTACTTCACAGTTGTAAACAGTTTCGACCACATTTTCTTTATAATTTATTCAAATAGCTACGTAGACACTCGCGTGACAGCCTCCACAGACGTAGTTTTAACTGGCTACAGATATTTTTATCACTATAGGTACGTACTTAATCTTGATAAGGAAAACTAGCTGATTTATCAGAAATGCACGTCGTTCACTCTCAAACACAAAAGATGTAACTGAGCTCAGAACTATTCAAACAGTATTTATTTCAATCTCTTCTATGTTACAGATTATTTTCAAATCAATTTCTTCATTTTTAAGGTGATTTTTTTCTTGTAGTTAATCTATTTAGTTATAGGTTGTTAGAGCACAATAGCTTCGCACGTAATTTACAGTTAATATGACAAAATGTGTTAATTTTAAACCGGCTCTATAGTCGTAACCGTACCAATGTTACAGTGTACCTGTAGGTGGGCGATAAGAAAACGTACGTCGTTATTACACAGTTTAAAATAATTTCTAGTTGTAGATAAAATATTTCAATAAATTAAATGTTTTCGAGTTACAGTTTTAAAAATCGAATTGACTTAGTAGTTTTTTTTTTAATTTTTTTTATTTGGTGACGGACTAAGATTATAAAATGTTACCACCTCTTTCCCTGTTTTTATGAGGAGAATTTCAACAATACTTTAGTTGGTGTGTACTAAATAGGAAATTAATACAAATACTCATCTGTTACCTACTTTAATACTATTGCTCTTCTAGAATTTTGTCAATACCAATCAAAAGATGGGAAACAAACCCTAGGTATACCAATTCACACATGGCAGCTACTTAGTAATTTATTACTAATAATGTAAGGAGAACGCCTATTGCTGCTGTTAGGATAAGTTTTATTATATTCATGGGTTGCTATAAAGGAGCATAGATTAAAACAAAACAATGTAAGTATTTACATTTATATTTATTTAAATTAAACGAACACAATTAAATAAAACAATAAACAACGGTTTAAAAGAGTGTTAGAAAAACCGTAGGTAAATAAAACTCTTCCCGTGATGATATCGTCGTTAATATTAACAAATAAAAGTAAGGAAACAATAATACTGTACTTAATAACATATATTTCATTTTATTATCGTCTAAAAATAATTACAAATTACTGTATTTAATAAGGTAGAAATGTTTCTACCTAAACTCAGCAGGAACTTTAGGACTCCAATTCAACTATTTCAAACTTCGACCTCCATGCTAAATAGCCACCATAAACGATAAATATTACCTGAAAAAAAAAACTCCTATTAATACCTGAAAAAAAATAATAAAGAAATCTGAAAATTACTTCAATAATTTGGTATTCATCTCAAAACATATTATGAAGTTACTGCCATCCAAGTAAACGAACTTTCTTAATATTAGGATAAATGGTTTAAGAGTAAGTAGGTTTTTATGTTCCAATTAATTACGTAGAAGTCATTAAAATTACTGGCTACTAAATAAATAATCCTCACACATTTACACATCGCCACCTAGTCCCAAACTAAGCAAAGCTAGTACTATGGGTACTAGACAACGGATAAACATAGGTACTTGAATACTTTTTTTGTAAATACATACATATTTTACATAGAAAACACTCAGACCAATGCAAACAATCATGTTCATGCACACAAAGATTTGCATTGAGCGGGAATCGAACCCGAGACCTCTGCGTAGTAGCCATGTAATATACCGACTGCGCCACAGAGGTCGTCATACTAATACTAGGCTACTAAAATATATAATCAACAGGTGGATGCTGTGAGTTCTCAGATAATAAATAGGTACGAGTAAGACCGTGAGTCAGGCACAGCTACAATATCTTATCGCCGAAATTAATAACAAGTTTGTATGAAAATTGAAAGTAGGTAACAAATAACCTATATTATATTATACAATTCATATTATAAGAAACTAAGAATGCCATCTGAAGTAGGTATTATAGAAGCAAATAAGTTAGTTTAGGACAAGACGCAAGGGCTCTGCCAGTTCCCCAAGCACGCGATGAAGGAGTGCCGCTGAGGACTTTTAGTGGATGCACTAGGGGTTTACACCTGAGAGCCTCACCTACCCCTCCCGTCCCCCGACGAGAGGGGATGCGTAGACATTTTTCCCCAGCGTAACCAAAAAAAAAAAGATCAAGTAAAAGTATCTAACCGCGGTCTGCGGAAGAATCATGGTTTGCATCTGGTCTACGAGTAATAGGAGTCATAAGTCAATAGGAGTCTGATAGACACCTCCGCCCTCCCCGGGAACTCCATAAGGATTTGTCTCAGTAAAAAAAGGCCAGTAAAAGTATTGAAGAATTATACAAAAGATCCTTAACGTAAACTTTAAGGCTTGGGAAAAGAAAGCGCTAACCCATTACAAATAACTGTAACTATTAGTTAATCCCATAGAGAACTATTTATTGTTTGTGTAACACAAATTATTCTCTTGCACTGTTCATTTCAAGAGCAAAATTTTTGTTTGTAAAAGTGTCTCTTAAACATCATGGCATGATCCGTAGCTGCTCTACAGTGTGTGCCTTTTCTTAGGAAACTACAAACAAGTGAGGACTGTTTAAGATCCTTCCTGAATCATAAATTATTATTGCCCGCTAATGACGACTAAGATTCATGAATAATCTTTGTCCTGCCCAATCATGACCCATGGAAAGTTGAACACCATATTCATTAAGGAAAGTTTCCAATAATATCAAAAACTAGCTGACCCGTGCCCACTTCGTTGGGCGGCAAAAAAACGCGTCCCTTTTTTAAACATATTTCATTACTGCTCCACTCCTATTAGTAATAGCGTGATACTATATAGCCTATGACACTCCCCGATTAATGGACAACACAAAAAGAAATTTTAAAATCGGTTCAGTAAATCCAGAGATTACCCTCTACAACGTCACTAACAAACAAACACACAAACTTTACCTCTTTATAATATTAGTATAGATAACTGACCTGTAAGCAAGTAACAACGACTGCGCTAACAGCAACGATATAGGCTTGTTGCGCTAAACTTTCAGCTAAAACACTGGCACATCCAATAGAGTGAGCGTTCGCTGTGTTACAGTAAAACGGCGATATAGTTCCTATGTTTATGTAGCAGCAGCTGACCGGGATCAGGTTTGATATCCAGTCGAAACGACCGGCTACGCCACAGCACTCGTACTAGAAACAATAACGATTTTTATTGGGTATTAAAACATTGAGTTATTCGCAAAATTTGAGTTCTAAGGAGTAAATGCAATATCTAGTTTGTTGATATTTGTTTCAGGAATTAATGAAAAAGGTTTGTGTTTAAAACTACATTGCCAATTCAACACACCAGCATAATACCGTCTTCATGGACATAGGCCTCCTCCAAAAGTTTCCACTGTCGTCATTTATCAGTCGCCCGCTATTTTTATTCAATCCTTGATCCCTTGCAGATACATGAACGGGTAGATCTTAGGATCTACAGGTACGTTCTTCCGTTATTCGGCCAATATTCCCGAACATCTCTACTACTACTGGAACTTTGGCTATAGGCATTTCTGCATTATTCATCATAACACGTAACCCATTAATGTCCCACTGCAGGGACGGGTCTCCTCCCGTGACGGAGGGATACTTGGCCTACTAATACCACGCTGGCCAGACGAATTGGTATAGGGTTTAATTTCAAGTTTTCTTTCTTTTTATTTCGTAAATATTCACGGATAGTCTCCTAGTCGGTTTTTACGACACCCATGGGATGAGATGGGGTGGTGACGTAAGTATTGTATTCTTACTCCGTCACCACACGGAGATCTGCATTATTAAACGAAAGTAATTAATACAGAACAAATAATACACACATTTCTTTGCAAATTATCCCACATCGCCGTCACCTCAACTCTGTCGCCGTAAAGCTGAAGACTCTGCACCATGGAGGTCCTTATCTCCGTTTCCGCATCGTTGTATAACGCAAAAGCGCTTATTATTATACTTATCTCGAACACGAGTACAACCAAAAGTACGGCTAGATACTGTAAGAAAAATGTGTTTGTGTTATATTGCAAAATAATCTTAAAAATAAATTAGATTCTATAAAATGAAATTTCTTTAGGGTCAATTTATACTGAGACAGAGTCGAAACGAATCGAAGCGTTAATCCAAAACTCAAAATATACACATTACTTCGGAGATTTTAAAAATGATGACGCGCATTCTTCCGAATTCGCGCGTCTGCGCCTGTCAAACGCTGATTAGTTTCGCGCACAATCTTAGAAGTAATGTGTGCATTATTGTGGAATATTGTGGATTTATGGTTGAATTTGATATGTTCAGTTTTGGATTGTCGCTTCGATGCACTTGGACTATGCTGTAGTATAAATTGACCCTTATTACTTACAACACAATAACATCAAAGTTGTAACTTGTTGACGTCAATTTGAGTAGGTACAGTTTCTTTTTATAAAAATTGTCTAACAGGCGTAGACCACGCCTGTTTCTGCATGTTTTTAAACGCGCTACCTCGTGGACGCCAGCCGCTACTGCGACCGTCGTACCACCGAGGCAGTCGGAAACAGATATGTTTAGACTAATGATGATACCTACCTAGACCTACCAATTACTAGCTACATAAAATTAGCTTACCCCCACAATAACGTAGAACTGTTGTGATACAGCACCATAGAATCCAAGTATTGATCCAAGTAAAATTATAATTCCTGTTGCTATCGTGAACTTGGTTACCCTGAAGAATCTTTGTGTAATCAGCTCTTCATACTCCGAATATTGTACCACAACGATAATGCCAATAAGTAGTAATAGAAATCCTGTAAGCTGCAACAAAAAAGTTTGCAAATTGTTGAATAACTACTTGGTCATATTTTGAAGATATGGATTAAGTACACTGTTAAGTTTTATCTATGGGGAACGCTCCAGGGATGAGAGAGATTTATTTACCTTAGCACAATTTAAATACAACATCAAAGCATCGTCATAATTCATTTTAAATTTGCGCTGCTCTGATAGTTATGATAAATGATTTACTGGATATAAAAAGCACTATTATACAGAAGACCTCACATCCTGCCTGGTTAACGAGCATTTTTCCCTATTCTAAGTATAGTTAACGTAATACAAAAAGACCTATCTAATTCATCTATGTGCAAATGAATTACCTACTCCAGAAAGCTTGATAGAAAAAAAAAACAAGAAAAACTCACTTCTTTAATACTCAAATAATGTCATGTGCTCTTGAAACAAGGAGCTGTCAATACTTGTGACTATTAAGTAGGTACTTCAATTTCAAAACACCCTATATTCATGTAAGATAATCCATGCACTCACCAGAAAGACCCCATTCACTGCTGCTAATGAATACCTTACTGATTTTAACACTTTTGGTATCCTAAACTTAAAATTCATGGCCATCATTTTTAAGTAAAATTAAACATATGTAGGTACAAGAATATGACTGTATATGTATAAGTCTTGAATAAATGATATATTGACTGAAAATAAGATCATTTATCAGTTGAAATCGAATCAATATCTCTGTTATCTATACACACTATCTTTAATCTCCGTACTCATGTTTTATATTCAATAGTATTATTTTTACTTTAAAAATAAAAATTAACGTAGGTAGGTATACCTATATTGGCATTACACTGTATAATAGCTAGAGAAATCTAGTTGCAACCATCAAGAGTCAGGATCAATTTACACGACTACTCCAACAAATAAATAACATTAATCATGATGTTTGTTATGTTTTTAATCCAATTAATGTGATTCCTACGCATATGATAGATACTGTACTTATACCCATCATAAGTTTAAGGATAGTAGTCATAGCTAAGAATAAAGTACTAAAGTAATAGTAGTTTGGTCATTGAGGTAATATGTAGTACATATTACCTCAATGAGTTTGGTGCTATTTATAAAAAAGTGCCTAAAGAAATTTGAAAAAACTGTATTAGGGAAAATTACTGCCAGGCTCAAGCAAGATAATCATAAAAAGTTGCATCCGAAAATAACCCGAACCCGCAATCTTGCACTGCTGCCGCATATACCTACAACCGCTATGTTCACCGAGGCAGTTATTACAGGAGTTAGGTAAAATGTGAAGAAGTAAATGAAAGACTGGCCGGCATGACCCAGGTGGCAGAAAACAGGAGAACAAGTACAAATACTTTACAGGGTCACTTTATAAAAATAAAGATTTTTGTCTTTTGATTGTGATGAAAAATGAAAATGCGCCGCGCCGGTAATGTAGGTAATGTTCAAGTTTTACAAGTTACGGTAAATGTTTACGGACTTATTTAATAGATGGCGTTAGTGTCTCTTGCTCTGTAACAGCTCTGTCTATAGGAATTATGGGAAATGATAAGATAGAGGTAATATTGGTAATCTAACAGAATTTGAATTATTAATAAATACTTTACGTTATTTGAATTATCGGGAACAACAGATCTGTTGATTATTTTGTTTTTAATATGAGTATAAAAATACTATAGCAAACATAATAGATATACCTATTTAAAATACGTAATGAACATTTATTGAAGTGAAACATGAAGTCAAGGTTAAACAGCTACAGCTAGTATATTAAATAGTAACAAAAAAATTTTTTTTCTGTATTTATAAACTACCTAAAACCAACAACTACGGTTTATTTTAATAATCATAAAAGGTAAATCAAGATTAGGTTCTCTCTATTAGGAATAAATATATTCCTAATAGGTAATATAAGTTAATCAATTAAATGATAATAAACAAAATATTAATCTTCGTTTAGATTACAGAGAAGAGAAATGGTTACAAAGAATACTTTGGTAGTTTTTCTTTAAATACTACTAGGCGAAACCAAGAAAAAACTACCAAGCAAATAGTAGCGTTTTATTATCGTAGCTCGCCACACACACAGGCATAGATAAGAATATGTACTAACGTACACACAGGTACTTGCTAAAATTTGTTTGTGTCGGACGTCTGTTGCTTCGCTATTCTAAAAAATACGCATTTAAAATCAAAAGATAAATTTTGGCGGTAAGAGTAATTTATTTACTTATATTGGAAATGTATATGTCATTTGTTCGTCAAATTAATATTATCAGTGCAACAATAATGTGTGTGAATCCGTAATTCTGTTGTCTGCCTAGTGTCAACAACAACCCCAATCGATGTTTACCTCGTAGGAAAGTGCGTGTAAAAAATATTGAATTTGTTGTGTTTGTTCCAGGTTTAAATCAGTTTATTTAGACTAAACAAGATTTAAAAATGGCACTCGGAGGAGGGATGTCTTGTGTTAAATATCTATTGTTTTGTTTCAATCTTTTGTTCGCGGTAAGTTTTCTTTATTGTAATCTATTTACAGGTATCTATTATGTTATAAATAAATTTATTTATCAGAAGGCTTTGTTCATTTGTTAGTTGTTTCATTTAAATATAGTTTTTTTCTAAGAAATATACGTTAGTCTTAGTATTACTGTTATGTGGGTAATTTGCGCGTGACTCACATAATGCATTGCAACAGTACCAACGAGGAAAACTTTGATTGAAATTAAATAAATTTAGCTTACAATCTAAACTGATTTATGAACATTATGCCAGAAAAAGAACGACCATATGTTGCGTATTTTTTAAGTATTCTTATTGCGAATAACTGGACCAAAATAATAGAAAAATTAAAAACTAAAAAAACGAGGGCAATGACATAGTTACTACCTGTCTTTCAAAGAGGATTAATACCAAGGTAGTGATAAAAAAAAACATGTACTTAAGCTTTGTGTATTTAAAAACTAACTGAACTTACTTATTTGTCTACCAACCCTTAATTTTTAATAAATCCCAGTGGAAAGGAGAAAGATAAAAGAGAAAACCTTTTTCTACAAAAACCAGTAGGACTTGGTACCTATACCTATAGTTATTTTGGTTCAGGTTTTAATTTTCTTCTAGTTGTGTTTTGCTTGTTAAATCACTCCTGATTTACTTAGACTATGGGAGGTGAATACATACCTATTCTTATCACCTGGTACTCTCCCTGCAGACAATTTTTAATTATACTTCACCTTAATTCATTACATTAATTAATTTACTAAAGAAAACCTCCCTATTTGTTTATTTATTAGCTTTTAAACATATATTACCTTTTTTTAGATAACGGGATTAATAATCCTAATCGTGGGCATTAAATCGGAAATCAACTCGTCTCCATACATTGACCTGACGGACTCCAATTTCTACACATCGGGTCCAATTGTCCTGATTATTGTTGGAGTAATTGTGTTCATTGTTGCCTTCTTCGGTTGCTGTGGTGCTGTGAAAGAAAATCACTGCATGATAGTTACAGTAAGTCCTTTTGATATTATACTTTTTTTTTTATTGTAGCAATTATTTTGAATGATGAAACTGAGGACTGTTTACAATGGCCAACTACTTACTATCTGTAACTGTAATGTATCATTACAGAATTGTGTGTGCATCAGTGATAATGATTCTTTTTAATTGAATTAAAAAAAAAAGGATGTTCTCAATTCAATTGTTATTTTTTTAAATTCTTTATTTAAACTATACACCCAGGTTAAGCCGAGTTCTGTGGCGTGTGTTGGTAGAGGCCTATGTCCAGGCTAGTTGACTGAAGCCGGCTTGTGATAGTGAATATTGTTTTTACTCAACCTAAACTGCATAGTTAACAAAAACCTAAACTCACTGTTTAAGTTATTGTTCCATTAAGTTAAATAAGTTTTGTAACCAAATATTTAACCAATAGGAAACAAAACCAGGGTTTAAAAAATTAGTTCATGACAATTTAAAAAAAATTTACTTTTACTACTTTTGGAATACTAGTATTCAGATGACATATTTAGTGTTCTGCTGTAATTCCAAAGAATTAAAAAGGTGTTCAGCGACTTAAGGGGCTAACTGTACATTGTACATTAATAACAAGTAATAACTATAGAATAACACAATATTAGACATTGCATTACCAAGTTTAAGTAATGGGCGATTTTCTACCTTTGTTATCGTTAGGCTCGTATTTAACATGAGTTTTGCTATACGCGCTTAAAATGTAAATAATGTTGTTAGTTATTTGGTTCAACTCACAAACCTACAGTTTTGTTATTCAAATACCTTCTTTAACTGTTTATTGTGATTCGTATCAGTCAATGAACAGCCACTGCTGGATATATATGTCTCCTCCAAATGTTTTCACATTGCGCGGTAAAGGACCACCTTGTATTTATTGTAATGTAATTTACATTATTACCAGAAATATTTATTATTTGTTTACGTTTCTATTTGGTGCGCTTTTAAAAGTTAATTTCGTATTCTATAAGGTACCTACCTATACAATACAGTTAAGTCGTACCTGCATAGCACGCAAATGAAAACAGTTTCAATTAAAAAAAAAAACTTTGATAACAAAGGGTAACTAGAAATAAATAGTCACGTCTGAATAGCTTTATCGACATCAATTAATAGATAGATATTAGTTAGTGATCCATAACATCGCATTAGTAGGTGTAGAGTGTTCCATAAACGTAACGCGATACTTTCCGTTCAACGGTTTATCTGTCTCCAATGCCAGGAAATCGATATTGAAGCACTGAACTGCAAGATTTTGTAGTATGTTACCCGCTTGAGGTGAATTGTGTGTGTGTGGATTTGACACACAAATTTTGTAGTACGTTACCCGCTTGAGGTGAATTGTGTGTGTGTGGAATTGACACACAAATTTAGTCTCCTTAGTTATTGTTAAATAACTGTTTAAAGATGGTCCCGTTTGTACAATCTATGAATATTCTATATTGCGTTATGCAACATAGCAACATATAATACACATTATTTTGAATATAACAATTAGTTAAGAATTTTTACATACTAGATATTAGTGGCGAAGTGTCCATATAACTCGATTCCTACCGGCTTACCTTTGCAAAAACCGCTTAGCATTGTCTATTAATCAATTATAAATCAATGACGCAACATCCACTCAATACAAAATAATATAAAACAAAAAAGTATTCTCTTACGTAAATCGCAATAATAATTACAGTAATAATAATTTTCAATATAATTATTTACGTACTCATAACGCCATCTTGTAATTAAAGGTTGTCAACTAACAACTTGTTATGGTTCAGTCAGAGAGTACTTAAAGCGCGCATGCGCGGAGCGCAGTAAGCCGGTCGCGAAATTAGGAATCCAGTACAACAGACTGTACGGAAATCGTACGGTCACGTGACACTTTGTATTCGTCGATCTAAGGTACCATATAAGCCGGTGGCCATCGGCTTATGACAAGGATAAAAGATACAACTACAACATTGCGAGAGCGAGAAAGCACTATTGCAACCAGTGGACCGACCAATTGTAACGAAGTTTCATTTCATTTCACGTTAAGTACTTAATTTGCCATTGACATTCCTTTGTTTTTATCAATTATTTAAATCTGATAGAAATCAGCCTTTCTTCTGAATTTTTAGTTTTTAATTATATTTATTTGTTTTTATATTTTTATACGGCTTGCGTCTTGACTTTGGCAGAATCATCGGTAAACGATAGGACCATTTGAAGAAAAAACAGATATTTGTATTTATTTTCTGCAAATAGGTTATAAAATTCGCTTTCTTGTTTAAAGTAGTAAAATTTGTATGTTTAATTATTTATGATTGTGTATTATGTGTTGTGCATTGGTTGACTTTATTTTTGTCGTAGTGCGTTGGGATCCTATGGAATATTTTTGTAAGTACTTGTTTGTATTGTTTTCAGCAAATTTAATAGTTTGTTGTTATAAGGGACAGGTTAATAGTGTTATATTATATTGACTATCCTATTATGTGATGTGCGATAAAACATCATTCTCGAAATTGAATTATAAATATAAGAAACGCCGGCGCTGTGGATTTACGAAACATTTTAATACAATTATCTCATTTCGATACGTATAAGTAAGTGGCTTACAGACAGTATTCTCAGATTCTAAAAGTAAGTAAGTAGGTATGTAGAATCATTTAGGATATAGCAATATAAACAATTAATCTAATTGATCAACAATTAAATGAAGTCTTCCAAACAGAGAAACATTTTCGTATTTTAAGTTTATGAGTTCGGGACAACTAGGTAAAATCGAAACATTTTCTCACGAATACCTATGAACTACAGAATAATAGTAATATAAAGTAGAACAAAAGTCCACGGAATCTTCGGCTTCCCTTTTATAAAAATCCACCCTTCGCCACTGCTAGATATGCTTATGAATGTGTACATGGCAAAAAAACTGAAGTTATTAATGTTTTAGGAAAAGATCGCGTATTAAATACCTAAGGCATTAACCTTGTTGAAATTATGACGCCTTTTTCACATGGCATCTAAGTATAAAATTAAAATTAGAATAATCCGGTCGATAATAAAAGGACAAGAACTCCTAACATAATGATTTTGTCGTTATTTAGGTAGGCGTATTTATTTAGTGAGATGTTTATTGAGTTTTCTTTCATCTTTCATGTAATAGTATGTAGCTTACAGACGTCGATACATTGTCTCCAATATTTTTTGGTTAGTTTGTGAACCCAAACATAACGGCCACATCTACCTGCCTGACTTGCGCTGCGTAAGAAGCCCGGTGAGAAGATTTCAATTAAGTCTATTGTATCTAGTCTATTACCAACGAGACGAGGGTGGTATTTTATCGGAACAGTTCTGCTCACATGACTGGTATACCGTGGACACTGGTATCCGAAATACCGCGACAGAGATGAAAAGGAGACCAAAGAATATACCTGTCATACCTTTTAAACGAAACTTTATTGTAGCATTATTACGAAAGCTTATCACACTGTAACTCATTAATTTACACAGACTAGATCTTTAATACCTGGTAATAAAACATATTTTCCAACGAAAATGTAATTATGTACTTAATACCATAATCGGTTGTGTTTACGACTAGGTACATGTACGATAAGCAAGTCTTGGTTTTTATTCTCAAATTCTTAGACGATGAGTTTAAATGACTAACATCATAATATTATTAAAAACAGTTTTTTCGTGTTTATTTATAAAAGATGAAAGTCTAAACATTATAATTATTCGAAAGGAAATTAAATTATTGGAAAAAAGGCTAAAAAAAGCAAAGGTAACTAGATAGGGTGACCATGACCACTCTATGTATTTTTAATCTGTCGTCCCGGTAACAATATGGGCTAGGAATAATTACATTTGAATGTTAGTAGTCACAATGTCCTTTATAATGCGAATCCCAAGCAATTATCATGCAGATCTCGTGCGTCTCAATTGACTTAATATGGCTTTATATTCGTATTGCTGTATTTACCGTTGTTGTATTTGCGTAGCTTTTATATCTATCACTGTTTCTAAAATAACCTTCATTGACCATGTAATAAACATTTAAAGTTAGTGTGTATGTCTACTAAATTGTTATGGTAGAATAGCATCATTTTATAGCACACAGAGTATTTAGGAGCTGTAATTTAAATTTAGTGATTAGTAGGTATATATTTTAAGTGATTGGTGCTTCAGATTGTAATATTTATTCCCAATAATCATAACAGCCCATTTATGTCCCACTGCAGGGACGGGTCTCCTTTCGTTACGGAGATAATACCACGCTGGCCAGACGGATTGGAATAGGGTTTAATTTCAAGCTTTCCTTCTTTTTATTTCGTATAGTTAATATTCACGAATAGTCCCTTAGTCGGTTTTTACGACACCCATGGGATGAGATAGGGTGGTGACATATTGTATTCTTACTCCGTCACCACACGGAGAATTATTCCCAATAATGAATAGGTATAAATCAGTTCGTAAGCCATTTTTATAACATTGCATTTTACTTCTATAGACACTTTAACAATCATGTTGATTCAAGGGGCGACAGTAGTGCGATGTTATGTCCGTACGTCAACACTACCCCACATTGAGAATTGATTAAAATGTCAACTTGCTCACGTAGATATCACTGTTAGAGAAGGCTGTCTCCATGAATGACGAAAGCTGAAGTATTAGATTATGAACAATGCGTAGGATTTATTTATTTTGAGGTGTAATGACGTACTGGTAACAAAATGACACCATTAATTTAAAATTTAACACTTAAGTTTTGACTATGGGAGATAACAAGCATTGTATACCAATACTTCTATCTATCACAGCCAATCACTGGTCCACTGTTGGACATGGGCATTCCCAAGTTCGCGCCACTTCTTCCGGTCCCTTGTCCGTCCCATTCAGCCATTATAAAAAGAAAAGTCAAGTTTATCTCTACCAACTGCTGTCCTTAAATCTTTCATAGATCTCAATCAATCAATCAATCAACTAGCCTATTGCAGTCCACTGCTGGACATAGGCCTCTCCCAATATACGCCACAGAACTCGGTCCTGCGCCTTCCGCATCCAGTCCGACCCAGAGACCTTTATGAGGTCGTCGGTCCACCTAGCTGGGGGGGGGGGGAATCATAGATCTATTAAAAACATATTGCTAAACACTCATAACCTAGAATAATATCCATAATGACTTGTAATTATGGTTGCTTATTGTACCGCAACGTTCATTCATACATAATACAAGTTGCGACTAATACAGAACAAGTTTACCTAGATAATATTAGTAGCACGTATTGCACCATATTACACCATAATATTGCTACTAAATTACACTCCATTAACTCAATTTTATTAAGTTCTATGTATGGTATTCTTTATTTGCTAAGGCCTTGTCATACAATTAAAAAATCGATGCCCTACTTTTCAATAAGAAATCAGGAACAGCGCTCCTTTGAATCCTTTCGTATTTGACCTTTTAGAGATCGCTCGTTATTTTCTTACCCTTTGTTTCGTTGTCCATGTATGAAATACATACCTACTGATAATACCTATTATCGAATATTTACTAAGAATATTTTTGTGCGTCAGGTAGAAAGGCATTCGCCAAAACAGCAAAGCAAACTGAATACCAATGTATCTTTGGACACAGGCTAACAGAAAATTTTTGGATCTTCTAAAATAAAGAAAACAAAAAGTAAATTTGGAATAGTGACTAAAGTCTATTTTTTTATCTCGGACACTAAAATGACAACTACTAATGTCAAACGTAAAACTAATATAGCCAGCTTTTAAGAAACAGTGCTGTCCCTGTGTTTCGATTCGTTTTGTAATTATTGTAAAATATTTACGGTTATTAGTATAGTCGAGAACTAAATGCCTTTATCACCTCTAGAGTTAATGTTAGTTGCATTTCATAAAACTATTAGGGTCAATATCGCACAACAAAACATCAGCTAAATCATGACGATACTTTGACATAATATCAGTTCTCATGTATTAGCAAATAGTTGTTAGATATTTATAAAAACAAATAGTAGAAGTTGCTGATAGAAGAGGTAGGTACTTTATCCTCTTTCCATTGGTATACAACATCCTATAAAATAGTAAATAGTTTTTCTACAAAACATGTGTAATACATAAACATACATACTGTTGGTGTGCTTAACAAATAAATAAATAATTCGAAGTAATTATTGACGCTATAGTAAATGATGACTTTTTTTTTCTTTTATTATATTAAAATTAACTCTAATGTGATAAGGTAGACCCACTGCAGTGACAAAAAAAGTTAAAGTAACTAGGTAAGTACGCTAGAATGAATCAATTATAGCAATTATAGCTAGTAAATTTACCTGTGCTTATTCATCAAACGTGTTTTCTTTACTTTGAATTATGTATTACACATGTTTTGTAGAAAAACTATTTACTATTTTATAGGATGTTGTATACCAATGGAAAGAGGATAAAGTAAGGCATTTATTCAGAAAATGGAAGAACTTTCTCTCTTTTATTTATTTTTTTATTGTACTGTGAAGTTGATCATATCTTTAAATTTTACCTGTCTCTATAGTTATAATAAGTCAATAAACAAAAAGTTGACGTTTTTGGTGAGCTATTATGAATTTATTTGATGCTCCTAGTATTAAACTTTAAAACAAAACATAATTATGAGGACTCACGGAACAATTTTTTTTTTAAATTTAAGTGTTCATGGTAATATTGGGTTTTTCTTTTAAAAATAGCTTTACATCGATATCTAAAATATGTTGAGGTTAAAACCAGCTAGGGGAGTGAGGAAAGACTCAGTTTCTTCAGTTTCTTTATTTTTCAACATAATGTTACAAAATAACAGCTTATTGACGTCAGTTTAAAACTACTTAGTCTAAGTTTACATATTAAAAGTTTTCCAAACTTTACCACCGCTTCCAAGGCGCTAGTAGAGAAGAAGCGGCGTAACAAACTCTAAAGCAGCATTTTTTAGACGTCTCTATAATTTTACAACAATTTTGTAACTGTAACAAAGTGCTGCAACCATTGTATACCATATAAAAACTAAGGATTGCACTAAAGGATCAATATACATTTTTAAATATCTTAAACTAGAAGATTCGTCCTGTAGGTAGTACACAAAAGTGGGAGCACCAAATCACATTTATAAAGTTTTCTAGTAATAAAAACGTCGCTCAACTAATTTATCCCCTAGATAAATAAGTGGTGTACCAAAAATGACCGCTTGGTAATGACCGCTTCTATCAGCTACTTTAATTTGACAAACGATGTACCAAACACCCTGTATAATTACGACATTTTATATTATTACTTCCAAAAAACTGTATAAAATTTAAATTTATCGTTAACTGTTGATAGTGGTGGTACATCACCATACATAAATAAAAAAGGTAACAGTAATGATATTTTAGTATTCGAGATTAAAAAAACAGCCTATAGTCTCTATTTACCGTAATCGGCGGAACTAACCTATATTTTTATCGGTAAGTACCGGCTGTATCGCATCACTATTTATTAGTTGTAAAAAACAGGCAACACATGAAATGTCATTTTAGTGTCTGAGATAAAAAAATAGACTATAGTGTTTAGTTACTTTTAAAATACTTGGGTTCAGCTACTTTTGGAATAAGCGTGTTCAGCGTGTTATGTTCGTTTCGTATGTAAAGCTTATTCTGCGGCACTAACTTATGACATTTTTAGTGTTCAGCAGTTTTGGAATTTAAAATTTGTTCAGATACTTTTGGGGCTGACTGTTCATTATTAAAAAGCTTATTTATTTTATACTTATACTTTCCATAACCCTGATCTTAATAGCATCGATAAAATAGGATAAAGCTACATAAAGCCTATGTCTAGACTATTATATTAGAGTCTAGACTGAGAAAACATGGCTATGTAAAAAGATTGTGTTTATATATTATAGTAACTATCTACGTTCTTGTTAGCGCCATGATTCTGTTATTGTACCTACAAGAGTGGGTAACTAAGCAATTACGTGACGTCACTGTGTGCAGAGCTTTTCGTGTACGTCAAGTGGAGAGATAATTGATGTATTGGTCCACAAAAAGTATATGTTACGGTGTAAATATATGGTGATAATGAAATCCTTTTCAAACAGTGTTTTCGCTATAGTTAGGTATCAAAGTTTTTTATATAGACTCTGTAATATGACCATATTGACAATGAGGCAGCGGATCGTAGTTAAAAATAACTTCCAAAGTTAGTGCTTACTCCTTGTCTGTCTCTGCTTGTTTGAAGTTGACTGCCTACTTCATCTAATAGATAACAGGTTCGGTTTCTCCTTAAATTTGCTTTAAATTCAATCGTATTGTAGATAATAATATAGGTCTTTATCAATAACCAAACAAAACTGCCGTTATAGACATGTCAATAGTTCGTTGAACGATAATTAAATATTGTATACAATGTTGAAGTTACGAAGTAAGAAATTGTGTTTCCACTTTGTATCCTTATCTTTTTTTAAACTCTCACAAGTCACAAGCAATGTGCAAAATGGCTGCTTCTTCAAATAGAGGTATTTTCCATCAATATGAAAATATTTTGTTATGGTGTGTGGTTATACTTAAGGCTGTTGTTATACTGGTAATAATGTTCCTGTCACATTTTTTTCTAGTTCTAGCTATTGTTAGTTCTTTCACAGAATATTAGAATTCAAACAAAATACTCTTGTCCGTTTATTGTTAGATGCTTCACAAACAGATGTCTGACGAATCATAGTGAATGACGTCACACGTTATTGACAATTCGTTTCGTTTTTATTTGAAATCCTTTCATCGCTGCCGTGTTCAAGGTATTTCACATCGGTGTACGTTCTAAACTTGTATCTACAGTGCAAACCATCTACAGTGGAGACTAATATTAAGTCAAAACGGTTGTACTTGACTACTGTTATTAAAAGGGGTAGTAGACCTAATATCCAACCTTTCCTATTACAGTTCCGCTCCTGCTACCCTACTTTATCACAGGTACGCATTGACTACTGACTACTATAACTTAGAGGGGCGTACAAGGAATAACTAGTACTTGCCAGAAATAATTTATTTTACAGAAGAAAAACTTAATACAATTACCAACCCGTCTTGCCAGCTTATTATTTACAGGCCAACATTCCCTCCATAAATGGAGGAAACCTGTCTCTGAAGTGACATTAATAGGCTTCTATATAGTTTTGTTCTCTGTAATTATATGCGATAACATTAACTACATATTTATATGCTAGGTATCATAGTAATATTTATAACGAGTCAACCCGTCTTGCCAGCTTATTATTTACAGGCCAACATTCCCTCCATAAATGGAGGAAACCTGTCTCTGAAGTGACATTAATAGGCTTCTATATAGTTTTGTTCTCTGTAATTATATGCGATAACATTAACTACATATTTATATGCTAGGTATCATAGTAATATTTATAACGAGTATACTTTTTGCCAGGTAGGTAAATAAAAATGTTAACGGAAAAGAAACAGTTTTTAATCACAATAAGGTTAATCTAATTTTAGCCATGAAGACATTTAATGTCACGTAAATTATATTTTATCACGTAATAGCTTAAATATACAACACACGACTTATTCTTTTAATGTTGTAATGAATTAAGAAAGTAAAATGTCAACATCCACTCTTATACCGCGGGTGTCGTAAAGACTAAGTATAAAATTAATGGAAATAGGGGAAAACTCAAAATAAACATTGTACTAATCCCTAAACCACTACCTACTAAAAAAAAATCTCAATATGAAGTAACTGTCATCCAAGTAAACGAAATTGTTGATTAAGAAAATTTTAACTTCCAATAAAAGGTCTCAGGGGCGATTCCCGCTCAATGCAAACTTTGTGTGCATGCATGAACTTAAACAAAAAAAGAATACAATTATGTTTACTTTACTCTTTATTTACATTTTTAATTAGTATAAATATAAAAACATTTAAAAATATAAAAAAAAGGTAGACCCACCAGCATCGAGTACAGGGACCAAGCTACTGGTGGTTAGGGCTCCAAAGATAGGAACCTCCTCACAATACGTACCGTGTCAAGCAGTATTGCCTTCTGCATCAGACCTATGATCCAACTGCCAAGCGCGAGTCTCCTTGGATGTTGATAGAGACTCTTTGGAAAAAGTCCATTTACCGAAAGTACTATGGCAACAATTATACTTTACTTTTTGTTATCCTGGCTATAGTATAAGAACTGCTTAGATTAATATTAGGCTTAAGAGGAATATTAGCAAACAACGTATAAAGAATAAATCTTAAAATCGTGCAAGTAAAATGTTGGTATGGTTGTATTAATGAACATTAACGTAACAGCCAATTGACCACGATGAAGTCAACCTGTGACCTCTTGACTCACCACGTTGTCAGTCTCATACAGTTAAATGGACACATCCTTTTCTACTTAATACATCAACTAAGACTCGTTTATGAATCTAAAGCTAGTTCCTTTTGTTAAAGCACTATAGGAATGTAGATCATATTTATTCTAGCGAGTAATTTCTAGTAAGACTAGACTTTTTTCATTTGGTTATGAAATATTAAACGAAACATCGTTGGAAATTCTGAACCGACCTCAATTTTTCACCTTTCATTGTTATGGGTATGTTGGGCTCGACTAGGTCGGAGACTTCAGAAGCCCTAGAGTCCTCCGATGGACACTGAGTGACTCAAAATGCCATGGAGAGCCCCATTTTTTTTCGTTTTAAAATAAAACTTAGAATAAAGTTACGCAAACCGTGTCATCTCAGAAGAAAAAGCTTGAAAAAATTATATGAACTTATTTGACCTGACCTAAATGCCTAAAAAACAAATTATGTTAGCAATTTCCATGAAAACTTTCCCTTAATTACTGCCAGATATTCTTTTACCTACGCCTACACCCCAAAATGACATAAACACAACAAACCCAAATTGTGTCACAGTTTTCAATGTAAGATCTGTCTATCTGTACTTATGTCTATGTCAAAACATGACCTGGTTTTCTTCGGCACCAGTTTCTTTATGCGCCAACTCGGCAAAATACAAAAGTGACATAAAAATGTTAAATCCACGCTTGTTAATCTTTTAGCTAGTGTGCCATTTTTATTCATGTTTTATTTAAAAAGTTTTATAAATAATCCCGTTTTATTATTCTTTCGTTTGTTTTTTTTTTTTATTTATAGCGGTATATATTTAATTTGGCTAAGTAGCTTATTGTGTTTTCTTTCGCAATATTACTTGTATTTTATTTGAATTATACTTTGCATTGAGTGGCAATTTTGCTTAGTTAGTAGAAGCTGTTCATTGAATTATTTTATAGCTTAAGTCTAAAGTAAAAGAAGCACTTTTTCGAAACAATTCGGCAATTCACTAGCGTCCTATTGTAATTTCATAAAAAATACCAATATTTAAAATAAATCCTGCAAAACATAACATAAAACAATGATTATTGCAAAAGTGATTATAGTAGTACTTAATAATCAAGGCTGTTCTTAATCATTATGTACTTGATGGTTTAATGGTGTCTCTCGATTATTTAAACATAATTTGCTATTGCTATCTACTCTTGTTAAAGAAATAGTTTATAGTGTACCTACTTCACAATTGGCGTACTGTATGTATTATTATAATCTGTATGTTGATATTGTCAGCTGTGAAGCATCTAAATGAAATGAATAAATAACTTTTGCATTGTCGAATTGTTCTATAAATGACTAAACATATAGCCCTTGAACCTATAATCTTCTTTCATTAGTTATCAGGTCATATTATACTACGCGCCTCCCTTTAAAGGCTCATTATCAGAATATTACATCCATATACTGTACGCGTTTACTATCATGATGGTTCAATAAACAAAGGTATGGGAATCAATATAATATATAACGTTGTTCGCTTAGAGTTAGGGCTCTAATATGTACATAACAGTACTAACTGTGAGAAATCATAGGATACTGGCATTGTCTCTTTCTATGACGTGAAGTGACGCCATTTTGTAATAAACTAACATAAATGCCGATAGGGGCAAATGTTTTCAACAAGATTGAAGACTTGATGCAAAATAAAACTTCTTTTGTTTTCGTAAAGATGTACTTATCTGCAAACATTTCCTTAGTCATATTTTATGACAACCATGAGACTACATGCCTTCTCACCACCTTAAGATGAATCATGGTATCTGAAATAAGCATTTCATAATAGTAATAAAAACCAAATTTTGCAATAGGTATGTAATATACTAAATGAGATATTAATGTAGGATGTAATTATTTCCTTATTTCTGTGCAAAATGATTTTTTTTTTGTATTGTAATCATTATAACCTTTTTTAATTTCAGTCAATGCCACAAAGCAAAGGTCTGCTTTAAATTGTTTTTTTTTATTGCATTACTGTTGAGAAAGCGGAAATGCATTTACTTTATGCTTACAGGTTATGTTATTTTATATTTATTATCTTGACCTGATAATCTTTTTAGAGTCGAAACTAAACTGAAATAAAATAATACTACTACTAACAAACTACTTGAAATAGGAAGTAAGTCAGTTATTTCTCAAAGCAGTGATTCAATTGGAGTCAACTATCAACGGCCTACTGTGTCTACTGCAAGCTTATTCCATGCTGTAGGGTCCAAATGTTACTGTGGTCAGAGTACAACCAGCTTGTATGGTTCATGGTTATGGGACTTAATAGTTTCTACCGCAGAAAAACGAGCGCCATTCAGTTGCACTCTAAGCTATATTTGTTATATACAATTTTTCCGGAACCTTTTTTCCTGAAGAGATTCTTCAGGGAATTGATAAAGAAAAAAAAACAATACGAGGGCGGAGTGATAAGTCTGGTAAAAATTAAATAAGGAGTGATATTTATTTAAAAAATATTATATACTTTTCAACATAGTTTCCTTCTAACTCAATGCACTTCATCCAGCGTGTCTCTAACTTTTCGATCCCCTCCATATAATAAGACTTACGTAACCCTTCGAAATGGGCGTTGGTTTCATGCATGATTTCTTCGTTGGAGCTAAATCTTTTTCCACCAAGCCATTTTTTTAAATTCGGAAGCATAAAATAATCGCAAAGGGCTAAATCTGGCGAATATGGTGGATGAGCAAGCAGCTCATAGCGTAACTCACGAAATTTGGCCATGGCAATCGCGCCGGTGTACACTCTTGCGTTGTCTTGGTGAAAGAGGATTTTCTTCTTTGCCAAATGCGGTCGTTTTTCAACTAAAATTCTGTGAAATTGATCTAATAAATCGGCATAATAAGCACCATTAATTGTTTTACCTTTATCTAAATAGTCAATATGGATAACTCCACGGGCATCCCAGAAAACTGTCGCCATAACCTTATTGGCCGATAAAACTGCTTTGGCCTTCTTCGGAGCTAGTTCACCCTTAGCAATCCACTGTTTCGACCGTTGTTTGGTCTCGGGTGTAAGTGGTGGATCCATGTTTCGTCTACTGTTATAAAACGTCGCAAAAATTCCGTCTTATTCCGTCGGAACAACGCCAAACCTGCTTCCGAAGTGGTCACACGCACTTGTTTTTGATCAACATTCAGTAAACGCGGCACCCATCTCGCGGAGAAATTCTTCATATTTAAATGTTGGTGTAAGATATTGCGCACACGTTCGTCTGAGATGCCTACTACCTCAACTATCTCGCGCACTTTTACTCTTCGGTCGTTTAACACTATGTCATGGATTTTAGCGATCATTTCTGGAGTAGTGACCTCAACTGGGCGTCCTGGACGTTCGGCATCACTTGTGCTTGTACGACCGCATTTAAAATCAGTAAACCACTTATGAACCATTTTAATAGATGGAGCGGAGTCCCCGTAATATTTGTCAAGCTTTTGTTTTGTTTCCGTAATTGTTTTTTTTTTCTCAAAAAGTAATGTTTTATTAAAACACGAAGTTCACTTTTCTCCATATTTGCGAAAATGCTTTCAACTGTTTTTCTTTAATGGCTGTAAATAATAAATAACCGGCGGTACTGGCTGAAATGTTTAATTTAGTCCTCTAAAAGAGTGTTTAACAAGGAGGTTTTATGCAATTTGCGATAACCTTATTCCAAATTATTTTTTTACCAGACTTATCACTCCGCCTAGGTACAGTGTAAAAATTTTAAAGAACAAATACCTATAGTGCGTTATGCTTTAGCTTTAAAAACATAAACAGTAGCCATATTTTTTGTATAACAATTAATCGAAATCATTAATTAAACAATGTGCGGACGTGATACGAGATAAAGCAATAATAGTTAAACTGTATTTTACTCTGACCACTCGAGTTTCCTGTTGATTCTTTGTGGTCATTAAAAACTCTGTTGTGTACCTAATTACTTTTGTGTCGCATTATATTGTGTACTGTACGGCTAACTCCTATATCACAATATAAATGTACAACTCTTTTTTTGTTAATAAAACCCCCCCTTATTCATAATCACCTCTTAAATTTTAGTCAATTGATTAGCTTAAATTCTTACGGTTTTGTTTGGTGTAAGGTTGTTTTTCCCAATAAGAATCTCGCTAAACAGTGATTAAATTTAAGAGGCGTTTATGAGTAAGGGGGTTCATGCACGCAAACATTGAGCATCAAAATGGAAGCCCTTAATTTTGGGCTAAAGAAAGTCCTGCGTATTTGGCTTATAAACATCAATTTAACAGAAACAAAACACCATCAAGTTCAAGACAATCACTTCTAGTTGGACCGCCCGTTGATATAGATATTTTGGTGTACCTTCTTACATAGTTTGCTATTCTAACACAAGAACACTTATACACAAGTAATCATCATTCGTCACGCATTACGTAAGGCTACAAAGAGTAATTGCGCCTTATTTTGTTACTTACGGATCAGTCCACTCACAGCGACTGACAATTTCTGACTCTGTATTAAATGAGTCTACATTAAAGCTATTCCTTGGGATTCCTTAAGTAGTATTACTATCTCAACAGGCCTAGAATATATTCCTAAGCCCACTATTTTATACCACGACACTAAAATAATTCCAAAATTACCGACATATCTGTCGGAGGACCGATGCATGGCCGTTAGAGCAAGCGTGTCCTAAAGTGGAGACCGCGACTCGGCAAACGTAGTTTAGGACGCCCCCCAGCTAGGAGGACCGACGACCTCATAAAGGTCTCTGGGTCGGACTGGATGCGGTAGGCGCAGGGCCGAGTTCTGTAGCTCGTGTTGGGAGAGGCCTTTGTGCGACAGTGGACTGCAATAGGCTAGTTGATTTAATATGTCCACAAAGCGGCGAGTCTTTGTCTACTGTCGACTTTTCAGATTCATAGCGATTCAATTTGTTTAATTCGATGACCAATATAAATATTTCCTAATTAGCAGCGGTGTATGTAGGTACGCTATTTCTATCAGTATCTATTCCTCCATATTGTTTTCTGTAGTTTCACTTCCTCTTAATATTTTTTTACGTACCACTGTGCTTTTACTTTATTGTTTTGATAACGCCTTTCTGCAAACTTTTTCCTTGTAACCATCTAATTTCCTTTTTGTTATTAGCGCAGTGCTAGCCAGTAATCGTCTATTGACCTGACCCTAAAACGCAACACCGTAACATTAATGTGTAAATCTAATTATTAGTACTTAGTATGTATGTACATAAAATTAACCAAGAATATTATATATAATTAAACAAAATATCTCTGCCAAGCTAAGCTATCAATAGTATGAAAATTTGGAAAATATTTAATTTTGCTGTTCCTGTAAATAAAACTATATTTAAATAGTTAACATTTTTATTAACAAAATCGTCTATTACAATATCAATCAGAATTCGCGTGTGCAGGTCAAATACAATTTATAAGTAGGTACGTAATGGTTATCATTACGATGAATCAGACAAACATCAACAATTTGTCTGAATCATTTTGTTTATTGTGCAACTGTTGACTCGGGGATTTTCTAGAGTTCTCTTTGTGTTATCTAGTCTAAACAGAAAGTAACCAAACGGAAAAACACGCACCCCTCTTCTGTTAAAAATAACTCGGTTTTGTTAGGAAGGTAAGGGAATAAACAAGGTGCTCAAGAACTTAGCTGTGTAAACAACTTAGTAGAATAACAGTACCTAATGTCAATATCCTCAATGTATTTCCATGTGTTAACTGAAGGTTTATTCTTAGTAAATACTTTTTTTTTGCATTTGTCTCTGATTTGTCAAGCCGACCATGTGACTAGGATTGGGACTTGATTTCGCGTCTTTTGGGATGTAATTGTTAACTGCCTCCATGTCAGGTATGCAGTTGCATTCGCGCAGCTTCCTATTCTACCCAAGATTTGTGTGACTTAGGTACAAATTGTCCCGATGGATGTTCTTTGTTTCCGTTAATTACATGTCTGTAAAAGTGGGGACTTACCATAGTGCGTAATTTGTCTTTTACCATAATGTAACATGAATTTTGTAACAGGCTAGCCTGAAAGGTTGGTTTACTAAAAGGATACTGATTTTAGTTACAGGCTTTTACAACATTTTAATCAGTTCAATATAAAAATCCTACGTTATGAGATAAGGTAATTGGTCTGGTCTGAACGCCCACGACATTACTCATATTCATCGATAACATTATAAGGTCGAGCGTTCAATAACATGGTAATTTAACTAACTGATAATGTCAAGAAATATTATGTGTCACCTACGTATTATTTTTCTACTTCCAAGGGACATACTTACAGGGCTCGTTTCGAATAATCTTTTTCTTGCTGAATCATCATCATCTCAGCCAATTGACGTCCACTGCTGGACATAGGCCTCCTCCAAATATTGCCACCTTGAGCGGTCCTGGGCCTCCCTCATCCATCGGTTTTCCGCCGTCCTTACGAGGTCGTCGGTCCACCGTGTGAGGGGTCTCCCCACCCTGCGTTTTCCAGTACGCGATCGCCACTTCAAAACCTTTTTCTTGCTGAATATGCTTATCAAATTCTTTTAGTCAAAGTTTCAGAAGGTCTCCACATATTCAACCTCGATACAATACTTCACACTTTAAAAATTAAAATGGATATTGAACAAAAGTAGTAAATTATGTACCAAACCTAAGTTTTAAACACTAGAATGAATTAATTCTCTTTGTATTTTTAGTTCGTCACCATACAAACTTTATCCGTGTGGTGACGGAGTAAGAATACAATATGTCCACCCCATCTCATCCCAGATAACTCAGTCCCACTTTATGTCTATAATATGATTCAGTCCATCACTGATGAGATTATTTGTTTGTAAAATACTTTGTCTATAGATAAAATGTGTATCAACACAACATGTTATTGAAGTTGAACAAAAGGTTTTAGTAGGTCACCGATCCTTTTATCCGTCCGATTCGATCCGGTTTATTAGGTAAGGGATGGCAGGACAAAGATTTTTTTTGTTGTCTGAAGGTGAAACGTATGTGTCAATTACTACGTAAAGGTAAGTGTAAGTAAGTAGTAAGTGACGAAAAGCTTATATATTTCATGGGCATCGGTGACACAGTAATACTGAATTATGAACTCAAATAGCAATAAACGTTAGCCTTAAAGCACTGAAACACGACTGATATTAGTCCGAAAGTGCGCCACATCGGATATTTTCCACCGTGATGCACGTTAGTGCGAAACTATTCTAGATCCAGTAACACAATAATATGCTGTTTAAAGCAATAGTGTGTTTCCTGGTCTCATATGCGTCAGTTAGTTAGTAACCCAAATAAGTTAAACTTTACTAACATATGGATTTTAAATATTAATGTAAATTGTAGTTCTAAATACTCTACAAAAAAGAGACATTTTTGAAGCCGTTGTTATGTGTTATAAGACAGGAAATATAAACAGTCATACGAGTAGCGTCTGCTTTGCTTTCCAGTTCGGAATGTAGAGCCCTAAAAGCCGATGTCAAGACGAAAAAAAGAATGTTACACCATACTTAAAACATTTTATATGGATGTCGTTCTTTGAATAGAAAGAATAATTTGAATACCACTCCTGCTAATATTTGAATATTCACTGTGTTATTTGTGTATACGGATTTAAAACTACATTCTTTTATATGTGTCACGTGCTATTTAACATCGTAAAACTATAACACGGCTATACAAGCTCATTTTAAAGAATTGTTACTTAATGTAGAAGGAATTAAAGGCCGTTGCTTGGTTGCTTCAGTGTTTGTGGATAAACGTTTCTTTGTTTTGGTTAAGTTCTAATTACGAAAGAGACGACGAAAATAGTGTATTGTTATATTATGTTCTTAAGATTTGTCCCGATGTACGCAATTACTAAACATAGACAAATGTGTTCAGTAACGGACTAGTAATACAAGCAAAGTAAATCAAAAGAAAAACTACTGAAAATAAACACTATTATACCTGAGGGTGATGTAAGTAGATTAAGAAAAAATCTGATCTGAAAAAAAAATTATCACTAGAAAAGACCTGTCCTTTACAGTTCAACTAAAGCTGGTAAAATATTTTATAATACAGCCTGCTGTTCTAACCTCTAGTTTTATACTGCATACAAAGTTCATTGCAACATTATCATTTAAATAAAGGGTACCGAGGCAGAATGAATAATTGGGTGTTAAACACGATACAAAAATCAACTCGGGTGGCCAATTGGTATACAATGTTAAATTCCCCTCCATCCTGGAGTAATCCTGCGGCATACAGTAAAATGTACGACACGCTCTCCGTGTGGTGACGGAGTAAGAATATAATATATCACCACCCCATTTACGAAATAAAAAGAAGGAAAACTGGAAATTAAACCCTATACCAATCCGTCTGGCCAGCGTGGTATAAGTAGGCCAAGTTTCCCTCCGTCATGGGAGGAGGCCCGTCCCTGCAGTGGGACATTAATGGACTGTTATAATGATACAGTAACACGTAAATCAGCTGATGTCATGTTTGACTTGATTATACAGCATTTTTACTAAATTATACTTACCAAAGTAAAACCAGTTACAAACTTGATTTTAATGAATAAGTAATAAGTGAGATTTCGCCACAATTTGTGTGAAATTTAGACAACCTTGTGAACATTCCAATCCTGTTTATGTTAGGTGTTTCTTTGAGTTTACATTTATTTTGCACTTTTTAATGAAATTTTACAATTTGCTCTAAATTAAAAGTCTGTGTATCGGATATTAATCTATATATAAGACAGTATGGATATGTAACTAAGGCATCAACATTCTGTAGCAAATTAAGAAGAAAAGCACCTGGAAAGAAATATTTTAGGGATGGTAATGACATTATGTTACTGGTAATGAAATTTGTGTTACTGGTAATGATTTTATGTTCTTGGGAATGACGATCAAATAAGAAAAGCATTTAACTATCTTAGATTTTATTATAAGATCAACATATATTTTATATATTATATTTTTTTATTTCATTTTATCAACATATTTTCATATTTTTCTCTTTGAATTTCTTGTACAGCTCTTTTAAATTCCCTGCTAAAAATAGTTTCTGAAGTTGTAATTTATTTTTAGTAATGTACTTTTTGTTTCTTGCTCTAATGACGTATCATCATTGTAAAAGGCATGTATGGCTTCACGAACAATATCTGATATTTTAAATTGCAGTAACTTTTTTACAATATTTTCTTTTACTTCTTAAATTATGGTAATTTTTTTATAGCTGTAGGATTCTGTGATTGCAAGTTGTTATTTTCTTTGGGCGTCTCATTAATATTTTCTTTATTTTGTCGACGTCTATGTTCTCGCATTCGGAATAAGGCACTTTGCCGTTTCAATGTCTATATAATTTCTTTAAAATATATCTGTTCTTTATGTTTCTTATAACGTACTCTTTTTACAATCAATGAAACTTCTTTAGCTGTGTACACCCATCCTCCGATACGAATAGATCTCTTGAAATTCTTTGACTAATGACTTCTTGGTCTTCTTGGATATCAATTTGTACTGGTATTCCTTTTTCTATAGCATATTATCTGGGATCATCTTTTATTTAACAGCCTCCGCTGACCAAGACGGTCCTCTTTTCCTTTTTTTGTTTTCGCCCCTGTTAATAAAATTACCAGTTTGTTAGTTATTTAGATTATTTATTTCTTTAAAAAAAGACAACTCCCACACTAGGAATAAATCGATTATTACGATCCTGACCCGATAACCTGACCAAGAGCGGATTAGGTTAGGAATTTGTAAATACTTCTTCCGAGTGTAACTCTCTTCTTAGCCTGACGCGAACGGCAATGCCGACCTGACCAGACACAGGATTTATTTTCTGTAAAGTAATTTACAGACAAAAATAACGGACTCAATTTACAACCAGACAGAACCAATATTTTTGGATCAAACAAAGAGTTGTCCATGGTGGGGAACGAACCCACAATCTCTGATGCAGAAAGGAAAAAGTCAGGATTCACTGCGCCCCGAGGTCAGTCAAGATATTGATAGCGGATCAGTATGTAAGAATGTCATTTCCCCTAAGAATTCGACATTACTCTCCACGCATATGTCATTACCTTCAATCAATCGTCATTACCCACAACGCAAGATATGCTGTCAATGACGTTGCTGGTAATGACGATTTCAATCAAAACTTGTCATAACTTCTTTCAATTGTTTTCGAGGAATAATGTACTTAGTGGATTTGAAGGTATTTACGTGTTAAACAATTACTTAAATTATAATGTACAAATAAGATTAACTTACCGAGTTATCCTAAACTCCGGCAATGATGTTTACCTCGACCAAGAGTTCGAAGAAACACTTTCTTCGTATTTTATCCCCAAAATACGCACGCACTCCAGTCAAGTACTCGATGACGACTAAATACGCGCGAAGCGTAGAGGAGGTCACCCCTCACGTTGCCATAGGGTGACAAAATGTCACCACTTTAAATTTTTTTAGTTCTGTTGCGATTAATGACAGAAAATGCATGCTAAACATTTTTAGACTAAAATAATACGTTAAGTTTTTTTAATCGGCACTTATTTATGCATAAAATAGGAACATGTATTACTGACAATACACGTACCTACACTGAATTGATTATTCATGTACCGTTGTTAAAATATTTTTGATAAACTGAGAATGTGCGTGATTTGAACGTTGTGGGTTTTGACGTTCTGTAGATATTTTATAATATCGGAGTTTGAATTAACTACTTATGTCCACAAAAAGGACTTGCCTCGTTTCTAAATGATAATAGGAAGCTAATTACTACCTTTGTCATAGAATTTATACTGCCTACATTTTTTTTTTAGACTTGAACATAGTTTTTCGCTCATCTGAAGAAACACTATTCAAGCTTCTTTCTACTTCATTAGGTGTCCCACGCAACTTTGTCTGCGTCAGAAAAGTAATTTTAGCTTACATGCTTTCTTATAAGAACTTTATCCAAACAATGTTTTTGTTTTATGGTGTTAAAGTGTTACTTGCTGAGCTTGAGAAAATGTTTTCCCCTCTTTAACATTAGTTTTCCGTCCCTATTGGTTAGTGTCTGTTATAGCGTATATAACCTTCTTATCGTCAGATGCACTATACAAAGTACTTATAGGGATTTTCAAAAAATCATCAATCAATCAATTGTAATGTTTTTCAAAATATTTTTTCATTTATTCCAGCTATAGTTTTTGTAATAATTTCATCAAAGGTAATGGTTGTTGATCTAAATAAACGCTACAATGTTTAAATGTTTGCACGTAATAATAGCTACGGTCAATGGATAAATACCGGTGACTGTATACACAGTACATTCTTGTTCGACCTTGCACTGTACCCACTGATAATGTCCACTTGATGTACTACATTCTGTCACTATGTATATTTATATTTTGTATTCAAATATTTTTGCAATTTTTTTTATCGTGCTTAAATAACGCTGTTATACTGCGTATTTTTTATGTAACAAACATTATTGTTAATGTGTTTAGTGATAAAACTAAAGTTTTTTTATTATTCTTTTATATGATGGGAGGCAAACGAGCCAAAGTACACCTTAGATTGGTTTAATTACAGCTTTTTAAATTACACTCTTTAAATTTATAGTCCTCCGTTTTTAACGGATTCCCAAAAGAGGGGGTTTTCCAATCCGTTTATTGTTTGTTACCTCAATACTCAGTAACTTATTGCCTAATTTGAAAAAAATGATTTAGTGTGTTATACTAAACAAAATTGCTCATTATAATATGTATAAAGATGTAGCTACTAAGTATTTAAAGTAGGTTTTTTTTTTCGAAATATTGCATCGTAATATTTTTATTCTTAAATACTCTCAATACTCTGCTCTTAATGATCATAGCGGAATGACTTTGACAGTTCTCGATAAATGGTTAAAAGTAGTTCATTTTAACCTGTGATTTTAACACAAGAAATATTTTGTTCAAATACGTAGCTACTAAACTAAACTATTAAGTATACTTTTTGTAAAAAAATATTAAAAATCTTTTCTATCTTAGAACTTATCTTGACTCTAGCATTCTTTCGTAAAATTCTTTCTTAGGTGGCGCAGCATTTGTGTGTAAGCTATGAGAATGCAAGGCCCAAGGCAGGGTTAAATTCCTTGCAGAACAATTTTGTGGATCGCCACAAATACGTGTGTGCGTCTAAAATTCCCCAAAATGTTTTATAAAAATGGAAACAAATTGCACTTTAACTTATTTCAGTACTTACACAATCTGTTTCACTCTTTTAAAGTATTTTCCAAAGCGGAACAAATATCGAGTTAAGTTTAAAGTTATATAAGTAAATAAGTATTTACGCCAGCCATCACTTACAGTTTAGATAAAAATAGGTTATTGGAACGCTGGAAAAGAGCTTCGGAAGTGGTTTAAAAGTGTGTGATGTAATAATTCAAGTAGGAATCAATAACCGATTAGTATTCTATATCTACAAGCCAACGATGCGGGTTCTGTTAGATAAGCTACATGTCTACTACAGAATTGTGTTCAAGATAGGGTTGTTTGCATTTTTCTTTGGTATTAGTATTGTAAGGTTTTAACTATATAATTATAATAGTTCAATATACTACGAATATACTATGCGGCCGCGCGGTTCCCGGTTAGAATAGGACTGCCCCATATCCTCCCGTGGGTGTCGTAAGAGGCGACTAAGGGATACCACGACCCGGTGCCTATCACCTAGCATCTCGGGTCAACCTCTTGGTGGGGGTGAACCACCAACAACAGCATTCCCAAGGAGGGTTGGCGTCAGGCAGGCGGCCGGCCGTAAATAAAATATAGCCAAAACCACTAGCAGCATGAGAAGAATAAATAAAGTGAGCGATAGGGTTAGGGCGTACCCCACAGGCGACGCGCAGGGGCAGCACCCGGCTACTGTGGGAAATGGACAAGGGTTGTCGCATCAAAATGGGCGGGTGCGACGTAAGAGGCGAGTCCAAAGTGTGAAAGAATTAAGGTTGAAGTGTGCGAGTTGGAATGTGGGAACGATGACTGGAAGAGGAAGAGAGTTAGCGGATGTGTTAAAGAGGCGAAGGATAAACGTGGCGTGTTTGCAAGAGACAAAATGGAAGGGTGAAAGAGCTCGAGAGATAGGGGAAGGATATAAGTTCTACTATTGTGGTAGTGACGGCAAGAGAAATGGAGTGGGGGTAGTTTTAGATAACAGGTTGAAAGAAAGTGTGGTTGATGTTAAAAGAGTGAACGATAGATTGATAGCGGTTAAACTGATTGTGGACGGTGTCACTTTAAACATAATAAGTGCATATGCACCACAGTCAGGTTGTGAGGAGAGCGTAAAAGAGAAGTTTTGGGAGGACTTTGACTGCTTGATGATGAATGTGCAAGACAGTGAGGAAGTTTATATAGGTGGTGATTTTAATGGACACGTAGGAAGAGAGAGTGTTGGATATGAGAGAGTGCATGGTGGTTGGGGATTCGGAAACCGGAACGCAGACGGAGAGACACTGCTACAAGCTGCCTGTGCCTTCGACCTGGCCATAACAAACACGTGGTTTAAGAAAAAAGAGGAACATCTCATAACTTACAAGAGTGGCCACCACGCGACACAGATAGACTATTTCCTAATAAAGCGAAGGAGTCTATGCTGTGTCAAAAATTGCAAAGTGCTGCCAGGCGAAGCACTAGTTACCCAACACAGACTGATTGTTTTGGAGGTCAAATTAAGTGTCTCGCCCAAAAACCGGAAAAACCGCCCCCCACCAAAGACACGATGGCGTATGTTAGAGAGGGAAGAATGTGCTAGTATGTTTAGAAACCAAGTTGTGGACAAGATGAAGGAAATGAGTGAGATGGAAGGAAAATCTGTGAATATATGCTGGAGTGAGATGGCAAAGTGCATAAGAGAAGTCGCAAAAGATGTGTGTGGAGAGTCAAAAGGTAAAGGTCTGATAGATAGGGATACATGGTGGTGGAATGAAAAGGTACAAAACGCCCTTAGAGAGAAAAAGGTGGCGTTTAAAGAATGGCAAGGTGTAGAAATTTTGAATGCAAGCTTGAAAGATGACAAAAAGGCAGTTTACAATGAATGCAAGAAGAAGGCAAAGAAGGTGGTAGCAGTTGCCAGGGCTAGGGCGCAGGAGAGGTTATACGAGAACTTGGATACCCCAAATGGCCAAAAAGAACTCTACCGAATTACGAGAGTGAGAGAAAGGCGAGCGAGAGATGTAATACATATGAAATGTATGAAAGATGAGTTTGGTAAGGTATTGTGTAAAGATGATGAAATAAAAGAGCGATGGAAGGTGTATTTTGAAAAGCTTATGAACGAAGAGAATGACTGGAATGGTATACTCGAAGAGGCACAGGTAAATAAGGGACTGGTAAGAGAAATTAGCGTGGATGAAGTTATAACAGCAGTTAAAAGTATGAAAGATGGAAAGGCTTTGGGACCGGATGAAATACCAGTTGAAGTATGGAAGGTGTTAAAGTATGAAGGAAATATGTGGCTGACTGCGTTCTTCAATAAGTTGTTGCATGAAGAAGACATCCCACAAGAATGGTGTACTAGCTCGCTAGTACCCATCTTCAAAAATAAAGGGGATGTCCAGGATTGTAACAACTATAGAGGAATTAAGCTCATGTCACATACTATGAAAGTATGGGAAAAGGTGATAGAGAAAAGATTGAGAGAAGAGAGTGAGATTACTGAGAACCAGTTTGGTTTCATGCCAGGTCGAGGTACAACGGACGCCATATTTGCACTCCGCCAATTGTGCGAGAAGTACAGACGTGTTCACAAGAACTTGCACATGGTGTTCATTGACCTCGAAAAAGCGTATGATAGGGTGCCTCGGGAAGTGTTGTGGTGGGCCATGAAAGAGAAAGGTGTACCTGGGAAGTATGTGGAGTTAATTCGTGCTATGTACAGGCAAGCCAGTACATACGTCCGATCGTCTGCTGGCAACTCCGACCAGTTCAGTGTAGGGGTAGGCTTGCACCAAGGGTCGGCTTTAAGTCCTTACCTCTTCCTACTGATTATGGACGCCTTGACGGCGGGCATACAGGAAGAGGCACCCTGGTGCATGCTGTTTGCCGATGACATTGTTCTGGTTGGGGAGGATGGACCTGAGATCCAGAGCAGATTGGAGAGTTGGCAACAGAAACTGGAGAGTGTTGGCTTGAAAATCAGCAGAACCAAGACAGAATGCATGTTCTGCGATTTCGGCGGTCTCTCCAGTCCTGAAGCCATAGCGCTTGATGGCGTGCAACTTCCAGTCTGCTCCGACTTCCGGTATCTCGGTTCTTGCATCCAAAGCGATGGCGAAGTAGATCGGGCCGTAAAGCACCGAATTAACATAGGATGGATGAAATGGCGGCAGGTCACGGGAACCATTTGTGACCCCCATATTCCCCTTAAATTTAAGGGGAAGATCTATAAGACCATGATCAGACCTGCCGTCCTGTATGGATCAGAGAGTTGGGCCACAAAAGGGATGAATGAAAGACAATTGCATGTAGCAGAGATGAGAATGTTAAGAGGAATGTGTGGTGTTACGAGAGCGGATAGAGTAAGAAATGAGTATGTAAGAGGAAGTTTGAAAGTGGCACCGGTAGCAGAAAAACTACGTGGCAACCGGCTGTCATGGTATGGGCATGTTATGCGGCGGAATGAGAATCATGTGGTAAGAAAGGTGTTGAACATGTATGTGGATGGATATAGGGGAAGAGGACGACCAAAGAAACGATGGATGGATTGTGTGAAAGACGATATGGCTGCGAAGAGTGTGATTTGTGATATGACGTCTGATAGGAAAGAATGGAAGAAGAAGACATGCTGCGCCGACCCCAAATAAAATTGGGATAAGGGCAGGGGAATGATGAAAAATGAGTTCAATATACTATGATTCTCTTTGTATGCTGTTGCTGTGCCATGATTAGGTACTTACATATGTAGTACATTGCGTCACCAATCCATCATATCCAATAGTTGTCGTACCTAATACTATCCGACTAAGCGGAATTCGCATAGGTATATTATTTCTATGAAAAATACAAATCTCTCTGGCCAGCGTGGTAAATGGACCAAGTTTCCGTCTAATACTAGAAAAGTCCATGATTATGAATAGCTAAACGTCACTCAAAGTTTTTTGATTCCGGGGAGCTAACCGTGGAGAACTTGACAAGTCGTGATTAAAAGTAGGCTGTTGTTTAGCAATCGCACGCCATTTTATCTCGCCACGACGATTTTATTTATGTGGGAACTATCCATTCAAAATTATTTGTTTTATTAATAAGGATAACAAAATGATTTCGAAGTTTAAATTCTTAATTGCTTATTGTATTAATTAAAGTACTTCTTGGATGGGAATGAGTTCAAAATTTGTCACTCATATATTTTTTGCCGGTGCCTATTACTCCCGACTTATAAATCAGAAACTACGGTACACTTATAAGAATTTACTGACTCTTGCAAAGTCAAGGCGACGTTTGATTAAATAAAAAACATGGTATTTAAGTTTCCGAGAATTTGCAATACTTTTTCGTATGGTGACACCACCCCATCTCATCTCATGGATGTTGTAAAAGTAGTTAGAGAAGACTTAAGGGCTACACACAGTGACGCCGATTTTTATACACTGCATAATAAAGTTTAAAACTATAAGCTATTTCTATAAACCTGAAGTATTACTCCGAACTAAGTTTGAAGTGATTTGTATATTTACCAACTATAAACAGCTCTTCAAGGCTTAGTAACAAAAACACGTTTATTTTTCTGACAAAGTAATTCTGAGAACTTAATCTATTGTAATAAGTAGGTACTTCGGTGCTCGGCATCAAGCCAGCTTCAATCGTCAAGTGACGTCATGGCGTTACAATCAACAAAACTCACTGTTTCAATTATTACATTGTCTAGACATAGGCTTAAGTATCGACTGTGTCAATTTAGATGTTTATTAATAATACACCATGACAATTAACTTTGGGGACCATAGCTGGGTTGCTAAGAACGAATTTATTTCCTACCATTCCAGCATTGATTTTAAGTATGTAGAGATACTAGTATACATTTTTGGTATTGGCATATTATAAACAAACTTGGTGTTAATCAAACAATAAATGAAAAGTACGGTCTACAGAAATAAAGCAAAAGTGATTGGCTTTTCTTATATGACCCATTAGCACTTCTGGTGACCGAATAAACCGGTAGTAGTGATCCAAAGTCTTGACAGTAGGACATATTAAGTCTATCTTAATATGTCCTACTGTCAAGACTTTGTACGTGTGACTAAGTACGATCGAAAACCGTTCTTAGATTAGAGCATTGTTACGTAGCTAGGTATATTGTCGATTAGCCATCATGCATCAGTAGTATAAGTAATGCTACACAAAAAAAAACGAATTGAGAACCTCCTCCTTTTTTTGAAGTCGGCTAAAAATGGTCTAACATGAAACGGTATGCATAAAATAAAAGTATCTTAGTATTTACCGAACAATTTTATCTTTGCAGTTCTCAGTATTCTTGTTAATCATCTTCGTTGCTGAGCTAGCTGTCGGCATCGCAGGCTACGTGAAGCAACAGGACCTGGAGAATTCTATAGTAGACCATCTCAATAGAACTATCAAGGAGTACCCGACCAACAAAGATGTAGCCAAGACCTTTGATATCTTGCAGACTGACGTAAGTACTTGCTAAAACTCGTTTTTTTGTTTACATTCAGTACTATTGTGTATTTTTTCAATGATTGCTCCCGCACTATGTATCGTTTGTCGCGGATGGACTTTAGGGCCTTTACATGGCTCACTAGCGCCGCCAATAGAAAAAAAAACATACTTCGCAAATAGGATCAATAATGCAAAATGTTGGTAACGAAGTCTTGAGAAAAGGCAATAAAGTATTTGTATTACACTCTCAACACTTTAATGTTTTTCAATTAGTTAAGACGCTGCTTTGAAAATTTTCGAGTTGAATTCGGCCGTGGCCAGAGGGGCGCGCCCCTCGGCGCGCGAATGAGACGGATATACTCTCGCTCACGCGCCGCCGCGCCGTGTGCGCCGTCGTCGTCCCACCGGCCCTCAAGGACACGTTATCGCTCTGTGCCATAGTACAAATATATACAGTATTTCAACTTCATAGAAACGGACGAAACGTGAGTTTATACCTACACGCTCACGATCGCGGAGGGAACAGTCGCTACTGTGCCGCAGTAACGAGCGGACTGTGTGTTATAAATTGAAACTAAATATATTATTCATATGTCAATTTCAAACAAACATGGCTGATATAAATACCTACCTTACTAAATGACTTAGGTATTTAATATTATAATATAGTATTTTTTTTATCACGAAAACGGTTTGTTGTAGGGGAGCGAGGGGCTTGTTGTAACAGGGGTAAGTAGTAACAGGCTCTTTTCACTAGGATCTTAAACGCAATTGACCTACTTCTTTGACTAGATTTAACCTATAAACCACGCCGTATCATGTTACCATAGATAGTGTCCTGCCCGGCTGGCGCAATGGGTGGAAGTGTGCATGCGCTTCATTTTTGCCAGGTGACATAAAATTGTACTGTCGTACAATTTCGGTTTGCGTTATTATTATCGACTAATTTCAAATTTTCTGTGTCTTATTTGCATTCAAATTGATTAATCTCTGATAATGTGTAACAGTTTTTATGATTGCTAAATTCTTTAAATAGTTATCTTGATAAATGTTAAAAATCATATCATGGGGTTAGTTGTAACAAAATTCGGGGGCTTGTTGTAACATGTTAAATGTATGAGGAAAAGATGAAATAAAAAAAAAGATGTCAAAATTAAAGAAAAAGTCAAAGGAAAGGGGTAGGGAAGGGTAAGTTAACAAAAAATAAAGATTTCAAAGTGCCATGATGATTAAAAGTAGTGATTAACTAAATAAGACTGCTAATTATTTAAGTTTTAAGTGTTGATTACTAAAAAAGTGTATTTACGTTGATTTTTGATAAGAATTATACAATACTTACTTTAGAGAGATGTAAATTTTGTTAAAAACAAGCAAATAATAAATGATTAGAGGTATTATTGTCGGTTTTTTTTGGCGTTACTACTTGCCCCTGTAGATGTTACAACTTGCCCCAAGCACGAGGTAAGTTGTAACACCGCACTTCTTCCAGAAAATAATTTATTGTAAAATAATGAAGAATAGTTATGGTATTATTTTTACTTGATTTAGTTCAGGAAGAGTTACAGCATCCATCCATATTTATTTAGTAGACATTTAATCAATAGATCTCAAGATATATTAGTTTTAATGAAAACTGTTACAACAAGCCCCTCGCTCCCCTACTTAGGTCAATAATAATGAAAATTTAGCCCCCCTTTATGTAATCCCCCATGCGTGTCTTTCACTTTGATCTAGGTAAATTTAAGCAATGACATCGATGTCATTTTTTGAATGGATTGGTCACCCATCCATAAAGTGACCTCGATGCCTTTATTTTGACGTTAGAATAGATCTAATAGACCTGTTTAAAGTTTGGTTTTGGTTATCGATAAATTCAATTTCAAACAAACATGGCCAATATAATAAATACAGTACCCGGCCGTAAATATTACACATCGACTTTTTCTCTGACGCTCTACGAAGCCGAAATTGACCGATTGTATTTTTCTATAGGTTGATATGCAATATAAACGGCCCGGTACTGTACCTACTTTACTGAATGACTTGTTAAGTACCTTCTTAATATTATAATTTAGTATTTTATTTATATCACAAACATGGTGGATATAAATACAAACATATACATGTTTCTTTAAATTAAATGTATCAATCATAAAACAACACGTTTTTTACAGAACACTTCCTATTTATTTAAATATAAAATAGAAAAATAAAAAGTATTAATATACAATTACAAAACTAAATGGAAACACAAAGTAGATCGCATGTTTACTATTGTTTATGTACCGCGCACCCATTTATAATAAATATTCGGCCCAGTTTGACTACTGGTTATACTGTGACGTCAGTCCGCGGTAGGTAACAGAAAATTCTGTTACAGAAAAACCTATCTACCGGTCTATTATGTTTATACATGTAGCCCCTATTTTTTTTTAATTTACACCCGCGCAAGGTATTATGAAGGCACAAAGCGCATCCAGATTCAGGACAATGATTTGGGGATCACAAAAATAATTTGACCGCCTCGGGGTAGCGGTCGCAGTGCACGAGGTCGCGAGTTTGAATCTCACGCAAAACAATAGAACTTTAAAAAAAATACAATAGCCCCACTATGTATTGTCCTGTGTCGCGGGGTATTTACAAACATTTACTTAGCTGACTCAAAGAACATCCAGACTCAGGACAATAATTAGTGGATGGAACAAATAAAATTGTCTTACGTGAGATTTGAACTCTAGGTGATTTTCCACCAGAGGGGCGAAACGAGGCAAAAATTGAAATCTTTATGTAAAAATGAACCGTATTGCTTAGGAAATAGAGTATATATTAACTTTGTAATAAAAACACTCGCTTGTTGTTTGTTGCTACTTTTTGTTTGTGTAAAAATGAACCGTATTTTTTCTTAAATAGAGTTCAAAATACATTAACAAGAAACACGCATGTCGCGATGTCAATTTTTGGTGGAAAGAGTTCGGTGCGATTTCAATTCTCGTCTCGTCTCGCCCTTGTGGTGGACTCTTCATGCTGACTTACGATTACCGATTACTGCGCCCGCCACTGCCTAAGGCAGACGTACACGACTACAGGCAGAGTTTTTTTGTGTGATCCACAAACAACGGTCCTGAGTCTGGACGTTCTTTGTGTTCGTTTGTTTCATGTTTGTAAACGTTCCCGCAGTGGAGTGCATGAGAGTTCAAATCTCACGTAAGACAATTTTTTTTGTGATCCACAAACAACTGTCCTGAGTCTGGACGTTCTTTGTGTTCGTTTGTTTCATGTTTGTAAACGTTCCCGCGGTGGAATGCATGAGTTCAAATCTCACGTAAGAAAATTTTTTGTGTGATCCACAAACAACTGTCCTGAGTCTGGACGTTCTTTGTGTTCGTTTATTTCATGTTTGTAAACGTTCCCGCGGTGGAGTGCATGAGAGTTCAAATATCACGTAAGAAAATTTTTTGTGTGATCCACAAACAACTGTCCTGAGTCTGGACGTTCTTTGTGTTCGTTTGTTTCATGTTTGTAAACGTTCCCGCGGTGGAGTGCATGAGAGTTCAAATCTCACGTAAGACAATTTTTTTGTGTGATCCACAAACAACTGTCCTGAGTCTGGACGTTCTTTGTGTTCGTTTGTTTCATGTTTGTAAAAGTTTCCGCGAAAGTAAAAAGTATTATTTAGATCTTATCAGTAAGTACCTACCTACCTAAGCTTGCAAATAAAATAGGTGAGTAATATTATTTCTTAGATTTTTTCAGTTTCACACAACTCCTAGGTACTGTCGCGGAGACTTTTACAAAGAACATCCGAACTCAGGACAGTAATTTGTGAATCGCTCAAACAACTTTTTTGGTTGGATTCGAGCCCGCGACCTCGTGCACGCAAGCCACTACCGCGACCGGCCCGCACTGCCCGCGCCACTGAGGCCATTTCAATTACGTGATCTTGACGAAAACGGTTATAAAACTTATTACACTTGAGCATATAGTCTAAAATCGCTTATATAAACAAACGCTTGCATTATCAAAAGGGTCAACAGTAACTAGGTACTTGGTTGAGTTATGGCGAACTTTACCTAAGTTTTATAAAAGACATAACTACAAAAATATTTTACGAACCAATGTTATCGAAATAACTATTATAAAATAATACTATTATTTACTTATAAAAGAGAACAAAGTATTAATAAAAACTTAGGTATATATTTTAAACCTAACCTATATATTTTACCTACGATTAAAAATTACGCGATAAAATTTAGTACGAACGGTGAGTCGACATGCACAGGTCCGGCGTCGAAGAGGGCCATCGCCCGACTGAATCGTCGACCGTACTCATTCTGTATCGATCGTTAACTAATCGGTATAAGGTCTGAAATTGCGATGCGCCCGCAACGATCCGGAGCGCTTAGAAATTGCTAAAATCTTATTTGATTCATTAAAAATTATTGGTTGTAGTTATGTAATGATATTCTACAGTAATACTAATATTGATGTTACGAATGTATTTGAGTAATTCCTAAGCATAATGATAGTGTACTTTCCGTGTAATATGTAAAAAACTGTTTTTGTAGAGGTGTTTTCAAAAATAAATATGATCGAGCCAAAATCAAGCTATCGCGTTTTGGTAATTACAAAAACCTAGTTAAAGGTATCAATTTACCTATATTAAAATTCTAGATCAATAGGTCTTTTCATAGTCCTGTAGTAGTTGATGAAAGATAGTGCATTTTATCAATGTATCATCTTAAATTTCGCATTCTTAAAATATAATGCAATATTTATTGAATTGAAAATCATTTTATTTTTATTTCAAACATTCAAAAAACTGCCTGTTAATTTATTTGTAGTTCAAAGTGTTTAAGAAAAATATTTTTTCTAGCTGGCAGAAAGCTACTTAGTACCTACTTATCTAAATAAGTACAATTTATCATTTTGCTTACATACTCTGCTTAGTTACTAGAAGGGGACTAGATAGCGTTCTTTGAAATAATAGAGAAAATAGTATTACCTACCTAATGTACTTGGCCAGTAAAGAGGTTTTCAATTCATTTATTTACTCAACTAGCGATCAACCCCTATACTTTCTTATGATAAGACTTTTACAGGATATCAGTATTTATTATTTAACACTATCTTTTAAAACGTTAAACGCGGTCTTTGACTCTTTTGTAAACACACATGACGTCGTAAATACCGGGTCGTTGCCATTGATTTACAAAAAACCAAAGATACACACTCCACTTCCCAAAAACGTCCGCAACAAATAGGCGCATTGTGCACTGTTTTTAAATTAGTATCGCGTTGTTCTACCGGCAAACGTCAATCATTAAATTTTTATGTGTATTACTTTTTAAATACAACTTTATGTCATGCGTGTAAGATTGAATTTGAAAAAAAAATATGTTTACGATATTACTATACGTATTTATTGCGTATGTTTAATTTGGTGACACTTTTGGCTGTTAGTTTTGTTTGAAAATGTGCATCTAGGGTTTTTTATAAATCAATGGTCGTTGCCCTTATAATTTCTAAGATATTTGTAAAACTAAAATACTGTTAAGAGCATGTTTGATGTACAATAAACATAAAAAGTAAAAGTAGACAACAAGGTTTAGCCAGAGTTTGAGCACATAATAATAATTTTTCCAGTTTTTATACCTTAACCTAAAATTACTCTTGAAAAACCGTTTACACATAATTATATAGTCGGTTCTTCCCCGTGGTCAAACTATTTTGTGAAACTGGTTTGACTATGAGGAATTACGTTTCCTCGTAGTCAAACTAGCCCATCGACCCACCCTGTATCAATGTTTAGTTAAAAATGCGTACACTTAAGCAAGGTGCTACCAATAAAATCATAATTGTAAATGGAGCTCAATTTATTTTTATAAAATTAAAACCTTACCTTACTTTGGCACCGCGTGTTAATTGTGTAAGTAAAAAAATACTAAAAGCATCTTTTCAAATTTTCAGCTCCAATGCTGCGGTATCGAGGGCCCCGAAGACTGGGCTAAGAACAACATTACCCTACCTAACACATGCTGCGCCGGCCAAGAGATCTCTGGAGGTACCGCAGTGCCCTGCACTCCCGGCTCAGAACATTTGCACAAAGATGGCTGCCTCAACAAGCTGGTTAATTACTTCAAGGATATTGCGATGGTGCTTGGCGGCGTAGGTCTAGGAGTCGCTATTGTTCAGGTAAAATATGATAATCTTAGCTATTCTACATTTTAAAGTACTAATAATCGTATGTGGCTCCTTTGAGACGAGACAATTTTAAATTTTATAAAACTTATCAGTTTTGAATAACTGCCTCGATGGCGCGACGATTGCATTAGTGGCTGGCGTACGCGCGAGGTCGTGGGTTCGATTACCACGCAAGATCATTGTTTCTGTGGTCCACAAATTATTATCTTGATGTTATTATGGATTTCTAGGCTGGTGTTCACGCCTAAAAATACAGACACTTGAAAAAGAAATAATCAAATATTTACTTACCAATTGGAGTGACTTACCAAAAGGGCGTGTTTCAGTATAAACAGTTTTTTTCAGAAACTGGTAAAAACGGAGATTGTTTTGTATGGTTATAACGTACCAACCCAAAATAAGCCCTTTTGGAAAGGCACTCCGCCATTGTTGACCTTAGGATAAATGTCATTTCTTTCTTGTAATCAACACACAAACAAACACAACCAATATTCTAACTTGTGAAACTAGAAAAACGAATAACGCGCGGTGCAACCTTATAATTACCAAATTCAGGTACCCGCGCGTAACCAGTTTTTCTGTCTCACCTTTTTTCCAATCTACTATTATTACACACAAATCACAATGCTTGTAGTCCAAACGGTTTTCGCGGGTGCATCGAATTTTACTCATGTGATTCAAGCTATCGCATGTTAATCAAGTAGCTTTTAACCGACTTAAAAAAAAGGAGGAGGTTCTCAATTCAGTTGTATTTTTTTTTTGTAATATTAAAATGGTAAATTATTTGTTTCAGCTCCTGGGTGTGATATTCGCTTGCTGCCTCGCTCGCTCTATACGCAGTCAATACGAAACTGTATAAATTGAACAAGTTTGGTAATTACAATCGTCTCTAGGTCTTAGATGTTAATAGCAGTACCCAATATTTTCTCCGTTTCTACTTTTCGTATAAAGTCGTGATTTAAGTACAATTCTACCTTGTCTATGTATATTTTGAAGTAATTTATTTTTTATATTATTATTTGAGATTTTTTTATTTTAATCTAAGTTTTATGTCATAGAGTGCTATAAAAATAATTGTCAGAAGATTAGTATCAACTTGAAATATAATCGTAAGCCAAGTTAGTAGGTAAAGGAGTGATAAGCACAATGCACAGATTTTCTTAATTACACCTCCAAGTGTGCTCAGTGTTAAGACTGATTTTTCGAATAGAAGTGAAATACATAATGCCAAACATATTGGAACTTTACTACTTTTTATATTTTCTTAATCTCAAACAACCTTTTATAGTATTAAAGTGAATGTACTCTTTACTATTCGTATTTCGTATATAATCGATGTAGGGGGAGGTGTGCACATTATAAAATTTAGATTTGTACTACCTATTTGTTAATGAATTAGACGCAATGTCGTATAAACAGCGATCTCATTGATCAAACAGTCCATAAATAGTACATATTATATTAATTGCATCTCAATGCAACTACAAATTGCATCTAATTTAAGAACGAATTATTATTATTAGAGCATTGTAACGTATTGAAGTGTTTCTAGGTCGTGTATATTTATAATAAAAAATTTGCAATTATCTAATTAATGAGTTTCATTTAAATATATTTGACAGGTTATGTTAAAAATTAAAACATAGTAATCGTCCTAGTTACACACATTTTATTTTTCTATTTTATACCATGATATAAATTGTAACAAAGGATGGTTATTAGGTATCAGAGCATGAACATTGAGTTTCGAGGAACATCAGTCGCGTTAAATACAGCTGTTGTCTTGCAAGCAACACATTTCAAGTCACAGTATAAAATAATTAAAAAATCACAATGACAAAATATATCCAGTCCCGAATACAAGTACAAGTATTCATCTCTATATTGTATGTCGCAAGCATCTGAATCTCACAGCACCAGTTCCAACAATGAAATCACTCAATTTTATAAAAATTATATCCACGAAGGTATCACCAAAACATTCATATACGCGCGACATACACCTTTAGCTAAAATCATTACAACGCTAAAATTCTATAGTACTAAGGTTAAGACATACATTATACATTATCTAGACAATAAAATAACTTACATCTATAACTGTTTACTTACTAAACGGAATATTTTAGAAAAGTTGGAGATGTCAGACTGGAGCGGAGGTTATTGTGCCTGAGTTTTGGCACTTGATCAATTATGTAGGTGTCGAACCATCACATATTATCTATATGTTACGATGTTATGTTTGATATGTGTTGCATAGTCAGTTAAACATATACATCAAATACATAATCTGTGGATTTCTGACGGCGTCATATACATATTGTCGAATCACTTTATATTGATGAGTAGAGATGTATTTACGTAAACTTACTGAGCACGGCACAGTGCATGTATACCATCACAACTTCTTTATTATAAAAATAAATATAATATTAATTATACACCAGCCCTACGCAATCAATATTAAAAATCATTTATACTGATAATGCAAAAGTAAACTTAAGATCAATCAAAGCTCAATGAATTGCACATTAAAAAAAAAATCATTATCCCCCTGGATCATTTGTCGCAATAAATTTTAAATAATTTGACTATCTAATCCTTAACAAAATGGACCAAGTTGTAAAACCTATCTAATATTACTCCATTTTCAGTCAAAAGAAGGCTTTCATTACCAAATAAAGTGAATAAACTCAAACTACAATTGGTTAATGTCACAATAAATATAATATGTTAGTACTAGAAGTACTGATTGATCATATTCACTACATTACAGACCATCCAAAACTTCACCATCTTTATATTACATTCACAAAACTATATTTTCTTTACACATAGTTCCTCAGCCAACATGTGACATCTCACAAAATATTCAAGGATTTGCCTTGATTAAAATGATAGTTATAATTTACAAAGCATTGATTTAAATCAGTAAAACTGTATGATTAGGAAATTTTAGATGATTCCTTTGTATTTTGTACTTGTCAATGCTGCCAGTTCTTACTATTAACACAGAATATGAATTTACAACCATTCATTATACTTTACTCACATGAAGACTGTAAAAGTTTTTAATAAAACCAGCCACTACTGTATTTATAGTTTCACCTAAGCTCCCTGCTTTATAATTAGATAGACTGGAAGTTATCAATGTAGTTGACATTTAATAAGACATTAATTTAATTATATCACATTGGACTAAACCACCATCTAATTAATATTGCGAAGAAAGGTATCTATTATTGACAGCAAGGAGACACTGACTACTATTAAAATATTCCAGAATTGTTTTATATAAATATCAACCGAACCAACAAAACATGCATATAATACCCTGAAATTAAAAACACTTTTTACAAGACAATAATGCGATTTATTCCCAAATTCATATCATAATAGATATCGCAATAGTTGAGATATACTTACAAATAAGTAGTTACAGTTCAAGTGGTATGAGATCATCGCTTTATAGCGGCAAAATTGACTCAAATCACTGGTTAAACCTACGATACACTTTTATAGTAAACTTATTGTAATTTATACAATAAAGAGCTAGAAACAACAGAAATCATTCAATTCGTAACTTAACCTTTCATATTTCTAAAAAAAAGAATTATACAATTCAGACCGTCTCAAGCATATTGACATCACATTAATTGCAACTAAAAATTAATAAGCTGTTTAGACATCTGTGCGCTACATTCGTTAGATATTTGACGAGTTAATTAACAAAGTATCGCACGGAAGCGTCCTAGTGTTCCGATATAATATAAGCTTACATTTAAGTGAACAGGATGGATTTTAGAACAGAATGGTATTGAGTATGATACTGCAGGTTGTTCCTTGGCGAGTGGGTCGGGGTAAACAGATCATGTCGCGTAACGCTTGGTCCAGAGGCGCGCGATGCGATCGTGTTCCTCCCTGTTCTGTAGATACTGTGTCGCGATGCTGCCGACTAGCGGGTCCGCTGTAACGTATACAATAACATTTGTTAGTTATGTTGGCATTTAGACAACTACTTACAATACTTCGGCACTTTTTATCATATAAATAAACAAAAAAAAAATGAAAATATCTTAAAAAATAATATTATAATACGATAAGACAAAAGAATACAAGAAACTAAACGGTATGCTATGCTATCCTGTCCTATCCTAAATCTACGAAACTACATTTACACATCTCTGTGATAAAGGTAAATATAATAATATATTTATACAGGTAAAAAAACACAGAATTCTAATTGAAAATATCATCATAAATAAAGCATTTTAAACCCTGCATTGCACGGCCTACATCGCTTCCTAAGAAAATACTCTAAAATAAATAAAATACGTTCAAGTTAAAACTAGAGGTCAATGTCTTTTCGTCCTTGTAGGTTTATTTCGTGGCTTTACAATAGTCACGTTATCGTAAACTCTTATTACTTGTAAACGCCAGACATTAAGGGCCAGATTCAGAGACCGCACTTTGTCTTTACTTTAGCAAAGTCTAGTTATTATCTCTGAATTTGAACAACATTAAAGTAATTTTTCGCATGAAAAAGTTTACTTTCATTATTTATTACTACAAAGTAAACTTTTCATGCGAAAAGATTACTTTAATGTTGTTCAAATTCAGAGATAATAACTAGACTTTGCTAAAGTAAAGTCAAAGTGCGGTCTCTGAATCTGGCCCTAAGTTTGTTTTAATATTTTGTGTGTAGACAAGAAACGCCATAATTAAAGGTTATGACAATTCCAAAAACAATTAGATTAGATTAAGTCAACAAATTTTATGAATTCTACTTAGTATGGCCATTTTCTACTAATTTTATCGTAACACAAATGGAATGTCTTAAATTAAATGTGATAAAACAAAAAAAAACGAGTATTGTATTCTCCTTGAGACGACGGACTAAGAATACAAGTCGGGACTACGCCATCGCCTTTCTAGGATGTAGTAAAAAACTACTAAGATACTCCAATTACCGTTTAGTATGTCAACAAAGAAGGAAAACTTGATATTAAGTCAAATAGCAATATACGCGAGCATGAGTAGACCAAATTAGATTTCTGGAGGTGACCTGTACTAACAGTGCAGGCCGAATTAAATTAAAATAGCACAATAACCCCTTAAAGTCTGCCGCAAACTAGGATCAATACAAATAACCTTTACCTTAGATTGTATGATGAATAAGACAGCACAAGGACGAAAGGGCGACGTGTCTTTGACCTCTTATTGAGACCAATGAGTTTATTCTTACTCTTAAAAAGTTCGCTATTGTAAAGGTGTGAAATTGTGTGCTCGTAATTATTATTATATTCCCGTATTATAACATGTTTTATATAGAATTTCATTAAACGACCGGTTTAATTCATTTTTAAAAGGAAAATTTACTTTATGAAAAAAAAGGTAAATAAATAAATTGTAAACAATTATCTGTCGCGTCATTTTGTATAAAATATCTTGTGTAGATCGTATCATGTCGCAGGGACTCAGTGCGCCGAAAGCCCAAAAACCCAATATTAAAAAAAAGCTTTACGTAATTATAATATATCTTACCGGGATTACAATCGGTGAGCAGTGAGCATATTGATAGTAAGACTTTAGATATTGTCAGTGCTGGTGACCAGTTGTCTTTGAGTATGTCCAGACATATCACGCCTTGACTGTTGATGTTACAATGATATATCCTAGTTCGGAATGTCACCTGAAACACAACGAGATAAAAAATATATGAGAAACATATTAAATAGACATTTAAATAACTTAAAATTGGATAGTTAATTGCCTTGGTCACGTGTAGCGGTTGATGTGTCTGAGGTCTCGAAATACCTAAACAATTGATTGCTTTTTATGGAAAAAGATTATACTGAGCCTTTAGATTGTTTGTTAGTAAATTTTTTTATTTGTAAATTCATTGCTACTTTTAATGCCGCAGGACATGGTCCTGAGGCCGGTACCTCGAATTTTGCGGGCAGCGGCGGCCTTAGAGCGGCCCAGGACCGCACAAAGTGAAAGTATTTGGAGGAGACCTTTGTCAAGAAAAAATCGTCCCTTTGCCGATAGTATGATTTAGTAGACATGCAGATAAAAACAAAAAGAGTAGTTGACAAATGATAATTTTACTTTCACAAGTGAAAAAAGTAAAACTTCGTAACTATAGTCAAACTTCCACGAGAATCAACCATGCCAGTTTTGTTTACCTTACTGCTAGAAATCCATTAAAACAGATGTATTGGTTTATTTATCTTAGACACGGCACATGACAATACGATCTCAGACAAAGGCCCCATAAGGAAAAGGACGCTCAGGTAGCTATGACGTCAGACCTTTATAATGGAACACGTAAAATATTTGTCGGTTCATGTTATGTTTAATGAGCTTTCCGTCATTTATTATGTTTGCTTTCGCACATGTTTCATTCTAAGAAACATTATCTCAAACAATAAGACAATTCGTATTAATTGTGAATGTAGAGAAAACACTAATTATTATGGTAGATATTCTCAATAATTAATGCTAAAATGTTTTATTTCTCCTATTTTAAAAAACTAATCTTTTGCTTATTATAGTTTTGATTTAACTACATAGTAGCTTCCTGGCTAGCCTAGACTTAACGAAAACAGGTCACGTACACTGTAATGCGAAAGATTCTTCAAGCCATTCATCATCAACAAAAGAAACCATAACATGACACTGCAAGGATTGACTTATATTATATCCACATGGTGAGTAGGTATAGGTTTTGTGGCCAATTTTACTTCTCTTAAGCCCGATTTACACATCGACAAGTACAGTAGCGAGTTAAGTAGTAAGTTGTTGATTAAGTTGACAGCTTACTACTTAACTCACTAGGGTGTCGATGTGTAAATCGGGCTTTACATACTCTGATTCATAGGTGTCACGCGTAACCGATCGAGATACCGAGTTAACGATCTTTTTTTTCTTCGTCGCTACGGAAAGTATTTTATAAAAAAAAGCTTTAAAAGCTCTTTAGATCCGACAATGCATAATCATTTAATACAATTGTTATAGTATGAGACAGTGATTAATATGAAGCGACCCGCTTAGTATTTTTAGCTTTCTGTCCTCGTCCTATATTCTGGTCAAAGCCACAAAAACTTTTTGTACATTTATTCGCAATATTATAATCTCAAAAGTAGCAGTAATAAGATATCAACACATTTATGAACACATTTTTTGGATAAACGTGCGTATAAATCCGTGTACAGTAATTAATCATAATTATGTGTAACCTATGGAGGCTATGTCCAGCAGTGGACGTCGATTGGCTGATATACCCTAACGTAAATGTAAAGTACATAATTTGACATGTCCGCATCTTAATAAAATTATCAACAGTTTCTTTCGAATAGTTGACCTGCGACTTCTACCTAATGTACGCACTTAATAAATCAATAGATAGTTAATAATTTATTAGGCTAAATTCACGATTAATTTTAAAAGTAAGCAGTCCACTATTGGGCATTGGTAAATGCCTTCTTGTACCTAGCAGTCAAGGACGCACGCAAGCCCTATAAAAATTTTAATTCGAACTAAGTACCATTTATTAAATTTAGAATTCTAGTTTAAAATTTAAACATAGTGCTCCAAAGCGGACGAGTTCTAAGGAGTCTACAAAAGGTCAATAAAACCATAACAAAAAAAAAACAACACAAATGTATAATTCATCCTTTCTGAGAAAAACGGTGAAGGTTGCAAAAAATCTCCCTATTAGTCTGACTATACGTCGTGTCTACAGCATTCAGGATATTAACGTTAGGTTTAAAGAAATATAGTAACAATGCAATACATAACTGTTCATAATTAATTAGAGACGTCTTAATACGTACTGTATCTGTACAAGCAACCCTGATATCGCAACTCGAAATGCCATAGAAACATAGAGAAAGAAGAAGATTCATTGCCCTATTCATCACCCCAGTTAAATGGACCGACAACCTCAAAAAGGTCTCCGAGTTAGACTGGATGCGGAAGGCGCAGGACCGAGTTCTGTGAGGCGTGTTGGGAATGGATTGCCCTACATCCTCAAATGACTTAAATGGCCATAGATACTTTTGCATATGAAGTGCATGCAGATGCTGTCCATAAGGTTGCTTGTTCAAATCCCGTGCAGGGTAATTAAATGTGTGGTCCATAAATTATTTCTCCGAGCCCTGAATGTTTTCTCCGTTATATGAATGTATGTAACCCAACAAAAAAAACTGCCAACCACACTCATTTCTGCACAAAACTAAACCCTATACCAATCTGTCTAGCTAGCATGGTCCAGGCCTGTCCTGTCACTTGCTAAAATAATATTTTAATAGTAAATATCTGAGTGTGTACAAAAGATAAGGTGATGTATATAATTTTATGAAATTCCATCCAGGTAAGAATACAATAGCATTTAAAGCAAATTATGTTTTGTTAGTTTACTATGTATTGAAATACTTCACTTTTTTTCTGAAAAATGGCAAGTTTCCTCTTACTTGAACAATGGGGATTTATTAGTTTTCAAATAATAGATAATAAAAAAATTCTGAAACAATTGGCCTATATTCATTAGCCTCATCATATCAGCCAATTGATTGGTAATTTAATATTATAATAATAATATTGACTATAAAATTAAGTATACTTTCTCTACAGGGGTTTAAAATAGATTTATAATAATAAAAAAATAATTACCTTAGGGGGTTTGAATGGATATTCTGGTGAAAAGTGTATGTCAAGAAAGAAAACTCCTCCTTCATACACTGAACCAGGTGGCCCTAGTATAGTAGAGACCCACTCATATAAATTGTCTCCTTTAGGGCCTGCACTGCAATTTGGTGGAGGGTCCAATGTAATCTCTGCCAATTCCTTCTGAATCCTCTTTGCCGATGTTCCCAGAGCCTTTGACATCTTGGGATTTGGTTTGTTCTCCTTTGCCTCTGGTTTATTCTCTGTTACTGCTCCGCTAGAGCTCGCACCACCTCTGCCACGTCCCGTACCACTTCCTGATGAACCAGATGCACCGGACATTATCTAAAAGCACCAAACGTCTCATTCCGCTAAACCAAACAGTTAAAAGCAAACAAGCCAATGGATCATGGAAATGGTTTGTTACTCTGATGGAAATAAAAATACATGCACTAATCATGTTCACTAAAATGATGGTGTGTAATGATGTATATGAGTCCATTCATGAAAAAATTAAATGATAAAATAAACAAGTTTGATGACAATAACCAGCAGCAAAAAAAAAAACAAAAGTACATTCACATCAAAATTAAACTAATAATAAGAATTATGGTCAAATGATTTAAATTTGATAATATAGAAATATTCAGTTCTCATGATTTTAAATAAACGCTACATCTACAGTAATAGGAACTATTACAAATTTGCAAAAATAGAAAAGGTGAATAGCCTTTTTTTACTTCAAGCATGAACAACATCACTAGAACAAAGACATTCCTAAACCTATTACATGACATACAAAACGTCGGTATGGGAATACACAAATATAGGAATGTACTAGTGATATTTGCAAATCAATAAAAACGAAAATTAAAGTGTTTATCTTAAATGGAAAAGATTTATTTTGTACCTTACGAATAACAGTCGGCCATCTTGTGGGCTGGCGTTATCCGATAAATTTACAACTTTTCAATTCACCAGTGACCCAATTCAATGAATAAGACGCCTCCCGATACACGATTGAAGGAAAACAAACAAATTCATCCACAATATGTACAAATTTTGTGCAATGCAATCAATGGAAATCCCGTGTTAGATGCTCCGCACTGCAAAGCGTAAATAGGCAGCCTGTTACTTTCCGCACATTTACCTCTCTGTAATCTGAGCTTCTAAATTAAATGTACCTTATATAACGTTCAACTTGAAATTGCTGTATGCCGGCAAGTTTCTCTGAGCTTGAATTCACTTCTACCACATTTCACCCATTTCATCTGTTCGTCACCCTCACCAACACAAACAACCACTGAAATTCACGGAATGCACACAAGCTCAATGTAAGATAAATACAAAACATTACATTAAAAAAATAGGATTAATACTTACAGATATAAATTTAGAACGAATTAAGCTAATGTGTTAGCATAAATAAGCTATACTTTATCTACAACAACAAAAATTATGAAAGATTACACGAAACACAACCACTTTCCGACATTTTAGACTTTTTTGAAGTGCAGTGTTACCCAGCCCAGGTAATAAATTCACAATGTGACCAAGCAAAAATAACAATACCTTTAAATCATGAGCCAAATAAAAAGATGAATTAAAATCTCCTTCTCTAATTTCAGAAATCACGAAAGCAGTCAATAGGCATCTAAAGACCGGCCATCCAAAAGGTACCTTTCCTTTCAACTTTTTGGTAGTAGCGGAGAAACTGATATTTATGTTCAGAACCATTCAGAACTTTTGAAAGACTGATTTTCACCATAGTAGGTTTTACTGGTAACTTTAACATTAGTCCATAGAGAAGTAAGAATCCTTTCTTCTGCTTCCACTTATTTATGAATTAGTATTATCGGACTCGTTAGATATTTGTAGTTGTTGTCGTTAACATAATACCAGCCATACGAGGTATGCCACTGCCTGGACTTGGGCCTCCTCTAAACGCTTGGTTCCACCACTTGCACTCTTGAAACATAATCAGGTCATAGGCTTGAAATAGTCGGAACGCGAAGATCCAGATCATTTTCGTCGCCTGAATGCTTATTTGCTCAACCGACCATTTTGACGAATTTCACTTTTTAATGCAATTTTATTAAGGATCAAATTGCGGTTCGATTGGTATATAATACTTGCTGTTTGGACTTAAAATACATTATTTATAAGGAATTTAAGTTTTTGTTAACTAACACAAGAGAATTAAAACTTCATGCTTAATTGCTCAACGTCCGTAGAGAAACACCAAACGTGCATCCGAGCATCGATTGCGTGCTTAAGTATTCAATCTCCTTACAGGTAACCAATCACGACTATGCATTTTGATGACGCAATACGCCGCCATCATTAATTTCTTTTTTGACTAAGCTGGTGCTCGCACGCATTTGAGTAAAAACTAAAGCGAAATATAGAAAAAGGTATTAATTTTAATAGAAAACATTACCCCAAATGTCCGTGACGATATATAAATCGGAAAATATAGTCACAACTATAGAAAAGGATCGGTAACTTGTATTTTTGTTAACTTTTCTTTGTAGATTATCACTGCGTATCGTTAACTTATAGTACAGGGTGTTTAAATTTAATTCTTATAATTTCAGATTGAATTAAATCTATAAATTAAATTGTGACGTAGGTATCTATAAATGAACAGATTGTTTTGAACATTTCGTAAGGTTGCAAAATAGTAATAGTAGTAATAGTAATAGTATTTTATTTCTCTCATAAAGGTTGCCATTTTCACAATATTCCTTATCAACTAATTTTACATGAATACCTCTGTGAGAGCTGCTGCTGGAGTCTATACTAGGTTCTAGACCTGTGTCACAGATCTCCAGGCACTCACCCTCTTAAATATTACTCGTGAGTAGATTTGTGAATATAAAAGAAAATAACAAGAATTTAGAACCTACATTATACCTTAAGATTAGCTTAGAATATATATTTAATGATTAAGTTTGTGAGTTAGTTAGTGTGTGTGTGTGTGTGTTTGTGTGCGTGTGTGTATGTTTGTGTGTGTGTGTTTTTTTGTGTTTCTGTGTGGGTCAGGTATGTGTTACCTTATTTTAGAGTGATTAGTAAATTTTCTGTCTGAGCATAGTCCAGCTGGAGAAGCCAATTTGTAACAGTCATTTTACATTTTACTTTAGACATGGGATATATATTTAATAATTTGTTGGTATTATTATAAACGTAACTGCTGAGGAAACAGAAACTTCTTCCCGCCAGCGCACTGTTTACCCGGTTGGTGGTACAGACGGCATGTTTTCGACGCACTGAGTTAAATTTATTAGGATCATAAGTATTTTGAGTGTGAGTAGTTATTACAAGATTTAATATAAATAATTTACGAACCGTTAGAACTCTGCAGGAAATGTAAAGTTCCGTAGTGGGGAAACGATAGGGTAACTGCCAACCAACTTTTAAGAGTGCTCTTTGTGTGCGTTCTAGTTTTAACATATGTGTTTTGGCTGAGCCACCCCAGGCAACGATACAGTACTGAATCACTGATTGGCAAAGGGCTAGATAAACCATTCTTATGGTTGTAGTATCAGCTGCTTTACGTAAATTTTTAAAGATAAACATTAATTTACGAAGCCGACTAAGCCGACTAAGCCGACTAAGCATGTCTATATGTTTATGGAACGATAGAGAGTCATCAATTTCTATGCCCAAGTATTTGATAGACGTAACGCGATGGAGGCGAGGGCAGTGGCAGTTATCTTTATTAAGGTCAATACATGAGTGAGCAGTAAGAGGATAAGAGTCACAGTTTAAATTTCTAGTTGGGGATAAGGAAAAGGTAATATATTTTGTTTTGTCCACGTTCAATGTAAGTAGGTTTTCCGTCAACCAACGAGTTACCATACAGAGTCCATGCTGCGTATGTTCAAATGCAGTTCCCCAGGTGTCTCCATGGAAAATTAGGGCAGTATCATCAGCATAGGCATAGATGGACAGATTTGGAAGATTAAGTTGACACAAGTCATTGATATAGATCAGAAATAGTGAAGGGCCAAGGATACTGCCCTGTGGGACGCCATAGGAAATAGGAAGTTCGTCACTTGTCCAGTCTCCTATCCTGACACATTGCCGTCTCTCAGATAGATAACTCCGAAAGAGAGATAATTGAGTTCCTCTAACACCTATAGATTCGAGTTTAGAAATGAGGATGGGAACAGAGACAGTATCGAACGCCTTCGCTAGGTCTAAGAACACGCCAATTACTTTCTGTTTTTTATCTAAATTGGTGACAATATTATTCACAAGGCTTAATACCGAGTCTTTTGTTGACAATCCTGAGCGAAAACCATATTGAGTTGTTGAAAGAAGTTTGTTTCGTTCCAAATAATTTATAAGTCTGTTATTCATTAGTCGTTCTAGTAATTTTGACAAAGTTGGTAAAATTGAAATAGGCCTGTAATTGCTCAATTGGTCTCTGTCCCCACTCTTATGAATAGGATGTACCAATGCCACCTTTAGGGCAGTAGGAAAAACTCCCGTTGTAAAAGCCAGGTTGCACAAAAACGTGATGTGGGGTATTAAAATGTTTTTAAATTTTTTCATGAAGAAGCCTGAAATATTGTCCAATCCCATGGCACAGTCAGTTCTTAGATTCATAATCAAAGTATCTATCTCAGATTGATCAGTTTCCAACAAAACAAATGAACTATGCGACCGCGTGATAACCACAGCAGGTTTATTAGACTTTGGAATTTTTTCTGCTAGGGAGCGCCCTATATTAGCGAAATAACTATTAACGGCGTTTATTGAGTGTATAGGATCAGGATAAGTTAATAAATTAATAGGTGGGTCTGATTTTTTTTCTGTGTGAGTTATGGATTTAATAGCAGCCCACAGCTATTTGTTATTTTTTTGAGCAGTTTTAATTTTATCTCTGTCATAATTTAATTTAGCGTTTCTCAGGAGCATAGAGCAGTAGTTTCGATACCTTTTATAGATAGTTTGTAAAGTGGTATCATTTGGTGATTTTTTTAATTTTTGATGCAAATTGTCCCGGTTACGGAGACATCGGAGAAGTCCCGTGGTCATCCAAGATTTATTTAACCGTTTTCGATTAGGCACTGGTTTTAAAGTTGAATTTTGGTTTATGATGAGGTTGATGACATTAATAAAATGGTTCGTTGCTATGTTGATATCTGATGTTTTATAGATATATAACTAATATAATAATAAAAATATTGCTTTTGTGCGGTGACTGTCAAAATATACCTGCTACTTGCATGTTTGCTAATTGTTAAATGGGTAAATTTCTTAGCATTAAATGGGTAGTTTTGTGTTTACGTATACTTACGCTTTGTGTTCGCAATGATTTTAGATGCTAGATAAGTAGATTAATACTATTTTTTACTCGCCACAGATCCATTGCTCACATTGATGAAGATAAAGAAGATAGTTGCCAACCCTACTTTAAGAAACACAAAATACTTACCTTACCATGCATCTACATTCTGGAACTATCCAAATTTGTGAGAAACAATCCAACCCTGTTTACTAAACGTGGAGACAGACATACAAGCAGATCACTAAGACACAAAGAACGCCTAATGCTACCTACTTCTAACTTAACCCTTCACTCTAAAAGCCCATATACAATGGCAATAAAAATATATAATAAACTCCCAGAATCCCTTATCAATGAACCACATTATACAAAATTTATATAATATTAATAAACAAAACTTATTATACTATAAAAGAATACCTAGACGATGAAGACCTAAAATAAAAATAATATACATATATAAAAATTAACATTACACATATTACCATGTATTAATTACATAATTAATACAACAGCTGACAAATTTTAATAATTACATATTTAATACAGTAGTATGCCTAAACATTTTTACTTAAATAGGATAATATATTTAATTTTAAACCAAACAATAAAGTTATAACAAATACTAATAAATATAACTTATTATAGTACTAAATACTTGGACTTTATAGACCTAAAATAAAATAAAAAAATGTCATTTATTAAAATAAACATTACACAAATATCATTTAATAATTACATATTTAATACAGTAGTATGCTTAAACATTGTACCTGAATAGGATAGTATATTTAAACCAAACTATAAAGTTAAAACAAATACTAATAAACACAACTTATTATAGTATTAAGTAATATCTAGACTATACAGACCTAAAATAAGAATAATATACATTTATTGAAATAAACATTACACAAATATCATTTAATAATTATATAAATATTTAATAATTACATATTTAATACAGTTGTATGCTTAAACATAATACTTAAATAGGATAATATATTTAAAACAAATTATAAAGTCAAAACAAATACTAATAAACATAACTTATTATAGTATAAAAGAATACCTAGAATATAAAGACAATATCCACTTACTGAAATAAACATTACACAAATTTTTATATAATAAATACATATTTACAACTAAGTTTGCTAATATAATATAATAATATTATTAAAATCTAGCATCCTCCTCTCTTCTAAAGTGCCATACCCAATAGGGTCCATATTGTATCTGTGATATTAAACATAACACCTATTTGTAACATATGGAGTGCAATAAAGATATTGAGTATTGAGTATTGGACATCTATTTTTATTATGTCCGTTGCTTTGCATTTTCTTCCCTATTTTGGATGAGAAATTCAGAACTAATTACGCCGTTGAGGGATGAATAGCCCATAAACCAAAGAATTCCTTATGAAAACATAAAGAATCGTCAAAAAAGAGTTAATTTTCTTGAAAAAATAAATCAATTCTAAATTGTTTAAATAGTCTCAGTATATTAATTATTTTTTATACGTGTAGGTATGATCTTATCACCGTTTTATTTTCAATTTATGTCGTTTTTATTGTACATATTGAAATTTAAAGAAGTGGAGTCAATCAAGAATCCGACCAAACAAGAATCCGACGAAAGAAGAATACGACGAATAAGGACTAATTCAAATCAGACACTAACCGAAAAGAAAATACTACTATACAAAGCCTTTATGGAATCTCTAAAAGGTTTTGACATGATCAGACAACATAAACAATACCAGGCGAAGTAAACGATCTTGTATCGGTACAAAAACAAAAAAATATTGTATTTTGTATTTTATATAATTATATTAAACAGTGTTTTTTTTTTTAATTCTGTGTTATTGTTAATAATAAATAGCCAGTTAACTAGTTATTTTTTTTTTACCACGATACCCAAACACACTGTATTTGGTTATAGGGCACTTAAGTACTAAATATATTCGAATGCAAAATGCTCAACCTCCACCCCGGTAGTGGTCTATCTCCAACTGCACAATTATTTATGTGTTTATTTGCTCAACCTCCATAAAAAATTGTGAAAATAAACATAACTGTTTGACTTTTTAATGATTATTTGTAATATATCATTTCATAAACACATTAACTATTTTTTTAATATAAAACTTTTATAAAATCATATTAATTGCTTAAACTAATCAATAAAACGTCTCTGGTGTAAAATGTTGCAAATGGAGGTTGGACACTTAAGTATTCGTGCGACGTTTTGGCACCACAGGCTTAGGCAAACTTAGGTTCTGGCAAAAACAAAAACAATAAATTCCACTTTGATTAACCAGTATATTTTCTTTTTTGCAAAAGCAACATACTGTAAATAGTAGAGTTCTGTAACCTTTTACTTATCATCGTAAACAGTGTTAAGTTTTCCCTTTCATTTAATTGGTTTTTCTCCCCTTTACCCTCTTAGTTATATACAAGTAGGTATTTAGGATAACGTTCTGTTTTAATTGAGATTTTTTAAGTTATTAATTGAGATACTATTGGTATAATACATGTTTCGCAACTACTTTTTTATTGAATTTGTTATTCTTGCTTGGAGTTGGCAGAATCGAGTCAAATGCGTACTCATGGAGTTAAGATTCTAAAAAAAGTCAAGTCTCGTAAATTGAGTGTCAACACTGTCAACAGCAGTCAACAGTGTCAGTGTGTTTACCTTTATTTACATGGTATTTTTCCAGTATATAATTCTTATCTATGATGGTATTCCTTGTTTCTACAATTAAAATCTTCTGGTGTTTACTAAAAGTGTGAATATAAGATTTTTTCAATTATTTGTCTTTGTTGTATTGATAAAACAACGTTTTATTAATCTAACAAAATGGGGAAACGACAGCATCAAAAGGATAAGATGTAAGTACCTAACGTTCTGGATTACTTTTGTTTCCTACGTCTTTTTCTGTTTCGTGAAGCAATTCTTGATTGTTTCAGGTACTTGACGTATACGGAGTGGACTACATTGTATGGTGGTAAAAGATCTGGAACAACAACAGAAGAAGATACAAGTTTTAAACGTTTACCCTATGATCATTGTTGTTTGTGTCTTCAACCTTTCGAGGACCCGTACTGTGACGCTGATGGAAATATATTCGAGTTACAGGCTGTAATCGACTTTGTGAAGAAGTTTAAAGTTAACCCAGTTACAGGGAAAGTAGGTTACTTAATTTGTTTTTATTTTCATGTTAGAGTAAGCAGGAGAGTAAGTGACTTACTTAAAAATAAGTAATCATCACTCACAACTACCTATCAACAGAGAACTTATGGTACACTTTTCTAGTTGTGCTGTTTGTGTTCTGAGTTCTGAAGTTAAAAGTATGTATAAGATGTTTTGCTAATGTTGCTTAGGTTGATTGCTTGAGATAATAAATGTTGTTGTCAGATCTAATTGTGTTCTTATATCACTTGTCAAGTAATTACTTTTAAAATCAGTTATAAAGTTACTCAAATTTTACTGACTCAATAATCTTCAGTGTATTCTGCTATTACAATAACAAGAACTATAAACTACACTTTAGGAATTATGTACATGAGACAAAGTATTATTATATCTATTAGTTAGATATAAGCACTACTATTAAGCATTTTAAAACATTCCAACTTAAAACACGTTCCAACATTAATATATATCTAGTCCATAAACACTCTTCTTCCTCATTTTTTTTTATACTCAATATGCACTGCATAGCTTCCTAATTATGATAGTGATTTATCTTAAGAAATTATAATTTTCTTATTTCCAGAAACTGGAGATCAAATCATTGACAAAACTGAAGTTCTTTAAGAATGCAGAAGAAGATTACCACTGCCCTGTTTTGTTCAAACAATTCACTAAGAATTCCCATATTGTTGCTATCAAAACTAGTGGAAATGTATACTCTTATGAGGCTGTTGAACAGCTTAATATCAAAGGGAAAAACTGGAAGGATCTTATTGATGATACACCATTTTCCAGAAATGATATAATTACTATTCAAGAACCACATCATTTAAACAAGTTCAATATATCTACTTTTCATCATGTCAAAAATAATTTAAGAGTTGAGACTGAAGGTAATTCATATTCTGTATTCTTAGCATTTAATATCACCAAAATAGAGTTAAATGTATCCTTTTTCATCATAACATCCCCACTGCAGGGACGGGCCTCCTCCCGTGACAGAGGGATACTTGGCCTACTAATACCACGCTGACCAGACGGATTGGTATAGGGTTTAATTTCAAGTTTTCCTTTTTTCTATGTAAAGGTAATATTCACAGACAGTCCCTTAGTAAGCTTCTACGTCATCCATGGGATGAGATGGGGTGGTGACATATTGTATTCTTACTCCATCACCACACGGATAAGATTCTGTTTACCACAATTTAATTAATGAGAAGAGTGGCTGCTAGGTTCATCCTTTTTCATAAGACTCTTCCTATGAATTTGGTGGTAGCTTGGTGCAGGTGGGAAACCATATTACTTTAATAAGTGGGAAACATAAAAGTTTCCCAAATGTATAAAAAAATTACTCAATTTTGCTAGTTACAAGATACCTAAAATAGCTTAAACTCTTTAACCAAAGTGTGTAGCAAGATTTAAAACCCTATGTACCAAATAGAGTAATGAAAAAATATTGTATTAATATTTAACAGAGGAAATTGCATTGAAAAAGGATCCTCATGCTAGGCTCAAACATGTGTCAGCTGAAACGAAAGACATCTTACAAGAACTTGAAAAAGAATATAAAGCACCAGAAAAGAAGGAAGTCAAAAAAGAGGTTTGTATTCTCAATATGCCCTTTAGTCCAAAAAGCACAACTTGCACTTTTAGTATTACTGATGAACATAATATTATATCTTTATTTTCTTTTATAAATATTTACGAACATCTGTACACAGCGCCATCTGTTCCCAAAGTAAGCCAGGCTTAACCTGCTTGTGTTATGGGTTACAGAACAACAGATATTGATACTTATATACTCTTTTTTGTAAATACATACATATTATACATAGAAACACTCAGATAAGTGCAAATAATCATGTTCATGCACACAAATATTTGCATTGAGCGGGAATCGAACCCGAGACCTCTGCGTAGCAGTCATGTTATATAACCACTATGCCGTCATATTATGTATTTATGAAAACAGCCAAAACAATGCAACAACCAATGAGTAGGAATGATGCTGAGGGAAAGTTCCGGTTATTTTCCGTAGTCCCATCGGTCGTCCCATCGATGGGACGACGGAAAATAACCATTAACCGTAGTCCCATTATCTAATGGGACTACGGAAAATAGTTTTTACTTCACGATCGCTTTTCTGTGATCCCATTAAACAATAGAGTTGTGCAGGATCGCCATAACACTGATCCTATTTCTGTTGTTACTTTACATACTTTTTAATTATTAAATAAGTTATGAAATCTCTTTACGTGATTGTGATTATTTTTTATATCATTTAAAATGTGTTTCTTGTTTATGTCATCTTTCGCTTGAATTTTCACATTCTCATCAATTGCTTACTCGCCATTTATGATTTAACTGAAAATACGTTTTATTTTCCATTATGAACAAGCCTGAAAGTAATATTAGTTACATAAAAACGAAGGGAGGAACGGTTTTGCTAAATGAAGGACGTCAGTATTATAAACACAATATGTACAAAAATAATTCAGAGCTATGGGTATGTGTAAATAAGAAAAAAATAAAATGTAAGGGGTCATTAACAATTAATGTAAGTACGTCCTAAGTTTTTCTACGATTGGTAGGTGATTCATTAATAAGTACATAACTACATTTAACTTTCTATTTGGATTTACAGGAAAATAAAATTTTGAAATCGGTAAGCCATTCGTGTCGGGAAGATTTCTCCAAAAATGAAATCGATATTATTATTTACAATATGTAGGTATAGTTGTAGTATAAATAACACTGTAATGAAATATAAGGTTTCACAAATAAAACTTGTACTTTTCTAAAATTGACTTGTAAGTATATTATTATTTTAAAAGATCAATGGAAAAACACAATTATAATTTTAAATATCACTTAAAAATATCCTATCAAAATCGAATCAATATTAAACAGAAAATACTATTGTACTTGACAGGTAGACATGACATCTAATATTTTATTCTAAATCCAAATTTGTGCAACCATAGTGTTCACATACAAAATAGTTTTAACTATCTTTAACACTCCCCTTTTAAAACTATTGTATTCAAACAATCTGAAATAAACAAACTGCTAACTGTTCATACAAAATATAAAACTTAAATAACATTTTATGACCATCATAAAAACCCTTATCATTAAATAAACATATAGCTCACTTAACTGAGCCCAAAACAAAACATCCTAATTCAAATTTCAAATTAAAATTCAAATATACTAAACCTAAGCAACTTTAGAATAAATGCCAAAACAAACCTTAGAACTAAACTCACTATCATTAATACTGAATTGACAAAGTATTAATCACAGTTTAACTCAATAGATCATTCCTAAATCTAACAAACTTATTCAAACTAAGACACTTAGTCAAAATATCTGCCAACTGATACTCAGTCTGACAAAAACGAATATTGATGCGGTTTCTCTCAATTAAATCTTTGATAAAGTGATATTTAACGTCAAAATGTTTAGATCTTTTTGTAAATAATGAATTCTTTTTAATTAAACAAATTGCAGACTGGTTATCAATAAACAGTGATGTTTTTGGTGAAACTGAAGTTAGCTCTTTAATCAAATTTTGAACATAAATTAATTCGCGACAACATTCTGAGGCAGCAATATACTCAGCCTCAGCACTAGATAAAGAGACGACAGACTGCTTTCTCGAACACCATGAAACTGGTCCACCAGCATACATAATGACAAACCCTGTCGTACTTTTACGAGTATCCGGGTCCCCTGCGAAGTCTGCATCAGAGTAGGCCAACAAATCATTATTACTTTTCACATATTCAATAGCCAAATCTTTTGTTTGTTTAACATATCTTAGTACAGTTTTAATATTATTTAAATCATTAATATTTGCATTTAACTGATGTCTACTGCAATAACCTACATGAAATGAAACATCAGGTCTACTTTTTGTTGCTAAATAAATCATTGATCCAACTAATTCCCTAATATTTTCAACTAAATTTTGCTCCCCTTCAAGATCATGAGATTCAATAAGAATTTGAGGTAAATTACAACCTTTTGCATCTTTCATTCCAAAACGTTCAACTGTTCGATCAATATATGAGCACTGATTAAATTTTATACTATTGTTCCCTACTTGAATATCTAAACCAACATAATTAACTACTTCATTGCAAATAGTCATTTTAAATTCCTTTTGTATATCTCCTAAAATATCTGCTAAAACAGAAGGATTTGGACCCATTAGTAATCCATCGTCAACATAAATAGCCAAGATAACCTCTCTTATCCGATCAACGAAAATACATGAGTCTAAAATAATCTTAGTGAAACCTATTTTCTCTAAAAATTCAGTCAATCTCAAGTTCCACATCAACGGTGCCTGTTTTAAACCATACAAACTCTTTTGCAACTTACACACTTTATCTTCCATACCAATATACCCTTTCGGAACTTCCATAAATATCTCCTCATTCAAATTACCATACAAAAATGCAGTCTTAACATCAAACTGTTTTAAGCAATAACCTCTTTGAGCAGCAATAGCCAGTAATATTCTTAAATTAACTGCACTAACTACAGGACTATAAGTTTCATCATAATCAATCTTGAAACGTTGTTGAAAACCTCTTGCTACTAATCTTGCTTTAAAACGTCCATCAGCTTTCTTAACAAACACCCATTTACTTGTTATTAATCTTTCCTTCTTAACTGAATTTTTAGGCACCCACAACCAGGTTTCATTTTCTTTTAAAGATTGTTTTTCTTCCTCAATAGCTTTTCTCCAATTGTCACAATCGTCACTCTTGACAGCTTCTTCATATGTTAAATTGCATTGGTATTCGACTACATAATCATTAAATTTTGCTGGCATCCTCCTATTTCTATGCGGAAGTACCCTTCTTTCAATCTCATCATCATCTTCAATTTCTTCAGCATCTTCAAAATTTTCTTCATCATTATTCTCAAGTACCACTGCAGCATCATTATTATTCTCAGTTACCAAATTATCAAAGACTTCCTGAGCATCACTATTATTCGCAATGTTTCCAATAGAAACTTCTTCAATATTTATGCCTAAAACTCCATCTTCCTCCACAATTTCTTGATTAACACTATTAAAACCATCATTATAATTAACACAAACTAAATCATCACTATTATTATTATTGTTCACACAAACTAAATCATCACTATTATTATTATTATTGTTCACACAAACTAAATCATCACCATTATTATTCACTATAGTGTTCAAATTATCACTATTAACATTCTCATTATCTAAGAATAAATCAAACATACAATTTCGTTCAATGTCTCTATAGTTGTTTCCAAAATAAATCTTATTTGCACCTACTCTCTCATCAAATACAACATCTCTGGCAATAATACATCTATTCAAGTCATTATTCCATATCTTATATCCCACATTCGTGAAACCTACTAAAACACCTTTAATGCTCCTGGAATCTAATTTCCCTAAGTACCTATTATCCCTATAATATACTATAGAACCAAAAGTTCTTAAAAATTTCAGATCAGGCTTTGAATTATACCATAACTCAGCAGGCGTAACATCAATTGAACTAGTATAACATCTATTCGTTAAATAATTTGCTGTGAGAAGAGCCTCACCCCACAAAAACAAAGGAACTCCCGAGTCAAAAAGTAACGCTCTAGTGCGTTCCATTAGGGTACGGTTAAATCTCTCTGCTTTGCCGTTTTGTTGTGGTGAATATGGAACCGAAAAATCGAGTTGTATACCTTTACTTTTACAAAAGTCTATAACATTTTTATTATTGTACTCAGTACCATTATCACAGCGAAAAGTTTTTATTTTATTATTAGTATAATTTTCAGCATAATTCGTAAATTCAACCAGTTTTGAGAAAATTTCATGTTTACTTTTCATTAGATATGTATAACAGAAGTGGGTTTTATCATCAAGGAAAGTTATAAAATATTTGTAATTGTCCCACGTTGGCACATTAAATGGACCACACACATCTGTGTGTACAATTTCTAAAATATTATTAGCCCTAGTACGCACTGAATTAAAAGGAAGTCTACATAATCTACTTCTCATGCAAACCTCGCACGGGACCCGGACTGAACCTTGTAAATTTTCCGGCATTCCATTCACCAAGTTGGACAGGCGCCTGACATCATGTATGTGTCCAAGTCTTCGATGCCAGCAGTCAATCGTCCCCGTAAGCAGCGCTGAAGCTGGTATGCTGATGCTCAACTCCACCTCATACAGTCCGTTGGTATTATTTTTCCTGCCAAAATGAATGTTATTATTACCAAAATCAATTAATACAGAATTTCTAAAAAACTTAACATAGCCAGAGTTATTAGTTATTGTATTTACAGACAACAAATTATTATGAAGACCTGGGACATACAAAACATTTAATAAGTTATTATTCTTTAGAATTAAATTGCCACTGGATACTGCATTTAAAAATTCCTTGTTTGCACAAGCAATCTTAAGGAAGGTGGGTTTACAATCCTGAATAAATTCATTCGTATTTATCATGTGACATGAAGCACCAGAGTCAACTATAAAATTACACATCACCTGATTCGTTTGTTTTCTATTTTCATGCTGACAATTATAACATTTAAAATTTCTATTGTTTTGATATCTTTTGTTTCTATTTTTGTTTCTTAGTATTTCACAGTTTTTAATCACATGACCAGGCTTTTTACAATAGAAACATGTTGCTGCAATATTACAATGATTTTCTTCTGCTGAATTGCTTGGCAAAGAAGTCACCTCAACTTCAGGCTTCCTCTTGTTTTGCAGTCTAAAGGTGTTGTACAACAGTAATCGATTGCAAAGCTCGTTATAGTTTGTTTCTGCCTTAGCCATACATGTCCAAGAAGTAATAAAATTTTCAAAATCTTTTGGTAAACTAGTGAGGACCTTCGTGACTATCTGTGACTCCCGCATTTCCTGTTTCAAATTCTTCAATTTGTATAATATATTATCAAATTTTGCTAGTTGTATATGTAAATCCTGATCTTCATAAAATTTAAAATTGTAAAATTCTGTAAATACGCTGTTAACTGAAATGTCTTTATTGTTATTAAATAAATTTTCCAACTTTGTTATAATTTCTCTAACTGAAGTACATGATATGATGATGTTTTGCAGTTTTTGTTCTACTGCGTTTATTATGAATAGTTTCGCCTTTGCCTCCTGGACTCGATCTGCCTTTTCTGTCAACACAATTTCTAGACAGTTTGCCACTAAAAATAACTTCAGGCATTCATACCAGGTAAAGAAGTCGCCATCAGCCTTCAAAATTGGGATTTTCGCTTTGATTTTATCCATTTTTATTTTTAAAATACCAGGAGCATCCGTCGATGTAGCGCTTCTGCTACCATGTAATGAAATATAAGGTTTCACAAATAAAACTTGTACTTTTCTAAAATTGACTTGTATATTATTATTTTAAAAGATCAATGGAAAAACACAATTATAATTTTAAATATCACTTAAAAATATCCTATCAAAATCGAATCAATATTAAACAGAAAATACTATTGTACTTGACAGGTAGACATGACATCTAATATTTTATTCTAAATCCAAATTTGTGCAACCATAGTGTTCACATACAAAATAGTTTTAACTATCTTTAACAAACACTAAAGTATAATAAGGGATTTAAAACACCAAATAGTCACTTGCTATGTGTTAGCTTAGTAAGTAGTTATGGTTTTCTTTTTTTTTAGTTAGCAATTTGCATACTTAATATCCGTGTGGTGACGGAGTTAGAATACAATATGTCACCACCCCATCTCATCCCATGGGTGTCGTATAAACCGACTAAGGGACTAACCGTAAATATTAAATATTGTCTTTACGAAGTAAAAAGAAGGAAAACTTGATATTAAACCCTATACCAATCCGTCTGTCCAGCGTGGTATTAGTAGGCCAAATATCCCTCCATCACGGGAGGAGGCCCGTCCCTGCTGTGGGACATTAATGGGCTGTTATGATGATACTTAATATAGGTATGTGTTTCTGTAACGTATATTATGTAAGTATCGGTTTATGATTAAATATTACAAATGAGTAATTGTTGTGGTTTTATTTATTTAAGTACACAGTTTTATCACAGACACCATGTACCCACACAACGGTATTTTCTCATTATGTTCAACATCCTGACTCAGAGTACCACAACTCGTACAGGTTAGATTTGAATCATATTTTTTTTCATATGGTTACATCTCTATTAATGGGATCACGGAAAAGCGATCGTGAAGTAAAAACTATTTTCCATAGTCCCATTAGATAATGGGACTACGGTTAATTGTTATTTTCCGTCGTCCCATCGATGGGACGACCAATGGGACTACGGAAAATAACCGGAAAGTTCTATAAAACTGTATAATAATTGTAGGTGGCAGACAAATTCAATGCAGCTCACTATTCAACCGGCATGGTGGCAGCAAGTTTCACATCAACAGCTATGGTTCCAGAGACGGTACATGAGGCAGCCATTATATGTGAAGATGATGTTAAATATGATAGAGTTAAGAAAAAAGGTTGGTCTAATTTTCATTTACCATCTTATGTTTTTGTGTTGCTTATTTATTTATTTGAGTTATTACCTGTGGACCCATTGACTTGACCCATTAACATTGCATTAGAGATTGTTTCTGGACTCCTGACGAAATAGATAAAAAGTTATCACATTAATTTCATTAATTAAATAATCCTAATAAATATGTATAAATAAATAATCCTTACACATTCACACAACGTCATCTAGTCCCAAACTAAGCAGAGCTTTTACTATGGGTACAAGACAACTGATAAACATAGTTAAATACTTATTTTTTGTAAATACATACATAGATATTATACATAGAAACTCTCAGACCAATGTTAACAATCATGTTCATGCACACAAAGATTTGGATTGAGCGGGAATCGAACCCGAGATCTTTGCATAGCAGTCATGTTATATAACCACTGCGCCACAGAGGTCGTCACATAATATTAAGTTGAATTATTTATTAAATTTAATTAGGGAATAATATGTTTTTTATTGTTTCTTTCTAGGATATGTCAGGTTGGTGACAAATGTGGGACCTCTAAACTTCGAGCTGTATTGTGACCTCACGCCAAAAGCGTGTGACAACTTCATCAGACATTGCAACAGTGGTTACTATAATGGTAGCAAGTTTCATAGGTCTATACGTAATTTTATGGTAAGTTTATATTGTATTATTTTTCTTCTCTAACAACTTGTATTCTGTAACAAAAGAAAAAAGAACAAGGGACACAAAAAAAATGGGAAAATGACCTGGCTCAAGGTTGGCGCAGATCTGCTATAGACCAATTTCAATTTCAATTTTATATAATTTATTTCTCTCAAAAGGTACAAAAGTTTCTTATATTACAGTAGCATTAAACGAAAACCTTGTTGAGAGCTGGAGTCTGAGCTAGGTTCGAAACCTGTGTGACAGATCTCCAGGATCTCACCTCGGAACAAATCAGAAGCAGAACAAAACTATCAATCAAAGACCGTCAAGAATGGCGAGCGTTGGAGGAGGCCTATGTCCAAGAAAGACAACCTGATTAAGGAAACTTAAAATACATACTCCCAAATTTTATAGAAACTTGTAATCAATGAATAAAGGCTGTTTTTATTTTATTTTAAATTGTATTTAAAAGTATTAGTTAATTTATAGGTACTTACATATTGTAAGTACCTATTACCTGGTAATAGGTACATGTTACTAATATTGTCACCACCCTGTCTCGTGCTGGTTTCGCAATAGGCGTGTAAGGGAGATTTGAAAAATATTGTATGGTACTAGTAGCCTAAGGTATTATTCATCACTGTCGGCGGCCTGGCCCTGCTGTTGATAAGATACTTATGGGTAACCGCTAGACATTACACTCATCAAAGTGGCTGCCTCAGTGGCGCGATGGTAGCTCAAACGGCGGATTCCCACGCAGGACTATAGATGTTGGCGCCAAAAATTCCGAATCATTCCGGAAAATAATTCGGAATTATTCCGTATTATTCAGAAGTTTTGCACCTATACGCAGGACAAATATTTGTGAGATCCACAAATTATTGTCCTGATTCTAGATGTTTATTGAGACTGTTAAATCGATGTTTGCAAAAGTCCACGTGAAACAGGGGATGATGCCTAGTGCGGGAGTACCTTATCTATAAAAAAAATAAGAGAAAGATAAGTTAACTTTTTGATGCCTCAAATAATGCGGGCAGCGGCGGAGGGCGCTCGTTGTTCTCAACGCGCCGCGTGTACTGGAACCGGTTTATTTACAAGTACACGTAAAATGGTTCGTAAATCCAGAGATTCCAGACAGTTAACCACATTCCGGCCCAGTTACATAACCGCAAGTAATTTGTGATCAAGCTAAATTGTATTCATATTACAGATACAAGGGGGCGATCCCACAGGATCAGGCTTAGGCGGTGAATCTGTGTGGAAGAAACCTTTTGAAGATGAAGTCAAACCTAACTTACATCACACAGGAAGAGGGGTACTGTCTATGGCCAATTCTGGACCTAATACTAACGGATCACAGTTGTAAGTGTTTATTATTTTTTGTTTTAAATAACTGCAATTATAGTGAGGTTCATGCTTACTTTGCGAGGACTTTAAACAAACTAAGAACGGGAAAATAACATCCAGACGCTGGAGAATTAAGTATTATTGATATAAACAATTGTCATGCGTGAGTTTCGAACCTGCGAACTTGAATTACATTACGTATCGATCACAACTTTTATTATAAACGATGTAGGTATTCTCAGAACAAGAATGAAAATTGATGGTATGCAATACTAATTTGCTAGAGGTTTCGGCACACTTACCTATTCATGTTACTTAATTATTATAATATATGCTTCTTTATATACATAAATCTCCGTGTGGTGACGAAGTAAGAATACAGTGTGTTACCACCCCATGAGTTTCGTAAAAACCGACTAAGGGACTATCCGTGAATATTATCTTTACGTAATAAAAAGACGGAAAACTTGAAATTAAACCCTATACCAATCCGTTTAGCCAGCGTGGTATTAGAAGTCCAAGTATCTCTCCGTCTCGAGAGGAGACCCGTCCCTGCAGTGGGAGATTAATAGGCTGTTATGATGATGATGATAATGAAATTGATGACATAAAATAATTAGCAAGTCTTTTTTTGTTCCAGTTTCATAACATTTCGTTCATGTAAACAGCTGGATGGTAAACACACAATATTTGGCAAGTTAGTCGGTGGCATGGACACATTAACTGCTATGGAGCAGATAGAAGTGGATAATAAGGATAGACCTATTAGCGATATTGTTATAGAAGTGGCACAAGTTTTTGTTGATCCCTTTAGTGAAGCCGAAGAAGAGGTATGGCTATGTTTCCTTATTTTTTTACATTATCTGATTAAGGCTGTGGGCTCACTAGTTCCGCCAATTGTAAAAAAGATAAATGTATTAAAAGATTTATGTGCATTTAAAACAAAAACGGCCGTTTTATGTTCGAATGCGAAATTTGAATAATTTAAAAGCCTTTAAAGTATTGAGAGTGTGTTATACAAATACTTTATTACCTTTTCTAACGACTTTGTAGACAACATTTTGCATTATTGACCTTATTTGCGAATTATGTTTCTTTTTTAATTGGCGGCGCTAGTGAGCCCCGTAAACGCTGTTAATTACCCTATGTCCACTAAGATCCATTGAAAAGATCCATCCAAGATGAAATTTTGCATGTGCGTAGTTGAATTATTACACTGATAATTGGAATACATCTTACTATGCAATTCCTTAGAGAACTTTCAGAACATCGTGCTATTTGACTGCTTTGTAAACAGTGCTCTGTTTATGCTGAATAGTCCTTTAACTTTTTAATTACTAACGGAAAATCACTGATACTTGGCAACATGTTGCAGACACTTACAAGGTTTGTATAAACGTGAAAATCTAAACCCCAAAGTGCATACTATACGAACTAGGACCTAATAAGCGTATTTTACATTTATATTTTTATCTTTTAAAGCCTACGCTTTTTTCTAAATCTGTTTTATGCGCTTATGTAAACAAATTCAAAACAACGTATGTAAAAATCTACAGCTCTCTATATAAGCGCTTTATATGAAAACTAGCAAATGGCCAAACGTTCGCGCAGCGGAAACTTGAATATCTCCGAAGTTTATGCATACACTAATTTTATTCATACATACACAATCGTACACAAATTCAAACTAATTTTTAGACACATTTCTTTTCTTCTCAGCGGAATCAGGTTTTGACGAAATTTCTCCACAATGGCTGCGCACACAAATTTTTTTTTACCATACACAATTACGCTACTTATCACACTAAATATCTGCATACTTAAAATCTTTAAATTCAACAACATTCCGCTGGGCGTACGCACACCAGAATTCAGTGCTATGGAGATGTCGTTTTTAGAATTTGCATCTTACTTTATAGTTTCTAAAATACCCCAAATAGTTCTATTTCTCTTGCCCAGTTTACAATTTTTTATTAAGTCCTGTATGCCACTCTTCCAAACAAAATTGTTTGTCCGGTGGCGTTCACCAAATACGGACCAAATATTGCTCACACCAATCATCAATCACCACCCCATCTCAAATAAATTAAAATAAAAAAAAACATTTATACTTACTTACGTTACTATTAAAATTTTAATTGTTTTTCTAGACTTTTATTTACCTATTGAAAATGGCTACTGTAGATGCAGCTTTATAATGGATTTTGAAAAGATCCATTTTTGAAATATTTTCGGATCATGGATTAAAGTGGACATAAGTATGTGATTTGAGTGTAAAAAGATCCATGGATCTTTTCAATGGATTTTAGTGGACATAGGGGTTAAAAACAGCTTGCGTTTTATAAAGGAAACACACAACACTTTAGGATTACCTAACCTGTACCTGTTCTTTGTCTGTCTTTGTAATCATTTAGAAAATAATTTGTGGACAGTGTATTTGTCCAGCAGAATTGAAACTCACATTGTCTTCCATAGTTGCGTGTACAACACAAGACTGCTGTGCTACAGAAGTTTTCACGTTTTATTATATACTCACTCTCAGACTATTTAATTACCTATGATCTCTTAAAAAAACTATGTAAAATTATGTGTTGTTTGTCCTTATAATTTTACCTTTCCAAACATAAAAATATAACATATTATTTCAATTAATATTATTTATATTTAAGCTTGTCAAAGAAAGAGCAGAAGAATTAAAAAGGAAAGCAGAGTTAGAAGACTCAAGTATTCGACCTAAGAAAGCAAAGCAACCTTTAAAAGTGTTCAGGAGTGGAGTTGGCAAATATTTAAATTTACAAGACCAGTCTACATCTAGTAAATCTCAAGCAAAGACTCAAGAAGGTCCTGCTAAGAAAACTAATAAAAAAGAAGGAAATTATAAATTTGGTGGCTTTGACAACTGGTAGTGATTAAATTGAACTTTATTTTTAATAGGTATCTGCTAAGTATTTTATAATGTAAATAACTAAAAATTAGTTTCTTTGAGCTAATCCTTTTTTATTGTAAATTATGGTCATTGCTTCAAATTGATAAAATTGTGATGTAACATTACTCTAAGAAATAAAATTTTATTAATATTGACTATTTTATTTAATATCTCTCTAAAATACTGACAACTGAAATAAATCCATAACAATTATAATAATTACAATATCCTTATTTAAATATATCTAAAAAATTTGAAAGCTTAACTTAAAAAAATAAGGTGAGTCAATAATATTTAATCTAATATTATAATAAAGTAAATCAACATAAATATTGTGTAATGATTATTTACTTGGAAGTAGATAAATCATTATTATGTATAGAATTTTAAAACTAAGTATAACTAGGTAACATTATGTTTGCACACCCTAATTGCATGTAAAATTAAAACTTTACACCACTTTGTACATGATGCATAGTAGGTGCAATATAAATAATAATTTGATTACACTAAAACATTACTAAGCTGTTATTTACTAATAAATTTTGAAATACAATTTCATCTATTTACAAATTAAGTACTGCTTTGATTAAAATAAGGCTAAAAAATTGAAAAAAAGATGGCTTACACTAGCCTTGTAGATCTTGTAACATAAGGGGAAACAAATTTATTTTAAAAATTGCATAAATCAATTTAAAATAATAATTGAGTAAATCTATTTTTGATTCATTAACAATATCTAAATATGCTATAAAAACTAAAACAGAAATAATGGTCTAGCTATGATAAAGACACCTCTTATGTAAGTACTTGTGGTGATGTAAACTGGAAGAAAATATCTGGCAGTAGATTGCTTATTCTTTAATAGTTTAGTAATAGTTTAATATACTATTCTTCAATCCAGTAAGTCAATTCAATTGGTGGTATTAATTGGTGCTACATAAAACTGTAATTACACAAAGAATGTAAAAATAAACAGTAGCTTTAGTTAACTCAATTCAGGAGTTGTTTATAATATATGAATTTTAGATAATCATTTCTTATTTATACCATTCAATATCCATATTGGCACCATTAACTTTTTTAGTTACAATTAAAATTCATAATTGAAATTGCTACAAAGCCTTTAAAAATTCAAAGTAAGACTACATTTAAAGTAAACATTTAATTGTAATTCTGACGTCGTCTAGCAGTTCTCTGCTTATCAAACCTCATTTCCATTTCTTCTAAAACTTTTGGAGTGTATCTTACAACTAGTTTGACTGATCCAACAGCTTGCTTTAATAATTCAACAGCCTTTTCATGATTTTCGCCTTCCACTGAGACACCATTAACTGACAAAAGCTGATCACCTCTTTTAAGTCCACCATGACGGTCTGCTACTCCACCAGGAATAATTCTTGATATGTATATAGGTGAGTTTTGTTCTTTACCACCCATGACGTTAAAACCTAAACCTTCTTCCGTCTTAGGGAGCTCAACAACTCGAGGGTGAGCGTGACCCTCAGCCGCAGCGAATGCGGCTACTGTAGCTTTAGCAGTAGCCGAGGCTCGGATATCTGCTGATCCTTGAATATCAACAGTTTCGTATACATGTTCATAAACTTCACGAACAGCATTTAAGAAATCACTTTGAAGAACTTTCTGTAGAGCTGCGAGTTTCGTAGCAGGTACTTCGCCACTTTGCTGGAGTTTTTCTAGCAATTCGATTGCTCTCTTTATGTCTCTGGCTAGAGTTAGTTGTTCACCTGAACTAGTCATGTTGTATTCCCAATTAGCGAAATTACTCAAATTGGGCGTAAAGTAAACACGATAATCAGAAATGGATCGTCGTCACGTCAATCAATACAGACAGAATAAGTTGCGTAACGTTCAAAAACATAACATTACTCATTTCAAAATGGAATGGGATTCGAGGCGTTTTTTTAACAATACACCTATGTTTGTTAACAACACAATATATAATAAAATCAAGACCACGTTACATAGTTTTGTTGCATTCGTTTTATTAGTATTATTAAGTTCATAAAAATTATACTTATTCTTCACTACCTAAACAGACAGCAAGCATTTCTTCTAGTTTCAGAACGAACTTCTTTTGACGTACATATTGACGTTAAATTTGAAGGTTGCCATTAAATTCCTATCGTTCTAAAACATTCGAACTGGCAGAATCATCGGGGAACGATGGGGGCCATTGTATTAAAAAAACAGAACAGAACAGAAACATTCGAACTCACAGAAAACTATTTCATTAAATGAAAATGATTTTATTTTGTATCTAATCATATTTCCTCATTTCTTCGTCTTTTTAGTTTTTGGTAAAATTGTATATTATCTGGTTTTTCATTATTTTCTGCAATATTATCACTAATTAAACAGTTTGTGTTTCGTTACAAATATCATGTTTTGATCTGTAATGTAGATACTTTACTAGTATAGAGGTGGCAATGGACAATTTTACTATACTAACATCTGAATCTGAATGTACTGATCTGATGATTACCAATAAAGGCTCTTCGTGCATAACTTCTTTAATTTAATTGTAATGAAAATGAGTTAAATTTGAATATTATGTAATGTTCACCTTATTATTTTTTGTCTTGTAAACAATATTATGCCACTTCTAAATTTATAGGTCTATGTTATCTTGACACTCAGCCTTCAAGTGGTCAAACATGTCAAATAAGTTAAAATCAGAATTGCCATAATTGGGTTGGAATTTTCAACTTTATTTTGCAGTATTATTCAAGTATTTTAATAAATAAATACTAAGTTTTAGAATAAGTGAATAGTGGAAGTATTAAAGTGTAGTGTAAGTGAATAGTAAGACTGATTAATTGCAGAAATAATGGATGATTTAGGTAAGTTTAGTCATAATATAACCTGTTTGGAAACTGTGTACATTGTGACGTGTTCTGCTAAAATTACTAAGTAATTTGCCAATCTTGTGCCTTGGCAAACATCGTCTTCATTACTGGAATATTGTTGATGATATAAAGAGTATGGTCTTATTAAGAAAGCCATTCATACTCAAGTATCTACTGGCAAATAAACAAGTTCATATATTTTGATTAATACGAATCGTTTTGTTTATACATATGGTATTACTTGTATTATGCTGTGCATTATTAATTGTTTGTATATGTATTTGACCAAAACAATAAACAAATTCTCATTTTCAAGCTACAACAACAATAAATTGTGTATTTATACAATGTTATCTTGATACATTATCAATGTTAGGTACTGTGGGTTAGGGTGTCGCAAAAAGGGTCCCGACACTTAGAAAAATTTTCATCGGTTTTGTATGGAGCTGGGACTTAGAAAAATTTTGACAAAAATAATTGATGTAAATTTTATTATTTTATCGTATAGATTGATGTAAAATAATACTAAAACCTCTCTTGCACTTTTGGCGTAATACCTACGGATCACCGGCAAAACGCGATCAAAAATGTCTCTTTTGTATGGAGCCGGGACTTAGAAATTTTTTTCATATTTTTGATTTCACGTAGTATCGGAAGAAGGGTCCGACACTTAGAAAAATTTCGCGTCATTTTATATGAAGCTGGGACTTAAAATAATTTTGATGAAATCGAGTTTTTTTTACCCCGACTCGGATAGATTAGGTTAGAAGGCTAAAGGCGGGAGCTTTAGCTCCCGCCTTAGCCTTCGTGGTTTTTTTTTTTTAAACCACCCAGAGTGAGGAGCCCCGCGAAGCGGGGCTCCGTCGAGACATTTTTGATCGCGTTTTGCCGGTGATCCGTAGGTTTTACGCCAAAAGTGCAAGAGAAGTTTTAGTATTATTTTACATCAATCTATACGATACAATAATAAAATTTACATCAATTATTTTTGACAAAATTTTTTAAGTCCCAGCTCTATACAAAACCGATGAAAATTTTTCTAAGTTCAAAATCGAAAAAAAAACCTCTTTTTTTCTAAATTTCGGCTAAGTCTTTTGTAACTACGTTAAATAAGCTCAATTTTGAAAAAAAAAATTTTTCGTTAATATAGTGGGACCCTTTTTGCGACACTCTGACCGTACTGTGTGACATGTAATTATGTCAATGACCACACTCTTATTCAGCAAGCAAAGACACATAATTGGGTTAGATTGGATGGTTAATTTAAGTATATGATGTAGGAATTGTGATCCAAAACCTTTTCTATTGTTATTGTTTTGTAACTGCTTTCTACACTCAAATCATTTTTTTTAAATTGTAAGGAATATTTTAACAAAATCAAATATAGCCCTAATAATTACAATATTGTAAAAGAAAACAATTTATTAACAAATAAACAAACATGCTTATTTTTCTATAAGGCATACAATATGTTGTATGTATTCAAATAAACAATTCTGACACAAACAATAAAGAGAATACTTACTTTTTTTTGGCTTATAACATAACATTTAACTAACTTTTTTATTTCATACACATGCATGTTTGAAAAATTGCCTGTGACACAGAGATGAATTCCTTAAAAGAAATAAGGATTTGGAAAAAATACTCTCTTTAATTTGATCCCTTTCAAAGCTGAACTTGGCATGGTCCTCATTGACTCACAACGACTTGGTTGGTGCTACCCACTATATCCCGGGAGTTTTTTTTCTAAACTCTGACAGCCCAACGATTGTCAGGTATGTATGATTTGTACCTGATAACTTTGTTCTTATGGCAATCTTGCACCTGTGTCACCCCCACAAAAAAAGAGTTTACTTCACCTACTTAGTCATTATCTTCAGTTTCAATTTTACCATATTCCATCTGTAACCATAAACTTGGGCCTGTGTGAATTTTAGGGCCCTTTCTTCCAGTCTAGTTCTTTTCCAGTCCAGAAGTCTAAAGACATCTTGTCATGTTAGCCTTTTTTTAATGTGAAATTTGCCTTAACAAACAATTACTTATTATAATCTTTATTGTGTAGTGTTCTTTATTGCGTTGTGTCACTAAAATAAGCCATCAACATCAACCCTATCAAAATAATAATAAAACAGATATTATTATTTTAATACAGTGTCTAAGAAGTAAGGAACTGGTTGGACAATGTTTAAACCTAATCGGACTAAACGCCCTTTAGACACACTATAGCACATACCACAATAGACTAGCGTGACTGTTTACAAAAATAATAAAAAAAAACAAAACAAAAATCATTTATTCATTTAAGATAATAACTGTATCACTTATGAAAGTCGTTTTATAGTGATCACATAAATATGCACGTCTAACTTAACGGCTAAGATTACTGAGGGTTCGGAACACGACCCTGTCAGAGAAGACACCCGTAAGATACAGTACACTAATGTTTACTCATGTACAGCAAATAAACAAATAATTAAATAATTGATTAATAGAGGACAGTTGTTGTCATAGACGGAAGACACAGAGCCGGCAGACCCATCTTGCGGATAATCGATAACTGACTTGTTTTTATTTCGAAAAAATCAGTTCTTTCATATACAATGCATTCTTCAAACAATTTCAATTGTTTGTAGATGAGACAAACAATTGTTATCTGTGGGGTTCAAAGTCAAACCTTCGATTTGAAATAAACTGCCACAGCATACCGCAACAGCCTCTTACTAAACCTAGACTTCTTATTCTATTTTTTTTGGAGAGAGTTCTAATGAAATTAGGAGAGAACTGTGATCTGTCAGACTTCTACTTACTACAACCACCCAGTGTTCGATCTCTCACGTAGGCCATGAGCCGCGGGAAACTATGATACATCTAACACAAGTAACTGCATGCAATTGCAACAAGATAAAGCTATCTGAAAAAAAAATGGATTTCATAATTTTTATAACTTTAAATTCTATTCAATAAATAGTATACGTAATTTATGTAAATTCAAAATGTAAAGTAGTAGAACTCGTTAGGAAAAATGTGGTTAAACAAGCTAATTTATAATAGATCCTTGACGAAATATTAATAAATACGCAATAATTTGGCGTGAAATTCTAATTTGCAAAAAGCTCTTTTAATTTGTTTTGGTAGAGAGGAAGAGGCTACCAAAACATATACTCGTAGTAATTTGCGTTTAACTTTAATTATCTGAAACATTTTATGGTGTTTCTGTTTGCAATTCTTTAAACTATCTTTTTCTTTTTTTTTAAATATCAGCTACACGAACCACGCGAGCTGAATCTATCGGGTTCTCAGAAGTGTTTTTAATTTGTCGAACATTTACGTCTTATAAATAAGTAGATATTTTTTTATAATTTACATTATTTTCGTCATATCAGTCCAACGTTTTCTTGTAACAATATGTTTTTTAAATGTTTTCTTTACTTTCCATATCATTCTAGTTAGAACACACTTAGGTAATTATATTATCGCTTAATGGCGAAATTTTATCGCGGTATAGATCAAGCATGTCATAATACTTTTTACAAGATTGAAAGGCGCGGACCGACATAGGCGGCGCGGTCATTAATCATTGGGATGCTTAGGTGTCATTAAAACTCATTTTCTTTAGTCATTAGGGACTTGCCTATATTAAGGAAAGACTACTTATCATAGTCAGTAATATTAGTTTTATAATATTATAGTGTTTAGTTGTAGTACTAGTACTTAGATAAGGTACAATAGGGTACCATACAGACACTACTATAGCTGTAATCTCTGAAAGAAGATAAACCTGACATTGTCCCATTAACAAAGAAGGGCTATCTCTGAGTGGGTTGTATATGAACTAATAACAATTGAACTATTCACCTAATAATAATACATATATTTAATGTAGTGAAACAGTCTCCTAGTTATCTAAGTAAGAACATACATTATACTGCACGCAAATTCCCATTAAAAACCAATCAACATTGAGTGGTTTAGCCATATCTTAACAAGCTATGATGCAGGCGGCTAACTCCTATACCTACGCATTCTATAAATATATGTCGTCGTGGGATTAATTAGATAGTCGAGAAGCATCCTTAGGGAATGTTAGAAATCTGTTACGCGTCATCGTGGAATGTTCAAATGGACTGACATATCAATAAATATTATACCAAAGCACGAAATCTTGTCGAGGGTGGGACCAAAATAATCGATTAATTTTAGTGTTTTTGTTTCTGATGTTTTATTTTATTGATCTGTTTTGTAAACACGCACTTGATTTTTACTTTTTTATGAATTCTTCGCAAAACCGAAGAAATAAGATTTTATCGGAAAGTTGCAAAATAGCACGCATTCGCTATTTACGCGTTATGGCAAAGGGTCTCTCTGTCCCTGGCTGTTAGTCTACAATAGGATGTATAATGGTATACTTATAATGGCCACAAAGTAATTAATGTATACTTACAAAGACTTGATTATTCGGGGCGCGCCTAAATCATTGTTCCCAATGGGAATAGAATCCAAACACCGAATTACGGTAGAGTGACCAACTTACTATTGCGTTCTACTATTGCATCAATGACATAAAACTTATTTATTTTTACAAAAGTACAATGTATTATTTAATGTACATTGTGATAGATTTTTACAATACATACAGTACTTGAACTTCTACACTATAATTATGGCTTTGTTTATGTCAGCTTTGGATAACTCAAATTAGTTTGTCTCATACAGACGACTTTGGATAGAGACAATGATTCGTTAGGCATATCTACGTATTGTCAGGGTCTTTAATTAAGCTGCCCAGTGGCCTAACAATACATTTGATCACTGAAGTTAAATAATAAATATTAATTGATGCTTCCAATTTTGATCAAGTGGTCATTAGTATTTATTTATATATGTTACTCTTCCTCTTGAACTTCTCGTACTATTGATAAAAACCGTTCCGCGTCTGTTTAAATAGATCTCATCGATCAAGCGGTTGGAAGTAACTCTGTATTTATACTATGTACAGATAAAATAATAAGCTATATGAAACGCAGGGGTTTGAAACGTCAAGCATAAACATGTATGAACGATACGACTACATACAGAAAGTACAGCTAGTAGAACATTGTATGTTTCAAGATATGAGTTTTCGGGAAACCGATGGATGAGAGAGGCACAAGACCGCGCAGGGTGGAGGTGTTTGAAGGAGGCATATGTCCATCAGTGGACGTCCATAGACTGATATGGATGGATGTTTCATGATTCGACGAAAAGTGCTGTCTACGAAAGTGATTTCTATTAGCTGTTTTTTTCTATTGGTAGTCGTACCGTTCAAACGTGTTTCTGTTTTATGTTCCAGACTTGAAACATAGATAGTAAACAGTCAGACATATGCCTAATCAAGTAAAATGGTATGTCACAGCCCCTCACTTAACACTCGCCTTGCACGCAATACTCCGTTTAATGTGCCGTTAGTTACTTCGTTCTTGATTAATTTAATTAGTCGGCATGGAATGTGCGAGGCAACTATTGTTATTAAACTGATATACTTTTTAGGTAGGTACGTTACCTTCAGTTCAAATTGAAAACTAGAGGGAATAAAAATAAGACAAATAGTGTTTTACATTCCTAAATTAATGAAATTAGAGTCTCCCCAAGTATCAAATCTTTGCACACAAAACGACGCCTGAAAATAATCATCATCGAAATTTGCCTAAAGTTTTTAAGCTGTATAGTCTAGTCTGATCATAAATTTAAATGAATGAAATGAATTCAACTTTGTCTGAAGACTTTCCGACCGATCTTACACCACCAGCTATGGTCTGTGTGTGTTTTGTATATTATATTCCAATTTTTAGTAAGTAATACTTATACTGCTAACGATATTACCGTTAACGACCTGTCAATCATATCGATATCATATCATATTAAATTTCCCCTGCTTGACCTAAATAACGGTATAGTTTGGAAAATATTAGTAGACTTTCTATGGCTATAAAGGTTGTAACAATATAGGCTTGTGACGTCACCTCGTCAACGACGTCCGTGGATTGCGTGTGATGTTTCTACACATTCCCGACAACTGTCAGTCGTACGCGTTGTTCCCCTCCTAACGTACACCTTAGAAAAATATAGCAGTAAAGTTTGAAATGTCGGAAAATTTTGTTGCTAAAGCGATTCGCGGTTTATACGTTGCAGTTCAAGTTTTGTAGCTACGTATATAAATTATCAGGCTTTACTAAGGTTTAACGATTATACCGTATAGTTTTAACTTTTTTTGATGTCAGAAAATAACTGATCGATATTATACCGTGTTCCTTATTCAAGATATGTATAATTGAATAGAACTTTTAATACATATATTACTATTTTCAATACCCTTGGCAATTGAAACGTTTGATATTGGCTTCGATTCAATTCTAAATAGCAGTTTAGAACTAAGTTCAAGACCTATGGAGGTCGAAACTGTACATAAAAACATCATAAATTATCGAGAGCCATCACAAGCCAGGTGTTGATTTTCTTAGTGTTCTGTTTGCTTAGAAAAGTATAAGAGTTTTGTCAATAATGGATTTCTGTTGATAGACATAGACATGTATGTTTGCTTATTGTGAAAAGCACGACGGCTTTCTGTAGGCTTACGAAAAGTTGGTTATGAACTATGTACTCAAACGTTGCGTTGGTTGAGTTAAAATATTCTCAGTTTGAGTTAGCTTCGCGAGTACAGCACAAATATTTACTTCCTTATTAGAGACCAGTTGGAACAATAGAACAGTTAGTGTGATCGTAAAATGGACAAATGGTAAACTACGTGAAATGCACTTCGTAGTTACTCATCAAACTAGTAACTAGTTATGTCCAAAACAATTTCTCTGTGCAGGTATTCTAACATATTATCAAGTAATGTTGCATTTTACATCTTTGTTATTAATCATCCCAGTTCTACCGTCACCTTTTTATAGACTCTTATTTACGAACACATCAAAGCAGTAGTTACCTCCTGCCTAATGACAATCGTAAAGTGATGTGATGTTTGATGAAGTGGAATGATGAGCCGGAAGTTGTAAGTCAGGGGACGCTCGCCTCGTATAGCCCGGATACGACTTGGACGCAGTGAAATTTGGCGGTGACTGTCCCGAATTAGATTTTTTCTCCTAGCCGAAGGAATTCATGATTTATTGCTCATTTTCTGGCTTGCTGACAACTTTACCTAATTAGGATTAAAAGGAATTCCTAATGTATGGCTTCATTTTAATTCCTTAAATTTTAACGTTCCGTTTGATCTAATGTATTGGTTTGATTAATATCTCACTAATCGTTGGTGTTTTTTATGAGGTACTTACATAAAGATCTTCCTCGAAACAAATCGCTTTTTAAACCATAGATCTGTGAAGTCCAAGTTTTACTAAATTTAAAAAACCAACGTGTGCCTTATAATTTATACTTAAGTAGTTTATTTTGATCGTTACTCTTATAAGCTAGTAAAAAGCCGGAAGGAACGTATCGATTTGGACAAAATGCATTGATAAGTGTCCGTCCCTGCGTATAAATAATAGTGTTGTGAAGTCGGCTGAGGCGTTGCGCCGGCGCTGGCACTACTATACTTTAGTTGTGTTTCCGCCGCGTTGACGAATACTCTACTCGAAGCACCGCGACCTCGCCCCCGTGACATTGCGTTATCACTTATCAGTATCACTACGTTTATCGACAAAAACAGTATCATCGATATGAGGACCAATATTAACAAAACAATATATCGATAACATTTAGTTTCAATGTGTCCTTGTGATAGTTAATTTAAAGTACAAACAGTACCTTATTGTTTACACAATAAATGCACTCAGTGGCTATGTCAGGAGTACTTAAGGTGTATTGCATTTCTTTACGTAGGATTTAGCGTGCGGATTATGTGTAGGCTGTGAATATGGTGTGCTGACGGCTTTGTAGTTCCTGTGGGTGTTTTATAGTAAAAGACAACTGTGATTGGTTGAAATTATGGATCGGACAATGTATGGCAAGGTTTTGCCTGGTACTTATTATCCATTCCGCTGCGCTATGAAGGAGAACGGAATATCTCCCGGCTGTGAGTATTTAAATATTTATTATAAAGTGAATATTATAGATTAATGTGTGTTTGTTTTATCGTGTGTGTTTGTTATCAAAATACGAGTGTTTATGGTGTATTTTCGTATTGATTACATAGCAATTAAGTGCACGCGGTATCGTTTCCCGGTTAAGGTGTGCTTGCGTGTCTATTAAAGTGCATCAACCGTAAAGAGGGCTTCGCTTGTTTACTTATTGCAGGAGTGTTACTATAAGCACATGGTACGTTCCATTAATTTTGTTTTAGTAACTATTTTGTTTGTTTATTGTTAACGTAAAAGATTCATTACATCAACAAGTGTGTTATTTAGAATGATGTCATATAACAATCGTCTGATTAGCATTGCGCTATTCAATTAATTTTTTTTTTTTTTTAATAATTTATGAGTGTTGTTATGCCATTTGTTTTTGGGAGTCAGGTTAATTTGGTTTCATTAGTATTAGTTGACGGGTTTGCGGGTTTGTTCCGTTCTTTTATGACGGCCGTTTCTATTCCTGGAAGACCTCGTGGGTGGTGACCAAACTGTTCGGACATTTTACTATGTAATCGCTACTTTATAGTGTACTGTGATGGTGAATTTATTGTTTAATGTTTAGGTACAGGATTTATGAATCAATGTGTAAAATTAACTAATTTATCATCATGGAGATACTGTTTATGTCAGCGAAATATTTTTATTTTGTCTTAGTTATATCTACGTTAATGTTTTGTACTTTATTCAGACTTAGAAACCATCGTTATAATCTTCTATATTCTAACTCCGTCACCACGATGATTTACTCAATGGATAGTTTACATTAAAAAAAAAACAATATTTAAAAATTCAAAAGGATACAAGATTTTTGTCCTTGTTTTGCTATTGCTCTCAGAGAACGATCTTAATCAAGCCCTTAAACAACGTGATCGCCTTGGTTGATTACTGGGCTTTAGTCTCTTGAATAATCATTTCGAGGAGATGAATTTGTTTGCACATCGAATTGTGATAAACACAGTGTGAATAAAGGCACTTTTAATAGTTTAATTGGCGTGTCTCTCATTCATAGTCTTTTTAAAGCATAGGTTCTAACAGTGATGCATCTAAAATTACTATTAAGTATCACGACCAAATGTCCAACCAATCGGTGAATAGGATCTATGGTAGCTCAATGTAACTTCGAACGATGGAATCTTATTTCTTTTTCGGACAATGAGGTTGATTCAAACCTGCTACGACGACTAAAGAAGGCTCACACCATTGATTAAGATACCCATCGAGCAGTCTACTATTGTATCACGAAGAGTGTTCAAGAAGATAGTATGATTGGCGAAGAATAGTCACTTATGGTTTAGCCTTCACCAGAGTAGAGTCCAATCGTGGGCATTTTAAGGACTTATATTAAAATGATTTAAATAACGCCCTTGTACAATGTCTCTGTCGTTGACAATACCATTGTCTATCAGACATAATGTTTCAGTATTTATAGGTGCTATTGCAACTATGTCCGTCTAGATCTATGTACTTGAGTTTAGTTTCTCGTTTTGGAGACATAAATAAACTGTAAAGTGTAGAATAGAATTTGCGTGTGTTTGTGGCAACAGGTACATCGTTATTATGGACCTACCCACGTAAGCAGTTTAGATATTAAGTGCTAAATGTTTCGTCACCACTGTGTTTGTAAATGTTGTTGTGACCGTCTGTTACTTTGTAGTCACAATGTTTTTAATATTACGTACTAGCTTTTGCCCGCGACTTCGCTCGCTTTAAATTCGGGGTAGCACTGTTCTCCTTTCCTGGATACAGAAAAAAAAAGTAGCCTATTTTACTCTCCATCCCTTCAACTATCTCCACTTAAAAATCACGTCAATTCGTCGCTCCGTTTTGCCGTGAAAGAAAGACACACTTTCTAATTTATAATATTAGTATGGATGGATCGTTTTCAAATGTTGCTGGTTTTAGCAAAGTACTTAAAGTTCTATACTATTTTTCTATACCTTCAAATGCTTAGCTCTACCTTAAAATCAATAAATTTGCCATGTAAAGTTAGTAAATCATTAATTAGCAATTTGTAAAGAACTTAAATGATGTCTTGTATTTGTATATAGTTGATACCTAAAATGATTTAAAATTAAATATAATATAGTTTTTACATTTTATTCTGCAATTCACATAACTCTATGTTACGTAAATTATGTGTATGTAGTAGGTAGCCATATTATATGTCATTTTTGCATTAAGTGATTATATTTGTTATCATTTTATCTTATAATTTATCAATAATAATACTTAAGTACTACCTAGGTTAGCTACCAACATAAAACGTTATCGATATTCTTTGATTACTTCTATAGCCAAATAGGTTTCTTATGAGTATATAAAAGCAACTGTATAATATTTACATAATAAATATATTTATATATATATATATGTATGTTTTGTTTTTATTTAATAGATTATCAAGAAATCTCATATAGATAGTACCTACCTCATAGTGATAATTACTCGTCCATATTTTTTATTGACATTAATTTTATATTCTACAAAAAAATTGATCACGAATACAGCATGTAACGAATTGAAACGATCTAATATTCAAATTCCCATCTTTCCGTGAATAATTTTAAATGGCTTAAAATTTCTTTCAAAAACTATTTTTGTGTATTAAAATAGCGAAGTTTCTTGAAATGGGATTCCAATTTTCGTTTGATTGATCTATTGGGTTTATGAATTTATATGTAGTGTTGTGGCTTTGGTATATGACTGCAACTAAGTAGCCTCGATATCCGTCTCGGTTTCGATATCCATAAAGAACCTATTTAGGTATGTTTATCGGTTGTCTGACTTGAGAAAATTAGTAAAACACGCAAGATTTCAAAGTCAACTATGTAGTCAAATACGTAAAACACAACACTATCTTATAACAATAAGTAATTACATATTTTAAATTTTTATTCGTTAAATCGCTATGGCCGGGAGTAGCTAACATATTTTATTATTTATCGGCAGAATAAAGTTGGAAGGTTTACTAGTAGGTACCTTATATAATAGAGTATTATTGTACCTACAACAAAGCGTTGGTAATGTAATGTAAAACGCAGGCACGATACGACTTTATAAGTATTTTGTTATAGAAGATTTTAAAATCATGAAAACCCTCTTTCTATTTAATGGCTCTCACAATCTATACTAATATTATAAAGAGGTAAAGTTTGTGTGTTTGTGTGTTTGTGACGTTGTAGGGGGTAATCTCTGGATCTACTGAACCGATTTCAAAAATTCTTTCTGTGTTGAATAGTCCATTTATCGGGGAGTGTCATAGGCTATGTAGCATCACGCTATGACTACTAGGAGTGGAGCAGTAATGAAATATGTTTATAAAAGGGACGCTAAAAAACGTTTATTTTGCTTCTGCTGCTTAAACGTCTGGAGATATACTGAAATGATGTATTAGAGAATTGTACCTTTAAAAAAGTTTTACAATTAAGTCAGCGATAGCATATATCTATCTTCTAAGGTTGACTCACTACGACCTTTTTTATAATAATCAAATTTGATTTAAAGAAATGCATTGTTTGTAAAGGTATTTTGTGTATATGGTATTGACCCTTATCAAAATAAATACGTTAATCATTATACTTATTTAATTCTAAACAATATTGTCCTTTACAGCGATGAGATCCGATTATTAGTTTGAAAGATATCCCAGTTTTAAAATAATGCGCGAATAACGTAAAATATCTGTCTAACGCGATGTTATTAGGTATAGATGAATTTTCTTAGTATCAACATTTTGGTTGGAGTAAGATTTTAATTTTAATTTTAAATACCTGTACTATAAATTAATTCTACCTTAAAAAGATCGCTTGGTCGGACTAAATTCGGAGGGCGGAGGACCCTGTTCTGTGGCGTTTCTTGGGAGGGGCATTTGGTTGAGCAGTGGACTGCGATGGGCTAATTGGTTTATTGATTAATACCATGTACCTATTCTTAATCCATCGTTACATGGATAATCATCATCATAACAGCGTGTGCAGGGATGGGCCTCCTCCCGTGACGGAGGGTTACTTGGCCTACGAATACCACGCTGGCCAGACGGATTGGTTTAGGGTTTAATTTCAAGTTTTCCTTCTTTTTATTTGGTAAAGATAGTAGTTACGGTTATTCCCTTAGTCAGTTTTTACGACACCCATGGGATGAGATGGTGTGGTGACATATTGTATTCTTACTCCGTCACCACACGGACAGAATGAATGGATAATACTCTATACTAATATTATAAAAAGGTAACGTTTGTGTGTTTGTAAGTTTGTGACGTTGTAGGGGTAATCTCTGGAACTACAGAACCAATTTTTAAAATTATTTTTGTGTTAAATAGGCCATTTATCGGGGAGTGCCATAGGCTATATAGTATCACGCTATGACTAATAAGAGAGGAGCAGTAATGAAATATGTTTAAAAAAAGGAAGCTTTTTTTTTTCTGCTCAACGAAGTGGGCACGGGTCAGCTAGTAATTAATATACTCGTATCAAAACAAACGTATTAGTAATGGAGTGTTTTTGTATATAATTATTGCTTAAAAAGTGCGATTTACTTTAAGCCTATAACCCTTCGGAGCATAATGTACAAAATGAACACGACACGCAAAAACACCCTGTTAACGCGTTACTACTTAACTCATACATCAACATTGTATTTAATAAAAGGTTCATTTGTGCATATAACTTGAATGATAACCTAAATATTTTCTTAATTACTTTATGAAATTATCAACCGTAATTAAACTTATGTATCCTTGACACACTCAATTTAATTCAAAAATATATAATAAAACACCCTACATCATCTTAAACTAAAGATGTAGTTTTCATTGAGTTGACAACATTTTATTTTATAACTACACGTATAAATAGCGTAAACTTGCCTCGACATCGACCTTTGCGAGGTCACATGACATAATATACTGACGCAGGTAGCTCTTGAAACAGGAAACTTTGTCCTAGGTGACATATGGTTGCTAATATCTTGTAATCATTGGGATGCAAGAAAAACTATGGTTTTGTATTATCTTTGCTTTAAAATTCGTACATGTTAGTTCTAAAAAACTTTTTGGAAACAGCGCTATTTTGTCTGTAAATTATTTTGTTCATCTTTCACTTCGGTCTTAACTGGAGCTTTTAGTTGAAGCATAATTGTCTTACACAAGGAATTAGCTCTCTAGCTGCATGTTAGATTAATGGAATTTTTTCTAATTTGGATTATATTTTCTCTATGATTTCCCTCGTAGAGTACACGTCCTTTATTAAGGAGTTTGTTTATAAGCTATTCATACCTATGACGACATAAGGTTTTTAAAAATATACAAGAATATTTATCAGTTATCTAGTACTGATAATAGAAGCCTACATGACTTGACTCTAGATTGACGATGTAATTTCGTAAGTTTATGTTGTATTCTTATTACATATTTAACCCCATCTTATTCTAGTCCAACGGTAGTCAAAACCTTCTTGTTATCGCGATAGCCGATTAACAACATACTTTTGTGATTAGATGTTGTAGGAGGGTGGAATAGACATCCTATTCTTATACCTTATATGTATTTACTAAAGCAATCACCACAAGGTATGGTCTATAAATATTAATAACTAGCTGACCCGTGCCCACTTCGTTGGGAAAAAAACGCGTCAGTTTTTTAAACATATTTTATTACTGCTCCACTCCTATTAGTTATAGCGTGATACTATATAGACTATGATACTCCCCGATAAATGGACTATTCAACACAGAAATAATTTTTAAAATCGGTTTATTAGATCCAGAGATTACCCCCTACAACGTCACAAACACACAAACTTTACCTCTTTATAATATTAAGTATAGATATTGTGATGTATTTCTAAATATGATTACGTAATTATGTAAGTAGACGTGGCATCGTAAATGAAGCTATTCATCGATTCATAAAGCGCAGTACCACATTCTATATCTAGTATGTATTGCCAAAGACATACCGCTGAGGATAACGATTACCATTTTAATATTTAATGTTAATTATTATATTAAATTATTTATCTGTCCTAAATCAGAGTATAAATTAAACGATAAATGCGTAATATTTACTGATTAGTTTATATAAGGAGGTGTTTTTTTTTAAATATTATGATAGGTATTTAATATTCTTAAGTTACGAGAAGTTTGAAGTTTGTTTTTTTTGTTGTTGAGAGGCATAGGATCGCTCAAGGTGAAGGCAATATTTGGAGGAGGCCTATGCTGGATGTCCAGCAGTGACGTCCATTGGCTAATTGATGGCTGGATGAGAAGTTTATTATTTTGTTTTTTTTTCTTAAACGTTGAACCATTGTTACCACTCTTTTAAGAAAGTATTTCGTTTTAGGAAACAGAACATCTCCAGATGACCTTTTTTGTATTACAATATAAGCGTATGAGTGGCCTCAGTCAATGCTTACTAGAGGTCAGACGAAAGCATCCATGTATGGTATTGCATTCAATAGTTGTTTTCGTGTGACTCTTTTTGAGTCATATGGTATCTTAATGAACTCTAAAAATAGCTTAGAGTCTGCTATATAATTATTGTGAATATTTTCATACCTAAAAATTTAAGTGTACGTGTGTAAAAATTTATTTGTGTGTAGTGTGGTTGCTTTTATATGTCCTTTTTTGGGAAAACAAAATTGAGCGTCTCCATTTTCTTCTGGTTAATTCACGAGAAGTCTTAATTTTATGATTCGAGATCCACTGGATGTTAATTTCGAGGTTTTTGCGAGGTTAACCTGTTTACCCTAGTCTATACGAGTTACAGTTGTGTGAAAGTGAATAAATTAGCGCTGATATAAAAAATAGTCTCTAGTCCTGAATCCGCGAAAAAATTACGAGTATATTACTTCCAAGGTTCCTAGCAATAATCTTAATCGAATAAAGAAGAGAATTCTGGTTTAAGAACAACTCTACTAGCTCTATTGCCCGATTTACACATCGACAAGTACAGTAGCGAGTTAAGTAGTATTTTAAGATTAAGTTGATTTAAATAGATCTCCATCCTATTTTTTGGCAAGTTAAGTTGGCGAGACGCGAGAGAGGGGGCTACTTCGTACTTAACTCGCCAAAAAATAGGATGGAACTCTATTTAAATCAACTTAATCTTGAAATACTACTTAACTCGCTACTGTACTTGTCGATGTGTAAATCGGGCATATTAGCCATTACGTATGCAGTAAAATCCGTGAATATTATCTTTACGTAATAAAAAGAAGGAAAACTTGAAATTAAACCCTATACCAATCCGTTTGGCCAGCGTGGTATTAGTAGGCCAAGTATCCCTCCGTCACAGGAGAAGGCCCGTCCCTGCATTGGGACATTAATGGGCTGTTATGATGATGATGCTATAAAATGCAGAAGTATACTGCAATAAGTGACATCGAAAACAGTAAAATGGTAGCTGGTTATTGCAATGGAAATATTCATCTCAGCTATAAACAGTCAGTAAAACCACAATTTTGGGTCACTGTCATATGAATCACATTACACAATAACTGATTCATTTAAAGTTACTAGTAATTAAGTCAGTAAGTTATTTATTAATAATGAATCATGTTTTTATTTTAGTAATTAAACCCTATACCAATCCGTTTGGCCAGCGTGGTATTAGTAGGCCAATTACCCCCCGTCGCAAGAGGAGGCCCGTCCCTGCAGTGGGACATTAATGGGCTGTTATGATGATGAATTCAAGAGTTATCCTACTAATATTATTAATGCGAAAGTTTCTGAGGATGGATGTTTGTTACTCTTTCACGCAAAAACTACTGAATGGATTTTGATGAAATTTGGAATATAGTTAGTTTAAGGTGAAGAGCTACATAAACAACGGCGGGTGAAGCCGCGGGCATCACCTAGTAATAATATAGGTACAGACAGAGCTAGTCAATATATTATGTTTCTTGCTAGCTTTCTTATTGTTTAGTCTCTGTTTATTTCTTGTTTCAATTGTTTTACTATTTTAATGTCTCAGCTCAGGGAAAGGTCTTGTCTAGTCATTGATCTGAACTATTTATGTCTACAACAACAATACTCTGAGTTTATAAATATGTGTATTGTTGTCTATGTAAACATCCGGTTTTATTTTGAAATTGTAACTAGTAAAAGCCTACTATATCCGCGTGGTGACGGAGCACTTAAGAATATAATATCTCACCACCCCATCTCATCCCATGGGTGTCGTAAAAACCGACTAAGGGACTATGCGGGAATATTATCTTTACGAAATAAAAAGAAGGAAAACTTTAAATTAAACCCTATACCAATCCGTCTGGCCAGCGTGGTATTAGTAGGCCAAGTATCCCTCCGTAACGGAAGGAGGCCCGTTCCTGCAGTGGGATAGTGGAGAAATAGATTCGGCGACTTTACAGGTCCAAACAGAAATTAACTTAAGCTTGTTTGTCTGTTTGGTATGTACGTTGTCCGTTTATTTGGAAAAGTTTTTATTATGGCAGGGAAAACTCTGCAGTAGAATTTTTTGACCTGCATGTCAATTCTCGTACAATAAAATCGTTAAAAATTGGGTTAAGTTAACTTTTAGTTGTAAAAGTGCCTTACTTATTGTGTGACAATTTGACAACTTGACAACTATAAGTTAACTTAACCGATTTTTTAACGATTTTAAGGTACGAGAATTGACATGCTGATGTGATGTTTTCATTTTAAACAAAAAGTGGTACACCTCATAAGTGCTAAACTATAAATCTGCTAATTACAATTGTTCCTTACTAATTTCCTCTATAAGTGTATTCATGCGTCAATCGGTACACACAGCAACACATCAAGTTAAACATTTTCATTTGAAATTGTGTCTTATTTCAAGGAATTAAGGTACATGAGTGTCTAGCTTGGTTAGTTGATGTGTGTACCTCTTACATTACCACACAATGTCTCGTTCAGGAATTAATTAGTACGTCTGACTTACCGGACATTTGAACTCGAGCTATGCAAATCTATGTGCTATTTGTACTTCAAATATGTTTCCTGGTTGTTTATTTGTTCTGGCTCAACATTCTCTTGTTACTTACTCTTTGTTGTGAGTAAGAGATATGTCAAAAGTAATGTAACATCATACGGCCCAGAAATGTCTCACTGCAGGGAGAGTTCTTATCTTCTCATGGTCTTATTATAGAGATCCTTATCCACTTACTTACGGAACGATTAGCTGATTTAAAGAAATTCCATATTATATTTCAGGATCCCTAATACATTTTTGCAATAAGTAGTATAGTTATCAATACTATCAAGGTTTTGTATTAAATTTTCCGTGAGTTGCTTCATTTTTAAACTCTCCATGGTTTGGGAAACAAAAATAATTAAAGAAATTAGCTGAGCTAACCAAACACAAAAAAGCTAAGAACCTTCTCCTAATTTTAAAGTCGTTTAAAAAAGAAATGTAGAAACTTTATGGGTTGATAGAATGACACGGGTCAAGCTATAAACTGTAACGAATATACTGTTAACAATCAATTCTAAGGTAGATAAAGACTAATTACCTTTTGATTAGGTTAATTTAGTGGTTAATGGTATCGCCCTTTCCTTTAATGGACATCAAACATGATGTCATGGTGCACCATAGACGTTGTAGACACAACTGAAGGGTAAATATTGTTTAGTTAATCGTTGTTTTTATCTTAGGGCGAGGTGACCTACTAATAAACATAAAGTATTGTAGTTGGGACAGAAAGGTTCTGGAATGGCGATCGCGTACCGGAAAGCGCAAGGTGGAGAGACCCCTCATACGGTTGACCGACGACCTGGTTAGGACGGGAAACCGATGGATAAGGGAGGCACAGGACCGCACAAGGCGGCAATACTTGAAGGACAATATGGACATAGGCCGTCCAGCAGTGGACGTCGTTTGGCTAATATGGTGATGATGATGATTCAAGTATGTTTATTAATTCTCTAGCACCCATAGTACAAGCTCTGCTTAGCTAGAACAAGAAAGGTTATTGGATAGCGTATAGAATAAATGAAAATTAACAGACATTGAATTCTGGCAGAATAGGAAAATTTAAACCGCCCTGGCCATCGTGGTTTTTTTTAACTCTATCATTAAACTTTTTAAATTAGGGCTAACTCTATATTTGAATTAATGCTGGTATGTTGGAATTTGATAAATTAATTTGTTTTTATTTTTTACTTTTAAGCTCGTAAACACGCTTATGAGCCGTCTCTTCTAGAGCAGTTGCGTAATCTAATATCACTGTATATCAAATGCTCATTTTGAATCTCCAAAAATTAAAGCATTTCATTAATGCTAATCTTACTTTTAAGCCAATCTATAATTTTTGCAAATATAGAAATATATTTGTAAGAATATAATGTAAATTGTATTATTTATAATATGAAACAAGATTGTGTAAAAGTATTTTTATTCGATGAAATGTAAATTAAATTCTGCAATTCTGAACGGTCATTGGCATCGGATTCATAATGTGTAGATGTCGCAATTAATTTGTAACAATTGGCAACTTGCCCATTGGGTTTTATAATATGACAATTATTATAAATGTTGTCACCAGTTCTTTTAACTGTAACACTAATACAATAACAACTTAATATAAGTCATAATTATTTATTTCGTGAGTTTTTAATTTCTGTAATGATGTGACGGACAAAAAAGAAAAAATATACTGTGTCTCTACATCTCATACGAATGTGAATATGGGTGTCGAAAGTGTTACCAGTACGAAAATAAAAAAATTGACGTTGAATTATACCCTTACCGACTCGTAGTCACACCAAGATTGTCACACCAGTGTGACAATACTAATTCGTTTGGCCAACATGGTAGGTATAAGTAGACCAAGTTTCCTTAGATCACAAACTTATTTAATATATAAGGTTAGATACATTTAATGATTTCTCCTTCTGGTTTGGCCTTCTTTCGTGGCATAAGCCTTTTAAGCTTTTCCAATTTTTTTAGCGTTTTAAGGGTTACTTCCATTCTTAGTCCGTCATTATACTTATAATATAATTATAAATAAATGTTTGTATGATGACAGACTAAGAATGGAAGGAACGCTTTTTAGTTACAAAGATAAAAATAAAATAAAAGATTTAAAAAAGCTTAAAAGGCTTATGCCACGAAAGATCTCGTGTAAAGAGAAATAATCCCATGACGTCACAACTGACATCATTGCGTAACCTTCTCTACTTATAGTATAAAGGTACAGTCATGGTATTTAAAGGTCCGCCACCTTAAGGCCTATTTTCGTGTGCTTATGCAGTATGAGCGATACTCTGCTTTACCAATTGAATATGACATAATATTGCAGTCAATGGTCGGCTGTCACTAGTAGGGATGACAATACAATATCGGTTACCTAGGATACAAAATTAGTCCTTCATGAATGCTCGTGAATCGGAAATAATATTTATTATTATTTAATATTACTTATTTAATATTCAAGTTTTATATTCTGTGGCTATAGGTATAATAAATTATTATTTAAACAGTAATAAATAAACAGTGTCAGGTGAGGAGGGGCGCCACTGTGCCACGGTAAACATTGGCTCTGTTAAAAATATTTATTAAATACTTAAAAAGTGAATTAAAAAGTAAGCAACTCTTATGTGCAAATAGTTAAAGTGTATTGTGAGTGTGGGACATTAAAAATCATACAAAAAGACCTTAATAATTGAGTGTATTCCGAAATTCAAAATTTATAAACAATTCATCTTTTTATTTAAAACTGTGTTCTCGCAGCGGCTTTTAGACAATTTCAATATCAATCTGAATGTTAAAGTGTGTGCAATAGTGTAAACAAACCCTAAAAAGTGCTAATAAAGAATAAGTAAAATAAATAACCTCAACCTACTGATGACTTGCAATAATACTCCTTAGACTGTCTTAAACACAAACAAGGAATAACGCCATCTGTTGTAATACAGTCACACTAACATCTCTAACTGATAGCAAACAATAAGTCAATAAAAGGATCTAGTAATTCATTACCAACTCATAGAGGGCGTTACCTGTTTCAAAATAAAAGCCTTAACAATCAAATCATGGAAGAAGTCCTTAAAGCGCTAAAAGAAATAAAGAAGGAATTGGATGACCAAAAAGTGGAAATCCGCGAAACCGGAAAAACTATTACACAACAAGTTACACAAAATATTAATAATATTTTTGAAGAGAAATTTCTAGCATGGGAACAGAAGCACGAAAAACTAAAAGTAATATTGGAAAACCAGGAAAAAAGGATTTATTTTCTCGAAAAACAAGAAAAGAAAAGAAATTTAATATTTTTTGGCCTTGAAGAGACAGAGATATCGTACTCCAGCCTTGAGAAAATGATTATCAATTGGGTTCAACAATACTTCTCGCTAAAATTAACATACAGCGATTTACAAGAAGTCAAGAGAATAGGCAAGAAATCTGATAAGCCACGTCCAATAGTGGTAATATTTTCAACATTAGGCACAAAAATAAAAATACTTAAACAAAAGGACGCACTTAGAGATACTCAATACTATTTTATGGAAGATTATCCGAAACAAGTATTAGAGAAAAGGAGAGAACTACACGAACAGATGAAAATCGAGAAAGAAAAAGGAAATATAGTTAAATTAAAATATGATAAACTAGTCATAATAAAAAACAATCAGAAAAGACAACTCCACACTTCACCGCCAAATAACTCTCAACAACAACACGAGGTTAGCACACATGTTAATAAAAAGAACAAAACTATAAAAACACAGTCTTCTGTGCGAAGATCTAATAGTGTATCAGAAGGAGTTCTAAAACCAAGTATGCTAAACTTCTTGGTCAAACAAAATACAAACACCACGACACCAGAGCAAGATGTGGACAAAAAACAAAACAATTCATAACAATTAAGGACCCCCTCCTGCACAGATTTTTATTTAAACAAACCATTACAAGGAAATAATAATAATCGTCTTCCAACCCGGTTGGTCACCGTGGAAGAGTACGACCAAAACCCTCCAAGGATAACAACACAAAACTCAACATATTATTATAATTATATAAATAAACTTTACATACTAACATATAATGTCAGAACCTTATTTTCTTATGAACGTCTTCTAGAGCTGACGGAAGCACTGAAAAATATAAATTATGATTTAGTTGGACTGTCAGAAACGCGACGCCTGGGCACTAAAATAGAAGAATATGATAACTGTATACTGTGTCATATAGGACTTACGCAGGGACAGTATGGCGTTGGTTTTTTAATAAACTCACACCTTAAGAAAAACATAGAATGCTTCATTGGAATCACTGATAGAGTAGCATTACTAAACCTTGACATACAGGGCAACAAAATGTCTTTTATACAAGTTTATGCACCCACAGAAGCAGCAAATGAAGATGAAATTGAAAACTTTTATTCAAACTTGTATAGGGCCATTAATCTTGCTCATAATACATACATAATTATGGGTGATTTAAATGCAAAAATAGGCATACCAAGAAAAGATGAATATTTAATAATGAAACCACACGGCTACGGAATGAGGAACTTAAGGGGACAAAGACTCATTGGTTTCGCACTTGAAAACAAACTTGCAATTTTAAATACTTACTTTATCAAAAAACCAAACCGTAGATGGACATGGCGCTCACCTAATGGAGAATACAAGAATGAAATAGACTACATCTTGTCAAACAAACCTGCTATTGTTCAAAACATTGATGTGTTGAATCTTAATTTTTCTTCAGATCACCGACCGGTTAGAGCAATAATAACACTCACTAAAGGTAAAAAAAAACCGCTCTGGTTTTAGTAACACCCACAAAGCCACACTGAAGAGCGAGGAAGAAATAAAAAGATATAGAAAATGCATCGTAACCCACCTACACTGCTTTGAAGAACTTAAAGAAAATTCCTCAGTCCAGTCCCAACACGATAATTTACTAAAAGCCATCACACAAGGCCTCCAGGACGCTAGAACTGTTAGTGTTCCAAGTACAAGTACTAGACATAAAATTTTATCAGAAAGTACTCTAGCACTTTTGAAAAAGAGACAATTATTACAAAATACAAAAATGAAAACTAGATCTATGAAAAACGAGCTCTCAGCGTTGTATAAATTAGTAAGCAAACGTATAAAAAGCGACTATACAAGATACAGGTCACAAGTTCTTAAAAAGCACCTAAAAAACTCAGGAAGCTCAAAAAAAGCGTACAAACAACTAAAAACAAACAAGACATGGATAGGCGGGCTAAAAAACAAGGAAATATTTCTAAGTAATCGTAAGGACGTTATAGGAATCGCTACTAACTTCTACAAAAATCTCTACAGTGCTCAAGAGTACCAAAGTAAGGAGGAAAACAACCACCAGCCGGAGAAACGCACTACAAAATGTACACCATTCGACGTAACAGAAGTGACCCAAGCAATAAACAAACTTAAAACAAATAAAAGCCCTGGCTCCGACAAGATCACAAACGAGTGTATAAAATTAGCTGAACCATTACTAGCTCTACCATTAACCCAGCTGTTTAACCGCATCCTAGAGTCTTCTATAACACCAACACAATGGTCTGAGTCAGAGATTATTCTCATTTATAAAAAGGGCGATCCAGGCGACGTCGAAAATTATAGGCCAATAAGTTTACTGCCATGTTTATATAAGTTATTCTCTTCGCTTATAAACCAAAGAATAAGTATTACATTGGAAGTAGAGCAGCCTGTGGAACAAGCGGGATTTAGAAAGAGTTTCTCGACTATAGATCATATCCACACTTTGGAGCTACTTCTCAAGAAATATCAAGAAAAGCAAAGAGCTCTATATATAGCTTACATAGACTATAAAAAAGCTTTTGATACTGTCTCACATCCAAGCATCTGGAGAGCACTACTAGAACAAGGGGTAGAGATGGAGTACATAAATGCATTACGAAGCGTCTATAGCAATAACACGGGTAGAGTAAAGCTAGAGAGAGTCGGTCCAAGCTTCCCCATCCAAAGAGGAGTCAGACAAGGCGACCCGACCTCTCCGAAACTATTCATAGCCATCCTAGAGTCTATAATGAGGGGTCTGAGCTGGGAAACTAGCGGCTTGTATATAGATGGAAAATACCTCAGCCATCTCCGATTTGCCGACGACTTAGTGCTCTTGTCAGAATCAAGTTCGCAATTACAAGTGATGATCCATTCATTAAACGAGGCTAGTAAGAAAGTGGGTTTAGAGATGAATCTTACCAAAACAATGGTAATGACAAATAGCACAGTTAAGACAATATCTGTAGATAATAAAAAATTAGAATATACAAACAAATATATATACTTAGGAAAACAAATCAGCTTTGACAAAGACAGTAACTACTCTGAAGTAGAAAGACGTATTCAACAGACTTGGAATAAATACTGGAGCCTAAAGGACATTTTTAAGAGCAATATGCCAGTATATCTAAAGTCAAAGGCTATGTCAAGCTGCCTTCTACCATGTTTAACCTACGCCTGCCAGACATGGGCATACACAAACAGTGTCAAGAGAAAAATTACAACCTGCCAACGAGGTCTAGAGCGTAACATGCTCAATATTAGAAAATGTAAAAGAATAAGACATACAAAGTTAAGAAGCATTACTAAAGCTACCGATGCCCTCGTGTATGCTCAAAGATTGAAATGGAAATGGGCGGGACACGTAGCAAGACTGTCTGACGAGCGCTGGACCATAAGAGCTACACGGTGGAAAGGCCCATTTGGTAAACGTTACCGAGGCAGACCGGTTACGAGGTGGGAAGACGAAATAATAAGAACGGCTGGTACAAATTGGATGACAAAAGCGAATGATAGAGAAAAATGGCATTCCTTGGAGGAGGTCTTCACCTGCAGAGGGGTTCTTGCAAACCTTACATAATAATAATTAGATTAGTTAACTTTTTTTTCACTTACTTACAGTTTACTTTTAATATTTAAAACTAGGATTAAGTATAAAGTTTTTGTTCTATTTTTTTTGCAAGAAATAAAGAGGCTTTTTTATTTTTATTTTATTTATTTATTAAATAAACAGTAATAGACATTGACAAAGAAACAGAGGATATCACAGCAAATTAAAAGTTTGTAATGACTAAACAGGCCTGTTGGCAGAATTATCGATTAACTTATGAGCCATTATAAAAAAAAAATAGAACAGAACAGACTAAATAGTTCATTAAAAAGGTTTGATGTTGACATGTAACTAGACGTAGACCAAAGGTGAAAATGAATTTGACCCTTATTATCATACTGTGTGAGTATAGTTTTATGTGTTTTGTCTATACAATGCCTTAGTTTCAAAAGGTACTAAGAGTTTTAGGCTTCACAAACGAATGAAAAAGAAAACTGGCGGACGTTTTCGGTCACCCACTGTACTTAACTTTTACTTATGTGTTTTTTACTATCTTGAGATGTCTCTGAACTTTATGTTTAGAACCTTAAATAACATTTTGTTAATGTGTACCACATATCTAAATTGCCGTATACATACTCGTACATAGATATTCATTATTTTGATAAACATACGCACTCAACATTAATGCTGATTAAACAACTCAAATAGAACCCTGTGTCATGAATGGATAATATCAGTCAAAACACGACTTCTTTCAAATAATCCCGCTCTATGGTATCAGAGAGTCTTTCTATCCTTTGAAGAGTTTGGCAACTTTACTTCTTGCGAGTAATGGTTGCTAGTCCAAATTGCGTACAGCTTACACTAAACTTATTACGTGCCATGACCACATACGACCACATACCATCTTCGTGCACTTGATTTTTCTGCAAATCCCTCCATTTTTCATTCGACTGTAAAGAGATACATGACGTGTCGGCCTTTCTCCATTGACCACTACGTGACTGAATAATAATAATATGTTTTACAAACACCTTTAATAGGGGTCACGTCTCTAAACAAATATTAAAGTAACCTCTATACTTATTGAATTAGATACTTTATGAACGTTGGTCATGCAACTGCTACTGAGCGATTCGATTCGACCTTGATGACGTCACAGAATTTTCGCCATTAACAGCCATCCTGTCCAATGCAAATAATGGATGCCTCTACGTGATTAATTTAGCTTATCAACGCAAGGTTAAGGCATGGCCGCAATAAAACCATTTAGTCTGATGTATTCTGATGCTTTTGATCTTTGTTTATATAATTGTATTTGTGTTTATTCATTCTATGTGTAATGAGGGACTTGGACACCATGTCACCATTTTAGCTCCCCTACTAAATTAAACATATTGTCTCCTAACAAATATAATGTAATGAGTAGTTGTGTAACAAAATAAGTACATAATGGTGTCACCATTTTTTCTCATCCCAAAGTCTCGCAAATACTGCTAAGAATAAAAATTGCTGGGAGAAATAAATAGTCGGAAAACATAACCTTACAAATCCATTTCCTAGCGTGGTATTAGAAAGCCCTGTTTCCTTTGGTGCTGATAGAGCCCTGTCCCAGTAATGGCTTATTAATCGGCTTTTAGAATTAATCAATCTGGCTTAGAAAATATTTATCCGGACCACATCTACTATATCCGTAAGAAAGCAATAAACTCTAGTTTACATAATACGTTAATTTATTTCGGTAAATAACCTCATTATTATGTTTTTACACGTTCTTGTTTCTAACCGAAATGTTTGTTCGTAGAGAAAAACCTTTTATTTTTGTCGCCACACATTTTAACAGATTTAATAATAGATACCTATGTGAAAATACATTATTTGTCATATTTTCCAGACAACGTTTTCCGTTTTAATGGCGGAGCGAATGATTTGTTTATAAGTAAGCTTGAGTATTAATTGTTTGGTTTAGATGATGTGGTTTTCTTTTTGTAAAGACACCTCAAGTTTGAAAGGAGGCATGCTATCGCGAATGCAATCAGCCTATAAGCCCATTGATCACGCCTAAAGAGTACTTTTCAGATAAATTAGAATTCATGCAGGGATTGACATAGAGTGGCGTTGTCAAACAAACATCGTTTAACGTGAGACATGATTATTATTATATGTATATGTCTCTCGTCTCTACAGTCTGCTCATACCACAGAATTCTTTCTTATTACTATTTATTCTAAGCGCCTTTCATAATAGTATTCTTTTTATTCAGAATTAAATATAAATTAATTGTAGGACATAAATAGAGTCATAAGATAAAGCCCGATTTACACATCGACAAGTACAGTAGCGAGTTAAGTAGTAAGTTGTTGATTAAGATTAGAAATAGATCTCTATCCTATTTTTTGCCGATTTACGTTGGCGAGACGCGCGAGAGGGGGCTACTTCGTACTTAACTCGCCAAAAAATAGGATGAAGATCTATTCAAATCAACTTAATCAACAACTTACTACTTAACTCGCTACTGTACTTGTCGATGTGTAAATCGGGCTTTAGATTTGTGTGTTTCAAAAAACGATTTAACAATTTGTTTACTTTAGTTTGTGTTATTAGATTTTTATTTATTATTCTAATATTTTACGTAGAAACAATACTATTTTACTTGTTCCTTTTATATGTTTATGTTTGTTTAATTGTAGCGGAATTCTTTAAAATCCGTCAAATCACTTCTAAAAGCTACGCCATCTATCCATTTTTAACGAAACTTAAAGTATTTCCATGCTTAACTTGGTGTTCGTTATCACGTAGTTTCATCAAAAAGAACTAGATGGCGTTTATAGCTCACTGAGCGAAATACTTTAAGCAAAGTATTTTCTGCTCAGCGTTTAGGTACTTTTGATAATATTTCTTTGGAATATAGTTACGTCAATATTGCTGATTGTTTTGATTCAAATAAGTCTGTGAAGTTCAGTATCGATCGTTATCTATGCGCCGCGCCATGTCTGACGTCACGGGTGCATTAACCGATGCAGTGCGTCCCTTATACCCGCCCGCCCACATCCTCGGGAAAACTGCAATGTCAATCGCGAATCCTTGAACCAGCCGGCCTTACATGGCCTGACCTCGCGTGCATTGTTTTGAAACAAAGTTTACTCATACATATTACAGAGCATTTAGTTACGAACCATCGACCCAATTACATCGTTATCGATTTGTGAGAATTTCTTTAAGTGATCAGGACGCCCACACGTTTTATTAGAGGATGGTTTAACATAGCTACGCCATTTGCCAATACTAGTTATCCCGACTTATAAGAAACATATGGCAGGAACGCATTCCACTGCGAACATTCTGGACTAACGCAGTTCTGTTACATACTTCGTGGTAAAGCCTGTGAGCGTAATTGAACGTTTGAAATTTCGAATAAGGAACTGACGTCATCGAAATGGCGGGTAAGTTGACAATTTGTTTTGATCAATTTCGAGATTAAAATTAGGATTTTAGAGAGTTTAATGGGATTTGGATCATTAGGAGAAGGCTGTAGTGTTTATAGTGTTTTAATATGGCAAACTTTACGATTTTATTAGCATTTGGTCCATGGATATTTATTACCGTGTTTTATGTTCACTGACTATGACTCATTTGCTATTTCTATGTCATATTATTATTTTGTGTTCTACAGTTGTTATAGAGTTACATTGCTGTGTATTTATATTAAGATGACTGTGACTTTTCATTATATATTTAACAGAAACAGGGTTTCTTTATTTTTGTAGTACCTACAACTTTCTTCAATTTCCATTAGTGGATCTTAATTTTACGTTGACCTGTTTTATACAAAACATTTAAGAATATATTACAAAATGTAGCAATACACCGATCTCTGTATGGTATACCTCAGTACCTAGTCTCGTACCAAGTTTCCTTTGTCTCTCAAGAAAAGACTGATCTGTCAATTTCGATCAAATGCATTAGTGTTAAGTATTTAATTTTTCTCTACAATTTTAACGTTATTCCGATCTATCGGTATGACTATACCTCTGAGACTGTTTGAAGTACTTGCGGTAAATAAGGGCCACCTTAATCTAAATCTAAATAATTTCTATAAATAAAGGAATATAACAAAATATTTAATATCACGGTAATGTTTATTTAAATATCTGCATCAGAAAGTACTATTACAAATATTTTCATCTCAAATAAGCACAGTAATCATGATTTTAAAACACCCTCTCTTTGGCCCTTAATAAACGTATGTAGTTTTATAAGAGCCAAATTTTAATTCAAATATTAAAAGAGTAATCAATAGAAAAAATGTTGTTTTCAGTTTCATTTGACTTAAATTATCATTTGGCATTCAATCACGCTTTTAACATTACTTATTCAAAGGAAAAGTTAGCAATGGCTCTTAATAAACTAACATAGCAAAAACATGTCATAAAACCTTTATCTATAACATATCGTCAAAATAATCACAGACGTAAACAATGAGTTTGTAACTTTTTAAATATTATCTATGGAAATTACAAAACTAAAACATTTTTTTTTATAAATAAGTAGTACGGTATAAGACGGGCCACGTACGTGGCCCGTCTTATCTTTACTATAAAATCTATTGTTATCGAGAACAACAGCTTGGACACTTTTAAGTTAATTAAAGATATTAGGGATGATTTATGATACAAAAATAATAACAAATACATGCTTAATAATAATAACAATTATAGGTATTAAAATAACGAAGACTATTAAAATTTGATAAAATTAATTTTTATTCTATGTGTATAATAAGGGCCGGCCTATGTACCCGCCTCGAGCCTGGCCCATATTAGCCCCTGATAATAGCATAATTGAAAGCGGTAAAAAGTATTGTATTTATTAACACATATATATATATTACCTTAACTAGCCCACACTATTGTATAACATTCACAATTAATTAACAAGATTTGAACAAACGGCTGTATTTTAGTTAGAAAATAATATTTTTGGCAAGATAAAATTATAGTGGAGCTGCGTTGTCTATCACTCTCAACTAACTCGTGGCTACTGGTAAGATTGAGGATAGTACCACGACGCGAGTTCGGATCTTAGCTTTCCTATTGGTCATTTTTATACATGTTTAAATGTAGGCTGCTGTGATCATTAAAAGTGTCATTTTAAAGCAACGGCTCTTGTTACCCGCAGGTACCTTAGTTATATTTTTAATATTTTTACTGCAGTGTTTAGAGGTTTAAGAGGACTCTGCATCGTGTCTATTATCCGATGCTCACATACTACATACAAATATTTGTTTATTCGTCTTCATTGCTTTAATTTGAAATTAGTAATACCTTGATCAAGAAGATTCTTCTTGGCACTCGTTTTCTTTTGAAAAGTTGCTGGTTTTACTCTATAATTTATTCTAATTGTAATTTTTCGTTAATTGCTTGTAACATGTAATAAAGGTCCCACTGCAGGAACGGTTTTCAACCAGACCAGCGCTAACTAATTTTTGTATTGTTATCTAACTGTATTAAAAAACCGTGAGGTGAGATTATATTATTTTAGTCGTTGGTAAGGTTAAGTTTCTTAAAACGGCATTATTCTTTTAATTTAAACCATAACAAACCATCTCTTCCTTTCCAAAATAAGTAAAATTAAGTGTAAAACATATTGCTAAGTCATAAAAGATAATAATCTAGCAATAAATAAACGTTCATCTGTCATGGCGGCAACTCAGCTTTGTGAAATAACAGCAATCATAATGTCAAACGCGTCAAATCGCTCTTTGAGTTCGTTCGCTGTCTCCCCAAGTATGGGTGCACGCTGCGCAACTTGCAACAAAATAAGCTCATTTATTTTAGAAAATAGATTTATATTGTGAACTATAAAGCAAAAAGGCTTGTCTTTATGTTATTAACTTATGCATAACTAATTATTTACATAACACCAACCTTCAAGCTTTCTAAAAAATAATGGTTTTGAAGGTTACATTAAAACTTCAAAAATATAACTTCTTCATTTTTGAATGCTTGTCATTTTACTTAGGTAATAAAAAACCTTTGTGAATGAAAATGAGCAGTATAGATAATAAAATCACCTTCTGAAGTACTACTAAGTTTTGACACTTGATTAGTTGATTTTTACTTGAGCAGTCATTCAGAAACCGGGGGTAAGTTACTTAATATAGTAACTAAACTATTTTTGTTTGAAGTAGGAACTAATTGAGTTATTAAGTTTCTACTTCAGGTTGTCTAATACCTTCAAAAACCTACTTGATAATATAATTATCGTTATAAAACATTGTGTAATGATTTAGACACTCAAGGAGGTAGTTAATACTTCATCATCATCATAACAGCCCATTAAGGTCCCACTGCAGGTACGGAGGGATACTTGGCCTACTAATATCACGCTGGCTAGACTTTCAAGTTTTCCTTCTTTTTATTTCGTAAACATAATATTCACGGGTAGTCCCTTAGTCGGTTTTTACGACACCCATGATGATATAGGGTGGTAACATATTGTATTCTTACTCCGTCACCACACGGAGAATAGTTACCTAATAAGAAAGTTAAGACTTACTACTACTTAACTATAAGCACACAAAAATTACTGAAACGCAATAAAGGAAATAGGCAGTCATGGTATTATCATTAAATTGAGATGAACTGAATTTCTTTGACACTTACTATTCGTCAAGTATACATTTAGAAAATAGCTCTAAGCTTCCTTATTACGTTTAGAAATAAAGCAATGCCGTCAGTGCCGATACAGTAATTGGCGATCCAATTACTTCTGTACGTATTACATTTTCATGTTTTGAATCCGCTTTAGCTGAATAAGTTTTATAATGCCTATTTATACATATATGCCAATGGATTCTCTAAATTCCTTTCATTTTTTATCTTTTGTTTAGTCGCCAATCTGTTGTCAACATTTGTTCAAGCTGGCCTTAGGTCTCCGACATGCCTTAACAACTGTGTCACTACAATAACAGCCGGCAAAGACTTTTCACGTACCCTCCGAAGCGCTGAGATGGTCAGATAAATCCCATCGAGTAGTTACTCATTTATAGAATGCCCTTGCCCAAGTTGGTTAACGTGATTGCAATTGATTGTGATCGCCTCTGAATTCCCTAAAATTATGTAACAGCTAGTATACAGCTAGATTATTTACGATCTTACAGACCGGATTGTGGGATTCCAAATACAGTGATAGCGTTAGTCGTCAGAGATAAGTGCGGGAATTCATGTCGCCCGTAGACAGCAACACTTATATGTTCGATGTTTTTTTTGCACTATACGCTGAGAAGGATTTGTCGGGACATCGCAAGCTGTTTGCCGCGTTGGCATTACGAAAAGATAGCGTTTTTTTACATTCTAATGTTTTTGGAACTAAAAAGACACACCGTAGTTGTTTTTGAGACATTGGGGAGTAAAGAAAAAAACCTACTTGTAGTAAATTTACACATCATGTACTCACTACTAAAACAAAACCATATTTACTGCCCGCAACACTGGCGTCGGTACCCCATTCTAATACATGGAGGAATCTTTTTTTCTATACTGTTCAAGTGACGAGTATACTGCCTTTTAACGTAACTAAAGATCAATTCACGATAATTGCTTTATATGTCAATCGCGATGCGTTTTTCGCAGCGTTTGTAGCAAAAAGCAACCTCGCGCTTTATGGTGAATTAATGTATTGGACGCATACTTAATTCGGATTATCTCTGATGAAAATCAAGGCTGTCCCGTAAAACCATTTTACCAGAGGATGTTATGTCGTGTTAATGAATTATCATCATTGCTTTTTCGTTAGGTTGATTATGCCTTTTGCTATGTTCGATATTTTATTTCGTGATTTTGTGCGTCTGTCATGGGTTCTACCACTATTTTATTAACTAAATTGGCATGATTTATAAAACAAAACTTTGTTTGACGTTTGCCAGATATAAAAACAATATTGCTAACTGGCAGAAGTCACGTAATACTAGGAATTGAAACTATTTATTAACAAGTTTGGTTTCTAGTTTGTCTTATACTAAAAGTCATTGCCATAAAATCGAATTATGCTATTCTTTGAGTTTGCGTTTTTAATCACTAAATCTAATACTTTACCAAAGCTGTTAAGAGTGTAAGATTGTTTTAATATATTAATTTGTTTTGTGGACGGTTAGTGACGTATTCAGTATACATTGGGTTAATAGTCCATCAGATCCTGTGGATGTCGTAGGATTGACTTAAGGGAAAGTCTAGTGCTAGAGAGGGAAAACTCGAAAGCAAATCCAGTGCCCTGTGATATCTGATAGTTTTTCCTCCGAAAAAGACTCTATCCAGTCCGAGTGACCTAATCATGGGCTAATATGACAATAAAATCATCAGAATTTTATTATGTTCACAGCAAAGACAAACAAATCTCGAAGTCAATCCTCTCCTCGTAATAGAAGCAGTTTACAAGTTCTCATCCAATTTGTAACTGGCAACATTTAATTAAGTAAAAAAGTAACGTTAGCTCCCGTACAAGTTGCTACTAGTTTCTCATAGATCTTGCATTTCCGTGATCATATTTGGACGTCATTAATTTTATATCATAGTTTTTGTAAGCACATTCTGTTTATCGAAAGTTGCGATGGAATTGTCAGATAGTAATGTTATAGATTATGTTTTATTCATCTTGTTCTAATATACCTACTTGTTATTGGGCTATCGTTTTCTTTGTGATCTTCAAGACTGCCTATTTATGTTCTTCTGCAAAGACTGGTTTCTTCCTTTGACAGAGCTAACCTTTCCAGATAAGCCAGCTGATTGGTTAGATCTTTTGTATGTTTTATATCTAAATTTCCTTCTCTTTTTTCAAAAACTGACGTTTTTGCGGCACTTAGGTATAAGATGAGATTATTACTTAGACTTATATTCTTATTCCACATCCAGACGGACAGTTTTCTTTATAGTTGCTTGGTAATGTGTCAAGGTGTCGCAGCGACGAAATTCCGCAGCGCCTTCCACTTAAACTTTTCTTAACAGTGCAATCACTATTACGAAGCGCTATTAACATGAGCTTACGGAATCTCGTTCCTAGTTTTTTGTTATACCGCTAGAGTGACATAGAAAGGTTAGCTTGGTTGTTGTGTGTTTACGCGTTGATGACTATTACTAAAACTTTTACTCCTCATTTAAAGGACCCCATGCTGTAGTCATTTGAAAAAACCTTGCTAGTGGATGGATGAAATTTCTTACCATTCAGTATAAGAAATAATACTGGTTTCACAGTGCTACGGCTGTAGCCGCTACCTTGTGAAAAGATGCTTTATCCCTCACCGATGATTTGTTTTAATATATAAGTAAATAACATACAAATAAATTTAATTACCATTTGAATAAGATTCAAAGATATTTTAATTACGTTAATTATTCAATGGGATATATAAATTGTTTAGTATCAATCGTATAGTTGAACGAACAATTGACTATAAATTTAGTGATATCTATGAATTACAACATTTTTAACCGACTCTATAAAGTGGAGGCTTGGCACCATATTCTTTTGTCGTTTGTGAACCAATATAGGGCTGAGTTTCTGATATAATTTTTAAACTTTGATGCTATGTTTCTCATTTAAATGTGAACTAATACAAGTTACTTTTCTGGTCCTGGTCCATCACTTACCTGGTCATCCTCAGATTTGAGAAGAACTTAAAACTTAAACTATGTTGGTATGTATAAAAAATATATAAGTATGTTTAATACCGGTAAAATTAAAAAAGTATAATACGTAACAGACACACACAATGATTACCTTACACTTGGCTCCCCTCTAAAAAATATGATAATGTTCCACTTAATTTATATTCTGCCTAATTAACGAAAAGTAAACTCCGCACTTAATTATCTAGAACAGTTTTTTTTCGTAACATCTTAGTGTAAGTACCGTAGAGTCATAATCATACGTTTTTTCGTCATTAGCTTTACTATTATTAGTTTTTAGAGTTCCCTCGGTTATTGCATTAAAATGTTTGTACTCTTTCAAAAGATAGTGAAGGAATACATATCGGGAAGACAACAATAATAAAAGCAGGGAAGGTTATAAGCCTGGCAAGATCCACAAAAACCGTGTGGCAAAATTTTATAAGTTATGTGGGGGATTAAACAAATTAACCTAGAATTTTGAATCAGCGCAGTTGAATTTACAGATCGCATCAACCTTTAATGCCTATAATCTTTTGGCTTGATAAATCTGTGAAATGAGTACAGAATGAGTTTTGAGGAAAGTTTTGTTGTTAACTCTGTTATTCTATTCCCTAAATAAAAAATAAAAAAAGAACCCAACGTTAAAAATCACTTTAGTTTTAACATTTTTACTTACCATAATTATTCTATATAATTATTATCATACGTTACTTAAACATAGTGAATAACAATCTCATAGCTTATAACCACACCTGCCCTACAATTCCGACTAGTGGCCAGTTAAAGAAAGACAAGTTACCAAAAACAGCGGTCAACCCACTCGACCAGGAAGCTGCAAGATGTCATTATCGCTTTGATATACCTGATTAGTGTTTTGGTATTTGATGTCTCGGTAGGGGTCCGGCGTTAATTATATTATCATACTAACCGTTTCTTAGATACTTACATTTAACACTCGGATTTGTCGTAATTGGGATGTTTTCGCCATAGAAGATACTATGCTGCAGAGACGGGATTGCTTAGTGATGACAAACTTGCCCTACAAATATCTATAAAGTTGCCAAGTATAGAGTTGGTTGTGGCTGTGTCAAGTTTTCTTTCACGCTTACGGATAACGACTGCTTTAAAAGTTATCTTTGTCATTTTGAAATGGAAAAAGAAGAAAAAGGTTACGCTATATAATGATTAGTCCTCCATCAAAGTGATAATAATTTTGATAAGAGTTAGTTAAGTATTTGGACATTAAGGAAGATTGTCTTAATATCTACAAAATGCCTACAACAAGTACCGAAAGTTGTAGACGCATTGTAGGCCTCAAAATTCTTTCACATCTTACAAGCAGCGCCAATATTAAGCTGCTGAATTTCAAACTACGTATTTGTGCCGTTCTTTTTTTGTATGCTAAATTACAGACCTTCTTGGCCGAAAGCTTTTGGTCTAATGAAACATTGCTCCTGAGAATGTCATAGACCAGAGCCATAAATATGATTAAAAGATGATGTACACTTTCCACAATAGTAATAGAAACTGAATCTAAGATATTTATTAGATATTTATGTAGATAGTCACTACATGATACTGTCTTGTAGTAATAGAAGAGATATATGGAAATATGGCTAGATGTTTTGTATCAGAGATATTATCTTAAATGTATGTATCTGATAGATATTCTTGCATAAAACTTGTTAGCTTTGAGAATATAATGTTACATTTTGCTTATTCCTTTTCTAAATTTGTTATTAGCTTGAGTAAACTTAATAGTTAGTATTACATGAATGTTATTTTTTTTGTTTAAATGAGTGATTCAAATCATAGCTAATGTTAGTGTCAATGTTCATTAAGGTCCAAAGCTCTTAAAATCGGTCACTTGTCATTACAATTCTTAAATGCCCCACTGCAGGGGCCCATTACTTCAATTGTTTGAGAATCTGCCAATCACCAATCAGAAATCAATTTGATGTTCAGTTTTTCTGTCATATTGTAGATATAATATTTCCGAACTCTTGTCTACAGGCTTACTTTTTTCACTAACTCAACTTCCCAAACAAAACCCTATTGCATAACCAAACCAAAACAAAGTATTTGACAATAACAAATAATTCTCTCTCTTCTATTTCCTTTGTAAGCAAGTTACAAAGAAAAAGAAATTTAGCACGACAATATACATTAGATACACTATAAGTATTGTATATACTTACTACCTGGTGCCCGCGACTTCGCCTGCGAATTTGAGACAATTCACAAGAGATCTTTATAAATTCATCATCATAACAGCCCATTAATGTCCCACTGCAGAGACGGCTTGACGAAGGGATACTTGGCCTACTAATATTAATACTACGCTGGCCAGACGGATTGTCACTTAGTCGGTTATTACGCCACCCATGGGATGAGATGGGGTGGTAACTTATTGTATTCTTACTCCGTCACCATACGGAGAATCTTTATAAATTGTAGCCTGTGTTATTCGAATGTACTTATAACGCATATTATTTTTTATTTAAATCATTTTTTTCATTAAAATCTATTCAGTAGTTTTTACGTGAAAGAGTAACAAACATACCCACAAACTTTTGTGTTTATCATATTAATAAGGATTTCTTTTCGTCTAGAAATCTATAGAATAATGTTTTGCCGTTGTTGGATGTTTTACGCTCAGTTGTGTTTGCCATGAATGGCATTGACCACGCGATTCGTTATGGTATGAAACCTACTTCGTCATAGTCGTTAGCTATCTTTGTTACTGTTTCTAGTTTCTTACTTTTCATGCTTTAAGTCGTGTTATTTTATTATGTTTTGACACGAATTAGGATTGATACAGTCGTATTATAATGCAAAAGCTTTAGGTAACATAAATTGTAAATTAAAACAGATATTATCTGTTTTAATTTACAATTTACAAAAGCAACTTTTATGTGATCTTTTGATTTCGTTAATGATTAGTATTTTATCATAGGGAAAATACTAATAATACGTAGTAAATTACTATTCTACCTAAAAATATGTTTTATTGTTTTCAATATCATTTTTATACTTATGGTCTTTAAAGGAATGTTCTGTTGAGTGCTTATGCGTCAAGTAGGTTTATAAAGCAACCTTTATTTCAATTACATACATGTATTTTTTCGTTTTTAAAATAATTTGTATTAAATAACATGACGGTTATCAAAACATGTCGGAAGAACAATCATTAAAAAAAATCTACATCACTGACTTTACAAACAATAAAGTCATAATTAGCGATAAAGATCCAAGGACAAGATTCACTCAACAATATTACGTATTACAATTTTCACGACAAGCTAGGAAATGATCTCCACAAGCCGGTAGCATTCCACCACTTGACCGCGTCCTGCATTCTCATCCGTGGCGGTTTCTTAGAACCTAACATACCGCTATAGAGGTAACCTGGACCCCAGTAAGGTTTGCCATCATCGCCCACATGTGCCCATTACTGCTACAATTCCGCACAATGATCATTAAAAGTCCCACTGCCGTCTTGATACTACGGAGTTGTCAGTCGATACCACGACATCCATCCGATGTAAACGCTTGCGAACGAGAGCGCAGTATTTACAATACTTTAACTAATGCCGCGTTTGTAAATCGAACATTTTTAAACCGAAGTTAATCAATTGGTAATACTTGTGTGACTAATTTGGAGAGTAGTGTTTTGTTAGTGCGTTGTACTGTGAGTTCGACGAAGACAGAGTGTGTTCCCCTTTGATGTAACAATGAAGTAATTAGAGCGTGGATTACAAAAATAAATGCACCCACACGTGTCATTTGCGTCTGTTTGACTATGATTATATGTACTTAATTTGAAATTAGGCTTTTTTTTATGAATTTGTATAGATGGTCGTTCCGCTGAGATGTGTTATCCTGTAGATTATTTGATATAAAAATAATTAGTTATTAGGCTTTTGTACTAAATAATTGTTCATTCAAAGCAAATTCTGTATTGAGTTAAATAGTATCACAATGGAAGTGTTTCGGCGCTGACGGCGCTGGCGCTTTCGGCTTATACGCAAAGTCGCAGGTTCGATTAGAAGTTTCGATTCCCATAAGGAAAAATATTTGTAAATTTTATTCATTAGTCTACGTTGTTTTCTCCATTGCGAGTCAGTGCTTAATCCCTAATCCCTATCCTTATATTACAAAGAATTTAACTTTAGACTGACTTGGTCATAAATGGCCACAAGCCTCTAAATAAAAAAAAGATAATAAAAAAAATTAACTTTATTCAAAGCATTTTCTCAAAAATGCAAATTTTGTTACGTAATTTATTTTTTTGAAATTACACATAATATAGTACTAATTATAATATCGTCATTAACTAAACCTTTATTATTATATTAATCTTACAAAAACTTAGTTCTATCCGCGAACAATCAAGGCCGTGTTTTGCGCGTGCGTCGAACCATATTCAAACAAAGCCTCACAATATGTCAACAGTCAATCAAATACACATGAAGCCCTGCATCTATGCCACAAGACACCAGTGTTAATTGCCAGTAAATAAAACATCAACATCGTAACCAGTTTACATAGATCCCTGTATGTTAATCAATCTTTAATACAAATTAAAAGATCGATAGAGTTCGTCTTAAGTTGGTGATGATTGCTCTAGTTGAAGTGCTTCCTGGATTCAATAAACACTACTTAAAACTTAATGTCAATCTAATTTTACATCGACGGATTGCTAAATACTTAAGTCTTGTTGTTGATATTATGTGTTAGTACTTGATCTTGCAAGGACGGGCTTCGTCGGTTAAAAACTTTTTGTACCAATATTACGCTAGCCAGGCGAATTTGTACAAAGTTTTTTTAGAGCTTTTCCTTTCGCAAAGATAGGATATTGTTGTGGATATTTTTTTTTAACTCTATTTGTTTAAGGAAAGCTTACCGACTAATTACAACAGTAGGTAACAAATATTTTTTTTACAGAAATTGCCAATAACAAGCTTTCACATATAGAATTGATTTCATTGTATATATCTACTATTACGACACTCATAAATAGGGATGGAGAAAATGGTTACATTATCTATTCTTAGTTTCTCACTACACCGTTAATACGGTACCATACTTGCGTATGTTTTTTACTCATGTTCTAGTAATATATCATGTTTAAGAACTTAGTTACTTTGTCTCATACTGTGTACAGTAACTATCCCACATTATGTTTTCTAACTGCCTTATTACAAAATACGGTCTAACTATAAACCACGATTTATTACGTCACAAAACCACTGTTTTTGAAATTTGTTATTGCAAAATCAGTCTTAACGCTAAAGCGTTAAAACTGATTTTGTATTAACAAATACAAAATCATAAATTTATTAATACAAAATCAGTTTTAACACTTTAGCGTTACGACTGATTTTGCAATAACAAATTTCAAAAACAATGGTTTTGTGACGTAATAAATCGTGGTTTATAGTTAGACCGTATTTTGTAATAAGGCCGTAAGAGTTTCTGTATAAAATTGTTTTTTGACTTAACAAACCTTTGTACCGCATTATTTTGTTCCTGCATTACGTAATTAATGTGTCATTTTCATTGGTACAACAAAACAAATAAGTTATTATATCGTTTCCTACAAAGGTCAATTATCTTTGTTGTCCACATAATTATGATTATTGTGGACGTAATCTTTGGCAATTATTTGTTTAATGAATTAGAAATTCGAATTATTAGGTTCTGAGATTAGAGTGATGAACCAACTAAACAGATAAAGTTTTCGAATAAATATATTGGTACAGATTAATTTTTTTCTCTAATAACCTATTTTTTATGAGAGTTTAGTTGTTTGTCACGAAAAAGGTTATCAAGGAAGAAATTAATCTGTGATGAATCTATGCTTAGTACTATGCTATTACTATAGTATACCACTACTACCTAAGCATAGTTCTCCTTGGTAGTTGGCTAGTACCAGTAGTGCAATCAAACACTAATGAATTATACCTATTACAGTTATATACAACCACTTAATACGTTTTTTCTTCAGCTGTTCTTCAGTTATTTTTAAACTGTCCAAGTTTTTAAGAAGTAAAAAAACTGTTGTAGTTTATTTTCAGAACTGTCTTATACGGCGTGTCTTTCTTTATGTGTAAAATTAGATAGGTAATAATGAATTGTTTATTTTTAACACTATTGTTAGTAGCGCTGTTCATAGATTAGTTCATCTTGTCATTCTACTTTGATAGTCTGGGATAGGTGAAACAGAGTTTGGATCAGGTGCATGTTTGAGCTAACTTCTCAATTTGTCAAAAATGTTTAATCGAAAGTACGTACTAAAAGCAAATAAATAAGAATAAAATGAGTCGTGGTAACTACGAATGTCGTTAATATCTTTTAATAGCATGCCTGTAAAGTTAAAAAATATAAGAGTTAAAAATAAAATTTAACTATTTATACATTTATAAAACTTAAAAATAAAGATGAATTAATTGAAAATTAATAATATTCTTATATTCTTCATTATTTAGTTAGCAACTCTTTATGAGACTATTTATGTCTCTTAAGTCCCTTTTATTAACCGAGGGGAATCATAGAATAAATGACTAATAAAACTTTATTTATAGGTAAAAATAAAGGTTGAGAAAATAAATTGCATAGCTCATGTTCTTCGGTCAAGGACGCCATTGTGTATCGTAACCTTAATATCCCGTATTAAGTAATAAACTGACTGAAATGGCCTGTTTTAATGTTTACCCCCTTACTCATAAACACGTCTTAAATTTAATCACTGTTTAGCGAGATTTTTATTAGTAAAACCAATCTTATACCAAACAAAACCGTAAGAATTCTTTATTGCAACAGAATTTCAGCTAATCAATTGACTAAAATTTAGGAGGCGTTTATGAGTAAGGGGGTTAGTGTTTAGTACCTACATTACATACCACTTTACTGCGCCATATTTGGCACAAATATTTGTTGGGGCTTTTTGTTGATATAAGAATCTTCATATCAGCCAATTGACGTCCTCTCCTAGAGATAGACTTCATAGGCTCACTCCGAATATTTTTTCTTAACAAGGTCCTGTGCTTTCCTCATCTATCGGTGATTTGAGGATAATTATCTATCGTGTAGGTGTTACGGCATTTTTATTATATATTTTTTTAAGTATATAGCTGGCCAATTTGGCCGCCCGATACATATATGCTAAAGGTATTGTAAACGGAACAGGGCCGTGTGCAAAAGCCAAGACATTATAACCGTTTGTCAAAAATAATGGTACTTTATAGTTAAAGGTACAGAACTTCATTCCTAACCATAATAAAATGTTCAACTATTGCAGTAACTGCAATGTTCCGATACAGTATACCTACGTTCTAGTTGTGAAATATATATTTAATATTAATTATGTTTTCTGTGTCGAGCGTTGAAAGAAATGTAGATGAATGATTGATTGATTTATTTTAAAAAGCTTATGTTTTTGTTTAGACTGTGTTGTGGGCGTTTAATCCGCTTATGAAGAAGCACAATGAGGTTTTACAATAAGTATTCATTAGTCTAACCGTATGTGGTCGATAAACAATAATTTTAAAGAAGGTTTAAGATGTGAGGTTTTACTTCAACATAATCCAGCAAGATACTCTTATAATAATGAGTCGCAAGACATATTAGTAAGATCATCTATCTATTACACTGAGCATACTAAAACCACCTTAGCTGAAAGGATTGGAACAGGGTTCTGTGTGTAGATAGATTTCTATGTTTTTCGGTATAGATTATGGCATTATAAATTTTTCCTGACAACACCCATGGGATAACTTAAAAGTTGTTCGACAGAGCAGTATATATGCGAGAATTAAACAAAAATAACAGACTAAGGGAAAAAAACAAACGATAAAAGAAAAACACAAATGAGAGTAACAGTAAATAGGTAAACCAACAACAACGACAATTTTGAATTCACCTGATGGTATGCAATCATCGCTTTCCCTAGGCATCTACGATACAGTGCAAACACAGACGCGTTGCAGGCCTTATAAGAAGGTATATTTATGCTTGTTTCTTAAAGCTCTCAGCTGGCAAGGCAAAATGGCGGAAAAGCTCCTCAAATAGCCGCTTTGGCAGGCTAGTGGTTAAATCATACAATTCGAGATACTCTCTAAAACATTTTGGAAAAAAAAAAAACATATTTACGAAAGCTAATAATGATCTGATAAGGATGTTGTTTTTTTTTCGTAACGTTGCTTGTAAATGTATTTTACATTAGTGTAGCATGTATAACAAATACACGTAAAAACTTTATCAATGTCAGCCATATCACCACTGTCAACATAGGATGTAATGTTAATTGAAATCTGTCCGTACGTCACGTAAAACGTACCAGCCATTGGCCATGGCTGTCAATCAGAATATCGACACAAAATAGATAGTAATAAGTATTCTACTTAGTTAGAACTTACTGCGTTGTATTTATGTATTTGTTAACTTACATGCGACGATAAGTGTATTCTTTGTCATAATAATATGAAGTTATTAAAAAAACTTAAACAATTAAAGCTAAATAACAATTGTACATGATATTGAAAGCTTGCTGTTGGTTAACAAGATGCGTTTTTTGAGTTAGTATTGTACTTTTCGAATGCTATAGTCACATCTAAAAAAATCTGTATGATAACGGATAACAAGGTTAACCAAGATTTAGCAAAAAAACAAAACACTTCAAAAGTTCAAGTTAGTCATCCTATTACATATCTAGCAAATGATGGTTGTACGTATATAAAATTGGTGACTCTATGAGGCAAACCTATGCATCCATATGGCCCGTCTCAGGAGAAATTTGCAGACTGCTGGTATTTAAATGCATCCTTGAATAAAAGTCCTATTTCCTACTATGTTTGCGTAGTATCTTCCTAAAATTATAATTCCTATAATAAGTAAAGCTTTGTGGTGTAGCATCCCCTACGTGGACCTTAAGTAGTGTTGCTTTTTGTCTCTTAAATCTCTTTTGACCAAATGGTCAATGTCTTCATTTTCATTATTTTTTTTTTTCAATAAGTACTAGCAAAATTACTATAATCTACTCAGTCGTAAAGTAATTTAAAATTAGTGCAGTCTGCCATCTGACCTCTTAAGTCGATCGTCATTGGCTCTAAGAAATATTTTTAGTCCATTTATTGGCAGTTATGAAGCTAATAGTCGCTTCGTGTTATGAGTTGCGATTGCCAAACGTAATTATCATTCAATAAGAGCTTTTAATTGGTAATAATTGCCAGAATTAGTCATTGTAGTTTTATAGCGTCTGACCTGTTTTGGAATAGTTTCCTTTCAACCTCTTTAAAACACTTTACCCAAAACGAGAAGGTATTAAAGTTCGACCGAAATTATTAACTTAAAATACTACTTACATTGTAATCAGAGACGTTTACATTGTATTAAGGATTATCCTTCGTGGTTGATTTATAGAGTACAAGGAAGCAGCTGTTGATATTCCTAAGCTATATAATTATTTTGTTAGTAGTAATGAAAGTATCATAGGATAAATGAGTACAATTCCCATCATCTTGCGATTCTATGTCTTGTGACATATTCAATGGGTTGAAGTTTCAAAATTAATCTGAACGTAGGTATGTCATTGGATATGGTTGTATTTAGGACAAAACTCTTTCAAAGAACACTGTACGACGATAGCCTTCAACAAGATGCATTTAAAAGGGAAAAGAAAACTTTCTTGAAATATGCAACGAAAGTGATATTATAGTAAAGTTTTATCTCAATATTATACTAATTTACCATTATATAACGTTTAGAAATCTATTAATATATATAATAAAGCTATGCGCAGTAATTACGTGTGGGATTAAAAGGCTGTTAAGTTGCTTACTACTTGTCCATCGCCCACGGCCGCCATAGTAACCTACATAACGCCAATAAGAAGTAAAACTAAAAGATTGTCACACGCTCAAGCCCGATTTACACATCGACAAGTAAAGTAGCGAGTTAAGTAGTAAGTTGTTGATTAAGTTGATTTGAATAGATCTCCATGCTATTTTTTGGCGAGTTAAGTTGGCGAGACGCGAGAGAGGGGGCTACTTCATACTTAACTCGCCAAAAAATAACATGGAGATCTATTCAAATCAACTTAATCAACAACTTACTACTTAACTCGCTACTGTACTTGTCGATGTGTAAATCGGGCTCAGTCATGCATGCGGCATACTTTCTTTCAAGAGTTTTATAGAAAATAACCAGAATATGTCAATTGATAGATACTTCAAATAAGTGTATGATCTTTATACATTCTAGTCCAAATCACAATTTGACCTAATTTATTTGTATTTTTTTTAACCGAGTGATCCAGAAATTTTGAATGCGTATGAATGGATGTCTCTCTGATCTCCTGCAGTAGTAGTAATAAATAGTACAAAATCGGGAATTCGCGTCCACTTAATGCAATCATCATCATCAGCCCATTAATCTCCCACTGATGATGATCACTGATATCCCAGAGAATATGACGAGGGGCTCCTTCAATGACGGGTACGAATTGGGTCTACCAATACTGCTCTGGTCACACGGGTTGAGATTTGTCAAATATTACCTAAGCCAAGGGACGAGATGAAATACTAACACCTTGTCTTTATTCGGTTTCTTGGCAAAGATTTAGCTTAACATTTAATCTTCCGTGTGACATAAGTATAGTGTTCAACTAGTATGCATTTATCTAAGGTATGGTGGCCTTCAATACGTGTATGGCTACACCCACGCGGATGGGCGTCACCCACTCCCATCTCTTAGACAATGTATTGTAAAACTATACCGTTTATACAATATCCTTTTTAGATAAATAATTGCTTATTTATGCTAACTTCCAGTTTATTTATTAAACCATTTTTTATAGCAGAGACGACCAGATGGTGTATTGTTATCTGCCTCCTAAGTCCTCTTTAAGGGCCAGATTCAGAGACCGCACTTTGTCTTTACTTTAGCAAAGTCTAGTTATTATCTCTGAATTTGAACAACATTAAAGTAATTTTTTGCATGAAAAAGTTTACTTTCATTATTTATTACTACAAAGTAAACTTTTCATGCGATAAGATTACTTTAATGTTGTTCAAATTCAGAGATAATAACTAGACTTTGCTAAAGTAAAGTCAAAGTGCGGTCTCTGAATCTGGCCCTAAGTCTTATAATTGTATGCATGATAGGTACAATTTTCGCCTTCTTATCTGGTTGCCAATAGTCTATTAGACATTCCGAAATTTTACCTGAGACATAGGTTCAGGAAGACAGTTCTGAAGGACATTTAAATCATGAAGTTTGAGTCATGATATCAAAATATAAAAGACAATTACAAGACAAAGACTCGACGGTACCAGCCCATTGCCATTTCCTTCCACAAAGGAAGAGGTGCGACTCTGCTGCGCGCCGTTCATAGACGATGATATTCCCGATACCTAATATTTATATATTTTAAAATATTTTATTTACTCCATGACAAAACATACTTTGTCTATTAATAATAAAATTGAATTGATTCCCTTAAAAGCATTGAATACAATAAAATTTTATTTAACAATTCTACAGCACGAGAAAAGCAGGTACATAATCCTATCAAACGACTTAAAGTTCTACCGATTTTAGGAAATGTTTTAAATAAATATTGTAATTTTTAAAAGGCCACAACCTTCAAACAAAAGTCGTCAAAACTCTCAGCATACGGTATCAATAAATGAGAAGGAAAGTTTGATAAACAATCCTACACCTGGCCAGCTTGGTTCTCCTCATTTAAAACATCTCTATTATATTGACCTATGCGTGGTTTCAACTCTACTAAAAAGTACCATAATATAGTTTATATATCTTGAAACCTTGAGATTGCCATAAAAATAATGTAACCCTTTTTTAAAGTGGTTTTAGGAGGTTAAGTGTTATTTAAAAATAATCTTAGGCTTTTCCATTAACCGTAATGGTACCATTGTTTAAAACAAACATAAACGTTCTCTAATGTTGACCCGGTTCCGTACATGATGCGTCATGATGACATATAATCACCGTTAATAATCACGTAATTGCACCCATTCAGCTCTCCGGTCCCCTTCAAAAACATACGTTTCTACAATTAAAATAAATGGTAGACGACAAATTTACGATGAGAAAATGTTTTGAATACTGATTAATATTGTTTACTACTAGAACACGTGAGTAGCCACGCTTTGTAGGGCGCCGCCGCCCGCCCACACACGGCTACCTACCAACCTGCCTCTTATATAATATACCGGTGCTTATCACCCTACGCACATCTTCATATTTTTCTTCACGCTTTTTACAAAGAGGTTAATGAAGTTAGTTTGGCGAGTTGTGAAACACGTAACGGCGGAAATGACCACCTGACGGGAATAGCGCGTCGCGCAATTCTGTCGCCAGACTCACAGTGTAACCGCGCTATCACCCGGCGTCGCTCGCGCCGTAGATAAACCTGCATCACACCAAAAATAACCAGTCTACACTTAGCCGCGGTCCAGCCACGACTGCCCGATAATTTGACCCATCCCGCCTTATATACACATTGAAGAGGGATGGCATCCGTGCGTACACGCTCTGCATCCCCCAAATCTGTTTCGTTTTCTCCGATTTTGGAGAGGAAATACAGTGCCGAACGTGGACCGTCAAATCCTCCGGAATTGAAGTCTGCTGATTGGAGAAAATACTTTAGTGATTTCAGTGCATATCTTGGTAAGTGAAATAAATGTAGTAATTTATAAATGAGTCAGATTGCTTTTATTGTACGGCCTTGCGCTATATCGGTTACGTGTTAGTGGAGCATTCGGGATGGTAACGATCCGTAAACAAAAGTTGCGTAATCACAGCTAAGATGTCTGTGAAGATGTACATTATGATCGTATCCGACAGTTCTGTTTGGTACCTTATCATTTATGTTATGAAAATATACACTTTTGTAAACGACGGTCTTCATTCATCACCTGCACTTTAGTAAACAATTTGATACAAGATTATCTTGTCTAATTATGTTGTTTAATAGGTTGATGATCCAGCCGTTGTAATGACGTAGGTTAAAAATAGTTTAAAAATTGATAATACAGGTCAAGAGTGGATATACAACATTTATTATTATTATTCGTAGAGGTAACGTGTCTTTTCCTCCTTTCCCTGACCGTAGAGTTTTCGACGTTATAATCGTCTCGCAAGGCCTTCGTTGACCTTTATCGTTACTGGCGATGTTTTATAAAAAAAAATACCATTAATAAAAAGCTACAAATTACCTTTTAAATTACATTTTACTTGTCGAAAATCCGAATGAACATAAAAATTGACGGTTGCCGGTGCCATGGTCTTGTCCAATTCATACCGTCTAAATCCTCTCTAATCAGATTCAAGTCTTCTTATTTTAGGTTGTAAACATTACCGGCTATTGAATATGTCATAAGCGGCATACGGAAGTTGGAAGTTTCCAACATTGCTGAAGCAACATTTTGGAATATGAGATAGGTTTCTCCAAACCGAAGTAAACTTGGTCAACTAATCATGCAATAAGTACGCCAGAAAAATCAATATAGGATCTTGTGTCTACCTTCCTTTCTATCTTAAAGAAAATGCTTAAAAACCTTAATCGATTTTGACGATATCCTGAACTGATATTTCTTAATGACAAATTTACGACTGTGTTCTGCTTAATAATTAGTGTATAGAACAATTGAAAGTAAGTGTATCAGTTGACCAAGGCGCGAGGTGTCAACTGTCCGATAACCTTGTGGACTGCGGGCTCTCGGACCGCAAAATGTTCTATCGATTGCAGCTTTGTTTATTATTGTGTATTGTCGTATCTGTTACAGCATACTTACTTATAATATTATACGTACTATTTGGTAATTTTGTTTTTGACTGATATTTTCTCTAAATAAAAACGATGCTTTTTAGTTATTTAGATAAAATCACCACGTGCCTGAGTCAAAGTCAAAAACGCTTTAATCAAAATTAATACATTTTCAATTACCTAATATATTTTTTGACGTCCTTTAAACTACTTAATCAAAGTTTAAATACATTTCAAAGTTTAGAAAACTTTACGACCGCCTTCAAAGCGCTAGAGAAGAAGCGGCGCAACAAACTCTACTGCTGCATTTTCTTGACGTCATATGTTTTTAACATTATATATTTTGTCTAACTATTTAATTATAACATAGTTAACTGTTGGGCTTCCCAACAGTTCAAAGGCGAACTTGATAGGTTGCCTGTCCCGCCAGAAGACACAAGAACATTGCGAAGTGGTTGTATTATACCTATTATACGTTACACGGAAAAGGGTTAACCTTCAAGTTTTTATTTTTTTTATTTACAATTAAATTATATCTCTGATATTAATTAGTTAGTAGAAGACTTTTCAGACACCCCTGGGATGAGGTGGCATAGTGATACTGTGTATTTGCCTTCATCATTGACAAACGGCAAATCAACTGTCAAAATAAATATCAATTTTAATTTCTTAAAAAAAAAGTCTTGCTAAAGGTTATTTAGTCAAATACATCATTTACTTAGGTTGCAAATTAACACTTAATAAAGTCAAAAGTATAATATTACGCACAGTACGCGCCAGCCAAGTTGACCGGCCTAAAGTTACATATTAAAAAGTTTGGGCATGTACAGGAACAAAGGAAACACCCGCTTCCCACGCTATTCGCCATTTAGTTCCAAATATGACATCCGTGTGGTGACGGAGTAAGAATACAAAACGTCACCACCCCATCTCATCCCATGGGTGTCGTAAAAACCGATTAAGGAGCTATCCGTGAATATTATCTGTATAAAATAAAAAGAAGGAAAACTTAAAATTAAACCCTATACCAATCCGTCTGGCCAGCGTGGTATTAGTAGGCCAAGGATCCCTCCGACATGGGAGAGCCCGTGATGAGGAGGCCCGTCCCTGCAGTGGGGCATTAATGGGCTGTTATGATGATGACATCTTTGTCTCACCGTGTGCAACAACTTCAAGCTGGCATACTTATATAGCACTTACTGTCCAAGAAATATATTTATGCACCAAACGCCTGCGAGTAGCGTAACAGCAATATTTTACTATCTGGTTATTGTATTTGTTTCGTGACAGGCGTTACAACTGATTTAAATGTGACTATAAACCCCTTCCAGCGTAAGTTTAGCTTTTTGACAGTTCACGTCCATGAAGTTTCGTAATACTTCTGCTTATTTTTCAAACAAATAATATTGTATTTCATAGACGTATTCATGTTTTTTTCAGTTACCATGGTTACTTAGTGATGGACACTCATAACGATTACCACCATTATGAAACAAATTACAAATAATCGGTAGAAATAAATGCTATGAATAAACCTGAACTCTTCATAATACGTTTATAAAATGTAATATGATTTTTTAGATTAGCTAGGTATAACCCGCGAATATGTCACGATAAATTATGTATTTTAAATAATACTTAAGCTAACTATAATTTTATAATATTAAGCTATAGGCTAATTCTCTTAACATAGATAAAGAAAGAAACAGTAATAAAAAGATAATGTAAGTTGATGTAAGGATCCAAATGTGTAAAATAAAGTAGGTAATTTGAAAAATCGAAAAATCGCGAAATCGCTTACAATCGGATGGCATTACATTCGAGATACTGCTGAACGTCACTAACGTCAACCTGTCAAATGTCGTTAAATATAGTGGAAAGGGTATACTATTTTATCTTAGTGTCATAAAGTTTGTCGGCTTTAATATTGTATGTTAGAAGTAACTTAAATTATTTTCTTTTATTGAATTGTTTATTTTCAATTATGGTACATCAACAGCTAGGTACACTCTCTCGGTCTCGGTCAGATGTCGGGTACGATTTTTGTGTGAAGATGAATCTAGGTTTCATGTTGGGAATAGAATTTAATTATCATAGTATAAGCACCACTTACTTACCACCACCAAGCGCAGGGTGGGGAGACCCCTTACACGGTGGACCGAACGACCTAGTTAGGACGGCGGGAAGGCGATGGATGAGGGAGGCACAGGACCGCACAAGGTGGCAATGCTTGGAGGAGGCCTATGTTCAGCAGTGGACTTCGATTGGCTGAAATGATGATGATGAAGCACCACTTTGTTTGGTACTAGATGGATGGCGTTGTGTGAATGTCAATTATTATCTCAGTTACAATTTGTTTTAGCGGTCTTCGTTTCTTTCTAGTTAATGATGTCGTCTTCAATTTCTTGGTCTAGCCAAATACTTCTTTACTATACGTTTGAAGCACCCGACCAAGTCAGTGTATTTGCTAGATACCACCTGTTTGATTTAGTCTGATTCATTTTGTTTAACATAGTATATTCACAAGAATTTTTTTTTAAAATACCTATTCTATGTGGTGTCTTGCAGCCATATTGCGAATTCTGCACAATTTGAAACTACTTGGCGGTCTGTAAATCTAAAAAAACAACACGCCGTCGTATCGGTGTAGTATCGTCGCGTCTATACATTTTATCTAAACTTCACAAGTTCACGATTCTGCGAAGTTCCTAAAGTGTACACTAGTTCATATACTTTCTAAAACAAAAACATCTTAACGTCAGAAAGGGCTAGCAGACAAATTCCATGGAACACGCGTCACCCTATGACGCTTCACAACCAAAGCGGTGTCAGCAAGTTCATTGATAAAGTTTATCCTCAAGCGCTTCTAGCGCGGTATTTTTATTCAACAGCTATACCGTATTTATATGCATCTCTTAATAATACATAGTAACATTAGGCACGTGATTGGCATCACCGAAATTCAAATTTGTCTGATCGATTCTCAGTTTTACGTTAATGCGAACACGGACGATTAAAGAATCACAAATATTTATGTTAACAATAGGTTAAGCTCTGAGCGATTTTTGCGGTGAGCGCGCTATAGTTGTGAATCAGTACTGCATTAGTCCATAAGAGAATCGCCCGCGCTTGCACACGTACGAGGGCAAAGGAGATATTTAAATTTAGAATCCCTTCCCCGCCCTTGAAACAAAACCTTTTTTTTGTTTATTTTATGGGTCTTCTCGCGAATTCGCCGGCCAGTTTCTTGTGAACAAGTGTGGTGTTTAAGTTATAGCAAAAAGATTTCATGTTGTAATTAAAATGTCTCATACTCATTATAAAATTAAAGACGATATTTATGGAAAGATTATAAAACCAAAAAAGGCGTCTCCCGTTGATACTGAAAGTGCTGATCTTTTTCAAGCCTGCAATGGATTTGGTATTTATATATTTATTTTTGCAATATTTAGGTTACTTTTGCCTCAATCGCTTATTATTTCTTAACTAGTTCATACAGTACAGTAAATTTGAACTTCAAATTAAGGAGGTTCTTCTAAGTAAACCTTGAACGTTTCTGAGTACGGTTGTTCATGTCACTAGGTACCTAATTCTAATATTTGTCTCTTATTTGTTCAGTCGTATTAACTTTGAATCACTCTGTTATTGTCCCTTTATCCTTATTTGTATTAACTATGGTAAAATAATATTATTAAGTAATACATGAGTCGTATCAAAGTAAATTTTTATCGCATAGTTACATAGAAGAGGTTCTCTATCGTATTATAGTACAGAAGCTCCATTGTGTAGTATCTTATCTAATGTTAGATGACTGATAACATATTACATTCTTAGATTAGAACTCATTTAATATAGAGTAATCTTTTAAAAGACTTCATATGATTCATTGAACTCCGAAAACCAAACTAGTTTCTGTCAAAACAAGTCTTGTACTGTATGGATCGGTTGCGCCTGCGCAGAGAAGATGTGCTAATTATGCATACACACTTTTAGCATTATTTTAAACAAAGCAAATTAATCACGCTTGTTTATATTATACCTATGTTTGAGTGAGAACATATTAGAATATTAATATGCAATACAGATACGCGCCATTTATTTCTCTCTGAAGGAAATTATCCTCTTATGCCCGATTTACACATCGACAAGTACAGTGGCGAGTTAAGTAGTAAGTTGTTAATAATGTTGATTTAAATAGATCTGCATCCTATTTTTTGGTGAGTTAAGTTGGCAAGATGCGAGAGAGGGGGCTACTTCGTACTTAACTCGCCAAAAAATAGGATGGAGATCTATTTAAATCAACTTAATCAACAACTTACTACTTAACTCGCTACTGTACTTGTCGATGTGTAAATCGGGCTTTAGTACGAGTCGATAGGGCACTACAGAGGTATCCTCATATTACTCTTACTACATCATCTTAATTTAAATGTTAGTTTTCTGCTGGTGACTATTCAGCAATGTGATAGAGTGTCTGAGAGATAAAATACGTTAGCATCCAGGGGTAAAGTAAAAGCCTTAATTAAAGGATTATATTATCATCATAATAGCCTTTTAATGTCCCACTGCAGGGACGGGCCTCCTCCCAGGACGGAGGGATACTTGGTCTACTTATACCACGCAGGCCAAACGGATTGGTATAGGGTTTAATTTCAAGTTTTCCTTCTTTTTATTTCGTAAAGATAATATTCACGGATAGTCCCTTAGTCGGTTTCTACGACACCTATTGGATGAGATGGGGTGGAGACATATTGTATTCTTACTCCGTCACCACACGGAGAAATATTATGATGATTTAACCTATTTTTTAAATGTTATGTCTAAAAATAAATGCGGTTCTTACATAAAAAACTGTATGTAGGACATTGTATGGAATCACCTTGTAGCATAATTGCATTCAATTAATAAAAGGCCCGTTTAACATAAACAAATATGATGTCATAGTGTAAATAAAGCTTGTTTATTAATATAACTGATAACGATGTTAATTAATTAACGGTTTTACATGGGGATATGTTATAATCTAGGAAAATTGTTTTAGCATCATCATCATATCAGCCCATTAATGTCCTACTGCAGGGACGGGCCTCCTCCTGTGACGGAGGGATACTTGGCCTCCTTATACCACGCTTTCCAGACGGATTGGTATGGGGTCTTATTTTAAGTTTTCCTTCTTTTTATTTCGTAAAGATAATATTCACGGATAGTCCCTTAGTCGGTTTTTACTACACCCATGGGCTAAGATGAGGTGGTGACATATTGTATTTTTACTCCGTCACCACTCGAAAAATTGTTTGAGCATTCTATTTAAATGTGTATGATCATCAATATTTACATTAGTCTTGTTGTAGAATAAGTATCATCATCATATCAGCTTAAGGACGTTTAGTGCTGGACATAGGCCTCCTCCAAACGTTTCCACCCTGTGCGATCCTGTACCTTCTTCATCCATCCATCCATGGCTTCCCGCAGTCCTTACCAGGTTGTCGGTCCACCTGCCTTCCGATACACTATCGCCATTATAATAGTAGGAGTAAACGGATCGGCACCGCCTCGTCTTTTTCCTTGGTGTCAAAAGTAAAAAATCCGATTTCTTTACGATTCCGATTAGTGTGCCTTGCAGTAAGGAGTTTCATACAAATAGTACTGAACGGCTCCAGTAGATACGGTGCCGATCCCTTTACGATTTGAAATATGTATGTGCTACGACCCTTAAGAGTATGCTTAAAAAAATGAAATTAGTATGACAACAGATTTGTATAGTAGGTACTATACTACTAGAGTACATTTATAATATTTAAATACAACGTTTGTAAATACATACACCCAAATTAAACAACCATAATATGCATGCACAAATAGTGTTGACATTTTTGGTTTACCCTTCGGTGTGGAAACACGCTCGTATAGTTCCTATTTACAAAAAGGGCGATGAAACTAACATAACAAACTACCGTCCGATCTCAATATTGTCTTGTTTTTCAAAGTTATTTGAGTCCCTAGTTTGCCCTCATATCACTCGATTTATTGCACCACAAATTAGTAGTTTACAGCACGGATTTTGTAAGGGTAGATCAACTGAAAGTAATCTAATAACATTTGTGTCTGAAATATCTCAACACGTAGATAGTGGGTTGCAAGTGGATGCAATTTATACAGATTTTAGCCAAGCTTTTGATAAAGTCAGTTTTTCTATTCTTCTTAACAAGTTAAAAGCAAGCGGTATTCATGGTTCACTACTGAGGTGGTTCAGATCTTACTTAGAAAATAGATCTCAGATAGTTGCTGTACAGGGCTACGAATCTAATATGTATCACGTGAGTTCTGGCGTTCCACAAGGCTCCCACTTAGGTCCTATACTTTTCATCCTGTTTATTAATGATATCACGTCCAAAATTCTCTATTCTAAATGTCTTTTATTTGCAGATGACTTAAAAATCTATCGCATAATTAAATCACCCTCAGATGTCATATTACTCCAACACGATTTGAATCATATCAAAGAATGGTGCTTTCAAAATCACATGACTTTGAATGTCGATAAATGCTATCACATAAAATTCACGAGGAAAAAACACATAATAAATTCTTGTTATGAGCTGGATGGGAAGAGATTGAAGGAAGTAAACGAAATACGGGACTTGGGCGTTATTATCGACTCAAAATTAAAATTTACTGCACATTTTGACACCATAGTAAAAAAGTCATCACAAATGTTAGGTTTCATTAAACGCAATTCAAAAGGTTTTTCGAGTAATAGAAAAGTGATTTTCTATAACGCTTTTGTCCGTAGCCACCTCGAATACGCGTCTACCGTGTGGAACCCAGTATATGCCGTGCATTCACAACGTGTAGAAACCATCCAACGCTCATTTACTCGACACCTTGCTTTTGTGGAACATGGCATATCGCATCGATGTCCTTACAGTGATCGCCTTGAATACTTTCATATGTCATCCTTGCACGACCGAAGAATGATCCGTGATCTCACTGTGTTGCATAAGATTATGAACGGACAGATCGATTCCCAATACATGACTGAAAAAATCTCTGTCGCTGTACCGTATAATATTCCTAGACAGCCTATAAAACAAATTCTTCGTACTTCTTCCTACAGAACTAATCTGGGTCAACATTCACCTCTTGAAAGAATGTGTAGGTGTTATAACTCAATTAACACTTTAAATGTAGATATATTTCATGACCAATTGTCAACATTTGTTACAAAAGTAAAAAATCTCTTGGTACAACAAGCACCTAACATTGCTTCAACTTAGACTAAGATAAATAATTTGTGTGTTACCTTTTGTTAATTTTTATACATATATATTTTTGTTTTTTTTAAATTTTATAGTTATGTTCATGTTAATTTTAATTTTGATATTATTTTCTTATTAATTAACGTGTTGTCACCTAGTCACTGTCAATGTTGTGTACGCTTATAATTGGCATACATATCAGAACAATACGTATGATTTGATAGTTTTAAACAATGTATAAATGTGTATAGCTGTTAGTGTACCATATTTAATAAATAAATAAATAAATAAATACCTGCCGCTCTTGGGCCTGCGGTCATGAAGGACGGAGTTCATGGCCGTAGATCCTTCTTTTCTTACTCGGCCACTCGTCGTCTACTTCTGGTGCATTAGCTATTCACCTGTTTGCATAAATTGGCCGTCTTTTAGGTATCGGGCGACCGTGACCTGGAACACGGTCTAGCGAGAGACATATTACTTTTTTTTAAATTATTTCTGTGTTGAATAGTCAATTTATCGGGGAGTGTCAAAGGCTATATAGTATCACGCTATGACTAAAAGGAGTGGAGCAGTAATGAAATATGTTTAAAAAAGCGACGCATTTTTTTCGCCGTCCAATGAAGTGGGCACGGGTCAGTTAGTAGTATTTTATAATTTCGGCATTCATATGCGGGTTAATTGACAAAATTCTGGTTTAGTGATATTATTTATTAAGTAACTTTCGGCGGAATCCCTTTAGAAATATTTCGTTTAAAAAAATTATTACGAAGACAAATTACCACATTCACATAAAAAAATAGAATTAAATAAGATGGCATGTAACCAGTATGAGTACACCCTTGTAGTAAAATATTATGTAAATACATATGATTTTATCACTTTGTTTTTACAGTAATATCTACTGCTAACTTTAATGGGTGTGAATTTAACCAAATAGAATAACTAATAGGTTTGTTAATATTTAGTCTGATTTAGTAACCTTGACTTTATTGATTTGTTATCATACTTGTCGCAAGGACAAGAAACTAAGGTATTAGGCAGGTTTTTATTTTAACTAAAAACCTCTTGCAAAAAAACAGCCTTATGCGACCTTTGCGCTACTAAGGCATGTTTTCTGTCATCTATTCCTTCTTGAGCACAATCATTGTCTATTTATTTCATTTTGTCACTTTTACGGCACGAAATAGTTGATGGTGGTAAAGCCCTATTTCCTTATTCTGTCATCACACTAGAAGAAGAGTCCAGGGTAAGTTGGCGAGGCGCGAGAGAGGTGGCTACTTTGTACTTAACTCGCCAAAAAATAGGATGGAGATCTATTTAAACCACCTTAATCACCAACTTACTACTTAACTCGCTACTGTACTTGTCGATGTGTAAATCGGGCTTTACGGATCTTTAGAATTATCTATTCGAGAGCTTATTAACTAAATCCTATTGGACTAAACACATGAGAACTGGGAAGAGCACGTGTATCTTACGTAATGTTTCAGAGTAGTATTTGTGATTCGTCTAACAAAGTTCCCACAGATCTGCGACTAAATAATAATAAATAGCGTTGATTTTGAGATAACCCGAAAACATGTTTTATGTGTTTCGAAGAATATTTTTAACCACATAATATATTATAATATCCCTAAAATAAGGTTACCAATACTTACAAACTGTTATGTTGTCGTTGGGTTATTGCCAGACTCATACGTTCATGGGTTTTAATATATTATTTCAACTAAAAATGTTGCCATGGCCATCCATAAATTAAAACAGGTTACCGGCCATCGTTTTTTATTCTATTTTATATACGCGAACATTTTATTAGCTAGCTAATTTTAAATTTAAAAGTTCATTCATGAAGAGAGTTCAAACTTTTATCTCAAGGTCCCACTCAGTAGAAACCCTCAATAAAATAAATCATTTGGGCCTGAATAATTGATTTCATGCTATATTTAACTTGACATTGCACGGTAATCTTGCTGAGACTTAACTCCGTTGCTGCAATGCTTGCATATTACTCTTAATGTTTGTCGCAGGGCCAAAGAAAAATACCTGGAAAAGTTTTCCACCAAGGTTTTTTTCATAGAACAACTTGGTTTTTCGTCTGGACGACTTAGCCGCTACACCAATTGTACGCCAAGTTTGGTCGTACCTAAGTACGACCAAACTTGGCGACCTCGGTGGTGCGACGGTAGCGCAAGCGGCTGCCGTGCACGAGGTTGTGGGTTCGATCCCCACGCAGAACAATAATTTGTGAGATCCACAAATTATTATCCTGAGTCTGGGTGTTCTTTGTGTCCGTTAATTGATGTTTGTATAAAGTCCCCGCGACACAGGGCTTGATCCCTAGTGCGAACAAAGAGACATTGCATCGATGTTATCTGCCTATGCTTGACACCACATCCTTTTGTTTCATTTTCAGTTAGATTTGTGTAGACATAATTGACACAAGCATTCATACAAATAATAATTTATGGCCACTTCGTCTGTCGATCCGTCAACGATCCGGAAAAGAGGTTTACGAATGACTTACAAAAATCGGGTAACCGATGATGGATCTAGTGCGTAAGCTGCCCTAAAAAAAATCTACGACTGCTTCAGTCCGTCTTATTGCGCAAACGCAAAGAATATGTATCGTTAAAGTCGAGTTTAACTATGCATATTCTCGGGATGAGATGACGAAAGCTTGTAATGTTTTCGTGTTTTATTATTTTGCCTAATTTTTGCATTGTCGTCTTCTTATCTTTTAATTCCAATATTTTACAATCATTTACACACTCATGTTTTCTCTGTCATAATATATAAAGTGACATTCCCTTGATTCCAGATGCGTTGCTTGCCGACCTACAAAACTCCATCAACCCCGCCGGCCGGGTTGGCAGTCCAGGCGGGAGAAGTTCTCCGGGTGGGCGTACAGTGTCTCCAGCAAGAACTAGTTCTCCACTAGGCCGGGCAAGCTCACCCAGTCGCTTGAGTTCTCCGGGAGGCAGTCTACATTCTCCGTCGTCAACTGGCTATGGCTCTATAAATGGATCTAGGAATATATCGTCGGATTATGCTAAACCTGCTTCGGTAAGTTATTAATAAATTTATCCTTTTATATTTAATTCTGCCCGTCCACACTAGGCTCAGCCGGGCAGGTGTATCGCAATCCCTAACTGTAGTAAATCTCTTCCCAAACCCTTAATCAATACACATAATTCAAAGAGTTCTATAAAATAAGTTAGTAAATAAGTTTATTTTTTATTGAAAGAGGCAATTTAGACAGCACAAAAAAGCTTAATTTGTGTCCTTACAATTCATCTTTGACGAATAAGGACGGCCTTCGCCTAATATGTATTGTTGATTACGCAGATTGTCATTTCTCATTACTTTGATATTTATTTAAGTGCCCATTTGTTAGCTTTGTACATTATAGAATTCCACTGCCCCTAGTAAAGACCCGTGGTCCAACTAGTTGGACAGAGCAGTTGGACCACTGCCCCGGACTGGAAATAGCCCAGATTAAATTCATTCTTGATTTTCCAATCTAGTTGAACATACTTTTCCAGTAGTGACTAAATTATCTTATTTAAAATATCTAGACGTATCCATGCGATGCGAAGAAAGAAGGTCTGCCAATTAAGAGTAATAACATGACAAGCACATGATTTAAGAATTATTAGTAATGTTGTTATGGTGACAAATTAGTCATTCTATTTTGTATTAGAGGAAACATCATCATTCTAACAAATCATCCTCATCTTACTGTTATGAGTGCAAATGACTAATTAAGTGATGTACTTCAGCAGCACCTAACAAAACCGATTGTTGAAATATTCATATCCCTCGCATACACAGTCAGCATTTAACTTTCTACGTATATTTTTGCAAAAAAAAAATGGTATTTCTTTGTACATATTATTGATATAGTCTTTTGTGTCAAGTTTTTTTTCGCTACATAAGTAGAGATAGTACCCGTGAACTTGCCATTGTCGGCTTTTACTACACCTATTATACATCTGTCTCCGTGTGGTGACGGAGTAAGAATACAATATGTCACCACCCCATCTTATCCCATGGATGTCGTAAAAACCGGTATAGGAACTATCCGTCAATATTATCTTTACGAAATAAAAATAAAGAAAACTTGAAATTAAATCCTATACCAATCCGTAACTAATACCACGCGGGCCAGCCGCGTGGTATTAGTAGGCCAAGTAACCCTGCGTCATGGGAGGAGGCCCGTCCCTGCAGTGGGACAATAATGGGCTGTTATGATGACTACACCCATTGTGTGTGAAACCACCCAGATGTACTTGGTACCACGCATACATGTCATATCATAAGATATATTTTAGATAACTAGCTCCTGCCTAATAAGTATTCATATAACAGTGCAAGTACAACAGTTTACATACATTGTTTGAATATAAAGATGGCCTGACCTAGTAAAAGTGACCTAACACACCTTAAGTTAGTACTTACCTATAATTTTCTGAATATCTACATTGCACGGCCCTGAACTTAGTACCTCATTCATGACTGTAATGGCCAATACATTCGAAGGCATGTACTATATTTTAATTAAACTTACACCCCCTTACTCATACTCATACTCATAAACGCCATTTTAGTCAATTCATTAACTTAAATTCATACGATTTTACTTAGAAAAATCTCGCTAAGCAGTCATTAAATTTAAGAATTTAATGAATAAATTATGAGTAAGGGGAACAATGACGGTAAAACCAGTTAATATTGCAGCTATCCCGCCGACTGGATTTGTCCCAAAATCAAACTTTTTGTCTTTTTTATTTTATGTCATCATCATAACAACCCATTAACGTCCCACTGCAGGGACGGGCCTCCTTCCGTGACGGAGGGATACTTGGCCTACTAATACCACGCTGGCCAGACGGATTGGTACTACTTATTAGGGGTTTAATTTCCAGTTTTCCTTCTTTTTATTTTGTTTAAGTTCTTCCAGTTTTCCTTCGTTTTGGATTTTTCACAGATAGTCCCTTAGTCGGTTTTTACGACACCCATGGGATGAGATGGAGTGGTGACATATTGTATTCTTACTCCGTCACCACACAGAGGATAATTTTATGTATTTTTTTGTAATTTTATGTATTGAATCAGCTCATATTTAACAACTTTAATTTTAAGGAGACGTTTGAAACTAGTTATTTCAACCCCGTGAGTGAAGACCATAATAAAAAAAGGCTTAATTATATTTCAATAGTTTTTGTTTTGCACAGCGCCATCTCGTTTATACATGAACAAACCAAAGCGTTTCAAATTTGGAACGCTTCCAAAGGATGCGCGACACAGCCAAAAGATGTCGCTGCATCTATTATTTGAACTGATATTTTAACTAAAATGCTTCAATGCTATCAATTCCTAAGTTAGGACATTATTTCGACGAACTGAAAGCACGTATAGTTTGAATCTTTATGATTAATTATTCAATTGGGATATTTGAATAATTATAATTATTCAAATCATGGGATGAGATGGAGTGGTGACATATTGTATTCTTACTCCGTCACCACACGAGGAGACCACTAGATAAATTAAGACCATTTTCACACTAAGTTTAAATAAATTAAGCGGGCACAGCAGTGGTATCGACCTTCACGGCCTCATGCTAAAAAGACTTACCACCTAATTGCGAATACTATCATCACTGCCAAAGCAACGAAAAGATTTTTCATCAAAACACATCGTAAATTATCTGTCTAAGTAAAATCTAATGTAATTAATTTAACGATCCTGTGACACAAGCATGTTTTAGTATTTTATGTTTAATGTTATTTCTATGAATCATAGATGCTTGCCAGATCTTATTTTACTTTTGTACGTAATGAAACAACATTATTATTTCAACTGATCCGTCATTACTCTGACGACCTCTATGGCGTAGTCGGTATAGCTATTACATGGCTGCTACGCACTACGCAGAGGTCTCGGGTTCGATTCCCGCTCAATACAAATCTTTGTGTACATGAACATGATTGTTTGCATTGGTCTGAGTGTTTTCTTTGTATATATGTATGTATTTACAAAAAAAAAAGTATTTAGGTATGTTTATCCGTTGTCTAGTACCCATAGTAAGTACAAGCTTTGCTTAGTTTGGGACTAGGTGGCGCTGTGTGAATGTGTGAGGATTATTTATTTATTTATTCAATGCTTTGTGAGGGCCTCACAACCAGATCCTATTCTTAACGCTTTTTTAGCAACGTCAGTGTGATCATTCCATGGATGGGTGGCATTCATCTAAGTGTCTTCGAAGGGCACATAAAAAGTCGGTACTGGCTGTCGTGGTAGTGACACTTTCCGTCGCGAAAGAGGCTACAGAGGCCTATGGGCGGTTTGAACAACTAACACTCAACACCATGTTAGCAGTGTCCAACATGGTGTCGAGAGTTTATCCAACCAAACGATTAACAAACAATTCTAGGGTATAAGTCTCTCCGTGTGGTGACAGAGTAAGAATACAATATGTCACCACCTCATCTCATCCCATGGGTGTCGTAAAAACCGACTAAGGGACTGTCACCGTAACGAAATAAAAAGAAGGAAAATTTTAAATTAAACCCTGTACCAATCCGTCTGCCCATCATCCGTGGTATTAGTAGGCCAAATATCCCTCCGTCACGGGAGGAGGCCCGTCCCTGCAGTGGGAAATTTATGGGCTGTTATGATGATGAATGTTTTTAATTTTATTACATTTATTCATATTCATTATGGCGACTTAATTAATTTGAATACTTTACATTTCTAACAATAGAGGGCCTATAATACTCTTGGCCTACTCCATAAAGAAGTAGGTGTAAACAGTACAAACCGATATAAATATTAAATTATATATTGATTCGTGTGGGATTGGTGTCACATGCTGCCCTTACTCGGCCTTCAAACTGTGAGAAAGACAGTTCTGTTCAATTACTTGAGACAATGATGAAATTGTCTTTCTTTTATAGCTATCGCCAAAGTTTTTAAGGTAAAATTATACTTATCAACTCTTGATTATCCCTATGCAGGAGATGGGCCCTCTCCTTAATAGTTACCATATTTACATGCAAGACCTTGGTCTTGCGGTTTAGAGTTTGTTTTTTTTTCTATTGATATTAGGTATTCCTTTGAATCGATTATTTGAACTATGTATTTGAAGTTATAAATTTAAGTAAAAGCGATGGATGTAATTTAGTTTCTTTTCTATTTTTCAAGTTGAATATTGCTTATTCTGGTCCTTTGGCCAAAGAAATACCAGAACAGCTTATGTTAGCAATCTCTTTTGCATAATTGAATAAGTAAAAATAATATCATCGTGCCCCAAATTCAATTCAAGGTTAAATGTAGAAATATTTTATATATAATAACTGTTTTCCTGCTTCCTCTCAATTTATGATCGTCGATCCATGAAATCTATTTCAGACTTTTATTACTGTTGATTTGTTGGCTACGATTGAAGTACAATGTCACTAGTAAGCAAAGTAGTAATGACAGTGGAGCTTTCGTTTATTTAAGTCAAGCTTTGCGTTGTATTTAAGCTGTACATATTACATTATTACCTAAAATTACTCCGTGTGGTGACGGAGTAAGAATACAATATGTCACCACCCCATCTCATCCCATGGGTGTCGTAAAAACCGACTTAGGGACTATCCGTGAATATTATCTTTCCGAAATAAAAAGAAGGAAAACTTGAAATTAAACCCTTTTCCAATCCGTCTGGCCAGCGTAGTATTAGTAGGCCAAGTATCCCTCCGTTACGGGAGGAGCCCCGTCCCTGCATTGGGACATTAATGGGCTGTTATGATGATGATATTATCATGTTATTCTATGAATGTATTACTAAAGAGTATAAACCCCTGAGAAACAACACTCAGCGTCCTATCGATAACCTTATCGGCCAATTAATAAGTGTTGTTAATCTTTATTAAACTAACTCTTATTGTATTGATGGCAATACTCTAAATGGTTTTGGCTTACGAATAAGTCCTCAAGCGTAGTTCATAACAAGTAGTCACGTTATTATATTGGTGATATCTTTTTCCACCACCAAAACGATGTAAAAACAGCACAATACTGTAATTTTTTTTTAAATTGGCCTACCAGAATGACTCTATGGTCCCTGATGTTAAGCATCCAATTAAGTCCAAGAATGGCGAGCACCATGCCAGCTACAATATTTGTAGAGGCATGAATGTCTCCACTAATTATTCTGTAATAAGCAGCATTTCCTATTTTTGATGATACTACATTTTTATATTCTGAATATAATATAATCTGTTGAATAAATATGTTAAAAGTGTTACCTACACTTTTAACATATTTATATGTTTTTTGTTGCGAGAATGCAACAAAAAACAGTTCAACCGTCTATGATTTATATTTATTTTGTCTAGGATTGAGCCTTGTTGACATTTATAATGTAATGGCGAGAATATCATGAAATATCATCTTCTTATTGCTTTTATATGGCAAACTATGCCGATATTATTTAAAACCTAAATCTTGATTTGTTTTTGCAACCTGTCTTGGTTTTGCATCTGGAAAAGTAAAGTAAATGATACACATATACATATAGATTTATACTGCATTTCGTAGGTACGTAGTTTTTAGAACTGCTCTTCTGGTTTCATTGTAGTTAATGTTCTATTAAATATATGGTCTACCTACTGCTGGACATAGGCCTCATCCAAATAATGAATTAGCATCTATCTAAAAAAACAAATTTATTAAACATAGATGAACAAACCTGAAATACCCAAATGTAAAACACAAAAATAACAATTTCTTCTCTTTGTTCAACAGCCCACGTACCAGAACACATCATCTATCCACGAGAAGATAATACCAGTAAAGTACAACAACTCACAAACGAGTTACGGCGGCCATACTCCCAACTACGGCTCGCAGCAGCCAGGTTACGGCAGGACTGGTGGAAGAGGGAATCTGACGGAGTTAGACACTCTTCTAGATGATCTGAGCAATGCTAGATATGGAAACTATGTTGACAAGACCTCTTCGTATAATGAGAGAACTGGTAAGGGATTTTGTTTTCTTTTTCGGTATGTATTAGTGGAGACAATTTTTTTGTAATGAGTAATGAAGACGTACTAAAATATTATGAGTGACTACTTGACACAGGTGTATTTGGGTTGTCAACCCACCTTTTATGTACACTGCATGTTACTTTTTCGCAAAAATAGTCTTAATTTATTACGAAAAAGAATTTTATTCCAATAAGCCGCCAAGTTGAGGTTTATGCTATCGTTTGGGCATAATCTCCATAGTATGGTGAAGTAGTTTCATTAATAGTATTGGTGCAAGTAGAGCTAATAAGTCTTGTCTCCAAGATGTAACGTAAACGTATGGTACGATGAGGATTCCATTGCAGCTAGACATCAGTCTTTTAATCATCATCATAACAGCCCATTAATGTCCCACTCTAAGGACGGGCCTCCTCCCATGACAGAGGGATACTTGGCCTACTAATAAATCTCTTTTAATAAAAATAGCAAAAACTGAATGCTCCTCCTCTGCAAATATTATTGTTATTCAGTGTAATTTAACAAAACTTTTGCAATTCTATGTTAAAAAATACTTTCCCAGGATTAGTATAACACTGATTGATTAACCAGAATGCTGTCACAATTAGTTGGCAAGACTCTAACCTAATGATTGTTTATCTAAAAGGCGGATACACTGACGGTAGATTAATTATGTGTGTCGTTTTAACAGGGGCGTAGCAGATGTGAAATGTAGGAATATCATTGATTGACATTGCTAATGTTATTGTTTATCTTATATACAAGCAATCTGTTGATATGATTCATGGGAATGTTTAAAGATAGATAAAGTTTTTATGTATTTTACACTTGACGGTGTGTCAGTGATCAGCAAAATACACTACACACAAGCACCTTGTGCATTTGCAAACTAGTAGCTCTAAAGGATAGATATTTGAATAATTCAAAACCTCAAAATCATTACTTCAAAACATGTTGCGAAATCAAAAGTCTATTTTAATGTACTTCATTATTATTTTCTATTTTCTCTCTATTATTCATTATTTTCTCTAAAGGTAATCTTTCATTAAAGCACTCAAACGTATAAAGAGTTTTCCATCGAATCAAAAGAAAGTCTTTTAAAAGCCTTATTTAAGTTTAAAGTGTAAACCAATGTCGTAGAGTCTGTAGGGCTTGGGGCCAGTAAAATCAAATCCCTCCCAAATTATTCGACGTAGCTTTTAAAACCTTGGACACTTCCCAAAGGGAACCACTTAAAATTTACCTATCAAATCTTTTGGAACTGGATAGCTATTTGCCTGTTATAATGATATGTCGGGCTAATAAAAATTAAACGATGACCTACTTAACTAAATAAACCATACAGAATTACGTTGATGCTTTTACGGTTATCAAGAGCAATTTATTAGCAGTAAATATGATATGAATATGATTTATCAACTTGATCTTAAATATAATACGCAATCGCATTAAATGAGTTACGTTTAAACATGAACGTCGAGAGAAACGTTTTATTCGACCTCGACTGTTATATTTCAGTTATACATTAGTCACGCTAAACCATTTTTGATTTAGAAAAGTTTTTACTGCATGCAGTAACTGATATTATAATATCAAATGATTTTGTGGGCTAATGGAAACTTAGATATACTTTAGAAGAAATTGAGCTTTTGTTAATAAATAGCAAGTTGCTTGTAACTAACAGATCGGTACTGAATATTAAATATTCCTCACACATTCACACAGCGCCATCTAGACCTAAACTAAGCAGAGATTGTACTATGGGTGCTAGACAAAAACGGATAAACATACACGGTAAACCATATCTAAATCTCAGTAATGAAAATACAGTTTCTAATAAATTGTATGTTTATAATACTAGTAGCCAAACATCGCTGTCAAGGCCGCCATGTTCGATAGAACAGAAATAAACGGGATACACTCCAGCATTTACTGACAGTTTGCACTCCCATATTATCCTGTAGTTGTTTGAAATATGCTATCAGCGTGGTAATGATAATTTCCGGTGATGCGATGACTAGCATCTTGTATATCTTAGTGATAACCAAATAAATATTCATTTTAATTTTGTACTGAGCTCGCAAATTTACTGGTTTCGAATGTGGCCGAAGTAGTTGTGTGGCCGTAGCTTTATATGAGGATAGTTGAACCAAAATTTGTATCAATATGTAGCAGTATAAACGATCCTATCGAAGGGTTGTCTGGTTAACCACCCTACACTCTGGGATCGGGTGTTCTGAAACCAGCTGGTGTTAATCCAGCGCACACTTGTGGTCTGGTCAGTCCAACAAAATGATGGTCACGGAGTGAACCCATTACTACTCTTCGTTACCTTCATTCTTGGACTGTTGTTGGCTTTGTACTTCTTCTACTTGTTTTATCGGTGGATTAAATCATGTCGTCGTATCCTAATAGATGTGTGTATTTGGGTAAGAGCATACCTTGGGGCTAACCCATTTTCGCTTAAGTATACATTGCCTACATTACATTGGACTGGATGCGGAAGGCGCAGGACCGAGTTCTGTGGCGCATGTTGGGAGAGGCCTGTGTCCAGCTTGATTGATTGATATATTGCCACTTTTATTATTATTTGTCGGTCAAGCCAGGTGTTTGATGGACAACTCACGCTGTTTTATTAGATAACGGCACATGGTAGTCTTCAATCGTCGCACACATTTAATCAGACAAGCTATTTCCATCAATGTTAAGGTTTAGAGAACTAATTGTATTATCAATACCATAAACATGGTAACGGCATATTGGCAAAAAATGTTTCGCGCCAGTTGTTGACATCGCACCCAATTAGTGTTGCGTTATGTTGTCCAACTAATAAACTTAAATTATACGTTCATTAGCTACGTTTGGCAACTACATGACACTTCACTAAATTCAGACGTTCTAGTAGAGTGCGTTTATGAACTATATGTTTTATGAAAATCACTTGTCTCTGTTTAGAAATACATACATGTTTCCATAAATCATTTTCCTAGATACTTGGTTATGTATGATATGTTCACACATTTACACAACGCCAGATATTCCCTAGCTAAGCAGCGCTTATACTATACATACTGAAAAGTAGAGAACCATATTTAATAAATGCTATTTTTCATAAATATACGTAGTAAACAAACCAGTATGTATCACCACCCAATCTTGTTTCGTAAAAGTCGACTGAAAATGCTTTTCGAGGATACCTGGTCCCATAGCAACCCACCTGGCCAGTGTTTTATATGTGTATTAGAAAGCGAGGTTTCTCTACTAAAGGATAAAAGGAGAACATTAAATAAGAAAATATGTTGTAGCTTGACCTATGGGCCTACTCAGAATGCTCCTGGTCACTCAGAGGGCAATGGAGAGAGCTATGTTGTAGCCTGACCTATGGGCCTACTCACAAGAATCATGAACACTCAGAGGGCAATGGAAAGAGCTATGTTGTAGCCTGACCTAAAAAACATCAGAAATCTAAACTAATGGAGTGCTAAATATACTATTGAGATATTTATCACTGTCATATTATATCGTTCAAGTTTCTCACGTTTTAGTAATTACCTTGCTAGCAAATTTAAAAGCGTATTTAAACATTTTAATAAAGTATTATTTTACCGTTGCTTTTTTAATATAAAAACTATTAAACACAAAATAACTTTCACGGTCAACCTGTGCTCTCACAGTTTTCTTTGATCTTCAGAAGCGGGAGACGTTTAAAAAATCTAATCTATATGTCATCACACCACCAAACCATATATTAGGATAAATGTAATTTCACAAAATAGGCTATGTATTTGATGTAAATTTTAATAAAAATAACATTAACATCTCCGTGTGGTGACGGAGTAAGAATACAATATGTCACCACCCCATCTCATCCCATGGGTGTCATAAAAACCGACCAAGAGACAATCCGAGAATATTATCTTTACGAAATAAAAAGAAGGAAAACTAGAAATTAAACCTTATACCAATCCGTCTGGCCAGCGTGGTATTAGTTGGCCAAGGATCCCTCCGTCACGGGTTACGAGAGAAGGCCAGTCCCTGCAGTGGGGCATTAATAAGCTGTTATGATGAACATTAAGGGCGACATTCAAAATGAATATCTTATTCCATGTCAAGAGAAAAAGGCATTTGTCCACAGACATCACGTGTTTCCTACCGAGTGACATGGGATTCTATAAACGTAAATAACTTTCACATAGGTATTCTGGCAATAACATACTTTTTCACAAGGGCTCCTTGGCATTGAACCATCATCGTCAAAGTCATTTTTGTCCCAAATGACCAGAATTTAAAAAAAAAACATGTTATTTTTGACAGTACCAGTGTATACCTTGAAACACTTCAGTTTTTGTTAAAATTCTATGTAAACACAACATTTATAATAATGAATTATAGTCGGTCATATTGTTTGTAAATCAGTTGTATGCCCCTGGTGAAATTATATGTTTTATATTTTTAATTGCGTTTGTAGCGTTCGTTGCCAGAGCTAGAAAACACGTGTTAAGTGCACGTATATTATAATAATTCATGTAGTGTAATGTATTCGTACAAAATAATATTAAATATGTAAGAAAATATTATTTCCCATGCGTGACCAAAACGGGAAGATACTGATGTCTACTATGAAAGCTAAATAAATATATTAATAAAATCCTACGGATGCCTTTTTTATTTTTAAAATAAAACGATCACTATCCAAAGAACTGAAAAAGGGAATTGAGTAACAATTTGATTCCTGAAAAAATGCTGGTTAAAAATGTTTTTCGTCAATATCCTAAAACATAGCATGACTTTATTCTGATCGAATCACAGTCCATTCTTTCTTATAATAAGCTTTACCATTCAGCACAAATTTTGATTCTGCCTGCACAGTTTGTTGCAATTGTCAACAAACTGTGCAGGCAGAATCAAATCTTATTTTGAGTTTCTAATAAAGTGAATGTGCATCCGGTTTATCGAAATCTAATTATAAAAGAATTGGCAAGACTGACTTTGCAGCTCTTTTATATTAATGTATTTGTTTAATATGGTTCAATGACTACGTTATCAATTTGTTTCATTTACAGTCAAACATAAATAAAAAGGAATACTTGGAGGAGGCATGTGTCCAGCAGTGGACGCCGATTGGCTGATATGATGATGATGATGATAAATAGAAAGAAAACCCCTTCTCATTGCGTTCTCCGTTTACTTTAAGTGTCTTTTTTCAATTTTTGAAACTTTCATTTTGTTTTCCGGCCAATGAATGTTTGTAATATTAACGAATGTATATTTGTTTTGTAGGCAGTTACCCCCGGACGAACGGGTCAGCAAGCCCAGCATCTTCGAGGCCTACAGTGGACTCTCTCCTCGATCAACTTAGCGCAGAGCTACCCAATGGGTAAGTTATTCAGTTTTTAAAAAGCAAAATTTTAGAACCAAAGAATTAGCCAAGGATAGTTAGATGAATAACTTTATTTATCTTAAACTCTCCATTTCGAGAATAACGTCAATGAAGGAGGAGCTACGTAGGCAATTTATCTCCACCACATTAATAAAATTTGATAGTAAACTATACCAATTCAATTATATTAATTCATCAAGATTGCTTACGTAGGTTACGCCCTGCGTATTCCTAAACGTTACGACTTCTTGTAGCAGTAGGTACCAGATTTTTTACTGCTCAGAGAAAAACTTTATACAAAAAAAATACGTGAGAATTTTCAATTAACTCAACCAATTTCTGTGAACAGTCTTCTAACTTTTCCTACAAACATTTGATTCGTTGGTGACCGAAAATCATTTTCGCTCAAGGTTTAAGTCAACCATACAGACAAATTGCTTGATACAGTCATTTGATAGTTCACACCTCATTAATTATAGTAAAAGATACTCGTATAGTTATACGTCCCACGTTAACCACGATAAAATATACATAAACTCACCCTATAAATGTATTAAATTATACGTTACAACACTTTTGAAAGATTTACAAACAGCATTAGTTTGGTAAATTACGCTGTATCATGTTTTACGAAAAGGTTTTAAAAAAGCAACTTTTGACTATGAAATAAAAATATTTTTCCTTGGTAAAAGGAGAGTAAAGGTATTACCAGTCAACGAACCTAACAAAGACAATTTGAAAATTTGAGATAAAACTCGATCAGACTAAACGCCAAGCGCTGTAATTAACAATACAACAGCATGGTATCTAAATAGGTTGGAAATGGCTATCTACTTAGCGTTTTACGGTACGTTTTCAGGTTACAAATTTACACATTACATACAAAGATTATTATCAATAAATGATCATCAATAGTTCCTAAGATTCACCGCTTTCTTTCAGCAGTTAACTTGCTCTAATAGTTAGCTGAATAGCTGCTATAGTATTTCCTTTAAATTTTTCCTTTGTTTTTCGCATTTAAATATATGCATAGCTTCTAATTTAAGATATGACGTGTGTTTTCTACTCCATTACTCCTGAAATTTATTATCATTTAATGGTGTAAGTATGTAAGCATCTCCGACAGGTCACGGCTCATTGGTTATTGTTTAGTCATCTGCGAATAACGAGTATTACAATAATTAATTTAATAAGATTCATAACTCTCTTACGTCAATACCCATATTAGCCGAAGTGTTTAAAAATCGTATATTATGATTAATATTTGTCCTTCTGCAGACCGATCTCCTCAAGTGATAGCAGGGAATTTAGAATTCTACAATATCGCTTTGTGATGAAATGGTAACAATAAATAATGACAGACACAGCCCGAATTATTGAATTATTGGATTAATTGAATAATTCGGGCTGTGTCTGTGTACCTGATTGTGGACAATCAACATTAATTATGCTACAAAACTGCCTTTTTACTTAACTTCTATTAACTCCAAAGTTGCCGCATTGATCTGTGACCAATTTCATCCAAATCTTCTACCTGCTATTGCAAGATCAAAGATTTACAAGCAAGGAAATTTAAAGATTGACAACTTGGCGTCTTAGGTCTCCTGAAAACGATTTCACTCCATACGATCTTCTGCCTCCCTAATCCATCGGCGTCCTGTCACCTTAAGCAGGACGTAGGACCATTAGGGTTTCGGTCTTAGCTCGGTTAGTTATGCATCAGAATCTTACAAATTATTATTTTTGCAGAGCAAAGGACTTGTTGTATACATTATCAGACGTACCTACTTAGAAACTTAATAAATTTCTCTACCAAAGTACTTAAACTACATAATAATTAGTATACCGTACTTTAAAACTCAAAACAAAGGAATAGATAATGTTTCTCTTTGATGTTAATTGAAAAATAAAACACCACAATAATGTGCGTTGAAAACTTAAAATAATGACTGGCACACAGTAATAAACGACGCGACACTATAAAATAAATGAATAAAAATTATTTAATCGTACCATTCATACTTACCTAGATGCTAAAACATATTCAACAATGAAATTGTAATCATTATAAAGTTGTACGAAGTTGATAAATAGTACGTCTGTACCTATAGCTTGGTGGTTTAAATAATATTTTTTTTGTGTGTGTTTTTTACCAAATATTTTCTTTTTTTTTCTTTCTTTATCTTTTGTGTGTGTAGGTAAATTTACTGGAACCAGCTCAACTTTAGCCTTGGAATTGGGTATCACTGTCTGAAACCATTTGCTTTTTTTATTTGCTCTAACGCTTCTAAAACTAAGTGTTTTGCAATGAATAAATTAACATTCTTTACCTTAATGTTTTTTCTAGACTATTTTAGGCTTGAACATAAATAGAATGCTTAGATATATATGTAGTTGTAAATTCGCAAACTAATAACATTTACGATGGACTATCGTAAAGTATTTAACTTCCATTTTCTACCACAAGCAATTTTAAACTATTTAATTAGAATTGGCCTTTGTCGCACACATGTCTGATTTGACTTTGACGACGTTTTACCAACGTCTCGTCTCTATTAGACTAAAAATTCTTATAATTTTAGCAAAACATCTCGTTTTACTAAAATTATAATAATTTTAGCAAAACATCTCGTTTAACTAAAATTATAATAATTTTTAAAAACTCTACAACTATAATTAGTCCGTTCAACGAATAAGACAGGCAACCAGAAATGTAGTCAATAGGGTTGAAACATGAATACTATTTTCTCATAAATTATCATATCAGCCATAGGACGACCATTGCTGGACATAGGGCTCCTCCAAATAACTCAACCCTACTCTGTCCTGTGCCTCCATCATCCATCGGTATCTCATTTTCCTCATAAATAAAAAAACTTCAAAAAATCTACAAGACTAGATATCAATGCCACCGTGGGCCGTCGACTGGGCCGTGTGAAAACTTCTACCTATTTCTGTAACGTTCAAGAATAGATCAATGACGTCACATAGCTGTTTTGTTGTTATAATCGCCCCCCTAACATTTTACCATACCTTACGTGCGTAGGACCGTCTTCACGTACAAATTATCATTGTACTCACAGCAACACATCAAGTTAAACATTTTCATTTCAAATTCTGTCTTATTTCAAGGTATTAAGGCACATGAGTGTCTAGCTTGATTAGTTGCTGTGTGTACAAATCGACGGAACTTACGCCTCTGCAAGTCTGTTATACCTGTAAACATCTGTCAAAATGTCACCTAACAAGCGTAGCTAATTTAATTCGTCTCATTAAGAAGCAAAATGAGATAAAATATGAAAGAGAAATAATAATGATTTATTTTAAATGCCTGAAATTCATTTTCGTTCTCCGTATTCAGGCATTGCAGTATGAAAGTCACATACAATAATTTAATCTGAAGGCTAATTACTTATTGTATTGTATTTATATTTGTTTAATAAAGCTGTCCGCTAGTTTTGTAGTATAAACGAATACCATCAGTTACAAACGAGAGATGCATTAATTCGAAAACAGACAAAGGTGAAAAGTATAAATATCACGAATACAAAGCGTTAATTATTTAGAAATAAACGTTTACAAAGATAGATTACACAGTGACCTTGTTTTGATAGTAATCAATTAAAGATAAGTGCAATTTCTTTCTGGCTAATCATTATCAATTTGGGGAATGTATTAAAAACAATTCGTGTCAAAGACAATTAAACTTAGATAAGAAAGTAATGACTTTTAATGTCGAGATTGCTCATGAGATCTCTTTTAATGCAACCTTAAAATAACATTGATTTAAATAAAAAAGCATAAAGCTAAACTTATCCTACATGCGTATTGTTTTTTTATATGAATGTAGAGGTCGTCTACCAAATAAATAACTATTCGGCTTTGGCAGACAGGTGTTTCGAAATCCCAATAAACTCATGGCGTTTCACTCGTACTTTTTGGTCGAGGATTTTGTTTTGTTTCAATAATACTATAGCCCAGTCAAAATAGACTAAATTATGATAACAGTTTGCATTAATTCCCAACAAGCTGGATTTTTGTGCAGGCCTTGAATACGTCATTACAAATGATATGTCAAAAGTCCCCATCGATCCCGCTTGTGCGTTGTTTTTTATTCGAGGTCAAAGGTCACAAATTTTCGTTTTTTGCGTATATCTCTGGAACAACGAGAGCTATCGAAAAATGGTTCAGACAAAGTTTGTAGATCGTAAAATTGTCTACAAAAAATATCTCAACACTTTTCTCCTACAAAGCATCGATTTCGAGATATCGTGACTTTCGAGCGCAGGAAAGTCGTATTTTCGACTAATGAACACACTAGCTTTTTCCCGCGATTTCGCTCGTTTTCATAAGTATTATTAAAAATAAGGCTTATTCCAATATATAGTAGCATATGCTTGCATGGTCTCAGCCTAATCGGTCTGAAATTGACAAAGTTACATGCAAACTTCTATCCCCTATCTTATCCCTTTAGGGGTAGAATTTATCAAAATCCTTTCTTAGCGGATCCCTACGTTATATCATCTACCTGCATGCCAAAAATCAGCCAGGTCTGTCCAGTGGTTTGGGCTGTGCGTTGCTAAATAACTATGTCAGTCACCTTTGAGTTTTATAGAAATAGAAGTTTTCCGCACCACCTCTGATCAACGCACAGCCTAAACCACTGGACAGATCTGGCTGAATTTTGGTATGCAAGTAGATGATATAATGTAGGCTTCCGCTAAGAAAGGATTTTGATAAATTCTACCCCTAAAGGGATAAGATAGGGGATGGAAGTTAGTATGTAACTTTGTCAATTTCAGACCGATTAAGCTGATACCATGTAAGCATATGCTACTATATATTAGAATAAGCCTTATTTTTAATAATACTTATGAAAACGAGCGAAATCGCGGGAAAAAGCTAGTGTGTTCATTAGTCGAAAATATGACTTTCCTGCGCTCTAAATTCACAATATCTCGAAAGCGATGCTTTGTAGGAGAAAAGTGTTGAGATATTTTTTGTAGACAATTTTACGATCCACAAACTTTGTCTGAACCATCTTTAGATAGCTCTCGTTGTTTCAGAGATATACCCAAGAAACGCAAATTTGTGACCTTTGACCTCGAATAAAAAACAACGCACAAGCGGGATCGATGGGGACTTTTGACATATCATTTGTAATGACGTATTCAAGGCCTGCACAAAAATCCAGCTTGTTGGGAATTAATGCAAACTGGATATCTATTTTGACTGGACTACTATGCCATTTTAGAATATAAATCTTAAAACCTCATAGAGTTTTTTTGGGGAGTTTTTAGTAAGAATCCTGATCTTCCTTTATGTTAAATAGCATCTTAATAGCACCTGTAGTGAGTGATGCAAAACATAAAGAACTATTTCGATTGACGATTACTTCTGTAGTTTTGTTGATATATTTATAATCACCTATTTAAATTGTACGTAACGCTTGTAAATCGATCAGCGTATGCGAATTAATGTGTTATTTATACTAATACCTATTTCTAATCTCTGAAAAGCCATGTGTATTGTGGTTGTAGTAAGCTACGAGTACGTTGCAGGATCGACCCCTGACTTTTTATTTTTTATTCAGGCAGATATTCTTCGGAATAAGATAGGGTGGCGGGGTGGCCGGTGGTGATGTTATGTCATGTAGTGAACAATCTTACCGGCCCATAAATGTCCGACTACTAGGTCAGAGGTGTGTGGGTGATGGGAATCTGTTATCTTGGCTTTCCTTCCATCCCACAAAGTTTTATTCACAATTAGGTCAGACAATGTATGTCTGGGTCGTCTTTGACACTGACACAATTCTTCAAAAACGTAAGTTACTTCATGTTGTTTTTTTTTTTAAATTATATGTTATCTAGATCGTTACTTTAATCCCACGATATAAGAAAATGACGTTCGGGGTTTTTTTAAAGTAATTTTTCATCATCGAGCTTGGCAATGATCCATCACATCCGTTTGATAGAAATATTTTTATATCAAGATCGATACTAAATAACATCCGAAATGAAATAATAAATATTGCATTATTTTGGTACATTTGCGATTTGATTAACTTTATGTACTCGTGGTATGGTCTCTCTACAATTTAATCTAATAACAATGGTTATTTTTTTGTTTTCGGGTATTGGGCGTGGGCTGAGTAGACCCTTAACCATACTAAGTGGTTAACTGAGCGTGTTCTAGCCCCTTTCTTGTGGGCTCAGTTGACCACGAAGCGATTTTTAAATATTCCAGAACTTGATGGTAAGCTCGAATACGAATCAGAAATGAAGTGACGGGATTCTAGTTATCAAAAGACTTAATTCGTCTTCGTTCCTCGTCGTTTGCGCCAAATGCTAGAAGCATATTACTGTAATAAATTTAACATTTTCTCAACTAATGTTACAATAGGTAGCTAAATGTTGCACATATGTAAGTAATAGTATTTGGCATGGTGAAGTGAGTTTGTTTCCGTTAGCTAATTAGTATTTATGTACGTATGAATATCGCACCTGCTGCTGTATGCCACTAAATATACGAGCGTATCATTTACTACATTATATACGCGTTGCATAGAGACGGATTTAGATAATGGAAAAGTAAAACAATTTTATTGTGAAATTAAAAAATGTACAGCGATAAAGTTACACGGTTTGTACCATGGTTCCTACAACAAATCTTTTAAATACAACTTACATTAGTAATTATTGTATGAATTTTACACGGGCACATAAAGTCTCTGGATAATTGCAAACCTACCATCGAAAGCTGATTTCAAACCCATAAAGGGGCTGTCAGAGATATATGTTCCTTTTGAATAAATAGCTGATGTATCAAGCTTAATCCCAATGTTAAGCAGTTTTATGTTCCTTGCAATTTGTCGTTGTGCAGCTTGTGCGTGCAACCAACCTTCACTTTCTGATACCTACTGCTACAATACATCTATAGGAAGCTCATTTACCTTTAGTGCCTGGCACGTTAACTAAAAACACCAAACATACGTGACGTCATCCAAAGAAATTCGTAAGGCATCCGTACTAATCGAACTTTGACAGATAGTGGCTGTCGTTGTTCATTCTTATTTGAATAGTAATCATCTAAATGTGGTCCTGCACAACGACAGCCACTAATGAATATATGGCAAAGATTTACAACATATAAATAATAGTCTGGGAAGGACAATCAGCTATTTAGGGAATTGAGACGCAACTCTGTTCTGAGCCAAGCGTATAATAGATCTTTACATAATGCTATAGTTTACGTGTTTATACGGAGAATGATTTACGTAAAGTTTTCCCATATGTCATTTTACTTGTTTGCGTCATGTTTCTAGCTAGATTTGTAGTTTCTAGATAGTATTGTAATATTCTCTCTGTTGAGTTGTGAAAAAGCATGGTATACCCTGAATGGGTACACCATGTATCACAACATTCCCGGATTTTTTCGGTACGAAATCAAAATAACGAAAACTAGACACAAACCTCTAAAGAACAATGGGCAAAACGTCCCCACCCTTGTAACACTTTCAGCTATACATCAAAAGAAAGCCCTTGAAAAGTGAAGCATTTTATTGTATGACAGCAAATCTGTCAGTCATGGGAGAACAGAGTTATTGAGGAGAAGAAAATAAAAATAATGAACGATAATATTACATAATTTATGCTAATGTTTCCTATGTAAGCACGATAGAGTCAAAGGCTATCTTACTAGTAGAGGGACCATACATGTAGAACATCCTACATCATCCAGAAAACCATGAATTTCGCTTTTCAAATAAAAAACATACAGCTTTCATAAATATAGAAACTCGTATATCATATCAGCCAACTGATGTCCACTGCTGAACATAGGCCTCCTCCAAACATTGCCATCCTCTTCCATCGGTTTCCCGCCGTCCTAACTAGGTCGTGGGACCACCGTGTGAGGGGTCTCTCCACCCTGCGCTTTCTGATAGGCGGTCGCCTATGCGGTGGGCAGGGGACATAGCGCGGAGAACCCTCCGCGCTATGTCCCCTGCCCACCGCCACTTTAACCGGTCAATTCTGAGCGCTATGTTCATATGCACAGTTGGGTATATTAGAAAGATAACTGGACCTGACGCAGCTACTACTTCCAATGCAACAATAACGAGCTAATGCTAATCATTAATGAAAACCACGCACCTATTTATTATTTATTGCATGAAACTGATGCATTCATACTACCACTCCGACACCGACTCCGGTCATATCCCCACAAAGGTGATCACTGATTGGAAGAGGCTCGAGGAGAAACTCGCGTCTGTCGAATCCGCCCAACTAGATAGTAGTCCCTACAGTTCGGATACTGTAGTGGACACTGAGGCGGCGATCAGTGCCCTGACAGGTCGTGTCATTAATTAACAATTGCTCTTAGACAGTGGCTATGCTGGAAGACCTCCGCATGCAATTACCTGGAGAACTGCGTGACCTGTTGAGCCGCAAGATCCCTGCCACACGTGCCTACGACAGGGCCCTCAGCGAGTCCAATAGGGTTAGAATTAGACAGCTTCAATGGCCTGTTAAAGTACGCATAAATGAGTTTCGTCAGTCACGATGGTATGCGCAATTGAGTGAGATCGAACCTTTTTATCTCGCTTTCTAGCAGTTATCCCGTTCATTAAAGAAGGACGTATACTCTACTATGCCTCCTTTGGTAGGCCTGATAGGAGGCTAGCGTTCGAGTATGATGACAAGGCCGAATGCCTGGCCAAGAACCTCGAGGCCCAATACGCAGTTCTCCTCAGGGTAACAATCACGATATAATATCAATCACATACACCAATTTCAAATATTTGTCAACAGCGAAGTAAAACGGTGAACTTCTCTCCAGGAGTCACCGCTCAAGGCAGACAACGACGATATACAGTTAGTCACACCTACCGAGTGGAACCGTTAAATAAACTTCTCGCCCCTAAAAAGGCACCAGGCTCAGAAAGAATAACAAAAATAGTCATTAATTTATTCCCCGAACGTCTTTTGGTCCTTGACATGCATCTGCAATGTCGCAATATCAAATTGTGTCTTCCCACAACAGTGGAAAGACGCCGTGGTTATCGGAATACCGAAACCCGACAAAAAAATTCCGACCTGTTAGTCTGAGTTGAGCCGTTTCCGAGCCTGAGGAACATAAATTCTGTCGTTTACTATTTCTGCAATGGTTGCTGAATAAAGAACATGTCCTAATGGTTCTCTAAATGTTTATATTAGCAAAGCTAGCTATCCGAAAGTCAGGAAAATGCTGTAGATGATTTTCTGGATGATGTAGGATGAGCTAGATGTATAGTCCGTCTACTAGTAAGATAGCCTATGTTTAGTTTAGCAAAGCTAGCTATTCGAAAGTCAGGAAAATGCTGTGGATGTTTTTCTGGATGATGTAGGATGAGCTAGATGTATAGACCGTTTACTAGTAAGATAGCCTGTGACTTTATCGTGCTTATATAGTAAATATTAACATAAAGTATGAAATATTATCGTTTATTATTTTTATTCTCTTTTCCTCAATAACTCTGTTCTCCCATGACTGACAGATTAGTTTCATACAGTAAAATTCTTCACTTTTCAAGGGCTTTCATTTGATGTATAGGTGTAAGTGTTACAAGGGTGGGGACGGCTTCCATACAAAAATGCCCATTCTTCTTTAGTAACTTTTACGAAATTGTCTAAAACGTACCTCTATAAAAACTGTCGTCCATGAACGTCATCGTAGAAGAACAAACCATTGCGTACCTTAGACATAAGTTGCTAAGTCTCATCGTCCTGTCATCACTCTAGCTACGGTATCTTTCCACCTAAACACAATCGGCCTTATTACAAAATACGGTCTAACTATAAACCACGATTTATTACGTCACAAAACCACTGTTTTTGAAATTTGTTATTGCAAAATCAGTCTTAACGCTAAAGTGTTAAAACTGATTTTGGATTAACAAATTTATGATTTTGTATTTGTTAATACAAAATCAGTTTTAACACTTTAGCGTTAAGACTGATTTTGCAATAACAAATTTCAAAAACAGTGGTTTTGTGACGTAATAAATCGTGGTTTATAGTTAGACCGTATTCTGTAATAAGGCCGAATAGCATTTTCTCATGACTGTTTAGATGTTGACTAAGCGGGCACAGCGGCGGTCACTCGAGATTTGACCGATCCTTGCGAATTTAAATGATAAAATTACCGTTTCCACTTGATAATAATGCATACCATTGCATGGCTTATCAGTTTCCAGTGACTGATAATCGTACAGTGTCACAGCTTAGGTCTTACCGATGTTAATGTTTAGCAATATACAGATACCAATACAGACCTCCTTACTCGTCAACTTTTTCCCATTTCAAAAAGATATATATTTTTTTTTAAAGACAACTCCCGCACTAGGGAGCATGCCCTGTGTCGCGGGGACCTTTTACAAACATCAATTAACGGACAAAAATAACACCCAGACCAGGACAATAATTTGTGGATCTCACAAATTATTGTCCTGCGTGGGGATCGAACCCACAACCTCTTGCACGGCAGCCGCTTGCGCTACCGTCGCGTCGCGCCGCCGAGGTCGTCAATTGTCTAAAGTTAGTCGAATTTTAGAAGTGAAGTAATCCCGGAAGCATTTTTTAAGTTGTAATTAATATATGACTTTATATACTCCGTCACCTTAGTGCCAGGACAATGCCAGTATGTTTTGACATTAATTGTTAGTCTAAACAATAGAGTAGTTTGGCACATAGCTTGGTTAACTGGGACCTGGCATTCAACATCTAACCTATTAAGATACAGCCGGTATGACATAAATCATCTGTTAATATTGTAGTGTTTAACAGAACTTATAACCAATATGTCTTGTCTTATAAATAAAAATAAGTGAACTGTTAAGACTGTCTATAAATTATTTACGGGTTTCGTTCTAGAGCTTTCGAATTCTTCCATACTGCTTTTTAGTAAAAATTGTATTGAGTTTAATGTCTAACTATTTTATTGCCAATAGTACCTAAGTGCCATAAACGTTTAAAGATTCCAGTCCAATGGAAGTAGTTAGGCGTTAATAATCTGCTTTCCTTTAACCTTTATTAATAAGATTTTGTTAGGTTCACCATCGATTTTAGAAAACAAAGAAAATCATGGAGTAAAATTATGTTTACTACTTGTCTCTTACCCATAGTACAACCTCTATTTAGTTCTAACCTTTCCATTTTGTCAACAGCCGTGCTTCAACATCACCGGTCCCACCATCATCGACCGGGGGTACTCTACCTCGACCGGGAACCAAACACGTGACCGTCACGGTACAGGAAACCGTAGTCGAACCTGCACAGTCTCAGCAGCAGCCACCGCCGACCATTGCCACGAATATCGTGAGGCATCAACATCACGCTTCTAATGCTACCAAGGAGCTAGATGATCTGATGGCTTCGTTGTCTGATTTCAAAGTAAGTAACACTCTACTCTATTACATTATTATGAGCTTTTCAGTGTCCAATTGCAGGGACAGGCCTTCTGCTCTGATGGATGGAAATATTGAAATTATATAAAGCTTGATAATTCTTCTATCTGACATATTGTTTTCTTAGTTTGTCGCCGACCTGTAGGTCACTAGGTCTTTATCACCTCAGGAATTTTTATTAAGTTTACCAAGATAAAAAAGTTATATGAAAGCACACACAATTGCCTCTTGTTTTAAAGAAAATCTTTGGCATCAGTTTAACTTTGTTATATATCTTGTAAACAGTGACAGTAACAGATTTGTAGTAGGTAAAAGAACATATTCCTGATTTTTTATGTAGTGTGATGAATAACTAAAAAGCACCGAATCACCACTGTTAGGTATATTTACAACATTATTATTACAACATTATTATTATTATAGTATAGTTTAAAGTGCCTTAGTACGTAGGTATCCAGGCATTCGATGCGTAATATACCTATACCTTTCGATCATATTTGTGCCTCCAGGAAGATGTTATAAGTCTGGTCTAACAACACAAAAAGATTTTACACAATATGCTTTCAGAAATAATAGGTACTTAACAATAATTTTCTAGATTTACGACAGCATTTGTTTAGTACAAACGCAAACGTTATTCCGTTTTACATCCATTACATTGCACTAGTACAAGGTTACACGTAAAATATAATCAAAATTGTTGCCAAAACGTTACTCGAGCTGGTGGCGGCACTAACACAACCATTGTTTATTGTCCTAGTCTATTATCGCATTATTTTCATTCATTAATTCACAATTTGTGAATAAAGTAAGCTTTTATAACTGGTTCGTATATTTTACAATACTACAAGTATTAACATATAATGCGTCATCGCCCTAAGGTCCAATATTGGTCGGCAGCTGTCAGGGCCATCTCGGCACACTGCACTACAGCAGTCTCTTTTCCGTTTATTATAATATTTACAAGTCGCCTTTCTTGGTCCACGGCTATTTCCAGCCTCGCTGCCGACTCTCCAGCACTCGGCTCGTCTCGCTCGCTCGCGTACAAACCTCACGGCTAAAGATAGTCCCCGGCGTTACATCACTACGTGGTGGGGGCACGAGCTTATAATATTAGAGTACATAGACAAAAATTTCACTCGGACCGCATTCGCTCTAATCCACCTCGAACGAGCGGCCTGTTTTCTGTACGTTGGATTTTACAAACTTGCGATCTTAGACTTGGACTACTTCAGCCTTATAACTGCAATAGTAGTCCAAGTTGAAGATACAAGCTCCTGCAACAGCAATCAATTCACTTTCTGTACTGCCAATACATATAATCATTCGGCAGTACAAAAAGTGAATATTTTATCATTATAGTTCGTTTTTCCCCAGGTGAGCGGCACAGGAGGCGACAGCGGAACCCACGTCTATCGCGAGAAGCGTGCGTGGCAAGAACACTACCGCAGCAACCCTCGGCAGCCGGAGTCCGCCTCTTTAGAACATATGCTCGGATCTCTCCGGGCAGACATGAGCCGCCAAGGAGTACAGACTCCTCAGAAGGGATGTTGCAACGCCTGTGAAAAACCCATCGTTGGACAGGTGGATAATATACCCTCAACAGTGACTGAAATATTAAAGTGTAGTGATTATAAGTGATTGACGAGTTGTTTGTGATAATACAGGTCATCACAGCGCTGGGTCGCACATGGCACCCTGAGCACTTCACCTGCGCTCACTGCAACCAGGAGCTAGGCACAAGGAACTTCTTCGAACGTGACGGCAGGCCTTACTGCGAGCCTGACTACCACAATCTGTTCTCGCCAAGATGCGCATACTGCAATGGACCCATTCTTGATGTTAGTTTCTTTCGCCTTCGACACACAAATTTAAAACATAAACTCATGATGTTAAGGTGTATTTTCCGTTTCAGAAATGCGTGACAGCGTTGGAAAAGACTTGGCACACAGAGCACTTCTTCTGTGCTCAGTGTGGACAACAGTTTGGAGAAGATGGCTTCCATGAGAGAGATGGCAAGCCTTACTGTCGCGCTGATTACTTCGATATGTTTGCACCCAAATGTGGTGGTTGTAACAAACCTATCATGGAGAACTACATCTCAGCACTGAACACACAATGGCATCCAGATTGCTTCGTGTGCAAGGTCAGTATGGGTCTCTTAACAGGTCTCGTTTCGTAGGGTCGCTTACCCCCAACAATACACAAGGCTAAGTATAAAAGACACATCCTAAATATTCATAAATTAAATGGTCTTGAATAATCTGGATGATCTTAACTTTATCTATCTATGCAGGACTGTGAAAAACCCGTCAAAGGCAAATCTTTCTATGCCATGGAAGGAAAGCCGGTATGCCCAAAATGCGTTGGAGTCGATGAGGATGAATAAGGGATGAATTCATCAATTTCCCCCCTCTCAAACGTATGCCCCCCCTCCCAATTTCTTTTACAGCTATGATCGTCGTTGATGCCAAAGGGAATGAACCATAAACACAAACACACATGATATTTACATACATACATACACACACAAAGAAATATTTAATAACAATACTCTAGTCGATAGTACACGATAGGGAAATTAATTATTTATGTAATATATATTTTTGTAATGTTATTGTAATGCTAAGGTTTATAAATAAAGAGAACAAAAACAAAAAAAATTGGAAAAAAACCAACAAAAATTAAAAAAACAAATCTATAATGAAAGTGACGTGCCCTAGGCATCAAGGTCATGTGCGTACGCGCGACAATGACCTTTAATCGGACCTCATTATAGTTGCATTTACTATGAGGAGGAAAATGTAAAATGCATTAATATTGTGATAGGCAGTGTATAGAGTTTCCTTACTCCCATGTGACTATAATTAAACCTTATGACGTCACGGGGACGTCTGCAGTCGGTGTGGCTGCTTGTGATCAGACCGTTTTGTTTATGGGCCATTTGATTGACTATTTTTAAATTGAGAACATTCTATTTTTATAATAGTCGTTACGCGGGCAAACACGAAAAAGTTTGATATACACACACTCATAGAAAACAGATCCGTACACAAGAAAAGTACTATTGCGTAATGTTTTGATGAAATATTTTGACTTGTTTGTAAAAGTAGGAATAGGTAGGACATAAAGCTCCTTGTCTTGTCAGCGTAGCTAGTAATGGTGGCAGCACTCGTAACTTTGACTTGAAGGTCAATAGAACCTGAAGTCAAAGTTACGAGTGAGTTTCAGTTGGTAGAACAATTCATAGGCACTCCAGTACAGCGGAATAAACTGCATTTAAAGGGCTCAAAACTCGCGAACGAATAGCCAATTGATATATAGGTACTGGGTCAGCGATAGCATTCTGTATGACTCAGGGATATATACAAACTATTTTCACCAAGAAAAATATAGGGAATACAGTTTATATACTACTTAACATTATGACATATTTATGGAGTCACGCCAATGTATAATTGTTTAGTTTATGTAAATAACTCTACTCTCTAACTCTATGACGTTATGCAATTCCCGGTAAAATGTAATCTATGCCCAACGTGATTTAGTTTGATAATTATTATAAGCAATAATTCTGTAAATTTTATTTTAATTAATAATCATTTTCATGCTCACAAATTCACACAACGCCATCTAGTAAACTAAACAAAGCTTGTAATATGGGTACCTATGTACTAGAAAACGAATAAACATATCGCTTTATTTTGTAAAATAAACTGTATGTAAATAAGATACAGAAAATTGATTATAACAGTATTATAGTTAGTCTCTATACCGTATGATGGCATAACTGTTTGATTTGGTCTAAAAAGTAAAAGCATACGTACAGTATGGGGACATTGATAATGTGATTGGCTTTTAAAGAAAGACAGCAAATCAATGAGTAAGAAAAGTACATCCGATTACCAAAAATAGCTGAATAATTTTAGCATAAGTTTTGAAAATAATCACATTAAAATGTATCTTATGGCGTTTGGCATAAGGTTGAAATTATAAAAGGTTGAATCCCTACTTACTTCTATTTGACATTGTATGTTTCATCATGTCTTACTAAGTGACACTGGTGACGGAAACATTGCACTTTGATAAAAAGTCATTGCAGTGCAACAAAATATAGCACTTATTGTTAACGTCATAATATACAATTTCAAAATCATCAATAAATTATAATCTCACTTTCTCGCTTCCTCATTGTTGTCTGTCTTTCTTTAAAAGCCAATCATATTATCAATGTCCTCATACTGTAATTATATTATATTTGTTCTTTAATCGCATCAAAATCTCGTGTCATTAATTTCCAAACGTCATTAATGTCAAATCTGACACTTTAGTAACCAATCAGACAACGACAATAGCTAATCAAAGACTATAGTTATCATTGGGAACAATCCATTTACAAATTTATATGCGCGTTTTCCATTAGGTCCAATACAGCCATACTGTCATTACAAACAAAACACTTAAGTACGAACTTCCACCATTTCCATAACTATTTGTATAGTATGTTATTACGCCTAGTAGGAAATAAATAGATAATAATGGGGTTAAAATAATAACTATGTACCACCCCATCAATATGGCGGTGTATTAATAAATCGATATCTAACGTGACCTAGTTTTAAACAAGCTTTAAACATGTCGGTACGATATATTGACAAATAGATTGAAAAGCACTGAGTTAAATCGTAGTACATGAGTAATAATATAATATCCTTACACTCACGCAAGTCCATTTAGTTAGTCGTAAATTAAGCAGAATAGGTACTACTTGTACTATGCATACTAGACAACGGACAAACGAACTTATATACTTTTTAATAAATACATACATGTTATACATAGAAAATGCCCACACCAATCCACAACATCATCATAATTCATGCACACAAAGATTTACATTGACCAACTTTGAGCCCTCGACCTTTTTGTTAGCAGCCATGGACCACTACTTACTACGCCAGACAGCAAGACATCGGCCATTGATGATTACCTTAGTCTTCATACATATCTTTCATTCCGTTTGTTCCCGCGACACGCCCGTGATAGCAGAGACTAGTGCAAGAATTTTTCTTTAGTCACTTATTTTTCTTTAGTCGGTTACATACACTAAAACGTTATTTTTTTTTTTTTCTTTTTTTTAATAAGACAACTCCCGCACTAGGGATCATGCCCTGTGTCGCGGGGACTTTTACAAACATCAATTAACGGACACATAGAACACCCAGACTCAGGACAATAATTTGTGAGATCCACAAATTATTGTCCTGCGTGGGGATCGAACCCACAACCTCATGCGCGGCAGCCGCTGGCTCTACCGGCGCGCCACCGAGGTCGTCATGGTCGTATTATATTGTTTATGAAGCGGTGACTCATTATCATTCAAATAAGTACCTACAAAGTTTTCAAGCTAACTATCTTTTTTTACAGGAATGCCGCGAGCCTTTCCACGGCGGCTCATTCTTCGAGCACGAAGGTCAGCCATACTGCGAGACTCATTATCACGGCAAGCGAGGTTCCCTGTGCGCAGGTTGTCATAAGCCTATAGCCGGGCGATGTATCACAGCCATGTTCAGGAAATTCCACCCTGAACACTTTGTATGCGCCTTCTGTCTTAGACAACTGAATAAAGGAACGTTTAAGGAACAAAATGATAAACCATACTGTCACGGCTGTTTTGATAAGCTTTTTGGATAAATACTTTTATTTAAAGAACTCTTTTTAGAGAAATCTTGTAACAAACTCTGTACTAAAACGATTGTCTAGCGTGGTTTCTTTTGAAATATACATGTAATATGTATGTTACGGCCTCGGATTTGAGCCTACATTGAAGCCGACTTTAGAAAAAATAAAATCGAATTAGTATTCTGTTTGTTATAAACAAATCGACTAAATTCAAATACATATTGATATGTCGGGTGTAATTCGGTGCTACGATTGTATATCAAATGTTTTGTATACCCAATTGAATGGCGTATTGGCGACACCCTGCTAAAGAAAAGGGTTGATAAATATAACGTATATAGCTAACAGACTTTGCAAGAAATGTAGCTTTTTATTAGTTTGATTCTTCTTTGTGAGCTCAAGTGACTAGGCGTAACATGTATATTATTCGCAATTTTTATCCTGCTAATAATATTGATTATTTCGGGTCGGAATCATTTATTTATTTAACAATCATGAATTCAAAACGAACTTAATACTGAAGTAATAAATCATGATAATTTCCCTTTTATAGATTTTTGACAAACAATAAATTTAATCATCGAAACATACTTTAATTCAAATATCTGTCAATGTTAAGCTAGGGTAAGTAATCTATTATGGAAATGAGTACTATTGTTTAAAAAGCTGTGACATTATCTTGTTGAAATATTTTCATTATTTGTTAATTCTGTCAAAATTCTTATTGTATAGATCTATACTAAATTAGAATTATGTATATTGACTTTAAGTCATAAAACAGTGCCATACTGCCTGTTATAAAATAAATGTGAAATAACATAGGATATGTACAAAATAAAGTTCATAATTTTACTTACAAAATATCAACTTCTGCACTTTTGCTTCCACTGCAGGGACTGTGTGTCTTTTACAATGATGGAGACCAACTTTACCTATTACCAAGCTGCCCATCTGGCAAAAAGAGGTTTGTATTTCTGTCAATAATAGAGTTATTTATTTGTCAATTCCCTTTTAGTCATATTTAATGGGTTGCAATAAGACACAATTTCGAATGATTTAACTTGATGTGTTGTTACACGTAAATAAAATTTAATTAATACAATACCTCGAGATATAATTTGTACGTTACAAGTACAAATTTATCGTAAAATAACAATTTCAAGTGTAGCAGTTGAACAAATATGTGTTTTATCAAATATAAATATTATAATTCTACATTTTGTTTTCAAGATCCATTTTTGTTTCGATAACCAAGCACTTGAAAAATTTATTATTTGATGCAACCATTTCTGATAACTATTTTACATCTATATGTAAGAAACTTACTTTATTGTATTATTTTTATAAATATATTTTGTATATATTAATCTATTTGTATAATGTTTTATGTGTAAAATAATTAACATTTCGTCAAAATTTAACCAATTAAATTAACAGCGAAACCAAAATTATATTGTATTGAATCATATTCAATGAAAACAAAACTTTAGGCCTTTATTAAATACGTCTCCGTACAAATTTTATGTAAACATACACCGCCATAACGTATATAAGTAAATAAAATAAATATATTATAAATAACTTAGATGGAAAAGTGAGGAAACGAAATATAAAATTATTAAATACAAAAGAATAACCCCCTTACTTATAAACGCCTCTTAAATTTTAGTCAATTGATTAGCTTAAATCCTTACGGTTTTGTTTGGCATAAGGTTGGTTTTGCTAATTAAAATCTCGCTAAACAGAGACTAAATTTAAGGCGCATTTTTGAGTAAGGGGGTAAATGTTGTCAAATAAGCTCAGATTAGGTAACATTCTAGTAATGTCGTGTAGTAAAACTAGTGCATGTGATTTTAACTAATTAAGTAATAGTGTTTATACTAAAATTATTATAATTAGTTAGGTTGTAAAGTTAAATGCCGCTAGCCGTTACGGTCTATGTCACACACATTCGTAACACTAAACAGATATGTGCAGAATTCAAAGTTATGGATAAATAAATAATCCTCACACATTTACACAACGCCATCTAGTCCCAAACTAAGCAGAGCTTGTACTATGGGTACTAGACAATGGATGTTATTCATTTTTTATCTGTGCATTCGACAGTCGCGCTATCGTTAGCTTTGGTACATGCATAAAAAAATATCATTGCAGAGTAGTATGTATACTATACCCCTTCCAGCGTAAGTTTAGCTTTTTGACAGTTCACGTCCATGAAGTTTCGTAATACTTCCGCTTATTTTTCGAACAAATTATATTGTATTTCATGGACGTACCCATGTTTTTTTCAGTTACCATGGTTACTTAGTGATGGACACTCATAACGAATACCACCATTATGAAAAAAATTACAAATAATCGGTAAAAATAAATGCTATGAATAAACCTGAACTCTTTATAATACGTTTCTAAAATGTAATATGATATTTTAGATTAGCTATAACCCGCGAATGTGTCACGATAAATTATGTATTTTAAATAATACCTAAGTTAACTATAATTTTATCATTTAAAGCTATAGGCTAATTCTCTTAACATAGAAGAAAGAAACAATAATAAAATGATAATGTAAATTGATGTAAGGATCCAAATGTGTAAAATAAAGTAATTTCAAAAATCGCGAAATTGCTTACAATCGAATGGCATTACATTCGAGATAAAGCTAAACGTCACTAACGTCAATCTGTCAAATGTTGTTAAATATAGTGGAAAGGGTATAGCATAATTCCTTCAAAAAATATGTGTAACTAATCGGCGAAACAAATAATGTTTTTGATGAACAAACAACCGATAACCTAGTTAGCTGATATTAATGATCTACCTACACAAAGGAAAAAAAATGTAATGGTTAAATATTAATTCAAAATTAAAAGATTTCTCAAATATTTTAAATACGCTAATTGCAGAACACTGTTGGCACTTTGATATAAACATAAGTTATTTAGCTTCTTTAAAGTATTAATATTATCCAAAAAAAAAATAGGTATTTTAATTTATTATGCAGTCCAGCCGTTTCGAGGTATGAAGTACACACAGCAACACATCAAGTTAAACATTTTCATTTGAAATTGTGTCTTATTTCAAGGTATTAAGGTACAGGAGTGTCTAGGTTGATTAGTTGCTGTGTACATAAGTGATGTCAATGTATGCATTGTTTGTAAATTGACTTCTGTATATATCTCTTTAGTATTCCTTCCATCGCAATACCTACGCCAGTCTCACAGACTTCATTTAGTATTCACCGATATCGTTTACTGTTACTTAACTATACGACAAAATTAGTAGATTATTATTCTTGTAGGTGTAACGACCTCTACAATGTGAAGTAAACGTGTTCGCACATTAAATGTGTCAAACAGAATAATTATGAACTATTGTGGGAATTCTTGTTAGTCATAGGCGCGGTTTGTGAATGTCATCGTAGCCTGAAGACACTGTACTATGCACTATGGGTTTACATGGTCCATATAAAAGGGAAAAATGCTATTTAGCTCTTGTAGTAGGTGCTTAAAGATAGTACTACGCTGGAGTTTCGGAGTTTCTTTCTCTAGCTCATTATGAAAATTGAAATATCTGAGTTTATTCTAGAGACACTAGAGTTAGATCTTGAACGGAAATACCTAAACTACTACAATGATTTTCTAAAATTTCGTCGTATATTTAATTGTTAAAAATATTGTTTTGCATTTTCATTTAAGTTATGTATACGCTTTCATTTATTGTAATATAACGACTCAAATTGTAATATTAAGTTTATATATATATATCTTCCATTAGTATAACTGTACAGATCTATTAATTACATGTTGTTATTATATTTTTATTACACCATTTTATATTTTTCTTTGCTTTATTGTTAGTTCGTTAGGTGCTAAGTGCCAAACGTTTTGATGCTTAAAGTCCGACGCACACGGGCTATACCTACAATTAGTTTAATATTGTAATATATTTTCTAATAAACTATATTGTTTTTTTATTACATGCTTCATTATTAATAAACACACAGTCCTTTTTTTAATTATTATGGAGTCGTGTCGCAAGACTCTTGGGTTATCCTAATACCAGCTTGGAAAAACTCCGTGAGGTTTTATTGTGTCCGTGACGGTAGCGTACACAAGAGCTGTATCGAGTTGGTTACTATGCCAAAAAACTCGGTGTAAATACTGCCTAATTAGTGTAAAAATAAAAAAAACTCTTCCTCTTTAGTTTAGGAAATAAACACCATTTTCAATGGGTACGCCAGCGTCACGATCAAGCTAGCGTACCCATGGCCGTACTCGAAAACGGCTAATTGTAAAGCAACAGAAGTTACACACAAAAACTCGGTACTAACTCTGCCCCCGCTATGCAAAATTTCATAACAATTGCTCTTGTAGAAACAGAGATATTGAACAAGACTTTTAAATGACAGCGTTATGGTAGCGTACACATAATAGTTCTGATTACTTCTGATAGATAGGGAACTTTTCTTTTGATAAATGCTATATGAAAAAATTCGGCGTGAAATTCTGACTCTATTAGTGTAAATACTTTATGCGAATTCGCAGTGGAATATGTCAAAAAATCTATGTAAAGTTCTAGGAACAAATGTATTGACGTACAGTAGCGAACAAAATGTATTCGTGAAATTATAAACAGAGATATAGCGTTATTTGCTAATATAAGCTAGCTTGATTTGTTCTGACATAAATATTAAAATGATTAACTACCTATTTATGTACTTGACTGTAAAAAGTTGGTTTGTCTGGAATGGAACATTTTCAAATGCTAATGTGAAATTCATAATTCATAATTTCTTTATTTGCAAAAACATGGTATTACAAGGTGTAGTACAAAAGTGGTTGATCTACATGTTTCGTCCAACTTGGGCATGCAAATACTTAAGATCTAGCTAATACATAATATCAATTAACTATAATTTTTTACATCTACACACATACATTACATATTATTATTTATTTATAAAATAGAATTGTGTGTCAGAATTAAAAATAATTTAAAGTGATGGCAGATTACAAAGGTAAGTCAATGTCAATAATAATTACTAATTGTTATACAAAAAAGGAAGAAATGTCAAGTTTTTTTAAAATTTAAAAATTCTGTTACGGAGTAAAATGTCTTCTCGAAATTCTTTTAACGATTTAACAAATTTAGAAATAGACTATACTTAATACTTTCTCCTTCGCGCTTGCACGTCTTATGGCAGCTAACATGATCGGGGGGTGAGGATAAGGGGTGAGCGGGGTAAGGATGCGCAAAAAAACCCGCTCACATAATTTCCGTTGTGATGTGATTAGTCGGACCCTGTTGTGATGTGTTGTTGTTTTTTTTTGTGGCAGTGAATTTATTAGGTAAGTTAAAAATTTATATTATGTTATAAATTTTAAAAATAAAAATTGTTATTATTTGTAAATATTTTCTAAGACTGATTCTTACAAATAAATATGTTTAAATCATAACCTATTTTATGGTAAATTGTAATTATTATAACAAAACATAAATAAATCATAACCTGTATTACATTTTATACATTTTATATTGTAACAATACCAAATGTGATTATACTGTGATTTTTAATATATAATTAATAAATGTACAATTGTTATTATTTGTAAATATTTTCTAAGACTGATTCTTACTAATAAATATGTTTAAATCATAACCTGTTTTAATGTAAATTGTCATTAATATAACAAAACAGAACCTAATATAATTATACTGTGACAAAAATTGTTGTTTTTGGCAAAACAAACGTTATTTTTATGATAAAGCTACTTATTTGAAATTTTCCAATTATTTCATTTTCTATCAGGGCTATATCTAGATATTAATAAAGTGAATATACTCCTAGTTCAGTATTTCATCAGTTTTAATTCTGTATTTTAAAAAAACTTGTCAAATCACTTGTGAGCATATCTGTACCAGTACTATGAACATAAAATAACATGGATTTTTGACATATTCCACTGCGAATTCGCATAAAGTATTTACAATAATAGAGTCAGAATTTCACGCCGAATTTTTTCATATAGCATTTATCAAAAGAAAAGTTCCCTATCTATCAGAAGTAATCAGAACTATTATGTGTACGCTACCATAACGCTGTCATTTAAAAGTCTTGTTTAATATCTCTGTTTCTACAAGAGCAATTGTTGTGAAATTTTGCATAGCGGGGGCAGAGTTAGTACCGAGTTTTTGTGTGTAACTTCTGTTGCTTTACAATTAGCCGTTTTCGAGTACGGCCATGGGTACGCTAGCTTGATCGTGACGCTGGCGTACCCATTGAAAATGGTGTTTATTTCCTAAACTAAAGAGGAAGAGTTTTTTTTATTTTTACACTAATTAGGCAGTATTTACACCGAGTTTTTTGGCATAGTAACCAACTCGATACAGCTCTTGTGTACGCTACCGTCACGGACACGTTTTATTCCGTTTGAATCAGACATGCCAATAATACTGACATTTGTAAAGGAGGGGGGAGGCCTATTTGGAATTTCCGTACGGATTGAGGTTGAGTCATAATCAAGTCACTTTGTATTTCACAATATCGTAGACGAACTTTTCCCTTGTTATAACCATTTACATCAGTCGTCGTCAATGTTTACAAAAAGGTTAGTTAAAAAAATTGCTCTATTTTTAAAACTAGAGCCATTTTTTTTTTTAAACAACTTTTTTTTTCATTTTGTACTTGTTTTACTTCGAAGGAGTATTTATTGATAACTTTTGTTACCTACTCCACCAGTCTAGTTGATTAGCATTTTGCATAAGCAATTTGCATATATGCAAATGTTGTCTAGAACTCACTGACAATATCCATAATCAAGTAGACAATTCTAAATAAAGTGCTGTGAATATGTAATAGTTTTTTCCAAATTTAGTTAAATTGTAAACGAATTCTAATGGATAAAGCAAGCGCTTTTCATTTTGAAACACCTATAAAAAATTTGGTAATTTATACGTCTACTTATTACCAACCTTATTCTATTCTTATTTACAATTTAACTGAATAGCTATTTTGCCAGTAAATTCCTCAAGTATAAAATGAACCGACCAGTTGCTATGTGCTTATCGTATAGTAACACAACATAATTTATGCAACTCTTATATACCGGTATATAGCTAACAGTTGTATTTTTATGAGAACATAAAAATACAACTGTAAATCGCCCGTAATATGTAGGTAACTATTTTGTAATATTATTTATGTTTTTAAAGTCATGTGTTTGCTATATACCGGTCAGTTCGCACGAAGTAAAACTAATTCTTTTGCTATGCCTTGAACAAAAGTATTTAATAAATCTTGGAAAAATTACCTTGATAAACATGCTTTTTCGTTGGCCTGAAAGATTACAAGGTTTGAAACAGACTCATCTGTATCCTAATTTCTCAATCCCTCACACCTCATGACCGTAAAGTACTGGTAAATTTTCCTTTTTTTTTGGAGCTAGGCGTATAAATCACAACTGTTCCTTTTCAAACATGAATTACTACCCGGTCACATTATCTCGAAACCTGGCGTCGATGACGTCACGTATCGTCGGACGAATTACTGATGCGCCCGTGGCGAGCGCGGGGGTTGAAAGGAGAACGGGACGCGAGGTTCGCATTCCAGCGAGGTCTAGATAAAGTGACTGTGTTGTACTTATGAGTCTTCCCCACAGACTACATTATACTTATATACTGGTAGTCTTCCCTAATAGCGGCATGAGTCTACGTTTTGAAATCAAAAATAATGATAGTCAAGTCAAGTCAAAAACGTTTTATTCAAAATAAATACAATTTTCATTAAGATAACTTACATAATATATAACCATAATTATTGTTCAGCTACTTTCCATTTAAAAAATAATGTTTTCAGTGTGCGATGTTTATTATTTTATCGTCGTATTCGCTTGATAATAGTTAACGAGTGTTGGTTACATTAACCGCGAGTTAAATGTGCGTAGTTAGTACTGTATGTAATCTATGATGATACGATTTTATTGAATCTGTAATATTTTAACAAATATATTTAATGTTTTTTATTTTGTTGTTTTATTGAATAACTTCTTTGTGTACCTATCTGAATAAATAAGTTATTACCTGTGGCCCCGGTGGGTTGACTCATTACCAAGTCTATCTCCATGGCTAACTTTAATTACCAGCGGTTCCATGGTATCAGGGATTGTTTTCGGATATCGGCTAGGTACCTACTTATATCGATGGAAAATGTAAACCATCACAAATACATACAATATACCCGCACAATATAGTCATTTGTCTTCAAAATTAAAAAGTTGGAGCGGAACGGATCGCCCGGGAAGGAGGAAATCGATAGTCGGCTCTTTCTAACCAGGCCACTATCTTTGTAAGAGTATTTAAACTATTTAACAGAATATAGGTACAATCACATGGGCAGTATCAGCAGACAAGTGTCTCTCTATCACTGGAGAGCACACAGACTCTATAGTGAGAAGTAACTTATTAAGTAAACAATAGGTTTTAGGGAAAATAAAGTTCTACTACGGGAAGACCGAATTTTTTGGAACTAACTATACCAACAGGCTTTCACGAAACATATCGAAAGCTTTGTAAAGAGTAGGTACCTACGGTGTTTTATTTTATTTTATTTTTAAAAAAGACAACTCCCGCACTAGGGATCATGCCCTGTGTCGCGAAGACCTTTTACAAACATCAATTAACGGACACAAAGAACACCCAGACCAGGACAATAATTTGTGGATCTCACAAATTATTGTCCTGCGTGGGGATCGAACCCACAACCTCTTGCACGGCAGCCGCTTGCGCTACCGTCGCGCTACCGAGGTCGTCGTTTGCATGAGTATACTTAGTGCTTTGGACATTGGTGTAGAACTTTTTCTTTGGGGTAACATTTGGAGGAAGTAGTCGCAATGCTTAGCTGTACCTACAGTTTATCATGCAGCATTATACCATTAGTTTGTGGCAAAACCCTACAATCGCTAGTATTAAATAGATAACTATGGAAATAAGTAGATACATGCATTATTAATATTTTATTGATTTAACCATCGGACGTAGTATGTAAGTACATATTAATTAGACCACACTTCGTTTCGGTTAATAAAACTAAATCATAATTAACTAGGTACCTACCAACTTATTAAAATTGTCGTTACATAAACAAATTAAAGTTATGTACGAAAGTAGGTAGGTATGTTATTTGTACAGCAGGTGTTATTATAGAATTTTTCTTATCAACCTTTTACTTACCTATTTACACGACATGGTTACTACATAACTAAGCAAATATATTATGGCATTGTTTTTAAATTTAGTAATGTGATATAATACTTATAAGTAGGTAGGTAATGAACCAGTTTTTTCCATAATACTAAGTAAGTTTCACCTGAAGAACTTTTTAATGGTTTTCTGTATCTAAATTTAGTTAATACCCTATTTCAAACATTTTCTATGTCACAAAAAGAAGGCCATATCCTTTCCCCAGCTGCAGAGGTCCAGACTTTATCTACAATAGAGAAAATAGATTTTTATTTGTAACCAAAAACGTACCTAGGAAGTAGATTATTGCAGCAATCTTGGGGTTTGCAGGTTTTGGTTTGGTCGTAATCTTCGAATGCAAAAACCCTTCTTGCTAATTTTCATGGATGTCATTATACTTAACTGCAATTAACTCGTAGTTATCTAGCAATGTCGGGTTTCCTTTAGTGTTAGGAGACTTGGTCTTCCATTATTATTATATTATTCACTACTATGGGGTAGGTACTAACGCGAACATGTTTTGGTAAACACTATTAATTATTTATCTGAAACCGCTCAACGTTTCGGCCAGGTTACACCAACCATGGTCAGCCAGAGCCAGAGCCAGCCCCTATGTCCACTAAAATCCATTAAAAAGATCCATGGATCTTTTTACACTCAAATCGCACACTTATGTCCACTTTAATCCATGATCCGAAAATATTTTAAAAATGGATCTTTTTAAAATCCGTTATAAAGCTGCATCTACAGTTGCCATTTTTAATAAGTAAATAAAAGTCTACAGACTAGCTAGTCTAGTCGATTGTATTAGGCTTGAAAGGAAAAAAAATCCAAGTAGATAGCTGCCGAATGAACAAGCCGTTTTAAGAAATTATTGTAGCCAGCTTACTTTTCTGCGCTTTGAAGTGCCTAGGGAAATCTGAGACTTTCCCGGTTCCCCACGTATTTTCTTACAACGGTGTTTGGTATTTTTTTTAGGGTAAGAATAGGAGTATAGGTAAATCCACTGGAGACCTAGTTTTTGAGTTAATCTAGGGTGTGATTTTATCATTGTTAGCGACAGCTCCGCCCTATTGCGACGGACGGACGGACACCAGAGTGTGTCTATTCAGTACCTCCCTGCCTTAGGGCGATAAAAGGCGATTGGTCCTCGACCTTTTATAAACTCAATAGGAATGTACGTAAATATTAAGCTTGCCAGGCCGGTACTTTAAATAAATAAAATATACAAATTAACAGGACATGTGTTTATTTACAATCCCTGTGCATCCTATAACTTATAATAATTTATATATTAAAACATTTGCTTAATAAACCTATAAATAATAATTAATCTTAGATTGTCATTTCATAACTTAAAGTACAGATTCAATAACTTAACAAACTTAACTAGTCAGTCTTTGGTGGGGATCAAAATGCAGAAGCATTCTACGCTAACCCGGGGAATAATTCTGAATATGATTCACACCAAAAATCGCAGTAGAAGTCTGAGAGAGCCATAGGATCAGGTTCACTTAGTGGTGAGGCCAATGATTCATATCCAAGGTCCGAACTTAGGTTTGTATGTGAAGGAGACAAGCCGAGATTCTCATCTCCAGACTCGGGTGACATAGTCATTGGAGAAAGCATTTTCATATCGCACTCCAAAGTGACACCTATGTTTTCTATGATGGGTTTAATGTCTGTCTCAACTGGTGTCTCCTCCACTACATGTTCTTCACACGGCACTTCAATAGTGATGCAATCATTGGCTTCATCACAACTGGCGTAGAACATATCTCCTTTGTCATTGTCATTATTATCTTCTTTAGTTTGTACTTCAGTTGTGTCAGTAATGACAATCTCAGGTTTGTAAGGATGCGCATAGGAGTGTTGTGACAGTATCCTGTTGACGTCGTGTTTGATGTCTATGACTGCACTTTCACTGGATTCCAGGTGCTTTGTTGTGGACCCCACCACTTCAACTCCTTCAGCGCATTCTCTAACGCCCCGGACTGGCTCCTATAACAAAATGAGACAATTTGTTAATGCAATTTAATAAATGTTATCAGTTGCAGAGATTTCTGAGGCTAGTGAAATATTTATATAACATTGCATCATATTTCCATGACATGATGACAGATATAAAGTAGGTTAATTTTCAATTTTTCAACTTTGTTACCAGTTGATAACATAACTAATATCTTATCTAAGATAAAATATGGCACTTTAGTCATTATCACTAATTTTATGTTTTTTACAATTAAATTATGATTTGTTGAATGTAGTTCATGTTTATGTACTTATAATAAAAGCTTAGAAAAAAACAACTGTTATATAAACTTACATTTTGAGTCGCTCCTGCAGCACTTGCATCAATTTCTTTGAGGAGGGAGTCTGCAAGTTGATGGAGGGTGTCGAGATATTCTTCTGAGTCGAAGTGAGCGAGGAGGTCTGTGAGATGAGACACATCGTCAGCAGCAGGCGCGCCGCGCGGATCGCCTGCGGGGGCCCTTCCTTCTGCTGAGGATCAGACTCCGCTGGTCTGGGGGCTCCCGCGACGGTCCGCGCCGCGGCCTCGCTGCGTAGCGATGCATTCTCACTTAACAGACGCTCATTCATTGCTTTTAAATTCTCTACTTCGCCAGTTAAACGCTCGTTCATATTCATAAAATACTTGATTCTTGACTCCATCTCGTCCATTTTTGCCTTTTTCCTATCTCGTGAAGTTTGAGCTGCCACTCGGTTCTTCAACTTCCTTCAAAAGAAAACATAATTGGTTTACAAAAGAAAATGTAAACATCGTAGGTGCTAATTCTGACAACTCGTTGTACGTAAGCGTAACTGTACATAACAAGTACAGAGGTCAAAGTAAACACGAAATCAAGTTGAATTGTCTTCCAAAAGCATTTTGTGCATTAATTTAATATTAAATATTAATGTATCTAAGCCGCTTTATAAATAAGTATTTTAAAGACTCAATATTTTACAATAATAAAGCATAAGTATGATGAAACTTTGGTAACTTCGAGAACGTCATTGACCGATGACCAAGATAACAAGAGCTCCCGGAAAATACGTGACACGCAAGCAAAGTATTTACTTACTTCCTCTGCATTTTCTCCTCCCATGATAAATGATCCAGGCGACGCTTTCTAGATGGAGCTGGAGATGAGGCGTCGATCAACACCTTCGAATCCATCTCCATCTCGTCCATCGCCAGGTAGTTGTTCGGCACAGTGATGATGATAGGAGCGCTCATCATTGATTATTATAAAACACAACTTTTAAAAAACCACTCCACAACACCACTTGCTTCACTTCTTTTATCAGTGTTTAGACAACAACATACTATTTTTGAATTTGGTGTTAACCATTTGTTAGAGCACTTTTATTTGATATTTACTCGCGTACAAGCTAGAAACGATTGCGTCGTACATGCTTGGGTCCTCAATGAGTAATAATTTATTTTCTAGATTGTTGAAAATGAATATGTGTTCATTTCTGATTGGCGGATAAGATCAGGGGGCGGTACTATAATGGCGAACATTAAGACAAGGACAGGTATATTTAGTCAACACGTGAACGACGAAGACAGAACATCATCTTATCACAAAACAACAGGCTAGAGATTGGAGTGAGTGTATTGAACAGAGCAGGACAAAACATTATGCTACTCAAGTTCGTCCCCCGCTTCAAAGTAAAAATAATAATAATTATCGTATTTTTTTACTATGAATAGGAACTTACTCTACAAAGTTTTCGTAGACCTACGAATACCTGTACCTTATTAATTTTCCTACTAAAGAAACTGGATTTCTGAATGAGTCAATACTGACTATACTGAGCCAACAGAGATGACGAAATTGCATCATTTTACCGGTAAACAGTTTACGTAAAACCTTCGGCGTATGTGTAAATCTATGATGTAATAGTTACAACTTACAATAAATTACAACCATTCTTGAAGTAATTAACAACATTGTATGTTAATAAATATGACAATGTAGAATGTAATTCTTGTTAAAAAAGGGTAATAATTAAGCTTTTAAAGGTGTAAAATGTTGCAACCATTGGGTATGCAGTGTTTGGTGTTGGAGAATGTTCTAGAGTAAGTAACTGCGGAAACATACACACAGAGAAACGGAGAGGTCACAAATCACAATCACAACTGAATCGAGCCTCCGCGGTACCGAATCTGCACCAGCACCTATTATGGGTTATTTTTAGAAAATATGACCCTTATTTTCAAGTCAGGAAAGATATGTGCTCACTACATCTATTCTGTAAAGCTGTCTTGTCAGTCGTCCACAGGCCGACTATGAGATACTTTCTTGTATTGCCTTGCTTTTCTGCAAACTACCAACTCCCAAGCACTAATAGAAAGAGTATTCTGCATGAGTGATGCTTTCCTTGCTCACCCATAATTACTCACTTGCCCAGCCATATTAAACAAGGTAATTATATTGTTTTTATGAGGGCGGAAGTCCAGCGGGCTGCGGGACCCACAATGTGTACCCACACGCTGTAGCTGTACGAAAGTGTTTGCGTGTGTTCCTATTTCAAAGAGATATGTGTATATGTTTTTTATTATCCGTCTACTTTACATATTGTTCAACATTTTTTTTATTAGACGTGCAATAGCATCAGCCTATAATTCATCTCTAATGCTGAAATGGTCAGGAAAACCTCTCGACGTTAATATATAGGTCTGTGTTAAATCTTAAGCATAGATTATACACTAATACTAACAATCTTAAGCATGACCAAAAACTGAAATAAAAATGTATACTATCAAGACTGTCAAAGTCACTCACTCCATTGTCATTTGTCATTGCCAAATGACATGTCAAAATAGCGAAAATAAAAATCCAGCGTTTGTATAAATTGTTTGGGTTATTTATTGATGTTCATTGGGTGAATTTCAGCTTAATATTTGCGAATTCATTTTATAGATTATATCTTATCAAAATGGCTTCAACTAGTGCGGATTCACAATCATCTATAGCTCAGAAAACATGGGTTATGGCGAATAATATTGAAGCTGTTTCAAGTGTCGATGAAATTTATAGATATGACAAAAAGCAACAGCAAGATATACTTGCTGCTAAACCATGGGAAAAAGAGTGAGTTCTATTTGCAGAGTATTAACAATAAAGCCAACTTACTTAGCAATATTTTTATGAGTACAACTTTCATTGTTTCAGCCCACATTTCTTCAAAGATATCAAAATATCTGCCTTGGCTTTATTAAAAATGGTAATGCATGCGCGCTCTGGGGGTACACTCGAAGTTATGGGACTTCTTTTAGGTAATGTTTAAAATTATTTACTATTTGAGACCTACATGAGCATACTTTGCAACATAAATAAAACTTTGGTTAAATTTGCAGGTAAAGTCGATGCAAATACTATGTTAGTTATGGATTCCTTTGCTTTGCCTGTTGAGGGAACTGAGACTAGAGTAAACGCTCAAGCACAAGCCTATGAGTACATGACAGCTTACATAGAAGCAGCAAAACAGGTGACTAAAGCGCCGATTACACTACCCTACATGTAGGGCACTACATGATGTAGGGCGGTCGGGACTCGCCAATCTCTGATATGTAGTGTCCTAACAGCCTACATGTGATTACACTAGACAACATGTAGGCCCTACATGTAGGGTAGTGTAATCGGCGCTTATATCTATTTATAAAAACTGTAATTGTTTTTGCTATAATATGCATAAGATATTTTTGCATCTAATGATAATATCATGATAATAATGATGTTGCAGTTCACCAGAGCTTACTAGCTTTTGAAATATATGTGTGTAATTGATAATCCTAATATTATTTTAATACAGGTTGGCCGTCATGAAAATGCAATTGGTTGGTATCACAGTCATCCTGGATATGGTTGCTGGTTATCAGGAATTGATGTCTCTACACAGATGCTTAATCAGAACTTCCAGGAGCCATTTGTAGCTATTGTAATTGACCCAGTAAGAACCATATCTGCCGGCAAAGTGTGCCTTGGTGCATTCAGGACATATCCTAAGGTTTGTAGAATACACTTATGTTACTAATTACTAAACATTTACTCCTGCTTATCAGTTTTTATTGTAATGGAAATAAACAACATTTTCTGTGTATTTTCAACAAAGTTCAATTTCTAAAATAACAACGGGTATTATAATATGTAATTTTATCACTGTTTAAAAAAGAACTAATACAGACAATTATATTTTTTCATCACTTTTTGTGGCTTATTGTTACATTGTTTTTACTTATACTTAATATTTTTTTTTTGTAAAACTGTAGGGGTACAAACCAGCAAATGAAGAGCCATCTGAATACCAAACTATTCCTTTGAACAAAATTGAAGATTTTGGTGTTCATTGCAAGCAATATTACTCTTTAGAAGTATCATATTTCAAATCATCATTGGACAGAAGGCTACTTGACTCACTGTGGAACAAATACTGGGTGAACACATTGAGCAGTTCCAGTCTCATCACCAATGCTGATTATACTACAGGACAGATATATGACTTGTCTGATAAGTTGGAACAAAGTGAAGTTTGTTTAGGTATGTGTAGCACAGGGCATAGAGCCAATTCGGGATTAACATAAGAAAAAACTCCAGTCACAATATAAATTTGAATATATCTCTTTTAGTATAATAAATTAAATTACTTTCTTTCGAAATGAAACAGTTATTGGCCTATGTAATAATAAATATAAAATTAAATTGACACCTTTTTATACAATCGAATTACCTAGCTTTAGCAAAGTCGCAAGAAAATATTTCTATGATCCATTTGTAATTGGGATGTATTTTGTGTGCATTAATTCCATCTCAGGAAAAATCCTCACAACAAATTGCTTCAGAAAAATAAGAAACAGTCTACAGGGATTTAAAAAATCATACTCCATTTTAATTGTTTGTGCAGGTCGCGGCGGTTTCATAGTTGCTGGTGCTGATCCTCACGAGAAACGAACTGAGGATAAACTCGGCAAGGCGACGAAAGATGCTTGTAAGACAACCATTGAAGTGATCCATGGACTCATGGCACAAATGATAAAGGACAGACTGTTTAACAGTGTTAGCGGACGACCAGCGCCCGCTACACCTATGATTGAATAATTTGTATAACTATATTTAAAGTACCTAATGTAATCCTTTTTAGTAAATAAATGTGTCACTTAAAGTCTGTGTTTTACTTGGGAGTACAATAAGAATAAAACAAATCATTTGATTATATAAACATTCTCAAATATTTATTAACCAATTTACATAAAATCATTATAATCATTATGTACATCTTTCACATAGCTTTAGTTATACACAAAATCATAAACATCTCACATTGTGGAGGGCCTTCTATTTAATCAGATATAGTAAAACGAAGCACCAAATTGACGATATAATCTTTTCCAAGCTCTCTTTACATAATCAAAAATAAAATATATTGCATTTACGATAGTAACGTGAATGCTTTTGATAATATAAATAAACCAAGGGCATGTGCAACATAATTTCCAGTGGTTTTCAAATTCTTTAACATCTAAATTTACATACTCCTACAATATTTCAATAGAATATGTTGGTTAGTTGATAACCTAAACATAAATATAGGATGAAATTAAAATATAATAACTAATATCTATATGTTAAAGTCTCAGCATTGCCGAGGCTTTATATAAAACGTTACACTAACTCAAAATCGCGTAACAAGGCTCTCAAGATGTATTACATTATTTACATCGTGCGTCGCAAAATATAAAAGCTCTCAATAAAAGGAACGGTACTGTCAACTTTGCTTTCAAGCGTAAGAAGCAGTTCAAATATTTCATTCACAAATAACTACTCTTAACAAAAATGCATTAGGTATACAATATGGTCTACCTCTACTAAATACATCGACCACAGACTATTAGAAAATTAAAAATAAAAGGTTTTAAATACAATGGCGAGCAAAAAATCAAGGCACAAATATTAAAACGATTTATACAGATTTGATAGTACATTAACATCTTACATTATACGACACTAGAATGCGAGTGACTAGATGTTTTAGCTCGACAGTGTATTTTAGACCGGTATAACTACTTTAACTGCATCTCGTACACTAAAGTGCATTATCACACGAAAATTATCATATTAGTGATTTATTTTATTAAGTACATTCCATACAGCCCTCCATTTCACAGATTGCTTATAATAATCCTTTATACATACACAATCTCAATTTATGTACAGCGCGAGTGACACAAAACTAGTACATCAATATACAATTTATTTATTTTAATGACAATTTTTTCTCAAATTTAAGGAATGTTTACAACAATAACCTTTAAGATTTTGCAACTTCACCAAGCTAGTATGAAAAAGGTTTTTATTTACATACGCATATAGTCAATGAAGGTAGTGAAAATTGTCTCCTTAGTAAAAAAACATCGATACATGTAAAATATAAGGTAAAGTAATTTTAAGAAAAGAAGTATGAAGTATGTAGAAGTACACTGGTATTCGATTATTTGAGATTTTATAATACTGACGTACTCACAGAAACTTATCTAGCTTCTGAACACTCGCAATAAGTCATTTAGATAGTAAAGTAACGATCATCAGTCTCTGGCATTCCTCCTCCATAGGATATTTTAATAAATAATGTTAGTGTTTATTTGGTGCGCACTTGATTTTGATAAAATTATTACGAATTTATATTTCAGTACATTTTATTCATAGTTTACTACAATAATCTTTTTTAAGTAATAAATCAAGTCTTTTACATTGAATATTATGATGATAATAGAGGTGCAGTAACAGTGAGTGATGATCTTAATTTGTCTGCTGAGCTTGCAGAATGCATAAAGCGATATATTTAACATCTTACAAGACAATAAATAACAGTTCTTTTGTCACCCAACAATGTAAAAATCATACACTTTTCGACTAAGATCTAATAAAATATTAACACATTGGAATGTTTCGCGAATCTCAAAGATATAAGTTAATTTACAGCTCGATAATGGCGGCGACGCGGTAAAAATGTGGAGTACCCTCATTCCGAATGAATTTGTTGATAAAGTCATCTGCGTTTACAACTCGCGCAATCTTACTGCGGCTTGAAATTAGCTTTTAAAAACGTTCGTGCATATACAAAAAATGTAGTCACTATGAAAACAACCTCACCCCGCGTTGCCATTCGCAACAACTTTAAGCCGGCCAACTATGATTGCGCATTTTATTTAATTTGCGAGTACGAGGTTTATTTAAGTAGATAATAACTGTCCCATGGTCAGTCTTAGTTAAGGGTTGTAAGGCGCCATCAAAAAAACTATGCAGTCATCGATTGTTTAAAATTTTATTAAGTGGAATAGAAATAAAATAGTAATTCATCCATAATAATATATACAAATAGGTATACTTCACTTATATAGTCAGATATTAAAATAAATGATTAAATATTCATAGACAATTTCAAACGTAGAGTGTTTTTAGAAGATTTAATTTTACAACGTAATATTATAGTTGTTGAAATAGTTAATCAAACAGTAATTTATTTTTATACATAATTCAGACAATAGATATAACATATAAAATTTAATCTTGAGTAAGAATAACATAGAACAAGTAAATTAGTATTGTAAAATAAAAAGTTTCAATTTACTATTTTATTTCTATTCTCTTTCACACTTCAATTCAATAAATAATGTTATAATACTTATTATACCTTTCCAACTAGTATTAAGTAGTTCGATTTTAATTCTTTATATTTATAAATGCATTTTACAGTTGGACATAGACATTCCCTATATCCCAATGTTCAATAATGATTTCAAAGATAAATAAATAAATAGAAAAATCAAATAATATAATTATTAAATAAAATAAATACGAATAAACTTACAATATCCCACGTAGATATTCCGAGCATAATTTACTCTAGTGAAACACTATCACTAATTATTACGTATCAATCGATGACTGTCGCGTGCGTAGTAAATACTTTGTTTTTATACCACATTAGTGGCAAATAGGTGTACGGTTCACCTGATGGTAAGCGTTATATAAACGGGAGAACAACTCAAACTCTCAGTTAGCTTGAGACCACGGCCAGTGCAACCTGTCCCAAAACGTCAAGCAAATTAAAGGTAAAAATAGCATGCGAGTTTTTCTCCCGTTTATATAATATTTATTATAATGATGAAGTTCAAATGTTGCCATCAAGTGGTTACCGTAGCCTATGGACGCTTGAGAAAACACACGCGCTTTGCCGACCCTTGAAGGACCCAACAGTAGTCCCTGGGGAACACCTCATTCCACGGATTGTAAAGTCCACAAAATAATGATTATTTAGTCACTCGTGTCCGTTTAGTCCACAATGCCACAGTGATGTAGTCGCACGTTGAGACTAGAGGCAGTAGCCGGGCGGGCTGGCCCCTCGTCAGTTGAACAGCTCCGCCGGGAAGTTGTTTACTTCTGCCTGCTCCAGTACTGGCGAGCCGTCAATGTTGTATGATACGCGTATTCTTAGTCGTAATGGACTCTGTGAATACAAAGACAAGAATATTGTAATTGTTTTACTAATATTGTAATTTTAACACAGTACACCTGTTAAGCTTGGCACAAGGGCGTATTTGTTTGTGTAAGTTTTGTTACTTTTTTCCAAAAGTCTAATGCATACCAAGTTTCTCCTTTATTCAACTTTACAAGTGAAAACCACAGTTTGAGGGATATTTTGTATTCTTACTTTGTCACCATCATCGAAGGTTGAATTTATATTTAACCAGCATGTCAATTCTCGTTCCTTAAAATCGTTAAAAATTAGTTTAAGTTAACTTTTACTTGTTAAATTATCTTGTTTTTGCTATTGCAATTGTAATCTTTTGTGGTCGTGTTAAAGTTTTATTTAGAGTGTGATAATTTGACAACATTTTTAACTATTTTAAGGAACGAGAATTGACATGCTGCTCTTACATAAGAGATATCTTTACTATGTACTCGACATTATTTGACTACCTTAACTAATGGTAACTACTTGTTATTACCTACTGTGGTTTAAACGTTACAAAATGGACAATTACACACAATATTCTGAAAGTACTTACCCTAGATGGATTGGTGATCTTGAGAACTTGCGTAATCTCACCCTGTGGGGGCAGCACCGTGCCTGACGGTGACATCATGTCTAGCTGGAATGTCTGTGAAGATAAAACAAATAAATTATTACATAATAATATTTTATTCACACAAGCAACTTCTTCAATCTAAGCTAAGCTTTTGTATTATGGGTACTTGACAACGGATAAACATAAATAAAACTTATTTGTTTTAAAAGGTTCACTTTCAAGTTGGTCACATGGAAATTTAATTTAAATTGGTATTTTAATAATGTTATTGTAAATCACCCAACTGAATGTAATTTCGTTAGTGTTATTATCTGTATTCATGTTGAGGTTACAGGTCCCTTTTCAATTAGAAGAACATAAACTATTAATTTTCTATTACTGCAGTCTTGTTAGTAGACTCAATAGTAAAACGATACAAACATATAAACGATAATAAACATTAAGTACACACACACTAGTATTACAATCACACATAGTTTCGTCCAAGTGATGGGAGCCTGGCGATCTGTAACACAGGTTAACCTACAACAGACTCCAGTCTCTCACAAAGGAATGAAGATTGTAAATGTATTACTTTAAGTTTAATTGTACTTACCTACCTTTGTGAAAGATAAATAAACGTTATTACTTACTATTACTTACTGACTTTTCTAGTAATAGATACAAATGTATCATATTTACATGGGTGGGACGGAGAGAGGATTAAAAATGTATGACATGAGTTATGTTGTTAAGAGGAGGACAAGGACAGATATTATTACAGGCATTTACACAGGTGGTATTTCTACGCGCGGTGACGGAGTAAGAATACAGTGTGTCACCACCCCATCTCATCTCATGGGTGTCGTAAAAACCGACTAAAGGACTATCCGTGAAAAACTTGAAATTAAACCGTTGGCGTATCCCTCCGTCACGGGAGGAGGCCCGTCCCTGCAGTGGGACATTAGTGAGTGCATAGTGCACAGGACCGCGCAAGGTTGGCAGGCAATATTAGGAGTAGCCCTAAGTTGACGTCTATTGGCTAATAGAAGTATGTATACAGCTACATACGCGTGGCACAGCAGCCTGGAACAAGAAGTCAGTGAGCGCAGACGTGGCGGAGCTGGTGGCGCGCATGGTGAGCGTGGCGCAGTCGGCCCCGCGCGCCGCCACCAGCACCACGCGCACGCAGCCTGACTCCAGCGCTGGTATTGTTGCTAGCTCTGGAATATAACACCATGTCATGGTTTTATATGTGTTCTAATTTATGTGAAATTATTTTGGATTAGATGCTTTAATAAAAGTAAAACTTAATACAGTCAGTCAGCTGCTTCACAGTACAACCAGTAGTCTAACTGGGCCGAATATTTATTATAAATGCCTACAGCTGCGCGGTACGTAAACATGCGATATGGCTGCCCACCTCCAGCTTTTTAATTATATTTACCTACTTTCCCACTCGTTACTACGACATAGTCGCCACTGTTCACTCCGCAAAAGCACCGCTATCGTGAGCGTGTAGGTATAACTCGCGTTTCGTCAGTTTCTATGAAATCGAAATACTGTATATATTTGTACTATAGCTTGTTCCCGAAAGATAAATTATAATATTGAAGATCATACATGGCGTTGTTTTGTAAATGCAATATTGAGCATCTACTATGAGGATAATAACTTCAAGCTAATGGAAATATGGAGCTGACCTAATATGTTTGACGCTAATACAGATAAAACATTTTTTTATTGCTTTTCACTTTATTTCATTATTCAGACAAGTTTTTCAGAAGACAGTCATAATAAACTATTTGTACCCAAATATTTTTTTCTTATATTTAATCCAGTTAGACACATCCAGAGGTTTTGAACACAAATGAACATTAAAACCTCGTTCTTTTGTTGTAATATAATCTATATATATAAAACTCAAAGGTGACTGACATAGTGATCTAGCAACGCACAGCCCAAACCGCTGGAGGGATCTGGCTGAAATTTGGCATGCAGGTAGATATTATGATATAGGCATCCGCTAAGAAAGGGTTTTGATAAATTCTACCCCCAAGGGGATAAAATAGGGGATGAAGTTTGTATGAAACTTTGTCAATTTTAAACCGATCGGATTGAGGCTTTGGATGCAAATAGTAAGTATGACGTAGGCATCCCTTTAGAAAGGACTTTATTATTATTTATTTATTTATTTATAAGGTTTATCAACAACTGTTACAATCATACATTCAATTTAATAAATAATCGTTGATTTATCTAATTGTACAGCCACTTACAGATAAACACAGCATGCACATTACATATTAATTATAAAGGATAACAGTAGAGAATCAAAAAAACATTACCATTTTAAATCAATTAAAATACATTATATAATAATACCAAAATTAAAATAAAGAACAATGCTCAAAACGTCCCCAGCTTGTAGCACTTTAAACCCTATGTTAATTGAAAGGCCTTAGTATTTTGATCATTTTATTGTATGACAGCAAATCTCAAATGTGTATCCGAAAAAAGTTATATCGCCTTAAAGAAACCGAAATCAGTCACAATTATGTTGCTGTTTATTGTACTTTTTCGAAATTATAGCCAATAAAATACATAATTAACAGTGTAGAATATAAGAAAAATATAAAAGATTATTTATTTATTTATTATTACGCGCCGTATATGCCCAATGACCCGATTTTATCTTTTTTGTGGGTACTACTTTACACTGGGTGTGGGGTGGATGGCCCTCAACCTAAGACATTTAAGTGTCATGCCTCAGGGCACCCCCTGTGGGGCACGAACCTCGACCTGGAACGTCACCGACTAACAGGATGTGCGGAAGGCACGCTCTCTAGGAGCGAACGCGGCGCGTATTCCTGCCTTAGCGGCGAGGACGGAACCGCGGACGTGTTGTTGTGGCTTCGCGAGCCCTATGAACCCTACGTTGAGCGATCGCGATCCTATCACCCGGCTCTTTGAGAGCATGTCTAGGTCTTCTAATTTTGGATATTCTAGAGGGGATGTACCCGGATGCCTCAACCACTAGTTGGTTGGGGTGAGTGGCAGCCATTTCAAAGTAGCGACGGGACCACGGGAACAGAGTTTCATGTGTTGCTGGATGGTCGGCAACTCGAAGTCGATGTGGAGATAGTCGTTATGATCTTTGCGCATGAAACTTTTCTGAATTGTTTGTAACTTATGGATGCTGCTATGTGGCCTAAGGTGTGCAAAAACTACGCACGCGTACGTCATGATTGGCCTAATACAAGTCTCATGTATCCTAACTTGGAAGGAGTAAGTGCAGCCGTCCCATCACAAACGAGCCCCGCTTGCGAACCATGTTTAGGTGGGGACGGAGTGAGATTTTATCGTCGAGTATGACTCCAAGGTTTTAGGCTTCCCTCGCCCAAGGGATCAGGAAGCCGAACTTTTTGACTTTTGGTGTCTCTGCCGAGAGAGTTTTGTGGCTCCTTTTTTTGTGAAAGTTCAACGCTTGGCTCTTTTCGGAGTTGACTGTTATCCTCCATTTCTAGAACCACTCGCTGAGAGCGTTGGACGCAGATTCTCGAATGAAGAACCAAATAAATCCCATCTAGTAACAATTTGTCCGTTGGGTCATTAATGCCATAAACGGGAGATTTAAACGTGATTTTAAAATGTTCAGGAATGTAGTATTCAAATTATTGAATGAAGAGATGAGGAAGTGTATTAACACTTCCTTATCTCTTCACATACTACCGAATTGCTGGTGCGCTTCTCAATACATCCAGGGAGCTTTTTCATCACATTGTCTATATATACCACAGACATCGTTGAACGAATTTATCGCAGAATTCACATCAACAATGACTTGGGTAACTACGTTACAGGCAGCGGGCTGCGTTCAGAACATTAACTGATGAGTCCATAAATATACCGTTCCCTGAATTGTCAAACGAGGATACTATTTTGTTTAGTTTGGGGACATATCACACTTAAAACTAGCAGCTTCCTATGTTAGCGAACATTTACGTGGCGGCGTCTGCAACATAGAAGTTGGTGCAACTCCAAGCCCAATTATGAACCAATACGGTATAAACACGGCAGATTGCACTCTTTTGAGGGGTCGAATTTTATCCAAACATAGGTCAAATGCGACCTATTACAGGTATTTGGTTATAAATAACGCACAGGATATAACGCCATTTAGGCATATTATTGTTCGTGCTTAACTGCTATGAGAACAGTTGGTGCCTGCGCGCATGTGGTTCTTTGGTATTGGAAGGCATTTAGACAATTTCAGACCTAGACATGCTCTCAAAGAGCCGGGTGATAGGATCGCGATCGCTCAACGTAGGGTTCATAGGGCTCGCTAAGGCAGGAATACGCGCCGCGTTCGCTCCTAGAGAGCGTGCCTTCCGCACATCCTGTTAGTCGGTGACGGTCCAGGTCGAGGTTCGTGCCCCACAGGGGGTGCCCTGAGGCATGACACTTAAATGTCTTAGGTTGAGGGCCATCCACCCCACACCCAGCGTAAAGTAGTACCCACAAAAAAGATAAAATCGGGTCATTGGGCATATACGGCGCGTAATAATAAATAAATAAATAATCTTTTATATTTTTCTTATATTCTACACTGTTAATTATGTATTTTATTGGCTATAATTTCGAAAAAGTACAATAAACAGCAACATAATTGTGACTGATTTCGGTTTCTTTAAGGCGATATAACTTTTTTCGGATACACATTTGAGCTTTGCTGTCATACAATAAAATGGAGAGATGACTAATACCTTTCGATTAACATAAATCTTAAAGTGCTACAAAGTGGGGACGGTGTCCATACATTTTTGAGCATTGTTCTTTGATTAAAATATACAAATGCCGATAAATTTTATAATAAACATTAAAATCAATAAAATCAAAATAATAGTACCGATTGAAACCTATGGAAATAAAAGAATAACAAATAATAATAATAATAAATTTAGTATATAATCATGATAAAATAAAATTAAAATTTGATTAAAATATGCAAATGTCGCTAAAAATCAAAAAATTATAATAGACATTAAAAATCATTAAAAATCAAAATAAAAGTACTAATATGGAGATAAAAAAATAACATGACAGCAATCAGTTTGGTATATGCATTACTAAATGTCGCTTAAGCGCGGCCAGGCTTAGAGTGAATATGTCTGCCGATCCGACGTGATCATTATGAGCTCTGCACAGGCGTGGGATAGGGGAGTTGTAGCCTAAGACTGTTTTTCTGCGTGGTGGAACCAGCATAGCAATTGGTTGGCGGGGTAGACGTCGAGGCACTCTAAAATTCAACCTCATTAGTAGTGTAGGGGAGTCTATTTCGTTATGTAAGATTTTATGTAGGAAAATCAAATCAAGCAATGTTCGCCTTTTCTCTAATGAAGAAACCTTAAAATGATTAAGTCTCTCCTCATAGGTTTTGTGCTTCTTAGAATTACCCACCGAGTATGAGAGATGCCAAAGAAAGCGTTTTTGTATTCTTTCCAGTCTAAGGATATGCGTAGCATAATGTGGCCTCCACACAGTTGTGCAGTATTCCAGTTGACTACGCACCAAAGTATAGTACAGAATCAGTTTGGTTCGAGGTCTGCGAAATATCCTGGAGTTTCTTATTACAAAGCCTAACATACTCGAAGCCTTTTTAATTATGCTCTCATAATGAGGTACGAAAGTCAGCTTTCCATCCAGGATAACACCCAGATCTCTTATTTGGTCTACTTTAAGGATAGCTTTGTTATTCACTTTGTACTCGGTATTATAAGGCACAAGTTTACGGGTAAACGTTATATGGAAACACTTGTCAGTGTTGATGACCATTTTGTTAGCCTCACACCAACAATGCAAACTGTTCACATCATGTTGCAAGAGACTTGCGTCCCTCTCTGAGGCCACGGCGCGACACAACTTTAGGTCGTCTGCGAATAAATACGCTTTTGAGTACAATATACAATTAGTTATGTCATTAATGAATATATTGAAAAGAACTGGCCCTAAATGGGATCCCTGGGGAACACCAGATGTTATTTTAAAAATATCAGACCTGTATCCATTTACAACGACAAAAAAGGATCGATGTAAGAGATAGGAACTCAGCCACCCCAGGATTTGTCCCGAGAAGCCATATGCCGAGAGCTTGCCAATGAGTAGCTCGTGAGAGACCTTGTCAAACGCTTTACTAAAGTCACTATATATAACGTCGATTTGTCTACCGTTGTCGATTAGACTGGTCAGTTCTTCGACAAAGGACGCCAGGTTAGTCGCAGTAGATCTACCCCTTACAAACCCATGCTGGTTGTCAGTAATAAACTGTTTGAAGTAATTCTGGATGTACGGGCAGATCACTGACTCGAAGATCTTACCCATCGTAGACAATATCGATATGGGTCTGTAATTAGTGACCAAACTCCTATCTCCTGACTTGTGTATCGGAACTACCTTGGCAAACTTCCACTCATCCGGAAATAATCCACTGTTTAAGGATTCATTAAAAATATGACAAAGTGGCTCAGTTAACGTCGCTGCACACTCTTTAAGAAAGATAGGGGGTATCCCGACTGGTCCCGCTCCTTTACTGACATTCAGGCCTTCCAGTCTTCTTTGCAACTGCGCTTTATCCACTGTTATACTACTAAAGCCTGACCCGTATGTCTTATATACCTGTGGTAATCTATGGTTGAATGCATATCCGGTGAGCAAGTGTTGTCGTAGTTCTTAGATAGACTGGTTCCAAACAGGTTACATATATCGTGCCCGTCTGTTGTAAAATTTGCGCCATCACTCATGACATTAGGGTAGTTGCTCCTCTGTTCCCTTCTGGACTTTATAAAAGACCAGAAGTATTTGGGTTTACTACTTATGGTGTCTTCAGTCGACGCGACATAGTCATTATAGAGTTTTGTAGCGATTGCGGCAGATCTTTTACTTAGCAGGCGATATTCGATGAGATCCATAGGATTCTTATATTTTTTGTACCTCCAGCGTTTCTTATTTTTTTCTTTTAAGGTCCTGATCAGAGCGCTGTTGAACCAAACGGGGTACTTGTTTTTTCTATATCTCGTATGTGGAACCAGCGCTCCTATAAATCCCTTTACGGTAGCATAGAAAACAGACAGCTTAGCGTTTACATCACTACATGAGGAGAACAGGTGCTCCCAATCAACTTTAGAGAGCTGAGTGTTAATTTTATTATAGTCGGCTTTGTGAAAGTTTAAGCGTCGATTATTCAAGTTTATACCAAGACTATCGGAATCAGAGAGTACCACGTCAATATCAAGAGGTGGATGCAAAGGATCAACAGTGGACAACAAAGTGGAACCAGAGACAACACACGCAGAGAAATCGCTAAGTACTAAGTCTAGAATTTTATCATTGTTGTTTTTTACATGATTGCTTTGTGTTAAATTAGCTAGGTAAGTAAAATCAAGGAGTAACTGATGCAAAATTGGTAGCTGCTTATTTACACCATTTTTATTGTCAGAGGATCAATCAATCCCACTAAGGTTAAAGTCACCGAGTATCAATGTGTTGCCTTTATGCATTTCAAATACAGAATTACGTTGATCTATGTAGCGCTCTAACATTGTTTTTTGAACAGGTGGTGGAAGGTAAGCGCAGCCGATTGCTATACGTACTTTGTTGATGTTAATAACAACCCACAAATCCTCACAGACACTTTCCCAGTCACTCATACGCATTGAAGGTATGTTCTTGGATACAGCTATTAATACCCCACCCCCCTCCATCTTATGTTGGAAATCACAGATTTGTCTATCACGCCTAAAGACACGGTACCGTTCATCAAACAATTCTGCACTGCTTACACTATTATTCAACCAGGTCTCAGTAAGAACAATCACATCGTATTTACTAAGTGCCAGATTTTTCAAAAATAAGTGTGTTTTAGTTCTAAGTCCACGAGCATTTTGGTAATATACATTTAAAGAATTGAATTTTAATTTATATGTCTAAATTAACATGCTTAGTGATAATGCAAAAATAAAATTACTTTAAATTTACCAAAGTGCTCATATCTCTAACCATAATATATTTATCACCTTCATTCTTCCGCATAAAAATTCTACCTCCTCTCACCCATACAAATTTATATCCTTTCTCCTTCGCTGCAGATCTTGAAGCAGCGTGCAACATTTTGCTGTATGAAGACAGGTGTTCCGAGATGTAGAAAGGGGATGATGGACTTTTGTATCCAATATGGCTGGTATTGAGCTTGTTTGATGCATTTTTTCTGTTAAAATTAATAGATGCAGCCAAAAAATGATCTCGGACAATATCACTGTTGAATCCAACGACGATGTTGCGTGGACGGGGACTGTCAGGACTTGTTTTGGCAGTCCGAGTTATGTGGGTTATGTTGTCGTCTTTAATTTCACATTGGATAACCTTCGCGACCTCCTTTACAATAGAGATCAAGTTTTCTGACTTTTTTTCAGGGAGACATTGAATTTCTATGTTTCTTGATCGTACATTTTGTTCCAAAACATTGATGCGCCTTTGGAGGTCCACTAAATCTGATTGCATCTTCGTGTTTTGTTCCTGTAGAAGTGTTACCTGGACCTGCGTTGCTTTATGTTCTTTACTTATGTCTTCAAATTGCCCATTCATATATTCCATGCCTTTTTATATATCCTTCATCTCATCCTTCATTTCTTTAAACTCTGAATCTAAGATGCCATGCATTTTGGAGGTTAACTTTGTTAGCATCTGGCCTAAGTGCTTTTCTAAGACACTATCCATAATATCCCTTACTTCTTCGCGTGTAATATACGCACTGTCTGTATCAGACACAGACCCAGAGATCTCACGCCTTAAGCGTTTACTCCGAACTTTATTTTTAGAACTATTTTGTTGATTTAGTGTAGCTAAGTCCTCATCTGACAAGGATTTCTCTCGTATAACCACTTTGTTGGCAGTAGACGGCGGGGTACGCATCGTTTTACTCATGGTTCGAAAAAAAAAACACCAGCATAAATATCAATTTCTAAGTAGGGTTTTGCTCACTTGGGTATTTGTAGTACACTCCAGTCTATTTAGCAACAATGTCAAAAATATTCGCTTTTGCTACCTGGAACGCGCTTTTATTCCACCTTCTGATGTTGGTCAAATTTTGTTTTGATTATAAGTTTTCAAAAGTTTTTTCGTAACGTTAGATGTTCATTTAGTATTGCTAAAATAGGTTGCTTACCAAGTGTGATGTGACTTCATATATGAAATTATAGCATTAAGTAAATGAGTTATCCAGTCAATGGGTGTATTGTTATCGTATGTTCCCAGGTGTAATTATTTGTTTTGTATTCACTGAGATAACAATGTCCGCTGCAGCAAAGGTTAAGCACCACTGTTTAAGCCAATTATGAAGCACTTTACACTATTTTTGTAATTGTAATGTTAAGCAAAAGCAGAAGTAATGCACCCGACATTCAACCCCTACAGGGATAAAATAGGGAGCGAAAGTTTGTTTGAAATTCTGCCAAATTCAAACCGATCAGGCTAAGGCTTTGCATGTAAATAGTAACTATGACGTAGGCATCTGCTAAGAAAGAATTTCGATATATTCTACCCCCAAGGAGATAAAATAGGGGATGAAAGTTTGTATTAAACTTTGTCAATTTTACACCGATCGGGTTGAGGCATTGCATACAAATAGTTACTATGACGTAGGCATCCTCATAAAAGGATTTTATTAAATTCTACCCCTATAGGGATAAAATAGGGAACGAAAGTTAATTTGAAATTTTGTCAAATCCAAACTGATCGGGCTGAGGCTTTGCATGCAAATAGTAACTATGACGTAGGCATCTGCTAAGAAAAGATTTCGATATATTCTACCCCCAAGGAGATAAAATAGGGGATGAAAGTTTGTAATAAACTTTGTCAATTTTAAACCGATCGGGTTGAAGCTTTGCATGCAAATAGTTACTATGACGTAGGCATCCCTTTAGAAAGGACTTTATTAAATTCAACCCCTACAGGGATAAAATAGGGAGCGAAAGTTTGTTTGAAATTTTGTCAAATTCAAACTTATCGGGCTGAGGCTTTGCATGCAAATAGTAACTATGACGTAAGTATCCCCTTAGAAAGGACTTTATTAAATTCAACCCCTATAGGGATAAAATAGGGAACGAAAGTTTGTTTAAAATTTTGTCAAATGCAAACGGATCAGGCTGAGGCTTTGCATGCAAATAGTTACTATGACGTAGGCATCCACGTAAAAGGATTTTATTAAATTCAACCCCTATAGGGATAAAATAGGGAACGAAAGTTAATTTAAAATTTTGTCAAATTCAAACTGATCGGGCTGAGGCTTTGCATACATAAAGTTACTAAGACGTAGGCATTCTCTTAGAAAGGATATTTACAAATTCTACCACTAAGGGGATAAAATAGGGGATGAAAGTTTGTATGAAACTTTGTCAATTTCAAACCGACCGGGCGGAGGCTCTGCATACATATAGCTACTATGACGTAGGCATCTCCTTAGAAAGGACTTTAAAAATTCTATCCCCAAGGGGATAAAATAGGGGGTAAAGGTTTGTATGAAACTTTGTTAGTTTTTAACCGATCGGGCTGAGACTTTGCATACAGATAGCTACTATGAAGTCGGCATATCCTTTAATCCTCCTTGTATAAATATTCTTACATTTTCGAATGATTGAACTGAAATTAAAGATTGGAGCTACTATGATGAAGACGACCGCTAATATAGATTTTTTTTTCAATTCAGCCCCTATAAAGACGTCACGTCTCAGCTGCCAAAAATTTTATGAAGTCACGACTCAACTGTTAAAATTCTATGAAGTTACGACGAAGTTGTCAAAAAAAATTCTCGCCAAAATTCTATGACTTCACGTCTTATCTGTCAAAACTTCTATGTCGTTAGGAATTATCTGTCAAAGACGTCTCAGCTGTCAAAAAAAAATTCCTCCAAAATTTTATAACGTCACGACTCAACTGTCACAATTCTATGACGTTACGACGTACAGTACGTCAGACGCACAGTTTACAGCTACAGTATGATGTAACAACGTAGCTGTCAAAATAAAATTTTACCGCCACAAGTTTATGACGTCACGACAAAGCTGTAAAAAAATCCTGCCAAAACTTTATGACGTCACGACGTAGCTGTAAAAAAATTCCCACTTAAATTTTATGACGTCACGATGTAGCTATAAAAATAAAATTTTACCGCCATAATTTTATGACGTCACAACGTAGCTTTAAAAAAAAAATTCCGCCACAATTTTAACGTCAAGACGTAGCTGAAAAAAAAAATTCTTACCTAAACTTTATGACGTCACGAGTCACGACGTAGATGTAAAAATAAAATTTTCCTGCCATTATTTTATAACGTCACAACGTAGGAATAAAAAAAAAAATCCGCCAAAATTCCCGTCAAAATTCTATGACGTCACGTCTCAACTGTCAAAAATTCTATGACATCAAGAATCATCTTTCTAAAATGCTGTGTCATTACGGCTTAGCTACTCCACGCATTCCTTAGAAAAATGTTTTTGACATACAGGCAGACAGGCGGACAACAAAGTGATCTCATAAGGGTTCCGGTTTTTTAAACATAATTTATAATAATACTTTTTAACGCGAGCGAAGCCGCGAGCAAAAGCTAGTGTAAATATATATCTGGTTGAACAAAGCACTACATAATCTATACTAATATTATAAAGAGGTAAAGTTTGTGTGATTGTGACGTTGTAATCTCTGGATCTACTGAACCGATTCTAAAAATTCTTTCTGTATTGAATAGTCCATTTTTCGAGGAGTGTCATAGGCTATATAGTATCACGCTATGACTAACAGGGGTGGAGCAGTGATGAAATAATTAAAAAAAGTAACGCGTTTTTTTCGCCGCCTAACGAAGTGGGCACGGGTCAGCTAGTAACATAAAAAAGTCGCTATTGCATACCTTGCATGACAGGCACAGAGGGCGTGTGCGGTGCGAACAATCCGTCTAGCAGTAGTGAGGCAGGCGCGACCGGTACACTCGGGCTGGTTACTGGCGCACTGCTTGTTAGCTCCAGACCACTAAGTAACTCCAAGATGTCCTGCAAATAATAAACATACAATATATTATAATTTTATAATGTTTAGTTATCTACATGCTTTTGAGTATTAACATCAGATATTGTTATTGCACATAAAGGGGAATGGGCATTTTTATATGGGGTGCGTGCACCTTGTCTTATACCTCGCTGCTACTGGATAGTTCTTGATAATCCATCCTCGAGACGAACCAACATAATGGCGTTATCCCGCTCTTCCCTGAAGAATCTCTTCCTGTCCTTCCGTCGGGAATCTATTCCCGGAATTCCCTCGGGAACCTCTTCCCGTAATTCCCTCGGGAACCTATTCCTGTAATTCCCTCGGGAACCTATTCCCGGACTTCCCTCGGGACCGTATTCCCGGTCTTCCCTCGGGTACATCTGCCCGGAATTCCCTCGGGAACCTCTTCCCGGAATTCCCTCGGGAACCTCATTCTGTAATTTCCACGGGTACCTCTTCCCGAAATTCTCCCTGAAACCCATTGGGCTGGGGCGTGTCCAGGAGGGCGAGGCGTGTGTCCGATCCAGTCTAAAAACCTGGAAGCAGTCCAGTAGTAAACAGTTTCTGAGATATTAAATCACCTTGTGTTATACCTCGCCGCAAATGGATAGTTCTTGATAATCCATCCTTGAGACGAACTAACATAATGGCGTTTTCCTGTTCTTCCCTCGGGAATCTCTTCCCGTACTTCCCACGGGAACCTCTTCCCGCTCTTCCCACGGGAACCTATTCCCGCTCTTCCCACGGGAACCTCTTCCCGCTCTTCCCACGGGAACCTCTTCCCGCTCTTCCCATGGGAACCTCTTCCCGGAATTCCCTTGGGAATCTCTACCCGGAAATCCCTTGGGAACATATTCCCGGAATTCCCTCGGGATCCTATTCCTGTAAATCCCTCGGGAACATATTCCCGGAATTCCCTCGGGAACCTATTCCTTGAATTACCTCGGGAACCTATTTCCGTAATTTCCTCGGGAACCTCTTCCCGGAATTCCCTCGGGAACCTCTTCCCGGAATTCTCTCGAGAACCTCTTCCCGGTATTCCCATGGAAACCTATCCTCACGGGAACCTCTTTCCGAAATTCTCCCTGGAACCCATTGGGCTGGGGCTTGTTCAGGAGGGTGGGGCGTGTCCAGGAAGGCGGGGGAGTGTCCATGTGTGCGAGAGGCGTGTCAAAGTGGGCGGGGGCGTTTCCAGGAGGGCGGGGGGCGTGTCCAGGTGGTCGGGGAGCGTGTCCCGGAGGGCGAGGGGTGTGTCCGATCCAGTCTAAAAGTCTGAAAGCATCTTTCAGTGCGGCGGTATATAGTTTCCGAGATATTAAATCACCTTTTGTCTTATACCTCGCCGCAACTGGATAGTTCTTGAAAATCATCCTAGAGATGAACCAACATAATGGCGTATTCCCGTTCTTCCCTCGGGAAACTGCTCCAGGAATTCCCTCGGGCAACTATTCCCGGTCTTCCCTCGGGATCCTCTTCCCAGAATTCCCTCGGGAACCTATTTCCGGTTTTCCTTCGGCACCTACTCCCAAAATTCCCTCGGGAACATCTTCGCGGAATTCCCTCAAGAACCTCTTTCCGGTATTCCCGCTCTTCCCACGGGAACCTGTTCCCGAAATTCTCCCTGGAAGCCATAGGGCTGGAGCGTGGGGTGTCCAGATGGGCGTGAGGCGTGTCCAGGAGGGCGGGGGGCTTGTCCAGGAGGTCGGGGGGCATGCCCAGGGGAGCGGGGCGTGTCCAATAGGGCGGGGACGTGTCCAAGGTGGGCAGGGCGTGTCCAGGAAGGCGGGTGGCATGTCCAGGAAGGCGGGTGGCGTGTCCAGGAAGGCGGGCGGCGTGTTCAGGAAGGCGGGGTGCGTGTCCAGGAAGGCGGGGGGCGTGTCCAGGAAGGCAGGGGGCGGAATCACTTTTTCATGTCTGCTATCTGTTTAGCGCTATGCTTACAATGGTAGCAAAGAGGGTGTTGGGTCAAAGTAGGCACTATCTTTAAATCTCTTTATACCCTTTCCACTATATTTAACAACATTTGACAGATTGACGTTAGTGACGTTCAGCAGTATCTCGAATGTAATGCCATTCGATTGTAAGCTATTTCGCGATTTTTCAAATTAAGTACTTTATTTTACAAATTTGGATCCTTACATCAAAGTTGTAAATAATAAAATGATAATGTAAGTACATTATCATTTTCTTATTGTTTCTTTCTTGTATGTTAAGAGAATTAGCCTATAGCTTAAAATGATAAAATTATAGTTAGCTTAGGTATTATTTAAAATACATAATTTATCGAGACACATTCGCGGGTTATAGCTAATCTAAAATATCATATTACATTTTATAAACGTATTATGAAGAGTTCAGGTTTATTCATAGCATTTATTTCTACCGATTATTTGTAATTTGTTTCATAACGGTGGTAATCGTTATAAGTGTCCATCACTAAGTAACCATGGTAACTGAAAAAAACATGGGTATGTCCATGAAATACAATATAATTTGTTCGAAAAATAAGGGGAAGTATTACGAAACTTCATGGACGTGAACTGTCAAAAAGCTAAACTTACGCTGGAAGGGGTATAGTAGTAGTTATTAAAAGACAATTAGATAAGACATGTTTTTTCTTATTATTATTATTAAAACACTTTACCTAACAGTTTCCGTGCACGAGATACGGAGTTGTGCCCATACAATAAAACATAGCACCACTGAGATCTTTCAAATGATATATGATATACAGCTTAACAAATCTAAAAGATACAGTATGACGTTTCATATTTTTCAAACTGAAACAACTTTGTTCATGCGTACATTATTCAGTTTCGAAAACCTTTTTCGTAAAACCATGAATTTAGAAAGATTTTATTATTGTATCTAAAAATGTACAATTCATAATATATAAATTTAATTGAAAACTTTCAAACAAAGCAAAATAACACATATTTACATAGTAAATAATATCTTAAAGTTTTATTCTTGACCTCATTGCAAAGTCACGTAGTTAGGTTACTGCTCGTAGTGTTGCGACTCTTCGGATTAGTATGCAAAAAAATCGTTTACATAATTATACGAAAAATCGTTATTATCGTTAGACACGTAACTAACTATTACTCGACTTGGTCGAAGGTGGCGGGAGGCAACTTATTAAGGTCTTAGTAGTGAATAAAAAAATCCTAAACATTACTTTTATTTAATTAATTATAATTAAAATAAAAGTAATGTTTGGAATTTTTTTTTATTCGCAGATTAGAGAATTTGCAATATGTGGTGTTTTTTTACAAAAGGTTCTACCCTTTACTAATAATGAAATTAATTATTAAAGTGTCTTAAAAATCGGATATTATCGTAATCGATCTCTTAAATTTCGGATATTATAGTAATCGATTTTTTTATCCCAACCTTATTATTCAATTTGTCAGAACTGTCATACCGTACCTATTAGATTTGTTGGACTTTAGGTAGTCATGGGACGAAACCGCCCATTCTTCTTTAGTAACAATCCGAGTTCCCATTTTTAAAAAGTAATTACTATCAAGCAATTTTTATGTTAGTACTAACATAAAAATTGCTACTGTACCTGTACTGTACCTTAATTTTGATAGGACGATCAACAATTTCGTTTATGATGATCTGTATTGTGGGAGCAAGCAAAGATACAGTTTTAGATTTCTGTGTTACAACCATTTCGCGACGCTATATAACAAAGAATTATTATGACGCTCTTTTAAGAGGGACAATATTATTATTATTTATAACAAAGGCGTCACGACGCTTTATAACAGAGGAGTCGCGACACTTTACAGGTGACCTTGAGTAACAAACTAAAATTAGTACTAACAAACAAACCTAAAACCAAATAATATAATACATTAAATAGTGTAAAATAAATGAATACATACATTGTTGCTAGTGTTGTTGTTGTTTTGTGGTGGCAGCGACGGTTTATGTTCGATGTCGCCATTCGTCAATGAATCCGAACCGATGATCAAGTCTAATAGCGCATCCTGAAAATAACAAACAATTTTTAAGAGCTTAGTTTAACAATTCTAGTTTTTTCTTTTATTTTGCCAATGAGTATAAAGCGCATTGTACACACAGCCCCTTATCAACCTTATCCATCTCATGTATCTTAACACATTGAAATAAGACACAATTTCAAATGAAAATGTTTAACTTGATGTGTTGCTGTGTGTACTGTGTGCTAAGTTAACGGGTACGACACCAGTCACTGGGACTAGGCTGGCCACATTTGCTGCAGTCCTGACGACCAGACGACCGACGACGGAAGAGGTGGCAAAATAAGTTAGACAGGACCCTGAAATACTGGTCTACATTGGTCATGGACCGTAACGGCTTGCATACTGAATTAAGACAGTACAATAATTAGGAATTCGAAGGTGTGTGTTGTCTAAAAAATGTCTGGAAAAGTAATGGCTTGTCGATGTGATATTGGTACAAGTTGGAGTTTTTACTGTCTAAATACAGTCCGTCAGTGGACCCATATAACATAGACATGTAGAAGTTAAGGCAAGACCTTTGCCCAACAGTATGGTGATAGGCTGGCATTTTGTCCAGCAGTCTTTGCACTGCAGGGACGGGCCTCCTCCCGTGACGGAGGGATACTCGGCCTACTAATACCATGCTGGCCAGACGGATTGGTATAGTATATAAGTTTTCCTTTTTTTACTTCGTAAAGATGATATTCACGGATAGTTCCTTAGTCGGTTTTTACGACACCAATGGGATAAGATGGAGTGGTGACATATTGTATTCCTACTCCGGCACCACACGGACATGATAGAGCTGGCACTAATTTCTTGTATAGTTAGTAACGTGTACCTGTTCAGGCGGCGCGGCATGTTCAGGCGAGGCGTCGGACAGCAGCTCGTCGCTGTCGTCCCGCGCCAGCCCGGCCGCGTCCATGGCCGGCATGCGCTCTAGTAGTGCGCCTCGCAGGTGTCCGTAGTTTCTGTACAACACAAGTATCTTTAGTTTTTGTATTACTGTAATGGTGGGCATACACGATCCTTTTTATCGTCCAATCGGCATGACACTGCAGGCTTGATCCAATCTCAATCAAATTAAACGAAACTCGATAATGCCATCAATTCTAACTGTCATGCCGATCCACTCGCACAACCGGTCAATTCTAACTGATCCAATCGGTAGCGTCATGCCGATTGGACGATAGGAAGGATCGTGTATGCCTACCATAATATACAACTTTTGTAGAAGGAACTCTAGAAACATGTTTACACAACATGTTTATTACACATCTACGATGAATATTTCCTAGTGTGTAGTCAAGTGTATTATATAGTTTTTTAGGGGTTAATTTTTAAGGCCTTTTGTTTTCAATATTTAATATTAATTATTATAAAATGGATGATTCTGAATTTTTAAAACAAAAATATAACATAAATTACGTGATTTCGTTACCTGTATAATTGTGACAACTCGACCCCTCTTTGTTGAAGTTCAATGTGAATGTGAGATCCAAACGTATCAATTATTACGCGGATTTTTCTGGAAAGGAAAATAAAATTAATTAGAATACTATTTAAAACATAACTATTAACTTAAAAAGCACAATAACTTACAAAGACAGAGCATATTATATAAACTGAGAAATATCTTTTTTTTTTTTACAATATGTACTGGGTATACTCGTATATTTTAATGCCGTATTCCTTTTAACACAAAATATAACCTGACTTGTCTAAGCAAAATATGATAAAAAAAAAACCATTTATCCATATCCAATTGATTGTTTTAACCACTTTTCGTCATACAACTTCTATCGATATGAGTAGAGTTAAAGATTATAATGATGATGGGAAGATTCGCTAATAGGAACTACAGTGGAAAAACATGCATGTTACATTGTATACCAGCTGTATACTACTAAATTACTAAATTATGCATAGTAATAATAACAAATAAAAAAAAAACACTTTAAAACCACTTACTCCTGGCTAGGTTGCGTGGTGAATCTCGTGGACAGTTTAGCTAAGGACAGCAGTAGGTACTCCTTGGTCGTGATGGAGAGCTGTGTTGACCACAACAACTTCTGGTAGATGTCTATCACGTATTCTTCTGTAGGTCTCACGAAATCGTCTGTAAAATACATAATATTATAAGTTAATAAGTGCGTCCTTCTAAGTATGTCTGTTTCAGCCTATCAGCCCATTAATGTCCCACTGCAAGGACGGGCCTCCTCTCGTGACGGAGGGATACTTGGCCTACTAATACCATGCTGGCCAGACGGATTGGTATAGTGTTTAATTTCAAGTTTTCCTTCTTTTTACTTCGTAAAGATAAAATTCACGGATAGTCCCTTAGTCGGTTTTACGACACCCATGGGATGAGATGGGGTGGTGACATATTGTATTCTTACTCCGTCACCACACGGAAACTGTCTGTTTAGCTGGTATATTTTTTATTTTCTTTTCTTTCTATGACTTTCGAATGTCCCTAAGTCGCATTTTATCACACACGGGATAAGTATTAGGTAAAGTTTTTTATTCGCCTTCATTACATGGATTTATTCTTTCCACGATGTTTCCTATATCCCAATTAGCTTATCTTCCATTTGAAATGGAATGGAAAACATATATTAAAAGCACTTTATGCTACAATGAATAAAGCATATTGTTTGAAGTGAGCGCCCTGTACTTACCGACTCCATCCTCGTCGACCATGGAGATAGCGTTGCTAGCTTCTGACACCAATAAATCTCCGTATTCGCCTATAGTCCATGCCGCCACCTATAAATATAAACACAAAGAAATAGTCAAAATTTTAATTGATTTGTTAAATTAGCTAATAATAGCATTTCTAAGTTGGAAAATATTGTAATTACTTTTTACTACTTGGTCCCCAAAATACTTTGTTTTTGTTTGAATGTAGCCTTTTAAATTAGTCCTACATTTTTTTTACCACACGTGTCTTTTTTCTCATTAAAAAAACACGTTTTTTACTGCAAATCTACCTACCACATTACCAAAATATCGTATTATCAGAATCCATGCTATGAGATTTTGGAGTCGTTTTATAAATATATCTATCAAGAGTAAAGTAAAGTATACCTGCACAAGCGGCTGTTTCTCCGTGGCGTCCCCGGCCAGCGCGGCTCGCTCCAGCGAGGTCCACAGCCGCATGGAGGCGTAGGCCTGGCGCTCCGCCGCCGCGCACGACACGATCTGCAGCGTGCTCGACACTGTGTCGTCGCGCAGGTAGTTGCCTGCCTGGAAGTATACGAGACAACTTATTTCTTTCTTTTAGATAAAGTTTTTAAATAGCGTGAATGTTGGAGAACGATTGATAAAAAGCGAGAGCGTTGCTTTTGAAACAAAATTATTCAGTCAAAGCTTTGGCTTTTTTACTTTGCATTTCGGTTACAAAGAAAGCTCAATTCGAAATGAAAAAAAATAAAATCGTATTTATCACCTCAGTCTTCACTCATCTAATAACCGCGATATACATGCATTCACGCAGTGATAATGAGCTCACCTTACGTTTACAACTCAAAAGAGACGAGCTAAATTTACCTTTAATAAAACTCTAAACAGCGTATCCAAATGCCACTTGTTATTAGGAGCATATCTCTCGGCGGCTAGCACCATGGCGCTAGAACAATGCGCCTTGAACTCCGCGTCTGACCGCTCGAGGAACGAGAGTAGCTCCTTCATCATACTGCGGATGTTCTGCCCGTTGATCAGGGCGAACGATAGCTCCATAGCGCGGCGGCGTATTGATACGTCTGGGTCCTGGAAATGTTAATTAAATAAGTTTAACACTGCTGTTTAGAACATGTCCCTAACATTTTGTTGTAATAAAGTTTTAGTGATTTCATCTGCATACTGTTACTATCAGGATTCTTTTTATAAGTAAATAAAACCATCTCTACAAATACATACCACTTTTTGTAAAGAGGTAGAGTTACCAATATAACTGTATGTCGGTTTATTAAATGTTTTTCTTCTCTGCCATTTTCATAATCTACCTGTCCGTGTGGTAAAGGAGTGGGAATACAGTATGTCACCACCCCATCTCATCCCATGGGTGTCGTAAAAACCGACTAAGGGATTAACCGTAAATATTACCTTTGCGAAGTAAAAAGAAGGAAAACATGAAATGAAACCCTATATCAATCCGTCTGGCCAGCGTGGTATAAGTAGGCCAAGTATCCCTCCGTCACGGGAGGAAGCCCGTCCCTGCAGTGGGACATTAATAGGCTGTTATGATAATTTACCTAAGTCGCCTTTTGTGACATCAAAAGAACGAGAAGGACAATTTGTTGTCTTAATCCATCACCACGTGGATTAGAACTTACTTACATTACACTTCCTACACCAGAAAGTAAAGCATCAATTCATTTACAAAAATAAAATAATCAAACTACAAAATAAATGACACAGCTTACCTTCAAACACTCCAGTATAGTAGTCCTATGTCTCTGCACAGCCGACGTATCAACATGCACCGTCCTCAACAGCGTATTCAACGCGACATACCTAATATTCTTATCATTATTCAACAAGAATCTGCCCAGTATATTGATGGCCAACACTCTCAGACTACTCTCAGACTTGATGTCCATGATTGAGAGTACCGTTTCGTAGAGTATAGTGTTGCCTACGTTCTTGCTAGTCTCTGTGTTTGTTGCCACTTGCGCGAGTATGTCGTTCATAGCTTCCGATGCTTCGGCGTCGTTTTTACCGAGTATTCTTAGCAGGCGGAGGATTTTTACCTAGAATAAATATTGCTTCATAAATATCAGTTATTTTTCATTTTGTATTACTTAGGTACTTTACTTTCTATATAAATATAGGTACTAGTACTAGTACAGTTTCTTGGAATTTAAGATATTAACAAATTCATTGAATCGGGCTATAGGTTGCAGAAACAAACCTTTCAACTTTCATTAGTGGTCTTGTATCCCAAATTAATAATGGTTTGATTTAATTTCATTGAGGAAATCTTGGCTCGCGATTATTAAAATGGACAGGAAGGAATTGAAGTGTTTTTAATTACATTTTCCTCTCGTAAAACTACACACAAGAACACTAAAACAAAAATAAAAAATTATACAAACATTTGCTTACCTGTAGGAATGGATCGGAGACTCCACTGACATCATGTTCCGGCGAATATCCGGCCAATATCAAATTTTTCAATATTCTCACCAGATTCGGTACGATCTAAAAACAAATTCATGCTTTACACACAAAATTAAATAATAAATACCAAAAAACCAAAAATGTCCGCCCAAGGCACATAGATATAAAAACTTTTGCAAAGCGAAAGATACGATTAAAAAAAAAAACAACCTTACAATTATTCAGGCATTTTCAAATGCATACTAAATACTGTCGAAAACTTGAATGAATAATATAATAATTACTTTTACAGGCTTACAAACACTTTACGACAGCTATATATGGGACTTAATTTTACTATAATAACTATATATAAATATAATTAGATGGTATTTCAGTATTGTTTATTAGTCACTGAACTCTTTGGTGCTTAATAAATACTGTGGGTTTGCGAAAGTTAGTAATGTGTAAATGGAGTTTATGAGGCATCTGTTTATAGGGATAATGTGATTAAAAAAAAGTTATCTATTGAAAATATAATAAAGATAGAGTATAATAATTCAATTAAAATAAAAAATGCAACTTTTGAGGTTTATAATTTGGTACTACAATATTAACAAATAATTACAAAAGGAATCATACTGTGATATTGGGAAATATGTGTAAAAATTAGCTAAATTTTAACTTTACTTTTAAACAAAAATATTTATTTTAACAAACAGATAAACAGACAAGTAAAGGAAACTGTTTTAAATTAAAACTACATAATTAAATATGTTAAGTTAACAAAAAAGATGCCTCATTTGGAAGTACCCATTATGTTTTTCGCCTTAGCACATGAATTAAAATACTCGATACTTCTCAATATTACTGCACTACTTAATTACTAGTATACATGGAAACAAAAAAGGATTAAAATTAAAATAATTAATATTACTTTCTCAATAACTGGCAGAAAGTTTTTTTTTTATTACGGCTTACTAACTAAATATTATAAAAGTATATATGTATGTATATATATAAGGGATAAAAACTATCTACCTATAATTATCGAGGGTTATTATGTGCCTAAGTGCTATTCACATAACTTCTTAATAATTAACTAATGCTACTCAGATGATTGAGTTTTTGTATTAATAACCTATTGTCCCAGAAATCGTAGAAAGACTTAATGTTACAATAATTAATAAAGAAACTACATAATGTACTAATTAGTATTAAAGTTTATTTAAATGACATATAACCACAGATAACATTAAGGCTTTCTACAGATTAAATATAGATATAACCCAAAGTATAAGGTTATATAACCAACACAATAAAATACATTAATCATGCTTGTTTTAGTCTGATCACATTGTCGTTAATTAAAAATATAAACAAAACGTTAAATATCGATTAGTTAAGTACATTAAATTAATTAATAGGTTATGTTTAAATAATAAAAATAATGGTGTATGGTTTAAAATATTATTTAAATAAAGTTATGGTAATTTTGTGAGCCTTTGCCAATTCTATGTGTCAAGGCATATAGTGTACCTATATAATGTTAAATTTATGTAATTGTGTATAACAATGTATTCAGACTAAAATATTGGAATAAAGTGCATCGATCATCGTTTTGTATGTTACCTCGCGCTGCCCGCTCTCCTACGGGGACAACACAAATATAAACATTAGTTTATAATAGTTTATTATAAGCTTTTAGAAAAATAAAAAGACAATAAAGTAGAGTATATGTACCTAGATAATGATTAAGACGTTTAGTGCTATCCTACAAGTCGCAACCTATTTGTTAAAAAATAGCACAATCATTATATTTTAATATCAAATGGTAACTGTACTTTGTATATAATAATGTTTACCTTGGTCATCTATACAATGTACAATTACTAATAAATCTGTACATATTGTAGAATTTTTTCTTTCTACACCTTGAGGATTCAAGCACAAAAAAGTAAGTTTTTAGCAATGAAATTGGGATATTTAGTAAGATAGATTATTATCAATTTGTCAACTTAATACACTATTATGATTATAACAAAACAATAACCCTCTTACTAATAAACGCCTCTTAAATATTAGTCAATTGATTAGCTTAAATTCTTACGATTTTGTTTGGTATTAGGTTGGTTTTTCTAATAAAAATCTCGCTAAACAGTGATTAAATTTAAGAGGCGTTTATGAGTAAGGGGGTTACAGGCTAGCTAAGTAATCAGATTTAATGTCATGATGAATAGTAACAACACTACCTCACAAATAGGCAGCAGAAAGTAATGTTATGTTAACTAGATGATATTATTTATACTAAATTACAGGCAAATTGTAAAACAATAGTTTCCTGTTTAATATTTTTTTTTTAGTTTTTCTTATTTGCATTCGTGACAATATTTTTTACACTTTAGTCTAGTTTTATTTTTTTAAAGTCTATGTTGCTATAAACTACATCTTTTTACGAATTATGTTCGAAGATACAATAAAGGAAACACCCATAAAAGGACACAACACACGCCTGTCTGATTCTAGACCACTTGATCTATCTGGAGTGGACCATGTTTGCATTTTCCTTATCACCCAATAACAAAATCTTACTCTGTTAACCTATAATATGACTCTATACATAGTGATGTTACATAAAACTATAATGAATCACGAAAACGTTTTTGTTGACATGATTAAACAACGATAAGGACATGCGTGACGCGTTGTCGCCTTAATTTAGGTGGTGTCTGTTGGTTTAGTAACGTTATGTACTTTTGGTAAATGATCCGTTTTATTTATGCTATTATAAAATATGGTAGTTCTTTTTAACAGTTATACATATACATAAATAAATATTTATTATAAAGACCTTTTTTTTTAAATATTGTTCAAATTGGCAATTAATATCAGACTTAATGCCTAGTGGCTTCTCACAACTACACACCAGATTCACACTCCTACCAATATCCTTATATTTTAATAAATGGTTTTAAAAGAAATTTAAACGCTATTTTAAGCAATATATCGCCCATTATATTTATTTTTATATCACACGTAACTAATACACCGAGTCGCAATGATTATTACATATTGAGTACACCAAAAACGTATTGAGATTTCATTGAACAATAATATTATATTATTTCAATTTTTTTTAAACTTTGTAAGTCACAAATCACGATATAAATTTTAATTTAATAATGTGTCTTATTACAAGAGGTATACAGGTGTGTAGATTACTTAAAAATAAAACTCTAGATAATAGTGTACGTAATATTTTTTCAACATTTCTTTAATTCAACGAGCGCGCCGAGTAAAGCTATTAAAGAAATATTGTATTGATTCAATTTTGTAGTACAATAATGCTAAACTTGTTAAACTATTTTATAGGTTATTAAAAATTCAATAATATATGCTAGCATGATATATAGTCAATACTAGTAGAATATTATTATAAAACAGGTTTAACGACCCGGCTTATCTACAGAGATATAATTATATATGACTAAGCTTTATGTAACACTTGTTGATATAATAACGGTAGGGGCCTGTAGGGTACGTTCAGGTTTGCATGTATTACCAATATTTAAAAATGCCTATATTAACTATACGAAATAAAGAGAAGGAAAACTTGAAATTAAACCCTATACCAATCCGTCTGGCCAGCTTGGTATTAGTAGGCCAAGTATCCCTCCGTCACGGGAGGAGGCCCGTCCCTGCAGTGGGACATTAATGGGCTGTTATGATGATGATGATGAAAAATGCCTATTTGAGTATAGTAAGGATCAATAATATTCTACAAAACTATTCACGCGATTGGGTTGAAAACTTTACAACATAGCTAGGGAAATAATGTATTACTAAACAAACTAAACAAATTATTTTCCTTCACGATCAGAATGTCTAATTAGCTAAATGTCCAATAGCGCAAACGCCTAATGAGCAGTACGTCTAATTAGCCAAACGTCTATGTAGCAAAACGTCTAACTATCAGATGGTCTGTATAGCAAAACGTCTATTTCAAAATCAAAAATCAGTACACGTCGCATAGTTAAATAATATTATAAAAAAGTTTTTAAACTTTTGTAATAACTTTACGAAAAATAACACGTAAAAATCGTAAAGAGAAAATATCTTCAATTCTTAAATTTTCACTTGTAATACAAAGAAAAAAGGCAAAGAAGTGAAAGCCGATAATAACTTCCGAACATTATCGAAGATTACCGATCTGAGAGCCCATTCAGACTGTAATAAAACTGCTAAAGTAATCGAAATATTATTATTTATTGCTTTGCTAATGTTGTTTTATTTTTTAGGTACATTTCTTTTTTTTTTATCGTCGATAGTCTGCCTGTTGAACTTATCTATCAACTAAAACTCTTGCGGCCGAATACTCAAACGTCTTTTAAAGTAAAGCGGCGCTTAAACCAGATATTTGTATGAGAATTTCTAGTTTAAGCGCCGCTTTACTCTTAAAGACGTTTGAGTATTCGGCCGTTAGTTTTCTTTTACCAACTAGTCCTCAGGTTCATGAGAGGTGAATTACTTTTATGTGTGACCTCTGTGGCGTAGTGGTGATATAACATGACTGCTACGCAGAGGTCTCGGGTTCGATTCCCGCTCAATGCAAATCTTTGTGTGCATGAACATGATTGTTTGCATTGGTCTGGGTGTTTTTTATTTATAATGTGTATGTATTTACAAAAAAAAAAGTATTTAAGTATGTTTATCCGTTGTCTAGTACCCACAGTACTATTTTTGCTTAGTTTGGGACTAGATGGCGTTGTGTGAATGTGTGAAGAATATTTATTTATATTCATTTATACACCCGACATGTATTGGGTCGCCTAATCGTAGGTCACTAAGTTGCGGTGGGTTGGGCTGGTATTTAGATACATACTTTCGGTTATTTTCTCATTAACCGTACGCTTTCATTAATTTACCGCTTTGATCAACCACGATGCACGTAACTGAACCTTTGTAGTCTGTAGCTATTTTATTACCATTAACGATTGTAATCTAATAAATAGTAATAAAGTAACAATAGAAAATAATATTTTTATTAAAATTACGAAGTTTTTTTTAGATTGGCCTACCAGAATGACTTTATGGTGCCTGATGTTAAGCATCCAATAGAGTCCAAGAATGGCGAGCAGTATGCCAGCTTACATTTTTCATAATATTTGGTTGTATTTTTGTTGCGAGATAAATCTAACGTGAAAAGTAATAGATTTTTTTTCAAGACAATAATAGAGTTTTTAGCGTAAAGTAATCTAAACTTTATTTCTAAGCACAAAAGATTGATTTAGAACTTACCTTTTTAAAATGGTTTAATGTGTCGGGGCTGTTTTCACACATCTCCGTTATAAGGGTGACTCCAGTGATTAGGACACCTGAGGGTAGAATTTTATATAATTATTTAACACATTAAAAACTATACGAAATTAGGTAAACATTAACCCTCTTACTCATAAACGCCTCTTAAATTTTAGTCAATTCATTAGCTTAAATTCTTACGGTTTTGCTAAACAATGATTAAATTTAAGAGGCGTTTATGAGTTAGTAAATATACAGAGATATATAGAGCTTTCTTCCTCTCTTCTTTAAAGGTACTACTACGCTATGGCCGACAGGGTCCATGATTGTTACTTAATTATAATATATTTACCCTCTGTTATACATTATGGAAGCAATAAATTAGTGAGTATTGAAGATGAAAATCTGCGCTAACAACATTTATATAAAGCGGAAACAACGGATTAATGCTTCGCAGGCACGGGTTTTTTTCACTGACGACAGAAGGATACTTAGACCAGATGGATTAATATAAGATTTTATAACGACTTTTTGTCCGTGTGGTAACGGAGTAAGAATACAATATGTCACCACCCCATCTCATCCCATGGGTGTCGTAAAACCGACTAAGGGACTATCCGTGAATTATTATCTTTTCGAAATAAAAAGAAGGAAAACTTGAAATTAAATCCTATACCAATCCATCTGGCCAGCGTGGTATTAGTAGGCCAGGTATCCCTCCGTCACGGGAGGATATAAATCTCCCGTCCCTGCAGTGGGACACTAATGAGCTGTTATGATGAATGTATTCTTAATATTGATTATCTATCCAGTTTTATTTTAAGTAAATATCAAAGGAACAGTCCAGTTTCCTTTTCTCCCCCTACCTTAGACGGTAGGTGTGGTTAAGTGTTTATTCGGACGCAAAAATTATCAACTACACCGGCCCTTAACCTCGCGTGTTCCTAAACAATAGAGACTGTGCGTGCTAGCTATCGTTTATTAATTATGGCTAATATCAAGACTTATTACTGGTCGAAATAGCTACTCAAGATCTGCTGGTTTATTGGGGAAGAAAAACATATTTTGGATTAAATGAAAAATGCTATCCGTGTGGTGAGGGAGTAAGAATACAATATGTCACCACATCATCTCATCCCTAGGGTGTCGTAGAAACCGACTAAGGGATTATCTGTGAATATTACCTTTACATAAAAAATAGGAAAACTTGAAATCAAACCCTATACCAATCCGTTTATTATACGGTTTAGTATACGGTTTAATTTCAAGTTTTCCTTCTTTTTATTTTGTAGAGATAATATTCACGGATAGTCCCTTAGTCGGTTTTTACGACACCCATGGAATGAGATGGAGTGCTGACATATTGTATTCTTACTCCGTCACCACACGGAGACTAAACAGATAACTTTTATAAAACGTGTAAAAATATAAACTCACCATGATTCTTCTCAGTCAACAAGCTCCTAGTAGCAGGTAGAAACATTTCCATAAGATCAGGAACTCTTCTGATAATCCTAAACGCGCATAACGCCGCCTTCTTCTTGATATACGCATTAGGTGACTTTATTAGTCTCTCCACTTCTGAGGCTAAGTCTCTCGCCATCTCTGGTGATGCGATGGCACCTAGTGTGCATAGTGCTAGGCCTACCACGAACTGTGTGTTGCTGTTCAGGTCACTGTTGGTAGAAAAACGGCATACATAAATTTAGAAGGTCGAAAAATAATTAAAGTAAATAAAACTAAAGGACAGGTCACAATTATTCTAACCAAACGAAAGTAGAAACATTTAGATTTAACCTAATACCCATAATTCTGGTCTGCATGGATCAATTCCAAAACTATCTTGTACTAAAATAAGCTGCTACGAACATTGATTTTCTAATTTTGTAATTTCAGCACGGTCTCTAGTTATAAATAATCTTAAGTATCTTTGTAACGTCCGTTTATTACAGCAGACCCTTCATTTTCTATTGTTTATTTAATTAAACCTTTATTAAGTTATATATGTCGCAGGGAAATTAGGAAAACAGGGATTTCACGAAACCCCGGTAAATGTCGAAAATGCTTTGCACTTCGGCGGCCGCTGCCGCGGCACGCTCGCTTCGCTCGCTCGCCTCGTGCGTTATGGTCACAGTTCTAGCCTAACCTAACCTACAGAAGTTGAAATGTTTGTGTTTTTTAACCTACAAACAAAAATATGAGCATTTATTTTCTGGTAGAAACGATGTTTCGTCATATTCCTAGGGATTTCGTGAAATCCCTGGTTTCCTCATTTCCCTGCAACATTATAAATAGAACAGTGTAAACAGCAAAGAGAGTCGAGGGATACTTTCATTTCCGGGCTATGATTGTGGTTAAATTGTATTATTAAGAGACGGTTTTGTAACGAGAAAATACATTATCATTTAATGAAGATACAGCTTTTCTACTAGCATAACCGAGTCCAAAAAGAGGAGGTTATCAATTCGGTGGCATTTTTTGGACTCATTCATTTTTGGATCAAATTAAAATGGTAGATAAATTTGGTTTTTATCTTAAATAATATAAAATTTCGTTTAATCGTCCAAATAACCCAATTGTGTAAGTATTGGGTATAATCTATACCAACTTTCTACTTAAAAGTCACTCTAACATTGTATAATTTAACCTTCACAATTATTTCGATTTTATATTACGATTAATCATAGGTATACGATGCACTATTGTATCGAGTAGGTACTTAATGCAATTTATAAATACGTTTAAGTAACTAGTGACTGACCGCAAACGACCATTGTCGAAGAGAGAGCCTTTTTAGAATTATGCTTATCGTAAATATATTATGGAATGTAATTAGTTAGTCTGGTGCCCTAGATAGTTAACAATTTGTCAAAGACATAGTAAATTTCCATAGTTTAAGATTGTTAAGAATTTATCTAATTAATAATTCAGATAAAGTTTTAGTTAATCGATAATTTAAAAATGAACCATAAATTATAATCTTTTCATAGATGTCAGCGAAGTAATGTTGAATCGAATATAAAATACAGTCCAAAACGGCTAATATTATCAGAAACTACGCTTCGATCCATACGAGTGAATCGAGACAACGGCAACGCCTACCTACCACAATACATTTATCGATTCAAATTCGCGATTGTTATCGATGTAAAACATCGCGTGCCAGACCTTTTGAACAATTTTAATGTGAACTGATGTTTTGACTCGCTTTAGTGCACGAATTTTATTAAGAAGTATTATACTGCCAGTAATTTAAGCAAATCTTTTAGTATAGTGCCCCACTGCAGGGACAAATCATCTCCATGACGAAGGGTAACTTACTTACTCTACTAGGTAATAGGAAACTGGCAAGGTTTGTTTCGAGTTTTTCGTCTCTCTAGACAAACTCTTTTTCTAAGATCCCTTAGTCACCTTTTACTACACACACGCAACAACAAGGCGTGGTATAGTCAGATGTACGATTTTAATAATAGTATGCTAAATGTAATCATTTTCAGCAACAATTCCCTTTTTCCAAATGAAGCTTTTCAACAGCGAAGTCTAAATTTGTTATTTAAAATAGCCATTTCGCAATATTCTGATATCTCGTTGATTGCTAGCTAACGATTTTGAATAAATTTTCTTTTGTCCTCGTTGAATTTTACAGGACAATGTACCTTTTTAGCTTAACGTATTTTTTATATTTTTAAACTCTATGCAATAAATAGTACAGTTTGTAAACTAATATCACATAATGTCAAAAAGAGGCCTGTTTCAAAACATCCACCCATTTTAGAGTCACCTAAAAAACCTTACTTCAGAAATGTATAATATGACATGACATAAACGACAAAGAAATTAGATTTTCTTTGTTTACTATAAATATACCCTGTTGACGTCATTTTTGTTACTGATAATGCTCTGGGATGTTCCGGTCTCATTGTTCATTTCGTACATTAAAAGGGAATATCATAATTATAAAGTTCTGAAAAGCTTTATTCTACAAAGAGAGAGAATACTAAACAATATATATAACTCATAATATGAATCATGGTCGGATAATGTAAAAGCAATTTAATAACATGGTTTATTTTGAGAAATATATCATTCACAAAGTATCTATTTGAATAATGGTTATCATAGATTATTGGCTTAGTCACACGGCGTATATGTCACACTACCTATTATATCGTTCACCTCTATATAAACTATTTCCCTTGTTATTTTTAGAATACTCGAAATTCAGTTTATGAAATAAAAATTGACGAGGCAGCTGGTATTACAATCGGCTTAGTTTAAAAGCTCTACACTATTCCTACTTGAGAAATTTTGGATGTCAGGAGTCATCCAAAATGTCTCAACTTCTTTCCAGCTAGGGAAAAATCACTTTATGGAATTACGAAAAATATGCGTTTTGTCTATCCCAATTAATAAGGCAGTCTATTTAATTATGAATCCAATGAGCAGACTCTTTAACGTGAATGAAATTTCATCTATTTTATTTTTAACCGACTTCAAAAAAAGAAGGAGGTTCTCAATTCGGTTGTATTTTTTTTTTGTCGTACCTTTTACAAAAAGATTTCTTCAATCAACATTTTTCTTTCTCTACTCTAAAATAGCAAAGACGAAGAATTATTTAGTTGCTTTTTGATGTAAATGGTAAATCTTTTGTGTAACATCAGAGGTAGTAGGATTACATCATACAAAGGCGGTCAAAGTAGGTGCGTTTGTTCGAAGCGATCCCGCATTTCCTGTTTCCTTTACAATACTCTTGGGGTCAATATACTCGCTGCCATTTTCAAAATTTATAAGACGAGGCTTTTATACCATCAAGTTTCAAGAGAATCTTTATTTTTTTAAGTGTTTCGATGAAACACATTGCTTTGTTAGTATGGGTGTATTCGTTTCTCGTAACTGCTTTAAGGTCGCAGACGATCAAATAGCCCGCCTGAATTGGTAAGTAACGGGCATCAAAATGCCTGGGCATAGCTCCGACCCTGGCTAAATCTCATGGAAGAAGTAGCTGATAACACTGCAAGAGTGTATGAAAATTTATGTGTGACCATGATAAAACATCTCCGTGCGGTGACGGAGTAAGAATACAATATGTCACCACCCCATCTCATCCCATGGGTGTCGTACATGTACGACTAAGAGACTATCCGTGAATATTATCTTAACGAAATAAAAAGAAGGAAAACTTGAAATTAAACCCTAACCAATACGTCTGGCCAGCGTGGTGTGGTAGTGGGCCAAGTATCCCTCCGTCGTCACGGGAGTAGGCCCGTCCCTGTAGTAGGACATTAATAGGCTGTTACGATGATGATAAAACATATTCTTTTTCTTTGGTCTCTTTAGAAAAATAACACCATAGTATCGTTAGAAATATAATTCTTTACGTAACACGTATTATCGTGGTTGGTATGTTTTCGTGGCTAATTAAAATAAAATATGCGGCTATGCGGGTTGCACGCGATCTAGGTTCCAGTCTAAAACAATAATATGGGAGAAACGAACTTTATATTGGATGTATCGTGACGAACTATTAATACAATCACCATTCTATCTCATACTAAAGATGTCGAAAAGATAAAAATACTACTTACAGATATTATATTTGCTAAAAAAGAAAAAAAATACATTAAACCTGACCATTTTGGGCACCGTGAATTAGGTAAATTTTCTCTTCTTATATTGCGGAGCCTCGGGCCTGCGTTAGGACGATTATAGACTGCTATATATCCGTAACTGATACGCAAATATCACAGGTTTAATTGAAACCTATGTGTGTGTGAATATCAAAGCTTGCATCTGCCAAGTCTGTACAAGCAATACGTTTGGGACTAGATAGTACAATGTGTTAATGTGTAAGGAATATGATTATAGACTTTTACCTAACAAGACATTTTTAATTTCAGACGTTCTACTAGTATGACTATTTTAGATTTCAGACGTTTTACTAGTATGTCGTTTTACTTTCTTGTCGTTTATACCTCATGGACATTTTAACGGTTTGACGTTCTGATACGGAGGGGAATAGAATAGAATATCTTTATTGTATTGAAATCTATATCTCGATTGTAATGTAAGTAACATTATAATTATACTTTTGTCAAGATGCTGAAGATTATATATTTCTTTTTCAATTTAAATACTTTATTTTTCTTTACAATATACATATAGACATTTTTTTACAATTATACTTAACAAAATTTATAAATATATTATAGGAGACTGTTGCCTAACCTAGGCTTTAGGCCTATTTCAGGACACCAGAATTTATATATCTATACTAAAAAAAATAAACTCTTTAGTTAAACTTTTTATTCCAAGTGTACCTACATACAGTAAAATAAGTCTATTCCCAGTTTCCCTCGAATACTTTTCTTCGATTGGGGGAAACTGGGAATTTTGTCGCATCTTTCCCTGAATTCATAATCGGGGGAAACTGAGAATTTTGTTGCACCATCCTCCCACCTCAAGCAGTAACTTCATCTTACTACTTCTTATATTCACTTCATCAGTGAATATAAATTATATAGGTACTCAACAAAGTCGATACTAAACCTTTGTTTAGTACATGTGTTTACCGTTTACTTAGTCTAGGTGAACAATAAAACTTACAAGATCGTACTCGGACCTCTCTTATTATTCAATATCTTATTTATTCGACAACAACAACCACATCAATAAAGTAATTCATTATGTATACGATAAAATGGGGTGAAGGGAAACCTACGTGTGAATCTGAATACAGATGGTCAAATAAATTATCCTTATGGATATACAGAATACATACAACGTATTGGCAATGATCAAACCTATCAGAATGAATTGGTATGAATTTGTGAATATCAGAACATTCGATTGAGCATTATAATCTAACAATGGACTGTTAAAGATTCAGTCTATTAAAGGACTAAATGTACTTTTAAATTGTCACTTATTTTCTCGTACTGTAGTTGTAGAATATTATGTATGTATGTATTTACAAAAAAAAAGTATTTATGTATGTATATTCGTTGTCAAGTACCCATATTACAAGCTCTGCTTATTTTGGGACTAGATGGCGTTGTGTGAAAGTGTGAGGAATATGGTAAGGAAAAGTAAAATCCGTAATAGAAGTTTCGATAAGCATAATATCGTTAAATGAAAAGTGGTAAAAAAATTCGGTTCGCGATTTACTTTCTTAAAAACTATGAAGGTCCTTCATTCCTGGTCACCTGTTAGTTTTTTTAAGGGCTAATCTCATCCACTTAAGACTAACTCGTTCCCTGGGGTATTTTATGGTTCTCCCCCCTAAACTATACATACAGCACTAATCAGTAAAATCAATTTAAAAAAAGCACATAAAACTTAAATATAAATGATAAATAAATAATTAACTTACTTCTTCAAACAGTTAGTGATGAGTAAGTGGACATCCTGGCGTTCGTCCAACAGCAGCATAGCACCTAAGTATCCCACTCGCTTGTCCGTGAAGCGTGGGCTCGCGATCAACTTGAGGCATTCCAGCTGACCGAAGTGCGCCGGGTAGCCGAGCATGTGAATGTAGAGTAACTTCGCTATGTTCCGACATCTAGACAAAATAATTACAAATTAATTGTATGTAATACATTCGGAGTCAGAATACAATATGTCACCACCCCATCTCATCCCATGTGTGTCGTAAAAACCGACTAAGGGACTACCGTGAATATTATCTTTACGAAATAAAAAGAAGGAAAACTTGAAATTAAACCCTATACCAATTCGTCTGGCCAGCGTGGTATTAGTAGGCCAAGTATCCCTCCGTCACGGGAGGAGGGCCGTCCCTGCAGTGGGACATTAATGGACTGTTATGATGATGTAGTGATATGTCAAGGAATTTCTTTACCAAAGAAAGTAAACTTGATATGATTTTTTTGGAATTAATTAGATTCGGAAATTTAGCACAAGTAGGACAGCTTGATTATGAATTATCCTACCTACACCAAATTTGGCATAATATTGTATTATATTAATCTATACTAATATTATAAAGAGGTGATTAGCCGACTTAATCTATATGATGTATGGCTATTTTAAATAAATGAGATTTAAAAAAAAATATTATAAAGAGGTAAAGTTTGTGTGTTTGTGCCGTTGTAGGGGGTAGTCTCTGGATCTACTGAACCGATTTTAAAAATTCTTTCTGTGTTGAATAGTCCATTTAGCGGGTAGTGTCAAAGACTATATAGTATCACGCTATGACTAATAGGAGTGAAGCAGTAATGAAATATGTTTAAAAAAGGAACGCGTCTTTTTCGCCGTCCGACGAAGTGGGCACGGGTCAGCTAGTCCATAATAAAGTTACTTGTGAGAAAAGGGACTAAGGGATGACTTAACTTTCTGGGATTTTGATTCTACCCTTCTCCCAGGTGGGTATTCCTCTATAAAAGGGCTCGAAAATTGTCAAATAATCCACATTGAAGTTGATGGAACGTAATTTCCGGTTATGATAAAAATCACTTCCCGTCAATAATTGTTTTTCTACTTTCAGTATATACTAAAGTAATATTTTTTTAAATATTTATATGTCATACTACCTACGATCATGAGAATATTAACTTAACGTGCATACACACACACAATTACTGTATTTATAATTCACAAACACAATATATCTACTTAAAGTTAATAAATCAACAATTCTATTATAAATATACATCTTATATCGAATTCCTTATATGCATATTTATTACAAAGAAAACAAAAAATAATAATGTCTCTGCCTACCCCGGACGGGATTAAGGTGTGAGTTTATGTATGTATGTAAAACAAAAACATTTTGTATTCTAAAAAACGTAAGTTAATTTACATACAAATCAGAGATGAAAGAATATATTGTTGCGAATCGAATTTACTCGTATGTACGAGGGTCTACATAAATTGACCCAAAAGTAAATAAATGATTGACAGCAAATTTTATTTACTTGAATGAGACGTGTGAATGAGTGAATGTTCTATATACGGGACTGAGGATTTTATCACGTGTTTCGAAGCATGTGATTAAATAATGTTTACAGAGTCTCACAGGGTAATTATGGATCTTGGTGTCTTATGTTAACGTGACGTAATGTAGCAACTACGTGATTTTTTTCTTAATCTGCGTTCCGTGTGATTAGTTACAATATTAAGGCTGTTTCCGCACGTTAGCTGTTACCGTAACGTGTATAGAAGAAATAAGACGTTCAATGCTATACATAGGGTTTGTTCAAACGTCTCGACCTTCCTGTTCTGTCCCTCCCTCAACTATCGGTTGCCTACAACTTTTAATACAACATAATAGATGCCTTCTTTCTTTCGCAAAATGGTTTTACCGTGAATAAATAGGCGGCAACAGACAGGAAGTATATGAAAATGTTATGAAATACTTGTTGAGAGACTGCTATTGTAATATTGATACTAATCTACAAGCAATATTGATAATAGAACAAAATTACGTAAGGCACGATTACTTTAATTACTTAATAGCAACAATTTAAGTCTAAATGGTAATACCATTTAGTCTTAACGACTTAGACTTGTTAAATGCAATACAAGAATATTAGTATCGATGCATTACATACATCAATGATTTATGTAAAATATGATGTGTATTTATTTACTGTGACAATGTACACTCAAGGAAATTAATTGCTTAGCAGTTTGCATAATTTTGAAATCGGTCAGGTTACTATTTACCGACTACAGACGACTGATGACGAACCCCGACATCTTGGCAGTCGTAAAATTGAATGGACAAGGTGTATATACCTAGCCTTGTCTCTCTCTATCTATGACAGACAGGTATTTTGTGTTCAAGTAAAATTCTTAAATTTTATATTGAAGTTCGTGACACTAACCCCCGATTTCCAAATAACTGATCAACTAAAAATCAACTAATCAAGTGTCAAAACTGTCATTTTCAGAAACTAAAATGACCGTTTAGACACTTGATTAGTTGATTTTTACATGATCAGTTATTTGGAAACCCGGGGTAACGCGAACTTTGACGTGTCGATAATACTTTCAAAATTTATTTTTTACTCTTTGGACAGAATGTAATTTTTGCAAGTTTGTAAAGAAAGGAGTTTGTAATGCGATTCTTACTTATTGGCTATGTTATCTTATGTCTATTTTGAGGTGTAATATCTTTCAAAATTTCGGTATTTAATACGACTAAATTACGTAGGTTGTCTACCTGCTAATCAATTAATTTCCCTGACCGTACCTACTTGAGTTTATGTACAGTGTTTGACAAGACTAGCAATTTGTTATCTACGCAGTAGGAACCATTAGCAATCTTATTTGCATACGGTAGCATGGATGTTACATATAAGGTGTTAGTAGCATACGGGTATTATAAAAATAAATGGGAAAAACTCAGGTTGAAAACGAACTTAGAATTATTATTTTAGACTGTTTAAGGCTGTGGAATGAATTTTATCACCAGCTACGAGTGAAGTAATTTCCTGTTAAAAACGAGATTATGGCAATATCCGTAATTAAATAAAAACAAGCAGAACTTAAGATCAGTAAGCGATTAAAAAATATTAAGTGGAACACGCAATAGTGAAACTTAAATCATATTTAAAGAAATAATTAAACATTTGTGTAGGATGGTCATTTAAAAAACCTAACAATATACGAGTACCTACGAGAGGAACAAATATGAAAATTAGCACCTATCGATTTCTAGTTAAAAAATATTTCTAGGTTCAATGTCAAATAATATTTATAGTAGGTAACTACGTCAAAGTCTAGAATATCAGACAAAAGCTAAGGTTACACTGAAGGTTTTTTGAAACGACTAATAAACCTTGTCCTACGTTGTACTTAAGAATTAAAACTACTCGAGAAAGCCTCGTAGGAAAAATATTTTATTTATTTCTACTAAATGTTATAAGGAAGGTAACTTTGTCTGCATATTGTGTATTTCATCGTAAAAATGTGTCAGCAAAATATTATAATCGATAGGGTAGTGACCAGCCTGTGGAGAGTTGTTTATTTGGATATACCTAAACCTCTGACAGAACTTAACGACTTACTCATAAACGCCTATTAAATTTTAGTCAATTGATTAGTTTAAATTCTTACGGTTTTGTTTGGTATAAGGTTGGTTTTCCTAATTAAAAACTCGCTAAACAGTGATTAAATTTAAGAGGTGTTTATGAGTAAGGGGATAAGTCACTTCGACAATAGCCAGGAGTGACTATTTACGTGCCCTCTGGAGCACGGAGACGGTCAGAAGGACTAGAAATGAAACTAGAACTATTAATGATCAATTAATTTAACTCTCTTAAACTGTTTTCTGAATATAATAATGAGGTTTATTTTGAGGTTAATTACAGTTTAATTATTCAACAAGACAAATAATCATATTAGATTTATAAGTTTCAAAAATTCATTGGGAAAATTCACATTATGTATCTACATGTCGTAAAAGTTTATTGGTTTTTTTAAAAACATATGCGCGTACCTTAATAAGGTGTTTTATTGCCCCGTTAATTCAGAATAGTACTTCAAATTCCACGGGAATACTGACACCCAACTAATACATATATTGTAATACAATAAACTGATACCCCCTACTTACGAACAAAATAATAGTTTAGTATGTCTACAGGCAAGTAACATTGAAAGTTGCGGTCTTGTTGTGGTTCCGACCGACGACCTTTAGGCGACGTGGCTCAATATACCCTTATCAGATAACTACGAAATTATTATGACGCAGATTAACGTCCATCCAACTTTACTCAGATTTCTGTATGAATTTCTCTTTATTATTTACAAAATTACTTGTTATCTACTATTTAAATATCTCGTAGAATAACACGTAGGTATATCATAACAGTCCATTAGTGCTCCACTGCAAGGACAGGCCGTGACGGAGGGATACTTGGCCTACTAATACTACGCTGGCCACACGGATTGGTATAGGGTTTCCTTCTTTTTTTTTTATTTCGTAAAGATAATATTCACGGATAGCCCCTTAATCGATTATTACGACACCCATAGGATGCGATGGGGTGGTGGTGGTTATTCACTGATCTAATAACACGAATAAGAACATGGAAATGTCAACTTTGAAAGAGTATTGTATAAAATACATATGAAAAGAAAATAGGATAGTGAAATACATGGTTTTATCTTTGGACGATCCAATATTGTCCTCGGTGCGTCCTATATGAGACTAGACAGGTAATAATAGGGCTCGTATAATGACCGTGTCAGGCCGAGTTGACACGACAAACAAGCCTAGGCTTAACTTTCGATCTAAGGCATTGTTATGACTTCGTTAGTATCTGTAAAACAAGTTGTTTGTTCACGAACAACCACAGTTAATTTTTCACTCCTTTTACAACAAATCGCTCCCTTATTACTGAGGATCGTGACTCCTTTGACAAGAGCTTGTCTCCTTCGATTGCGCTTCTTTTCTTGCCTTAATTTTCTCTACCAAGAACTTAAATTAACACTTTTAATTGCATTTTTTTAAGACTATTATAAAGTAATAGTCAAGTCCCTAATTCTCTCAATCAAGCTGTCCTATCCGCACTGAAATTTAGTTGAGTCCCCTCCACTCTACTACAGCCCACGTAAAGTAGTAAAAGGGCACCCGAGGGCAACTATTTAATCCACACAAAAAAAAATCATTTATAACAGTCCATTAATGTCCCACTGCAGGGACGGGCCTACTCCCCGTGACGGAGGGATACTTGGCCTACTAATACCACGCTGGCCAGAAGGATTGGTATAGGGTTTAATTTCAAGATTTCCTTTTTTTTTATTTCGTAAAGATGATATTCACACCCATGGGATGAGATGGGGTGGTGACATATTGTATTCTTACTACGTCACCACACGAAGAAAACATACTGAAACCAAATGACATTATAAACACCTACCTCCAAACACTGTCCTCTTCTCTAAACGTAGATCTTATATAGGCACATTCCTTGTTAACAACACTCCTCTCCTCCGCGGCCGTCCTTGCGGCCCTGATCTGCCTGATCAAGTCTCTGAGGCGCGTTGGTGTCGGCATCCGCACTGAAACCGGCGCGACTGTTAAGGACGACACACACACATAGAAAAGCATAGATCAGTGCATTTGTATTAGAGTGCCTTTGACTTAAGCTCTAGTTAAGCTCTAAAATAACAAGTACATAACCTTATAAATTAAATAATATTTGTTTTCCATTGTCTTTCTTCTTTTCGGATTTTACATAACCTTAGTAGACTATTAGAACAAACCTAGTAGGCTATTAAAGAAACCAAGTCCTTGAAGACTTGGTTTTTAACAGTACAGTGCACCAAGTTCCCCAAACTGGGAAGTTACTTGACTACATCATTGGCGCAAATACAAATACAGACAAATTTCAAAAATGAGGAACACGGATTCAATTCGTCAGTTTAGAGGGCTCAAAAAAGCAGACAAAAGAAAAAGAAAAATCAGCTAAATTTTCAATGGTAAAAGTAGTTTTTATTAAAATCCGGTATATAATAAATCTAGCGGTTAAAAAGATATGTACTTGTTACTTTAGTGAAGATAGTGAAATATGATGCCTGTAATACTAGGATTTTAACTAATTACTAATCATAAATAAATAATGCAATATGTTGCTTTAATGTTTTCTACTATTATTATAATAAATGCTAAAGTTTATGAGTAATGGAAGTTTGTTAATCTTTTATGTGTAAATTTCTGACCAAAATTTTTCGGTAATATACCTACCTTATAGATAAAATAACACAATTCAAAAAATCATCGCGATTATTACCAAATTAGATGGAGAAGTCTTGTAGACAATTTTGCAATAAGTTAAAGAAATGTCAATAAGTAAGTTTGACGAATCATAATAATACGAACTATGATGCAATAAGAACTTTTTTGCAAATCAATTTCAACAAAACATTGGCTTTATCAATGCTAGTTTAATGGTTTGATAAAAAACACTCATTGTGTAGTTAAACAAAATAAAGGTATTTTAGAATTATAATTGTCTGAAAAATAAGTTAAACAGGCAGTGTTGTGCACTACCTATACCTAATTTAAATTGCATTGTACAAAAAGCATTTATTGTATGCTCTATGAAATTAAATATTAATAGGAACCAATTTACTAATGATAAAGAATATATAATTTTAACTTCTTTGTCTTGTGATTGCATATAAGACAATTAAGTAATGTAATAATTAAAATTATACTGTATTCATTAATCTACATCATTCTATAAGTACTGTATGAATTAAAAGAAAGATTTAAAAGAGTGCAAGGTTAATTAAAATTGCATGGATAAGTTAGTGATGCGTTAATATTGAGTCCAAACTTCATCTAAAGCAGAAACTAAACTACAAGACATACAGCAATATACTATTTAGTTAATCCAACAAGTGTGGTGTTCATTATCATCATAGCAGCATATTAATGTCCCACTGCAGGGACGGGCCTCCTCCCGTGACGGAGGGATACTTGGCCTACTAATACCACACTGACCAGATGGATTGGTATAGGGTTTAATTCCACTTGCCGTAGCAATAGGAAATTAATGAATGGTTATGACGAATATTATAGTAACTTTTGTATTAAATGTCTATGAATTTATAATGTACTAATGTTTTATTTGTAAAAGTGTTATTATAAAAACACTACAATTTAGATCTTCTAATTCATATTCTATAATAACACTTTATTATAAACATATATCATACTTCCATATTGATATTTTGGAAAGGAAAACATATTGTATGACTGTTATATTTATATTCACCAGGAAGACATCTGTATGTTGATTAGTATATTAAAAATATACATTTTAATTCTTACCTCTTTCTATTGCCTCATTTACCACTTGTTTTATGGTGGCAATATTAAATGCTGGGTTGAACCTAAGAAAAAACAAACATAAAGTAAGTAAAAATGAACAAAGATATTTATTCTAACAAATATTTATTGTTTATACTGGGGCAAAGTTATGCTCTAGTTGAAGTAGTTGAGATATCAAGTCAAATATCCATCATCCAGAATCTCTGTCATTCCACCACAAACATTTTAAATGTCTATTTTATAACCCAATCAGTAAAGACCAAATATTTATCATAAGCCTCTCTGAGAGCTACTGTAATCATCATCATCATATCAGCCAATTGACATCCAATATTGGACATAGGACTCCTGCGAATATGCTGCTACTTTCAGCAAATCAAAATGAAATTAAACAAACAATTAAACTTCTAAACATGTATAAAAAATATTAATTTTAAAGTATATTTTTAACTTATCAAAAGGTCAACAATTAAATAAAATCATTGCCAATGACACTTATAATCTAATATAGATTACATGTCTGATGTATTTAAAATGAATTCATATTATCAATCTGCTCATATTAATGATACAATTGATAAGCCCGTAAAGAATCGGTGTTCAATTAGGATCAATTGGCATCTGCTGGCAATTTGACTCTTATGTCAATGATAAAACATTCTCGGTTACATAATAAAATAACTTACTAATGTATAAAGATTATTTCTTGAGAGTGGTATTTGAAAGTTTGATGTTACAAATAGATTAGTAAAGAATTTTGAACTTGAGATTTTGTATTTAATACAAAAGAAAATGTATTCTTTCTAGAGAAAACTTGAATACATTTCACAAAACAAAATTATAGTTGCAAAAAAGGACTAAATTGTAAAAAACATTTGTATTTTACCTACAAAATACTATAAACATGTAGCCCTCAACTATAAAACCACTACAAATTTATTATTGTAGATGTTGAATAAAAAAAATGAAATAAAGACCACCATAAACTAACAGTATAACAGTATAACCATAAACTAACTTGATTTGTAACATGGCTGTTACAAATCAAGTGTAATGGGCACTGTTTGCATTACACACTGCTCTTATCATCTTATCATTGCATATTTGTTTGTCAACATATCAAGTAATTGACAGCAGGTTGGTCATAAACTTCAAATATACTTTGCACAATAATGTAGTTTATAAATTTAAAAAAAGTTATTGCTTTTCATTAAGTTTCAGGTTAAAAAGTTGAACTTAAAATTGACACTACTACCAACTCATAATTACAAACTGTAGTACTTAAAACAAAATATTTTTGAAAATCAAAGGTTTGTGTGAAAAATAACCTGTGACCAAAGGTAATATTGCTGTTAAGCCAACAGTTACCAGTAAATTCATAGCACTATTTGATGATGTTTTTAGTTAACATCTCGAAGTAGGCTAGTATAGAAAATATACAACTACTGTAACATCAAATAGTAGATAGCTACTTTAACTAGATAGAATTATATTCATAATAATAAGTTATTGAGACACATCTATAACAAGAATCAATTCTACTACTTCTGATAGTTCAAGTATAACATGTAAAAGCCATACAAAACAAGTTTCTCTAACACTGAAAAGTCAATGTTAGCATTATCAATTATCCTGTATATGATCAAGGTACATCACAAGTTTAATACAGCTAAAATATTAATAAAATGCTATGAATTGTGGCTGTTTAAAAAATTAAAATGACCATTGCAGAGTGCAAAAATGTGAACATGTCTATAGATCCGTGCAGGATTTGTTGTGACTGTCATCTATAGTGATGAAAGGATAATTATTATAACCTACTAAGAAAATATAAATTCAAATTTACCCAGATTCGGAGCCGTTCATCTTGGCCGATTACTTAATTCCTTACAGGTAATAACAGATGTTCCTCGCTGTACACGAACACGAGTAATTACTCTTTACAGAGCCAGGTGCAAAGAACGGGAGGTCAAAAACCACTCAAAGGATATATCACTACACGATATAAAAATTGTCACTTGTATACTCTTAAAATCATAACGTAGGGAACTAAAGAATATTTAACACGTATTTAGCTAGGTGTACAAGCATTTTATTTCGTCACAAACCATAGAAATGCAAGAGAAATCGCACGCCACCTTTGACTAACTTCTATCATATTTTCACATCTAATTACGAATTATACTGGGTATATATTCATTATTGCATTCACTTAATATCACAGAATATATCTTGCTAAAATTTAACGCTATATTTTATTAAATTATAAAGGAATAATACAATTGCCAGCTGACATTTCCGTGGTGCGTTGCAAGAAATTCAACATGGCCGCCGTGACTCGCACATGACGTTTACGTTTTCTTGTTCAAATCACTTTAGTAGTACAAAATAAACTATTTATTTTAATCTACAATATTAATAAATATTGATTTTGTTATACAGATTGTTTGTTTCGTTTACTTTTATATCCAGTTTGTAAATATAAAATATTTAATTTGTACAATAGATTAAAACGATAAGTTGTGGATCCTGAACGATTGCTACGTGGAAAAACATTAGCAGTATTCAGAAAAACGGAAAACTATTTCCGTTGTACCATTTTCAACCATATCTTACTTGACATGTTTACACTTTACTTATTCATATATTTGCTTTTATAATTTAGACTTTATGACAATCCACCATCATTATCAGTAATTTGATCTTAATTAACCTACCTTCTATTTTGTTCTGGCGGTAATACACTCCAATCTACTTCATACATAGGATATGCCATACTTAAAATTTAAAAACAACACTAAAACTTGTACTAAATATTTTTTAATAAAAACATTTCACAAACTATGTCACAATATTATACGACGGTGCAAACTGTACTGTTATCAAAAGTGTTTTATCAGGTGCAGGTACTCCTCAAATATTCAGTCACAGCGTATCTCTTATCAAAGGTACAATTTATCACTGAAAAAGGATAGCAATAGAGCACCAGTTGTATTAATGTTTTATTGTTAAATGTCAATACTATATGTACAAAACAATGGGTCGTAGGTACAAGTCACATCATTATCTTAATAGGAAAACTAATTATTATTCATTGTATCAGTAGTGTCGCTCGGTCGGTCGTAGGACATATTATAAATGCACTGAGTGTAGGCGTCGCTTTTATAGGTTGTCCTCGTGGTTGCGCGGCGGTCTGTCGACACTGTTTCTTTTTATACAATCCACTAGCCATCTAATGCCTTCGTCTACTCCGTCCCTGAGAAGAAAAAACAAATTCAAATTATATAAAAGAAAAGATATGAATTATAAATAGCTTTCTAATGACTATCATTAAGTAATGAGCAAACTAGGTATGTAATTTTAAGTGCATTGTTATTAAAAATCGTGATCGTAAAAGCTATGTACTTCGTCTCATTATTATTATTACATTACCGTGAAATAAACGTCATATATTTCTTATCAGCGGAGCTACTTAGTACTCGAATGTTTATTGATCTTTCTACAATTATTTTAGTGCTACGGGCATTCTTCACCTTGTTAAAGAAACTTGGATTGATCAAAGCAGTCTTTGAAAGTCTAACTGTAGGGATGGGTCTATTCCAAACTTAGAAGGGACCTTGGACATAATGGCCAGACGTGTTGGTACTAGGTTGTAAGTACATTTAGTTTTTAACACAGCTATTGATTGAAGTAGTATACTTATTTTTGAAAAGACAACTCTGCACTAGGGACTTGCGTGCTGCGGGGATTTTTACACCCAAAAAAACTAATGACTCCTGACTCCTGAATTAGCCTTCATCGACAATGTGTCCTTAAATACGGTAGGACGCTGAATTTATGAACGAGGTATTCATCACCGGACACCTGGTATGAAGCTGATATTAAGACTGCAGCACAAAGCACTTCGAATAGCATTTTTGAAAAGAGATACGATTGTTCAATTTTACGAATGTTGTAATTTCAAATGAAAAACTTTTTATTCGTCCGAAACTGGCAGTATCTCTTTGTGGCGCGTAAATAATATCAGGTCATCATAACAGCCCATTAATGTCCCACTGCAAGAACGGGCCTCCTCTCGTGACGTAGGGATACTTGGCCTACTAATACCACGCTGGCCAGACGGATTGGTATTGGTTGGGTTTAATTTCAAATTTTCCTTCTTTTTATTTCGTAAAGATAATATTCACGAATAGTCCCTTAGTCGGTTTTTACGCCACCTATGGGATGAGATGGGGTGATGACATATTGTGTCCACACGGAGAAAAATAATTATCATGCGAAGCATTCGAAATCGCGACTCCGCGTACGGCAGCCGTAGTGGTCTTTCACGAGACATTGGGTGGCTACACGTGTAGGTATTCTAAGGTCGTCACTTTCCGATAAACTTTAAAAAAAAAGTTTATCGGATAACGTCTTAACATATTTTTGCGTACTTAGTAGAATTTATAATGAAGTTATTTTGTAAGTGTATTTTGTTGGACAGTAATTTAAGTTTTAGAAATCACTATGACCAAATGATCGGGAAAGCTTCAAAACTGACTGGGTTCATTGTAAGAGAAATGAAAATCTTTAAAGAGCCAGTAATAACCATCTCCATATATAATAGTATTATACGTAGTATTTTGGAATACGGTAGTACGGTTTGGAGCCCCTCATACCAGGTGCACTCCGATAGAATAGAGCGAGTTCAAAAAAGATTTTTGTATACTTTATGTTACTCGGATAACAAGTGCCGTGATTTGAATTCGTATAACTCTAGACTGTCTTACTATAAAATGAAGTCGTTAAGCTCACGCAGAAAATCATTAGATGTCATTTTTCTTTATAAATTGGTAAACAGTTTGATTGACTCGCCCGAACTATTACAGAAAGTGAACATTTGCATTCCACGTAATAGCAGCCGCTTAGTTAACCGTAAAACTTTTTTTACCGCTCACAGCCGAACAAACATAGGTTGTTTTTCGCCTGTGTCACGTATGATTTCTTTGGCCAACTCCGTTCGTAATGATATAGATGTATTTGCTGGTTCTGTGGCCTCAGTTAGGTCTAAACTTAAAGATTTGTTCCCATAAGGAAATATTATCCATCTTAACTCATAATTCTGATATTGTTTAAATTTAAATTTTATTTGTAAATCGTCTTACTTTATATGCATGCAAGATTCACATCTAGTAGATGTCAATCAAATCTCATAAATGTAACCGCAATTTATTGTATGAAGGATTGAACATCGGTTTTGTGAATTATATTAAAAAAAAAAAAAAAAAAGTTCAGTGTTATGGATTAGTGACAAAATGTGTATAATTAATTATGGCATAGACATAATTGATTACTATACAATTTTTTACTGTCCTTTATTATGACTTTGTGAATAAATAACTTTTAATTCATTGATACCACAAAAGCGTTGTTGGTCTACGAAAATACATCACTAATATATCAAAAAGCAAATCACTGCATATGTAGTGTACGAGGTCGCGGATTCGATTCCCACACAGGACAATGTGTGGTCCACACAAAATTATTGTCATGAGTGTAGATGTTTTTTTGAATTAATGTTTGCATAGTTCTCGCGACACAGGCCATGATCTGTAGAACAGGTGTTGTATAAAAATAGATTGTAAAGTACAATTAAGGCGAAGGAAACAAAGTTCTGAAATACCTAGCTAACCCTTTATAAATAAATAATAAATATTCTTAACAACGCCATCTAGTCCCAAAGTAAGCAGAGCTTGTACTATGGGCACTGGACAACGGATAAACATACTTAATACTATTTTCACGGGTCTTACTCGCGGTATTACTAATTAGCCTAGATACTAGTAATATAAATACCTAGGATTTTTTCCCACGTTTCGGCCGACTTGCAAGGGCCGTGGTCGCGGAGGGACTGGTGTCAGTGGAGCGTCGTCCTTGTGAAGTGCGGGGAATGGAATCTACCCTCACTTTGTTGATATCCTTAGTATTCGCCGTATTGTAGGTACTTCGACACACTACACTAATGACGTCTCCCGGCTTTTGAGCTGCAACACTGTGATGATGTTTGCACTTTTTGATGACTGGATTCCATGTAGTAGATAATCTATATCCGTCCTCCCGTTTGAAATTATTGTCTTTTTTGATTTCAACCGCTTCACGTACTATCCTGGAGTAATAGTGACGCTCGGTGGATAAGACCTTTGGGTTGTGTAATTCTATCCAGTGGTTAGTTCCAGACTCCAACAAGTGCTCAGCTATTGCAGACTTGTGGGTTTGTCGGTTTTTCACAGCCGCGATGTGTTCCTTGACCCTTTCCGCTATTGTCCGTTTGGTCTGTCCGATATAGGAACTACCACAGCTGCAATCAACCTTGTAGACGCCAGGTGTTTGTAAGGGAATGACATCCTTTGGGCTGCGCAGGTTGTGTGCTACCTTAGAAGGCGGACTATATACAGTCTTAATGGAGTATTTCTTTAGTACTGTTCCAACTTTGTCCGTTACTCCTTTTAAATAAGGCATATAAGCCGGCACTCTGCTAACCTCGGGTTTACGGTCCTTCCTCTTAGGACGGTGTATCTCGTTTTTGTATCCGTTGCTTCTCAGAACCTCCTGAACATGTGAGAGCTCACCACTTAAATCCGACACATACGGACAGGTATCTCAATGCTCACTCGCATCATCACCCGCGACACTTGGAATCCGTTGTCGCCTCATTAGTAAACAGAGCATATGACCTTTGTGACCCTGAACATTTAAGTGGTGAGCTCTCACATGTTCAGGAGGTTCTGAGAAGCAACGGATACAAAAACGAGATACACCGTCCTAAGAGGAAGGACCGTAAACCCGAGGTTAGCAGAGTGCCGGCTTATATGCCTTATTTAAAAGGAGTAACGGACAAAGTTGGAACAGTACTAAAGAAATACTCCATTAAGACTGTATATAGTCCGCCTTCTAAGGTAGCACACAACCTGCGCAGCCCAAAGGATGTCATTCCCTTACAAACACCTGGCGTCTACAAGGTTGATTGCAGCTGTGGTAGTTCCTATATCGGACAGACCAAACGGACAATAGCGGAAAGGGTCAAGGAACACATCGCGGCTGTGAAAAACCGACAAACCCACAAGTCTGCAATAGCTGAGCACTTGTTGGAGTCTGGAACTAACCACTGGATAGAATTACACAACCCAAAGGTCTTATCCACCGAGCGTCACTATTACTCCAGGATAGTACGTGAAGCGGTTGAAATCAAAAAACACAATAATTTCAACTGGGAGGACGGATATAGATTATCTACTACATGGAATCCAGTCATCAAAAAGTGCAAACATCATCACAGTGTTGCAGCTCAAAAGCCGGGAGACGTCATTAGTGTAGTGTGTCGAAGTACCTACAATACGGCGAATACTCAGGATATCAACAAAGTGAGGGTAGATTCCATTCCCCGCACTTCACAAGGACGACGCTCCGCTGACACCAGTCCCTCCGCGACCACGGCCCTTGCAAGTCGGCCGAAACGTCGGAAAAAATCCTAGGTATTTATATTACTAGTATCTAGGCTAATTAGTAATACCGCGAGTAAGACCCGTGAAAATAGTATTATGAATACAAATCGCGATAATTTAAAATCTATTAACCCTTAAATTGTCACATACTGATCCTTTAGATTTATTTACATTTAAGTTTACGTTTTGGGTGGTAATAGGGATAGAAAAGAACAATTTTTCATTTTTTTTGAAAAAATATGTATTTTTATATATTTTTTCGTATGTCACTTAAAACGGACATTGCCCATTTCCTGCTTCTGAGTGGTAACCTCATATATGTCACATTAAACGGACATTGCCAGAACAAAGCAAAGAATTATTTTCTAAAAAAACTAGAAGCACACTTCTGAATCAACGTTACTTGATATAAAATAAACACGAAATAACAATGAGATCAATTTTCAGTTAAGAAATGTATAAAATCATACATCAAATTTTACAAACAAAACATAAAACCAACTTTTGACCGTTTTGGTAAAACATAAAACCAACTTCTAATCGTTTTGGTAAATAAAAAATTAAAATAAATTTATTTTTATTATATTCGATCGAGACATGGGCAGTGTTGCAGTCTCTTCAACGGTACCAAGTTGACCAACGATATATAGAAGTGCTGTGGTGCTTATACGAAAACTTCAGGGTAAATCAACAAGCCCTATCCAGTTGCAGCGACGAGTAAGACAGGGTGATGTCAGATCCCCAAAACTGTTTACCGCTGCACTGACGGACTCGGCATCAACATAAATAGCGAGAATATCACGCACCTTCGATTTGCCGACGATATCGTGGTCATAGCTGAGACCATGGAGAACCTCAACACAATGCTCGATGGCCTCAGTAGTCTCTCAACAAGCGGGTCTTAAAATGAACTTGGACAAGACCAAGATCATGGCAAATGTCCATGTTGCACCTACTGCAATCACGATTGGAGGCTCTACACTCGAAGTTGTCGACAAATATATTTAACTGCTAGGTAAATCCAATTTTGAGAAGGAGATCATTCATCGAATCCAACTCGGTTGGGCATCGTTCGAGAAGCTAAAACGTATCTTCTCGTCTACATTGCCTCAGTGTCTGAAGACAAAGCTCTTCGACCAGTGCGTGTTGCCATATGGAACAAAAACGTGGTCGCTAACTATGGGCCTTCTCGGAAGGCTTACGGTTACTCAAAGGGTAATGCAGAGAGCCATGTTGGGAGTTTTTCTGCGTGATCGAATCAGAAATGAGGAGATCAGCAGGAGAACCAAAGTGACCGACATAGTGCTCCGGATAGCGCGGTTAATGTGGCGGTGGTTTTTTTTAAATAAATAGAGTGATTTAAGAGGATGGTTTATATGTATAACACATGTATAATATAGTAGAGAAACCCGTATAAATTTATGGTTTTCTAATGTAATCGTCTATTGAAGCTGTATTTAAACGTGGTTTAAGGACATTTTGTAGTAGATTGCACAAATAATAGACCTGCGTGGGATTCGAACCCACGGCACCGCAGTAGCTTACGCTACCGCCACGCCATTGAGGTCCTTTAATAGAAAAACATATTAAGGTCTTATTGGCAAGGTCCGTTGCATGGGACAAACAAAAAACACACTAGTTCATAGAGCAAATTGGCAAGGTCCGTTTTAAATGACATACTTTTAATTGACGAAATTAGAAATGAAAAATAGTAATATTGTTAAAATAAATTATGTAATCTAATACGTTATACTGTATTTCAATTATATACAACAAAAAAATGCACAATTTAAAGGAAAAAATCACCTTTTCATAAACTTTTATCTGAAGTGTAACGCCACCCGCCTGTTGCACTTTTTCAAATCGGTGAAATAAATGACTATTTAGCTTTTTTGCACGCACTAAATGCGTGAGTGCGGAAGATATAGTCTACAAAACATAATATGACTCGCGCGTGAGGTGGGATCACGTAATACTATCATCTATATGCGTTTAAACACTGTGTCCTTTAAAACGGACCAAATCAATTTAAGGGTTAAACATACTTAAATATTTTTTTTGTAAATACATACATATAATACATAGAAAACACCCAGACCAATGCAAACAATCATGTTCATGCACACACAGATTTGCATTGAGCGGGAATCGAACCCGAGACCTCTGCATAGCAGTCATATGATATTATGTTGTTTTAATTTAAAGTTATTAATAACTATGTACATATAAAATTACCCTGTAAGAGCAGATATTGCCATAAGCATAATATCTCTTGCACCAATAAGATGTGCATTTTGATTGAATATAGGCTTCACTGTATGTACTCCCATACAATCTGGAATGTCTTGTTTATTTGCTAGCACCAGCAGAGGGACTCCGGACAGGTGTTCCGAAGCTATCATTCTGTCTGAAAAATACATAAAACAGATAATTTTGTTAAGTATTACGCTATAGACAAGTTGATTGATAAAAACTTTGTAGTATTTATAAGGAAGCAGAAGGTGGACTCCGTGTAGTGCGGAGTAAGAATACAGTGTGTCACCACCCTATCTCATTCCATGGGTGTCGTAAAACCCGACTGAGAGACAATCCGTGAATATTATCTTTACGTAATAAAAAGAAGGAAAACTTGAAATTAAACCCTATACCAATCTGATGGTCAGCGTGGCATTATTAGGCCAATTATCCCTCCGTCACTGGAGGAAGGTGGTAATGTCACCTCTTAAAACAATAATATTTCAATATTACTACTACAATTTCACTCAGTGCTATTTTTAATTATGTTGCAAAGCCATTAATTCATCTTTAGAACTATTTGAATTAGTAAATAAACTGTAATTAGCAAGTCATATTTAGCTACTGAGAAACAGTGACATTATCTACAATAAAAGCATCTTTTCAGAACATTAACAATGCACCAGAGTCATTCTTACATGGTACAGATAATTTCATCATAACAGCCCATTAATGTCCCACTGCAGGGACTAGCCTCCTCTCGTGACGGAGGGATACTTGGCCTACTAATACATAGTATAGGTATAGGGTTTAATTTCAAGTTTTCCTTCTTTCTATGTAAAGGTAATATTCACAGATAGTCCCTTAGTCAGTTTATACAACACCCAATTTGAGTTAATGAACCCATTGTTAAGTTTAAGCTTCATAATAGAGTATTAAATGTAGTCTAGGTTACTAACCAAAGGTTTCCTTTGACTCTGAGACTCGTTCTCTATCAGACGAGTCCACTATGTAAATAACAGCATGGCATTCTACATAATACTGAAAATAAGAAAAGTCTTAATTAAATAATGTTGGCTAAATAAAGCTTCTAAACAAGGTCAGATTGTTAAAATAACAATAAGCTACATAAACCATTTGATAAAGTAATGATCAAAGTCAGGAATTTTGTTTATTACAAAGATAACTCTTACACTGAGGAACAAGATTGGTGTGAAGACTTATGAAAAAGAGAAAGCACATAGTAGGCTAGGGACAATCATTTTAGAATGCACATACAATTAACCAATGTGGGAATCAAACATAACTGTAATACCCTCATGTATGACACCCATTTACACAGGCAATTGGACCTTCTAATATGAGAAATTTAACATACTATCAATGATCAATCCTGTTATAGGGCAAACTTTAAAAAGTGATGGTTTTTGATAAGCTGGAGCCCTTAAGTTAACTTCTTAGTAATTGACATTATTTGTTGCATCATTTAACTGTTGAATAAATCGGTTTGGGAAAAATGATCTTACCTATTCTAAAATGGAACGAAGCAGGCCATAAGCATCACATGCCTGCAACAGTTTATATTGTTTCGATGATGGTAACCACCGAGTCTACTCTAAGCAATTGGACATGGGTGATAATAATGTAAATTATATACTTTTTAATACAAAGTTTGTAAATTACCTTATCCCAAAGTGACTGTAATTCTTGTTGGCCACCTAGATCCCAGAAATTCAAGCTGACACCGTCTACATTTATTTTGCCAATATTTAAGCCAACTGTAGTTGTTATCCTATTGGGATTCATGGCTTTATACTTCTTTGAAAATTTTGTTTTGGTAGCCTCCAAATATGTCTGTAAAAAAACTATACTTAGTGTATCGAGCGTTTAGTACGGCTTGCAATTATTAAGTTATCTTTTAAAAACCTAAGTACTTAAATATTTCATTTTACAACATTGTATTATATCATTTTGCATATTACCGTTTTGCCAGCATTGTCAAGTCCCAATATTAATACGCAATATTCATCTTTCTGAACCAAGTACTTATAAAAACCGTGGAGTAATGTATACATTTTATTTCATTTTCTGAAGGACCTAATTTCGAAAATAAACAATAACTCAAAATCAAAATAAATATTAAACTTTACACTTTGCAGACGTAGAGACGTCAGATGAACGTCTGTCATATTACGTAGAATATTATATTTACTCTATGGTCAGTCAGCTAAAAACTGGATCCGAAATACTTGAAATACGTGCACATTTGCGTACACAGCGAACTCAACGTTTTATAGACCATTAAGTCTAAAAAGGGGAGATTTCGAACGTTCGGCAAAAATTGTCACACCAAGCCGCATCGATAGCCGATTTACACAAGTAACTAAAGTCGCATGCACAGCTCGATCATTTCCGTCGAAAATGCTAAGCAGCATAGCTGTTTGTGCCGAAATCGAAATAGTAAGTTATTTAACATTTACTTCAAGAACAAAGAGAGGAGAGAAGAAACAAATGAAAACAAAAGAAAAAGTAATTATAATTACTTTTAGTTACCCTACTGGTAAATAATTATTTACCAGTAGGGTAACTATCATCAGCCAAGTTTTTTTATAACGAAACTGCTCTCAAAGATTGCTTCAATCGTAAAAAAAACGTTATTTTTTAGCGAATTTTATATGTGGTTTATGAGCTTCTGACGCTGATGAACCCCTTGGTCCATACAGCATACAGCTGACGATTTTGTTTGGTACTTATTAAAGTTTCAGAGATTTTTTTCAATCACTTTATCCGGTAACTGAGGCTTACTTTACTGATTTCCAGACATTAAACTACGAGTCGAAATAAAATTCATACGGGATTAAATTAAAAAAACAAATAAGAGCCATCTCCTTTAGTATAATAAGATAATAGGGTCAAATTGTTTTACATTAGATCTCTTTCATTTAGATCGACTTACTTTTATGGTTTCGTGTGAAATGACACTAAAGTTTCCAGATTAAAATTCATTCAACTGTCAATGTTTTCGATCCCTACGTTTTGTATTTTTGAGATTAATAATATTACTCTCAATTAGTGGGATTTGAATAGTTTATTCACTGATTTAGTGCTCATATTTTCCTTAAAAATGACTACATCGAGGGTTAAACTTGGCCGTCTAAGTAGCAGAAAGCTTAATCGCCTGCCGTCAGATTCTACTTTTTTCACAGACTCAGCAGATATACCTCCTCGTTTAGTATCTTTGAGATTAGAGATGACTGGTCATCCACCTGAAAGTCAAAATTTTGCAATTATAGTGGTGTTTAGTGGCATGATGATTTTAGACGGTGCATGGCATAACAAGGGAGAACTTGCATTAGATTCTATGCATCTAAACCTAAATGACAAAGTTTACCAAAAAATGATAATGTCTCATCCAATAATGTTCCTGGTACGGGCTATTCAAACAAAGTCAGTCAAGGAGGTTGACCCATTGTTACATCCTGAAAACAGAGCTGGAGCGGCATTAGATTTATTGCCTCTTTTATTGGGACAGGAGGAAATTTTAGTAAATTTGAATTTATTAACATTAGTTACAGGAGAGTTTTACGGGACATGTCAGATTAAAGTCCAGGTTACATCTCCAGGAATTACGGAGAATTGTGGTGTACCTCTTATATTAACTATGAAGTCTGCACATTGTATGCCACCAATAAAAGATTTCGTTATAGTTTATATATGCGCTATTGGGCTAACAGATATACATGATCCAAAAGCTGTGTATTTCGGAATGTCTTTAAGTAGTCCCGATTCGAAGTATTCGCTTTGGGCTTCATGTAGCAATGCATTGCATGCTGCTAACGCAGTTTACAATGTTATCAACGATGACAAGTTTGTTCCAGAAGATTTAAATCCTAAAGGTGACCAGTGTGAATCATTTCATTGGAATGCCATAAATAGAGTATTAGTTAATCCCGAAGAGTTATTTGAAAGATTATCTAAACCCTTTATGATTGATGTGTCAGCTGTGCCTAGGGCAGGGAAACTTGATTCGAAAGGAAGATATATGGGTTGGGTCGACGCACGCGCCCTGTTAGAACCGGGCCAAACACATACTACTGTAGCCGTCAAGTTATATGTCTTTGATGAGACTCGTACGTTAAACACTGGTACCTTGCTTGCTCTTCCACCAGCAAGTGCTAAGGCAAATCCTTTACGGGAGTCAGATTTCGTATTTGATGACATGGGCCATAATTCTTATGTAGTCATTAGTCTCGATTTAATGGAGCCATTAATACCTAAAACAAAGATTCTTTCACTATACGATACAATTGGATTTCTTCCACCAGAAAACTTCACTGCTCCAATAAATGTCTTACAAACCTACATTAAAACAGAGGAGCCTGAAGTCGATGCTAAATATATTAGAAAATCAGCAAGTGCGTTGGCAGTGCATAAAGAATTATGTGAATTAGCCTGGCGAGGCTCTGTACCGATGACACAGAGTATAAAACGTTCAGCGGCTAATCAACTATTAGTAGGTGTCCGAACGATACTTAAAAATTTTCCTCCAGGTGATTGCTCTTACCTTGACTGGCAAGATACGATTACAGGACAACATGCTGCAGGCAGACGGGCAGTGACTGCTTCTTTCGAACCCCAACCGCCACCAGATTGCCTACCAGATAAGAAGGCAATATCTCGATGTAGAGTTGCAGAAGACAACAGAATTGCCCAGAAACATATCAAAACGAACTTAAAAGTAGCTGGAAGACACCCTAGATCATTGATTTGTAAAGCTTTGCGATGTTTAGAACAAAGAAATGACTTGGACGCTAAAAACTATCTCTTTGAGGCATTGAGTTGCCAACCTAACAACATATTTTTATTATGGCTTTTGGGTGCTCAAGAATACGACAAAGGAACAGAAGCTGAAATAATAGCTTCGGCTGCTTTTCAGATTACTGTGAATGGTGAATATTCAGACGGCACATCTAATGGTATTGCGTGGGCAGCTTTACATACTTTTTACCATGCCACGGATAATCAACAGGCAGCATACATTGCTGCAAGAATGATGAGAAAAAGTTTTTCCCTTCCTGTAGAATGGACAAGGTTCCTAAAGTGTTGGATTGATACTAGTGGCGAAGAAGAAGTTGTTTGGGACCCTTTATTTATTGTGTCAAACAATCCATTGCTAATTGCAGCTGCTTTTTTTCTATGTCTGAGGTGTTTTAAATTTTGCGAAAGTATTTTACGCTGTCTTGAAAATGAGTGTGACAAGCGGGGAGTTGACAATTTAGAAAGTAAACCAACTGTGGAGAAATATTACTTATGGGCAGCATTATTTATCCTCAGAAATCTACCTGACCGTGCGTTGGAAGTAACTAAGTTAGGGATCAAGGAATTTGGACCATCGGCTTTAATGTCTCAAATGTATTTATCTTGCCTGAGTAACTTTCAAGATTGGGATTCGCTATGTGAGAGTGCGTTTCAAGAAGCAGAGCGAGCTGGGGCAAAAATGACTGCAGCGGTTTTGTACAAATCTGCATTGGCTAGGTTAAAAAAATACCCTTACTCGTCTTTGCAAAGAGCTGCACGTGCGCATGAAATAAGTCCTTCCGCTTTCACTTCTTTACTTCTAGGTAGAATTTATGCAGTATTGGGTAAGGAGAGTCTGGCTCAACGTTGGTGTGTTGTGGCCGTTCAAATTGAACCATTATTAGCAGACGGCTGGGCTATGTTATGTTTGCTAGCGATTTACGAGAAGGATCTACATAAAGCACGCGCATTGTTACGTACAGCACGGCAGGTCGGCCCTATATGTACAGATATTGCTGAACAATTAGATAAGTTTGTGAGTATTGTCCAAATGGATCAGCTGCCAGATGCTTTAGTTAAGAATATTTTTATGCAGAGGGATTAGATAGAAACTAGTTCGAAAAGGACTATACGTTCTTGGTTATTTACTACACCATTTATCTTTAACCAACAGGCACGTATTTACTTCTGCGTACTTAGAACCTATTTACTAAAAGTTTGTTTTTTAGTTTTGTATTACCCGTAGTAAGTAGTATAAGTTCTGCTTAACATGGGACTATGTAATGTGTAGTGAATGTGAATGTGTAAGAAACATTATTATAGAAATGTTAACCTACATTGTGTTTTTATTGCAATATGTTTTTGGTTTTCAAGGGTTTCTTATTTGTAGGTATTCATCATAACAGCCCGTAAATGTCCCATTGCAGGGACAGGCCTCCTCCCGTGACGGAGGGATACTTGGCATACTAATACCACGCTGGCCAGATGATTTGGTATAGGGTTTAATTTCAAGTTTTCCTTCTTTCTATTTCGTAATAAAACAGAAGTTATAATTTTTTCTGATATAACAATGCTTGATGGATTTGACGCCAATAAGTTACAATACCTGTTAAATTAGTATGTTACGACTGTCTTTTGTCGATAATGATAGATAATGTGTCTGTCTGTGATATTATTATCATAACTCCCGAACGGATGAGTTGATTTTGATTTTTTTTGTCTTTTCGTTATCATTTGGTCAGTGGCCAACCTGTTAAGTTGTTCAAGCCGCCCCATAGGCCTCTGAATTGGCTTAATGGCTGTGTCACTACGACTACTTTTTACGTGCCCTTCGAAGCACGGAAATCGTCAGATGATGTTGATATTTAGTGATTAAAATGTTTAGGTTGAAGGATACAGTAGCTAGTTGAAATTACAAGGTTATGAGACTTGAACTTCGGTCCAAAGTGTGCACCAACAACTTTTTTTTATATGATGGGAGGCAAACGAGCCGGCAGTTCACCTGATGGTGAGTGACCACCGCCGCCCATGGACACCCGCAACACCAGAGGAATCACAGATGCGTTGCTGACCTTTAAAAAGGGAGTACGCTCGTTTCTTGAAGCTCCCCACGTCGTAACGGTCCGGAAATATCGCCGCAACGAGCTTGTTCTACAAAACACATGTTGCTGTGATCTGATATTACTGATGACCATGAGCGGCGATTACCACTTGGTTTACACTTTATTGGTTAATTGTGATAGTCTGCCACCATTAACCAATAAACATGGACACCATTAACCAATAACTGCCATGATGTGCAGTTTATTTAACTAGGTATATTTAGTTTTTGTTTGCTACTACTTTACAAGAAATAGAGAATTCTTCTAATTAGTGAACCTACGAGTAGATTACCACGTACGTTTATTCGATTGATTGATTAATTCATTATGCTTTTAATATTGACAGCTCTACGCTTTTAACCTGTCTATAGCTGTACTAATGGATATTAACTCAGATTATAAATGAATCCCTAATTAATAGGTGTCTTATTGACGGTGGCGTAGTGGTTATAGTCAATGGCTTCAACGTAGAGGTTTCGGGTTCGATTTCGGTTTTATGCAATTCTTTGTGTGTGTAAATGTTTGCATAGTTCTGTGTGTTTTATGTGTATGTATCTATACTATAATATTATAAAGAGGTAAAGTTTGTGTGTTTGTGTGCTTGTGACGTTGTAGGGGGTAATCTCTGGATCTACTTAACCGATTTAAAAAATTCTTTCTGTGTTGAATAGTCCATTTATCGGGGAGTGTCATAGGCTATATAGTATCACGCTATGACTTATAGAAGCGGAGCAGTAATGAAATATGTTTATAAAAGGGACGCTTAAAAACGTTTATTTTGCTTCTGCTGCTTAAACGTCTGGAGATATACTGAAATGATGTATTAAAGAATTGTACCTTTAAAAAAGTTTTACAATTAAGTCAACGATAGCATATATCTATCTTCTAAGGTTGACTCACTACGACCTTTTTTATAATAATCAAATTTGATTTAAAGAAATGCATTGTTTGTAAAGGTATTTTGTGTATATGGTATCGACCCTTATCAAAATAAATACGTTAATCATTATATTTATTTAATTTTAAACAAAATTGACCTTTACAGCGATGAGATCCGATTATTAGTTTGAAAGATATCTCAGTTTTAAAATAATGCGCGACTAACGTAAAATATCTGTCTAACGCGATGTTAGTATAGTATAGATGAATTTTCTTAGTATCAACATTTTGGTTGGAGTAAGATTTTTATTTTTATTTTAAATACCTGTCATCATCATAACAGCCCATTAATGTCCCACTGTAGGGACGGGCCTCCTCCCGTAACGGAGGGATACTTGGCCTACTAATACCACGCTGGCCAGACGGATTGGTATGGGGTTTAATTTCAAGTTTTCCTTCTTTTTATTTCGTAAAGATAATATTCACGGATAGTCCCTTAGTCGGTTTTTACAACACTCATGGAATGAGAAGGGGTAGTGACATATTATATTCTTACTCTGTCCCCACACGGAGTAAAATACCTGTAAGTATGTACTATAAATTAATTCTACCTCAAAAAGATCGCTTGGTCGGACTAAATTCGAAGGGCGGAGGACCCTGTTCTGTGGCCTTTGTTAGGAGAGGCATTTTGTCCAGCAGTGGACTGCGATAGGCTAATTGGTTTATTGATTAATACCATGTATTCTTAATCCATCGTTACATGGATAATACTCTATACTAATTTATTATAAAGAGGTAAAGTTTGTGTGTTTGTAAGTTTGTGACGTTGTAGGGGGTAATCTCTGGATCTACAGAACCGATTTTTAAAATTCTTTTTGTGTTAATTATTCCATTTATCGGGGAGTGCCATAGGCTATACCTATAGTATCACGCTATGACTAATAAGAGAGGAGCAGTAATGAAATATGTTTTAAAAAGAGAAGCGTTTTTTTCGCCCCGCCCAACGAAGTGGGCACGGGTCAGCTAGTACCTAATATAGTAGCTCAAGACTAGATGGCGTTGTGGAAATCCTTAGAAGCTAAGATCATGAAATCATAAAGATGACACTTAGTACATACTTCTGCATTCTTATACCTACAATATTTTTTTACGAGTTACTGTAACCTAAACAAAGTAACATTTTAACACTACGGCTTGGGGCACAGTGGTGGTACCAACATAAAGTGTATTGATACTTATGATAAGTAAAGTGAAATTTTCTAACACCATAAAAACTCCTTGCTTGCTGCACAAAATGGGTAAATACCTACTTCTAAAACAGTCATTTAAAGTTATAAATAAAAGCCAAGGACATAAGAAACACACTCATGAAACAACCGGCCATTACTTTGTACTTACTTCTTCTTACAAATAAACGTCTTAAAGAGAGAGATGTAAACCGCAGTGGGGTAAATACAGTTACCCACCAGTGTAAGTGTGTACTACGTCACTGTGGCTAATGTCAACCAGTTATATATAGCACACACCTAGTTGCACAACGTAAACTTGCCTATCTGACTCAGAAAATAGGTTAGATTAGAACTATACACCGATTTATTCGGACCGTTATCACGATAAGCTGATAACGTCATATCAAACCTCTCAATATGAAAACAGTCATATTCTACGAACTATATTGTTGTCATTATTACTTAAAACTGTAATAATACACGCCCTTCTTAAATAAAGATTGATAAAGGTATATTCGGAAATAATGTCGAATGTTTAATTTGGTTCAGTTAGCGGTGTCGTTCGTTGCATCACTTTGGTTGTGAGCAGCGATCACTGTACACAAACATTCACAGTACCGGAACGTAAGCGGTCGTTCTTTGTTTTGAATTAACTTACAAACAAGATTACTGAGATGTGAACACACAAAAACAAAATGGGACTGTCAACGAGTTGCTGGAAATATCTTGTCCTAACCTTCAATGTACTGTTTGCTGTGAGTATTTATTTGTTTTATTGAAAAATGTTTGAATTAAATGCTTTTCTTAGTCAGAGTTTCACTATTTCTTACTGTGTTGTCATAACAACGTTGTGGATACATACTTTAGTGTTTATCAGCATCGAGTTTAGACTTTGACTTAGCCCCAGCCAGCAGTTTTCGATGATATTGACGAATGACACACATTTTATTCATTTACTATAATTACAGGAAGTTTTACTATTTGATTTGAGTGCATTGTACTACCAAGGTAATGCCATAAAATGAAATCGTCATTCACAACCGCATTTAATATGTGTCTTACTTAAAAGACTTGAGGTATATTTTACCTTGACGTTTACTACAACTCAATTTAGCCGGTTAGTAGATTTTTCCTAAAGTTTCCGTTTATCGCCAACAGATGTCAGCAGTTGTACTATTTGGAGCGAGCGGTTTTCTTCTCTACAAGCTTTTCATATACAGACATTTCATAGGAATAAATGCCGAATATCCAGCTATATTGTTGTTGATGATGGCCATAATTACATGCTCCGTAGCTTGGATAGGATGGAGGACTACGAAATCAATGCACCAGATTCATGTAGTGATTGTAAGTATAGTATTAACTCATCCTATGATTCACGAAGATGCTTCGCTAAACCCGTTAATTAGTTCATGGATCAAAGGTATAATTATTCCAATTGTAATGATCTCTTGTACTTGCGTGCAGCTGCATCCGAGTTGACGTAGTTTTTTATCTGCTTTACATCTTTATTTGGTATTGTCATTATGAATGAACTAATTATACATAAAGTTATTATTACATTCTAAGGTTTTATTAACTGTTATCGAGATACGTAGAAATATTACTGATAGGTAAAATAATACTTAGATTAAAGTTTAGTGTGGCGGCCGGCAGACACTTTTACAAACATGTTACTTTACGGATACAGGCTTTTTTACGAATCTAACAAAAACATTTAGGTTCAAAACAATAGACCCCGCGACCTCGAACACTGGTATGCCATCAAAGTAGTTTCGTTTCACTGTACAGTTTATCTCGTTAAATAATCAAACGCTTTGAAAACCTTTAATAATAGTGACTGATGTCACCTAGCAGAAAAAGTCCCTAACGACATGTTAGATAATAGAAATGTGATTACTAACTGAGCAGGAAGAATAAAAGTAGAGTAGGAAGTAAAAGTTATTAGGTTTTCGTAATTAAGTAGGCAGTAGTAATGAGTTATACTTTCACAGAATGGTATTATGTGCCGGGTCAGTCCTTTATTGATTATAGTCATTATATGTCGACAGAAGCACCATAGATCGAAATTTGCATGAGAGTTTACGACTCTATTAATTTAGATTTGTAAACGGTAAACGGTTTTTAATTATTATGTATCTACCTACTGTATGTACAATATGTATGTACCGTTGGTTTTAGAATAAAGTCAGTTTAGAACATGAATTTAAGAACTTAACACATAATATTGAAGAGTTTAAAAAGATAATATAGAGTAAAAAAAAAGAAATAAAAATTATTTTGTACAAAACTAAGTATACTTGAGAAAGACATCTCCCGTGCGATTGGGGGTTTTGTCACTTTTACAAATATAATGTGTAACGGTCACAAAGGACATTAATTTAGGAACCAGGGTACATTTTGTAGATCCTTCTAAATAACTGTCATGCGTGGGTGACGAACCTGCATCGTCATCTACAGTGTAGTCAAACACAAACTTAATAGTTAGTTGGAGAAGGGCCAAATAAAGAGCACTCGTAACCGACGCGCATGTATGACTCGCTTAATCAATGTGGACGAGGCCCAATCTGTCTGCCAGGATTGTGACAAGTGGCGTTCTGTCGTCTCTGCCCACCCCGGACGGGATAAGGCGTGAGTTCATGTTATGTTATGTTAATAGTTAATTCTAATAATTCCAGACTGGAGTCCTGATAGTGCTCGTAGTAGTAATAGAGTTCTCCTGCTTCGTGTGGGCCATGGTGGTGTGGGACAATGTAGAGATAGACATCAAGTCAACCATACTGCAGTACTTCGAACATACTCTAGCTAATACTGAAGCTACTTCTGTTGATACTATTAGATGGGATAGACTACAAGTTAAGGTAAGAATTACAGTTAAGATTAAAAAGTAATTTTTAAGTATGGAAGAAGAAAAGATGCTGCGCCGCCTCCATATAAAATTGGGATAAGATCAGGGGAATGATGATGATTAAATATTCTAAGATTTTTGAAAATAACCAAAGGCAATGGAAAAAAAAGAGGTTTGAGGCAGGATCGAAAAGAAACGAAACGCTGTAGGTTCTATACCATCGCCATGGTCAGCATGGTATTAGGAGACATGGCCTGCTAAAAGGTAATTTGCTACCCAGGCGGGGTAAACCAAAGTTTTTCTACATACAGATAAATTTTATTATTAGGGGAATAAAATGGTAGGAAAAATTGCAAAAAAAATGTTAATGATTAAATATATTTTTTCCAGTTTGAATGCTGCGGTGTGACTGGTCCCAGTGATTACACGTCCAAGGGTCAAGTCCCGTTCTCCTGTTGTGGTCAGGGTCCGCTAGACTCCATCCACAAGCCGTACGCTTCTGAGTGCACCATGCTGTACCAGAGAGGATGCGGCAAACAGCTGCATGACTACGCCAGAGAGCAAATCTTGCTGATCGCCATGACAGCTCTGATTGCTTCTATTTTACAGGTATGTTTGTAAATTGAGATTTTACCGTATAATAGATACATTTTAATACATATAGAGTCAGACAAATAACAGTATAAAGAGTCATGAACTTAAAAACGATCGAGAAAATAAAGCCTTAACTGCTAACTGTGACGATATTCAATTTTAGTAAGCCCGCGATAGCGCCATCTTTGGGACGATTCTCACGATGTTTCAATATCCGTTTACAATTAAGGAAATTATTATAAAAACCAAACTATATCGAACGGAATATCACATTAACATAAAGTTAATATTATTATGAATCAGATGATACGTGGTACCCGCCGCTTATGGACTTCAGGTAGGTATACCAAAGCACAGCTAGGCCACTGCTACCTTACAATGAATGCTCTCTTTATGAAGGCCAATGTTATTAATATACATTTATTTTTCCTGAGCTAGTTTTGTACTCAGTATTAATCCTTGTGTGTCCCGAATTAAGGAAACGTTTTCTGTATAAAATAGCGATATATCTTCGCGTATCGACATTATGATGTCATCTGTCTGGCGACAAGCAGGGGTTGGTAAAGTTACGTCATTGTTTATCTCCTTAAGTTATAAAAATATTTTTATGTTTACCTACTTTATTGTCTACTAAAGTACCGTTATAGATTTTTTCTCGCTAGCCTTGATTTTAGCAAGATTTATATCTACTTTTCAACCTTGCAGATTCAGTCATCCAATTTTGAGTAACATGTATTTTGATTGAAATCGTGAAGTATATCCTAATAGAATGTGTCTGTGTGGTGACGGAGTGAGAATACAATATGTCACCACCCCATTTCATCGCATGGGTGTCGTAAAAACCGACTGAGGGACTATTCGTGAATATTATCTTTACGAAATAAAAAGAAGGAAACCTTGAAATTAAACCCTATACCAATCCGGTGGTATTAGTAAGCCAAGTATCCCTCCGTCACGGGAGAAGGCCCGTCCCTGCAGTGGGACATTAATGGGCTGTTATGATGATGATGATATTTAGAAGTAATGTAGTGTATGTTTATCTTATTGAGGCCGAGGACTAAACCAGTATACACAATCGATTAGAAAGTCGTGGTAAATATATTTTGCATCTTTACCTCCTCGAATAAGGCTGTAGTAGGCTGTAGAGGGTAAACTTCTATGACCTAATAAGTATTTAAAATGGCGGTTTTCCTTTTACATACATACATACATACATACATAAACTCACGCCTTATCCCGGCCGGGGTAGGCAGAGACGACAGAACGCCACTTGCCACGATCCTGGCAAACAGATTCCCTTATAAAACCATTCCGCTTGAACAGGCATTTTCGTGCTACGTCTCTATTAAAATAAATAATCAATAGAAGATAACTATTCAAATAGTAACTAGACATTAATTTGTCTGTATGTGCCACGTTTGTAGATAATCTATGTTATTAATTAGATGACTAGGTACCCTAGAGATGTCCTGTTTGATGTTAGTTTTGTGAGTCATACAGAATTATTTATCGGACGAGTATGTAAACATAAGTAATTACTAATTAAATTAAGTATCTGTTAAGTTAATAACCACTTAATATAACTGGCTCAAAGTTTGTTGTTATAAGCTTGGATATTAAATAAATTTATTTTATACACCCGAGTTGTGAAGGTAGCTTAAATGTTATTCTACACCCTAAACTGCCTATGTTAAATTTTTTATCAAAATCCATTACTTAAGTAAATAGTTTTTGCGTGAAAGAGTAACAAACATCCATTCATCTATCCATCAAACCTCACAAACTTTTGCATTTATAATATTAGTAGGATATTTCTACTTCCAACTTCTGTCCTTAAGTTCTCCTTCTCTTAAATGTTCATAATAAAATCGCAATAAAATAATCCTCTTCAGACCTTAAATAACGCTGACCTAAAATTAAAATGCGTGCTTAACTAAAATAGTAATGACAATAATTAATTAATTTAACACAAGGACGTAATTACTATTCTATATGCCTCTGTCTTTGTTGACAATGACATATCAAGGTCAGCCGTGTCCTTTGGGAGTATTATTTTGCATTATAGTTAAGTGCTAAGGTCGGCCGATTATGTGATAAGGAAATGTGTATAACATGTGATGTTTATCTATACTATATAATAAAACTGTAGAGAGATCAATTCTGTACATTGAATATATGTTAAAAATTAATATTGGAGGATGAATGGTGATCGACACTAATGCCAAAAATGCAATCAATAAATTTTTTGTCTGTCTGTCTGTCTGTCTGTCTGTCTGTCTGTCTGTCTGTCTGTATGTGCACGCATGGGTCAAAAACTACTGAAGGCATTTTAACCAAACTTAGTACGATTGTAGTCCATACTCCTGGGCAGGTTATAGGCTATATAGCATAACGCTAAGACACATAGGAGCTGAGCAGTGACGAAAAATTTGAAGCAAGTCGGTTGAAAAAACGCGCGTTCGAGCTCTTATCATCGCATACGTTGATCATACGCCAAAAATATGTATGACAAAAATAATGGTCTTCTAAAGATGTACAAAAAAGTCTTTAATAGTATATATCTATCTTTTATATATTAGCCACAATAACGTGTTTAATCGTTAGGGTTTTCTTCAAAGTGTATTAAATACATAAATATATTGTAATTTGCATAGACATATCTTTTTCAAACTCCCATATTACAAAAGTACACTTTAATATCTTATTCATAAAAAAAAAATATAGAAATCGGTTTTTAAACACACAAGATGTAGATGAAAGAAAATTTCCAAATGTCGCCGCGCCAGTATGAGTACGGCTGTACGGTTGATATTTGTTTAACGTCCGAAATGGCCAACCGGTGCATCTATATAATTTCATTCACATTGACTCTTAATGCAAACGGACGTGGTTCTTATTGACTCTTCTCGGAATAAGCGTACTTTAGATATTAAAATACATAGATACGTAGTTTTTAGGTATTATTTTTAAAGCAGGTAATCTATCTATCTTCTATACTATATCAATTTAACGGACACAAAGAACATCCAGACTAAGGACAATAGTTTGTGTATCACAATTGTCCTCCATGGGAATCGAACCCGCGAACTCATGCACGCCAGCCATGTAATGCGACCGCCGCGCCACCTAGGCAGGTAATTCTGCCGCGCCATAACGTGGCGTGAAAATTCATAATTAATTAGCGATTATCCGTGTGGTGACGGAGTAAGAATACAATATGTCACCTCCGCATCTCATCCCATGGGTGGCGTAAAACCGACTAAGGGACAATCGGTGAATATTATCTTTACGAAATAAAAATGAAGGAAAAATTGAAATTAAACCATATACCAATCCGACTGGCCACCGTGGTATTAGTAGGCCAAGTATCCCTCCGTCACGGGAGGAGGCGCGTCCTTGCAGTGGGACATTAATGGGCTGTCATTTATTTTAACTTACAAATTTGACAACAGATGGCATTGTGCCTGTGACGTCATTTTCAGTATCGCGGTGTTAAGATTTTCCTTGAAAGAATGACGTTCGCTCATGTCTTTCAGCATAAGTTTAGACGCAGTCTTCATAGATATGTCTATGTAAAGGTCTGTTTTTGAAAAGATTTTGGTTCGTTCGTTAATTTTACAATTCGTTTGTAGGTATATCTGTTTGTTATAAGTAGCGATGGGTCGTCGATAGCGATGGGTCGTCGACGTAATCAACGTTAACGAAACTAGACCGTTTATTTGCGTCGATAAACTAGTCGATCGACTAGTTGAATTCGTCGACTAGTCTATTTCTTTAACTTAGTAGTTTAATGCATAAATTCGACTTATCGTTTGCGTAGAATGTGGACGTCGATTTGACAAGTTCGTCCATGGCATGCGTTTGATATTTTCGCATTTTTTTCTTAAATACAAGTTTATGAAAAAAATCATAATATACTTATACAGTTTAATTTTAAATATTTATATCTATTATTACCACACTATATTTAATAATTAAATATTCACAAAATTAATACAACAAAACTTATGATTAAGCGATTGAATCCCGCCTTTATCACGCTCAACTTGTTATACTAAAATGTAGAATAAATAAAATCAAAATAAATTTTATGAAACTAACACAAAATAACTCGTTTATGTGGTTTGCCGCGCTTTTTAACTATCAACTAGTCGATCTTCCTACTCTCTCACACACTAATAAGCTGTCTATTTGCGTCCTTTTCCCTCAATTCCTCTATTTTAACATGTTCATTCAACTATTGCAAAAATCGATTCTATTGTCTGAAATTAGAGTTGTAATTTTAAAAAATGGACTACTTATTATCGTTGTATTAACCAACTACGTTTAGATGTCGTCGACGCAGTGTCAGATGACAGGAACGTTGTGGACTTTTAGTTTAGCCGTCGACTTTTCGACTAGTCCATTTAAGGTCAATAACCCGTTCGTCCTTTTACTGCTTGTAATCTTATGTTCTTTATTATTTCTGTACTTTATGTCAATTACTATTTATACAAAAAAATTGAAATTGAACACCCACTTTATACAGAATTTGTCACTAAAACAAAGATATAGTTATGGAGTAAAAATATTCAAAACTTATAACAAATTTGATAAACAAACAAACCGCGTAATTTGGTTTTCCGCGCTTAGTTCAACTAGTCGATTTATTTCCCTACTCTTTCACGCACTAACAAGATTTATATTTGTGTCCTTTTCCCTCAATAACGCATTGTTTTAACACGTTCATTCGACTTATACAAAAAGAGACTCTATTTGTTGTAAGTTAAAGTCTAAATAACTAACTAATATTAACCGATCACGTGTAGTCGTTGTCGTTCATTGTCAGTCGATAGAAACGAAAATGAACGACGTTTATTTATTTTAAGTTTAGCCGTCTACGGATTCGACTAGTCCATTGATAGTTGATAAACCGTTCATTCGTTAACTGCTCGTCGACCGTCGAATCAACTAGTTCGTTCATTCAACGCTCATCGCTAGTCGTCGACGTAATCAACGTTAACGAAACTAGACCGTTTATTTGCGTCGATAAACTAGTCGATCGACTAGTTGAATTCGTCGACTAGTCTATTTCTTTAACTTAGTAGTTTTATGCATAAATTCGACTTATCGTTTGCGTAGAATGTGGACGTCAATTTGACAAGTTCGTCCATGGTATGCGTTTGATATTTTCGCATTTTGTTTTCTTAAATACAAGTTTATGAAAAAAATCAAAATATACTTATACAGTTTAATTTTAAATATTTATATCTATTATTACCACTATATTTAATAATTAAATATACACAAAATTAATACAACAAAACTAAATATCGTGATTAAGCTATTGAATCCCGCCTTTATCACGCTCAACTTGCTATACTAAAATGTAGAATAAATAAAATCAAAATACATTTTATGAAACTAACACAAAATAACTCGTTTATGTAGTTTGCCGCGCTTTTTAACTATCAACTAGTCGATCTTCCTACTCTCTCACACACTAATAAGCTGTCTATTTGCGTCCTTTTCCCTCAATTCCTCTGTTTTAACATGTTGATTCAACTTGTGCAAAAATCGATTCTATTGTCTGATGTTAGAGTTGTAATTTTAAAAAATGGACTATTTATTATCGTTGTATTAACCAACTACGTTTAGATGTCGTCGACGCAGTGTCAGATGACAGGAACGTTGTGGACTTTTAGTTTAGCCGTCGACTTTTCGACTAGTCCATTTAAGGTCAATAACCCGTTCGTCCTTTTACTGCTTGTAATCTTATGTTCTTTATTATTTCTGTTCTTTATATCAATTATTATTTATACAAAAAAATTGAAATTGAACACCCACTTTATACAGAATTTGTCACTAAAACAAAGATATAGTTATGGAGTAAAAATATTCAAAACTTAGAACAAATTTGATAAACAAACAAACCTCGTAATTTGGTTTTCCGCGCTTAGTTCAACTAGTCGATTTATTTCCCTACTCTTTCACGCACTAACAAGATTTATATTTGTGTCCTTTTCCCTCAATAACGCATTGTTTTAACACGTTCATTCGACTTATACAAAAAGAGACTCTATTTGTTGTAAGTTAAAGTCTAAATAACTAACTAATATTAACCAATCACGTGTAGTCGTTGTCGTCCATTGTCAGTCGATAGAAACGAAAATGAACGACGTTTATTTATTTTAAGTTTAGTTACGTCTACGGATTCGACTAGTCCATTGATAGTTGATAAACCGTTCATTCGTTAACTGCTCGTCGACCGTCGAATCAACTAGTTCGTTCATTCAACGCTCATCGCTAGTTATAAGGTTTAAAAAACGATTTTTCTTTATTAAATCGAATTGCGAAGTAAGTAACATCCGCCACGCGAACGAAGTCGCGGGCACAGCAGCTAGTATTATAATAATATGTACATACCTAAAATACAATTAATATAAAAGAGGTAGTTTAATATTTCATAGCAGTGTCTCTACCCTATCTCAAGCTAGTAAACACCGATTATGAGAAAATGCGCAAAAATTATCTTTGCCAAAAGAAGAAACCGTGTGGTGACGGAGTAAGAATACAATATGTTATCACCCCATCTCATCCCATAGGTGTCGTAAAAACCGACTAAGTGACTATCCGTGAATATTATCTTTACGAAAAAAAAAGAAGGAAAACTTGAAATTAAACCCTATACCAATCCGTCTGGCCAGCGTGGTACTTGCAGGCCAAGTATTCCTTCATCCCGGGAGGAGGCCCGTCCGAGTCAGATAAGTAAGAATTTTTATAGGTATTTTGTCAGGCGAGGGTTTTACTAGGAAAATAACCTCCTTTTTTTTTAGATATATGACTATGTCAGTTTTACCTTGTTTGAACCTCTTTTCGTCAAAAAACCTATACGACGAATGACGTATCTTTTAATTTACGATTGATTCATCCCTTTCCAGAATAAATACTAAAAACCAAGTAAAAAAATACAACTAAGTAACATATGGCAAAGTTTTTTAATTAAAAAAATATATAAGGTACGTGATGTAGCTTGCATTTTTTACTAAAAAACCTCTTAACAGTCGCTTTCGTAATAATACACAAAACGCAACAATGTAGAGATCTCTTGTGCTGTAAACAGTGGGTCCATTCCAACAGTCCTTTCGGGATTTCCCCACCTTAAAAAAAGGTACACTCAAACACAACATCACTTAAAACAACATCAACTTGAATTAAATGTATGTAGGTATTTGTACTTGTCTATGCATAGTATAAAATGAAGTCGCTTTTTCTGTCCCTATGTATGCTTAAATCTTTAAAACTATAATACGCAACGAATTTTGATACGGTTTTTTTTAATAGATAGAGTGATGCAAGAGGAAGGTTTATATGTATAATAACACATGCATAATATAGTAAAGAAAACTATATGAATTTAAAGATTTCTAATGAAGCTTTATTTAAACGCTGTTTAAGGACATTCTGTAGTAGGTGCCCGTGCGGAGCCAGGGCAGGTCGCTAGTGTGTAATATACTTAATATTGATTATTATAATGAGTGGCTACATTGTCATGCAAGCAGCCAAGAAGGTTATGGCGTTATTTATTTAATTAAGTACATTTTTTTTATTGATTTCACATTTGCTTTGGTGGTTTACTACTTTTTATTACATATTAGTTATCATAACAGGATTTCTTATTTTTTTCAACATAAACTGCTTTTCGTAATGGAAGGGATATGGTCGTTAGTATGGGATTCTGCTTTTACTTTCCTTTACTTTTGTAAATATACTTATTGTGGGGTTTAATTTACTCTTACTATTTTCTTGCTTTTGTGGTGACGGAGTAAGAATACAATAATAATATGTCACCACCCCATCTCATCCCATGGGTATCGCAAAAACCGCCTAAGAGACTGGCCAGCGTGGTATTAGTAGGCCAAGTATCCCTCCGTCACGGAAGAAGGCCCGTCCCTGCAGTGGGATATTAATGGGCTGTTATGATGACCGTCTGTACACATTTGCATACAACAAATGTGTGTATATGTGGAGGACTCTATGATTGTTCTTGCTCAGGGTCTTTCTTGACCTTAAGTTCCTGACATATGATAGCTGGAAAGAACGCCGTGTGGCTTAACGGCCGGACCATATAATACGATCTGTGTTTTAAGATTCCGGTCAAACCAAGATTGAACACGATCTTCAGATCGATCTTTGATCTGCGTCCATATATTCATTTGCCGCGTTCGGAATCCAGATAGGATGGGATTAGTCGTTAAGTAAGTTTGATCGGGATTTCCTGGCTGGGTTATGAGACTTTTATCTTAGGCGCTGTCTCCACGAGCGATAGAATCGCGACGAGTCTGAACAAAACTCGCCGCGATAACATCGCCGTGTGGAGACACCTTCATACAGAGTATATAGAAATACACTCTGTCTATAAAGTCCTGACAATAAATGAGGCCGCCACTGTGCTACACGTAGCAACCCTATTTAAACTGACAAAATAGTTTTCATACTAGTAATTTATTGAAATAAAATAAGTAATTGTAAAACACCTTATATTTAATACTCAAGTAAGAAATTCACATAATAAGTCTTATTAAGATAATTCATTTCATTGGTGAAACCATGAGTGATTAAAGAAAGAAAGAAATTTTTTTATTTTGTTGCACAAACGAAAAACAAGAAGAAAATTAAGATTTTTAATAATTGTTATAACATGACCTTTATGAAAGTAGTGTTAGCCGATTAAACATTTTAGATGACGATGTTTTATTTCTGTATATTAAGCACTATAGTCAAGCCATTTTAAATTTTGACAGTTGTTTTGCTTTTGAGCCATAGAAAGTAACATAATTTAGTATAAGAAATTTTATATGAGCCTTAACGTAATTTTTGACTTCTGCAAAACAATTGTGTTCTATGGTTTTAATTTTAGTGCTGATACTATTATGGCCGCTGCTACATGTATACCAATCTTAAAAAACTAAACTATAAATAATAATCGATTATCAATTAATCGCTTGTTATCTAAATCGATAAATCTCCTAATCGATTTCATACACCAACCCTAAACTATATGGGTCAAAATTTACCTATTAGAATGGTTTGGGTATTAGAATAAATGAACGGATTGAATCAGAGTAATAAAAACGCATGTATACAGTTAACAAGGAGATTTATTCATCGCTATCATCATAGGATTTTTTTAATATTCGATGTTGAGATAACTTTCGTTGCCACCTTCATCGTCATCACTAAAGCTTTCTTTGCTGCTGCTATTATCGTCAGTATTTGCCCACAGGTGACGTCCTCTCTTGTAGTATTCTGATTCGAGTTTCTCGACGCGATGGCAACAGTTTTTCCAAGTTTCAGCTGTGATGCTGCTGAGTGCCTTTTTTAGAGATTGCCAACATTTTGTGACCTGCGGGAACATAAATAGTTACTTGTTAGTGATAATTTTATAAAATATTCTGGTATTTTATGTATCAATTTAATCTATACTAATCATCATAACAGCCCATTAATGTCCCACTGCAGGGATGGGCCTCCTCCCGTGACGGAGGGATACTTGGCCTACTAATACTGCGCTGGCCAGACGTATTAGTATAGGGTTTTATTTCAAGTTTTCCTTCTTTTTATGTCATAAAGATAATATTCACGGATAGTCCCTTAGTAGGTTTTTACGACACTCATGGGATGAGATGGGGTGGAGACATATTGTATTCTTATTCCGTCACTACACGGAAACTACTGATTTACTAACTATACTAATATTATTATTAAAAAAGATTTGATTATTGGTTTATTTGGAGGGGCGTATAGGGGGTAAAGAGGAGTAGAATGGGAAAATAGGCTATAAGCTATTATTTTCACTATTGTATACAGTTAATAATGAGAAAAATTAGGTACTATACAAAAGAATAAGCTTTATTATACAGGTTACCTTGTATGAAGAGTGATAAATAATGTCTTTCCTTAGTTCTTCAGACAAATCTCGATTTTTATATTACTAGGGCATTTCTTATAGGTAAAGCCTATTGCATTTAAAATTTTGTGTAGAACTTCAAGACTACAATTAAAATCCATCTCAGTTCTAGCTATCACCTGCAGTTATCTGAGGGTTGGAGCCTGAAATTTAACAAAAGTTATGTTGATTGAACATTTGAATAAACTTACAATAAATTTAGGCATACCTAGACACAAAATACACGCAAAAAATGGGATGGAAAGAATAACTGCAATACCCAACTAAAATGTATTCAGTGTTAAATATTAACCAACAAGATATCATTTAAAATGGAATTACTAAGAACTAAATAATAAAATATTGCAATTAATTATTTATTGTCGACAGACCAGTTGATGCGAAAGTGACATCCTTATTTTAGTTATCAACCGTAATATAGACATATAGCAATTAATTGAACTTTAAAATTGGGATAAATCTTGACTGAATTATACTAATGCAACTGATAATGTATCAACAGAAAAGGTCGTACTACAATATTTCTTACTTTCAATGACAATCTTACCTAAAAATATGCTATGTACGCAATGCCTGTTTTTGGTCTCTAAATCTCAAATGGAGTGAATTTATTACTTGAGACAGATTACAAAACACAGTACCACGATTACATACCCATCAAAGTTGCAGTTCGCCCATAAACATCAGCCAAATCACATATAATTTGACCAGCTTCGTGCTCCGTCAAACAATGCCCTATAACTTAAAAAATCACTTCCCGCGTGCCACTTTTATTTACTATACTCATTGTTTATATTGTTCTTCGTAAGTCAGTATTAGTTTATTGTAGATTAATGAACTTTTATATATCCCAAAATGAAAACCGTTCCGTAACTTCTACTCGATGACAGCTCATGTACAAGTCTATTTTGAATTTCAGTGTTGCCAGACACATGAACAATTTAGTTCCTCAAACTTTAATTTCTTGACTTTATAGACAATCTGTACGTGGCACGACGATAATATCGCCGCGATTTTATCGCTCGTGGAGACAGCGCCTTATGCCCGATTTACACATCGACAAGTACAGTAGGGAGTTAAGTAGTAAGTTGCTGATTAAGTTGATTTAAATAGATCTCCATCCTATTTTTTGGCAAGTTAAGTTGGCGAGACGCGAGGGAGGGAGCTACTTCGTACTTAACTCGCCAAAAAATAGGATAGAGATCTATTTAAATCAACTCAATCTTAAAATACTACTTAACTCGCCACTGTACTTGTCGATGTGTAAATCGGGCATTAGGGTGACGAATACTTTACAGAGCTTAATACAAGCGTGTTTTTACTACGAAACGTGCCAATTGTTTTAAGTGTCATATAAAAAGTTATAGTTGATAATCACACACATTTTGTTATATGTAGAAAAAAAATAGCAAATGAATTGAATCCTTGTCTGCATAGTTACCTACAGTGCCACAGTATAACCTATTTATGCTGGTATGAAGAGCTTGTTGACCCTGAAACTATTTGTGTTATAATACCGGTTATACGTTAAATACATAGCTCTATTGTACATGAATATAATGACATCACTTGGCTACCATTTAATTTAGCCAAAGAAACAGAATTGATGCACAAAAATAGAATCAAATGAAATCATATCTTTTCTCCGAATGATGACGTATAGATATTTAAAATTGGGGCTCTACCCTGGTTATATTTTGTGTATCGAAAAGTAAGAATACCTGCTATCTACACCGTTATATGGGTATCCTAAAATCCCACTGAGGAATTTTTATTAACATGAGTAACCCGACGCCACCTATAACTTTAAAACCATGCAACTTAGATTTTTTTAATATTATTTTTCTGATAACCAGCGTGACTTGCCTTATCACCCGGTTTCGGGTTGGCGTTGGGATTTGGGACACCCTGTATAATACATGTATCTACAAAGTGGTGTCCTACCTAAGTATCGGTCTGCATTTAAAACATTTACTTACGAATAAATGTAAATATTAATCGGTTATTTATGTAGAAACACTATCTATTTTATAATTTTGACTATGGAATACAAGTAAGTAAATGCGCAACACACCAATTTTTCAAAAACTAAGGAATAAGGTAATTCCAAATATAAATTATCCTGTTTACTTATTGAGACGTGAATACCCTTGTGTTGTGTGAGTGGTCAGTAAACCACTCTCAAAACGACAATAAGATAAAATTAATAATTTAATTGGAATTTAAATTAAAACGCAGTTACTTAATTATTGTATAAATATGACAATATGCAGTTATGAACTAGTTCGTCATGTATTTTCATATTTTTTAACAATACTTAATATATTTTCGGATTGAAAAACTTTATGGTCACTAACAGAATTTCTTTATTTTTTAGGCTTTTGTACCGATTTTGAAAAACGGAACCCTTATAAAATAAAAAAAATAAATAAAAATCTTTGATTTCAGACTCACAATGTTTAGGTATATGCATGTCCATATTTAGTGGAAATAAAAAATAAAAAAGATCACTTGTTTTTAATATAAAATCAAAATGCTTCAAAGAACTGTTAAGCTCTATAACTTGTAGCTTAATCCTTGAATCCTCATCACGGAAGCTGTACAGTTACATACTAAATTTTCTACCGTTACTTCCTCTGTATCACATTCTAAAATACCAACAACATATAAAATTCATCGCACGATGACGTATCTTTCTAATCTAAGCAGGGAGAAAACAAGTAACAAACATAACGTACTTATTCATAGAAAACACCTAGTAATTATCAAACACCAGTCATATTAATGCACACAACGATTTGCATTGAACGGAAATCGAAAACAAAACCACTGCATGAGTATAGGCTATCACTAACACTACGCTACAAAGGGGGCCGTACTATAAATTAAAAATATTGCCATAAAACAGTAACATAGGTAAACTAATACTACAAAAACTTGGGTTTAAAAATATTGTATCACAATTATTTATGATCCCTACTACTTAATAAACTCTCTACATGGAGCGCTGTCTAATAGTAAAAGCTTATGATAGTTAATAGCAACTCAAAAACTTTTCTTATTGTGTGTTAACCACCGCTGTGGCTAGCAGATAATACACATGTGACCTAAAGCAATAATCTCAAAATGTGGGCTATGGAACAATAGGTGCAGCTTGCGTGCCAAGTTACACAGAAGCTTAGATTTGATCTGGCGTTGCTGAAGTCCATGAGAGTCAGTTACCACTTACCTTCCGCTTGCTCGTTTACCTTCTTAAAGTCATAAAAACAAATAAAACTAAGGTCGAAGGTGTTATTATCCCTGTAAGAGCTTTATACATACTTACCTACTATAGTGTATTCACGCAGACGAGTTAGTAGAGCGCTATCTCACTCACACAATTTTTTAATTGCGATTGGTCAGTGATAAACGCTAAGGCGGTGTACACAGTACGAGTACTTTTTAGTCTACTCATACTTCCCGTTCTGTGCAGACGTGCTCATACTTGTGACTGTATGCTCGACTTGTGAACCGGCTGGTCTATTGGATTTTATAATTTATTAATAGACTAACGACTGGCTTGAAAACACCTTCAGGTGTGTATTTTTTTTAATAAATTGTTCATGGTAATTTTTAAGCATCGCAGGTGTGCTAATGACCCGTTTATTGTTCTTTTGTCATAAATGAGCATTACCATAGTAAAATACTATTTCCAAATTTTTGTATATTAAACTGGTGCGCTATATCCATTGTTATTATTATCATTAAGTTATTGTTATATTCTCATTGTTGAAACACGTGTTATATAACATGTTTTATATTCTCGTAACAGGAAAAGGTAAAAGACTAATTATTACTCACATCGGGAGTGAGGATGGATTTGTCGAAGGTGGTCTAAATATGTTTGAGTCGAAGAAACAAGGCGATTATCACAAGGAGATGAATGCCGAAGAATTTGACAATTGGTTTAGAGAAGTTTTAAATAAGCTAGGTGATAATTCTGTGATAGTCATGGATAACGCTTCTTATCACTCTAGAAAAATAGAGCAAATCCCAACGGCCCAACGTAAAAAACAGGATACTTGTAATTGATTACGAGAAAAAAATATAACGACGACAGTAGTGATAGTACGGAGAGTGATGGTGATGATCCTGATATGTTATAAACTTGTATAAGTAGGTAGATATTATTTATTTATTATATTAGGAACAAACAGTCATATACAAAAAATTATAAATTATAATATAATAAAGAAAATTTAATCATTAACTCTCGATTTTATTTCTTTCCTTCATATCCATCAGATATACAAAAAGTAGGTACTTATAAATAAAAAACTATCAAATTAATGTCTCTCAATTTATACGACAGACGAAGCCGCAGTAATAAACTAAGCGAACTCTTAAGAAGCGCAGTGTGAACGCACATTTACATTTCTAAGGTTTTGTTAACGCCCACCGACCCTAAAAAAGTATTTTTTGTCCTTGTCATTTGTATGATAATGTGCGATAAAGAAGGCGCTATACTAACTCGTCTCCGTGAATACACTATATATATTTATATGCTTTATGGCTTTATGGTTTGTATTCACATTAAAGCAATTCAGCTATTACATTAAGATCTGTGTATTAACTTCCACGCTAGTTGAACTAATTTAAATGTCAATGTCATGGGTAAATGTCACGCAGGTAACCTAGTCACCGGTACAAGGTAATTCATATTAATAGACTTGATTGATGTGATAAAATTCAGCCTTTTAGTGTACTCCCGCTTGACTCGGAGGGCACGTTACAAGTTGGCCCTGACTGTAGTCGTAGTTACACAGTCGTCGAGCCATGCTAGAGGTCTATGGGCTTCTTGAACAACTCGATGTTACGATAACGATGTTGTGACGACCTCTGTGGCGTAGTGGTTATATAACATGACTGCTACGCAGAGGTCTCGGGTTCGATTCCCGCTCAATGCAAGTCTTTGTGTGCATGAGCATGATTGCTTGCATTGGTCTCAGTGTTTTCAATGAATAATACGTATGTATTTACAAAAAAAAAAGTATTTAAGTATGTTTATCCGTTGTTTACTACCCATAGTACACACAGCAACACATCAAGTTATACATTTTCATTTGAAATTGTGTCTTATTTCAAGGTATTAAGGTACATGAGTGTCTAGGTTGATTAGTTGCTGTGTGTACAAGCTTTGCTTAGTTTGGGACAAAGTGTGAATGAGTGAGGATTATTTATTTGTAGGAAGGATACGATGTTTTTCTAATGTCCCTCAGATTGACATTTACGGGACAAGTAAGGATGGTGACATATTGTATTCTTAGTCGGTTACTATACGGAGCTAGCTATTATGCTCCAATGAGTTAAATTTACTGTTTGTTAAATAGTTAAATACTACTAGCTCCGCTATCTTATATCGTGGGTGTAAGAAAACATGGTCTCGATGTCATCTCATCCCACGTCTGTCGCACAGCATCTAAGGGAAAATTCTCAAACATTATCCCTACAAAGGAAATACGGTGTTATTTAGTACATTCAAAGGTTTTCACCATAACGATATTACATAGGTACGATAATTTCTGAACGCATTACCAAACATAAAAATCAATCACCATAAACATATATTAAAAAAAAAAACAAACAATAAAACCGCGCCGTTTTACGTTTAAATTGACTACAGTTAAAAAAGTTGTTTGACAGCAAAATAATACTAGGGCTATATTGCGTACTCAATAGAAAGCTGGACCGTACCTGCCTACGTAAAACCACATCAAAGACCTCCAGAATATACCTTTTTATTCATTAGAATTACTACAACGACAGGTCTAATAAAATGGTCGATCAAAACCACATAAATGACCTCTGTACGAAACCTTTTTGTTCATTAGAATTACTAATACGAAGGGTCTAATAAAATGGTCGATCAAAATGCTTTAAACATTTTTTATGGCTAGCTAAAATGTTGGCAGTGAAAGTGATTTGTTTAGATAGTGACGTAATGTGGACACATTTGGAAACTCTGATGTTTAATAAACAATATGGCACGTGGGAGCTAGTAGTAAATATTCATGAAGAGATGTAAGGTTTGACGAACGCGTTACTGATGATTAAAATACATACAAATTATACATAGAAAACACCCAGTCAACAAACAATCATGTTCATCCACAAAAAGATTTGCATTAAACGGGAATCGAACACGAGACCTCTGTGTAGCAGTCATGTTATATAACCACTACGCCACAGAGGTCGTCAAAAGTTTAAAAGATGTTTCGCATATACAGACATAAAATTCTATGTCAATATTTCTGGCCAAATTGTTATTATCAGGCCAAGTATCCCTTTGTTAATATAGGAGACAAGTCGTCTCAGCCAGTGGAAATTTAAAGACTGTCAAAAGATTAAAAAATACATCCAAATAGCTTACCTTTATAAATTACTAGCTGACCCGTGCACACTTCGTTGGGCGGCGAAAAAAATGCGTCCCTTTTTAAAACATATTTTATTATTACTCCACTCCTAGTAATGATAGCGTGATACTATATAACCTATGAAACTCCCCGATAAATGGACTATTCAACACAGAAAGAATTTTTAAAATAGGTTCATTAGATTCAGAAATCACCGCCTTCTTCAACGTCACAAACTCACAAACTTTACCTCTTTATAATATTAGTATAGATATTCTTTCTTCTCTTTCTTCTTTCCTTAAATATATTGGTAACTAATGAAATAGTTAGACTAGTTTGCTCTTTCACTTTCGTTACTAACTTATTGTGTACGATGTTTATAGGAACTACTTGTTATTAGTATGTCAAGAACCGATAGTTCAAAAAGTATCTGATTGGTAAGAACTTAATAGGTTTCACAAAAGTAATCCAACTTCAATCAAAACTAAATTAGGAAGTGTGTGACATTTGCGTGACTTTGTTCGTGTGGATTTATTATTTTGTATTAAGTATGTTTGTTTTTTACGCTTATTTATTGCAGGTATAGTATTTTTGTTAGGTTGCTACTAAATTTCGATAAGTATAGGACATAGCAGACAGTGAAGGTGACCGCTAACGCGTTGTAAGGGGGTCTCCTCAAACCTACATCTAGCTCGTAAGCCCTAGACGCTGTTATGCAAGTGTTCCGTCCTGACCCGGCACCCGCATGGAGAATCCATGGAATGCTAAGATTAGGTCTTATATGTGGTCAATTCTATTGTGGATGACTCCTTGCTGTATCTTAATACACACATCAAAAAAGTCTAAGCAACATGCATGATATTACAAATTTACCATTTATATTAATTAATTTCTAAGTATTTACTCACTCAAAGTGTATAGGTAAGTAAACTTTTTTGTTATTGATGACATACTGGCTGGTTGTAAAAAAAAAAATTCGATTATGTTTTGTTTTTTTTCATAAAATTCAAATGACTGCGAATTTGTTTGAATTTGAGTGCATGTTAATTGCTACGTTTTAGTCTTGATTTTATAATTTTACCAACCATTTAAATACAGTTGGCGACAAAATTGAATTGTTAGATATTCTTTACGTCATGGAGCGACGTCATTTGACGGCAGATGAAATGCAAAGAGCTGTAGGGATGTTGCAAGCGGGAAGTAATCAATCTCAGGTATCTCGACATTTTGGTATTCATAGAAGTGTTATTTGTCGTCTTTGGCAGCGCTACAATAATACAGGGGAACCCGCTGAACAGCATCCAGGCCGTAAAAGGAGTACAACCACTCGGCAAGACCGGTACATACAACTGACTGCAAGACGCCAGCCGATGTTAACCGCTCGAGAGATAAGTTTGAGGCTACAAAATTCAAGTGGTGTTGATGTAAGTCCCCAAACTGTGCGAAATCGACTGCATGAGTACGGCCTACGAGCTCGACGCCCTATCAGGTGCCCACCGATACGTCACGGGAATCGCGCTCGTCGAAATGAATGGTGTGGAGAACGCATAACATGGACCCAGGAACAATGGGATAAAATTATGTTTTCCGATGAGTCGCGATTCGGGTTTAGGCCTGATACAAGAAGGGTGCGAGTGTACCGTCGACCCGGAAATACTGAAAGACTCAGGTGCGTTCAGGAAGTTCATCCATACAGCGGCTCAACAGTTATGGTATGGGCGGGTATTATGAAGAACAGGCGAACTGAGCTCGTTTTTGTAAATGGAAACATGAACGCTGAAAATTACGTTGAGGATATTCTCAGACCTTATGTCCATCCATTTGCACAAACCTTTGGCTCCGATTTTACGTTAATGCATGACAATGCGCGTTCACATACAGCTCGGCGAACCAGTGAATACTTGGCAACGGAGAACATCCAGGTATTGCCCTGGCCTGCACAATCGCCAGACCTCAACCCCATCGAGCACGCATGGGACATGCTCCAGAGACGTGTTTTGAAGGACTTGGACGGAGTGACAACAACCCAACAGCTGAAGGATTTGCTACAATTCCATTGGGAGCGAATACCGCAAGATGACATAAACAGTCTCATTAATTCAATGAATAATCGTTGCCGACAAGTTCTGAATAGCAGAGGAGGCCATACTTTGTATTAAATTGTCCTATTCTTTCACAATAAATTCATTTTCTTAAGAAATTTCAATTTGTAAAAAAAAAGTTTAGTTTCTTATGTACCTGTATATTCTAATATTGTTAATTTCTGTTATTAAAAGAACTTATAAAGAAAACAGCTGTTATTTTTACATCATAGAACCCTAAAAATATTATTTTAAAAATAAAATACAACGTTATAATTAAAATAAATGGTAAAATAAATTAATATAAATGGTAAATTTGTAATATCATGCATGTTGCTTAGACTTTTTTGATGTGTGTAGATTGACCGGCTTTGAAGCTTTAAGGTGCCATTAAAATCTTAACTATTATTCCTAGAAGTGTCTCGTTAACTATGAAAAATAAAAAGCTATGTACTACTTAGTTATTATATTATATTCTATAATAGGTACTATTGGATCCCTTTTTAGTTACCTTCAAAGTAACTTGGGACAATGATATTCATATAAGCTCTTATTAAAATACGTACACACTGCTAGTAATTATAATGCTTATATCATCTGCAAAAGTCTATGTAGGAAAGACAATCTGTGATCTTTCCACAATAAGTAGAACTAATTTGGAAGCTGGGGTTTGTTACAGAAAATAAACAATATACCTAGATTGTAAAGTACAATATAAGATACTTTAGAGGAATAAATACGCTTTAGCGCGGAATAAGCACTTTAAAATAATTGAAATTATTTTAAAGCGTGTACCTAATTCCTCTATAAGTTCTAGTTACCTCATAAGTCGCTCATTGAAAATACTTATAGTGTTCTATAACTAACAGAAACTCAAGTTGTACATTTTAATAGGAAAATACATTTTATCGCTAGGGAATAAGTTACAAGAATATCGAAGTTTAAACTTTAAAGTGTTGCTGTATTTTCAAGAGTTAATAAGTACCATAAAACAAAAACTACTTATTTCAAAAAACAATAATGCTATAAGATGAAAACGTCATTCACACTAGTGTTGGTTCAGCCACGCATTCCACCAATCGAGAAATATTTTTTATCGATTATTTCTATAGTTACGATTATAAAAATAGGTTAATAACCTTTGTAGCCGATATGCTCCAGTTTCAGATTTGCGGTTCATTTTAATTAAGTCATTATAGTTTACTTTATACTCGTGTAAATATGTGACCTGAATGTGGTAATAAGAAAAGGGACGTTAGTTTAAAAACAAACGTCATTACTTACACTTTAAATAAATATTTCATTGGTTAATCTTAGTGCAGGGACAGACACCCGTCATTTTTCCAGCCATCTGATTGCAGGGTGAACTTGACTTAGACTTTTATACCTTGTTAAACAGACGGGTAGGTATAGGTTTAAATTCAAGGTTTCCGTTCTGTGAATAGCGTGTTACACATATTTACCACTTCTATTATTATTTCTCAATTAGTCTATCGCAGTCCACTGATGGTTATAGACCTCTCCCATCACGTGGCCAAAGAACACAGTCCTCTAGGCTTTCTCTATCCAGTTCGATTCAACGACATTTTTGGGATCGTTTGTCCACCTAGCTGGGTAGCCTAGTCCCATGCTACCTTTATTGTTTTAATCATAGTTATTATTTTTCAACAGACTTCAAAAAGGAGGAGGTTCTCAATTCGGTTGTATTTTTTTTTAATGTTTGTTACCTGATTTCTCGAAAACGGCTAGACAGATTTTAATTTTTTTTTTATTATAGGAATCATAATAGTAACGAATAGATTTACTCATTGTGCAATAGTAGTAACGTCATTTGTTTACGTAAAGGTATTTCCTATAAAACTATGACGTTGTATGACGAATGTTTTACTGACGATAGTAACCTTTGTTAGGTATGAAGTAATTTGTTTGCTTTAATAGTTCGTCACCCTGTCTACGTGACATTAACGTGCTGCATACACTTTGAACGCTAAGTATCTGCTAAACCTTTTATATTTTAGAGTACTACAATATATTATAATATTCTTTAAATACAACGCCATGTACCTACTCCCAAATTAGATAACTGCATTAAAAAAACTTGACTGAGGGCATGAGAGAAAGAATATAAGGGTGCCACTATCCTATCCCATGAGTATCTTAAAAGGGAAACTTCCCAGATATTTTCACTAAGAAAACAAAATCAAGTAAACTTGATACAAAACTCTATACCACTTCTTCTAGTCAGAATGATATTAGTAGGCCAAGTTTCCTTCCAGCACTGAAGTGGGACATAAATTAAATAGACTGTTATAAAGATAGACAATCATCTTATTTCCTTTATAAATGACATAACACTTATTTATCGATATTTAACGTCTGTAATAATTAAGTAGGTTACATCCCTAATGCTGTAATAAAAAAGAATAATTTATACATTTACTGGCACTTGACCTAAAAACGAACGCAGTCAAAGTACCTTACGAATATATTCTTTGTAGCTCTATTGATTTAAAAAGCAACAATGGGTAGATTGTTATTTATAAAGACCATTGATTTTTGTGTTAATTTGTCGCATAGTTTGTTGTGTATTATGTCACCACCTAATATTATATCGTAGGTGTCGACTAAAGTTGATACTATGTTTATACTTATATAGTTTTCGTTCGTTTTGTTTTAAAATATGTACTACTAACATGATAATTTAACAATTGTGGGATTAAGTGCAGGGCAGCTTTATTACGGGACCTCCACGCCCCATACAAAACAAAGAGGATCTTTGTGGCGTAATCAGTGGCTGCTACGCAAAGGTCTCGCTTTCGATACCCTTGCAATGCAAATCTTTGTATGTATAAACGCATTTTTAGGTGCCTTGGTCTAAGCGGTTTCTGTATATTTTATGTATTTACAAAAACAAACCGTTTATAAGTATATTAAACCGTTGACTAGGACCCATATTACAATCCCTGCTAAGTTTGTCATTAGATAGAGTTTTGTCTAAGGGCGTGGAATATAGAATATTAATTTAACCATTGAAAATACTATTAAATTTTGTAATGTAAATGTTTATTTGTACGGCATAGCTTACTTTATAAGGAATGACATAGTTTCTATATTTAGACTAGAATTAACATGAAATTCGACTCATATTAATTGCTTTTATGGGATTAAACCAGTTGATTTAAATTCAGTGGCACATGAATTTGTAGGCTAAGCTATTTTGGATAACATTTAGACTATTGCGATAGATGTATTTGGTAGAGTGACTTTAGTGGAATGTAGTAATTCTCATAATCACATATTTTAATGATTTTAAATTAATTAAAAATTAGTTAGTCCCCAAACAAAGAAGATATTTATCCTAATTGTGAAAATGAAGCAATTTTGGTTATGTAAGAAGACTTTACATAATTACATAGGTATGCCTGCATCATGGTCTTGTATCCATAGTAGAAGCTCTGCTTAGTTTGAGACTACATGAGCTTGTATGAATGTATCAGAAATATATCATATACCAGTAGTTAGTAGAGCATGGGACGATGGCTTTGTGTAAATGCTTGTAGAGTACTTGTTATTAAAATATATTATGTTTTATTAAAATATATGCTTTATTAAATATAAGTGTTATTATTGCATATATATACTTACGTATTATAATCAGGAAATCTCTCAGATATACATAGTTTAGTATGTATATAGATACAGTTGTACGTAACCTTGCTCCGAATTTGCGCTCGCGCACTGTTCACGTCATCGGGCGTGGTCGCGATGGGATTAATGTTGTCTATTATATGTCACAGCAGTTTTGAGACGCGATGTTTTGTTATAAAATTTGCTACTATTTTGTAATATATATTTTACCGTAATATGTAATTACTCGGCGCAGGACCGAGTTTTGTGGCGCGTATAAGGAGAGGCCTATGTTCATCAGTGGACTGCGATAGGCTAGTTGATTGATTGATTGATTGATTGTATACTGTTTGTTCGTTTATTGGCTGAATTATACGATTTTGATGATTTTGAGATTATACTTTGGGAATTAAGGAACGACGCCACGTATAGGAGTCGAGTGTCTACGATCAAATAGAGACAAATAATACTTTTGTCTGGTCTTGTTAAGTAGGTGATGTAACTTAGGACAGAATAATTAGTATTCTTTTATTGTCTATTTATTCCATCAAGCTTGATATGTCCGGTGTACTTACTTACCACCCAAGAATACCAAATGTGATCATACCATAAAGGACGAGAACCTTTGTGTATGTCGCAAGAGTCGACTAAGAAAAATTTTACAAGCATTGCAAGAGGTAGAGCTTGGAATATTAAATATAAATGGAAACGCCAAGTTTCAGCTCATCTCTGGCCATGTCCCTTCAGTGTCCCAGCATCTAAAGGCTGCTAAGAATGTATAATTAACGTTTACGTAAATGTGTTTATTAGTAAATGCATTGTGAATCACGACAAACAATGTTGTTTGTTCGTAATTATACGTAGGTTACTTACGTACGAAGATAATCCTTGCTTGTTTTTTCCTTACAGTATTTACACGTAGTCATATTGTCCACACAGTGACTATAAAATACTACCTAATTTGGGTGTCATAAAAGTTGACTAGTAGTCTCCGTGTGGTGACGGAGTAAGAATACAATATGTCACTACCCCATCTCATCCCATGGGTGTCGTAAAAACCGACTAAGGGACTATCCGTGAATATTATCTTTACGAAATAAAAAGAAGGAAAACTTTAAATTAAACCCTATACCAATCCGTCTGGCCAGCATGGTATTAGAAGGCCAAGTATCCCTCCGTCCCGGGAGGAGGCCTGTCCCTGCAGTGGGACATTAATGGGCTGTTATGATGATGAAAAGTTGACTAAAGGAATTGCAATAAGCAAATACAATCATTGCTAGAGAGGGAAAACTTTTAATTTTGCGTCTGGATAGCATAATATCAGTTTTCTCGTGATTTTCTCTATAATATTATTGAAAGCCTCGAAAATAAAATGACTATGTAGGTACATAATATGTGAATACAGATTTGAAAAGACCAGTTATCGGGGGCGTAGCTCAGATGGTAGAGCGCTCGCTTAGCATGCGAGAGGTACCGGGATCGATACCCGGCGCCTCCAAGCACTCTTTTTGCGTATTTAAATAAATTTAATTTAACTTATCGTTCTGTAAATTACTTTTTATATATTTTTTATTCTATCTCAACGAAGGTTGTATTCACCAACCGTATAGTGAAACTACAAAATAGTGTGAAGGACAAAATATCTATTTACTTTTTACCAGAAAAAAGACACGAAGCGAGCACAGCTGTATTTATTTTACATACGTAGTACAGTAATTACAAATACTAAAACTATAAGTACATACTTAAAATTATTGTATATGTTGATACAATAACTTCCGCGTGTAGGTACGTGTGGGTATGCGTCAGCACATTTGTTTTTAAAGCTACGCTAAATGGTGCAAATAAGGATGGTACTATGCACAAAGACTTTGTAAAAGAATTGTTATGTTAACCAGAAACAAAACTAGAAACAATCATTTGAATATTGGTTACAATTCCAAATTTAATTTTGCAAACAAGGAACAGGAAAGACAGATTTACATTTAGTTATACACAAAGATCTTAGTTTCAGACTAGCTGACCCGTGCCCACTTCGTTGCGCGGCGAAAAAAACGCGTCCCTTTTTTAAACATATTTCATTACTGCTCCTCCACTCCTATTAGTTATAGCGTGATACTAGCCTATGAAACTCCCCGATAAATAGACTATTCAACACAATTTTTTTTTATTAAAATCCGTTAATTAGATCCAGAGATTACCCCCTACAACGTCACAAACACACAAACTTTACCTCTTTATAATATTAGTATAGATGTTGAGTTCGTATACTATAGGGTACTAAGAAGAGCAGACTAGTTTGATGACAAACTCAGTTAATAAAAGCTAAATTCTAAGTACCATACTAATTACTAACTGACAGTCTAAATGTCACCTTGTACTGATTCCATTATTTCAAATACATCGACAGTTGCGGTTTTGATTGCGATACTGCATCTAAATATTTTAGATTTAGTGTAATAATATCTACATCACAACCGGGTCGGCTCTCCTTAATTAGATGGAAATTGAGTTTACTCGTACCTCGATAGGTAGGCTTGGTATCGGGTTCTGAGTCTATCTTCCTTACTTTTTGGACTGTTAAGTTTTAGTCCCGTAGTCGCCTGTAACAATTTAAGAAATGAAATGGGGTGGTCATACTCTGTACTTTTACTCATACAATATGAATAACTTACTTTTAGTGGAGACTCGGGGTAGAGTCAAGAAGTTGTTTGTTTAATGTTAATCGAGTTTCAGTATAGTTCTTCCTATTTTTAATATTTAATCGTAGTTTATATCTAGATCAAGTTTTTTACCGTACTATTCCTCCATTTTTGTCGGTTACAAAATTTACTAGTTTAACATACCATCTACATAGCTATATAAACATTTAAAGTGTCAACCGGCAATGATACGACATTGAAAAACTGCCGCTTAATATGAAAATTGGTGTGGCTTGGTGTAGAACAGAGGATGTGATATAACGAATGCTTCATTAAATGTTATCTACTCTCTCACAGCTTAGAGCTACGAGTAGCTATGTAAGTATATTAATAATGTACTGATACATATAGCTGAAGGCTATACATGAAAATATACAGTTAATCTCCTCTAAAAGACTGAAAATGGCTTCCCCTGTGATGGAGACCAACTTGCCGATTAGTATCACGTTGTTTTGTGTAAAAAGATCCTTCCTTTTCTTCTGGTCTTTAGATCAATCCAGAATAAGATGAGATTTTATATTGTGTCCTATTACTCCGTCACCAAACGAACCTACCGTACTTGTTGCTCCGTCAACACACAAATTATCGCATACCTGAATAATTTCACGAACCCATTAACAAAATACGAGTTCAAAAACCATATTAACGTTGTTTTTTCCCAATGACATAATAAAACAAAGGCTACATGAAAGCAACGGAGAGTAACAGTCATGTTAGTCGCAATGTGAATCATTATAAACGAGATATTAATTATCTAATTATGTCCAATGAGTGTAATGACAGCCGGATGGGTCACGAGTACGGAGAAGTAGCTTTAGTTATCCGGAATTATTCATTGTCTTTGGTTAGTCTTAGGACAGCAACTTGCGATTGCGACCATTAACCTGTGGAGTTGTATACGGTAAATAATTATAAAATAATTCGAGACTTCGCCCATATGGATATCTTTTATCGCAATAATTTATTACAAAATTACTACAATTTTAGTGTAAAACAGTAGTAAACTAAGTCTTCGGTCCACCGTGTGAGGCTTGACTTACCTAGTAATCAAAAAATGAGTAAGTAGGTACCCATTCTACAAGCTTCGCCGTATACCTGCCAGAATTTCATTTGCCCGTATTTTCAATTTGCTTGCCATAATCGTCCTTAGCCATAATACCTATTTACTTGCCATAATTTAATTATGTTTAAACTGAGAGACTTAGAGCAATCCAACTTAGATAGGTTAGGTTAGGTTTATTCTTTAAGGCCCCAAGAAGTAGAAGTCTCCATCGAGCTGTTTTTACCGTTATGTCTAATAATGTTAAAACAAATTCGGGCAAATGAAATTCGGGCATAAGAATATTACGGCATATAATTTTCGGGCAAACAATAGATAACCAATTTCGCTTATTCTTGGACCTGATAGGGTTTATATAAACAAATAATCTTATATAATTAGGTGTAAGTTTATACAACAGAACTTCATGGCATAAGATAAGGTGTCGCGTGTTAACAGGTATACGTATTATTAAAACAATTCAATTGTTCCGTATATGGTAAGTACCCTGAAAAAGTTTTAATAGTAATTTAATCTTTCAATTATAAAATGACCTTAAAATAAATTAAAAAATGATGCAAATTATTATACTCAGAGTAATCTAAATAATAAAAATACTTGTTTATAATAGATTGGAATGTTCATTCAATTTTTGGCTAATAGTTTACCGAGCAAGTTTTTTCAAGGTTTCGACGTAAATAACTCTACACCTTTCATTTAGATTATGTGTTATTATGACTAAATAATTTTAATATGCAACCACGTGTAAAAACTTAAATATGTATTATGATCTCATAAACTGCTGGGCACAGTATAGTATGAAGGGCAGTTCTTAATTAATTAATTAACGGATAGCCAAATTCCGTTCAAGAAAAATTAATGAATCTAATATTAACGGCGCCGGTAAGTTAAAGAGTCCAGCATGATATATGCTGGTTACAGAGTTTGTCAGGCAGACTGGATTTAATTAATAAGTCAAATTAAAACCTTCTTGGTTTCTCCCTCAAAAGTTACATAAAATGGGTTATATTACGCCGTAAGGTTACCAATGAACAAAAATACTTACAATAAACAAATCCTTTTCACATTATAACGAAGAAGAGACCACCCAGATATCCCATAGTGACCTCATTGGTTTAGTTGATCCGACAAAACGATAATGTACGCACATAACTATGACATACAATAAACAAAAATAGCTTTAACGTCATAAAGCTTGCATTGTTTTAATGGAGTTATAAAGTTACATTATGAAACAGAAATAAAACGCTGCTAAGTGTGGTAACGGAGTGTGAATGTATTATGTCATCACTACATTGTCACGTCATTTTAAAACCCATATTATCTTCCTTATCTACATAACATTGACGAACATCTCCATAACATTTGGGGATTTGAGAAAAGGTTTTAACTACTATTTTGAACTTGTCAAAATTAGTTTCAAAATTAATATTTAACAACTTATTCACTTCAAAAAGTTAAATATTAAGTAAGATATTTGAAATAGAATAAAATTAGTTGTAAATAAATAGAATAATTTTAATTAATGAAATTATGTATAAAATATCTCTTTATTTTTTAAGTCTGTTAAAAAAATATTAGCTTTGTTTCTCCATTTTACGAATGGTATTTACTTAATATTTATTCTTATTTGCCACAATAATTAAACAAACATAATTATCACTACAAAAAACATTTCAAACATGGCTACTTAATGCGAGTTTCCCATGCAACACAATAAGGAGCAAGCTAGATATCTAAGTAACTGCGAAGATTAATTACATAAACTAACAGTTATCCTTAACTCTGACTCATGATTAGTCATTAGTTAAACAATGTGAGGCCACAGAACCATGTAGGTTGTATAGTAAGACCTTTGCACGTCACCGGTTAATACCAACGCATATATTTATTTAAGGTGACGAGATAATTAAGGAAGTTTTGATGCTTGTCATTGTAACACGAAATGTGACTACTGTGTAAGACGTAAATAATGATAAGAGGCAAGAAAAAAAAAACTCAGACAGAATCCCTGTGGAAGATGGATTCTTGATCTTGATCTTTCTCTTGATCTTTTGATTTAAATCGTAATAAAGTGTCTCAAATTAATTTGTTGTCATCCAGAGGGCAATGGATAGAGCTATGATAGGAATTTTTCTGCGTTATCGAATCAGAAATTGAGACCAAAGCTACCGAGATAGCGCCAAGGATATTTTGAGGATGCCTATGTCCAGCAATGGACGTCATTTGACTGATATAATGATAATGATGAACCGAATTAAAATTTTTGTCATATCATCATAACAGCCCATTAATGTCCCACTGCAGGGACGGGCCTCCTCCCATGACGGAGGGACACCTGGCCCACTAATACCACGCTGCCCAGACGGATTGGTATAGGGTTAAATTTCACGTTTTCCTTCTTTCTATGTACAGGTAATATTCACATAATATAGTCCCTTAGTCGGTTTCTACGACACCCATGGGATGAGATGGGGTGGTGACATATTGTATTCTTACTCCGTCACCACACGGATGATTGTAATCAAAAATATTTTAATCAAACAAAATGGCATAGCTTAGCTAGTGCTGGCACATAGCGGTACTCACTTACACTACCACAGACAGCCTCTTGCTGAATCTCTATCTGTCAAGTAGGGGTTCACATGACTGATAGTGAATTCTCTTCTCAGGCTTTAGGTTCTCTTTTCTCTGTTATGTTAAGGTGATGTGATATGAATTATTTTTATATTATCCTATTGTTATTTTATTATTGCCAAGATAAAATTGGCGTAAGCTTATCACGCCATTATCTTATATTTATGTTTTATTTAAAACAAGGAGCGTGAAAGTTAATGTAGCTAGAAATATTTTTTTATCACTTTTATTACTATTTTTATGATTTTAACTTTTAAGTTATCGTACTTAATTTAACATATTGGCTAAGGGTGTACTAGTTTTAAATAATGACGTATGTCTAAGTTTATTCATATTATGTGTTTGACTGACGAGTTGGTTTGTCTGATTAAACGCGCTAATCACAGAAACTGCTAGATCGAACTAAAAAAAAACAATTTTGTGCTGCATGCATAGTCCATTTAAATGAGTAACCACCTCAACTTATCCTATGGCTGTAGTAAAAGGCGTCCAAGGTAATGCTTGTTCATATTATTCTCTACGAATAAAAAAATAAAACATTACAACATGACGCTCTATCACAATGACGTTTCTTGTCATTCTATTTCCCGCGCAAAGTCATAGATTCTAGTATCGGGTCCTCATACTAACTACTTATATTATTACTTATTCTGTGTTTTTAGTGTATTTCTGTATGAGTCCCTCTTTGTTAATGGTTAGGGCTGTTTGAATGCGTGTGTTCTAGAATTCTTTACAAAATAAACCACGTACCACGTTTAAAAATAATAAAACAAAATATTATGGCGAAACTTTGGTGAAGTCGTTTCTTTGTTTTACTTACAAGAACCGTTATACTTATTTCTTCTGCGTCCACTTACAATGTAAAGCAAAGTGATTGTAAATACCTAACTGACATGCGCAACTATGTTTGTGTTTCTAAAGTTACTTCTAACATGTACCTTCAGCTTTCCTAGATAGGTAGACTTTTTCAAAAAACAAAATCTACCGATTGGTACAAACAGTAGGTACTTATCTAGTAGAGATTAGATACCCAGGGACGGAAGTAAACTTGGCCTATTTTTGCAATACACGGAAGATTCATTACTCATCGTTTTGTATGATCGAAAGTTCAGTTTCTTAGTTTCGATTGCAATGTTCACAAATTAGCGATAATTTTGTAGTCAAAAGTCGTCATTTCCATGTAGATTACCTAACAATAAAAATACTTATTAAACTTTGAGAAACACTTATCCTCCACATACCTAAGCCTTTTAGCCAAAGTGCGGGGATTTTTTAGACTTGTAAGTTCAGGAAATCACCGAAGAGAACGATGTGTATAGTTTCTACACACGTCTCTTGTAAAAAGGAGAGCATGTTTTTAATTCAATAACTTTGGCTTGGGGACCCGCGCTTATGTGATCTAAGAACTGTTGGGCCAACAAGAAATGTCTTTGCTCAATAAGACTTCAATGAACAGGTGTAAAAAAAAACCGTGGTTTTGCGTTTGTAAAGCGTATGGTTTATGTAAGTCCAACTCACATTCCCGCTATAATGACGTCTGTTACAAAAATGTAAGGAAAATCAACAGCAGATCGCACAATTATTGTCCTACATGGAAATTAGTACTACAAACTTAACAAAGATTACAAATTAATTCACTAACCCCCTTACTCATAAACGCCTCTTAAATTTAATCACTGTTTACCGAGACCGAGATTATCATTAGCAAAACCAACCTTATACCAAACAAAATCGTAAGAATTTAAGCTAATCAATTGACTAATATTTAAGAGGCGTTTATGAGTAAGGGGGATTAAGGGTAAAATGTACTTACTGTTTGTTAAAACAAAAGATTCTTTCTACATAGTAAACCGTCTACTCTACAAATATTAGCAACGTTTCGCAATAGCAAAATGTCTTAGCTATTAACATTCTTATCTTTACGACGAAGGTAAATAAACGTTTCTAAGTAACCATAGTTTATGTATAGTTGGATCTTACTATTTCCTGTTATTGTTATTAGTTCCAATTTTAATATGTATGTAACTAAAGAGTTGTATATAACTCTCCGTGTGGTGACGGAGTAAGAATACAGTGTGTCACCACCCCATCTCATCCCATGGGTGTCGTAAAAACCGACTAAAGTGAGGTGAATATTATCTTTACGTAATAAAAAGAAGGAAAGCTTGAAATGGTATTAGTTGGCCAAGTATCCCTCCGTCACGGGAGGAGGCCTTCCCTGAAGTGGGACATTACTGGGCTGTTATGATGAAAGAGTTTATTCTTGTGACTACGATAGCGTGGTTATTATCAACAAGTACCTATATCGTATATCGGTATTTTTGTTTAAAGAATCTTATTGAATAGTTTCATTATTGTATTAAGGACCGTTCTAATGTCATCTTTATCACTTTCTCCCGTCAATAAGCTGTCAAATAACTAAATAACTTCGAAAATTAACAAGCTAAATATATTATAAACATAAAACATGATAATGATTAATGAAGAACTTTGGTAAACATTAGAAAAACATAATTTTTATACAATACCTATGTAGGTATTGTATAAAAATTATGTTTTTCTAATGTGTTTATATGTATAATATATCTCACACATCCTCATTCTATAACAATGTCTGTACTATGTGTAGAGAATGAAATACTTAGTTTCTTTTAAAACAAACGTTTTACATAGAAAACAGTAATCAAACAAAGCTGTGTTTAATTAGTCTACGTCATCATAGGTACAATATTAATCACACGGTAGAATAAAACTGTTTACCTATGATACAATAATCCCACGCTTAACTCATTTGACCTAACGTGTACTTCCCCTTGAGAATAGAGAGGATGTTTAATAAATATAACAAGGTTTTTCAATAAACTGATAGTTCATTATTTTGTTATAAGAAACTGTTTTATGATCTATTAAGTCGTCTATAAACTTATAATCTATGCCTTACGATAATAGACACGTGAATCATTATTACAATAAAAAAACGTCCATTGCTGGACGTAGGCCTCTTTCAAACATCTTCTTCACCTTCTTCTTGCCTACATCGTCTATCGCCTGCATAATATTAAAATACACAAGTATAGGTAAGGTATACCTTTGCTACTGTACGCGGATTGTGGTTGAATAATTTAAGGTCCCTAGCGCAGGGGAAAAAAAGAATCAAATAAACCTGAAATACGAAAATAGAAAAAGAAATAACAATCATAATTATATTTATAACAATGTTTGACTAGTTAGAGTTAAAACAGATGTTAGCGCAACGGAATTTACATATTCGCACCATTGTTAAAACTAAGTTCAAATACAAAAAAAAAACAGAACAAAAAACTTAAAACAATAGAATACTTTGACAAATTTTAGAGTTCCGTAAGACAACAAGAAAACATTAGCTTTGGTTTGCAGTTACTACCTAGAGATCGTTACTCGTAGTTGTAGGTACTATTCTGAGTTCTGACACGTTTATATGTACATCATCTACTCCAAAGTTAAGCAGAAATTTACTGTAGATACTAAACAACTGTTAAACGTACATACTTTACTATTATAGGTAGGTATGTTTTAGTCAGTAGAACGAGTATTCACCAAACCCAGAAACCCACCATCTAAATTTGCATCAGCATGCGTAAATCAGATAATCACGTAACAAAAATAAATATTTCAATCAAAATTAATTTTCTTTTTAAATTAAAAGATGTAACTTGTTGACAATTACTGCTTGCAAAGTCGACAATGATCTGATATCGTAGGTACCTATATATAAGTAAATAAATAATCCTCACACATTCACACATCGCCACCTAGTCCCAAACTAAGCAAAGCTTGTACTATGGGTACTAGACAACGGATAAACATAAATACGTTTTTTTGTAAATACATCATATTATACATAGAAAACACTCAGACCAATGCAAACAATCATGTTCATGCACACAAAGATTTGCATTGAGCGGGAATCGAACCCGAGACCTCCGCGTAGCAGCCATGTAGGTAATATACCGACTGCGCCACATAGGTCGTCATAAAGTACACATATGTTCCAGTTCCTGTATTTTACTTAACTTTTTGAAACTTTACTTTAACGAATTCTCATCATCATCATATATCCATCATTTGACGCCCGCTGCTGGCCATAGGCTTACTGTTAAAATAACCATTTTACGCGGTGCACCAGACTGCGAGTAAGGGATCTCCCCTCCTTTCGTTTTCCAAAATACAAATAGGCTACTTATATATATTAAATAAGAACACGCGTACCAAATAACCTTCACCTTGGCTGTTTAAACTTATATCCTCGTAGATAAAAAATACGTAAACGAAACAGACATTTCAAACACTTATCTCTCTCTAGACATATACCTACTTGAAAGTTTCAGCAAAAACGTTGTGGGTATAAATCAAGTTAAGTAATATTAGTTAAACTTGATCAACAAATCTTTTAGTAATATTACCCACATGTTAACGCTCAGTCCACTTGACATTTCAAAGTCCAAAAACACTTACAGAAATAAAATAAAAAATAAACGTTTGCAATGATATGGCTTTCCAATGATGGCAAAAAATTAGCCTATGTAAGTACCTAAACATGTCTTCTGATGGTATAGGATTAAATATGGTCATAATTTAAGATCACAACGCCAAAAAAGGTTATACGTCTATAACTACTCCATTTGTTTAGGTATTTAACTAAACGTAAACAAAAAAAAAAAGACAAATGACAAGTCACGGATGGCGTCTGTGGAAATCCGACCGAATGAAATAAGTGTCAAAATTGTTGCCGCGCTATCATGCAAGCTTACTTTTCAATTTAGTCAAGTTCCCAGCTACTGTTTACCTTTTGTTAAATACCTAAACAAATGGAGTACAGTTTTCCTTCTTTTGTTTTTGTAGAGCAATCAGCGAATTTTCCTTAGTCAGAAATTACTCCCACGTGATGAGTTGGGGTGACGACACATTACAATCGAATTAAAAAACCCACTCCAAAATCAGAGCGTTGATACCGATTTTAATTAACTATTTATGTACAGTCGGGGTATTTGCCGCTCGACCACCCTTAGGCGAGAATCGCTTGGCACGCGGCGCATGCGATACGTGGCACGCCCACGTATCGCATGCGCCGCGTGCCAAGCGATTCTCGCCTAAGGGTGGTCGAGCGGCAAATACCCCGACCGTACATGAATGATTCACAGAAACTTAATATTTTAGAGAAAAAAAAGATACTTAACTACTACTAATATTTAAGAGGCGTTTATGAGTAAGGGGGATTAAGGGTAAAATGTACTTACTGTTTGTTAAAACAAAAGATTCTTTCTACATAGTAAACCGTCTACTCTACAAATATTAGCAACGTTTCGCAATAGCAAAATGTCTTAGCTATTAACATTCTTATCTTTACGACGAAGGTAAATAAACGTTTCTAAGTAACCATAGTTTATGTACAGTTGGATCTTACTATTTCCTGTTATTGTTATTAGTTCAAATTCTAATTTTAATATGTATGTAACTAAAGAGTTGTATGTGGTTGTATGTAACTCTCCGTGTGGTGACGAAGTAAGAATACAGTGTATCACCACCTCGTTTCATCCCATGGGTGTCGTAAAAACCGACTAAGGGACTATCCGTGAATATTATCTTTAAGAAATAAAAAGAAGGAAAACTTGAAATTAAACCCTATACTAATCCGTCTGGCCAGCGTGGTATTAGTAGGCCAAGTATCCCTCCGTCACGGGAGGGGGCCCGCCCCTGCAGTGGGACATTAATGGGCTGTTATGATGATGAACTAAAGAGTTGATTCTTGTGACTACGATAACGTGATTATCAATCAACAAGTATGTCGTACTCGTATATCGGTATTTTTGTTTAAAGAATCTTATTGAATAGTTTCGTTATTGTTTTAAGGACCGTTTTAATGTCTTCTTATCTTTATCACCATCTCCCAGGATGATAAACCTTACTCATCAATAAGCTGTCAAATAACTAAATAACTCCGAAAATTAACAAGCTAAATATATTATAAACATAAAACATGATAATGATTAATGAAGAACTTTGGTAAACATTAGAAAAACATAATTTTTATACAATACCTAAGTACATATAATATATCTCACACATCCTCATTCTATAACAATGTCTGTACTATGTGTAAAGAATAAAATAGTTTCTTAAAACAAACGTTTTACATAGAAAACAGTATTCAAAGCTGTGTTTAGTTAGTCTACGTCATCATAGGTACAATATTAATCACACGGTAGAATAAAACTGTTTACCTATGATACAATAATCCCACGCTTAACTCATTTGACCTAACGTGTACTTCCCCTTGAGAATAGAGAGGATGTTTAATAAATATAACAAGGTTTTTCAATAAACTGATAGTTCATTATTTTGTTATAAGAAACTGTTTTATGATCTATTAAGTCGTCTATAAACTTATAATCTATGCCTTACGATAATAGACACGTGAATCATTATTACAATAAAAAAACGTCCATTGCTGGACGTAGGCCTCTTTCAAACATCTTCTTCACCTTCTTCTTGCCTACATCGTCTATCGGCTACATTATATTAAAATACATAAGTATAGGAATACCTTTGCCACTATACGCGGATTGTGGTTGAATAATTTAAGGTCCCTAGCGCAGGGGAAAAAAAGAATCAAATAAACCTGAAATACGAAAATAGAAAAAGAAATAATAATAACAATCATCATTATATTTATAACAATGTTTGACTAGTTAGAGTTAAAACAGATGTTAGCGCAACGGAATTTACATATTCGCATCATTGTTAAAACTAAGTTCAAATACAAAAAAAAAAACAGAACAAAAAACTTAAAACAATAGAATACTTTAACAAATTTTAGAGTTCCGTAAGACAACAAGAAAACATTAGCTTTGGTTTGCAGTTACTACCTAGAGATCGTTACTCGTAGTTGTAGGTACTATTCTGAGTTCTGACACGTTTATATGTACATCATCTACTCCAAAGTTAAGCAGAAATTTACTGTAGATACTAAACAACTGTTAAACGTACATACTTTACTATTATAGGTAGGTATGTTTTAGTCAGTAGAACGAGTATTCACCAAACCCAGAAACCCACCATCTAAATTTGCATCAGCATGCGTAAATCAGATAATCACGTAACAAAAATAAATATTTCAATCAAAATTAATTTTCTTTTTAAATTAAAAGATGTAACTTGTTGACAATTACTTCTTGCAAAGGCGACAATGATCTGATATCGTAGGTACCTATATATAAGTAAATAAATAATCCTCACACATTCACACATCGCCACCTAGTCCCAAACTAAGCAAAGCTTGTACTATGGGTACTACTTAGACAACGGATAAACATAAATACGTTTTTTTGTAAATACATCATATTATACATAGAAAACACTCAGACCAATGCAAACAATCATGTTCATGCACACAAAGATTTGCATTGAGCGGGAATCGAACCCGAGACCTCCGCGTAGCAGCCATGTAGGTAATATACCGACTGCGCCACATAGGTCGTCATAAAGTACACATATGTTCCAGTTCCTGTATTTTACTTAACTTTTTGAAACTTTACTTTAACGAATTCTCATCATCATCATATCCATCATTTGACGCCCGCTGCTGGCCATAGGCTTACTGTTAAAATAACCATTTTACGCGGTGCACCAGACTGCGAGTAAGGGATCTCCCCTCCTTTCGTTTTCCAAAATACAAATAGGCTACTTATCTATACTTATAATAAAACTGTAGAGAGATCAATTCTGTACATTGAATATATGTTAAAAATTAATATTGGAGGATGAATGGTGATCGATACTAATGCCAAAAATGCAATCAATAAATTTTTTGTCTGTCTGTCTGTCTGTCTGTCTGTCTGTCTGTCTGTCTGTCTGTATGTGCACGCATGGGTCAAAAACTACTGAAGGCATTTTAACCAAACTTGGTACAATTGTAGTCCATACTCCCGGGCAGGTTATAGGCTGTATAACATAACGCTAAGACACATAGGAGCTGAGCAGTGACGATAAATTTGAAGCAAGTCGGTTGAAAAAAAGCGCGTTCGAGCTCTTATCATCGCGTACGTTGATCATACGCCAAAAATATGTATTACAAAAATAATGGTCTTCAAAAGATGTACAAAAAAGTCTTGAATAGTATATATCTATCTTTTATATATTAGCCACAATAACCTGTTTAATTGTTAGGGTTTTCTTCAAAGTGTATTAAATACATAAATATATTGTAATTTGCATAGACATATCTTTTTCAAACTCCCATATTTCAAAAGTACACTTTAAAACCTTATTCATAAAAAAAAATTTATAGAAATCGGTTTATAAACACACAAGATTTAGATGAAAGAAAATTTCCAAATGTCGCCGCGCCAGTATGAGTACGGCTGTACGGTTGATTTTTGTTTAACGTCCGAAACGGCCAACCGATGCATCTATATAATTTCATTCACATTGACTCTTAATGCGAACAGACGTGGTTCTTATTGACTCTTCTCGGAATAAGCGCGCTTTAGATATTAAAATACATAGATACGTAGTTTTTAGGTATTAAGTTTAAAGTAGGTATCTATCTATATACTACAATAAAACAATCGGAATCGGATAAGTAATACTCGAGATATCGCTAGATCTCTTTATTAGAACAGTCCAATACAAATCAGGGGTCATGAAAAATGGATTTGGTTCAATGTTGAATGAATTTAAATTTCGTTTCTTTTGTTCACGAGATGGCGTTACCAGTAGTAATCATAAAATAAAAGAGGTTTTAAATAATATATAACTATTTTATTATTAAGTGCTATTAATAAGTTATTCCTTTTAAATGTTAATAAAATTAACCATGAATCGTATGTGTTAATATCAATTATAAGTCTTCACACTAGCCTTTAAAAATATCAATTTAACGGACACAAAGAACATCCAGACTAAGGACAATAGTTTGTGTATCACAATTGTCCTCCATGGGAATCGAACCCCCGACCTCATGCACGCCAGCCATGTAATGCGACCGCCGCGCCACCGAGGCAGGTAATTCTGCCGCACCATAACGTGGCGTGCAAATGTATTCATTCATAATTAATTAGCGATTATCCGTGTGGTGACGGAGCAAGAATACAATATGTCACCTCCCCATCTCATCCCATGGGTGGCGTAAAACCGACTAAGGGACTATCGGTGAATATTATCTTTACGAAATAAAAATGAAGGAAAACTTGAAATTAAACCCTATACCAATCCGACTGGCCAACGTGGTATTAGTAGGCCAAGTATCCCTCCGTCACGGGAGGAGGCGCGTCCTTGCAGTGGGACATTAATGGGCTGTTATGATGAAAAAAGCGATGTCATTTATTTTAACTTACAAATTTGACAACAGATGGCGGTATTAAGATTTTACTTGAAAGAATGACGTTCGCTCATGTCTTTCAGTATAAGTTTAGACACAGTCTTCATAGATCTGTCTTTGTAAAGATCTGTTTTTGAAAAGGTTTTGATTCGTTCGTTAATTTTACAATTCGTGTGTAGGTATATCTGTTTGTTATAAGGTTTAAAAAACGATTTTTCAGTATTAAATCGAATTGCGAAGTAAGTAACATCCGCCACGCGAACGAAGTCGCGGGCACAGCAGCTAGTATATATTAAATAAGAACACGCCACGTACCAAATAACCTTCACCTTGGCTGTTTAAAATTATATCCTCGTAGATAAAAAATACGTAAACGAAACAGACATTTCAAACACTTATCTCTCTCTAGACATATACCTACCTACTTGAAAGTTTCAGCAAAAACGTTGTGGGTATAAATCAAGTTAAGTAATATTAGTTAAACTTGATCAACAAATCTTTTAGTATTATTACCCACATGTTAACGCTCAGTCCACTTGACATTTCAAAGTCCAAAAACACTTACAGAAATAAAATAAAAAATAAACGTTTGCAATGATATGGCTTTCCAATGATGGCAAAAAATTAGCCTATGTAAGTACCTAAACATGTCTTCTGATGGTATAGGATTAAATATGGTCATAATTTAAGATCACAACGCCAAAAAAGGTTATACGTCTATAACTACTCCATTTGTTTAGGTATTTAACTAAACGTAAACAAAAAAAAAAGACAAATGACAAGTCACGGATGGCGTCTGTGGAAATCCGACCGAATGAAATAAGTGTCAAAATTGTTGCCTCGCTATCATGCAAGCTTACTTTTCAATTTAGTCAAGTTCCCAGCTACTGTTTACCTTTTGTTAAATACCTAAACAAATGGAGAACAGTTTTCCTTCTTTTGTTTTTGTAGAGCAATCAGCGAATTTCCCTTAGTCAGAAATTACTCCCACGTGATGAGTTGGGGTGACGACACATTACAATCGAATTAAAAAACCCACTCCAAAATCAGAGCGTTGATACCGATTTTAATTAACTATTTATGTACATGAATGATTCACAGAAAATTAATATTTTAGAGAAAAAAAAGATACTTAACTATTACTTTGCCAACTTACCACCGGCATAGTTTATGGGCATTGTTCCAAAAAAAGGGTTTTGTAGCGTAATGGAATTCTACAAAAAAAATTGTTTTATCAGCATGTATCTAGTTTATCATTTAAAATATACACAGTGTCGTATTATTACTGCGTTATTATTAAATTTTAACAATATTTTATAGCATTCAAATGAAAACATTTCGTTTCAATTAACATTCGCCTAAATAATAAACGGTTAAAATCATAAATCACGTGATTAGCTAGCATACATGTTTTTTTTAAAATGGCCTTACACGGTCTTAGTTCCATATATTATTATACATAATTACTTTCCTACATAAAGCTTGCTCTACATGATGACTGATGAGGGCATGCAATACTAACGACGTACTCCACAACGTTATGGGTTTGTATGCGGGGTTAAGCCACTTGACTGCCAGGTCGACAGACTTATGTGATAGGGATGTTTATCCTTGTTTGAAGTGGCTTATGCATCATGCATTGACTTCATCTAGGTGAATGCGCCATATTATATTTTTCTTCTAAAAGAAATGATGGCTTTTACACATTGGTGATTTTTGTGTTCAGCACTTGTTTTAGTGATTTTATTCGATTATTCGAAAAAAGTAGTCATTCCTAGAGACGGAATACTAATAACCAACATTATGCAATTTAACATCTACCTTAGAGTCCATTACTGCATTATGTCATTAAAATAAATGTAAATTAAAAACATTTTTAAAATTATACTCGTAGTTTTTGCTTTCATCAATATCTATTTAACAACAGCGCATTCTGAATTCAGTCCTACTTCATAGACATGCTACCTTCACAATAAAGGAGGGTAGTTAGACGAACCAACCATTACCATGCTGGTACCACATAAAACCCAATACCAATACAGTATTGGTATTGGGTTTTATGTCATAATCTGCTTCTTTTTGGCACATTCACAGACTGTTATAAATACAGTGTTATAAATAGACAAAACCATAAACAACTTAATACATAGATGTCAAGTAGAGTAATATTTAATATTCAATCCGTCGCTATACGCATACACATCCAGTCCCCTCCCAGCTCCGATTCAACTCATTAGTTGAGTTGTCGCTCGCCGCTAATTCCCGTGGGTAGCATACAATTGCGACACCGATTCATGAGGAGACCGACCTCGCATCTCGTACACACAGCAACACATCAAGTTAAACATTTTCATTTGAAATTGTGTCTTATTTCAAGGTATTAAGGTACATGAGTGTTTAGGTTGATTAGTTGCTGTGTGTACTTTACATATCAACTAAATCATATTAAAACTCTTTTAAGCCAAAGTGTGCATCAGGCTGAAAATAACATAGCGTTAATTATTTCAGCCCGTGATAGACTATGCTTCTATCATCCTATTCGATGTACCTACACACTCATACTATCCTTCTCTCCACTTAGTCCCTGTAAGAATACTTGGTGCCTCTAGTTCTTGTCATCCTATTACTGTCGTAGTAGCCAGCGACTAAGGGAAAGGTCGCATAATATATATTATATCAACGAAAACAAATACAGATAACATTATCTAATCTGTCTGGTCAGCGTTGCAGTAGTAGCCCGATTTTTCCTCATTTATTAGACGAGGCCCATTCCCGCAGTGAGACCTTAGTGGACAATTACATATATTTTTTTTACCTACAAAGCTTAGGTTAAAATTTATAAATAGTCGGGTTCGAGTCCTGCCTCGAGTACCAATTGTTTCCATTGTCTTTCTTTTTTTTCGGATTTAAGTAGTGGACATTATTTATTCAAGCAATTTCTGAAAAAAATATTTATAGCTGTGATAATTAAATTAAATCCATTATACATATTAAACGCAAAGTTGCTAGTTAAATAAATAACTATAATAATATTTACCCGAACTTTATATAATCTGTGTAAGTATTGTATTCCAATACAGATTGAATTTGCTGCCCACGGGTTAGTTTACTTAACACAATAAGCGTTAATGGACATTGGATGAGTGTCACAACGGTAATTAGATAAAGATATAACTCACATTAGTAAAATAAACAGCCTTCTTCCATAGTAATGGAGGGTAATATACCTACTACGACTGATATAGGGTTTTATGGCAAGTTTCTTCTTTTACCTTAGTAAAGACAATAAGATTACTTTTGTCTATACTGATATTCAAAAAGGAAAAGTTTGATTTTTTGTTTGTTTAAATTGAATATGCTCCTAGTGTACTTAGTATATTTAAAATGGGATGGTGACTCGAAAGTATTCTTACTCCGTTAATACACGGATAATTTCGAAGTTAATAAAATGCTTCATTATTGCTGCCTATAAGAGATACCAAGCAAATCTCCGCCCATCAGCAAACAGTTTACACGTAGGCATTTGTTTGTAGCACACAAAAAAATTTACTGTACACAACAATTTTGGGCCCGCAATTTGAGACACAAAACTTTCTAGCGACCAATATTAGATTTGCACAGTATCATGTATAGCTGAAACTTTTGTAGCACACTAATTATTTTGTGTTTATACTACATCTTTATCCAAGAAGTAACTACACAGTTAAAAAAACAAGAATCGAAGATTAGGATCATATTGTTCGTTTAGTCGTCGTATTACTCGATAACTTGTTGAGGTCAGCATCTGTCTAACCTGTATTTGTAATGTCGGCTTTCATTGTTGCTACGTCATTATAATAATGCTTTGGAATGTTGAGGTAGTCTGTACATTTGTAAGGAACACTAAGATACTCCAAAAATTTTTCGTCCTATAAGATACTTAGCTACGTAGAGCTTTTAGCTTCATGTCAAGTTTTTGTGAATGAAGGAATTCGGAATACAAAAATACATTTTTTTATGTTTAGCCAATCCGTTTGGCCAGCGTGGTATTAGTAGGCCAAGTATCCCTCCGTCACTGAAGGAGTCCTGTCCCTGCAGTGGGATATTAATGGGTATGTTATGATATGTTTGGCCACAGAAGAATTTATAGCTAAGTAACGACAAAATAATAAATAATATCTCCTTTGTTACAGAGCACCGGAATATTCTGCACATTTTTCCTCGCCCATGCCATCAAAGAGAAACGTCGAGCTTCCATCAGAAATTCTACTTCCATAAGAGAGTCTGCGTTTGCTTCACCAGACGATTCTTTACTGTCTGCACCAACGGCTCCTGCCCCAACCTTACCTAAGTATTAGCTCAATAAGTTAGTTTGTATGTATTTGTATTAGGTATTTTAAGAATTGAGAAGGTATGTATTATTTTTGTGTAAGGTTTGGAAAACTATTTAACTGGTTTCAGATATGCTTCCAAATAGATAATTATATTCGAATATGTAGCTAATTGATATTGCAAGAAACTGTACAGGACAATTGATAGTGTCTCGAAAACTGACTGTTAAAATGTTTCATCCATTCAAATGAATCCAGTAAATGGTTTAATCATAGTAAACAGAGTAGACTATTTGGAATTTATTTTACGTATATATTAGGCAAGCAATTTTACAACTAATAGAGCTTGTATCCAGATAGAGATTTGGGTATAGGTTCTGCTTTGTATCTTCGAAATATACTTACTTCTTATATTTATATATTCTATACTTACTATCCAGATTGTTTGAAAAAAAATGAAATACTTGAAGCTGTCACAAATTCTTCAGGAAGTTTGTTCCAGTACACCAACTAAGTACTTTATTAGATAGGCAAGTCCTTATGCAGATTATTATGTAAGGAGGTGGTTAGGAGAATAAATTTTGCGCGCGTGTGTTTCAATTGAATCCGAATTTGTATCCAGGTTTTACTAAAAATCCGTCCCCATAGGCAACGTCAAGGTACTTAATGAGAAGACCATATTTGTGCCAAACTTCATTGCAAGCTATTTAGAGGCAGTTAGATACTATGTTGATAATACGTTACTTAGCCATTTATGCAAGAAAACTGCTTACACCAATATACTAAGCTTAGACAATAGTAGGTAGGTAGGTACGAAATGACTGCCTCATAAATTGTCTGTACGTATTTACGAGTAGACCAAATTAGTTCGCCTAATTCTGACCATTCGTTTACTTGTAGTTGCGAATTACGTATTCTTCTGATGTCTAGTGAAATGCTGAGATGTTACCGGAATACGTTTGACATGTCTGACAGTAGTTACGTACCATTAAATTCGTCAAGCGCGAGCTTTGATTCTTTCATTCTTGCGATATAGCTTGATGTGTCGTAGGAAACATTTAAAACTGTTCTCTATTGTCACAGACATTGTGTGAGACACAAGTTGTTTAGTTGGTAACAAAAACAACATTTACGACGTATTCAAGAACTCGTTTTTGAGACCTTTAGGAAAAATGTGACTTATAAAAAAATTGTCCCTCAGATTTTATACGGTGATCACAAACTTCACTAGTTGTGCTTATAGAGAGGTTATAAATATGTTTCTATAACGTTTAAAAAGAGGTGCCATAAGCAGTTTCACTTTTATGTTAACCTGTTTTATAAACGTGTTTCACATAAACAATTCTCTATATCTAATGTGTTAGCTCGACTTACTTAATTAGCACTAATTAAAACTAATTGTATTTTGCTGTTTTATTTTTATGCAAGTATGTCTAGACTTTCAACTGTATGATTAAGATAAAACATTCGCTTAATTATTTTATGTAATTTAAAAAACAAACATTTTACCACAGAGCAAGATGGCGGTAAGTTGGCGCCAAAACCTACAGGAATTAATTGACATTAAGCCTGCAGCTCTATGACTCTACTATGCTGCACAATTGCAAGATAATATCATGCCTTACAACATGGTATGACGATAATAAACAAGCTTTTATTTAAAGGACGTAACTTACTCGGCCTTATTACAAAATACGGTCTAACTATAAACCACGATTTATTACGTCACAAAACCACTGTACAAATACAAAATCATAAATCTGTTAATACAAAATCAGTTTTAATACTTTAGCGTTAAGACTGATTTTGTAATAACAAATTTCAAAAACAGTGGTTTTGTGACGTAATTAATCGTGGTTTATAGTTAGACCATATTTTGTAATAAGGCCGACTAAGTTTAATTCATATTAGAGAAGAGAAGAATTGATAACTAGTTGGTGTTGAGAGACCGTTTATACAAAGTAGTACTGTGCCTTCTCAGGCTATTCTACAACTCTTTAAAAAAAGCAATTCAAAGTTTGCCCAAGGTTAGTTGGATGAATACTTCTTTCTGATAAAAACTCTGCCTTTTACGATTGATCATAAACAATAATTCAGTAGGTGTGTTATTTTTTTCCAATTTTGATATAGAACTGGTTATGGAGACAATTTAAAAGCTTCTAGCAATTGGCTTCGTTTTGATTTTTTGATTTAGATAATTTATATATTTTTCCTTCAAATGTGTGGGTTGTGATTATGTACTTGTAATTCAAAATACAATCGAAAACTTTGATAAAACATAGGTTTATTTTATATTCTAAATGTAATAAGAATAACATAATTATTATATAATAAGAAACACCTATGTGTTATCCTTATCAGCATTGAATTATTTATCAGATTTAATGTACTATTGTTGGAAACTATTTCAATTTTATTTATAGTACATATTCTCTTAATTTAATCTCTGCTTCAATAAAATAAAAATAATCACAACTTTTTATAGTTATTATTTATACAAACTATTTTTTATCTTTATTATGAAAATAAATATAACAGTTATTGTTGTTTTTCTAACCAAATCATGGCAGCTTTTAACCCTTTACCGCATGTCGTGTCAAATTGGGAACATTCACATATTATCCTTTTAAAATACTACTAATGCTATCTTTGGATTTGTGTTGGTTCTAATTCATTTCTCTAGTTTACAATAAATCTATAAAATGTGGGTAGACTGAAAAAAAATGCTCACTACTTGTCAAAATCGGGCGATGAAGTAGTCGAATTGACAATTTACTGTGCGCATGAGTTGGTGATATTTGTTTCCCGTATTTTTCGTGATTACTATAAAATATTAGCCTTATCCATTATAATTATAAAAAGAACTATGGATCTAGAGTATTTATATGAAATAAAACGTAAGAATTGTTCAATCAGTTCGTTTATATGTTTAATTAAATTGTTGTTCCATATTTGGAACTGTATGCAATAACGGAAATAATTACTGTACAAATTTGGAACACTATGCACTCAGGTTCTTAAGCCTTTGTGGTCAAATTTGTCACATCATGCAGTCTAGTACTACATCGTTAATTAATATATGTATATTAATTATTGTACAAAGAAAGTGTGTTACAAAGAATTCCATACGTAAATTTCTTAAATATTATCAAATCAACATAATCTACCGTACTACAAAAAAGTTGAACATCTGTTCAACGCGTGCAAAAAAATTACATACAATTTTGGCTATACATATAGAGGAGTTCTTTACAGATGTTTCACTTTTTTTTTGTTAATTATTACTAATTAACAGTGGTTAATATACATAGTAATATTTTGTTTATTACCCTTATCGCATAGTGTACCAAATATGGCAGTGATATATTTTACGACCTCAATGCATGTTGTTCCAATTTTGGAACTGACTGTTTTTTCTTAATATCTTAATAAATTATGAATAATTATTTTTTTTTGTATTTTTCCCAAGTTTTAAAATGACTAAGAAACAACATATATTTTTTTTATAACTTTTAAAAAATCCATGCAGTAAAGGGTTAAATATTATATTTTTAATTCATTTAGATATGGCTGCCTATAATGTGATCATCGTAACTATTATACTTAGTTAAAGTATTTCAATTTCGTGACAGCGTGAGTAGTGAGCCAATGTATAGTAAAGTTTGTTAAAATAATTTGTGGCCAGTTTGGTTGTGGCCAAAATTAAATGCTTTTACGTGCTCTAGGAAACGCGCACAGATTAAATACCATAGAGTTCTCACCCATCTATAGCATCGGTTACCTCGCAAGGGTTGCTTTACCAGTCTAATCGTTTAGAGACCCAATAATCACAACAAGATGTTAGCTTCTCAGTAAAGTTGATATCTATCAAAGTAGTATGTATCCATAACATATTCATTTTTCTTGGGAAAATCCATACGGAAGAGAATAATATTATCAGATCGTACTTTGACACTTTCAACAATAACAAGCTTGACGGATTACACGAGATGTTTTTAATGACTTCATGTCTGACTCATGTTTATGGTTTAATTATATTAATTAACTCTATCTTTGACTTCATTGTTAAGAAACGTTTGAGTAATAAAACATACCTGTAAATGTGCGTATTTTAATATTAATATACTCCTGTTTATTAACATAATTAATAAAATATTTTTATAAACGAAAAGCCAAAAACACTAGAAATACATTTTAGACATACCTATGTAATTTTGTTGATGTAAACCTGCATCGAGTATTTTTTGTATAAAAAAAGAATAAATAGTTTAAATTAGTACTTTTTGAATAGAAAACTTTGTCACGACAACCTGTCGACTAAAAAGGGTACACTTAATTGAATAAGTTAAAACATTATACAGACTTTTTAGTAATGAAAAACGTTTCTCCCTTAATGGCGGTCATTAATTATTTAAATTTAATTTTTGCCCTCACTTTGATAAATCGGCTAGGTACTTTTTTTGCCGTCTTTGTTTTGGATAAAGGATTTTTGAAATTGATTATGCCACTCTTGGTAGGCAACTATGTACTTAGGTACTTAACAATGATGCAACTACTTTATGTTATAAATTATATCTTATAATATACAGAGTTATTTATTTTTTGTTTATTTATTTCTCTTTACATACCAGTTAAGCAGTCCACTGATACCAGTCCACAGACCCATCTTCTAAAAGACACGTCGCGGTTAAGTTTTCTTTTGTTAAATTCTTAGCTTGTCTAATCAGACGGTCAATTTAACTAATTTTATTTTAACAGCCCAATACTCAGTTACACATATCAAACAGTGTCACAAATACTTAGCTTTAATTAATGTTTCAGAAAAAAAAACACAATAATGTTAACATTGTTTAATTATATTCAAAATTATTTTACTTTCGTAAGTATGTACTTATGTTTACTATAGATTTATTTACAATAATTTAATTAAAAGTGTTGCAAGAGTTTTATGGCTATAATATTCTTTTTATTTTTATTTTTTTAATACAGCCACCAAAGGAGTGATAATTTGGCAGGTATTTCTCTCTCGACGTTCATAAGCATTACTGTGTAACCAAATTAGATAAAGCTATTTATTTGACTTTGATTTTACCCCGTTCATGTGTTCCAATGTAACCTTTTGCAGGGTTAATCTATGTTTTATTATAAATTACTTAAAAGCATGTATTGTGATTAAGTTACTCTAAATATAAGTAAGGACTTTTTAGTGGTTTTATTAGTAGTAAATAAATACGATTAAGTAATGAAAATAGAGTGATTGTGTGGGTTGTTTATATTATATTTATTATGTGGTTTACCCTAACTATTTAAGCGCCTATGGCAACTATGTAATATGTTAAAACTTAAGATAGGTATTTTTATAAATTTTCTACATTTTAATACTAGTATGTAATAAATTATTATTAAATTATGATAATGTTTTATTACCTCCTATATCCTACTTATTTAAAAGTCTTTTCTTTTAATAAATGTTTTTACTTATGATTTGCTATCACTAAAGAAGAGGACAAGTCCCGGTGGTAAGGTCATTTTTATAGGTTGGTTTATGCCTATGGTATGAGAAGATTATGGCATCTATATTCATTCAAAACGGGTTAAATAACCAGGCAAACAGGATCAAATCAAATAACACCAATATAACCTAACTCTGTTTAGTTTAGAACAAGATGGCTTTGTCATTACAAAGCTATAATTGCTAACATTTACCCAAATATGGGACCCCTCGTGGGACGTTTGTTGCTAAGAGCTATAAAACTATTATAATGATGTAAGGAGACCCAACGCACTCGACACAACAATCTTTATTATGCCCATTATTCACTTGGCCATCTAAAATCGCGCCAGCCTTGACTCCAATCGGAAACATTTGAGATTTTCCGCCACCTACCTTCCTTAATCGTTTTACTTTGTTCTTTTATATTGTTGTTAGCACAGCAATAATAATTTTACATGTTTAAATGTATGTTTATGATGACCTGGTTAGGATGGCGGGAAACTGATGGCTGATGTAGACACAGGACTGCAAAAGGTAGAAATATTTCAAGGAGAGCTGTGTACAGCAGTGGACGTCTATTGGCTACTCATAAACGCCTCTTAAATTTTAGTCAATTGATTAGCTTAAATTCTTGCGGTTTTGTTTGGTCTAAGGTTAATTTTACTGATAAAAATTTTGCAAAACAGCGGTTAAACTTAAGAGGCGTTTATGAGTAAGGGGGTAAATGTTTATCGTCCATGAATGTCCCATTAGGAGGACGGGGCATGCATGGAGAGAAACTTAGGAAATAGATCGAACGTTGGCTAAATGGGTTGATATCGTAGTTTTGTGGTTTTCTTTCTTTGCTGGATGCAACTTATATGCCAATCCATTAAGGTTGACCGCAGATTCGTACCACGACAATTTTAAAACTTCTTTGTAACACATAGACAATTATACTTCAAAATTAAAACAAAACTATTTGTTCACGATGCGTCGCACACCATAATAATAAGTATACCTGCTTCAGATTAATATTTATTTTTAGTATTGAAATGGAGTACTGGAAAAGTAAAGGAGTATTCGTATAGATATTGTCAGCGAACTCGCCTTATTTCCCTTAGTCAGCTTGACGATAACCATTAGATGTAATGGGGTAGGTAATTTAGGTACACCTAGAGATGTCAGATTATTCATATTTCTGTGACTACACCACACAGTCTTACCCCTTCCCCACACTGAAAACCTAAAACTATATGAATTTGTCTTAGTAATAAATTTGGATATGGACCACAGTGAACGATAATATGAATTTGTCTCATGAACAACATGGATATCGACGTCAGAGATCTCTGGCACCTAAAGCAACTAAATGAAACCAATCAGTGGACCAATCCCCCCTGGCATGCAGTCCCTGCAGTGGGCCATTAATAGATAAATAGTCTGTTAAGACTACAACACTCATAGGGCGTTAAACATTGACATAGATGTATTGGAAAGTGTAAACCGTGTACGTTCTTATTAAACTTTCTCCCTTTGCGACTTGTTTATGGTCAAGGCACGAAGCTACTTTTTGTCGAGTTCGATGGCGGATCGAAAGCGAAATATCTGCATGTAGATTGTAGACATTCGATTTGTATTCGTTATAACACTTACTAATAATGCCCCTTTCTGATTACTAGAAATCATAAAACTAAGTTAATATTCTTTGTTGAGTGATAATGTAATACTTATCATGGAAAAGGCAAGAATATTCATGCCAATGTGAAAACGGGCCTTTTCCTAAAGAGGGAAACTTGGTCAACAGATACCATGCTGATAAGTAGGTACCTACGTGTCAAGCTTTTCTTGTTTATCAGAGATAATGTTACATTGATGATTTTATAAAATGAAAAAAAAAATTTTTTTTTAAAATACATGACATTTTACGATTTTATAAAATCGTTTTAATTAAGTAATGTCCTTGGCAGAACTTACAGCGGCAGGGAATCCTACCCTAATAACACTCTCGGCTAGGTCGAATTACTAAAAAAAATTTCTACTTGATTTCTCTAAACACAAAACCGTGTAGGTGGACGACGAGATATCAAACTTGCATTAAGACTTTAATTACCTAATTCTAATTAATAAACACAAAACACAGTAATGTTTTAATTTTAATAAGTAAGTAGGTAATTATGTTATCGATAAAAAACAATATTCCCACGAAGATTTCCCTACGAGATAGTTATCGGGTGTAGTTTAGTGTGACGGAGGCATGGAACTCGTTCCGGCTGCTTCATGTGGGCAACCCAACCCATCCCTTTGTTTTTATAATAACTATTTAAATGTTTAAATACGTAATAATTGCTTTAAAAAGTGAAATTGCTTACTAATATTACAAGATAAACACGCGCGCTTTATGTTTTGGCTCCATTAATGTTTATGATTCTGCCAGTCTAGTTAAGAGATATGTTTAGTAAGACAAATTTACTGACCGTTAACACGTTGTAAAATTATTAAACTAGGTAATTTACAGACGTTAATTTTACTTTAGTTCTGTCTTTACTTGCTTATTTAGTCATAAGAAGAAGTACAGGAGATCTATACGTAATAACATTAAGAAGTTAAAGTTTATTTGTTTAGTTGAACGCGCTTATTTTATAAACTCCTCAATTAAATACGAGTATAAATTATAAAAACAGGGAGGTTTACCTCACGCCTAAAAGGACGAGTAACCAGGTTTAAACAGTGTTCATGTATGCTATGGGCGCTATGGCTACAAAATATTATAATATGTATTATGTAGAGCAGGCAATGTTGCATGGATCAGCTAGCAGGTAAGTTAATAAAAATATGACTGTTAAATTTAAAAGGTTGGTACATGCTGATGTACCAACTGTATACTACTTATTGTAATGACCTTATTGTTGCTATTGCTAGCCAAGTTGCTTTCGCGACCTTGCACAGACTCTACCGAGTAAAACAATTTCGTCCTTGAGGTGATCCCTATTTATTTATGAGCGAGCGATATTACCTACCTGAACTGTCGCGGAGTTATGTTCAAGGAATGTTGATTTTCAAAAATGATTATTGTATGTGTCACCGGAAAATAACAAGACACGTAAGTTGATCAATTTCCTAGGTAGTTAATCAACTCTCGGAAAATAATAAACGGCATTTGAAATGTACTATTTAACGCATTGAATTTGAGCTAATTAATCAATTTACGGTACCTAGCCGTAATTTAATAATTAACTATATTGCTACAAGTAAAATCATCCACAAATGGACCAATCGTTGCCCAGTGTACTATTTGACGGTACACTATAATCCGTCACTTAATACACTTTTCTCTGATTGGTCGACAGCATTCATTATAAGCATTTAGCAAGTGTTTATTCAAAGAGTTACAAACACTTAGATATGTTGTTTTAATATTTATATTTCGTCTGCTATATAGTTAAATAAATAAAAAATATTTAAAAATATATTGGAGCTCAGAGTTTTAATTGTTGTAAGTTATATTAATAATAAGTATTATAATTAGTCAGTACAATAAGTCTAAATATCCAATATTTGTATTCGTATTTTACTTATTATCATTTTGGATTTTTTTACTTGTCCACTGAGTTTTTTTATTTTCTGTACTTAGCCCACTCTAGTACTTTTGTAACTCTGCATCAAAGTGTTTTCGATCGACATAACTAGTATTGCTCACCAATTCTTCGTTTATTTCTACCACTACAGACTCCATTTCACTCATCATAAATAAAATGCGTTGTAATGAGAATTATTACCAAACAAAACAACAATTGTTAATTTTACTACTGTAAATAAAGAAGAACAAATACGGACTAGATAGATTTGCCTACGTTTCAGCCGGTAATGGCGGCGGCTGGGTAGCGGGAAGCGGTATAAAAGCACGTGAGTCTTTTAACCAATCAACGTACACCTTGCCTTTGTCGGATGATTTAACGGCAAGATGCCGTAAATTGTAAATTAATCAACTTACTAAAATACATACTTACGTTAAATAGTACATTTCAAATGCCGTTTATTATTTTCCGAGAGTTGATTAACTACCTAGGAAATTGATCAACATACGAGTCTTGTTATTTTCCGGTGACATATGTATAATTGTAAAAATATAGCTAGGTAACTGCATACTTACCTACTTATTATCTTACAAAGAGTAGAGGCTTGTATTGTGGTAGAGGTGACTGATTTATCAATCAACGCGTACTTACTTATTAGAAATTATTGAACTCAAATGGATAATATATGAGACTTGAACTGTGGGCCTGGGAACAACATTATAAAAAACATTCTTCTTTCTAAGTAGGTACACATTATAAAACCGAGTACCTACCTACTTTTTAATAAAAACATGAAACTTAAGTATTTTGTTATTAAGTAAATAGTTCAAATTCAGAATGCAGAAGTACAATCAGTAATATCCGTTCAACAACGTTTACAACTTACAATAACGAAGAAATTTTAAAATTAGTTCTACGGCGCACTTATGGCACAGCTTATGGCGTTGGCTATGGCGTCTCCTGTTTTTGTTCAAACACACAGAACTTTTCGTAAACGAATGAAACTAAATAAATATACGACCTATTTCCAACAAAATTGGTCTAACAATTCGTATTTAATACGATTAACAACTTTAATAAATAGTTTATGATTCTGTTCTAGCGAATAACGTCGAAATCTTGTAATAAGATCCTTTGAGATGAAAAGCCAGAAAGAGACGGAGTATAATCTTATGTATTGGTCACGTAATAGTGTAAGCGAGATAGACGACAGGTGAATGAGGGGTCATGAATAGGAATGCCATATTGCCCTGTTTATTGAGACTATGTGGTATGCAGTGTGTTAGTGTGTTTGGTCGGTGTTATCTATATTAACTAAATGCTTTACTTTATGTGACTGATTCATATTATTATAATAATTATGTAGCTTAGAGCTTAGTTTATAAATAAGTAAGTGGCGTTACACGTTGATTTAAATAAATACTATAATAAAAAAAATCATTGCTAATATGTTCTCGCCAAGCCTATTATTTTTCCTGTTTTAATAACGAATGCCTAATTAGGAAAGACTTCTATATTTATTAAGTTAATTCAAATAATGGTCAAAAATGACAATGGCATGAGGATAATGCAAACAATTACCACTTTTAAATGTTACGTTCACAGCAGTCGTGTTCATAAACATTACGAAGTCAAATAATGTTTTCTTTCTACTCATATTAAGTTATAAAGATGCAATAATTAATTAAATAGTTTCATTCAATGCCTTTACCTCAATTTTTTACCTGAATCGTCATCATAACGTAAAATCCCATCATTACGTTGGTCACCCTACTCATGATTCATGAAACCCAAGCGGGGCGCGGAGGGGACGCGCCGCCATCGCGATCTCTTGCTTATTTTCTTTAGTAGCATTCGCAACGTCGAGCAGGTGGGTCACGCCAGTTCTCCACTCAAACAAACAAATAACACCGCGAGTGATAAAGTGCAGTTGTGTGTGAACATATAAAAAAAGTGTAAACTACTCATTCAAGATGGGATGTGGTACGAGTTTTGTGAAATATGTGCTGTTCTTCTTCAACTTAGTTGTTGCGGTGAGTTGGGGAAAGGGCGGGCTTGGAACCGGTTTGCTTGACTATGTTCCGGTAGACGGATGATGGCATGGTCAGGCAACAGTGAAACAGACGCCCAACGGTGTCCGAACTTCAAAAACATTTCAAGCATAGACAAAAAACAAACAATTCTAATTGTGTTTAGGTCTTTGTCTGTTTATGAAATTGTTACCTCGTGTACGAAATTTTAAGCTTAATTCATTCTATTTAAAATAAGTTTCGATAATGAATTCCACTAAAATTTTAAGTAGGTACAATTCATTCCAAGGATATCCAGTTTTGTATTATGTCAGGCGCGAATTTCAAAGATTAAGCGAAGTTATAGTAGGGTAGTAACAAAACAACCAGTTTTGTCCATTCATTTTAAACTGTAAAATCTGGTATAAGTATTTTTATTTCAAGCTGTTGAATAAAAAATGTAAGTTCTTTGTCCTTTTTGGATGCTGATAAATTCTAAAAAATGCGCAGACTACATTATGAAATGAAAAAAGTAATTAATTGTTCCCACATAATAACTTACCTCATTAAATATAATGAATAAGTACATACTTATTAAAATATTTTTTCCGTGCTTCAATTGCATAAACAAGAATCATTCTGAATTAAAATGAGTTATAACGTAATAAGTTTTAAATAGTAGTGACTACCTAGGTATTATGATGAATCATTGTACAATGCGGTCGTACTTGAAACATTTTTGCTCCTAAACAGGCACTGAGTCAAAGTCGTAAAGGCAAACAATAATGACATCACGTTTTTAATACCTAGTAATAATAATCACAAAAGGAAGCTGCAACCTACCGTGGCATTGAAAATGTGTTCTAAAATGTTTTTTTTATTATTATTTAAGATTTCTTTGAACGATATGTTACTATTATCCATGTAGTGATGAACTATAAACATAGGGAGGCGTCACAACATCTCATTGGAAGGATGTCGTCTACAAGACTACACTAACTACACCCTGAGTGACTAATCAAAACTTGTCACAAACCCTGATACAATCCACTTGGCCTACAGACACCACGCTGGCCAGGTGGCGTGGTGGTATTCACTGCAAGCAGGTAGGAAGAGCGTTCCTGTCACTAATTAGTAGTGATGGAAAGGTGATATTATTGTACTACGTATTACTTAATCTAAAGAAGGCTTTGCAGATACTATGTTTCTGAGATGAAAACTTGTTGGAATTTCTGTATCTCTTATTGCGGAAAAATTGGTATGAAATGAAATGTAGCCTTGGAATTCCCCAGCATTGTGATGGCAAATAATTCACGCTAAACGAACGGCTCGATTATTTCAATAGATCTTACCTACACAATGCTATTGAACCATATGGTACACTGCACTGGGAAAGTGTCTTAAGGCCTACGCAGACCGGGACGGCATGGCAAGGGATTTTAATTTTTACTAATGGACATTCAACCGTACCGATACAGAAATACGACATAAATAACTATGCTTTAAAATGAAAAATGCCGTGCGATAAAATCCCTTTCAATGCCACGGCATCATTTTAAAGCATAGCAATTTATGTCGTATTTCTGTAACAGTACAGTTGAATTTCCATTAGTAAAAATTAAAATCCCTTGCCATGCCGTCCCGGTCTGCGTAGGCCTTTATGTAGTTACATAGACCCTACATACCAGCTGTTGTATGTAGATACAGTGGCATCTGTAAATGAATCCAGGTGAATGTAACACATTTGCTGTACAAAAAATAGCCATTGGTGGCTGGAGTAGAAAAGTGAGGCATAGTTTGCCAAACAGACAAGTTAAATACAGCTGGTACTTCTTATAAAGTTTACACTTCGTATAATCGTTTATGACATTCATTTTTTTCTTTTAAATTCTTTATGAATTAGATCTCTTTCCTGGGGATCAGTGGTTGTTTCAGTTTCCGGTGAACCTGTTTACCGACTGAAACCTCACCAGTAGCCATCCTTATCTTCTTAGCGTCAATTAAGCAGCTCAATACCATGTGGTATCTGCTCTCCTTGCTGCATTCTTAATTTCTATCATTCTAAGCTCCAAATTAATCTAAAACTCTTAGAATCAGTAAACAATTTAGCAATAAAAATCTACGCTTGAAGACTCCGCGTCTAAAGTGCGAGTAAAATAGTCAAGGCTAATTAAAAAAACTAGCAAAAAAACAGCTAACAACAAACGCAACAATAGAATTAAAACCACTATGAAGCAAAATGGCGTAGCGTCGCTAAAATAAATAAGATGTTGTTATGCCAGGGTTCTATGAGACTTAAAAAGTCTGCCCACTACACCGTACCATACCATGACTGTGCTAGGACCGTATCAGGCACGTAAAGGAACACAACGACGGGTACTGGCCGGTTACGGAACGGTCTAGTGGGCATAGTCTCATAGGTTTTAATACAACAAAGAATACTTTGTCTGACACGTTCATAGCACGGTCTTGGTATGGTACGGTGTAGTGGGCAGACTCCATTATTTCTTGACAATAACATATTATGTACAAATATTAAAACATACTGTCATTTTACATATGGCTTTACCTTTCATTGAACGTAACGGCTGCCCTTGACACGCTGCTAGCTAGAATAATTACATTTGATACCAAGGTATGCTAACTGTTTGGTTAGAGTAAACAGCTTGCCAGATTTAAAAGATTATTTATGTTGTAAATCAAATTGATGTCAAAGAATTCAGTTCACCGTAATTCCAGATGGTTATCTTGACTAATAAATTGGTGGTGGGCTTTGAATTATATCTTGCGGATATTACTTTGTCACTTGAGAAATTACCGATCTAAATAGATAATTATTCCTATACATTTTTCTAAGGCCCCTGGTCATCTTAATTAACCGAAAGTCTAGGTCATAGAGGTCAAGGCGTTTCAAGTATTTTCGTAGACTTTACTTCCATGTCTTAAAAGCGTTTATTTGCTTTCAACAGATCTTAATAATGTTACAATAGTTACATATGTTGTTCCCCGTGTGGTGAAGGAAGAATGTTTAGTGTCACTCCCCTAATGTTATCTTATACCCACGGGTGTTATAAAAAGACGAGTAATAGGAAGTTCGTAACTAATCATTATCTCTACAAATACTATATGATAAAGCCACAACCAACCTGCCTAGCCAACGTGGTATTAATTGGCCAAGTATCCATCCACCCCTACAGAGGGTCAATAATGATTTGTTGTGTTGAAATATGCTTTACTTGTAACAAATCTTACACAATACAGTCTCCATTAGACGCAAATGGCGGTCTAGAGACGAATTATCTTTCATTAAATTCAATAATATTCCCAGCAGTCTTTAAATCATCCAATTAAAATGATAATTACTTTAGTCATGTTAGACTGAAATAATTGTGTGACCCGTAGGAATGTGTCCCATTTAGAATTACGAACAAACTAATGATTCAAGACGAAAATGTCGTTAATGGACAAAACTTGTTTTATTTTAATTATATATAAAAGCTTAGTTTTGTGGTCTATTAGCCGTACGTCCATTAGAGTTGCAGTTTACTAAACTATTCTGTGTTACCATAACTTTGCATTATAATTGTGAGGTGTGGAGCTCATTAATTTGTACCAAACTGGGTCGACAATGACGATGGCGTGATAAAGGTCTATTTACCTACCTCCTTCACCCTCCGAAAGTCAACAGGTGTTTTTACTGAATAATAATTAATGTGAACAGGTAGTGTTTTTGGGTACGGAAATTTGGGTATTTATAAATGTAAAAATGACAGACAAAAATTTTGTTTGTGGAGACGATTTGATCATAAAACTACTAGTTTGACTATTAAGACGAAGGTCATTGGGTTTTACGTTTGACACACCAATAGGAAGACGCCCAAACGACGCTGTGTCGTCTAAGGAGAATATCGAAAATCTTTGTTATTTCTTACTAAAGTATGTCAAGGAGATTCCGCGAGCTTTGAAGGAAACATTCGCAACGTGTTTGTGAGTCAAGGATAAAATTTCCAGAAGTTTATCCTTATGTATGACGCCATCTGCTGACACATTTGAATTCAAGTTACGTGTATGCAAACTTGGATCAAGTACTCACGTAGTCACATGTAACTGCATTGCTGTCATACCACGAACTGAGATATAAGAGACAGATGTATCGATATAAAACACACATCCCGGATTCGTTTCATAGTAGTATTTAGTAGTCTAATAGTACGTTATATAAGCTACTCGTAACAAAGGTCATTGTTGTAAAAGAAGACCTGGCTAACTGTTAAATAAAAGGTTTAAAAGCATTTTCAACATCGTAACTTTAAATTGATTCCAGCTGTAATTCTTACATCCTAATGTAAGAATTACAGCGATGTAAGTATCTTATTGTAGTTTATATCCTAAAAGTAGGTTAGCAAACAGCGTTAACTACATGTTCATAATTCGACCATTTACGTCCCATTGTCGAGGCATTAAACCAGCGTTGGCGATAGAGCCATAATCTATGATATTCCAACACACGTGACCTGAATTTATGACATCATCGCAGTACGATCTCAGCCGCCAAAACGGCGCCAGTAACACTTGCCCTATTACTTACTTAAGCTTCTACTCCATTTAAATCTCTATATACCTACATGCATTGATGTTATAAACTCTATATCTGTAAATTTCAGTAGAGTCAGTAGTTTCAGTTGAACACTACGTAGTCTTCTGAACTTTCCAATAGGTTTAAATGTTAAATAAGTAGGTTTCTTTTATTTTCGCTTACTTCAAGGTCTCGTCCCGCCTCTCTGTTAGGAAACCCTTTATAGTATACGATTCAGGAAGATACGAATTTCGTGATTTGTCTAACGGAGACTAGAATTCAAAGAAAAGGTTCAATATTGGCAGTGTTTTGAGTGGGGAAAACTCGTTGTACAGTAAAAATGCCAGTCCTATATAAAACACGGCCTTTGGCCGGGGGCGCGGGCGTGTTGTGATGTTGTATGCGTAATTTTTTAATAAATTTTCACATATTTAAAAAAAGGTTTCTTTAATTTTTTGCTTGAAACATTTATTTCCTTAGCAGTAAATCCTTTCGGGTTCCAGAGAAACACATTTGAAACTGGTTTTACGCACCAGCATTTGCCAACATTAAATGTTGATGCAATATATTTTTGTAACAACAAACCTACACGCTCGCGGACGTTGCACACACAGCCTTGCTACAGTACATACTTGCGTTTCTCTTTGGTAATCTACAGAATATTTGATAAGCATTTTTGAACACGTATTTTCAGTTAATAAAAGAGTAGTTTCGTTGTCACGTGCTTTGGCAATAAAAAACTACGCTAGAAAATATTGAAAGATTGATAAGATTGGACTTTTGAATGTCAAGTAGGGTACAATGTTGTAAATTTTTGGGTAAATCAAATTGTATATCGTTGTAGCAGCTCAAAGTACAAAAAAATAAAAATGATTTTTTTGTACCTACCTACCATTTGTACCAACAATATAATGGTTGTTGTTGAACTTTTACTGGTCAAATCGTTAGTCAGTCGTCTTTTACACATAAATATTTTAATTCAGTTGACTTTCTACATTTAAAAAAAAAAGATAATTTGGTTATCATGTTTTACCACCCCAACTCTTTCCATAACTGTCGTAAAAACCGACTAAGCTAAAAGCAGTGATCTACCTTATCACCTAGTAACAAGAAACATTCTCAAAATGAAAACATAGTTCAATATTACTATACATACAAATAAATAAACGTTCATAATAAAACTTATATCTCTCCGATGACATTGACAGTTGAGGAATACTAATGTACTGTGTATTCACTACCTTACTGATACGTGATCCGCTTTTAATTAGATTAACTTCCTGCCACACTACCTAAGTACCTACGTGTATGTTCTTTGATAAGTATAATATACTGTCAAACTTGTATTATATTTGTTATTTCTTTTTATATGAGACCATCTCGAATTTGGTAAAAAGCGCGAATCAATTAAACAAAAATTAAAATAAAAGATCAGAAGATCCCGTGTATTCGAATTCCATAAATCATTTTTAGACCGAATATACAACCTTCGCGTAGGTTAGACATGATATTAATTATATTTTATGGAATTATGAGAAAAAATCTACTACTAAACAAAAACATACTGTAGTCGTTCCTTTGTTAACTAAATTGAATTAAACTAATCTACACAGTGCAAAGGTAACCTTTTCAGTATAGTATCACCACATTTTACCCTTTGGTTTTCAAGAAAGCCTACTCAGAAATAATAATATAACATTTAAGATATAAAATACCGACCTGTCTGGACAGTGTGTTACGAAAATAGATTGTCTTCGTTACAGGAAGAGACCGATTCCCACAGTTGCACTATTAGGGGCTGTTATAATGATAAAAACGGAACACTCCTAAACTTTAAAAGGTACTTAATGACTCTACTAGTAAGTAGCAAATGAAAAATACGGAATATTTTCTAAAGATTCCAAAGATGTTTTACTTCTATTCAAAGTAAAATACTCCGTGTGGCGACGGAGTAAGAATACAACATGTCACCACCCCATCTCATCCCATGGGTGTCGTAAAAGCCGACTAAGGGACTATCTCTGAATGTTATCTTTACCATATAAAAAGAAGGAAAACTTAAAATTAAACCCTATACCAATCCGTCTAGCCAGCGTGGTATTAATAGGCCAAGTATCCCTCCGTCACGGGAGGAGGCCCGTCCCTGCAGTGGGACATTAATGGGTTGTTATGATGAAAGTAAAATAAGAAGGTAAATAATAGTTGCTACTTAAAACAAATCACAATAGATGTACAAAATTAACCTTATTTTTCCTCATGGAAAGCTAATAATAGACAGCGATCACTGCTCCTAACAATGCCAACACAAAAACGTAGTCCTACTCATTGTTTACTATATTGTCATTACTAAATTATTAATATATTATCCGTGTATTCGAAATACATCGATAATATTTTAATAATGCAGTAATGACAATATTTAAAATAAAATCAGTCTCATAAAACTACTTTTTGCTCGTGGATGCGCTACTTTTACTATCATCATCATCATATCAGCCAATCTACGTCCACTGCTGGACATAGGCCTCCTCCTAGTATTGCCACCTTGTGAGATCCTGTGCCTCTCTTCTACTATAAATCTATGTTATTTTCTCGATACTTGAGAACAAGTCATAATCGATCTTTTATTTCCCCCAATTATAACTCAAATAAACAAACAAACTAAGATCGTCAGCGATGGAAACATTTAAAATGTGAAACGTCTTATTAATTGATAAAAATTTTGTTAATTATTATTTCTGAACATTACTTTTTTAACTTTGTTTAAAACTCATAAACATCTCAAACAGTTCTCAAACATTCACAAAACGCTATCGTTTTGTAACTGTAACAACTCTAGCTAAGCAGAGCTTGTAGTATGGGTAAAGAAAGAAAGAAAAACCATTTATTCTGGCATAGCTATATTTCAGAGTACGAGACAACGGATAATACTTATAATACTTTGTATACTTTATTTTTGTAAAGACGCCTACATAATAATACCAAAGTAATTACATAATTTATGTGGTTAAGCATACATAGTACATATTTTTAATAATGATACAAAAACATTCTAACTTGATAAAAACTTTATGTAGTATCATATCTGTTTAAATATTAAAAAATAAATATAAAACACGCAAGCGCAGTCCGTACCTTTAATAATATAAACTTTTTCAGTCGATAAGCGTGGTATTTAATGACAAGAGATCGTGGTGTTGCCCTTTCTGACTCCCTCATGGCTTATTGTGGCGCGGTCAGTGACCTTTCTTATGCAACGTTCGTCATAGTAGGACACCTCCAATGGGCGGGTCTCGTCACGTAAGCTTCATTTGCTCGGGAACTTTGAATGATCATGAATTAGCAATGGATATTTTTAGAATGTTGCGTAGGTAATACGTTTTTATATTAATGTTTTAACATTGTTCTTGGTTTTATACCGAGTTGTCTGTTACTTTGAATTGATCAAATAAGATACGAGTAATGAAGGAATTGCTTTTAGACAAAGGAATTGTACTTCATTTTTATTTTACTTTGCCAATTGCTTACAATTCCACTCAAGAAGACAAAAACATGTTCCAGCAAATAGCTTGCTACATAAATATCTAAATTGTGTTCTATGTCCCGGAAGAACACAAACATTTTTTGAAACAACATACCAGATTGTAGGTCTAAGAGAATTCAAGAAACACTTGCTCAACTTAAAGCTACCTATAAAAAGGAAATCAACAAATTCCTCAAATCAGCCAATATTTGTATTTCTCAGGTTGCTTAAGTTAAACCAACAAATCGAAAAGTAATTTACAAGTTCAGAAGTTACTGCTACCTTAAAAGTTCGGGTTAATGGTTGCCATCGAAAGCTATTTTCATTTGTCAAACAAAATCTCATTACCGTACCAATTTAACCTCATCAAGGAACTTGGACGTCAAAATGAGTGCATTGATCGACATTGGTTTTATAAATAAACTAGCAATTAAGCGCCAGATACGTTTATTTGTGGCAAAGTAATGGTAGTACAGCTAAAAGCTATGTGTAAATGATGGACGATGTTTCATTTAACTACAAATGTATAGTTCGGAATCATAACAGCCCATTAAGTCACGGGCCCCCTCCTATGACGGAGGGATAGTTGGCCTACTAATTCCACGCTGGCTAGACGGATTGGTATAGGGTTTTATTTCAAGTTTTCCTTCTTTTTATTTCGTAAAGATAATATTCACGGATAGTCCCTTAGTAGGTTTTTACGACATCCATGGGATGAGATGGGGTGGTGACATAATGAATTCTTACTCCGTCCCCACACGGAGTTCGGAATGGGGTTGAAGAATGATATAAAATGGTGACGGAAAGCAAAAAGGATTAGGTAAAGAGACTACTATTCAACACAGTGTTCCTTTTTCAAACACAGACAGAGATGCATTAATTTTGACTTCAAATCGACGTTTGGGTGACAGAATATAACTTGTCTGGTTAAACTGGATATAAGAACAACAAAAAAAATTGGCTGAATATATTCATGATTTGGACTAATGTAGTCTTTAACAAAATTACCATAAGTAGTAGTCAATAGGGGCTAATCGATGTTAATGCGTTGTAATGACTCGAAAACACAAGAAAGGCATTTTTAATATTTATGCATGCTTGTAAAAACTTGAAAACCAAAATAAAGATTTTGTTTAACTGGCCTGAACAATTTCTGGACTAAAAAACACCACTACACAAAAAAAACCTTTTAACAAAACTTTCGCTTTAATTATACAAAACAAATACATTTCCAGTTAGTTCATTTATTAGTAAATGTAGGTCGATGCAATAAAAAATCGTTAGGTCCGCGTTCACTCATAAAATTTGTGACGCTCCATTATTCAAAAGCAACCTGTGACCATTATGGTGTTCAACCTTCCATAACATACGGAGGGTGCGTATCGTTAAAATCGAAAGGTGTAAACCGCTCTTTGAAGTAATGGCTAACGATATTCAGACATACAGCAAAAACTGCAAGCTTTCCCTTTGATTTACAGCATTTTTAATTAAAAGTATTTTTTTTCTAACGAATATCCGCTGTTGAACATGAACCTCCCCTTCTCTTCGTGTGCTCATGTGCAATGAAAACATTTATGGTTAATATGTATTATTTTTTAAATATAACATCAAATATTAAATTCTAGCTAATGTTCTAACCTTTATTAGAATTTTTCCTTTTATTTAAGAGAGGTTTAATAGTAGTTGATTACCTAAATCTGATTAATTTTCCTACAACTGAGACAAAAATAGAAAGAATTTAAATATAACACCATTACTGCACTAATTACTATTTTCATGTCTTTCGACGACACTTTAATTTATTTCTGTCCCTACTTTTCCCGTCTATGTTACTTTCATGTCTTAGTAGTATTTAATGAACTACGTTATAAGAATATTTTCGAAATAGTGTAAATAAATAGTAACCTGGTCATTCTGCCCTGTGACATTTAGGTCAAAGAATCAATACATCGAAAGTTCCATTTGGGCCACGTGTAATATTTTTAATACACATGTTTTGTGTGGTAAAGCTTCAGAGATCGGGAGACATCTTTATTGTCTACTAGCTGACCCGTGGACCCGTGCCCACTTCGTTAGGAAATAACGCGTCACTTTTTTAAACATATTTCATTACTGCTCCACTCCTATTAGTCATAGCGTGATACTATATCCTATGACACTCCCCGATAAATGGACTTTTCCACAAAAAGAATTTTTAAAATCGGTTCAGTAGATCCAGAGATTACCCCCTACAACGTCACAAACACACAAACTTTACCTCTTTATAGTATTAGTATAAATGAAAGCTTAGCTTAAATGTAGTGACAGTGCTGAAGTCTGATTCCGTTACCAAATAGACGATATTTCTGTTATTATTCACTTCTTTGAACATGCTATTAAAATAGACAAATACACAATTAGCGACATAATTCCTCTACAATCAATTATTACGACAAAACGATATATCAAATGTATTTGTTCAATCACGTCGATAGCATTTGGGTCACATAATCAATACTATGTTAACTCCACACTTATATAAATAAACACATTGTCATAATATAACAGTGACAACGGAATTACAATAACAACCATTACGTTTGACAAGTTGCCAATTAATTTTTCCGGATTCGATCCACGTTTTAGTCAGTCTACCTACTTTGAAGTAAGAAGTAGTATCCTACTAATACAAACGGGAATGCTTGTAGGATGTATGTTTGTTACTCGTTCACGTAAAAACTACTGAATGAATTTTAATAAAACTTTACAATAAACTATACAAATACGTCACGGGAGGAGGCCCGACCCTGCAGTGGGACATTAATGGGCTGTTATGATGATAAGAATAACATGTAGGCTACAATTTATAAATATATTGTGTTAATTCTCCAAATCACGCAGGCAAAGTCGCGCGCGTCACCTAGTGTTTCACATACGGGTAAATGCCCTAGGACTAGTTTGAAAACCAGTCTAAATGCTAATTGTATTGGCGTTACACCGTTATCAGTAAATACTGTTATTTGAGAAGCCTTGTTCGGTTTAGGTTTGTCATTTGTGATATCTTTGCTATTTTAAAATAACGCTAACTATTTCGCGATTAAGGTTATTTGTTTTAACTATTGTATTTTTGTTAGGGCTATGTTTACCTACGTACATTGATTAAACGTAACATAGACAGGTTTCTTTTAATATAATAGACAATCTGAACTACTTAAAAGTACTCCTTTTTCCTTTGTACAGCTATTTGTATGTGTCGCTTTGTTTAGATTTAGGAAGCACGTAATATAAATGTATTTATACAAATGTATTTAGTAGTTTGTACAAATATAAAAAGTAAATCCATTACATTTTCTGACAAATAGACTTTATTTTAAACATAAATTAAAATAAACAATCCTCACAACAGCTATCTTCCAGACAGATGGTTGTATATCATTTTAATATCGCTTGTTTAGAAAAAAGAAGTTCAAATAAAGCTCATTACATAAATATTAATATTTTTTTTTTGAACCAAACGCAATCAACATGGCCGCTGACTTTCATTACGTAACATGTGCACAGGATTACTCAGCTGCTATATGTGTATATATAGTATAGTGTAGTGTAGTTATGTAAACTCAACCGCCTGTGAAATATCTCGGCCACATGCATAACGATACGACTTTAGAGACGTGTAATATTCACGATAATGAAAGGGGGTCGGTAACTGGGGCGTATACTTTATGTACAGAGGTGTTTGATAAAAACGAGTAATGAAAATGAAACTTATAGTATTATGTTTGAAGCTGTGATAAACGGTTTAGGATCAAATAGTCCTTTTGCCACTGAAAATAAGAGTTCCTACTGGTTAATTCTGACAATATGATACCTAAAAATAATAATAAACTGGACCAAAGTGTTTTATTAAATATATTTGAAAAAAATATAGATCATTCGTTTCACCATGTCAAGTTGTTAAACACCTAATAAATAGCGTGACATCACTTAGACAGACACATTAGTCAAAAACACGATAAAACTAATTAAGTAATTTTCAATTATATTAAGTTACATTTTACAATAAAGCTATTTATTTATGAAGCAGCAAATTATTCCAAAATATTTTGTTGATTTACTAAAAATGTGACCTTGGGGATGATAATAGGTACGGTAATGTCATAGATAGTCAATCTGTTATCATCTCAACAAAGTTGTTAAACTTATGAATATTCTCACAGATAACATCACATCAAGCCTATTTTTTCAGTAGCTAAACTAAAAATAACTTCCTATTTGAGTGCAAGCGGAACAGTTATTCCCCAGCGACGAAGAAAATTGAGTTTTGATCTCATTTAGTCCATTAATGTCCGACTTCAGAGACGAGAGTTTACCAGTAACGAGGTAAACTTTGCTAATCATCATCATAACAGCCCATTAATGTCTCACTGCAGGGACAAGCCTCTTCCTATGACGAAGGTATGCTTGGCCTACCAATACCACGCTGGCCAGAAGAATTGGTATAGGGTTTAATTTCAAGTTTTCCTTCTTTTTATTACGTAAAGATAATATTTACGAATAGTCCCTTAGTCGGTTTTTACGACACCCATGGGATGAGAAGGGGTGGTGACATATTGTATTCTTACTCCGTCACCACACGGAGATAGACATTACTTATTCCGAATTTGTCACCATACAGATAATGACTAAAAATGTACTTATTCAAATGAAATTATAATGGATATAGATAGCCTGACAGTGACAAAGGTTCTGCCGGTACTTGGAATTCCCTAACAACCTTTACACTGTATTTAGAATTCAATGCCCTATTTATTACACTTAACATTAATTAGGGGAAGTCATTATTATGGGTTTTCAGGTCATGATGGCCGAGGGTATTATGGCCGGACTTCATAAAGTTTGATTGGTTGGATTGATGACTTGTTGTTTGTGGCGATTATATATGGCGCCAAGTTGGTGTCGCGTGTATGGATTTTTATTTATTTTGTCCTCATTAACATAGCAACTATTTTATGAAGAATACTCCTTACGCGGAGAGTAACTATACTAAATGATTAGGGACTTAAAGTGTATCTCTATCAAAGAACACACCACAAACCATGCCAGAAATTCAAAATTCCTTAGACCAACCTTTTCTCTTCATTCCAAAGTCTGCCCAACAGGCAGCCAGAAGGGTTCTGGAATGACGACTGCGTACCGGAAAGCGCAGGGTGGAGAGACCCCTTACACGGTGGACCGACGACCTAGTTAAGACGGCGGGAAACCGATGGATGAGGGCGGCACAGGAGCGCACAAGGTGGCAATACTTGGAGGAGGCCTATCATATGGTCCAGCAGTGGACGTCTACTGGGTGATATGATGATGATGAACCTTTCTCTATAGACATGTAGGATCTCTGTCCTCGTATTGAGTGACGCTGAACATTATTTTTACCCTGTAGACCAAAATAATTAATCACGTAAGGTAACGTAACGTAAGATATAAATGGATAAGACAATAGAAACAATTACATACACTTCCTACATTCTTGTACATAACATAATAAGATCACGTACAAAAATGTACAGACAATGCAGATAAACAGACGTGATCAACTTACGTGCATAAGTGATAAACTGATGACCTTCGACATAATGATTGGGTTTTATTCAAACGACTAAATGATTATCTAATGTTTAAAAATATTCATACCTAGTTATGAGCTTGTTTTAATAAATAAATATGACCAATGACTACGTTAGTTTTACAGTAGAACTTTGTAAATAAGTAAAGTAGCAAAGATTACCCGTAACTTAAAATAATTGTTTTTAGTTAAGGCATTGATTTATAAAAAACCCGTTTATAAAAAAGGTTTTTTGTAAATCAATGAGTTAAGGTAATTCTTCGGAAACCGTAAAATAAATTAGGTCTATTTTAGTTAATCATTCAGTTAAACTTAGTATAAATGGACGAATGAATTGTCAAATTTAATAGTCTTTTAAATACAAATTCTTCTTAATTTTCAACATTGGTATACGAAAGTTTTATTTCGAACTGAGAAATCGTTTGCGGATTCAACAATATTTATTATAAAAATTAGCGTATTTTCTCTGAACATGTCCTGCTAAGAGACTGCTTTGTGTACAATTAGTATTTAGCAAGTTTGTCGTGACGAGCTAATCAGCGAACAGCTCTCTCTTTGTTGAAGAAAATATCGTTTTGAGCCCTTGACAATAGTTCATTATTAGCAGCCATGTACTATTAAAACACAGATATATTGACACACCATAATTAATACTAGGAATGATGATGAATTGAAGGGTTAATCTTTTTAATCGTGAAAAATTGTGTAAAAAATGTCATCTTCCAAAACTAAAAAATATTTATTAGTATATTTTTTTGTTTCGTTAAATTATTACAATGATAAAGCGTAAAATATTGTTAACATACCTCTTGTAATTTGTAAAGTCAGACTTTCAATGATTAATGATTATCAGTAAATGATTGATGTTATTTCAAAGATTTAGTTATGTGACCCAAACATTAGATTGGCATTATTAATGAACAATTCGTAGTAGGTACTTATACTTAATGATTCAATGAGGTCAAATGTGATAAAACGAAAGTCAAATTGTTCCGACGAAGACGTATTTATATTACGTTAGGGTTACGTAATAGATAAACTTAACCGACTGGTAAAGTGAATGATTTTATCTATAACTAACCTACTTTATAATGCGTATGGGGTCCGCCCACTAGAAATGCCACGCAGCCCGGTTTGCTGATGACAGGCTAGTGTGATTGGAATACGATTTTCCTTGCGGGGAGTAGGGGCTAGGAGAATGCCTACTTAGTTTCTCCTGTAGTTTAAAAGATACCCTGTATAAATAGTTGTAGGCTTCTATTTATTTTATAAATTATGCGACTTGGTAGTGACGAGTTTATGACAAATCTATAGAAGCAAGAATCATCAAAATCGGCCCACGCGTTTGGTCTCTAGAGTGCCACTGAGGTACAAACATACACACATGAAAAGATTGATAAACACATCACCCACCTTTACCTACGTTACGGCGTAAAATGAAAGAGAGCGTTTTAACTTCCAGCACAGGTGCTTAACATTATGTCACAAAATTCTAAAATAAGTTTATATAATCAAATATATTGACTCGTGGGTGTATACAGTTGTAGTAATAACTCTGTCGCTCTGTGTGGGCAGAGTAATATTACGCAATAAGATTTACATTGCAAATCTATACCAGTCCTTATCGTACGCCATATTAGCAAACAGGCAACCGATGAATAAACATTCCGTTCAACACTGCGAGCAAAGTTTTTGACCGAGGTACACATTACACCTTGTTTAAGAAACATTACTTCCCAAGCATATTATGAACAAGTTGTTATTTCATATTGTTTACAATAAAAATCACTGTCATACAAATAAGTTCCCAGCAATAAAGCTATATTTTTGGGTATTTATAAGTGACCTTTTCTTTCTGGATCCAGGTGGATTGTGCCTAAATTTAGTAGGTCCCTCAAACTCCAAACATTTGATAACCTTTTCCTGTCCTTGACTGTACTTTTATGTATAAAAATAAATTAACAAAAGACCCAAACGGGCATTATTCGTTCACAAAAGAAAATAAAAAGTACAAAAAGTTGTTAGTATTTTGAATCCAGAAATAAAAGATTATGAACTATATTATTTTTTAAACTACAGCATTTTAGGATAGGGTTTTAAAACAGTCAGAGCTGTAGTAGATACTCAGTCAAACATCGAGTTAACCCTGAAACTGTTTGTGGTCACAGGTTGTCTAGTATTCTGGCTAGGGTATTAGAAAGCTAAAAATCTACAATCTAAAATAACACGAGCAACTGTGAAAGCTGATATTTTAGCAAATCAACAATAATACCACATTCCGAAGTTGCGATAAAGTTATTCCAAGCTAAAATTATTCTCTTTATAACGCTTTAGAGTATAAATTATTTATGAACTAAATGTTTACATAAACATTTGTGGGTAAATAACTTTATAATCGCTATTTATTATAATCATATTAATTATTTATTGACAACTAAACAAAGTGACATAATAGGTGGATGTAGGGCCGTGCCCGCCCTAGGTACATTGTTGGGCATGATTCCAAACCGGACAACCGGCAATAAATAAGAGCGGCTTCTTTATCGGACATCCATAATAATATATATGTTACAGCCAAAGTAATAAATATGAATATTATACATAATAACTAGCCATTATGTATAAGGGCTACTCAAATTAGATAAAGTGATTACTTAACTCATTAAATTTTACCTTTAAACTGGCAAAAGTCAGAAACAGTTGGTTAGGTTAGGTTAGTATGGTGACCAAAGGACGCACGAGCCGAGCGAGCGAAGCGAGCGTGCCGCGGCAGCGGCCGGCGAGTGCTAGAATATGGTAATACTATATTCTAGTTTTACATAAAAAAAATGTTTTGTCCTTTGGTCACTATACTAACCTAACCTAACCAACTGTTTCTGACTTTTGCCTAAATATTGTATTTTTGCCGGTACTATAACAGCTAGTTAATGTGATTAATTCTGCGACATTTATCACTTTATCTAAATTGAGTAGCCCTTATACATAATGGCTAGTTATTATGTACAATATTCATATTTATTACTTTGGCTGTAACATATACACTTTCACTGGAATCGAATGAAAACGTAACTTATTAAATATTGTTTAGATACTACTTTAGAATCTGGTCTTTGGAATATGTCCTTTTGATCGTTAAATACTGTCCGAAATCGTTGAATCTTTGGTCCATAACCCCTATTCTTGGACTTTGAAAGACTCAACAGAAGTATGTTTTGTGGCTAAAACTGATTAAGCCTGTTGCTAAATCAGTTTTAGCAACAGTACAGATTTGGCATATACTCGTATTGCAAAAGTCTGGACCAGACTTAAGATTGATTGCTCCTGTCGACTTTATGTTTGATAGTAATTGATCGATAGGTTTTAGATAACCTATGTTACATAAACTGCTGAAGTAAATTTGGAATCATTGAGTTGTATTTTTGATTGCTTCTTGATACAAAGCCGCTGTATTGGTGACTATTTAGTAAAGATATTAATGTAGTGAAAGCAGCCGAACATAATTTATTCGTCTGCTCTAGTTCAAGTGATAGACCCCTTTATTATCTGAACTGGTTTGTGTGAAACGTTGAATATTTGTAATTCGTATATTTCGAAATAGGTCAATGCTACTTAATTTGAAAGTGATGATGTAAAATAATTTTATTCATTATACTTAGCTCGTTTGTCAGATCAATTCTAACGAGTAAGCAACAACCTCAAGTCTAAAAAATAATTTGCCAGAATAATATATATATATATCGTAATAGAAACGGACAGCTCACGGAGAAGTATTTGATGAAACGTATCCCAAAGAATAAAATAATCCCAAGAAAATCGTGCATAATGCCGGACGTCACTAAATTATTTTGGGGATCCCGAAATTAGCCACTAACGTGTCAAGGCACAATAACATACGCGTTAAGATCTTGTAATAAAATAGAGATTTTGTTGAGATAGGTTTGTTTTTATTAATTTGTAAAAGCAGTGAAAGAGGAAGGTCTTTGCCATCTGCTAGGAATTGGCGACAAATGGCCAACTATAGGGCAAAATTGCGTCGGAGGTCAGATATAATTTTGAGTTGTCAAGGCAATGGAGTAAGTTAGTGCAAGTTTTTCAAACTGTATCAATAATAATTCAATAATCTCAACTGGGACCGGAAAAAACTTTTCTCCTGATAATGCGAATTTATCTGTAAATAGGCTTCACCTTTATAGAATGAAAAATGCAACGGATTCATACGTATAAGGAGGCCAATGTAGGATGTATTTTCTGTTCTAGTAATATGCTTAACAAAAACACTCTGTAATACATTAGAATCTGCTACATGGCATTCTTCGGTGTCTACTTATTTATTATAGCCGGCCAGACGAATTTAATTGAGGTTCTTACAGGTTTTGCATAGGTAGGTCTTTTAATCGATTTTATAAGAACAAGATTCACTGCATTTCAAACCAGTTACCATAGAAAGATTCTTTCACAATTTGAACCGATAAAGTATTGCAATAGTTTTTATCTCGTTGTAAATTCTTTTAACAAGGTGGCGTTAACGGGCCTCCTCCCGTGACGGGGGGATACTTGGCCTATACCACGCTGTCCAGACCGATTGGTATAGGGTTTAATTTCAAGTTTTCCTTTATTTTTATTTCGAAAAGATAATATTTATAGATAGTCCCTTAGTCGGTTTTTACGACACCCATGGGATGAGATGGGGTGGTGACATATTGTATTCTTACTCCGTCACCACACGGAGAAAGAATACAATATGACATCTCATATAGACAAAGAATAATACGCAATTATTCATTATACGCCGATATCAACGGAACATTCTTAAAGGTACATACATAGTTAACGAAAAAGTCTCTTTAAAAACATATTACTAAAAAAAAAATAGCTCATTACTTAGCTAGTTGTTATACTGAACAAATTACGTAGAAACACGTTTGTAAGACTATAATAAATATAAAATGATCTCATCGCAAGATCAAAATTTGTTTTCACTACAAAAATAAAGTAGCGAACGCAATGGCGACCAGTGGTCCACGTGCCACGTCTGCTCGGCTCTAATATTAGCTCACGCACAAGTCAATTACCCATTTCTACCAAGTTTTCCTCCACAAAATACGTACGAACGAAAACAATATTAATTTTAAATACAACCGCTTGACTTGGCAAGGTTTAAGTGAATAATTGACGTCTAATAGTTCCTCATTAGTTTACAACTTTTCAGGTGTAAACACTTATTTTAAATAACGAAATAGTTGAGAAATTCCCAGAAAGAAACTGTTTTATAGTTTTAAGCAAGCGGCCCACTTGATATTAAAAAAAAAATGACGAAGGCTCCTTGAAAGAGAAATTGAAGGTCTCATTTGCATAATAGTTCGAGTTCAACACGTTTTAGAAATAAATACTAACAAAAAGTCCAATATTACTCACAATCAAACTCAGGGCCATATATGATTAATTCCTTCACGTAGATGATTACACAAAGAAATCTTAAACGAGAAATCGTAAGTTTTCTTTAAAAGAAAATGTATTTCTTGGTTATGTATTGTATAATTGTTCTTCTTACGACTTGTGACCTAAATAATTTTCGCAATATGTTTAGATTAAGCGGTTGTTAACCAGCTAGTTCTATTTCTTGTTTCTTTATTATTAAATTGGATAATATACTGCATAACTATAAAGTTAGATGGTGCCGGTGCAGTGATTCGATGGTGAAATAGTTCTTTCCTCGTGTAACTAATTGCATTTTCAATTATTTTTTTGCCTTCTCCATGACGTAACGCAATCATATTAAATAGAGTTGCGATAATCGCAATAAACTTGACGAATTACATTTGTACACAGTTGAGTAACAAGCTTTTAGACAAAGTATGTAACAAAGACAAGTAAATACATAGAACGTAAACAGGGACATAAATTTTACTTTCTGGTATCGTCGAAACAGTGAATAGTCTTTTTAACGATCGTTTGTCTTATTTACAAATGGTTGAATGTTGGTCTGACGTAGTTTGCATTTCGATGTCGCTATAGAGGCGGAGTACACGATCCTTCCTCTCAATATTTTGTATGATTGTAAACAGCGGAAACAGTGAAGATAATTACTTAACTTTCGAAGGTTTTATAATATCTATTTGTACTTAGCACTTAAGTAGGGCAGGTAACAGTCTGACAAGATTCTTTTAGATCATTTGGTCAATCTATGACTGACGAAACGACATTTCTGATTTCACTACTGACTTGGTAACCTCGCTAGCAAATAAATAGACATAATTTAAAAGACGAATTCAATTTTCTTACGGATACAATATTGTTAATGCCAAATTTGAAGAACCCATAGTAAAATATATCCCGAATAATCCTTGGATTAAAAAAAATCATGATTAATATTATGAAAAACCTAATTACAAGTATGTTAATCGTATTAATTTTACTTAATTTACTAATAATCTTTTTCTCTTTCCAGCTTTTGGGCCTGGCGGTAATAGGCATCGGTGTGGCCTTCCAACTCAACTGGACTGCCATCAAAGATGAGCTGAAGGGTCATATGACGGTGGCACCATGGGTGTTCATCATCATCGGAGCTGTTATGTTCGTGATAGCATTCTTCGGTTGCTGTGGAGCGATTAGGGAAAGTCACTGCATGGTTGTTACGGTATGTCTTTATTTGGAATTTAATATACTATAATTCGTATATATTATAACAATAATTCGCCGATGATACGGCGTTGTTTTTTGTGTTCGTAACCATTTACGATCGAGAATTCGAATTTTTCGAAAGACCTTCAGATATCTGTTCCATCTTTAAATATGTGTCCTGACCCTGGATGTCATTGTGTGCGTTTTAAAGCTTCTAATATCTTCCCAACAAAGGAATTTTTGTCTACAAAAGAGATAATTTATACAATAAACAACTATTCCATTGTAAAGCGCGATAGTTTTCCATCTAATGCTGAATGGTATTGGTAACCATTCTCTCCCTTCCTAATATTGCATATTATTATGCTTATCCTAATCAATTGTCACTATATATTTAAGTAAAGTGTCTTTGTCTTTTCTTAATCCGTCATTTTTTCTCTTTTCTTAATCACATTCCTATACAAAATGTTTACAAAATAATCTTGGAACAAAGCTCTTAAGAGTATGCAAATGTTATATAACCAAGTTGTTGTTACGATGATTGTTGTAAAAACACAAAAACAACCAATCCTTACATAAAGAAGATCAACAAAATAGTTTCAAGCAATTGACAAATACCTATCTTTGTTACATTTCAATAATACCCACGTCTTTTCATAACAGTATTGAAATAAATGTATTCTTTAGACCAAAGCATGTCAACATCCGACTCTCTTATATCATAACAGCCCACTAATGTCCCACTGCAAGGACGGGCCTCCTCCTGTGACGGAGGGATACTTAGACTACTAATACCACGCTGGCCAGACGGATTGGTACAGGGTTTAATTTCAAGTTTTCCTTCTTTTTATTTCGTAAAGATAGTATTCACGGATAGTCCCTTAGTCAGTTTTTACGACACGCATGGGATGAGATGGGATGGTGAAATATTGTATTCTTATTCCGTCACCACACGGATCACCTCAACTGTATGCCTGACTTAAATTCCTAGATCACAGTTCATACAATAAAAAAACTTAAAAGGTAAATTAGTATGTCCATCTTTAAATAAAAAACATGAGTATAAAAGTATTTACATCTTGAGTCTCTCAGCAGATGTGTATATTGACCTATGACATTTTATCATTATTACCCTATTTAACTGGAACGGTAAACATCTTCGGTATAAGTAATTAACTCGACAGATGAACTTACTGACATTTTATATAAGATAATTGTATTTTTTACCATTTTTGTAGTACAGTAAACGCAGCTTATGTTTTTTATCTCTCTTGAGTATTCAATGGCATTCAATAAAACTATTTATCATCATAAACAACCATATGGCTTTGTGGTATGCTCGATTCCCGCTCAATGCAAATCTTTGTGTACATCAATGTTTGCATTGGTCTGGGTGTTTTTATGTATGTATTTACAGAAACAAGTATCTGTTATTTAGTAGCCATAGTACAGACTCTGGTTATAGTTACCGTCAGCCCTTATACTAAAGCCGAACGTCCACCGCCGGCTAAACTAAGTTGGTTTAGCTTAGCTCGTATAGTTATGCCAGTTTTCCATACAGAAATATAGTTTGCGGTGGTCGCACATACCGGAAATATGAATTAACGTAAAGGACATCTTGTCGAAAATGAGTATTATATCGTATGAAATTGCATACGTATTATTATCGAGTGTTATAAAAATGTCCTTTACATTAATTCATATTTCCGCTATCGTGTATGGAAAACTGTCAACTATTCGAGCTAAGCTAAACCAACTTAGTTTAGCCGGCGGTGGACGTTCGGCTTAATAACAATTTTTAAATACGTATGAAACACTGCTACCAACATTTACTATAGATATAAGTTGGCTGTAGTAGTTTGTAACAGCTATTGACAGCATTGAGTATTAACTTAGTGTTACCACAATCCCTTTCGTGAGAATTATTTACTTCCAGAAAACTAATATACTTTTTCTTATTTCCAGTACGCAATCTTCCTGCTGGTAATCATAATTGTCCAAGTAGTCATCGCTGTCCTGCTCTTCGCTTATGGAGACACCATCAAGGAAGGCTTAGTCAAGTCTGTGAACACGCTGTTCGACAAACGAGCCAGCTCCGAAGTCGACAAGACCACGGAGTCTGTCATCAACAACTTGCAACAACAGGTAACGTTAATTATTTACTCTGCATCTTAACAGTTTGGTGTTCTACTACAGGGACAAGCCTGGACCTATTGAAGATTGATTGGATAAGGTAGGATCCTTATCTGGCCCTACATGATATATGGGGCCCTATTTTAAAACGTATTTGAGCCACTGTCTAGCTTGATGTGGCAAAAGTATGATTACCTGTTTGACCTGATGAAAATCTTTCCCATTATTACCACGCTGGCCAGACGGATTGGTATACTTTATTTTGACTTTACTTTCTCTTGTATTATACATTATTTGTTTTACTTTAAAATGTTTTATACACTTAAAATGGCACAATAGTACACTTAATGCCACAAGCATTCTTTACCAGTCAACCGTTAGTCGTAAAGATAAAAGATTAGATGCAAAAAATAATACATACATACATGTTTAACTTACGCCTTACTCCCATGGGGAGTAGCCAGATTCTATGAGCTGTACAAATGTTATCAAAAGTTAAAAAAATACTTTTTATAACATCATTTGTACACTCAATTGTCTTTGTTGACCTTTCAAAGGAACATAATATTGTTTTATAAATTCCATCCGATTTCCATTAGTTCACTTTTATTACATACGAAGGACGAAGTGGTGACATTTTGTATGAGACCTTGCACAACCTTGCATCATCTTCCCAGCCAAAAGAAGACAACTGCTAGACTTAGTCCTTCAAATGTCTTTTCCTACTTACATAATCTAACCTTAACTATACCTATACCATATAATTTCCAGTTCGAATGCTGCGGTAAGAACGGCCCACAAGACTACGGCGTGACCCTTGCTCTACCCGATTCCTGCTGCAGTACCATCAGCACCATCGGTAACGTGTTCGGTGGTAAATGTACCCTCGAAGCTGCCAACTCTGGGTGTGCGGCCACCATCTCCAAGTTTTACGAGAAATGGAACAAGCCTATTGCTGGTGCAGCCATCGGTGTTGCTTGCATTGAGGTAATTATCTTCATTATAATTATCTAATAATAATTGTTGACCGCGAAACTGCCTCCTGTGTAGTGTTCGCGATAGGTTGTGTTTCATCGGTTCGAATCACACACAAGAAAAACTATTTGTTTTGAATGATATGATATGACCCTCCGTCACTGGAGAAGGCTCGTACCTGCAGTGGGACATAAATGGGCTGTTATGATGATGATGTTGATGATAGCTGAATTGGCAAAGATATTTGTTCTGAATTTGATATCTTGTTTATTTTATTTTATTTTTAAAAAGACAACTCCCGCACTAGGGATCATGCCCTGTGTCGCGGGGACCTTTTACAAACATCAATTAACGGACACAAAGAACACCCAGACCAGGACAATAATTTGTGGATCTCACAAATTATTGTCCTGCGTGGGGATCGAACCCACAACCTCTTGCACGGCAGCCGCTTGCGCTACCGTCGCGCCACCAAGGTCGTCATATCATATCTATGTTCAGCATACCTATATTTTTTATAAACTACTACGAGTAGTAGTTTTTAGTCACACAAATGGTTCAAAAGTAACTACTATACTGTATTAGCTGCTAATATGTAGATAAGGAATGTGGAATGTTAAATTTTATGACAAATTTTCACATTTAGGAACTATAAAAATATGGCCAAATGAGAAAAAGGTCAGGTGTCATTAAAAACAAGTAGCTTATGTAAAATAATGTAACATACAAAGGCTAGGTATAGAAGTTAATCTAAGTACAAAAGTTATGTTTTTTCTATTAATTCAGGAGTAATGGAAATATAAACCAATAATTAAAATGTTTCAGTTTTAATGTTACTTATATAAGATTTTAATTTAAAATCTGCGTCCAACCAGATCGTTGATACTGATTATAAAACTTACGCAATTTCTTTTACATAAACAGAAATTGGTTATTTTTTTCTTTAGATAGATAATTAAAGTTTCTGTTGTAATCATCATCAGCTAATTGAAGTCCACTGCTGGACATAGGCCTACTACAAATATTGCCCCCCTTGCGCGGTCCTGTGCCTCCCTCATCCTTCGGTTCGTTCAAATATTTTACTCTAAATGCATTTTCAATATTGTATTCTTATGTATTTTCCTTTGTATTCCAGGTGGTAGGAGCCCTGTTCGCGCTGTGCCTCGCCAATTCCATAAGAAATATGGACAGAAGGTCTCGCTACTAATATTTTGTACATTAAAACTGGTACCTATGAACACAATTTATTTTGGTTCTTTTTTGTTTACTAACTAAAGCGGATTGTACACTGCATGGCTGACTGAATTAACTATTTGAAGGGATTAACATGCACAAATGGTATTTGTAGCGTTTTCTAATATTATTTTATGAATTAAAAATGTTTTTGTTTTTATTTATGTTTAAGTTTATTGACGCTACAAGTACTATCAAACACGACATTAGAATTGCACTTGATATTATAAGTCATAATAGAATAGGAATTTTAAATAAGTATTAGATTTTTTTTTTAAATATCAAGTGGAGTTCGTAATAGTTTTAAAAAACTAACATTTAATAAACATTGACAAAATTACGTTTAATGAATATGAGATACCTACCAATTACATCTTTTCATAAAAGTACCTTTAAAAAATTTTTGAACCTATAACTTTGTAACCTCTGCTTTATAATAAAAAACTTACTAAGAAAAATTCCCTTTGAAGCCCGAAATAAAAGGAAATTATGTAATTTTTAGTTTAATCGTAATTACATTGGGACTTTATTAATACAGTATATTATTTATATTATTAATATATGTACAGGGTGTTTTTTGAGTCAACGGCAATAATAAGGAGGTGACTCTGTACGTGATTCTGATCCGAATTATGTAATAAAATTAGGTACTTAATTTTTGACGAAAAAATCCCAAAACTTAACTAAGTGTGGACACGTTCCCGCTGCGCTAAAATATTGTTCAAGACTCGGTGCATTGACCCGCGCCGCGCGTCGTAGGTATGTATCTAAATCAGCTGGCGAACCGATCGCTCGCTGCGTCCGCGCGGTGTCCATGATTAGTGAAATTCATAGCTAAGCTTTGCACGTCGTTTACTATGTAGTAATTTAATGTTTATTTATTTTGTATTTTTTTCCTTCATTAAATAACGTTATCTATCACGCCCTAAAGTATTGCCTATGTCTCACTTTACATACTGTATATATATTATTATTAATATATAAGGGCATAGATTAAATTAATACCTCTTGCCTGCACTTATACTCGTACTACTAACAAGTATATTGAAAAACCCACAATATTAATTAAGTAGGTACGATATTATTCCCGTAATTTTGTCAAATAAATTATACAAAGATTTTTGGCTTTCAATTGTATGTGTATATTTAAGAAATTAATGCTTCAAATAACGCTTCACTCGTGTTCGCAATTATAAATAAGCTTATAACATAACTAATTCTTTGCATTGGCTTATATAACAGTGACCATATTTTATACAATATTATATTTTAAAAAAATATATTTAGGTACACATTTAATGTGTTTTAAAGTATATTATTCTCATATTTAATCTCTTAATATTGACGTTATGATAACGATATTAAAACGTAATTAATAAATTACCGCTTGATTGATTAATTAGTATAATGAAATATAGCCATTTTATAATATTTCTGGGCTTTTATAACTTATTATTAATCTACTCAAATATATTGAATAATAATATAATAAAATAGTTATATAATGGTCTTAACTTGATGAGTATTATAACATAAGAATCTCTATTTATTTTTATATTCACAAACATTTAGAATCTTGATATTGTGATATTGAAAATGTTTAAATTTTTTAGGTAAATAAGTAAAAATAAAATTCGGTAAAATGTAATTTATTTTCTTATTAATTTAATTTTGATTATATTAATGAAATTAATGTTTAAATAGATATTTTATAAGATATATAAAAAACGAATTGCCCAGTTTTTAATGTTAAAGTAAAATGCTTGTGCCAAATGATAAAGATAAAAATGCTCAGGAATTTTTTGGGTATTTCTTTTTATTTGACTATTGAGAAGGAATTTCATGAAGATTTATTAGTGCCTTGCACTAATTTATTTATTTTGTAATCAATAAACAATGTGTGTAATAAATGTTGTTTTTTTAACACCTTTGGTTTAAAACACAATTTAAATACGGAAATAATTGTTGAATAATTGTCACTAAATTCACTTTTGAAATTAGTGGGTTCCGAGGCTAGGAATTTGGTATTCTTTTATCCCATAGTGGGTACACGTAATATATATGTTTTTTTTACGGATTTATTTCTGCAATTATTTCCGTACAATTTTATTTCATTTTGCACAAAAAGCAATATTTTGGAATTGTTTGGGAAAGCATGTACATACATACGCATATACGGTAAGTCACATTTTTTTGTAAATAATAATACTAATACGCATGTTTGTGGTTTTTGTTTGTATTTATTATTGTGTTTTTTATTTTTAGTTTTATTCTATAAGAAAAATAATTGTATTTAAAGGGAGTAAAAAGGAACTAATCTCTTTAATTAAGGTTTCAGTAGGTACTACATTATGATACACATAATGTAGTTTCTGAGAAAAACTTACAGCTTACCTAATACATATACCTTTTTTAAGCTATGTAGGTAATTTATAATTTAGATTTTGCAACTCCAGTTATTAACACGTTCCCAGTGCAGTGTAACATATATGGTACACGTGCATTGTTTTACTACTGTGTCTGCTGGAGGCACTGTGAAAAGGTTAAAATAAATATTTTATGACTGCTCATACGAAAACGTAAAGCTTATTCAACGTGAATTTGCAGATCTCTTTTCGTGCGTTCGATTCGTTTTAATTACTACAAAATATAATAATGAAAAAAAAATGCGTGACTTGCAAATCTCTGTGTGCATGAACATGAAACTTTGCAGAGGTCTGGGTGTTAGCTAGCACTCATTACAAACCCAGCTTAATTAGGACCTACGTGGCCTATTGTAAATGTGTGAAAATATTGTGTTACATAAATATTTTCATTAAAGTATAACAACTTATACATAGCTTACATAGCCTATTATAAACAAAGCAGACTAAAACATTATATTTATTTAACTTTAATTATGCTTTGTACATAAATCACGAAAGTGGTTACAAAGAATACTTGTAAATACAATAATGTAAATATTTTTTACTAATTTTATGTTAAATTAGCATGCCAGGTTTTATGTTTAGTTGTGTTTTACGTTTGTAAAATATAATATAGCTTAAATATTCCATGGTACCAGTATTTTTTTTCAATTTTATTATACTTTTTAAACATTTTTTCATGTACTCATAACTTTTTTAAATTCACAGGTACGCTTAAAACGAAGTCAACGCGAAATTAACATTCGAAAATATATGAACAATAATTATCATCGGTGAATACAAAAACACATAAAATTACTTGTGTACAAGTTACAGTAAATAAGGTTAACTCGATTAAGAGTTTTCCCCCCACCTACAGAAATACAAACCTTATGAAATGTTTATATTGTCTTTTTAAACAAAATCACACATTTTTGTATTTAATCTTTTGATTTAGTTTTCTTTTAGTTACGTACCTTATTTTATATTATAACAATAATAAACTTTCATAGGTGATGTTTGAAATATGACGATAATTCGATCGTCGAACTTAAAATGTTTATTCTTTCTTGCATTGTTCTAGCTGGGTTTATTAACTATTTTTGTCAATTTAGAGCCATATAGTATTAAATTTATGTTCACTGTAATAAGTTTTCTTTATGAATATGATTTATAAGCACATAAAAGTATGATACGGGCTTTATCTATAATTTACTTTATTGTAAGAAACCATCTTATTATATTACAAACACGACATTTTATGAACTCAGTGTTTGTGTATTTCAAACTAACCGATTCTTTTTGCTTATAGTTTTAAATTTCTCGACTTATATTAAGTTCGACGATTCCTAATGTCTATTCGATGTTGTATCATCTCCTATTATAAATATAGTTGATGTTACACAAATATAAAGAGCTGTACCTTACCTACCAATATAATTAGTTAACGTTCATTCTTTTGTTGCACCATTTTTAATAAAAATATAAATTTTAGGTATTATTGTTAAGTTAGTTAAGAATATGTTTGTAATGTTGATAAAAAAAAACAAATTTATATTATACAAGTATTTTCATAATCGGCGTTATAATGTTTAAGTACGTCCATTTACAAATTAATATTACATTATTAAAAAGTGTTATTGAAAAATTAAATATATTTATGCATTTCTATACTATAATATATGTGATACAATAAAATGTTTCGCATTGTCTGTAAATAGTTATGTATTGGGAGCAAATGTCTGTTTATTGTATTTTGAATATCTTTTGTGCATTTCTGATGAAACTGCTTTTGTGGATGAAATATATTGTATTGTATGGAATAAATAAATTTTCTACTTCAATTTTTTACTTTAATTTATCATAATAAGTATTTATCTGTGTAGTGACGGAATAAAAATACAATATGTCACCACCCCATCTCATCCCATAGGTGTCGTAAAAACCGACTGAGGGACTATCCGTGAATATTATCTTTACGAAATAAAAAGAAGGACAACTTTAAATTAAACCCTATACCAATCCGTTTAGCCAGCGTGGTATTAGTAGGCCAAGTATTCCTCCTTCACTGGAGGAGGCCAGTCCCTGCAGTGGGACATCAATGGGCTGTTATGATGTCAAAAGAAGGAAAACTCACGTAAACCCTATACGGATATCATGGTTTAATTAAGCTAAGCTTAACCTTCCGCACTGGAAGAGGTGCGTCTCTGTAGCGAGACATATTACAAACAACATAAAACAATACCAGTGCTAATATTCAAGTTAATGCTAATAAAGATTTGCATTGATATCGATCGCCCGATTCTATAAATATTTCTCCTAAACCTAGGTATAAGTATTTTGTAAAAGTGTCCGCAACACTATATTAAAGCCAAAAGTTTGTTGTGGGATCAGTTGACCATGAAGGAGTGAAATCTTTGTAAACAAACCATATGTCATGACATGTAGGGTTATCACACCATTCCAAAATATTTGTATTTAAAAATGATAATTTTATTAGTATTTCCGTATTTTATGACATAATTTGGCATTATCTGCTATCAAGACGACATGAAGTAGCTACGGCGCATGTGATGGAGTTTCGTATTTGCCCAGAAGAGTAAATTAGGATATTCCAATTTATTTTATAACAATGAACAACTGTCAATGTTTGCTAAGCATAGGCTTGTTATTAAACATTTCACATCGACTTTGGCTTTAGTATACATGCTTCCTAAAGAGAGTTCTTTAAAAGAAAACTAAATAATGACGACACCTCACCTGAATCTGTGACTGAGAGCTGACCATTGGAACGCACCTCTGGTGGCGCTACCAGTTGATTACTTACGATCGGTGTTTTTATCAGACACTCATTGTAAGTAATTCTATTGTAGACTCGCCTTTATAATAGGTCTTCATCTATGAAATTGCCGATTTGTATGAAGATTTTATGCGAAGTTTGTTTTTTCATACTAACGTTTTCTTAGGTTTTTCAATAATTATTAAACTCAATAAATATGGTATAAGTAATAGCGCACATCTTAGCTAACCATAGGGCATTTTAATAAAAAAAAAAATATAAGGGAAGAAGTTACATTTGTGTAAATGGTAAAATCCGCTGGTTTAAATTGGACCCATATTTACAGGCTTATTACTAATAAAAATAATAATTATTTTTCTTAACCCTTAAGTCCTACCCATCCTAGGAAAAACATTATTCCTACCCAGGGGTCTCGTAGACCCCATATTTAAAACATGAATAAATAATAAATTAAACGCAAATTTAATGTATTAATTATTTATTTTGAAAAACAGTTTAATAACGCATTATAAACAACATATTATTTTTTGGATGCCACATTCCTCACTTCATGGCACAGTATCTTCACCAAAGAGAGGTTTATGGCACATCCCACAGGAAACCTTCGTTTTCCGGTTTTTCCCCCTTAGGCAGACAGCATATCTTTTTTTTTGCTATGGGAGCAGGAGTTGCGACGACCAAAAGACGCTTCTTTTTTTAAATTCCTCATAGGAGGTCTTGGAGATTTGAGGGCAAAGAAGGCCATGTAAATCCGTCCTCCATTTGTCGGGTGATGAGGTCCAAGGCTAGTTTTTTTCAGAAAGAGATGTTTTTTCATTGTTTTTTTGTAGCCATTTTTAGTAGAATAAATAAATTAACACCTTCTATATTGATTAGGCCATAAAAAACTGCCATTAGCCATCTCTTTGTCCTCCTAGACATACTTCGTCTTCTTAGCGTATCGATGGCATAACGATACTAGACTAAATTGATGTAGCCCTAAACTCTGTGACACTGACTGCGTTATCGCTGGCAATCATGAGTGCAGGTGTAAGGGCATCCAGGACATGATGACAGGTGGGCCATAGTTTGTGGAGCGCTGCACAGGCAACCATACATACTGTATTTGTGACATAACAGGTCCATCAAATCGACACCAATTTTCGTCTTATTATAAAAGTCCACCATCTCCAGAAGTCGGTTAAGAGCCACAACACCCAACACCTCTTCCTCTTCAGAATCTGTAATCTTACCTTTTTATTTTATTACCAGAACGAACAGCAGAAACCAATGTATAACTATCAGTACACCACAAAAATAAAACTTTATTCCTACCCTGGGGTCTGATAAACCCCAAAACAGCCATAATTACGCCTACAATGCATTAGCGCGAATGCACGACTAATTATAAGATAGCCAAAGGTGTCATCGAGGATTACCTGGAGTCACGTGACCGTGCTTTTCGTTTTTGCTAAAATATTAAAAAAAAATAAAGCACTGGGGTTTACTGGACCCCCGGGTAGGATTTAAGGGTTAATTAGCTTTTGTTAGTTGTTGGTAATGTCCTGTATTTACCAAGTTACAAAAATAATACAAGCAATCTATGTTTTAAAAGAAAATAAAGGCTAAAGACTAACGAAAAAAAACGGCAATTTCATAGGTAAAGGCCATTATTAACCCTATTATGTCGCCAGCAGTCAATAGTAAAACAAATGTACCATATTTGGTACACAGCACTGGGTAAGTAGAGGGCATAAGAATAAAAAAAATTTACTTGTATATATGAACTTTTATTGAGATTACTTTTGTTTTCGGAGCATTAAACATTTTATAACAGCTGTGTTTCTAGGTAAGTACGTTAAATATAAAAGTACATAATAGCATAAATACATTTCAATGTAAATTTGTAATACAGTAACATTAAAATTTCATTTACTTTACAAAATAAATACATTTTTATACTTACAAGAATATCTGCTCAAAAATACTAGCTATCAATTATTAAGCTTTGTCTAGTAAATAAAATATTGTAAAGTATCACATCATAATCTTTTTAAAGAACAAACAAATGGCGGAATAATAAAGCATTAGCTCTTTTTACTAATAAACATAAACATACATTTAACTATCGAATTCATAATATATTTGTTGGAAACAGTACTTAATTTGATTCATAATCAAAGGGCAGCACGAATGCCGGTAGAGGCGTCAATGTCGCAATGACGTGTGTATAGCTTCGTGCTACAACGGAGCCTAGGTGGGGCGCGCCGGAGGGAGACGCCAGTCAGTTACAGTTTGACTTCGGTCGTGATCGGTGCTCCTTACTAGGAACCGTTACCCGTTTTGTTTGAGTAGTTTTATTTCGAATATAGTGTAGTGTTCAGTGTAGTTAAAGTGTTACGTGTATTAAAAGTGTTACTTTGAGTTGACCGATCTATCGTATAACGTGCCATCATAAGCTAACGCCGACATATTTTTTAAATATCGCTTGTAATTTTAACCACTTCGCTGTACCGCTAGCAAACAAAATATTAAAACAATGAACACATGAACCAGATATGGTACAATGCACTGGAAAAGTGTTAATACTAAGTGTATAATGAAATATAATATAATTTAAATAAATAAAATAAACTTATTTTAGTAACACAGTATGTCTTAAAATTAATTATAATATATTTTAGTGTCAATATAACAACATTGGAATGTAATGTACCTTGTCATAATTTGTGCTAACATAACAACTAAAATATTTATTTCTTATAAAAGTCAATTCCTGGATAACGGATTATGGATTATACCTGGGTTATACAGCGGGAAATTTTTTAGAAACATTAATATTTATTAGACACAAAGAAAAATTAATTTTTCTAAGAAGAATTATTATTTGCGTTCGTGTTTCACAGACTTTTTTTTATATAGACATTCATTTAATAAATACATCTAGAAAATAATTTAGAAAGCTCATAAAGGATAAAGGTCCCTAAGTTTGTATAAAATCGTCAGATACAAAATCAGATGTACCTACCAAAATAAATGTTTTATTCTTTGTGTGTTATATTAAGTTGCGTTTAATATTTAGACCAAATTCAAAATTTGAATACTAGGTACTAATATCCTTTTAAGATGTAGTTGAGTTTTTTTAAGTTACGAAACAACAATATAATTGCAGGCACAGCTAGTTAAAACATAAAATTTCATATCTCAACATTGAAAAATATAGCTTAAATTTATATACATATTGATGGATATTCAGGTTGTGTTACACGAGTTTAGGATATGTAATAACTTATCTAGGTACAAGTTGTAGCATTACACTTTATGCATAAAACACTTCGTATAAAAAACATAAAGGCAAAATAAAATTACTATACTTTTACTAACATAAATAAAAAAATATAGGTAGGTAATATCGACAAATTTGAATTATGAGCTACTTTAAAGATAAATTGCTTAAACACCCGGAAAAAATTATATTTCTTTGGAGTGCATATCGCACTTAAAATGTTTTAGTATTACAACTAGGTAGGTAGTTACTATGAAAATAATCATATAATTATGTTAAAGGTGCTCCCTCACAGGAAGCATTCGCGTGTAATGTAACGTTACAGAGTCGAGCATTACATCAATGAGGGAGAACTGAGCATTACAGTGCACAAACTGTAATGATACAAATCGAGTTTACATCAGTGAAGGAGGAGAACCGAGCATTAAAATGCGCACCTTGTAATGTAACACTAAATCAGAATGCTCTCAAATTCAAATATTTACTAAATATTGCATTATACGCGAATGTTCGTCAGTCAGGGTAGTCAGGTAGTATTGTAATGTAAGGCTCAAAGTCGAATCTATAATGTTACATTACACGCGAATGCTCCCGGTAAGGGAGCATCTTTATACGAAATTTTTTGAGACGAGGTTAGCGTAATAATAATAAAAATGGTTTGTATTAAAAAAAACTAAATAAGGTCACAGTGGATCACTATCCAAATTTGTTGAATATACATTTATAATATCATTATTGAGGTACGCAATACCCGTATTTACAGGCTATATATAAAATATAAACATTTATCTACTACAAACTAAAATAAGTTAATATGCTCATATATTTTCAACCGTCGCTGTAGGTTGATCATCTGTGTTATTTATTGATGTATCATCTGAAAATAAATTTAACATTAAATCAGTCTTGCGTTTAGACAAAGGTAACATACTAAAAAGAAACAGCTTAGCGTCGTAGCACATATAACGTAACGTAAACGGAACGTCACCGTATCAACCCGAGCCGTTTAGTATTCTTTGTATGAAACTCCTTACAGCACCGCACACTAATCGGATACGTAACGTAATCGGATTTTTGACATTTGACACCGAGGAAAAAGGCGAGGCGATGCCGATTCGTTTACGTTACGTTATATGTGCTATGGCTCTTATTGTGAACCGGCCGTTCTGAAATTTACAATAAGCTGTTTCTTTTTAAAATTGCTTAGCTAGATTGAGATACAGCGGTAAAAACCATCCAGTCGAGTGTTTTTTTTTAAATATAATTCACAAAACCGATGTTCAATCCTATAAACAATAAATTGCAGTTACATTTTAAGAGATTTGATTGACATCTACTAGATGTGAATCTTGCATGCATAATATAAAGTAAGACGTACAAAAAAAAATATATATAAACAATATCAGAATTAATATTTGAATAAGGCTTTGCTAATGAATAGTTAGTAGTTACCCGCATTGTTTTAAGAAAAAAAAAACTTAAGATTACCTGTCAACGCATTTTGTTATTTTTTATTTGTATTTTATTTCTCCTTGTGAGATTGATTTGTAATCTTTGAGAAATAAAGTTATTTTAAACCGTAATTATAACTTATGATAGATAATATTTCCTTATGGTAACAAATCTTTAAGTCTAGACCTCACTGAGGACAGAACCAGCAAATAAATACATCTATATCATTACGAACGGAGTTGGCTAGACGGAGTGTTCTTCATTATCATCATATCAGCCTATCTGAACTCAAGTGGACGTCCATAGCTGGCCATAGGGCTCTTTAAAATATAGTTTTAAATACTAATGTAAACTCACCGTTATTTAGAAGTTGATGTGTATGGAACTTAGGTAACAGTAATGTCAGTATCAGTCCTAAGATTGTGGCGGCACCACAAACCCACGAGAGTGCGTTTCTGTAGTATATTGTATCTGCGTTGTCGGCACTGGAAAGATAAAACATCATATTTTGTTAATCATTATTATGTATTGTGACCAGACCGGAAGAGTGATGGTGATGGGGTGATGCCTTTTAATGCCAATCGTTTCCTTAATTATTTGATAAAAAAAAAGGAAAAAAACCTGTACTACAGTAGTAGTTGAAGAGAAAGATACCCGACAATATTTCGACGTGTGGCGTAGTAGTTATATAACATGAATGCTACGCAGAGGTCTCGGGTTCAATTCCCGCTCAATGCAAATATTTGTGTGCATAAACATGACTCTGCATTGGTCTAAGTGTTATATATGTGTTATACATGTATAAGATGTATGTATTTACAAAAAAAAAGTATATAAGTACTAATATCCGTTGTTCTGTTAACCATAACACAAGCAGGTTAAGCCTAACTTACTTTGGGAACAAATGGCGCTGTGTAGAGATGTCCGTGAATATTTATTTAGTATCGGAGTCGGAGTCCGGTGAGTCCGTGACTAGGGTCAGACTGATGTTCCGATTAAAGTCCACACACCCACTGAATGCCATTATAAGTCATGGTAGTCAACATTGTATTTCCTCCTCCGGCATAGACTCTGTAGAAACTCTAGAGATTCTCTGTACTAGGTCTAGATGGTCTCCGGAACATTAAAGACCTTATATTCCTCACATATTCACACAACGCCATCTAGTCTCAAACTAAGCAAAGCTTGTACTATGGGTACTAGACAACGAATAAACATACTTAAATACTTTTTTTTGTTATTAGGTACATACATATTATACATAGAAAACACTCAGACCAATGCAAACAATCATGTTCATGCACACAAAGATTTGCATTGAGCGGGAATCGAACCCGAGACCTCTGCGTAGCAGCCATGTAGGTAATATACCGACTGCGCCACAGAGATCGTCTGCTGTCGTTATGTTTTACAAAATACATTACTTTCCAAATTTCCAAGCTATGGATCTTTATCTCAGAAGGAAGTCCATGCTTGCAGTGGGTCATTGATAAGACAAGCATGTGTTACTAAGTAATTAGTTCAATCTTTAATCGTTAGTATATTAATACAGTTATCAGTACTTGTTAAACGGCACGTAATGTTGATAGCATATCATTAATTAATCTTATATTAAGCAATATTTAGTTAAGTATTTTGTTATCTCTATCCAAATAAATATATAGAAATTAAAGTGTCTGTGTGTAACATCAATACCTATAGGTATTACCTACTGCAGTTTTTGACTATAGGCCGACCGTTTATCTAAGTCCCCGCCTGCGGTATGAAAGGGACGAGGAGGCGGGGTAGCGGTGTCCGTTATGGTAGCGTACACAAGAGCTATATCGAGTTGGTTACTATGCCAAACAAAATAAGTTTTTACAAAAAAAAACCGACTTCAAAGACAAAAATTTCACTAAAAAGTAAATAATAATTAGTTGTATATTGGTTTTGCAACATTAAATCTGACATTCTTTTTACTTAATTATAATCTAAAGAATAGGTTCTTTTAATTATTGTAAAACGTATTGTTAAGGATATTTCTTGAAGAGTCTACAAATATATTTATTTGTAGATTCTTTAAAATATAATCTAATTATTACAAATAATGTAATATTATTGTTATTTTTGAAGTCGGTGTCAGCCACGATAGTTATATTCTATTTTTTATTCCTGACTTAAAATTTAAAGAAATATGGCGTCGTGTTATACACATACTAAAGACTAATATAAGAAATAAGTACTAGGAATGAAACGGCCGTTTTTGTTTTAAATGCAATATTTATCTAATTAAAAACCATTTAAAGGGATCAGAATGTGTACAAAACTTTATTACCTTTTCTAACGATTTTGTAGACATAACATAATTATCTAGCTGACAAACTGTAGTTGTTTAAGTGTTGTATTTTAATTTTAATTTAATTTTCATACCGCAATATTGTCTTTGTCACACAATAGGTTATAGTAATAGTAACAATAAATAGTGGATAAGTAGTTTTAAGAAAATATTTGTATGCCATTGAAGGCTAGACATAGCGCTCTAAAAGTAAATTGTAACATCATATTTTTCCTATGTTCTACAAATAAATGATTTCATTTCATTTCAAAAACATTTTGCATTATTGATCCTTTTTGCGAATTACGATTATTTTCAATTGACGGTGCTGGTTAGCCTCATAAACGTCCATAAGTTATGGAAAGCTTTAATCAGTTACTAAATAGGTTTATTAAAACTTATTAACAATATATTAAATCAGTTACTAAATAGGTATATTAGAGCTTTTAGGTATATTAAAACGTTTGAACGTGACACAGGTATTTTTAAATATATTTATTTAAATATGATAAAAAATAGTTATTTAATATTTGTTTAATTTTTAAACCAATCCATAAACAATCATAATCAATTTAACTATGGGCCTTCTCAGAAGGCTCATGGTCACTCTGAGGGCAATGGAGAGAGCTATGTTGGGAGTTTCCCTGCGTGATCGAATCAGAAATGAGGAGATCCGCAGGAGAACCAAAGTAACCGACATAGCGCTCAGAATTGCCCGGTTAAAGTGACGATGGGCAGGGCACATAGCGCGGAGAACCGACAGCCGTTGTGTCAGAAAGGTTCTGGAATGGCAAAAAAGGACAATACAAGAAAAGAACCTATTCTCTAAATTATAATTAAGTAAAAAGAATGTCTAATTTAATGTTGCAAAACCAAACATAATATGTTTGATTTTGCAACATTAAATTAGACATTCTATTATTATTTTGTAAGAATCAATCTTATAAAATATTTACAGATAATAAGAACACGGACGCTACCATAACGGACACCTAGTCAGTATGTCAGTATGACACTAGTGCAGTATGCTAGTCCGTCTTCTATACAATTTACAAATTTCAAAGATAGTGGCGTCATCTTGCCACTAAATCTCGTACTTTCTTAGAGAAAATATGCAATCTAAATTATTACACAATTTAAAGCCTGACCAGAAAAGTAAAAAAACCTCTCCAGGTATTTCGATTGGTTTAGGGTATAATTTCAATTTTTCCTTCTTTTTATTTCATAAAAATAAGCTAGCTAGAAATTAGATATGTGCTGTGATGTGATGTAGTTCGGATCACAGTATCTAGATGGCGCCGTTTTGCCAAAAAATCAAGAGATAGCTCTCTCGTTTGTCCTCGCCCCCCGCGCACCCCTATTACCGCAGGCGGGGTCTGAGTTAAACGGTCTGCCTATAGTAAATAAGTATGTGTAACTCTTGTCTAGTTACTCGGAAGTTATGTTTAGTTAGGAACTAGATGAAGAATTTGTAATGAATATTATTAAATAAATTTCCGTGTGGTGACGGAGTAAGAATACAATATGTCACCACCCCATCTCATCCCATGGGTGTCGTAAAAACCGACTAAGGGACTATCCGTAAATTATCTGTACGAAATAAAAAGAAGGAAAACTTGAAATTAAACCCTATACCAATCCGTCTGGCCAGCGTGGTATTAGTAGGTCAAGTATCCCTTCGTTCCGGGAGGATGCCCGTCCCTGCAGTGGGACATTAATGGGCTGTTATGATGATGATGAAAGTGTCTTTTTGTACAATCAATACCTACTGCAGTTTTTAATTACTTGTATAATAATTAAATAAGTACCTATGTTATCTGTTGTCTAGTTACCTAGAAGTTATGTTTAGTTAGTTAGGAACTAGATGATGAATTGAATTGACGATTTTGTAATAAATATTATTATATTGTGGGAAATATTTTTTAATTTTTCGTAAATGTCCATTTAGATTATCAAATAAATCTGTCATTTTCATGCAGACGAATACGTGATTTGCTAGGATCAAACCCACCATCAACAAAACAGAAGGCCTAACGAAGTGGTCACAAGTCAGCTAGTTAAGTATACGAATATATCGCTATACTTAGTTCTTTTAAATAATTCTTACTACCTAGATGCAATAACGTATTGATATCATATATACTATGTATCAATGTTATGTACCTACCTACAATTAGCATGTAACGAGGTCATTATACATAAGTAATTACTTTAGATAAAAGTAGTAGTATTGCTATAATGTTTTTGTTAGAAATAATATTATTTGCATTTCCAATTATTTAGACAACATCTAGCTATACCGTATTCATCCTTACTTGATTTATTTAGTAAACAAACACCACATTTTGCAAATTCACTAGTTTTTACATCAATTGCACACTTTGATATGGATGAAAATTTCTGGAAAGTAGCATTATATGTTTATGCAATAGAAAACACGTAAATTACTTTGATTTCACCACTATCTTTCTTATATTTTAAATAAATGTATTTTTTTCCAACGGCAAATTTCACAGATAAAAATTAATTTCATTATTTGACATTTGTACATTCTAGAAATTTCATAGATTCGTAGGGATGTGTAACAAAAGTGAATGAACGATTGGCATACGAATAAAAGGAGGTTGTTTAAATAAATCCTACTAATATTATAAATGCGAAATTTTTGTTACTTGTTGTTTGTTGTTACTCTTTCAGGCAAAAACTACTGAATGAATTATCCACTGCGAATTAAATCTCATTGAACTAATATGGGCACAATTAAAATCGCATGTGGGAAAAAATAATACAACATTTAAAATGGCTGAAATAAAAGAATTACTTATAGAAGGATTAAGTAAAATTGTCCGTACGGTGTCCAGCATGTCAATTCTCGTACCTTATAATCGTTAAAAATTCAGTTAAGTTAATTTTTGGTTGTCAAATTGTCTTGTTTTTGCTATTGCAATTGTAATCTTTTGCGGTCGTGTTAAAGTTTTATTTAGAATGTGACAATTTGACAACTAAAAGTTAACTTAACCGAATTTTGGTACGAGAATTGACATGCTGGTCAAAATTCATTGAACATGGTCATAAAAGATGAAGATAAAATGTTAAGACTAGATGGCATATTAGATACGGTCTCAGACGCACCGACCCAGAATTTTGTAATACCTACATGTTCCGATTCCTGCACAGATGTGGCTTTATCATGATTTTTGTTTATATTCTTTATTTTTGTATTTACTTTCTCTTTTACAGATGCTTATACCTAAAATAATTTGTAAAACTAATAAATAAAAAAATTGTTTAATACTTTTAGTATTATTTACGACTTCACATTCCTATTGCGTAATTAGAATATTATGTAATTATATACCTACACTGTATAATGTACGTAGCTAAAAAAATTGCCATAAACCGTTCAGTACTAAAAGAACTTTAAGTGAAGATTTCATTCATTCACATCAGTTACACATCTCTAGCTATCAGTACTCTTTAGTCTGCGGTTGACACGACGCCATATATCAGGCCACCAGAACCAGAGCGGCCCAGACCACAATTTGTGATTTTTTTAGTTAGGCACGGCAATGCCCCCCTAAAACCCCTAAGTTTATAATCAAAATGATTTTAAGTTAATTTTAAAATAAAATCATAGATGGCGTTATGAAAAAGAGTTTTGCCATTTCGAATTTTAAAGTAATAGCGAAAGAGCACAGTGACCCAGATCACTTGGGTCACTATGGTTTTCGGCGCCATTTTGGCTCATGTGACATGAGTTACTCTGGTTTTGCACCTTAAGTTTTTACAAGTAGAGATTATTATTTTTGTACTTTTTAATTACTGAATAGTGTTTTTTTAGAAATAAGTGTGTACTTACTGCAAGTTTAAAGGGAAGAATATCAATTTATTAGTCAATATTTTTGTGTTTTTTGGCGGCAACTAATTCAAACTTATAAATTACCATAATTTAAAGTATTTTTGTTTAGGCTAGATCTTCCTGGAGTTACAATGAGTGTAATTAAGAATGAATCCACTGACTACATTGAAGTTGACTTAAATGGCAAGTTTATCTTTCTAGAGTTCCGTAGTACAACAATGTAAGTATGAAGTTTTTCGCGGATCTTGGATAGTTAATTTGAAAAATCGTTTTTAAATGTAGGGGCGTTACAGACGGGTAAGAAGCTAACTATAATATATGATCTTATGATTATAAATTATATATTAGGCCATCACAGACTACAAAGATATAATATACTTATCACAACAAAGTAATTATTACATAGGTACTTGTAATAATTACTTTGTAGTTTTCCGTCATCAAAATTCTGTAACTAAGCTTTTCTTTTTATCCGACTCTAAATATTTTTTTCATGTTTGGAACTTCCTAACTCAGTCAATTATAAACCGATAAGAGAGAAAGAAAGAGAAAGAGCTTTCATTCTGATTAGTCTCATGGCAATTTTATCAGAATAGGTTTAGTAATTTATTACTATGTAATACCAAGAACACCATACCATTTTAATTAGTCTCTAGCTTAAGAAAGTTTTTTAATTGGTGACAGATTAAGAATATAATATATTACCACCCAATCACATCCCATGGGTGTCGCAAAAAGCGACTAAGAGACTTTCCGTGAATATTGTCTTTACGAAATAAAAAGAATAAAAACTTGAAATTAAACCCTAGGTATACCAATCCGTCTGGCCAGCGCTAGCAGCTTGCAAACTTAGTTTAAGAGGGAATCAAACCAGAGTTTTCAATGTTTTGTTATTATTCACAATTGCTTTATTTAATAGGAGACAAATGTAAACATTTGTAAATTGAAATGTAAAATGGAAACGGACGTCTGAAAAATGCAGTAATAGAGTTTGTAGTAAGTAAGTATCCCTTCTTCTTTACTACCTAGACAGCGTTGGCAAAGTTAGGTATCCTTCGGAACATTAACTACGTCAGTCTAATTATTCGATATTGAGCCAATTTTTCAAAAAAAATCAAGCGTTTAAGTCATAGAAAAGAAAAACTTATACATATAACTTACTCCAATAGTTTGGCTAATAAAATCTTTAATATTTGCATTCGATTATTGGCTCTTTTTATCCATTATTTTGTATGTAAGCCTAAAAATCACCAAAAGTGCGATGTTATAATTAGAAGCCTTATTTATTTAGTTTATTACAATGTTCTGACATTCAAAAATAGTTTAGTATATTTATTAATAGGATTGGAAACGATTCGAAACTAGTTATCTAAGTGCAGTGTTTACGTGTTATTCAATGTATGGTTTTGCCCACGAAAATGAAATGTTATTTTTTATTTTGAAAGGCTAAACTAAACCTATTTATTAAATAAATAACCATACCAGATTGTCCTAAGAAGCGCTAAGTGTTTATAAATAAGCTAAAATTAATATAGTCTAAAGTCAAAATTAAACTAAGAAAAAAAAAATTAAGATAAAACATAAATTTAATCAAAATTACACAGTAAATAAGTTAGTTTTAATTTTAATTTATCCTATTTAAGTTTAAAAAGGCCAACTTGCATTTAAATCAAAAGAAAAGGTTATAAGTTTCATACCTAGTGGCCCAACCCACTACACTATTTTTAAATTTATTGTCAATGCTAAATGCCATAGTGGCCCATGTCCAAATAAAATGGCAAATAAGTAAAATACCGATTGTTTTAATAGTTTATCTAAATTTTATCAATAACTACATCATATTTTTACAAATATTAAACATACTGTCCATATATTTTTTTTAAGTTACATTAACTTAAAATTTCGCATAAACTCTTTTGGCAGATATCCATATAATTGTATTTTGGGTCTGGGCCACTCTGGTTCTGGTGGCCTCATATGTTTACCATTTAGAGCAAGTCTGTTTAAATAGACAGTATATAAGAACATCATCATAACAGCCCATTAATGTGCCACTGCAGGGACGGGCCTCCTCCCGTGACGGAGAGATACTTGGCCTACTAATACCACGCTGTCCTGGATTGGTATAGGGCTTAATTTCAAGTTTTCCTTCTTTTTTATTTCGTAAAGATAATATTGACGGCAGAGTAAGAATACAATATGTCACCACCCCATCTCATCCCATGGGTGTCGTAAAAACCGACTAAGGGACTATACGTGAAAATTATCTTTACGAAATAAAAAGAAGGAAAACTTGAAATTAAACCCTATACCAATTCGTTTGGCCAGCGTGATATTAGTAGGCCAATTATCCCTCCGTCATGGGAGGAGGCCTGTCTCTGCAGTGGGACATTAATGGGCTGATATGATGAACCCACTAATGAATCCGTGCGGCAGCCTACACACAAGGAGATTACTGCTCTCCATCCCAGCCCTATTAACTCCTAGTATTGACATGAAAATAGTTACGTAAATTCATCTTACACCGCCACCATTACAGATTCTAATACTCTTAAAATTACTTAATAAAGTTTACAAACTTTAAATACCAAATATAACATGCATATACTCACTAAGTCTGTATAATAACGATGGCTACTCCGCAAGCCAGTTTGTCCGTGAAGCTCATGAGACCATAGACAAATGCTGAAGCCTCCGTCCTAGCTCCCACCAGGTCGGCTGTCAGAGCCAAGCTAGTTACTAACATTATAGCACCACCGAAACCTGGAAAAAGTATTTAAATTTGGGTTATTTTACTTATTTTAATGTTAGATATCTTAAGCTACGCTGGCCGGTGTCATCATAACGGCCCATTAATGTCCCACTGCAGGGACGGGCCTCCTCCCGTGACGGAGGGATACTTGGCCTACTAATACCACGCTGGCCAGACGGATTGGTATAGGGTTTATTTCAAGTTTTCCTTCTTTTCATTTCCTGAAAATAATATTCACGGATAGTCCCTTAGTTGGTTTTTACGACAGCCATGGGATGCGATGGGGTGGTGACATATTGTATTCTTACTCCGTCACCACACGGCTGGCCGGTATAGCATGTCTTAATACCTGTCGGTGCGTCAGAGGAAAAAACGAGTAAATAATTATTTTTAAGTACTTAAGTACCTATTTTGAACTATTATTACTACGCAATACAAAAGTATTATTTTTTCCTGTACATTTTCCATCAATTATCCGCTGTTTATATCATAGTGTAACGTTATAGGTAAATAAAACACTTCTCACACATTGACACAGCGCAATTTGGGATTGAATAGTGTTGTGGCAGAATAAGCAGAAGTTGGGCTATTGGTGGCTGTCTCACGGCCTTTCTCAAGAAGAGAATCCCGTCTCCCGACGAGAGGGGTGCGTAGGCATTTTACCCCAGAGCGTAACAAAAAAAGGGTGAACGACAGATTATATACTTTAATACTTTTTATTTATACACATACAATGTATAGAAAATACCTACAGAACCTAAACTAGAAAAAACCGATTTAAATCTCATGCAGAACCATTGTCTTTACAATTCCTAAAAAATCTACTGAGCTTTTTGAGTGTCAGTTAAATTGATGTGAATAAAATGATGTGTCGTAGGAAACGACACAGCATAAACCAACAACATTTTTTAAATACAAATTTCTATATGGGAAACAGTAGTTTCTGACTAACTTCAAACAAAATATAAGTAGACCTACTTATATAATCTTAATACAGGTACATACATATTATATAACATTATTATGATATTACACATAACATAAAATGATATAACAGCATTCCTTTTCCATTACTAACATGAATTTTTGTTATTAATTAATAAATAATAATTATAAGTACACCTGTTAATATTTGGTTTTCAGTACGAATTTATATAAATAATGTGAACTTAGTCCGGCAGGATTTAATAGTGTTTTGTTAGAAATGCGATCGTCTACAATGCAACAGATTCGATTCTCTCGCCGTTTTTGATTGCTACAAAAATGGATTATAAGGGAAGGGACAAAGTGGATATTTTGCCGAAAAAGACATTCTGAGAAAAGGTCATTTTGCGAAAGAGACATTCTGAGAAAAGGCCATTTTGCGAAAGAGACATTCTGAGAAAAGGTCATTTTGCGAAAGAGACATTCTGCAAAGGGGGCCTTTTGCGACCAGAGGACATTTTAAGAAGTGTACATTATGAGTCTGAGCCATTCACGATCGCTTTGTCACCAAGGCAAGTATTAACATAAACACCAGATGTCCATAGTTTATAATATGTATAAACTTGTCTTTTTTTATATGAGTCACATTACAATACAACTAACAATTTCGTTGTGAGTCATAATGGTTTTAAACAGACTGTTTCACGTCCGTACATATTTTATTTAAACGATAGTTTAAATAAAATATGTACTTATATACAATTATCACGCTATTAAAACAAAGGGGTAAGTAGCAACTAAATAATAGTGCAGGGACGTAAACACTTTAAGAAGTCGACTCTTGAAACCACCAATGTATACTGCTCTTATTTCCCTTTGCAAATGGGATGAAATAGTAACCGAGTATTATTACCAATTAATCGTACGACTATTTCTACATATAATTTAAAACCGGCTCTGCAACGTGTATCCTTTTACAAACATCAATTTAACAGGCACAAAGAACATCCAGGCACAGTACAGCCATTAGTCTATCTCGTCCGAATATTTATTATAAATGCCTAGGGCTACGCGGTACGTAAACATGCGATAGGGCTGCCCACCTCCAGATTTTTAATTACATTTACCTACTTTCCCGCTCGTTACTGCGGCACAGTCGCGACTGTTCACTCCGCAAAGCCACCGCTATCGTGAGCGTGTACGTATAACTCGTGTTTCGTGCGTTTTTATGAAGTCGAAATACTGTATATATTTGTACTATGATCCAGGCTCAATCATTTGATTCAATCATAAAAAAGTGTATAGGTAAGTATGTTTATCGGGTAGCGCTCATAGTACAAAGTCTGCTTAATTGAGAACAAAATAGGTTTTTATGTATGTGTTAGGAATATTATTATTATGTTTTTATTATAAGGCACAAATTAATTACTTCTCAAATCCAAACAATCACAAGAACTCACAAAACAGAAAAAATAGAACGTAAAAAACACACTCGCAAGGATACGTTTACGTTATTAGTAGGCTAAGTAGCCCTCCGTTACGGAAGGAGGTCCGTCCCTGCAGTGGGACATTAATTGTTGTTAGGAAAAGGATACGTTTAAAACTCCACTCTACAATTATTAGTATGCAAGTGCAAACATGTAAAATAAAAGGATATAGTTAATACCTAATCAAAATTACCTGCTTTAGTGTCATAGTGAAAATTGGCCTACTTATACCACTGGTCAGATATTTAAGTAGATAGTTTTTATTACTGGAAAAAGAAAAACGCTTCTCAATTTTTTATGTTTGTTACATCAAAGCACATAAAAGACCATTTAGTTTTTGTCACAAATAATCTGGTATTTCTGTGAATCATCGAAATAAACCGACTTGAAGCGATTTTAACAATTGCACAAAAAACACTTTTTAAATTGAAAAACTATAATAATAATTATGTCAAGTTTTCCTTCTTTTGTTTTCGTAGAGATAACATCAACTAAGTTCCCTTCAGTCGACTTTTACCATACCCATGAGATGGGACGTTGCCAATATACCATGTTTATTAATTTATTAAATAAAAATTAAAAATAATTCACTAACCAATTAACACAGCAACCACATATATAAAATAAACTTTATATACATCATCGGACCCCAAATAAATCCACACGAAGCCGGCCATTGCACATGCAGCACCACTCAAATAATTAAGTTTTCTTGTAAAGGATCTAGGCGCCAACCTCTGTACGCCTGCCGCGGCCAGACTGCCTAGATACATGGCTAGAGGAACCACTGCTAGCGATCTAGCCGCTAGACCGAGCGTCCGGTGAAGATATAGCGGTACTAACACTTGTGATATGTTGACTACTAATCTTGTACACATGTATACTCCGGCTACCTAGAAAAATATTACTTATTAATATTAAAGAAGAATTAATTATGTTAAATACTTTTTTTTATATTTCTTTTTTCTTAAAAATACAACTTCTGCAGTACTTAGTCCTTGAGCTCTATGTCACCTATGTATCTATGAATCAAACAGACATGAAATTAACGGACTCAGAAAACATTAAGCTCAAAAAGTACATTTTGTGTATCACACAAAAAATTATTTGGCGTGGGATTCGAACCCGTGACCTCGTGTTTTGCAACCACTTTGCCACCTTGTCAGCTAAATAAATCGATGTATCTGAAACGGAATAGGATGTTCAAGCTGCTAGAAACCCCCTACTCATAAACGCCTCTTAAATTTTTAGGGTTTTGTTTAGTATAAGGTTGATTTTACTAATAAAAATCTCGCTAAACAGTCATTAAATTTAAGAGGCGTTTATGAGTAAGGGGGTATTTACTTAATTATATTCAAAAGAGTGACAGAAAGTCATTCTTGGTCTTGGTCACATTCTTATCAGAGCTGTTATAATAGGCATCTGCGAAAGTGGTGCTAATGGGAGCTATTTTATCTTTTGGCGTTTAAAGTGATACTTTGTACTTTGACACTATGATAATTTACTTATTATGAATGAGAATTAATATGTTATATTTGTACATGAACAATCAAATAATTCATTAAGTATTTAGTCAGACTATGATACTTGAAATTAGTAGTAACTCCTGCGCTAGCATTTATAATATATAGTGTTAACATTTATAAATTTAACCATAACCGTAAATATTATCTTTACGAAGTATAGTTGAATAGTCCATTTATCGGGGAGTGTCATAGGCTATATAATATCAAGCTAAGACTAATAGGAGTGGAGCAGTAATGAAATATGTTTAAAAAAGGAACGCGATTTTTTCGCCGCCCAACGAAGTAAGCACGGGTCAGCTAGTCGTTTATAAATTAATGATTGCAACTGAGTGCCTCAATATAAAAAGTACATGACTAAGTTTAAATTTTACAGGTGCACATTTTGCTTCCTGTGCGTATTACGATTAGCACATTTTACTATCTGCACATTTTGGGACTTGCACTAGTGGACATTTTGCTACATGCACATAATGCTATGAAAGGGAAATAAACATACCTGATACATCTGAGGTCTTCTCAAGAAGTCACAGTGTACCCCACCACCACTGACAGCCACCATTTCATCTTGGCGCACATGATTGTTCTTCTCAGATACAGTTAGGTGGAATATTACTGATGTTAGAGTACCTATGCCTAATACTATGTACACTATGTGTCTGAACTTCCAGGCATCGCCGGGTCCCACTTGCTGGAAATGTAAATTACATTGTAAATTGTTGTATAAAAGATAAATAATAGGATCTATATACATCCATACTAATATTATAAATGGGAAAGTGCGTCAGTTTATCTTTCTTTCACGGCAAAACGGAGCGGCGAATTGACGTGATTTTTTAAGTGCAGATAGTTGAAGGGTCAGTTCAGTCATTTATGAGATTCTCAGAATTAATTTTATAAACATGGTTCTTTTGTATGAGAGCTGTGTGTACATTAATATGCAATTAGAAAAAAACTGATTTGATGTTACAAACATAAAATTAAATTCTATTTATATGTCGCAGGGAAATGAGAAAACCATGGATTTCACGAAATCCCGAAAGGGATATGACATTGTGCAAAAAATATGAGCATTTCTTTTCTGGTAAAATAGGGATTTCGTCATATCCCTAGGGATTTCGTGAAATCCATGGTTTTCTCATTTCCCTGCGACATATATATTATGTAGATAAAACTATGTATAAGGAATGACCTACAATAATTAATAGAAAAACAATTAACCTACTTCCTTATCACATTCACCAGTGACATGTAATATAATCCATGTAATTATATACACAAACAAATTGGAAAATACTGTGAACCCATATCTGTAACAAAAATTATTATGATAAGCATTAGTTACAGTTATATACGGTAGGTATAGATTTTGGGATAATTCTGTAGGTATATAAAGACTAAAGATATTTTAGAGCCAAAACATAGAGATATGTAGTGGTCATGCTAGTATGGATTAAATGTATTCTATATTAATTCTATAGAAATTAGTTTTAAGTCTAATTGTCATCTTATTATCTCAGCCTAAAGACATTCACTGGTGCACATAGCCCTCATTTGAATGTTAATTCTATAAATGGTAATAATTAATGTTTTGTTTACAAAGGTTACCATAGTAAGTGATCAGTATTAGAAAAAAAAACTTAAAAAAAAAAGAAGTTATACCTTATTGCTGTTAAATGTGTTCTGGTGTGTTCATCATCAGATAATTCTGGTATTAAACTTAAGTGTGAAATTTGTACAATAGCCCAACCAATTTGAAATATTATTATGAAGGCAGCAAAGTAATACATTTGTGCCCATTTGTGTGCTAATGAACATTCTATACATTCTGAGAATATGAATGGAAATGATGCTAAGACGCAGGCGGTACCTAAAAAGGAGAAAAAAAAATTATGGATAGAGAAAAAAAAGACAAATAAAAGATTATTTATAGGTATTGATGACTTAATTGATGATTATATTGATCCTCATTGAGCATAAAAATGGAAAAGATTTATAATTTTAAATAACTATCACCACACTCTCTACTCACTCATTCAATAGGTATTGGAGAAAATGACTTACATTGAAGTTAATCAAGGAACATGTACAAAAACTTTACCAAATGAAATACGTATTTTGTAGGTTGTCATAGTAATAAATAAATGATTAAGGAAGAATTTATCAAAACTTTCCATTCCTAGGTAAGGCATGCTATACTTAAAGCAAGTTTGAGGACAGCCTTCGGCTTATGTTATTCATATTAATTTCGGACTACTGACAATAAACTATTTACTTTAATAACAATGAATTTTAGTTTTACTTACCAAATAAATGCCACAGTTTTCGACGACCATACTTTGCACTGAGAGGATTATCTGTATGGTCAGAATGGTATCCTACAAAAGGCGTAGCTACAGCGTCCACTACTTGTCCTATCAGCATCAAATTTCCTGATTGCGATGCAGTAAATTCTAGCACTAAATGAAAAAATACTAAAAAGTATGTAAACCATAAACTTGCACAAACATCGTTCAGCACATGCCCTATGCCGTAGCCAAGTTGTAACCGAAGGCTGGTTGATATGTGCACAAATTCACTATCCATTTCGACGTAAAATAAATTTCTTTCGCAAAACAAATTAGATTTACACTAGTAATAAATGTTGATCACAATAAATATCTCGAATTATCAACCACAAAAACTACACAGTAGTTGTATTTACATAATTTGCTATTATTTAAAATTAAACTAATTACACTTTCTTTCTATATCATAAATTTTTCTTTCTTATAATACATACACAACCTTCCTCCTTCCTTGTTGCCAAACTGGGCAATGTTGTTGATATTGAATTGTCAAAAGTCATTGCCTGTCAGTTGCAAGAGGATAAACGAGCAAGGAGGTAACATTCGATAAAACATAACCCAGAACCTTATATAAACTCGATCCACTCGATTGTTGTGCAATGATATCAAAACTATACCCCTTCCAGCGTAAGTTTAGCTTTTTGACAGTTCACGTCCATGAAGTTTCGTAATACTTCCGCTTATTTTTCTACAAATTATACAAATTATATTGTATTTCATTGACGTACCCATGTTTTTTTCAGTTACCATGGTTACTTAGTGATGGACACTCATAACGATTACCACCATTATGAAACAAATTATAAATAATCGGTAGAAATAAATATTAAATATATAATATTAGGTATTATTTAAAATACATAATTTATCGTGACACCTTCGCGGGTTATAGCTAATCTAAAATATCATATTACATTTTATACACGTATTATGAAGAGTTCAGGTTTATTCATAGCATTTATTTCTACCGATTATTTATAATTTGTTTAAGAGTAGCTAACTATAATTTTATCATTTTAAGCTTTAAGCTAATTCTCTTAACATAGAAGAAATAATCACTAATAAAATGATAATGTAAGTTGATGTAAGGATCCAAATGTGTAAAACAAAGTAATTTGAAAAATCGCGAAATCGCTTACAATCGAATGGCATTACATTCGAGATACTACTGAACGTCACTAACATCAATCTGTCAAATGTCGTTAAATATAGTGGAAAGGGTATAATAAGTAAATTTGCATCAATTTTTTATCGCTTTTTTTATGGTAAACGAATTGCTGTTTTGATAACTTAAAAATTGAAACAGACTTGGGACAAAACATATCACAAAATCTAGTATAATATCTGAATACATACAGGTTGTCTATAAAGTCAAGAAATTAAAGTTTGAGGAACTAAATTGTTCATGTGTCTGGCAACACTGAAATTCAAAATAGACTTGTACACACAGCAACACATCAAGTTAAACATTTTCATTTGAAATTGTGTCTTATTTCAAGGTATTAAGGTACATGAGTGTCTAGCTTGATAAGTTGCTGTGTGTACAGTGGGTGACCGAAAACCTCCGCCAGTTTTCTTTTTCATTCGTTTGTGAAGCCTAAAACTCTTAGTACCTTTTGAAACTAAAGCATTGTATAGACAAAACACATAAAACTATACTCACACAGTATGATAATAAGGGTCAAATTCATTTTCACCTTGGTCTACGTCTAGTTACATGTCAACATCAAACCTTTTTAATGAACTATTTAGTCTGTTCTGTTCTATTTTTTTATAATGGCTCCTAAGTTAATCGATAATTCTGCCAACAGGCCTGTTTAGTCATTACAAACTTTTAATTTGCTGTGATATCCTCTGTTTCATTGTCAATGTCTATTACTGTTTATTTATTACTGTTTAAATAATAATTTATTATACCTATAGCCACAGAATATAAAACTTGAATATTAAATAAGTAATATTAAATAATAATAAATATTATTTCTGATTCACGAGCATTCACGAAGGACTAATTTTGTATCCTTGGTAACCGATATTGTATTGTCATTCCTACTAGTGACAGGCGACCATTGACTGCAATATTATGTCATACTCAATTGGTAAAGCAGAGTATCGCTCATACTGCTGATGCACACGAAAATAGGCCTTAAGGTGGCGGACCTTTAAATACCATGACTGTACATGAGCTGTCATCGAGTAGAAGTTGCGGAACGGTTTTCATTTTGGGATTTTTATTATGTTATTAATCTAAAATAAACTTATACTGACTTACGAAGAACAACATAAACAATGAGTAAAGTAAATCAAAGTGGCACGCGGGAAGTGATTTTTAAAGTTATGGGGCAATGTTTGACGGAGCACGAAGCTGGTCAAATTATATGTGATTTGGCCGATGTTTATGGGCGAACTGCAACTTTGATGGGTATGTAATCGTGTTACTGTGTTTTGTAATCTGTCTCAAGTAATATATTCACTCCATTTGCGATTTAGAGACCAAAAACAGGCATTGCGTACGTAGCATATTTTTAGGTATGATTGTCATTGAAAGTAAGAAATATTGTAGTACGACCTATTCTGTTGATACATTATCAGTTGCATTAGTATAATTCAGTCAAGATTTAACCCAATTTTGAATTTGAATTAATTGCTGTCTATATTACGGTTGATAACTAAACTATGTATGTCACTTTCGCATCAACTTGTCTGTCGACAATAAATAATTAATTGCAATATTTTATTAATTTTTTTTATTATTTAGTTCTTAGTAATTCTATGTTAAATGATATCTTGTTAGTTAATATTTAACACTGAATAAATTTTAGTTAGGTATTGCAGTTATTCTTTCCATCCCAATCTTTTCCTGTATTTTGTGTCTAGGTATGTCTAAATTTATTGTAAAAGTATAATCAAATGTTCAATCAACATAACTTTTGTAAAATTTCAGGCTCCAACCAACCCTCAGATAGTTGCAGGTGATAGCTAGAACTGTGATGGATTTTAATTGTAGTCTTGAAGTTCTACGCAAAATTTTAAATTCAATAGGCCTACAAGAAATGCCCTAGTAATATAAAAATCGAGATTTGCCTGAAGAACTAAGGAAAAACATTACTTATCATTCTTCATACAAGGTAACCTGTATAATAAAGCATATTCTTTTGTATAGTAATTTTTCTCATTATTAACTGTATACAATAGTTAAAATAATAGTTTATAGCCTATTTTCCCATTCTACTCCTCTTTACCCCCTATACGCCCCTCCAAATAAACCAATAATCAAATCTTTTTTAATAATAATATTAGTAGCTATAGTTAGTAAATCAGTAGTTTCCGTGTAGTGACGGAGTAAGAATACAATATGTCATCACCCCATCTCATCCCATGGGTGTCGTAAAAACCGATTAAGAGACTATCCGTGAATCGTGAATTATTATCTTTATAAAATAAAAAGAAGGAAAACTTGAAATAAAACCCTAAACCAATACGTCTGGCCAGCGTGGTATTAGTAGGCCAAGTATCCCTCCGTCACGGGAGGGGGCCCATCCCTGCAGTGGGACATTAATGGGCTGTTATGATGATTAGTATAGATTTAATTGATATATTAAATAACAGAATATTTTATAAAATTATCACTAACAAGTAACTATTTATGTTCCCGCAGGTCACAAAAAGTTGGAAATCTCTAAAACAGGCCTTCAGCAGCATCACAGCTGAAACTTGGAAAAACTGTTGCCATTGCCTCGAGAAGCTCGAATCAGAATACTACAAGAGAGGACGTCACCTGTGGGAAAATACTGACGATAATAGCAGCAGCAAAAAAAGCTTTATTGATGACGATAAAAGTGGCAACGAAAGTTATCTCAAAATCGAATATTTAAAGAATCCTATGATGAAAGCGATGAATAAATCCCCTTGTTAACTGTGTGCATGCGTTTTTATTACTCTGATTCAATTAAAAACCGTTCATTTATTCTTATGCCCAAACCATTCTAATAGGTGAATCTTGACCCATGTAGTTCAGGGTTGGTGTTTGAAATCGATTAGGAGATTTATCGATTTGGATAACAAGCGATTAATCGATAATCGATTATTATTTATAGTTAAGTTTTTTAAGATTGGTTTACATGTGGCAGCGGCCATATAGTAGCAGCACTAAAATTAAAACCATAGAACATAATTATTGTTTTGCAGGAGTAAAAAATTACGTTATGGCTCATATTACTTATATGTACTAAAAAGTTACTTTCTATGGCTCAAAACATCTGTCAAAATTTAAAATGGCTTGACTATAGTGCATATAAAACATAAATCAAACATCGTCATCTAAAATATTTAAACGGCTAATACTACTTCTAAGGTCATGTTATAACAATTATTCAAATTTCTCAAACACTTATGGTTTCAACCAATGAAATGAATTATCTTATTATGAGTTGTTGAGTTGAGTATTAGATATGTTTCAAAATTACATAATTTATTTCAATAAATTACTAGTATGAAAACTATTTTGTCAGTTTAAATAGGGTTGGTACGTGTAGTACAGTGGCGGCCTCATTTATTGTCAGGACTTTATAGACAGAGTGTACAGACTCTCCAAATAATAAAGTTTAGTCTTATGAAGTATGGACACATAAATAGTGAAGATCTACAAAAGTTTTACATGACCCTTGCTCCCCAGTAAAGAAAATTATGATTATTTATTCCATTGAGTCCATATTTTGTAAAAATAAAAAGTAATGCTCAACACAACACACAATAAAACCTTAATAGCTATGAAATATTTGTAGCTCGTGAACAGCGCAAAAGGTGCATAATTGTACATAATTTGTACAATACATATTAATCTAATGCACCAACAAAGTTAAATTTCAGACTTGTATACAAGAGTGGAGGATGGAGCAGGTCGTTCAAGGGGAATGTCAAGGGGGAGAAGGGATGAGATGCCCGTAAGTCTCGATGTCTCAATTTGTGATGAAATTCTAATTATATCAGGGAGAGGAGTGAGTTGAGCAAGAGTGATGGAAGCAATAGTACTTGTAGTGCGAAATCCACGTATGATTTTAATGGCGAATAGGCGTTGAAATGAAAGTATTTTTTTCTGAATGAGTTTGAAATCTAATGCACGTGTCCAGATAGATGATGCATATGTAATAATAGGAGTTATAACTTGATTAAATATAATACGTATATTATCGGAATGTATACCCCAAGTGGGGCGCATGTAAATTAATAATTTATAAAATATGTTTTTGGCCTTTTCAATGATATATTTTGTATGTTGCATCCTTCCCTCCGTGAACCAATTACATTCACTGAATTGGACACTATAAGAGATTTTGAGAACCTCTCTACTTATCAATCTTGGTGCGTCTTTACTGATGGCAGCAAGCACGATGAGTTAGTAGGTTCGGCCTTTGTCGTGTTTGATCCCACAGGTGAATCACATATTACAAAGAAATTCAAACTTCACTCCTCATGCTCTGTATATCAAGCTGAACTGTTAGCCATACAAAATGCTTGCTTATGGATCATTAATAATACACATATTACACCTTCTTCCTCTTGCTACATCCTCTCTGACTCTAAATCTTCTCTTCAAGAACTATCTAATCCTTATTCACACAATCCTCTATCAGTTAACATATTCAGACATTTAAACACACTAAAAAACAAACAAGTTCATATACATTTCGCATGGGTAAGGGCACATATTGGCATTCCTGGAAATGAAGAGGCTGACTCTGCAGCAAAAACTGCAGCTAACATGCACAAAGCACCGGACTACTTACATACACCTTTTTCATACGTCAAACTGATACACAAAAAACAATTACACACATCCTTACAAGGGCTGTATGACAACTCTGAAGGAGCAACTTACACTAAACAACTTTTTTCTTCTTTTCAAGATATATCCAAGTTTTTATCTATCATTAAACCATCCTTTCCTATCACTCAACTACTCACCAATCATGCATACCATAAATCGTACCTTCACCGCTTTCACATAACCAATAATGATCTTTGCCCCTGTGATAACTCATCAATTCAAACATTTAGACATTTAATTCTTGAATGTCCACGCTTCCAAATTACTCGTTTACCTTTTATATATACATGTGAGAACCACGATATAGACCCATACAATCCACACTACTTAATTCATTTAATAAAATACGAAGAAACAGTTAACATATTCATCAACCATATTTCATATATTATTAAAGAATTAAAACATTTTAATCAAACTTAGCGATACAGTGAAGTATATTCACACATGCACATATAACTTGCTACATATACTTGCTGATGATTTGTATAAAGACCTGTAAATTTTGTAATTTTTATGTAAATATTGTCTTTTATTTTAGTTCACACATTTATATTTTTCTTCTTTATTGTTAATCTGTTTTGTTTAAATAAGTGTCTGTTTTGTTTGTTTTTTATCTGATTGTATAATAAAAAAAAAACATGCATTCTTTATCATACAATTAAATATGCTATACAACTAAAAAATTGCAGTTGTCAAAAAAAAAAGATATATAAAAAAAATATAAAAAAGGATGTATGTAAATAACTTTAACTTTATTTTATATGTTAAGCATTGTTGTAATCTAGAATACTTTTGTCTATTCTTATGTTCTTCTTATTTTATTGTTAACCATTCATTTGTACTATTCACCACATTATACATTAAATAATAATACTGCAAAACGATCCTAGAAGAAGGCGTAGACCATTAGCGCCACTTCTAGGATCTTGCTCTACTAGATTAATTTAAAAAAAAAAAAAAAAGACTTGTATACAAGGTCTTTTCCACCTGAGAAACCATAGTTTAAAATCAAAAATGTAATATCGAAAAAAATCCAACCACAGAGTGGTCATGGTCAGATGAATGAAATTAATTTCAGGTCGATGTAAAATATTTAAAATTGGGCTAGACAGCACTACCAACATCATTTTAACAGCATGTGCCATGAAGAGCAGGATACAGAATAATACAGATATTATAATATCAGTCAACAGTCAACACGATTGCCTAGCCTGTTTGCCTGTTTGCTTTTAAGGTAAACCACATACCTAACTGATAACTTTACTATTATATCTCAAACTGGCATAAAATGCTTCTGCTACTAACATTTTTAGTCTCAGTCTACGATAGTATAATACTGTCATAGCGATGTATCAATCCGATACTTAATAGTCCTTAAGATGAAAAGAAAGAGTTTAAAATATTGTTTTGATTCATATTATCGTGTTATTGAATTATAAGACAATATCCAGTACTTAAGTTCACAATGTATTATTTTTCCAAGTAACAAAACGTATTTAAAAAAAATATCCTTTGTTATGTCAATATTGTCATTGGAATCAAATGTCAGTGTCAAAGCAGTCTGTAATCATGAGAAGTGCGAACGTTGGTGTTATCTCGTTCCTCTTCTCATTCGGTATTTTTATTTTCACTTTCACCGCTTGTGAATACTCATTAGTACCAGTAGTAAATGTGTTGTAAATGAATACGGTCGTGTAAATAAACTTTTGGATCATAAGCCATGGCGACTGTCGCTTCCGTAATGGCATACAGAAATTATTGTGTTGTGTTTATAATTTTCGCTCTTGTGATTGTTCAAGCTGTGGGTTACGACACAGAGCTGTATGAAACAAAGCCTTGTGCTAGCAACGAATGTTTTGACAAACTGCAAGGGTCATTAGGAGACTGTTCATGCAATGTTGACACCATCGATTACTTCAATAATGTCAAAATATATCCGCGTCTTCAAAGTCTTGTTGCTAAAGATTATTTTCGATTCTATAAAGTAAATTTGAAAAAAGAATGTCCGTTTTGGGCTGACGACAGTAGATGTGCAATGAGATACTGTCATATAAAGACTTGTTCCAAAGAGAGTGTGCCTGGGTATGAGAACGGCTACGAGAACGACGAACATATAGATGAAACTCCTGCAGCAAAGTACTCTAAAGAAGCTCAGTCTCCTTGTGACTCAGACACTGACCATGATCATGATTTGGGTTACCTGAACATGACTATTAGTGCAGCCAGTCAACATGATATTGCTAAATGGAAAGCATATGATGATGCCCTTGAGAACTTTTGTGAGTATGATGACAAGGATGCTGATGCTGAATACGTAGATTTATCACTAAATCCTGAAAGATACACTGGGTATAAGGGACCCTCAGCTAACAGAATCTGGCGCAGTATATATCAAGAGAATTGCTTCCGACCTAAGACTAACCCTTATGAGTCATTCCCATTTGTTTTGTCATCAGACCTGAGTAATATGTGCTTAGAAAAGAGGGTGTTTTATAGAGCTGTCTCAGGTATGCACACCAGTATAAACATTCATTTATGTTCAAAATATTTGTTGTCTGAGAAAAGTGCTAGTTTTACAGCCTCACCGGATGGTGAGTGGGGCCCTAATTTGGAAGAATTTCAACGTAGATTCGACCCATCTCAGTCATTTGGTGAAGGTCCAAATTGGTTAAAAAACATTTATTTTCTATATCTACTTGAAATGAGAGCTTTAGCCAAGGCTGGTCCATATTTGGAAAGAGAGGAATATTATACAGGTAATTCAGTGGAGGATGAGGAGACACGTCAAGCTATACGCAATATGCTAGAAGTAATCTACTCATTTCCTGATCATTTTAATGAGTTTTCGATGTTCAACGGAGGCAGTCATGCTGCTAGCCTAAAAGCTGAATTTAGAGATCACTTCAGAAACATCTCAAGAATAATGGATTGTGTTGGGTGTGATAAATGCAAGCTGTGGGGTAAACTGCAGACTCAAGGCTTGGGTACTGCTCTTAAAATATTGTTCTCAGATAAATGGAACAGTCCTTTTAGTGACCTGCATCAAACGAAGTTGCCCGTGAGGCATAAGTCTCATGAGCGATTGCAAAGGACAGAGATTGTTGCATTGTTTAATGCATTTGCCAGACTATCGGACAGTATACGGCAATTAGAAAGCTTCAGAATTATGTTAAGGTGAGAATTTCTATTTTACTTTTGTAGTTAACTTGATACCAAATAAGCACCATTTTTAAAAATGTATTTTTTCATTAGCTTAGACATAATTATATTATCTCAAGCAATAATTTACACAGATAAAAACAAAACCTGATGTCTAGGTAACTTTATAAATTGAATTTTAAACACAATCGCAAGGATTGTATTTAAAATTCAATTTTAAAAAGTTTTAAATTTAATTTATGAAATTGTCAATGGTGCTTATGATTAAATAATGCTTACAAATGAATTTTGCTATCTAACAGCAATAAAATAATTATTATTTTCCATAAAGATCTATAATGCAATGCTTTTGAACCAGCAAAATACATTTTAAGGCAAATAATATGTTACTTTAATCCTTTATATTTTAAACTGCATGTTTAATGATGTTTATTAATATTATTTAAATGCTTTTAGTTCTCCTAAATATTGTTGTAAGTAGACATATTTAATTGTTGGGTTATTGGTTGCTATTCGCTTTTTTCTAACATTGCTTTTGTGTGATAACTTCAGCTAAATTTCACTGTTTATCTGGTTTATATGGCACATAGATAATGGTCCTGGTGCTCCTTAAAGTTATTTCATAAATACTGTAAGGTGTTAACCTTTTTTGTTTAGTCTAATTTTGCAATAAAAGGTGGTATCAACATGTCTGAAATGGCATTTTGGGGAAAAATAAACTACATTGCATTGGTTTAGAGTTAAAAATTGCATGTATTTTTGCATGTTTTATAGTTTTACTTCAGTACTATAGTCTAAACATTCTGTGATTTATTACTTATTATTTTACATACATACATGGTGACCTAAATAAAAAGGTTTTTTTTTCTAAATGTCAATAAGATCTGGTTTAATCGTGTTTTTTTTTAGTTTTTTTCAAGTGGTTTGTTTTGTAAATACTTATCTTTTATAAATATACTTTTAATTGCCTTTCTTTAAATTCTTATTCATTACAGTTCATCAATTACATAAACATTCTTTCTAACTAAAGTTTCAACTAATTAGCCATTTAGAATTAATGATTATATCAATCAATCAATGTTAAAATATTGCCGCGGCGCTAACCCTGCAATATTTCACCTTGCTCCGAAAATGAAAGAAAAAATCGCATGCAACAGGAACCATAGTGGCCAGTTAGATTGGTGTATTATAGGTTTTCTCTTCTTACAGAATTGTGCCTTACGATCTAGGCATACTTACTAGGTAACCAAAGATACACCTACAAAATAATAAGCTTTGAATTTCCCATAGTAGACTATCTATTGAATAAAGGAAAACCTTGGCCTATTGGTACCAAACTGAACGCAAAAGCTCTGCCGGTTCCCCAGGCCCACTCCAAGTAGGCGATGAAGGAGTGGGACTTTTAGTGGGTGCAGTGGAGGGTTATCCCTGGGAGCCCCACATACCTCTCCCGTCCCCCGACGAGAGGGGATGCGTAGGGATTTTACCCGGCGTAACCAACAAAAAAAAATTGGTACCACGCAGAACGTAAGTCAATGTCGTGTATGTTTGGTCAATTTTTCATCTTTGCTGGATTGCCTGTTGATTAGAATACTTATAATCGCCATTGAAGGTGTTGAAATTATACACGATTTCTACTATACGCTCATTTTACACGTATATAGGTAATACAATAAACTATGTCATTTGTTATCTACCTATAGTGAAGACACGTAGTGGTTGCCGACTAGCTATTCAGTTAATACATGAATATTAATTTGTATTATTTGAATGTGAATAGAAAATTATGCTGGTGTCAGAGTGAATGTCTTTGTGATCGTAACGTCGAGTTCCGGTTAATGCAAATCTACTTTTCTATCTAAAAAATCTAAACAAAGTTATATTTTGCGATTTTCTAGTATCTAGATAGATTCTAGTTTCTAGTAAGCTTGCGTAGTTTGGGACTAGATTGTGCATAAATGTGTAATGACAACAAGTGTTTATGCAATCGACTTCGTTTAGTCGTGAAGAAGATACATCTATTTTATTATAATATCGTATACTATGTAAGCATAGAGATCACAAAAGAGAATCGTGTTTTTATGATCTTCGTACGATGTTGGTGGTAGAACGAATTTTACTCTATCAATTAAGCAATAGCAACTTGCCCAACTTCGGTAGAGATGCCCACTTTGACCTGCAAAACTATCACTGGTTGTTAGTAACCAGCATGAATTTACCTCTTAACAGCTCCCTTTCGGGATATAACTCTGACTAACTGACTCATAGTCTGCAATTGAGTTTACCATCAATGAAAGGACGTAGTTTCAAGTCCGACACAACAATATTTTTACAAACGATTGAAAAAACAGTAAATACTACGATGACATGACAGAGTAAGAAAACTTACTGTCACCTTGCGCCATTCATAAAACCATAGACCTTCTCCAGACATTTCCTCTAGGCTTTCCGCCACCTTTACCAAGTCGCCAAAATAGGGTACATCTATTTAGTCATGGCCTTATTCTTTTCAAAGATATCAAAAACTTAAAAACATTGACACGAAACCATTTCCGTAAAAAATCCGTCCGTTTACCATTTGTATCCGTATGGTGAAATCTGTAACACCAGTGATGATCTCAATATCTTTGCAGACAATTCATTTTTACATAACAATAAAATACAAAACATATGTAAATATAGATTAACCACCTGTGTCGAAAATAGGTATTTATTCGTACACGTACGACCATGAACTCTTAGTACGTCACTTATCTGTGAATTACGCCAGTAATATGCTTGTAGCCACTTTGTTCTATAGTATAATTTAGTATTTTGGTACTGATTACATATATTATTTTTAGTTGGTGTATATGAGATTTTTCGTGTGATATCGTCTTCAAATTGTATTTTATTTTTGAGGAATTCTCTTTTACTGTTCAGCAAAGGTCTCTCACATTCATTTGCGTTCGTTTCTATGCTCTACAGATCTTGAAAAACCTATTCAAGTCAATAGTATATCCATACAAATTAATCATTCATGATACTTTGCAGAGATAGATTGTTAAATTGTAAATATGCCGTCCTTTTGCCAAACCTACCTTTTTGCCGTTCCATGGCTTAATCTCTTTCAGGGATGAAGATAAGTAAGCCCGTTGTGACTCTTTTTAGAGACAATTAAGGGTTATTTTCTCCTGATGTGTTATATGCGAATGCCTTAGTCATACTGATATATCATCATCATCACCATATCAGCCAATCGACGTCCACTGCTGAACATAGGCCTCCTCCAAGCATTGCCACCTTGTGCGGTCCTGTGCCTCCCTCATCCATCACTGATATATAACATAGTGTATTTACTGAATATAATAATTAACGTTCTAAAGAAGTTCTAAAGAAGAACATGTTAATATTAATATAATATTTTCAACACAATCACGTTACGCTAAATCTAGTTCCATACTAAGAAAATATTGTAGACAATGGATAAACATAATTATGTAACTTTTATTAATTGTTAGTACACGACCATAAGGAAAATGCTTGTGTGAAACACATCTTTTTACAAGCCTTAGTTTTTGCGTGTAATATAATGGATTCGAATTATGTGTAGTAGGTACAATTATTTTTTCGATTTTTTCTTATAATTTCATATCACAAAACCAGACTGAAAATGTTTATAAAGATATTTAGTATTTAAAAATAGGCTTAAGATAGCATAGTATTTTGGGTATCATTTAGCCATTAGATACGTTATCAATCACAAATTTAGGGGCGTTTAAACAACAAATACGTGGGCCGTTCTTGTTGGTCCACGTTTGTATTGTGTAGGTGAAAGTGAGTCAGCAACTCATCTATCTAAATATGGCGAAATGATGTTGTAACAATATGACAAGATTATTTTATTAGCTAATAATAAATGCAGTTCTTCGTGCGGTGACGGAGTAAGAATACAATATGTCACCACCCCATCTCGTCCCATGGGTATCGTAAAAACCGACTAAGGAACTATCCGTAAATTTTATCTTTACGTAATAAAAAGAAGGAAAACTTGAAATTAAACCCTATACCAATCCGTCTGGCCAGCGTGGTATTAGTAGGCCAAGTATACCTCCGTAACGGGAGGAGGCCCGTCCCTGCAGTGGGACATGAATGGGCTGTTGTGATGATGTAGTAACAATATAAATATGACAAGATTATATTATTACCTAATAACAAATGTAGTGTCATTGTCAAATTTATTATAATGTTGTCATCTACTAGGTGTTTAAAAAAATGTTGGTTAAGAAGAGATTACGTAGAATTACCAAGCAACATTGATTGGTTTCTCCGTGTGTCGATGGAGTAGGCATACACACAGTACATACAAAATTTGACGTTTATGCAAAGATCAAAAAATTCAAAGAGCGGGAATTGAACGTAAACGTCTCAGATGTCGTCAAAATGCCGAAATAAATAGAGAAAATACAACGTCAATGAAATCTACCGTATGACAAATTTTTGTGATGATATTCGCGTTTGTATTTTTCCCAAACGTTCTGGGGGTGCCTCCCTCATCCATCGCCTTCCCGCCGTCCTAACCAGGTCGTCGGTCCACCGTGTGAGGGGTCTCCCCACTCTGCGCCTAAAGGAGGAACAAGACCGCGCAGAGTGGAAACTTTTGGAGGAGGCCTATGTCCAGTAGTGGACGTCCATAGGCTGATATGGATATGGATGTTCTGGGGGTTTCCCAGTTTGTGGGTTAGCGATGTTTGTGTGATAAAACTTCTGTATCCATCTGTCACTCTATTTTGTGTTTGTAATCCATATTGCATACTTGCATTTTTCTTTGAATGAATACTACATTCGTTGCACTACATGGTTTCGTATTAAAGATTCTGTACACCTGTTGTAAAGATAATTGCATTGTAATTTATTATACCGTCGTCTTACCGGAACTTTGAATACGATTTATGCATTCGTTAATTATTACTGTGATAGTAGTTCATATATGTACCCTTATAATAGTTAACTGGCAGTTACAATTTTCTATTTTAATCGCGGTTGGGATCATTTCTCGAATCGCAGGGGGCTTTTACATAGATCGAATGGAATATGGGATGTCCAAGCTTAAAACAATCATTTGTCAAAGCAAAGGTTGAGATCTCAGAATGCAAATATAAACACATTTCTTCCTTGAATCAAAATGTATTACGTGCTAAATAACGCGAAGATCTACCTTACCCTAGGGCAATTCGGGACTAGATGGCATAGTAGGAATGGGTATGAAGTATTATTAAACATATATTGTATACTGTACCAATACAGTTCAAATAAGTAAACTTCAAGTCTATATAAAAAGGCCTTACTGCATTACATTCTTGTAATGTCGTTTAAGGAAACTCTTAACTTTGCCTTGTTATTTATTCAAAGTAGTACATCTGATAACAGATAGTATCTATAACTTTTAACGTTATCAATTAATGCATGATATAATACTAAGTACTAAATCCAAGAATATTAATGTTATCAGTTGCATAAATAAAGAAAATTCGTGGCTCGTTTCCGTAGGGGTAGGCAGAATACGAATAGCTATGTATTTACGATCCCTTCATGCCTAAATTAATTAACATATCGAGATTACTGATAGATTTTTACTAGTTGTCACTAGTTACTACGCCATCTCAAATCTAAATGAGTAGGTCCGTCCTTGCAGTAGTACATTTATGTGTTTATATGAAGATATAAATATGATGGCTGATCAAATAAAACTAACAAACTTCCAATATTTCTCGTCAACAGCTGTGTTTGGATATCCGAACTTTTGATAAGAGATTTGACAAATAATCGACTCGATAAACCTTTACGATAACATAATCGCCACAGTAATGGCTACTTTACAGCCAAATTACTTATTTTATTACCTCGCAAAATAATTTCTATTCCTTGTTTAAGAAATAGGTAAATTACTGTATAAATTAATAGGCAATTTATTCGATGTAAAAGTCAGTAGGTAGATAGTTAGTATACGAATATTGGCAAAGCAATTTAACTACACCGTTATCAATCAATTTTAACGAGCAAATGGAAAATTGCGAAACCATTTTCTGACCAATAAAATGAAATCCATTTTCATCGCTCGAACAGAAATGATTCGTAAATTTATGTGTTTTTTAAATCTACTTAAGTATAAAATATTAAGAGAATTTCGCGATAAATAATGAAAAGAAAAAAAACTCATTACGTAATCGTAATTATAACAATATATAAATATTTTTATGTCAGATAAGAATTATAGATAAGAATATTAACGTAGCAGCTGTTTAATAGTGTATACTATGTTTATGCACGCTGTAAATATCTTTAATTACTCTAACTTTTTCTATAATTACAATAATTATTTATTAAACTAGCAATTTAATTAACGAAATGGGTAGTGATATATCTTAACATGCGATCGATTTTAATCTTTTTATTCATTGTGCCGTTTACGCATTTTCGACTCATCGGAATGTTGCATGTGCAATCTTTTTAAAAATATGATACTTATAATATTTTCACATAATCTGCATGTGTATGTACAGTGTATGTCTTAAGGAAGTGCATGTTTATATCTAAGCGTCAACTAAAGAAAACACGTTATCATCTGAGTTACCCAAAAAGAGATAGAAGATATAATATAAGAATAAAATACTCGTAAGTGAAAGCGAGATAGATATAGCTTTAAGGACCTTTACATGGCAGGTACTAGCGCCGCCAATAGAAAAAAAATCATAATTCGCAAATAGGATTAATAATGTAAAATGTTCTCTCTCTCAACACTTTAAATGTTTTTTAAGATGATACATTGATAAAATGCACTATCTTTCATCAACTACTACAGGACTATGAAAAGACCTATTGATCTAGAATTTTAATATAGGTAAATTGATACCTTTAACTAGGTTTTTGTAATTACCAAAACGCGATAGCTTGATTTTGGCTCGATCATATTTATTTTTGAAAACACCTCTACAAAAACAGTTTTTTACATATTACACGGAAAGTACACTATCATTATGCTTAGGAATTACTCAAATACATTCGTAACATCAATATTAGTATTACTGTAGAATATCATTACATAACTACAACCAATAATTTTTAATGAATCAAATAAGATTTTAGCAATTTCTAAGCGCTCCGGATCGTTGCGGGCGCATCGCAATTTCAGACCTTATACCGATTAGTTAACGATCGATACAGAATGAGTACGGTCGACGATTCAGTCGGGCGATGGCCCTCTTCGACGCCGGACCTGTGCATGTCGACTCACCGTTCGTACTAAATTTTATCGCGTAATTTTTAATCGTAGGTAAAATATATAGGTTAGGTTTAAAATATATACCTAAGTTTTTATTAATACTTTGTTCTCTTTTATAAGTAAATAATAGTATTATTTTATAATAGTTATTTCGATAACATTGGTTCGTAAAATATTTTTGTAGTTATGTCTTTTATAAAACTTAGGTAAAGTTCGCCATAACTCAACCAAGTACCTAGTTACTGTTGACCCTTTTGATAATGCAAGCGTTTGTTTATATAAGCGATTTTAGACTATATGCTCAAGTGTAATAAGTTTTATAACCGTTTTCGTCAAGATCACGTAATTGAAATGGCTTCAGTGGCGCGGGCAGTGCGGGCCGGTCGCGGTAGTGGCTTGCGTGCACGAGGTCGCGGGCTCGAATCCAACCAAAAAAGTTGTTTGAGCGATTCACAAATTACTGTCCTGAGTTCGGATGTTCTTTGTAAAAGTCTCCGCGACAGTACCTAGGAGTTGTGTGAAACTGAAAAAATCTAAGAAATAATATTACTCACCTATTTTATTTGCAAGCTTAGGTAGGTAGGTACTTACTGATAAGATCTAAATAATACTTTTTACTTTCGCGGAAACTTTTACAAACATGAAACAAACGAACACAAAGAACGTCCAGACTCAGGACAGTTGTTTGTGGATCACACAAAAAAATTGTCTTACGTGAGATTTGAACTCTCATGCACTCCACCGCGGGAACGTTTACAAACATGAAACAAACGAACACAAAGAACGTCCAGACTCAGGACAGTTGTTTGTGGATCACACAAAAAATTTTCTTACGTGATATTTGAACTCTCATGCACTCCACCGCGGGAACGTTTACAAACATGAAATAAACGAACACAAAGAACGTCCAGACTCAGGACAGTTGTTTGTGGATCACACAAAAAATTTTCTTACGTGAGATTTGAACTCATGCATTCCACCGCGGGAACGTTTACAAACATGAAACAAACGAACACAAAGAACGTCCAGACTCAGGACAGTTGTTTGTGGATCACAAAAAAAATTGTCTTACGTGAGATTTGAACTCTCATGCACTCCACTGCGGGAACGTTTACAAACATGAAACAAACGAACACAAAGAACGTCCAGACTCAGGACCGTTGTTTGTGGATCACACAAAAAAACTGTCTGCCTTAGGCAGTGGCGGGCGCAGTAATCGGTAATCGTAAGTCAGCATGAAGAGTCCACCACAAGGGCGAGACGAGACGAGAATTGAAATCGCACCGAACTCTTTCCACCAAAAATTGACATCGCGACATGCGTGTTTCTTGTTAATGTATTTTGAACTCTATTTAAGAAAAAATACGGTTCATTTTTACACAAACAAAAAGTAGCAACAAACAACAATAGGCCTATCGCGAGAAGCGAGTGTTTTTATTACAAAGTTAATATATACTCTATTTCCTAAGCAATACGGTTCATTTTTACATAAAGATTTCAATTTTTGCCTCGTTTCGCCCCTCTCTGGTGGAAAATCACCTAGAGTTCAAATCTCACGTAAGACAATTTTATTTGTTCCATCCACTAATTATTGTCCTGAGTCTGGATGTTCTTTGAGTAAGCTAAGTAAATGTTTGTAAATACCCCGCGACACAGGACAATACATAGTGGGGCTATTGTATTTTTTTTAAAGTTCTATTGTTTTGCGTGAGATTCAAACTCGCGACCTCGTGCACTGCGACCGCTACCCCGAGGCGGTCAAATTATTTTTGTGATCCCCAAATCATTGTCCTGAATCTGGATGCGCTTTGTGCCTTCATAATACCTTGCGCGGGTGTAAATTAAAAAAAAATAGGGGCTACATGTATAAACATAATAGACCGGTAGATAGGTTTTTCTGTAACAGAATTTTCTGTTACCTACCGCGGACTGACGTCACAGTATAACCAGTAGTCAAACTGGGCCGAATATTTATTATAAATGGGTGCGCGGTACATAAACAATAGTAAACATGCGATCTACTTTGTGTTTCCATTTAGTTTTGTAATTGTATATTAATACTTTTTATTTTTCTATTTTATATTTAAATAAATAGGAAGTGTTCTGTAAAAAACGTGTTGTTTTATGATTGATACATTTAATTTAAAGAAACATGTATATGTTTGTATTTATATCCACCATGTTTGTGATATAAATAAAATACTAAATTATAATATTAAGAAGGTACTTAACAAGTCATTCAGTAAAGTAGGTACAGTACCGGGCCGTTTATATTGCATATCAACCTATAGAAAAATACAATCGGTCAATTTCGGCTTCGTAGAGCGTCAGAGAAAAAGTCGATGTGTAATATTTACGGCCGGGTACTGTATTTATTATATTGGCCATGTTTGTTTGAAATTGAATTTATCGATAACCAAAACCAAACTTTAAACAGGTCTATTAGATCTATTCTAACGTCAAAATAAAGGCATCGAGGTCACTTTATGGATGGGTGACCAATCCATTCAAAAAATGACATCGATGTCATTCCTTAAATTTACCTAGATCAAAGTGAAAGACACGCATGGGGGATTACATAAAGGGGGGCTAAATTTTCATTATTATTGACCTAAGTACAACAAACCGTTTTCGTGATAAAAAAAATACTATATTATAATATTAAATACCTAAGTCATTTAGTAAGGTAGGTATTTATATCAGCCATGTTTGTTTGAAATTGACATATGAATAATATATTTAGTTTCAATTTATAACACACAGTCCGCTCGTTACTGCGGCACAGTAGCGACTGTTCCCTCCGCGATCGTGAGCGTGTAGGTATAAACTCACGTTTCGTCCGTTTCTATGAAGTTGAAATACTGTATATATTTGTACTATGGCACAGAGCGATAACGTGTCCTTGAGGGCCGGTGGGACGACGACGGCGCACACGGCGCGGCGGCGCGTGAGCGAGAGTATATCCATCTCATTCGCGCGCCGAGGGGCGCGCCCCTCTGGCCACGGCCGAATTCAACTCGAAAATTTTCAAAGCAGCGTCTTAATTAGTTAAATTTCGCATTCGAAAAAAAACGGCCGTTTTTATTTATAATGCAATATTTATTAGATTGAAAAACATTTAAAGTGTTGAGAGTATGTTACACAAATACTTTATTGCCTTTTCTCAAGACTTTGTTATCAACATTTTACATTATTTATCCTATTTGCGAATTATGTTTTTTTTCTATTGGCGGCGCTAGTGAGCCCTGTTAATGGTATTAAGACTCAGATGATAGTGTGATATCTATAGTTACAGTAAGTACCTAATGAAAAATTAAATGTTTTACACACAGCTCACAAAACGAAGGGAGTCAAAAAGCAAGTCCATTCAGAAACTTCCAGGATACGAAGTAAGAAGTTTGGTTTAGTTTAATATTAATTAATTATATTGGCGTTATTAAGAAATAATCTTTGTAGTCTGAACAGACTTTAAATGGACAAAGACTGCTTTATGTTTTACTTAAATTGTTGATAAAGAATTTAGTTAATGGCGCCTGTGCTTATATGAGTTTAACGCCCAGTTTCTGTGAGTATCGAATGTGTTAATTTTCTATGTGTCTGTTCCTATTTTAGCAGTAAGTCTTACCGAGAGAATTCATAGTTTAATTTCTTTTAGAAACTGTGTGTTAATCTATAACACTTATGTTAAAATACTCATTATTGAGATTCTTGAATTGGTTTAAATTAAACCACATCGTTTTTAATTTATTTCTCCTCAAATTTCATCAAATTTATTTGGATTGTTTTATATAATGGCTTGTTCTTTTTAACGCCAAAATTCATCACAAGACTTAAATAATATTTATTGTAAACCCAGTTTAGTGTTGAGCTTAATTTTAATACAGGGTAAAGCTAAATATCGATTGTTATCGTGGTAATTATAGTTAAATTGTAGAGTTAAACTGTGTTATTATCTATCATTAGGGCTTGGCATTGGTTTCGACGGGCCCCAAGAACAAAACCGTATCTGCAATATTATCGATTTCGAGTATGAGCGTTTGAAATTCTGTGTACGCATGATCATTTTTTACTAACGCAAATATAAACTTATTGCAAAAAATCTTGGCAAAAGCTATTGAAGTGGTTAATATCTTTATTATCATGTTTTTTTTTAAAGAGTTTATTTATTATTTCGAATAAAATGAATTCTTATAATACAATAAGATTTTGTTCTCTGCAACGATCTAGCACATATATTAATATACGACTTTGTTTTTCGGAATGATATAGTATATGTCTTAACATACGACTTTGTTTTAGGAAATTGATGTCTTGTTTTGGTGTCTTAAAATACATTATCTGTAATGATTTGATTCATAAAAAAATAATTTACTATAAAATAATTTTGTAGATATACAAAACATTTTTATCGAAGGTTGTTTGTTTATAAAGTAACATAACGGGTGCCGTTATGTCCATCGTTATAGGACGGAACCCTTGGATAATAGCGTCTAGGGCTTACCACCTAGATGTAGGCTTAAGAAGGCCCCCTTACAACGTGTGTTCGGTCCTCTGCCTATTCAGTTTTGGTAGGAGTCTAAAAATGTCGTTTTGGACATTTGTGATAGTAGAGAGCTTACTGGAGTTCTCGGCTGTCCTAATCCTTTTAACAAGTTGTAGAGAGACTTAGCGGGAGTACCCCTTGCAGCTATATCAACGGTATATAAAGGAACTATGTAGCCATTTCTGGTTATCTCATTTGTCAAGTCAAAATATTTTTTGTCTTAATTGCGTGATCTTTAAGGATGTTTGTTTTTCACGGTACCGTGAGCTTATTAGGCACTACACGCTTTATGAAATTTGAGTAGAGGAATATGTCTGGTCTCAACGGCGACACGCAAATATTCTCCGGGATGTTGTGTGTCCACCAGTATTGTCCAATCGTCTGCCGAACTCAGGACAAATTAAATATTTTGCCTTTCAGCTCTAGCAATCGATAGACTGACTGCCTCACGTATAATTCATAGAGCTCTGTCAAGACGTTGCAGTAATGACTCCTAACCAAAATCACTTTGCAGCCTACCAATATTTGTCTAGTCGTGCCAATTTCTTTGCCACATTCCGTGCATTTTTTCCGTCGCTTTTTCAATCTTACAAGATTACTTTGATCGTTCAGAGTCAATTGAAAGGCGTTGAGGTAGAATTTAAGTAATGCTGCTAAACTGTCATAAATTAAAGTGCGCAACTTCAAAGCTAAAAGTATACAGCAGTCACCTAGAGTAGCCCATTCATTTTGCATTTCTAGGTTCATTGCGTGCACTCTGTAGCTATCATTCTCATCTTAGTTTATGAAAGATTTTGTGATTTCTTTGTCTGATTATCTGTCCGTGTTTCTAAAACCTGCTCTAATAGTTTGAGCGCCTATCATGAACCTTTTGTGAAATTGTAACCGTAACTCGAGTGCAGATGTATTTTTATCAGTTGGGATGGATTTTAGTGGTCGTATATCTAGTAAATCTAGACTTTTTACGTTATTTATCGGTTGTTGATCTATCTTTTCAATGTCATTTATGAAACTATTGAATATATCTTCTAGTACTAGAGAGCGATCTTTATCGTTTATCTTTCTACCAAGCAATTTAAAAGGCACGGTTTCTGATATTATTTAAACGTCTTCTCCGCTTATAATAAGCTCGGGGCCATATGAACCATATTATGTCGTATCCACTTTCATTCCATCAGTCTACATACAGAATTTATCATCCTTTCGAAGTAGTTCTTGGCACTGCTTTGGATTTCAAGTAAGTATCGCTAGGTCGCGTCGTCTGCGAATGCTAGAATGGATTCTGTATATTTATATTAGATATCCCCACCTTTTTTCATCTATTGTTAAGCTATCTATTAGTGGATAAAGCCCCTCCAAACATAAAACAACATCAATATTTTCAGCTACAGGTGGTAGCGGAGAAACGTTACTGTAATTTTGACAGCCAGTTTCTAACAGAAAGCAAAAAGAAAGGTAATGTCAAAGTGGAATTTATAGCTAAACGCTCATTGAAAAACAAGAAAATCATGCTAATTTACTAAAAAATACATTAAATCGAACACTTTTGTATTGAACAAACACGGATGATAAAATACTTTACAGAGAACGAAATCGCATCTTTACCTACGACATATTTTTTCCTTAAAAATTTCGTAAAACAAAATCGTATCAGCGCAACCGTTAAGTGACTTAGAATTCAGTTTTGTCGAACATAGACTTAAGGTGAATAAAAAATGAAAATAATTGATTAAAAATCAATATCTTTTTCTAAATAAAGTCTTATTGTATATTAAACTAATTATAAAACTAAAATTATTATGTTTCATGTAAATTAATTATAAATTTAAATATCTTGTCTTTAGATTTTTGTAGAACAATATAGTATATGCACAAACGATAATAAATAACGCACCTGATTTTGACGAGTACAAACACGTAAATGACGTTAAGTCGCTAAACACGCGGCCTGGGTTCCAAGGAACATGCTCCTACATGTATATACATGTTTGTTTGTGGAAGTATAATTTTTGATACGACAATGTTCGATTGGTTATTTCAATATGCAAGGGAATATAAAAAAAATAAAAACGGTGTCGTATAGTTTTTAGTGTGTAGAATACGATTATACAATAAAATACATTTCGTCTTATTTTTCCATAAGATTTTGTTCTTGGGGCCCGTCGGTTTAATAATCTGTGCTATGTATGGTTGACACGAATGTGAAGTAAATGCATGAGTTTTTGTTTTTTTGAAATGAAATTCTTTTGAAGAATGAAAAAGAATGTTTCTATGGTCGACGAAACATGCTATCTACAGATAGTGACATCTATTAGACGTACTTTCTATATGTAGTCGTATTGTAGAAGCGTGTTTCTGTTCGACGTTCCAGGCCCAATTATTGTATAGTAAATCTGTCTGTCTGTTTGAATTAGATGTTCAGCTTTACCCTTAGCAGTTTTCGTGTATATATTAAGGTTAAATGATTGTAATATTGATAAAATTTAATATAATATACAAAGTCGTTCGGACAGTCATTGAAGCTGTCCATTTGGCAGACTGGGAAATTATTCTCGATGCCCGAGTATAATAATAGTATTTATTTTTAAATTAAGGTTAGATTACTCACGCCAATTTTAAAATATTAATATTGTATAATGTACAGTATTATGTCTAATTAAATTCTTATCGTAATAATGTTGGATGTAATATTTATAATCGTGTACAAATATAAAACATTGTATTTTAAAAACTAGGTAATTTCTTCCATGTACACACAGCAACACATCAAGTTAAACATTTACATTTGAAGTGTCTTATTTCAAGGTATTATGGTACATGAGTGTCTAGTTTGATTAGTTACTGTGTATACATTATATTTTATTAGGTACCTATATATTTTAACATTTTCAAGTACAGTCGGTATTTTATATTATTGTTTGACAATTCATACAAACGTTTGTGTCCAAGATAATGAATGGAAGATTAATGAACATTATTTTAAAAAGTGGGATTTTAGAATAACTTACACATATTTATTTAATACTTAACACAGGGAATTATTGTATTGATTTTGTATTTTCCCAATTATGGTAACTTCATTTCACGGTTGTGTCGTTACGTATTTTAGTTACTACAAAACCGTTTTTCTGTTTTTTTAAATAATTAAAAGTTAAATGATTTTCATCTATAACAAAATAATTAATGAGCTATTTTGGTTAGCCACCTCTAATTTTCTTTTATCGCCTAATACATATTTGTATTCACTTTTAATATGACTTTACTGCACAGTGTAATTTATTTATAAAAAAGTAAAGTATATTGTTATTACATATTAAAATAACATTAATAACAATCTAAATTATGTTATTATTAAAATAAAATTAATAACAATATAAATTATGTTATTTTCACGCTTATTTTTGTGAGTAGGTATAACGAATACTGGGAATTGTATAAATAGTAAGTAGTCATTTCGAACTTGGTAATGGTTTTAACAGAGTATAATTTACAAAATATTTTTAATTTACTGGAGGTTATAAATATCCCTGTATAATATATTTATTATTTTTTTGTAAAGACGATACATTCTCTGTATTGATTAATATTTACAAACCTTTTTCTTACTGATAAAATATTTAAGTAATAATAGCAATTAATACAATATCATTACTGTTTTTTTTTTTAACATTCAGTTAACACAAATCTTACAAATTGTAAAACTGTATGCAAATTGAATTATAAATCATAAGTAAAAAAGTTCATGATATGTTAATAATAGGTCTTTACCTATGAAATTGCCGATTTGTATGAAGATTTTATCAGAAGTTCGATTTTTAATACTAACGTTTTCTTAGATTTTTCAATAAATATTTAACATAATAGATTGAAATTTGGTATAAGTAATGGCGCACATTTAAGCTAACTATTGTGTATAAAACAAAGAAAAAAAAAGGATCAGGGTAGAAGTTACAATTAAACAAAAGGGGAAATCCGCTGTTTTAAATTGGACTCATGTTCACAGGCTTATTAATAACACAAATAATAATTATTTTTGATTATTATCTTTTGTTAGATGTTGGGAATATCCTATATTTTCTAAAATTTAAACAACATATGTTTTAAAAGAATATACAGTCTAGAGACTGCGCAGAAATAAAATGGCAATTTCATAGGTAAAGACCTATTATTTAAAAAAATATGTATAAATAATTTCATTTCACGTTATTACGAATATCTTTTCAATTTCATTGTTGTATGGTGGTAATGTTTTAAATAAATTTGTACCATATTATACATTGGTAATACTGAAACTTAGGTACACTAGAGATCTAAGAAAATCTATGAAATTAATTTTGTCACAAAATAATATAATTAACACGAAATATAAGTTATTGCATATCAAAAATATCGATACAAACGAAGTTTGTTTATCGTTAACTAATAAAACTGATTTTAACTGTTCTATTTTCACTTCATTTTAATCAATTTTAAGAATCATGTTTTCCATCTAATTAACATGTCAGATATGAAAAAATCTTAATCAGCTTTTTTAAGCAAACTTAATGTAAAATAAGGTAACGAAAGAAAAGCATTTTTCGTATTGACAAATGAGAGCAAACTGGTATTGATGAATTAATATTTAAGTATTTTAAAAATTATACTTTCGTAACATCGATATTAATACGAATGTTAGGAGCTGGTGTGTGGTATATTATACTGAACAGTTACGCTTCAAAGAGTCGACACAATAAGGTAATACAAATGGGAAGGAAAAATAACCAATCCACTGTTATCAATTTCATTGTTAGTACGGTCTTTTAGTATAATTCAAACTGGTATTTAGTTAATCAATTAACTTGTTTTTAAAACTTTCACTCAGTTATAGAGATTATATACAAAAATATTCTTATTTTATTTTTATTTTTTTTAATTATACTGGTGATCTTCATACAATTATCTTCTGTTACGGTTGACATTCTTAGTTTATTTTCTAGTTATTGTTAATGTTTAATAATATTTATTGATACCTAAAAGTCAATAATATCGGTACACAGTATAAACTGCTTATTCCTAATAATATAATTTAAAAAAAAACAGCAAACAAACTTTGAAAAAAATCATAGTAGATTCAGTTAGTCAGTACTTATGTTCAAGAATGATATAGCATTATTATTTTATACTTATGTATAATAATACTAAAGAAAATGTACCGATATTAATGACATTACTGTGCATATATTTATTTCAATACATCAAGTGTCATTAACTATTTGGTGATGACTACAATAATTTTAATTTTTGTTGATAATATTGTTTAATGTATTTTCATCTTATTTTTAGATTTCTATTTACATATATTTTTATGGAAACGATGCAAAAAATTTAATTTGTATTTACTGTCTTTAATGTATTGTTCTATTTGTTTTTTTAATGAAAAATGTTATTTTTGTTAGTCTCTAGTAACAACGAATAAATTATTCTTTTAATATTTTTACTTTTTTTAACTACTTATTTATTTTGTTGGTAATAAAGACTCATTTTCTCTGAAATGTGTAAAATTTATTACGATTTAAATTCATGCCGATAGTTATTTAGGTAGGATTTCTTTAATCCATTATACATACGCCAATTAAAAATGTGCCTAATGGCTTATAGAATAAAAATAATGTTAATTATAAATGTACTATGTATGTACTATGTCTGTGATTTTAATGTCAAATGTCATGACAAGATCCATTTAATTTATTTATAAATAAATTTATGTTCGAACCTGTATTTGTATTTTTTTTCTGCCAAAGTACGTATAACCTTGACAAATATTAGGTAGAGTAGGTAGATAAGTAGAGTTGTAGTGTGTGAAACGAGCTACTTATGACCAGCATGTCAAATCTTGTTCTTTAAAATCGTTAAAAATTCGGTTAAGTTAACTTTAGTTGTCAAATTGTCCCACTCTAAATAAAACTTTAAACACGACCACAAAAGATTACAATTGCAATAGCAAAAACAAGACAATTTGGCAACAATTTGACAACTAAAAGTTACCTTAAAAAGATTTTTTAACGATTTTAAGGAACGAGAATTGACATGCTTATTAAAAGTTGTTAGCCATAAAATAATAATATAAATTTGTGTAACATTATCAACTCATAAAAATGTCTTGGAAAATCCTGGCGTTCAGCTGTGAAGGAATATTAGATCTTAAAATTGCATTCTGAAAACTTCGCCGGCATATGGCGTAGTAAAACATTTGTATCAAGTTTTCCTTTACTTACATTTGTAGAACTAAAAAAACAAATAAATAATCTTGGATTGTTGACTCCATTAGCATACTTGTAGGATATCCTTGAGACAAGGTGTAGTCCCCAAAATAATAGGTTTTACTTTTTAAATACATAAGAGTGACGTGTTCTTATAGAACCTAAGTTGTTCAGGTATTTGTGACAAACACCAAATATCTAAATGATTCTAGACTTATAAGTAGGTACCTATAGCTATTTTAAGTAGAGATAAAAAGGAAAAAATATAGTAGATACCTTAATTGTAAGTAGGCACGTGTCTAAATAACACCAAAAGATTAATGACTGGTTATATTTAATTATTATTACTATAAGATTGCTTGTAAGATGAGTTGGCATTGGCAGTTACATTGATGAGCTTATACTTCAGCTATAGACTAATACTTGTCCCAAGTTCAAGCATTTAAACGTGCCAAGTAAAAATAAAACTACTTGACCTTAAATATAGTGCCGTCCTACTTTATACCTACTTCATCAGACATTTTTCTCACTATGTTAAAAATAAAATGTATAATACCTTAAAATTAATTTTTGCTCATCATAATATTTTAAGTTGTAAGATCTGAGACCTACCTTTTTAACGTTAACTTTTAAACGTTATCCACGGACGCAGCAAAGGGCTACCTGATCTTTCTTTTTAACCGACTTCAAAAAAAAAAGAGAAGGTTATCAATTCAGTGTATTTTTTTATTTTTTTTTTAAATATTCTGACGGAGCGAAATGACTGCAATTCACCTGAATATAGGTGAGCACGAAGGTAGAATTAAATTCCTACCCCGTCGTCAGTGACATTCAGGTCCTACCAACTGCTTTTTACTCTACGCTTAGGCCCCATGTTTATTGTTCTGCATAGCAAGGAATTGATAAACCTATTGGTTCGTGACGGGACGGCAATGACCGTACTATTGTGGCTTACTAAACCATGACTTGTTGTATCAGAGACCCCATAGAAACTTATCTACCTACTAAAATCGATGCTCTTACGCATAGTTGTTTCTCTGCTATAGATGTTGACGTAGGTATACAGTATTTATTGAAGTATTTGACAAATACATACAAACATTGCACAAAGTAATAAAAAGTAAATCATACGTAAAAATAAGCGAATGAGACATAATAAGTCACATAAAGATATTATTTACTTTATCTAACTAAACACAGTATAATAGGTACAAACAGCAACACATTCAAATACAGATATCCTTATGGCTAAATTGGTTGCCGTACCCAAAGTCGTAGTTTCGAATCTCAGGCAAGATAGTTATTGAATGTACTTTGTGTCCGTAATTGCTACACACAGGGCTCGACACATAGAGCGAATGATTTTATCAAAAAAAAGCAAATTTACTATTTATTTACTTACTTACTTATTTTTTTTTTCGTTTTAAATTAATAATTTTAATTTTGATTTCATCAAATTTAAATTATAAAGTAGCATTAAGTAGCTGTTAAGTCTGCTGTAAATTAAATAAATAATCATAACAGCCCTTTAATGTCCCACTGCAGGGACGGGCCTCCTCCCGTGACAGAGTGATACTTGGCCTACTAATACCACGCTGGCCAGGCGGATTGGTATACCTAATGAGTAAAACTTGGATAGTCCCTAAGTCGGTTTTTACGACACCCATGGGATGAGATGGGGTGGTGACATATTTGTATTCTTACTCCGTCACCACACGGAGATTTCATTGTAATAAAATGTACCCATACCGTGATTTACTTCTCTACCTACTTACTTCAAATATTCAATCGTGTGTTTTGTGTGCTCTTTGTTGTTAAATAATTAACACTGAGTTTGTTTTTGTTTTGTTAACTAATATTTTGTTTTATTTTTACCTAATTTTCTGTGTGAGTTTTAACTTATTTGATATTTCAGGTCCCATCAAGGTAGAGACGATGCGCCTACATTTCTGTTGTGCGCCGGATTGATCAACTAAGAACATCACTATTATAATACCGTCAAACGGGATGAATAGAAACTGACGGGGTAAATGAAAACAGAAGATAAATTGTAATCTATACCTACTTAATATTATAAAGAGGTAAAGTTTGTGTGTTTGTGAGATTGTAGGGGGTAATCTCTGGATCTACTGAACTGATTTAAAAACTTCTTTCTGTATTGAATAGTTCATTTATCGGGGAGTGTCATAGACTATATTGTATCACGCTATGACTAATAGGAGTGGACCAGTAATGAAATATGTTTAAAAAAGTGACGCGTTTTTTTCGCCGCCCAACGAAGTGGGCACTGGTCAGCTAGTTAATAAAATTTTTTGAATAAGTTATGCGACTGCTACATTGAGAATTATTGCAATGAAGTAAACTGTACTTATTCTTTACATTCATAAAAATTACCAGTAAGTAATATTTAACAACTAGTAGGTTTCCATTCACTCGCAAATTTCTATTCATTCTGTTTGTAATTGTACTATATTTTTATATTTTTTTAGAGTTACACCCAGTCACTATGTTATATTTTTACTTCAATTATGTTGTGTTTTCTTGTTATTTTAAATAAAATCTAAATAAAAACCGTAATTGACATGTATTCTTAAACGAGACCATTTCAGGACCTTTATTTACTTACCTTACATAGGATCTTACTTGTATATTACGAGTACTTACGTCGCGACGGACGTACCGTACTGATGCGCCCGGTGGCGAGCGCGGGGGTTGAAAAGAGAACGGGACGCGAGGTTCGCATTCCAGCGAGGTCTCTAGATAATCTTCTATGTAAAGGTAATATTCAAAGATAGTCCCTTAGTCAGTTTCTACGACACCTATGGGGTGGTGACATATTGTATTCTTACTCCGTCACCACACGGATGCCTGCCCTGCTGGCTTTGACTGGACTGGCTGCTGGATTCGCCTGGCCTGCTTGAAAGAAAAGATAAAGAAGTGTTATTTCGTCACCACAGATAGGCCGTCCCTGCGACGACGTGTCAAAACGTTAATTGCCTACATCTTTAGGTTTTACAGCCTTACTATCGCTGACGTAAGCACTACGTCCAATCAAAAATCAACCTTTGTTGCTCTTAAACAAGGCTCGAAATATAACAAAGAGTGACGTCATTGTTTATTGAATAATGATTTTAGCGCCCAGGGGGCCTACCATCATCTTTTACGAAACAATCTTATTCCCAGAACGTTTTGTTTCAAGCTTATTATGATATTACTTTTAATCGTACCATGACCTTCTACAAACAATATTGTTTTATTCCTGCTAAGTGCTGGAAAGAATGAACTATTTGTCTATTCTTTGCGATAGTGGAAAAGAAACAACGCTATATATACTGTATAGCGCTGTCCTTCTTTGACAGTTGTTCCGTTTCTTAACATATTAAAAACATTATGGGTTTATAACAACATATTTATTATTCTCATTTTATTATAATTAATATGAAAAACTAAAATTCATTATATTCTAATGTACCTACTTGATACAAATTTAAAAAATGACCTTAAAATAAACGAAAAACAATTAAAATAATTAAGAATGAGACAATCCTGTCGAGTGAATCGGAACGCGATATGTCAAAAGCATAACGCGATCGAAATTTGAAACCCAGTTTAACCCCTCAGCTGGCGGACAGACATATTATGTCTGCGAAAAAATTTTTTATATATTATTCTTATCTCTAGGTTTGAAACTTTTTTATCGCCAATGATGGTGAAATATTTGTATGAAGTATTTTTATATACTGTTTTCTAAGTGGTTGAACTTTTAAACTTGCATTAGAAGTGTCTAAACTCTTAACTTGCGTTAGAAGTGTTTGAACTAGTACCATAATAATATGGTTACTATCTCGACATGGATTCAAGGTTGAAACTACGCTTCGTCCAAATCGAAGGGATCGCATTTCCTACGTAGCTGCATACGAGCCTGCTTCCGATTTTGGATACTTTCAGAGTTTTCAGTTTCTAAAAACTCCAATATTTCGTATGCATTTACCATCTAGAACCAAATTAACTAGTAATACTTAGGTACTGAAATAACTTTTTGCCTAAAAAACACAAGTGATTAGGAAAATTACGTAAAACAAACTTAGTTTACTTAATTTTTACGACAAAAACTTAACAATTCGTAAAACAATAATATTTCCATAATACTTTAGGAACTTTTTTATCATTGCTAAATTTGACGTAAAAACAATATTGCTAGCTGTCAAAAGGCACGTCATGGTACGAATTGAGTGAACGATTAGAGGTGACGTCACACAAACTCGCTACAGAAACAATATTGTTTCAATATTATTATAAGCTTGTTTTAAGCACGTCGTGGTACGAAAAGGCTAAGTAAGATTACAATAATATTGCTTTAAGAGCTTGTGGTTAGCTCGCAGGTGTCTCCGTGACGGCTAGCGCGTTTACCAAGCTGACTAATTAAGCACTGATTAATAGTTAATTACGTGTTTAATGCACCGTTATCTGTAAGTGTAGTACTTGGAGTTGTTGTTTTGAAAATGCGTCACATGCATAAGTGTTATTTGATAGTAAGTTTGCCTCCAGTGGTTTTTAGATAGCTGGTTTTGCTGTGTTAAAAATATGCTGTAGGTATATATTATAGTAAGTAAGTTCTGGAAAGGAGACATCTGCTAGGAACGTTTCCTCATAGTATTTTAGACGACTTGGTGACGAGCCTCATTCTGCGATGTATCAGTAGGTGATAGGTACAAAATATGTAATTTTTTTGTTGATTGACCGAAAACAACATTAAGGACAAACGAATATGTTTTTAACGACATAAGTAGGTACAAGGTGCTATGTCATTTAGCCTATGTATAATTTCACTAACTGCTGTAGCTCTTTATCAAAACACGCTAATATTTGCGCTCTACTGGTAGGGGCATCTTATGTACACACAAAAGTATCATCATAACAGCCCATCAATGTCCCACTGCTAGGACGGGCCTCCTCCCGTGACGGAGGGATATTTGGCCTACTAATATCACGCTGGCCAAACGGATTGGTATAGGGTTTAATTTCAAGTTTTTCTTTTTGTTACGTAAAGATAATATTTACGGATAGTCCTTTAGTCGGTTTTTACGACACCCATGGGATGAGATAGGATGGTGACATATTGTATTCTTACTCTGTCACCACACGGAGAATAACTTAATGTGTCTTGTCTAAACATGGTTATAATTCTAGAATATTTTGTAAGTAATTTACTTAGTTGTTTTTTTATCTTCTCATGTCTAATTCGATGACGAAATCTGAAGCTCTCCTTACGCTGCTTGGATGGTTATAAGTAGAGATGTGCCGTTGTCGGCAATATTGCCCGAAGTGGGAATATTAGTGGCAATATTGCCGGGAGTGGAAATTTATGGCAATATTGTTTAAATAAAAGTCAAATTACTTTTCAAGGCTACGAACTACATCGTAAACTATAAAATTTTGTTTTGATTATAATGCCCAATATTGCCGGTATTTTTGGCAATATTCCCGGTATTTTACTGGCAATTTTGCCAATGTTGCCACACATGATACCATAGTAGACAGTGGAAATGGTTTGGGGTCTTATGACGAGTTTTATTTCTTTTGTTTTTGTACTTAATGACAATTTCAGCGACACCAATGAGATTTTCTCTATACAATGGGTGGTCGCACGCGCACCATATTGTTATCTTCCTCCGTCATAACACGTAGTTACGATAATTACGTTGACTATTCACGTAATTGGTTTTATTAAAAAAAAACTAGGCTTATCACTACCTATGTAGGTACTTACCTAAGTAATTATAACCGTTGATAAAGCCATTAAGTTAATTATAAACTTTAATAGTATAAGATTCAGGCCAACATTAGAACCTTATCAGTAGGTTCTTACATGTTGATAAAAAATATTTACTATTTAAAATTATGCAGGCATAATTATTGACTTTGCATACTTACTAATATTAAATACCCGTATGTATAATATGCATAAACATGCATAGGTAATATGAGTCCTTAGATATAGATCCCTTGCTAGGATTAGATATTAAAAAAAGCACAGCCTTGTTTTAAGGGCAGCATAATAGGGTGTTGCTACCGATGGGCCATTTAGCCGATAGGCCATTTCATCGAAAAGATAAATGTACCTGGCGCTCGCATATTTAGAGAGGCAGCTTTACTGTTTGGGCAGAATACGATTTTGAAAATCGTAGTAAATGTCATAAGTGTTCTATGGCGATCATAATTTGTTCAGAGGAATACCCTGTCGAAGCCTTACCTAGCGCTTCTACGGTTTATGACAGCTGGAAAGAACAATAGGTATGTAGCTTTAGGGTCCGTTCACACAGACCGGCTCTGAGAGCATCGCCGTGCATATTTCTTTTCACATAGACGGGATCCGAGCCGATCAGCTGCGCGAGCGAGAAACTCTCACACCACACGCACATTCTTGTACCTACTAAATATCCTAACAAACTTGCTCTGCTTGATATACATTCAACTCATAAGTCCTTCTAGGTCGTTATTCTCATACTTACCTCTCTATAATCCAGTACATACTTACCTATTTACTTCTTCGTTCATAGCTTTAAAATCCATAATGCATTGAACCTTTTTTGTATCACGATGAGGGTAGTTTAAAGGAAAAAAGTAATTAAAACAACAAAAGTAATTTGGGAACGGAATCGTTTATTGAACCCATTTTGTAATAGTAGATAATTAAATTATACAGTTACTCTACACATAGTGTACTGTCCAAAGTACCTACCTATCTCAACGTTATTTCTATTTCTTAGGTTATAAAGATACCTACCGACAAATGCACCCAATACCAACGAGTTACCACATTAAAATTTAAAATTTCCAATTGTGCTCAAAAATTCAGTGGTAGTTACCAATCACAGTACCTTTTGATCCTACGATTATAAATAAATGGGTATCATTCACCCACATGAAACATATTATGACATACAAGTCAGATATTTATTTATATATTATTATGAGAATGACTCTTAATGTGTGAAAGGGTAAAACGGATTGGTCGTTTTGAAAAAAAATATTATTGTTTTTGTTTTTTGTAATAAAGTTTCATACAACTAACTACATACAGAAGATAATTCAGTATATTCTGTATTAAGATCCAAGAATTTGACTTTTAATATCTTACTAAATATAATGAGGATTTTACATTTTCTCCATTTTGGATATAAACACTGGATTATATCAATATAAATTCGATAAAATATTCGTTTTGATGCATTTTAAATTAATTAAACGACAACACTCTACACCTATGTCAATTTTGTATAATGTTAAAATAGTTTTATTGTATATTTAAATGTGTATCAGTATATAATATTAATATATAATATAGATACCAGTATTTATGTCCAAAATACTTAAGGGACGTCTTTTAAATTTCAAATTAGGCATTACATCGTAGCCATTATTAGCTTATACTAAATAAGTTAATATTTTTAGATAATATCGATCGAGTCGTCGCTTCGTTTTACATTTAATTAATAATAGGTATAAATCTTCCTTTATTGTCTTCATTCTTCACCATTAAAAAAAGCTAGGTATGAAAACATTGCCAATAAAAAAAATTAAAAGGACAGTGTTGCAGTGTAACAAGTGGCGGTAAAAACGTTTCGTTTAAAAATCGCTTTGGTTCAGCCATAATATAAATTAACAATATTATTATTATTAAAGTGTACATTTTTACCAAGGTTTATAACCGTACAAATGGATAATTTTACACAATTATAGATAATAGCGGATACATTATTTTTATGATAAAAATAACAAGCATACGTACCTAATTCTACATTTATAGTTTTATCTTCTTTTTTAAAACAGTAGCTATCATTTATTTACAATCGCAGTAGTAAAGTGTTTATGATATGATCAGCTATTATTTGCTTTATTTTTCATGTATCTAGTGTTATCGGTAGTCAACATTTTTGCCATCGCCGTATTATGTTATTTTTATCAAACTTTAAAAATAATGTATTTCCATATTAGGAAATGATACAAATTCATGATATGTACCTAATTATACACAAAAAAGATCGACAATACGCAAATTATACAAAATAAATAGCATATCAATGACGTCATAATAATTATATACATACACTTAACATAGTTTAGTACCCTTCGATTTTAATGGATCTCTATAAATGGTTATTCGATTGTTATAGATGACTAATTTTTAAACGATAAGTATACACTAAATCGATAAGTAAATTGTAATCGATATTTACATAAGTACCTAGTGTTATGATTATTACGCCATGGCGCGACTAAACCTCTGCCCTTTGTCTCACTTATTACTCAACAGCTTATGTCTAACGGAGAGGTATACAGAGGTAGAGTCACGCGATCGCGTACCTATGAGAGGTGCACAGATCCTGATAAACAGAACTCCACCCTAGCTCCAACGTTAACGCTTCGTTCAGAAAGGAATCCATTTAAATGTATATGAAAATAAGTGGGACTTACAGTATATACAAAAATATCACATTACTTCGAGGCCGCAGCTTTCAATCACTTAGTCAATTAATTATTTCGTCTTCTTACCTAAGTTGTCGATCGTCGGTATGAAGCGTAAGCAAGTTATCGCAGGAAGTAATCGATTTTAAACGAAACACACAAAGTTCATCTGAAGCCGTCTCCACGTCGCTAGCATCAGTACAAGCGCAAATCACTTATCAGCTGACGATCCGGGCGACTTTATTACATCTGTCACATTATTGCTCAACGATAGTCCAACGCGTAAACTAAACAATATTACCAATTGTACAATTTATCATAGAATCCGGGCCTTTTGTATGCGTCTATCTTCCCACCCCTACTAACGAATGTACATCTAGGAAGAAAATGTTTTAATAGACTAGGTGCCTCGTCACCCTACCACTTATTCCAAGTTAGCACTACGACACCTACGAGATCTAGATATCAAAGCAGAAGAACGTCTAAGAAGCTGCAGCCGGGCGCCGCCGGGGACGCCGGCCGACCGTCACCCACCGCGGACTATCACAAACGAGCGACATAGAAAAATATAACGATTTGGGACGCTTTTATTGCTAATTTAGGTACAGTCTTTGGGGGCCTCCGGCGAAGATCCACCGGAGAGGTCGTCGAGGAAGTCGAAGGTGGCGACGGCGGCCTGCTCGCGCTCGCCGTAGCGCACGAAGAAGCCCTCGCGGCCGAGGATGGAGGCGCGGCGCGCGCGGCCCCACCGCACCGCGCCCAGCCCGCGCACGCGCAGCGCCGCCGCTGCACCAACACCATCGTTACGCCTTACGCCTCTACTCTACGGCGCCCTCTGGCGAGACAACACGCGTGAGCACACGCGACGTCGCTCGCACGCGCACCCCACCCACAAGCAACGCACGCGGGACCATGCTACTCATATGTCACATCCATATATTATGGCTCTTCACTACTATTGATTTGTAAAGGTAGTTCTAAATGGCAACATATTTATTGAAGAAAATGAATACTTTAGTTCTCCTGCGAATCTTCTTATTTCTGATACGATCGCGCAGGGAAACCTAACATAGCTCTCTCCATGTCCCCTGGATGCTGTTACTCTTACGATAATGCCCATTATTTAGATTTTGGTTTGCCAAAATACTGAATATTTTTTTATTTTAAAGACTGCCACGTAATTGGACTAAGTAGCATAGTGCCGCTTGCCTGAGATGACGTCTACTTTGAATGAGGCGAGAGAGTGAGATGGTGCGTGCGAGTGAGAGCGGAAACGTGTAACGTGTCTTCACTAGTGACCGATAGACAACATGAAAATGACATGACACATTTAAAAATATCTCTACAGATCTCTGAATACGAAAAAATACGCAATTTTAATCTTTATTTACCATGAATTTAAAAGCGTTTGTGCAGTGCCGATGAAATGCAATTGAGAAGTGATATTCAAAATCCAATATGGTGGATCTTTTTTAATCTGTATTTCTTTTAGACCAGTATTTGAATTACAGAAGTAGAGATCTGTACAGTCTTTTGGTAAACGGCAAATGTTGACCATAAAAATAATAAGATTTTATTAAAATTTCAGAAAAAAGAAACAGTCAACATTTAACGTTTCTCAACATGAAAAAGCAATAAACAAAAACAATAAAGTTAAAAACAAATGATTTAATGTAATTAGAACAAAAAATATGAAAATAGCAAAATAAATTAACACATTAATTGGTACATATTGAAATCGTGTCAGACGTTGATAGCATTCCAAATCTATGCAAGATTCAGCCATGAGCTTATTCAATTTTTTATAAAAGTAGGGTCCTTTAAAACCGAAGGCATAATACTAAACAGAATTACACGGTTTGAATATGTACCATAATATAAAACAGTCGAATACTGAAAACCCAAAATTTAAGGGTATCCGAATATAATTAAAATCAATATATAATTAAAGTATAATTATAATCTAAAAAGTTACAAAATTGTATGAATGATTTTTAGTATTCTGACTATAACACATTATTACAGTTGGTCTAACATTTGCATCAACCCTCTTACTCATAAACGCCTCTTAAATTTAATGACTGTTTAGCGAGATTTTTATTAGTAAAACCAACCTTATAACAAACAAAAACGTAAGAATTTAAGCTAATCAATTGACCGTGTTCTGTGGCGCGTGTTAGGACAGGCCTATGTCCAACAGTGGACTCTAACCACACAGACACAGTAAAATTTAACCCTTTAACCAGCACAAGTAACTTAGTGTTTTTGACTTTTATTACAAGGTTATTAGAGTTGCTAATTAGGTGGCAATATAATCACCTCTGCCAGATAAAGGGAGGCGTTTATGAGTAAGGGGGCAAGTATTTAACGTTTACCTGCAAATGAACGTTTGTAACTTCTTCAAATGAAATTCGAATAAGAAGTAGGTCTAATTTATATTTATTTACCTATTACTTTATAAAAATGTTACTTTGTTAATCATAGCAATATTTTACAAACACCTGAGTGTCGCGAATTTAAATTTTCAATCGAATTTTGCGTGATTCAGGTCAATAAAACCATTTGGTTATAGATTACTTAAATTGAAATCTTTGTTTTGTTTTTACTTATATTAAATAATTTGCTTAAAAAACAGTAACTAAACAGTTCTCTGTAGTAAATGTTAAACACCTTATTCATTTAGGGACTTATATTACAACATAGAGAATAAAGTCATTAAAAACTTATTAATAGAAAAAACTAGACTAATTGAAAAGGTAAAGTGCAGCACTATTTAAACATGTAGTTATAGATACTACAATATTAAAATAATAAAATTAGGTACATTATAATCTGCAAATCAATCACAAAAAAAAACGTAGGTACTCATTCAAAAGTTAATTACTTAGTTACACCTTGTTACCTAATATTTAATGCGGGAACTACATAGTACTTTATATTTTAATGTTCGAATAATTACAATTACTTGACTCCTCTCTGCACTTTATCTTCCAATCAGACATATTACAGCGAGTTATCTCGCTAAAAAGTATCGTTACCTGTCTTTTGTCTCCTTGACCTGTGAAGTCGATGTAGCCTGGAGTACGGCAGGGGAGGTTCTGCAGGAGATGACCCGCAGGAGGACGGGGATGAATCGCTTGAGGCTAACATCACGTCTAGGAGGTTGGCTCGGGCCTGGAATCATTAGGGAAGTGGATGTTTTAAATACGGCTGGCTCTTGATTTTAAGGTAAACTTGCTCGAATGAAGAATAAGCCGTAGGTACATAATGCAATTAAAAGGAATTTTATGTTACACTAGCTGACCCGTGCCCACTTTGTTAAACAGCGAAAAAAACGCGTCCGTTTTTTAAACATATTTCATTACTGCTCCACTCCTATTAGTCATAGCGTGATAGTATATAGCCTATGACACTCCCCGATAAAATCAGTTCATTAGATCCAGAGATTACCCCCTACAACGTCACAAACACACAAACTTTACCTCTTTATAATATAAGTATAGATTATTTTAGGGTACAAATACTTTACAAAATGTTGCTTCTGAAAATCAGCCGCTCTACCGTCACTGTAGAGACTGGTCATACCACGTCGTTGGCCGAGACGGTTGATATTTGGTTTTGTGCCGAGTTTTCGTTACTCGCAAAAGAGATTGAGTATGTAAGAGTCTTGGAATAAGGTAGGGTGATAATATTCAGAGTTCAGTTTTAAGATATTCTGACATTATACAATCAACAAGGAACCTACAATATTTTCAAATAACGTCTCAACAGACCTTAGGATCGCTGAAGTCGATGTCCTTCTCGACATGTACCCAGCCGGTGGGGGCCCAGAGCGCGGCGTCCTTGTGCCCCTGTGCTACGTCTCCTCGCTCTTCGACCTTCACTTCCGCGTTATTAACTGATGACGTCTCACTTTGACGGATCATCCTGAACAAAATTACAACGGCATTATATTTGGTAAATTGAGAGTCGTAAAGGAATCATCATAACAGCCCATTAATGTCCCACTGCAGGTACGGGCCTCCTCCCACGACGGAGGGATAATTGGCCTACTAATACTACGCTGGCCAGACGGATTGGTATAGGGTTTAATTTCAAGTTTTCCTTCTTTTTATTTCGTAAAAATAATACTCACGGATTGTCACTTAGTCGGTTTTTACGACACCCATGGGAATTTTTAAATGGGGTGGTGGCATTTTGTATTCTTACTCCGTCACCACACGAAGGAATATTACAAAAAAAAACTGACAAATAGAAAAAAAGATGTCAAAATAATCAAAACAATCTCACCAAGAATGAAATGAACACAATCATAAAGACCACAACAACTACAAATTTATCAAATTAACATATGAAACAGAGCTATAATAGTAGTTAAGTTAAAAACTATGATTTTATTTTATTAATGAATAAATATACTAATTGAATACTAAACAAAGACACAGACACGTATAAAGATTTGACGCGATACAAAAACGAAAATTCCGTTGTACTAAATCAGATAGCGACAGTAAACGATAAAAGAAATCGTACAAATATTATCTATAAGTAATCAGATGGCGATCCTTATAAATTAGGTAAATGAATGAAAATTATAGATTATCTGTCTACTTGACTTACCTATTCAGTTCTTCAATAACGTCTTTGGAAGTAGCAGCTTCATGGAAGCTCAGGGTATGCTCCTGTTTCACAATTATTGGCTCGGGAACTGATGTCGTCATTGCAGATATAGATCGTCTTTCAGCAACTGGAATCTTCGACTTTGTCCTGTTTGGTGATGAAGGTGGTCGCTTCCCGCCAAGCAGCGTGGGAATCCTACTTCTTTCCCTTAGCCTCTCTTTAGGTGTATCGTTCTTATTACTTACTATCACAGTTTCGGCAGTAGAAGTACTTGTCGTGTTTGACTCAGTCATTTGAGGGGAACTTGTTTCTGGGGAGGAACCTTCTTCTTCCTCGGGGACGGTGAGCAGCGCGATTGTACTCCGTCGACATGCGCTCAACACTTCCTCGACTAGAGATATTCCAGATTCACTTCCTGAATATGGAAAACTGGACGATTTGGTTAAGCTCGATTCCGTCTCTTTTTCAATAGGCGGTTGTTTGTTGAGCATTATATTTACTGTGTTTTCTTTCAAAGCGGAATTGTGGTCTACAGTTCGACTAGATTCGATTTCACTTGGCTTGTCATCCTTCATTTGAGGAACAACAACTTCTATGTCAACAGCGCTACCAACATCTATAATTTTATTCATTTCATTCTTTCTCTGAACTTTAATGAGATGATGTTCATCTATCTCATTTTCTGAATTTTCAACTCTTGAGAATTGATCATAAAAATCTTCAGATTCAGCGTAAGGGTCTTCACGTTCAATGAATCTTGGTGTTGATCTTGGCTCGGATACTGTATCACAAAAGGCGACTCTAGGACGGTCACCTGATAGGACGTCACACGAATCATTTTCAGAGAAGCTGCCGAAAGAATCAGGTCGTTGCCTGTCCTCGGATACTTCACTACGGGGACCAACAGAATCATCATCGAAGTCTGCTGACGCATATGGAGGAGGTAATTCTCGGATTTCAGACAACGGTCGCGAAGACATTGAATCAGATTCTTCTCTATCTCTACAATACTTTTGTTGTTCCGCAATAAAGTGAAGAACATTTTGTAAGGCTTGTTCTCTATCTTGTAGAGCCATGGCCTGAACGTCGACAATTCTCAGATGACTGCTTGTATCTTGTGCCGGAGGAACACCACGGGATGAATTTGAGGCTAAGCTCTTTGTGCTTTCATATTTAACTAGACGATAGAAATCTCTAGTGAAATCTAGACCAACGTTGGCACAATCTCCATCTTCGCTCATAGCAATACTAGACCTCTTATCAGGTACATCTGAAGCACTAGACCAAGAGCCGCCTGGTGAATGCGTTCCGGTGCAGTCCCATCTTTTCTCAGATGTATCTGCATCATCAGCTATTCTACATTCATCGATTTCAATGGTTGCAAATCCACAATCATTCCATAAGCAATCACCAACGTCTTCTTCTAATTCTAAGCCGTCATCTTCTCTAATGCTGGGTAATGTTGATAAAGATATTTGACCTGGTGTAGTTATTTCAGCAAAGGGCGATTGTCTATCCCTAAGATCTTCACATGATAATGATAAGCTCCAATCTTCTAATTCTGCTCTATCGTATTCTAAATCAGCAATATCTCTGTGCCTTTGTTGTAAAGCTGATCTTGCATCATCCAGCTCAAGCCAATGTTGAACATAATCAGCGTCGTATTGTGAACCATCAGCACGTTCATCCACAGTACTTCCCCATGAAACCCTTTCAGAGCTTGTCGTTGAAGCAATGGCTGGTCTTCTGAGAGGTCGTTCAGGTGCTGGTTTTAAATCTAAAACTAAGACTCCAGAGCTAGGTGTGGGACTGTCTAGGCAACTGGTTGGGCATGTTGTACCGGCAATAAATTTTAAACATAGATGAGAATCGGAGAAGCTGCGTACTACATGTTGAAAGGGTAATACTGGTCTAGAAGGTGGGTAGCTTCCTCTCACACCAGCGAAGGCGACTCCTACGGGGAAGTAGATATAGTCGGCCTCGGCAAGTAGTCTTGCATGTCTACGAGATTCTCTAGGATTAATAGAAACTATTGTTTGGTTGTCCGTTTCATCTGATGCTTCGTTAAGGTCCGGCAGCGCCCTGTCCGCGGCGTGATCACTTTGTCTTGAGGCATCTGCCTGAACATCACTGGACATTGTGGAGTACCCTTCGTCTTTGGCACCGCTCTCTGGAGATTCTGCTCCTGCCTCACCCACCTCACCACTCTCTTCTTCTGTTACTTTCTCTTCGGTTTCACCTGGAAATAGAGTGTTTTCCATTATGATGATGATATTTAAACAATTTTTTTTTTATGTTTAATGCTCTTGTATTGACAAGTAAATTTATTCTATTATTTATAAAGGCAGGAATAGTACTCTAAGGAACAGGTATTTTAATTGATGCACAAGAAATCTCTTCTCATTAAAACAGTGTGGTTTGTTTGTAGGTGACGATGATGGATGGATAGATGGATGATGATGAATGATTAACATTATTGGCACAGGGTAAATACAAACCTCTGACAGGATCAGTGCAAGGTTGTGGCATGCTGAGGCTAAGGGTAGCGGGGCGAGCTGGTGGCGCCCACAAAGTAGGGTCCACGGCCGACAGCGCCCGTGCCAGGTTCGCTGGAGTCACTTCCAGGCCCTGAAGACATTAACATTTAGATTTAGTGATGATGTTTGCGTGACATGCAAAATCACTGAGGATAGGTTGTCTCGCTAAAATAAGTGGACGTGCAATGTATAGAAAAGTTACTCGTAATTGAGGCTAAATGAATACTATAATGTGTACTTTGCTTCTTTTTCAGGAGTTACTGAGACGAATGAAGTACCTCAAAAAAGTATTCTATTTAGAATACTTTTTTGTTCTGTTCTGTAACTAGATAAGTTTTCTTGCGTTTTTTTTTATATAATTTGAATTAGTTTTTTTACTTTGGATTTAATTTTCTTTCTAATAGTAATATTTTACAAGGGAGCGGAATATTACCTTTAACTCAGTCCAAATGTCAGCCAAGATCTGATGACGTCTCTTGTCGTCTTGGTTGAGAGGGTGAGGAAGCGATATCGGCGGTGCTGGAGGAGGCGAGTCTCTGAACGAAACCAACGAGCCACAAGAACCGACGTCTACCAAGTGAACTGTAAGATATTAAGTTAAGATGTTAGCTCAATATGTTCTAGGGTGCGGTTCCTTTACTCTCTTCATTGCGCAGGTGGGTACAGTGCCTTCGGGCATTTATGATGCAGGTCATTTACTATTACTAAGCCAATATGCCTTTATTTTTAGCTTTAGATATTCATCAATAACGGGTATTTGGTTTCTGAACGATTACAAATCGGCAATTAGTAGACAGTTATTCATCTAAATGCAGCATTAACAATTGACGTTTGCAGGATTCCAAAAAAGGAACGCCATCACAGCATGTTGTAAGATACAGCCCAATAAGATCGTCTTTCAGAAAACAACAGGAATTGAAACCAGTTATTGTGTCCAGCGTGGTTTACGCAACTATCCCTCTATATATCGAGGAGCTACGGCCCTTGTAAAGTGACGTGGTATCAAAATGAACCAGTAACTACTCGCGCAATCTTACTTAGCCGGCCTGAAGTTAGGTATAAAAACGTTCGCGCTTGTAAAAGTGAGTTTTCTTAGTTCCATTGCGTTCCAAAACTAACATCTGCAACAACTGCAAGTAGGTCAACTTAGATTACGCGTACTGTACGTGACGTATGCTATACCTTGAAGGCTCTGTGGTGTATGTGGTGTGTGAGGAGTCGCTGGCGAAGGTCGTGGCTGCGGACGCAGTTGTCGCACGAGAAGGGCACTCAGCGCGCGGTTCTGTGCCTCCAGCTCGCGTATACGAGCACGTGCGCATCCCAACTCTTCGCGTACGCTCTGTAAGTATAACAAAATAATTATTAACGCCCATTTGTAATAATACCTTTCTTTTAAAAGATAACTCTTGCCCGCTCTAATTATTATTATAACGGGCATAATATAGAACATCAAAGCAAAACTTTGGGTACCTATTGGGCAAACAGTTGTTGTGCTGCGACAGGAATATTTCTAGAGTATTATTTTAATGATATCAGGGTATGGTATAGGTGGCTGACTAGACAAATGGGTTAGAACCTTTCGCAAACTCTCTGTCACCTCTTACCCAAAATATACCAGCTACCTACTTAACTAAGAGCACGCCGAGTAAACCCACAAAGGATCAGTAGTTCCTAATATTATCGTATTTAAACCAACACTGTATAATATAAGTTTAGTTAAAGTTAACATATATTAAATTCTTAACAGATTTTTCAAAACTTTGTTTATTCCAAAACCAGCATCGAAAAGATTTCGCATCTTTACGCTCCCTTCCACCCAAGATTTTACTCAGGCGGGATCTCCTCAAAACGTCTTCTAAATAAACGCGCACATTTTAATTATGCTTCATTAGTTAAATTAAATTCGAGTAGCGTAATTGACGGGCCGTAATTACAAGGGGTACAAAATAAGAAGCCCGTCTTCACTCGAGTTTCCTGAATCCGGGATGCGGAATAACTTGGTCTTTGGGTTGGGATTTAAGGTTTAAGATAATTATACCTTTCGAAAATTAAATACACAGTTTTCAAAATTGTTTACTTTCAAAATATTATAAATTTTAAATAGTTATCATGATTTTTGTTACATCTCATCGTAAGATAACTTATAATTTTTGAATTTTGATTTTGACTAATACAGACAAGCTTGAATGAAATAATTGCTTAGTGTAGCGTTTTACCGAAAATACATAATAATATGGATTTTTATACGATGGGAGGCAAACGAGCTAGCAGGTCACCTGATGGTAAGTGATCACCACCGCCCATGGACACTCGCAACACCAGAGGAAGTACGCTCGTTTCTTGAAGCTACCCAAGTCGTAACAGTCCGGATATATTTTGTACTTAAAATACAGACTAACATCAGGGCGTTGGAAAGCACAACAACAATAAATCTGCGTATTCGTATTTAGTACGCAGTTTGTTTATAAGACCAACTTGGAAGATATGGTCTATTGCCAATGCATGATCTGCCAATAAAAAAATGCCTGTTGTCTTGCAAGTATTTCATCTTTTGTTGTCATTGAGACCTATAGGATAAAAGAGGGAATGACAAAGAGTATTCTAACTCTGTCACTCCAAGAAGAGCTAATTTATTTTATTTTACTCCTATCACTCATCATGATATCTTTACATCAGAACCTAAGTAAAAACAATACGACTTCAAGTATTTTCAGCGTCAATTTCTCTTAAACGCATCCTGTCCCTAACTCGTCTTAATTCTACGAACGAGCGAAGTGCATACACTTTGTTTATTAAACCATTACCGCGAAGTTTCAAAACGAAATTTTAAATTAAATAAACGATTTAGGAGTCGAGTTATAAATTTAAAGTGGTTTTCATTTATGATAGAAAGGATTTAAATGTAACGGTTCATTTAAGTCCCGTTTAAGAGGGTAGATAAGTTTTTATTTAAGTTTAAATTAATATGGAAAAGTTAAATATTGTTTGTAAATGTTTTCATAGCCTGGTGGCAAAATAATTAAATTGCTTGTCAAGATTAATTAATTATTTTATTTTGTATTAATATTAATTTACAGTACGTTTATGTCTATACTAGATATAGAGCGCGATTCTGCAAAGTAAGTAACCCCCTTACTCATAAACGCCACTTAAATTTTAGTCAATTGATTAGCTTAAATTCTTACGGTTTTGTTTGGCATAAGGTTGGTTTTGCTAATAAAAATCTCGCTAAACAGTGATTACATTTTAGAGACTTTTATGAGTTAGTCGTCAAAGACAGATGTTGTCTTATGTGGTGATGAACTAAGAATGGTGTCACGACGTCATCCAACCGTCGTCGTTAAAACGTCGTGATTAAATACCTACAGTAACCATTTTTTAATACTATTAGTATACAGTAACAATAAATAAAAATAATATAAAATTCAATATTATAATTTACTGTATAGTAATTATTTTGTATATCCAACTTAAGATATCAACCGTGACGTGACATTTATTAGAAATACAGAAACATTTACGTAAATAAAGCCCTCTGCTAGTATTAATAAGGTTTAAAATATTTTAACTCGATATATTCATCTAACAGTTGAAAGTTTTCACTCAATATTACACGTAGATATGCTTGATTATAATCTCAGAGAGCCACCCCAAAGATCTTTCATCAGGGCACCCCACAATGTCTCTAATTACTCCTTAGATCATTTTCCATAATCAACACACATGGTGTCTTGATACCTACCTCCTATTTGACGCAGAATTTAATGGTTTATCAATTTACTTAGGGATGAACATCCATCATTTATTATCATTAAAATTACGACGTTAATTGCTGTATTATTGTTTAGGTAACATTGCAAGTTTTGGAGTAAATAAATATAAAATCAATTTATATAGAAAGACGGCTAATAAACATATAGGTTTGCCTTTCCCTAAGTGTTTTTATGTATAATATTAGACAAGAGAGAGAGAGACATCAAATTTTATTTTAATTGCGTCAAAAACTTGCTATCGCCTCATTGCTTTAAATGCCAAATAAAAAGCATTCCTTTTTCCTACATAAAACAAAATCCAACTAGAGCCATTAGTTTATTTTTAACTATGGTAACACGTTGCCGGCAGCTGGTCACATGAACGAGTACCAAAGTGTTGTTTTTAAGTACTCGATAGTAAAAAATGTTATATCCAGTGCATGTTTAACTACCAAAGTTGGACATTAAAATATTCCAGCGTCATGTGAAAACAGAAGCGTCAAACTTTCGAAAACATCAAAAGTCGTCGTCGCATGCAGACGGCGCCATCTTTATCAGGAAAGTTGTTTGTAAAGCGCGCCAAAACTATAACAAAATGGCGACCATTCGTTTCATCCACAAAACTGGATTTAAACACAAACGTTCGCATTATCGGACAGATTATGCCCAGATTATAGTGGGCCTGGCCTTCTAAAATTATTACGGTGCCAGCTAAGGCCAAAGTGTCCCATTTCGTACGATTTATGTGCGAATGTAGGCACCACATAATCCTTGGTGCGGATACAAGGGTGACTATAATTATGAGAAAACAATTTCCGGGATGCATCTTAATGCTTTCCCGGATTATGTTCTACGGATACTCGGTATTTTTTTGTGAAATTAAGTATTCTGAATGGTTTCAGTGTTAATCTCCTGAAAAGGAAATTTGGTAGCATTTAATATGTAGCTATGATAATTTAAAATGCAGGCTTTAAAGAATTCATTTACATTTTCTTATTGTGATTATAATTTATACATCTCTTGTAATGTGATAGCTGTGTAATAATGTTTTTTACCGACTCCAAAAAGAGAAGTAGGTTTTAAATTAGGTTCCTTATATTTGAGTTTTTGTTAACTGAGTAATTTTTTGACCTACCTAGGAAATATCATCAAAATTGATTGAACTTATACCCTTTCCACTATATTTAACAACATTTGACAGGTTGACGTTAGTGACGTTCAGCAGTATCTCGAATGTAATGCCATTCGATAGCAAGCGATTTTTCGATTTTTCAAATTACTTTATTTTACACATTTGGATCCTTACATCAACTTACATTATTATTTTATAACTGTTTCTTTCTTTATCTATGTTAAGAGAATTAGCCTATTGCTTAAAATGATAAAATTATAGTTAGCTTAGGTATTATTTAAAATACATAATTTATCGTGACACATTCGCGGGTTATAGCTAATCTAAAATATCATAATAATATTACATTTTATAAACGTATTATGAAGAGTTCAGGTTTATTCATAGCATTTATTTCTACCGATTATTTGTAATCTGTTTCATAATGGTGGTAATCGTTATTTAAGTGTCCATCACTAAGTAACCATGGTAACTGAAAAAAACATGGGTACACCCATGAAATACAATATTATTTGTTTGAAAAAAAAGCAGAAGTATTACGAAACATCATGGACGTGAACTGTCAAAAAGCTAAACTTACGCTGGAAGGGGTATAGTAATTTTTATCGTATAAAACAATAAATTACTATGTTAAAATTATCGAAGTGTCATGAAATCACATGCTATAAACAATGACCATTGCGTCATTTTTCTCTGTGTGGTAATGGAGTTAGTATACTACAATATGTCACCACACCACCCAATCTCATCCCATGGGTGTCGTAAAAACCGACTAAGAGACTATCCGTGAATATTATATTTACGAAATAAAAAGAAGGAAAACTTGAAATTAAACCCTATACCAATCCGTCTGGCCAGCGTGGTATTAGTAGGCCAAGTATCCCTCCGTCACGGGAGGAGGCCCGTCCTTGCAGTGGGACATTAATGGGTTGTTATGAATTGCGTCATTTTAGCAGAGACTCTGTCTCAGAAGACTAGGCAAGTATTGGATAAATCAACAGCAGCATATGGTCTAACCTTCTGCGAAAGCAATGCCCGCACGACCTGCTGAGCGACATCGTCTAGCCGCCGTTCCTGTTCGCCAGAGCCGAGTCCTGCCGTGCAAGCCGCTAGCTGACTCTGCAGCCGCTCGTTCTCTGTGCTCAGGGTTGTAAGTTGAGTTTGGTAGTGCGCTGCCGAGGCCTGCCAACAAACAAATACTTTATTTTGATGGTGAATTTAAAGATAAGGTATTTTTTGTCTCTTTCTGGATGCATGAAAGAGCCTTTGCAATCGCATTGTTGTAGTAGAGGATAATTTTTAGATACATCGATAACCTTGGAAGGTCGCAGGGCGGATTCGATGCCGAAACTGACAGAGGAATGTGTGTTATGGTGTGTGTTAGAAGCATATTATTATGATCAGCAGTGGACTGATATATTATGTAGGGTGAAATTGGGTCATAACTCCCTACTTTAGGACTACTTATATATGTTTGAGATATTGTAGAGGAACTCGTTAATTGCAGCTCATTGTTTATTCGAAAATAAATTAGGCGACAACCAAAAAAGTTGGTCCATGTCCTTAATAAACTAAAGGAAAAAACAAAAACATTTTTTTATATCGCCAACACCAATATTTTTTCAGTCTCACTCATCAAAACGTCACGGACACTCCTGTTAGCACCGCTTCACTAAAAAAATACCCCAAAATACCGCCCATCGTTCACACTCTTAATTAAACCCGACTTTTCACAACAAACGAAACCAAAATAAAATGATCTCCCGTTTCTACAACCGGCCAAGCAAATCAGAACATTTCGCTGCATTTCTATGCGACGTTGAAGTTCTACTCATATTTGACAAGTATGCTCTTGTTGAATTCGAAGTCTTAATTTCTGTGTATCAGGGTGCGTTTTAGATTGAGGAAATTGGCGTGAGATTTTCATTAGCCGTCAAGCAAGGGTGAGACCACGAATTTGTTTGTTTGAATGTCTGAAACAACAACCGGTTGATATGGCATGGAAGGGTTACTATTGAATGGTGTACTTTTTAATTTTGCTTTGTTTATTATTTCGGGCGTAAAAGTCTAGACTTGAACAAAAAATACCCAATGAATAGCTCCATTCATACGGTATTTTTTGTTCATCAGAACGTGACAGAAATATATAGGTATTGTATACTTTAATATATGTAGCTCTTCTGTAGATGTGCCGTAAAAACATTTAATTAAATAATTCTGTGTATTGTCATTAGAATAGAATAGAATATACATAATAGAATATTTATTTTACAAATATAGGTAGGTATAAAAGACATTGTAGATATTAAAAATAAACATAGAATTGGTGCTTTCTCATTTTATAAAGGCATGTTTGCGCCCTGAGACATCCTACGTAGCTAGAATCTAAATACAACATACATCATTGTTTTAATAGCGTTTTTATGATAACTAAATAATTCTAAGCATTGCCTTTGCTTTTTTAATTAAAAATCATTATATTTGAATTCATCCAGATTTCATGAGCTTATTCCAACACGTTCTATGTTTGTATGTTCTTTTAATCCTGGTTTATGCTTTACATAGCGCTGCAAAAGTAAAAGAAATTACTGAATGCACAAACACCTACCTAAAATAAGAGATTCCGAGAATTATTTATCAAAATAATATCATTTATTCAGATTGTTTTTGTTCCCGTCCAAAAATCTAAAAAAACATGATCAAAAGACTAAAAATAATAGTACCATAAATTATAAATGTAAACAGATAACATAATTTAACAAATTACAAGGTACGAGTATATTAAACCTCTTTGTTTAATTTGGTCACAAGATTATCTTTGGATTATTATTAACATTTCATGCAGACATAAAAAAATATTTAATCAAAAGACAGCTCTCTCGCTAAAGACACAGCTAGGACTTTTTTATAATTTGAACTAATGGACACAAAGAGCAACGAGGCTTAGGACAATGATTTGAGGATAAAAAAAAATGGTCCGTTGTACCGCTGTCATAATTAAAATAAGCAAAATAATAAGTTATTTTAAACATTTAAACCAAATAACATTTTTAAAATATAAAATGTAAATTACAATAAACCAATGTTTATTGTAATGTACGAAGCTAAATATTTCAAAATGGAATCCATTCATTTACTAAAATTTAATGTATATTTCGCAAACCGCAGTTGTTTTGCGGAATGTTGGTACTTAAACTGAAGTGCTTCGATTGGTATTCGAACAGAAAGGGCGGTAGGGTTGTGATATTAATTCGATTTCATTTGTCTTCTTCCATTTTTAAATATCATCGAAATACGCGGGAATGAGGGACATAGATTGAAAATTATTTTGTTCATTCTGGCTTATTTATTGGTAGGTTTTGTTTTAGAATGTCTAATATTTAAATAATAATATTTTACTCGCATATTGTTTAAATTTTTAACGTGATTTTCATGGTTTTACTTACTAAAACCATAAAAATGAGGTACGTTTTCTATTGAAGGAAAAAGCAGTTTAAGGGCGTAGTGAGTGTAGTGTCGAAAGTACATACCTACTCTAAACCGAGAAGATGATAGTCAATACGGTTGCATTTTTCTTAATGTTTTGTCACCTGACCATTTTACACCCTGATCTCCAGCACCTTAATCAGGTTGTCGGTCTACCCTCCATTCTGGAGGGCTTCCATTTCAACTATTTTTTCTATTAATAACTAAAACGAGTCAATTTGCTAAAAGTAATCAACTAATTCTCAAAAAGACGACTCACAAGATTAATGATTAAAAAGGAACTCAACACGTCAAGTCGAAAACTACCATTGTTTTGTATTTCATTAACGTGATTACATTTACAGAAAATAAGTAGAAATAAAATGGCGTACATTAATCATGAACGCTGTGTTCATCATTAGCTTTGTTCGGTAATGCGTTCAAATGTATACCCTTGCATTTGAACGCATGGTCGATTATTTTCTTTTTGTTGAAGTAATTTTAGTTATTTGTAGATATATTTGCATTGTTGAAAGAAGGAATACGTTGTATGTATACCTATGTATGCAACGTTGTGGAGAATTTCCTATCCATTGTTTTCGGGTTTTTGTGTATTGATTGTGTACCTAATTGACGACCTCTGTGGCATAGTGGTTATATAACATGACTGCTACGCAGAGGTCTCGGGTTCGATTCACGCTTAATGCAAATCTTTTTGTGCATGAACATGATTGTTTGCATTGGTCTGGGTGTTTTCTATGTGTAATTATGTAGTATTTCCAAAAAAAGAAAGTATTTAAGTATGTTTATCCGTTGTCTAGTACCTACCCATAGTACAAGCTTAGCTTAGTTTGGGACTAGATGGCGTTGTGTTAATGTGTGAGGAATATTTATTTATTTAAATTATGTTCCATTGCAGGAACAGGCCTTCCCCAGTGACAGAGGGGAAGAATTTTTGACTAAGTAATACTATCTGGTCAGACAGATTGGGATAGGGTTTTTCGTCAACTTTTCATTTTCGATAACTTTCTACATAGTCTAATTTTACGACTTCCATATTTTAAGATGGACTGTTGACACCATGTATTGTAATGTAATAAATATGTATTCACTAGTAAATAACCCACTGCTCATAATAATATGTGGTAAGTTTAACCATGCCTCCTTACATTACATTTAATGCGTAAGTAATATAATCCCTCCCCTACCTGACTCTATATTATAATACGGCATCAATTATTCAGTGTTTCCCAACAGGAGATGGTTAATAGATGAAGGCAGTTTCCAATTTAGTCGGATTATCTTATCGTGGAGTACTCCGAGATAGTTTGGTATCCCGCGCCTATGCCCGCGCCAGTAATAGCTACCTAAATCGCGTTTTCATTGTCGTACGGTAATGTTTGTTGACGCTTGTAATGGAAAAAAGTAGGTTCTGACAATTTATTGTGTGGATAAGTTATGTGAATGTGTCTATTGACGTAGCTGATTTCTTTGTGTTGTTGTAGTATGTATGTATTTACAAAAGTATACTTTTGTGTCTATTTTAGCTTGAAGATTAACTTATCGACAAGAACGAAAGCCAAAATATTTAAATTGCCATTGAAAATATTTAAAGCATGAGATTTAGAGGTTCGAACCTGCGTAATCTGATTAAACGCCTTTAGCCAATATGATCCTTGTCTAGTTATTCAAATTTGTCTTTTATTTTGCGAAGATCCGAGATCAAACCACGCAACTATTATTTATTTTTTATTTCAACTTTCAAATTATTTGCTAAAAATCCGTTGTATTTTATTCCTTTCTAACTTTTGAGTTGTCAAATCTACTCTACCTGACTTTTACGACGAGAACAAGAACCGTTATGAATTATAACAAGATAAACATTAGTTTTACAACAAAATCTCGTATCGTATAATCCATGGAAACAGACTAATTGGTTTCGTTAGTGCGCACAACTATGCGAAGCTCGGCGTATGCGGTAACGTAATTATGATACCTCTCTGCTAGCCACCAGAAGGATAGCGTAATGAATAACTACTCGTATAAAATGCAGCTCAAGCTTTTTAGTCTATGTTTAATTATTTTGGTATTATGATAGTCGGTCTGGTTTTAAATGAAGGTAGTTTGTAATTAATGTAGAGGGATTACGTGCTTAGGATTATGTTTTTAGTTTAATCTGTTTACCGAAATGATGGTAAGCTTGCTAACTGATTTTCGCGTCTGTATTTGGTATGGTGGAGTTTTTATCATCATAGCGGCCCATTAATGTCCCACTGCAGGGACGGGCCTCGTCCAGTGACGGAAGGATACTTGGCCTACTAATACCACACTGGCCAAACGGATTGGTATAGGGTTTCATTTCAAGTTTTCCTTCTTTTTCTTGTTCCCTTAGTCGGTTTTTACGACACCCATGGGATGAGATGGGGTGGTGACATATTGTATTCTTACTCCGTCACCACACGGAGAAGAATACAATATAGAGTTTTTATAAGCTTACGTAACTGTAACATTCCTCACAACGTCATCCACGCTAGTGAAATTTGTAAAGCTATAAGACAGCTTGCCTGGGGTAGGCCGTGGCTGGGTTACCTTGTAGTACCTATTGCAAATGTTCTTGAGCGAAGGATAACACTTTCCATCATGAGGGCAACTTGCTCTGCTTTACTTTCTAGATATAATGTCTGGGAAGTTTCTAGCATTAGGTTATGAACATTAGTATGTAAAGATCACGGCACGGCGTCTATAGTATTAAAATCTACATAATTATCTAACGTACTCTTATGTGACGTTAAAATTATTACATAGCTTTACTAAATGGATTCTCCACAATATGTCACCACCCATCTCATCCCATGGGTGTCGTAAAAACGAAATATCAATTATCTTAACGAAATAAAAAGAAGGAAAACTTGAAATTAAACCCTATACCAATCCGTTTGGCCAGCGTGGTATTAGTAGGCCAAGTACCCTCCGTCACAGGAGGAGGCCCGTCCCTGCAGTTAATGGGCTGGTATGATGACTAAATGGATCCATCAAAACACATCGTGTATTCTTAAAACCTATTGACTTAATTCTACCCAACACGCCTTAAATACTTGTCTCCTTTGCTCACAAAATACAAAGCGCCATCTTCAGGGAATATTTGGTTTTGTTTAATCTGTTTACGCGGCATATTTTCCTGTTATTTTTCATACATAATTAAGTGATGCGTCCCAGTTTCGGGCTGGTGGGCGCCGGCGACACTAAATTGTCATTAGACTTTCATCTATGTTAGAATATCTTTTTGATTACTTTGGAAACAACGGTTCTGTGTGATATTTGGATAGAGATGAAAACATATTTTTTCACAGATGTTATCATAACAGCCCATTAATGTGCCACTGCAGGGACGGGCCTGCTTCTGTGACGGAGGGATACTTGGCCTACTAATACCACGCTGGCCAAAAGGATTAGTATAGGGTTTAATTTCAAGTTTTTCTTCTTTTTATTACGTAAATATAATATTCACAGATAGTCCCTTACTCGGTTTTTACTACACCCATGGGATGAGATGGGGTGGTGACATATTGTATTCTAACTATATGGAGTTTTTATAAGCTTACGTTCTAGTAACACAACGTCATCCACGCTAGGCGGTGGCTTGGTTATGCTGTAGTACCTATTGCTAACGTCCTTGAGCGAAGGATAACCTCACCATCATGAGCGCAACTTGCCTGTCTACTTTACTTTATAGATATTATTATAATGTCTAGGAAGTTTCTGGTATTAGGTTATAAACATTGATATGTGAGGATGACGGCACGGCTTCTATAGTATTAAAATCGTTAACGATGTTACGACGTTGACGTTAAAATCATTACATAGTTTTACTAAATGGATCCGTCAAAACACATCGTCACACTAAATTGTCATTAGACTTTCATCTATGTTGGAATATCTTTTTGATTACTTTGGAAACAGCGGTTCTGTGTAATATTTGGATAGAGATGAAAACATATTTTTTCACAGATGTTATCATAACAGCCCATTAATGTGCCACTGCAGGGACGGGCCTCCTCCTGTGACGGAGGGATACTTGGCCTACTAATACCACGCTGGCCAAAAGGATTAGTATAGGGTTTAATTTCAAGTTTTTCTTCTTTTTATTTCGTAAAGATAATATTCACGGATAGTTCCTTAGTCTGTTTTTATGACCCCCATGGGATGAGATGGGGTGGTGACATATTGTATTCTTATTCCGTCACCGAGTTTTTATAAGCTTTCGTAACTGTAACATCCCTCACAACGTCATCCACGCTCGTGAAATTGTAGGGCTATAAGACAGCTTGCCTGGTGTGACTGGTTATGCTGTAGCATAATATATTATCTTTACGAAATAAAAAGAAGGAAAACTTGAAATTAAACCCTATACCAAGGGTTTAATTTCAAGTTTTCCTTCTTTTTATTTCGTAAAGATAATATTCACGGATAGTTCCTTAGTCGGTTTTTACGGATGAGATGGGGTGGCGACATATTGTATTCTTACTCCGTCTCCACACGGAGATTTATTGGATATTATTGTTTTTACTTCAGTATTAATTATACTTACTTCAGAAGTAGTTATTATTATACCCCTTCCAGCGTAAGTTTAGCTTTTTGACAGTTCACGTCCATGAAGTTTCGTAATACTTCTGCTTATTTTTCAAACAAATAATATTGTATTTCATAGACGTACCCATGTTTTTTTCAGTTACCATGGTTACTTAGTGATGGACACTCATAACGATTACCACCATTATGAAACAAATTACAAATAATCGGTAGAAATAAATGCTATGAATAAATCTGAACTCTTCTTTAATCTATACTTCTATACTAATATTATAAAGAGGTAAAGTTTGTGTGTTTGTTTGTTTGTGTGTTTGTGTGTTTGTGACGTTGTAGGGGGTAATCTCTGGATCTACTGAACCGATTTTAAAAATTCTTTCTGTGTTTGATAGTCCATTTATCGGGGAGTGTCATAGGCTATATAGTATCACGCTATGCCTAATAGGAGTAGAGCAGTAATGAAATATGTTTATAAAAGGGACGCTTAAAAACGTTTATTTTGCTTCTACTGCTTAAACGTCTGGAGATATTGAAATAATGTATTAGAGAATTGTACCTTTAAAAAAGTTTTACAATTAAGAGACTTAAGATTGTCGTAAAAATGCTAGGGTGTCGTAAAATGATGAAGGGTGTTGTAAAAGATGGAAGGGTGTCGTAAAACTGCAAGGATGTCTTAAAATGCATGGAGGGTGTCGAAAAATGATGGAGGGTGTCGTAAAACTGCTAGGGTGTCGTAAAACTGAGAGGGTTTCGTAAAATTGCAAGGGTGTCGTAAAATGATGAAGGATGTCGTAAAAGATAGAAGGGTGTCGTAAAACTGCAAGGATGTAGTAAAATGATGTAGGGTGACGTAAAATTCATGGAGGGTGTCGTAAAACTGCTAGAGTGTCGTAAAATGATGAAGGGTGTCGTAAAATTCACGGAGAGTGTCGTAAAACTGCTAGGATGTCTTAAAATGATGGAAGGGTGACGTAAAACTGCAAGGATGTCGTAAAATGATGGAAGGTGTCGTAAAATGCATGGAGGGTGTCGTTAAATAATAGAGGGTGTCGTAAAAGATGGAAGGGATTCGTAAAACGGCAAGGATGTCGTAAAATTATGGAGCGTGTCGTATAACTGCAAGGGTGTCTTAAAACTGCAAGGGTGTCGTAAAACTGCAAGGGTGCCGTAAAATGATGGAGGGTGTCGTAAAACTGCAAGGTTGTCGTCAAACTGCAAGGGTGTCGTAAAATGATGGAGGGGTGTCGTAAAGAGAGACTAAATGTTCTGCACTTAGTAGACATTGTTTTCTGCCCAGACTTAAGATTATATTCTTTTAAAACATATATCTATACTTCTATACTTAATATTATAAAGAGGTAAAGTTTGTGTGTTTGTGACGTTGTAGGGGGTAATCTCTGGATCTACTGAACCGATTTTAAAAATAATTTTAGTGTTGAATAGTCTATTTATCGTGGAGTGTCATAGGCTATATAGTATCCATTGATTTACAAAAAACCAAAGATACACACTCCACTTCCCAAAAACGTCCGCAACAAATAGGCGCATTGTGCACTTTTTTTAAATTAGTATCGCGTTGTTCTACCGGCAAACGTCAATCATTAAATTTTATTGCTTTATGTGCATTACTTTTTAAATACAACTTTATGTCATGCGTGTAAGATTGAATTTGAAAAAAAAAATATTTTTACGATATTACTATACGTATTTATTGCGTATGTTTAATTTGGTGACACTTTTGGCTGTTAGTTTTGTTTGAAAATGTGCATCTAGGGTTTTTTATAAATCAATGATAGTATCACGCTAATAAATAATAACAGAAATAGAGCAGTAATGATTTTTTTTTTTAAAGTGACACGTTTTTTTCGCCGCCCTACGAAGTGGGCACGGGTCAGCTAATACGTTTATAAAATGTAATAAGATATTTTAGATTAGCTATAACCCGCGAATGTGTCACGATAAATTATGTATTTTAAATAATAGCTAACTATAATTTTATCATTTTAAGCTATAGGCTAATTTTCTTAACATAGATAAAGAAAGAAACAGTAATAAAATGATAATGTAAGTTGATGTAAGGATCCAAATGTGTAAAATAAAATAATTTAAAAAATCGCGAAATCGCTTACAATCGAATGGCATTACATTCGAGATACTGCTGAACGTCACTAACGTCAACCTGTCAAATGTTGTTAAATATAGTGGAAAGGGTATAGTAATTTATTTATGCTTCAGTATTAATCAACACAGAAGCCTATCATAATAACCACTAATTTAGAAAAATTGTTTGTCTTCTGTATAGTTTATCTCTATCACTCAGACAGTGATATTTTCTGTATAGCTATTGCCATAGTCGAATTTTGACTTAGTGAACAAGTGGTGTGATAAAATTTTATTTAATTCTTTCTTACTGCTCGGGTTTCAGACCGATGTGGATTTGAGTCCTACTTCGGGATTCCTATGTCTATTGTTTTTAATTTTTTTACAAAATACGTATCTAGTTTTCCTTCTTTAGCAGAGAAATATCTGCTTGGTAGTATCATACCGTGGCCTCAGCTTAACCTATTCCCTGTTCCATGTATCTTATATGATACATACCCATTGTTTTACTATTGTGTCTACAGGCAGGACAGGCAACCTGTTAAGCTGATAACATTACATATTCTTAGTTCATCACATCAAAATACCTACTTTTCAAATACTTATGCTAATGTAACATAGTTTACAAAATATCATAACCGAATAACACGCAAACTCAATTAGTGTAGGAGTGTTACGTATAGCCGCGGTCGATCCCCGACTACACGGGAATGGGGGGAACAGATAAATGATGCACCCTAGACCCCTGACTGTGACCCTGGCGGGGTAAAACATCGATTTTAAAGTTAACTGTAAACATGTGTATCTCGTTTTTAAGTATTTGAATTATAATAATTGAAAATAATATTATGATAATGCAGTCATTGCATGGCCCTGTTTGATATGTCTGAGAAAACAATTTATTTCAGATAATAAAAATATGAAGACACTATGGCATCGGGTTACTTTTTTTACTTTTACTGTTGGACAAATGCCTCCTAAGGGTCGTAGCACAAATAACGTAACGTAAACGGATCGGCACCGTATCAACTCGAACCGTTCAGTATTATTTGTATGAAACTCCTTACTGCAACGCACACTAATCGGAATCGTAACGTAATCGGATTTTTGACGTTTGACATCGAGGAAAAAAGCGAGGCGGTGACGATCTGTTTACGTTACCTACGACCTTACAAGGTGCATGCATTTATCTATCCTATTCCTCTCTTATCCAAAACCGAATTGGGACGTATACAGTATACACAGCGGATTTCAGAACGTTTCGGTCGAATTGTGGCAATTGAATAATCGGTTTATCTTTATATATTTATATATACGTTCTGCTGTACGTGTGAATGTCATTATACTCCTCCTAAACGGCTTGACTGATTTAAATGAATTTTTCTGCATGCATGCGTTTGAGAGCCCTGGGAGAATATTGTTTTTAAACAATATTGTTTTTATTGAAACAATATAGCAATATTGTTTCAATATTATTATAAGCTTGTTTTAAGCACTTCGTGGTACGAAAAGGCTAAGTGAGATTACAATAATATTGCTATAAGAGCTTGTGGTTGGCTCCCTGGATAGTTTAGTTTCACAAAAATTTAATTACAATAAATTACATCATATTATGATCGATTTAATCTCAATGTGAATAGTTAGTCCATTAGGTATTATTACTACCTACTGTATGAGAAATGTACGTAGGTAAGATTGAACCGATGTTGTTTTCAAAGCTCAAGATAAGCTATGCCGCGGGCAAAAGGCAGTTAGTAATAAAGGAGTTATTCGCTTCACGGTAAGGGTGGCCGGGGACGAAATAGTGTCAGTTGCCTTATCATGGGACAACAGGATAGGTCCGGGGGGACATTCGAGATATTTGACTCTTATTAAGTTTACAAATTGGGCTACTCTACTGTCTTATTAGATGTAAGGAATATTATTTATGTCTTAATGTGTTTGTAGTTATTGTTTTTCTTATATTATTGATTGCAATTTGACTAGTAATGAGTTTTAATCTATTATTATTAATTTAAACTTCGTTTGTTTATTTTTTATTACAGACAGGGCAGGACCAGTTGTTCAGCAATGAATATCAATAGACTGATATTTAAAACAAAATTTAATTAGACATTTTGTGTAAACATTTTTTCGTTTTTATCAACATAACAGCCCATTAATGTCCCACTGCAGGGACGGGCGTCCTCCAGTGACGGAGGGATACTTGGCCTACTTATACCACGCTGGCCAAACGGATTGGTTTAGGGTTTAATTTCAAGTTTTCCTTCTTTTATTTTGTAAAGATAATATTCAGCGATAATCCCTTAGTCGGTTTTTACGACATATTGCGACATATTGTATTCTTACTCCGTCACCACGCGTAATCTCAATTGGCTGATATTTAAAACAAAATTGAATTAGACATTTTGTGGAAACCTTTTTTTCGTTTTTTATATAGCATATATTTCTTAAAAACCACCCCAACACATTATGTTACTGAAAACTAACCTCTTTATCAGACTTTTTCACAATTCAACCATGAAAAACACGAGTCATTTATTAGACAAGAGTTAAACTATCGATTTTTGAACCGCAGTCCTGACTGCCCTCACTAAATGCGCCCTTGCACTTCAGAAGGGTGAAGCTGAATTATTGTTTAGAGGGGGTGGCCTTTTAAAGCGGGAAACCCCAACCATTGTGCATAGCCGATTTCCCGGTATCCGCCATTTTAATGTCCTTGTATAGCTTGCTTTCTGTACTGTTGTGTGAGTTCATCGTGGGCTAAGATGTAATCAGAAGCGATGAAGAAAGCTAGAAGAGAAACGTGCAGATACAGATTTATTTAGGCAATTTTGTTTTACTAATATCGACAGGAATTAATGGACAAGATTCACGCAATAATGGAGGAAAAATGTCCTGCTAAAACCCTAGTCAAATGGGTTGATATAATTTGCTTTTGACAGTGATTGAGGTTTTCATAAAGGGCAGTTTGTAACGTATTCTCAAGCCGGACCACAGGGCAAGGACAGATTCGTAAGGCATAAGAGTATCGGTGAAAAAGCCTGTACTGGTCAGCTTACATGATTGGTTTTAAAAAACAATATTCTGAAAGGATTAGGCTGTTTTTGCAGCAAAACTTATAAGAATCGGTAAGTTCGGCGGACGTTTATAACTTGAACCATTTAAATTTTTTCACTGTGTTTAACAATATTTGTATCAACGCCTACACTGCGTGTGTGCGTTCTACGCCTTTATTACTGTTAGCTGTATTTTTCCTATTGTAGTCATGTCTAAAGGGTAACCTGAAGTGTCATATTTAAAGGACTACCTTGATGCTCTTTTGAAAGTGCCTTTTAGTGACGAGTGGAGTTGTTGAAGGAAGGCTAGTGTTCAATTATTTATTGGTGGCAATGATTGGCTAATTTTTTGACTTAAAAGATTTGTTTTTGGCATATTTTGAAGAAGTAAATAATGTTTATTACATGTAGATGGTTTTGCAGCAAGATTCCGTCTAGGATAGTATCGCTGCTCAGCGCTGTAGGTACACGCTTAATGCACCTCCAGGCAGTTGTGTGCAAATCTTACTAGGTGAAAGGGTACAGCTAGTGAAATCACACGGCTACTTACTTAATAGTTTCTGTCTGATGTTGACAAGCGTTGTGGATAGGTAGTCTAAGTTTTATATTTATAAAGCTTTAGATAATTAATTTATTATAGATGAGTGCTATCTTTTGTGAAACTGTGTCTTAAAATTACTTTGCTTAGATCACTTATTTTCCTGGAACAATACACTAAAGTGGCAGACGACTAAGCCACCTACCGTGGACGTGCTAAGGGACAGGCAATTCCCTGCCTACCTTAGGAGACATAGTTAATTATATCCCAAAGACCTATAATTTCACTAGTATACTTGGACATATGCAAAGAAGTAGTTCTTACATTCAAGTTCATCTCAATATTCAAAGCACGTACCTACTTAATAATAACAATCGTATTTAAATTTTACTATTAAAGGAAAATAAGCTTTCAATTTCCGCTGCCCCAATAAACAATGATTGAATAATTATGTTTTGTAACAGAACCAAAAACGATTAACGTATAACATTCACAACGAGCCCTGCCTGTGCCCAATTGGACCTCGTTTAGCGACATTAAACAGCATTTATCGACCAGTGGGGGACATGCGATCATTTCTGGATTATACCCATCATAGACGAATTAATTAACGACACGACCAATATACTTTGATCTCCTGTCATTGTAATAGCTCCTTTTACTTTCCTTTTAGACGTTTGAACGCAGCGGGGTGGGGGAGCTTAATTAAAAATGGTTTTCGTTCACAACTGGACGTTATAGTGCCAATACAGTTAGAACTCTGTTGTGTAGAAAGTTTCCTTTAATTTTATCGTTTTTGTTTTGATTTGTGACGAGGGGGAGGTCTTTGGAGAGTGGTTTTGTCATAACTAGACGTTCTTTTGAGGGATTATGTATGTTTGTAAGGGGATGAGATGTTTTTACGTGATTAGTGGTGCAAGTGGTCTTCTTGATAAGTGTCGTTATGGTGTATAATGGCCGCCTAATACTCGTACGTAAGTATTGTAAGAGGATTACAATGCACTTTCGTCTGGTAAAATGTTTGAGGATAAATTGCATTATTAAGTACCTACATAATGTTGTTTATGTTACTGATTTTCTTATGTAATGTGATTAAAGAAGAGTTTAGGTTTGTCCGGTAAACTCGGCATTGGGTATAGGATTGTAGCCTGAATTTCGTACTTATTTTAAAATTAAAGTTCCATTAGATTTGCTAGGTCTTTTAAAGTCAATTAGGTTTTTTGATTTTATGGATTTATAGTAAGCATTAATGTCCCACTGCAGGGACGGGCCTCCTCCCGTAACGGAGGGAAACTAGGCCTACTAATACCACGCTGGCCAAACGGATCAGTATATGGTTTAATTTAAAGTTTTCCTTCTTTTTATTACGTAAAGATAATATTAAATAGTCCGTAAGTCGGTTCTTACGACACCCATGGAATGAGATGGGGTAGTGACATATTGTATTCTTACTCTGTCACCACACGAAGTTTATTTATGATACACTCTACCAAGATATATTTCAAAAGAAATAAACGAGAAAAATACTTCTCCTTTCCAACTGCCTGACCATATCGCAATGTAAAAGATAATATTAAACAGGAGGGGTGTTTCACAATAGAGGTACAGGTAGGAATGTCATTCAGAAAGTGACGGGAAATGGAAAAATCAAAAATTTTCATCCACCATTCAGAATAACAGATAGCTGTGACGTGTTGGGGTGGGCATGAGTACAATGACTGCGTATGTACTAAATGGTATTATAGATAGATATTTTATACTTTTTGAGGTGTATTAAAATACATAGTTCCTTGTCGCCATGTACGATTTTTTATACCTATCAATATTGATAGATCTATGTATGTTTTTTTTTCAAAGGTGAACGAATCTACTCAATACTCAATACGTTTATTTCACAATAATGTAGTTACAGTTCTTACATAATATACACAGTATATAAAGCATCATTATGGACCCTGTCGGGCACAGCATACGCAGGAGAGAGGAAGACTATTATTTTAAATTACTTATAATTATTCTATATTAGCAAAATAGAATATTAAATAAAATTTATAATATAATTTTTTTATATAATATAATATAAATTTTACACATACCAATTTAATGTCTAACTTTTCATAATGTTTTAATTCTAATATTTATAGTGGAATATTTTAAAACTGTAATTAAAATTATCTAATATTATATTTATACCTATGCTAATCTACTTGCAGATTACCTACTTTGACCAGACTTTGCTGTCTATAAACGCACAGCAACACCGGAAATACCGCAAAAGCAGATATTGTAATATAATCATGTCTCAATCATACAATTGCTATAGATATCGCATTATCATCTGACTCTTAAAGTCATATAATTTCTCTATATCTATCTCGCTTGCACTTACGGGTCTTGTAATCTTATATAATATCTTGTATCTCTTTTTGGAGTACTCAGATGATAACGTGTTTTATAGTGTTTTTGGCGGCGTGTTTTATAGTGGCGAAGGGGTCGAGTTCGCGACTGCCGAGTGGTCGAATCCGAAGCAAGAAGATTTATGGGATCCACAAATCTTCACCTAGGGCTTCGATGTATTTTATGATCGTAAAAATCTGGTCTGCAGCACTCAGGTTTAGAACAAAGCAGGTTCATCACACAGCAGGTTTAGAACAAAGTTTTCATATAAAAAAAAAAAGTAAAATAGCAATATCAATCCAGACTTAAAAAACTGGATAGACATCAATCCAGACAAGTTAATTGAAATATTCTGAATATTTGTATTTGATACAGCTTTGTATGTCTAAATCTATACTTATAACCAGTCGCTGTAGACCATTTCTTCTGAACTACTTTTACTTAAGCATTAATCAGTTGCAGGGTTCATCCTAGACTGGTTAGGGTAAATTTTGAACCCTTCGAATATTTTTAATTCTGCTATAAGGAGAATATTTGCTAAAGAATTTTTCGATATGGACTTTTACTTTATCGTTTATTAGCTCTGTATTTGTGGTTCAGAGTTTTTCTTGTTAAGGTTTTTTACAAAGTTCTTTATGTTTAGATTCATGAGTGTATAATATATAATAAGTAAAATCTGTACCTACTAATGAAATAATTGTGAAAAGTTTTTTGGTTCTAAATGTAAAAACTTCTAATGGCAAGATGTTTAAGAAGACAGTTAGAGACAGAGACTATGGGTTGGTAGGTTAATTATGTAGCTGTTTTCGCTGAATTTCACACCTAGCAATAGTGTGCATGTTACTGTTTTTAGGTAGAAAGATAAAGTAGCTGAAATTGATGTCTCTGGGTGCCGAGCGGCTTCCAGTAGTAGTCTGATTTATATACCTACGTGTAAATAACAAATTTCTTGTGCACCTGCTACAAACAAGTGTCAAGCTTAACATCTAGCAAGCAACCATTTTATCTTGCCACCTTTTTGTAGAAGAAATAGTTAAAATCAAGTTATAAATAAAGTAGCTCACCTCTAGTGCGGATGATAAGGACGCCTTCTCCTGCTTCAGAGTTTCCACGCGGCTCTTGTATTGCAGCATCGATCGCACTGTCTCTTCCATCCTGGGGAAAGAGAAAAAACATGTTAAATATACTAAATATTTCTTTTTACAATGAAAAAGACTGACATTTAATCATTTATTGACGCCCTCTGTATTTGTATGCCATGGTTGCTACGCAGAGGTCTCTGGCTCATTATTCGCTTAATGCAAAAACCTTTGTGTGTATGACCATGAAATGAGTATAACCATAACCAGTATAGTGTTTTCTACGTATATCATGGCGTTGTATGTATTTACATACATAGAGTAGCCCGAGCAGTAAGACATCAAAGGACAATTTTATGACGTTAAAATAAGCTATAATAACTACAATAAAACTTATATAAAACTACATTACGTCGACATAAAGACACATACGTTTTCCCACATCGAACAAAAAAACAAAAAAGTACCAACATACTAAGAACCGAATAAAACAGTTATAATGATGTAAGTTCAGTGTAACTTGCACTAAACTTAGTGAAGATAGTGTAACTTACACTTAACTTAGGGAAAGTGACACTGAAGTTTTAGTTATTCGGTACACGCACGTTTTGTCATGTCAGTTGTCGATGTAACGATTGTACGGTATGATAGTTATACGTAATGTTGTATAAAGTTATTTATTGTTATTGTTTTAGTTAGAGAGAAAGTGCTACGTAATAGATAATATTAAAACTGTAAGTAACTCTGACAAGTTGGTTTGAATTTCACGCAAAATTATTAGTTAAATCCACAAATTATAGTCCCGAATCTAAATTTTTTTCGTGTACTAATAGAAAATTAATATGTGGATATTGAGCCTCGGAAGGCCGTTGTCATCAACTTGTCGGTCTGGCAAAATGCCTCTTCCGATATCATAGAAGGAGGAAAAAATATGAGCTTCAGTTTAATCGTTTGGCATAGCAAAGAATTCAAACCCAATACTTCTGCAAAGCAATCCAATACTTTCACTACGCCAAACAGGTAGACAAAAAAAATATTTTTCATATTTTTTTTCCTTGCTTATTACCACATTAAACGTTGATTATTGTGTCCACAAAATCTTCTCCTATAATTAACTTTAACGTACATCCATTGTCACAAAGAAAACATAATAATATGCGTATTAAACAACAAAAAAAGCGTCATAATTAAGTAAATTCTCCTTCAACATAATGAAGACAAACGATTTTACAGAACACTTCATTATGCAGACGGATCAAACTGGCAAGCTTAGATTTGCATATTCAATGAGAGAGAAAGAGAATCACTTCTTTGTGTTAGATAGAGACAGAGATAGTGCACTTCGGGACACTTCATTAGTAGACACGTCAGTTCGCAGCACGTCACTTTTAAATGACGAACGAAGTGAAAACGGTTTTGTTTGTTCCTTATTTAAAAATCAGTAGAATACTGGTAATCTAGTTCTTTGTTTTTAAATTTAAATATTGACTGGAAAATAACGATATAAGTACCTTAAGTCCTTTCTACCCCATTGCAAGGTAGTGCAGCCGATATAGAAATATTAAAGGGTACTTTGAGTGCGTCACACATTCATAAAGTAACTTTAAACAGCAATAAATGCTTATTGGCTTATCCCAATCACTACCATGCTAGACTGAATGCTAAAGGCTTTACGTGAAGTTTTACTCCTTGTGTCTTCTTAGTAAAAATACATGCGATCTTTCCCTTATGTATGAGCATAAGATGCGTTAGTAAACCATGTATTCTGCCACAAGGATAATCATCATCATATCACCATAACAGCTCATTAATGTCCCACTGCAGGGACGGGCCTCCCCCGTAACGGAGGGATACGTGCCCTACTAGTACCACGCTGGCCAAACGGATTGGTATAGGGTTTAATTTCAAGTTTTCCTTCTTTTTATTACGTAAAGATAATATTCACGGAGAGTCCTTTAGTCGGTTTTTACGACACCCATGGGATAAGATGGGGTGGTGACACACTGTATTCTTACTCCGTCACCACACGGATAATGAAAGATTATTATTACCAAAATATATAAACAATAATATTCCAGTGATTATTTAAACCATAAACATAGCAAAAGGAAGGCCTTCATTTCAAAATTTTCCATTTAAATATAATAAATTATGAATATTCTCATAGCCACAACAATGCCACAGTTTCTAATCTTACAAATTAATCAAGTAACAACAATTTTAATACTTAATTCAATGGTTGTATTAAGGTTTTGCATAACAAAGCCTTTCTTACAATCCTTCAGGCTTCGAAGATAATTCTCTTAGAAAATGGCTGCTGAATTCCATCCATATTTTAATTATTTATATTATTATACCTTTGAGGGTAAGGATTATGGTATTAACCAAATGTTGGGGATTACAGGAGTAAAAGAGACATATTTCAGCAACAGTAAATTAAGTAGAGGACGCGTTTGAAAGAATAACAGCGATATTATAATTGGTGAGCTTGAGGGCAAGTGCGTAGCATTTAGAAGAGACGGGCATATTTGAAGACAGTAGACAAGGCAAAGTGAGAATCGTAATACCTACTTTGGTCTTAAGTATATTGGAATAAGACGTAGTTTATGTACGTAAATTAGCCATTTGAAATTTCTATGCTTTATATTTTCAATCAGAATTCGCAGAATATATTTTTTGTAGCAACCATAATCTTAAGTAAGAATCATCGAATGTTTATCTGATATTTATTAGTCATAGCACAAGCCCTGCTTAATTAGGAGTAGGTAGCGTTATGTATATTTCTAGGGGGAATATTCAAAAGCTGGTAACAACAAAATCTATGTTAAAAATCAAGATATTCAATCTCTATCTTCGTGAATTAGTACAATGCATGGTCGGGATGGAAATCTTTTATTAATTTGAATCCTTTCATTAGAAAAATGGTAAGAATCAGTTCATTCTCAACTGAATAATGGAACTTTTTCAATAACTTTGAATAGAATGGATTGAATGGGATGCCAAGATTTATTTGATGTTGAATTTTATCTTTTTATAGCTATACAGCCTCCTTGATTAGAACTTTTTGACTTATAAATGTATATTGTTTTTTTTTAAAGAGGGTCCATTTTTTTCTTTCCTAGGACTTAGTTTTTACCAATGTTTTCACCATTTGCCAATTAAAAGGTCGCAAATTCCATTCCCACTTAAAACTAATTTTGAATTGAGCTGAAATTTGCTTTATATTAAACTAGCGGCCTGTCCCGGCTTCGCACGGGCATTATTTTCCCGCTTTTTAGTTGAAATTTTTCCTAAATTTTCTTTGCTATAAACCTCACGGAGCCCGAGACCTTTCCAACGCATGCAAAACCATGGAAATCTGTTCACGCGTTCTGGAGTTATAGCATCAGGAAGGAAAACCCGACTTATTTTTATATAGTAGAAGATGAGCGTCGATAATGTATGAAGTGAAAACGAATGATTAAAAAATATTGCAACACACCACCAACAACAACAATATAAATTATTTAAACCTCCAAACTCGCTTACACCTAAATAAAAATAAGCATCCAAAAATTAATTTTAAACAAAATATAACCTTTTTTCGCGTATTTCCCACGTGGTTATATTCTAAGCTGGTAACATTCGGGGGTCGATCAACTTAGTCGGAGGCTTATTACAGTGTAATTTAATGTTTTGTTTTTTTTTTTCGAGGCTGTTTTTTTTTACACGGGCAATGTTTTACTGCGGCCAGTCACGACAATATCGACCGAGGTGTGCGTACCTATTTTTGATTAATGTTTACATGCTTTTGTAGTGGAAAAGAAAATTATGTTTTCATCGTTGTATAATTTTTTGGGATTAATTTGAGCAGAGTGGCGTTCTCTCGTGTCGGAGGCCAAGACACATTTTGGGTCGTTGAGCCAACGGAGTAAGTAATTTGAGAAGTTTGTGATAGTTATTTTCTGTGAGAACAATATAAACTACAACCACTGTGAGATAAGGTAATACATATATAAATATTGGTACTCATCGTTGTCGTAGTAGAATTATTAGTGATGAAAGGAAACTTAATCACAAGATAAGACGTTGAAAAAATAGGAATGGAATAAATGTGTAACTGGAAATTACGGACTCAATTTCCACTTTGACAATTTCGTTCGAAAATGTTTCTTATTAAAAGTTATTAATGGTTCTAATATCGTGAAGTGTTACTGTCTAAAATGCCTACTTAGAAATTTAAGCAGATTTCATTTTAGGAATTTTACATTTCGTACAAAAATGTCTAACTAAGCTAACACCAAACCCAGGTCCATTACCTGTTATAGCGTTTTAAAAAACAAAAGCCCGTACAACAATTTGTAGCAAAAATCCGGGCACAAAAAAGTATCCTTTGTATTTAGAACAGACCTATCAAAGTCACGTTAAACAATTAAGACTTTTTTTCCAAAACCTGTATAAACATGGCGTCGTGTCTCCCCTACCCTGGTCTCCCCTGGCTGGTTGATATCACCCCAGCGACAAATTACGTCGCATTCAACCCTTGACCAGATGAGAGCTCGTAAATCTTATCTATTAAAACCTGTGGCCAGTAGACGGGAGATTTAGTAGTGTGGTGCAAGTTGGAACTATGAAGTTGTTAGTTGGGCACTTAGTTATAGAATTGAGTAATTTTGTCAACCTCCAAAAAAAACCATACTGAAATGCTTTTTATTTTCTAGATACTTACATACATAGAAAACATTCATATTTCACATACAATTCATATTTACACAAAGGTTTTTAGAGAATCGAACCTGAGGCATTTTTCATTTAGATTCAGAAATCAGAGTAACAGATGGTATTCTTCATCATCACTTTGCCGGTATAATGTTTTTAACATTATGTTAGTGTCCAGCCTGAATTCTTTCATTTGCCGAACTATTTAATTGTAAAACTAACATCCGGCGCATACTATTTATGTTTCCTTCATCCTATGATCTGGGGTCTTTCAAATGTAGTGCGAAGAAGCATCTGGCCAAACCGGCAAGATGATAGCGATGAAGTGAAGTTGTTTTTACAACCATCTGTATTCGAACTTATCATCTAGTTCGAAATGAAGGCAAGACTTTTATAAAAAAAAAAACACTGTAAGTAACTTATGCATAAGAAAACCGCTCATCGCTGCTCTCTAATCTCCTCTGCCTTACACCATACATAAATATCAATATGTTTGCATAAACACAGGATTACATTCCCGCTGCATGGCTTACCTATACCGTCGCTAGTAGAACAGTATGGTGGCTAATGTCCAAATAATTACTCTTTGGATTTCAGTTAGTACAAAGCTGGCAACATGGCGTGGATATGATGTTGGCGGGAGAAATAAATAACGCTTTTTTTTGTTTTAGAACGAATGTGTTCTAAATTTAAAAGTGCATCAGTCGGTGTTCAGATTTTAAACATGAATAACTAGCTTTGTAGTTTTATGAATAAAGCGAATTAATGTTTTTATATTTAATTTGCATGTTATTCATGTGATTAAGCATCTTCTTTGTGAATTTTAAACGGGTCGCTTAAATCGTTCAGAGTAAAGACCCTGGTAGTAAAGTAGTCATGTAAGTATACCTTAATTTTCATGTCTGTTAATACCCACGACACAGTGCTCGATCCCAAATCCGGCAAATGTAAAAGAAAAAAACTCAAAAAACTAAAATAAGGTAAAATAAACTCGAATGAAACCCACCCGTTTGATGAACGTACATACTAAGTTTCCCCTCATTACAACGTGTAAAGGTCCCTTCGGTGTTGGTTAATATTTCTACACTTTACAACGAATATACTCGTATAGCATTCAGGTATTCTGCATCACGAACAAAAAAAAACCCAAGAAATACTTATTAAACATAAGGATAACCTATAATATGAAACTTAAAATGCATTTTCTTCGTGTAAAAAATGAGCATAGACGTTCCCGCCTTTTGCCGCCATTTTTCTACAAAGTTTATGTATCTCATCAATCTTTCGCATTATTTACGCCTTAGTGAGGTGTTAGTAGGAGTTTGTGAGGTCGGTAATACTTTAGATATGGCCAATGTTGGAAGGGAATGGTTGTAGTAAATTTTTAATAAGTGCGAGTGCTTTACGGGTTCACGACGCACCTGCGTGTTGAACGTTTGAGAATGTAGCGACATCTAGTGTGTTTGTTTTGGTAGCTTAAATGAAAATGTTTGTAAAAAAATAATGTAAACTAAATATAGAATAAAAATAGGAATTAAAGTAATGTAAATTATGTGATAATTAATCTATAAAAAATAGTAAAGACGTTCTTCGAAGTAAAAATAAACATGTACCTAAGTACTGATTTTTTAAGGCCGTATAAGTAGGTGAATTATAGCTAAAATGGGTGTTTATTCACAAGTGGCAGAAAAATATAATTCTAACCATTTATTAGAATATAACATGCTAAGAGAACACAACAAACTGGAAAATTCGATTGACTCCGATTGACTTGTTGTCGATTAGCAAAAAGTATAAATATCTCAGATTATCGCAGCAGTCGATTTAGGGCTTCCTTGGAACATAGCATAGAGATCAAAGCGCTCAGTTGTCTCTGCCTATCCCCATGGAAATAATTCGTGAGTTTATGTAGGTATGTATACCGTATTCATCCTTACTTGATTTATTTAGTAAACAAACACCACATTTTGCGAATTCACTAGTTTTTACATCAATTGCACACTTTGATATGGATGAAAATTTCTGGAAAGTAGCATTATATGTTTATGCAATAGAAAACACGTAAATGACTTTGATTTCACCACTATCTTTCTTATATTTTAAATAAATGTATTTTTTTCCAACGGCAAATTTCACAGATAAAAATTAATTTCATTATTTGACATTTTAGAAATTTCATAGATTCGTAGGGATGTGTAACAAAAGTGAATGAACGATTGGCATACGAATAAAAGGAGGTTGTTTAAATAAATCCTACTAATATTATAAATGCGAAATTTTTGTTACTTGTTGTTTGTTGTTACTCTTTCAGGCAAAAACTACTGAATGAATTATCCACTGCGAATTAAATCTCATTGAACTAATATGGGCACAATTAAAATCGCATGTGGGAAAAAATAATACAACATTTAAAATGGCTGAAATAAAAGAATTACTTATAGAAGGATTAAGTAAAATTGTCCGTACGGTGTCCAGCATGTCAATTCTCGTACCTTATAATCGTTAAAAATTCAGTTAAGTTAATTTTTGGTTGTCAAATTGTCTTGTTTTTGCTATTGCAATTGTAATCTTTTGCGGTCGTGTTAAAGTTTTATTTAGAATGTGACAATTTGACAACTAAAAGTTAACTTAACCGAATTTTGGTACGAGAATTGACATGCTGGTCAAAATTCACTGAACATGGTCATAAAAGATGAAGATAAAATGTTAAGACTAGATGGCATATTAGATACGGTCTCAGACGCACCGACCCAGAATTTTGTAATACATGTTCCGATTCCTGCACAGATGTGGCTTTATCATGATTTTTGTTTATATTCTTTATTTTTGTTTTATTTTTGTAATTGTCTATATTCTCACTGTACCCTTAAACTAAGAATAAATGTATTTACTTTCTCTTTTACAGATGCTTATACCTAAAATAATTTGTAAAACTAATAAATAAAAAATTTGTTTAATACTTTTAGTATTATTTACGACTTCACATTCCTATTGCGTAATTAGAATATTATGTAATTATATACCTACACTGTATAATGTATGTAGCTAAAAAAATTGCCATAAACCGTTCAGTACTAAAAGAACTTTAAGTGAAGATTTCATTCATTCACATCAGTTACACATCTCTAGCTATCAGTACTCTTTAGTCTGCGGTTGACACGACGCCATATTATTATATGTTTACCATTTAGAGCAAGTCTGTTTAAATAGACAGTATGCAACGAAACTATTTTTAATTAGCTCTACTACAAATTTATTATAATATACAAATAAACATAGAGATTACGCAAACCACTGTGTGCAAAATCAGTGAACCGTATATTTTAGCTTTTAATTAATAATTTAATGAAAATACTATCGTTTGATAATTAAATTTGTGCTTATTTAAATGCTATTCACGTTCATATTGGAATCGCTAATTAGTACTATATTTATTTAACTACTTATTACCTACCTATTTGTACTATTTTTCATCCGAATGCGTGAGAAGTAGGGTTATAATTTTCGAAAGTATGTATGTATAATTGTTTGGTACGCTCTACAGCAGGCTTGATGGACTTTAGCTTCAGAAGTGTTGGTAGATTCGTATTTACGATAGAGAAAAAATGATACTCTCAAGTGCCTCTTTATCGGCCAATCGTGGTCCACTGCTGTGCCTATGACTCAAGAGTGTCTCTGCGTAAATCATAAAATTAATAAAATGATGTGCGATTTTTGGCCCCATTTCTATTTCAATATTAGTTTATTAACCAGGCGGGTTTTTTATTTAAAAAAAATTAAGTCTTCATTTCTAGTTTTTATAATGGTAACTTACAATTGCTAACGTTTACAGTGTTATTTGTAATCTATACTAATATTATAAAGAGGTAAAGTTTGTGAGTTTGTGTGTTTGTGACGTTGTAGGGGGTAATCTCTGGATCTACTAAACCGATTTTAAAAAATCTTTCTGTGTTGAATAGTCCATTTATCGGGGAGTGTCCATAGGCTATATATGATCACGCTATGACTAATAGGAGTGGAGCAGTATTGAAATATGTTTAAAAAACGGACGCGTTTTTTTCGCCGCCCAACGAAGTGGGCACGGGTCAGCTAGTTAAACGTGTAGCGTAAACTAAATATTAGATAATTGAAATACGTTGGTATGAGACAGGCGGTTGATGATGCTTCTTTTACAGCCTTTTGTCACGCGAACTGTAAATACGCCTTGTTTATGAAATTGCTTTATAAAGCTTAATAACTATACTGTAGGTACGGTTTTTTTTTTTGGAATGAAAGATTGTTTGCGGCTGTTTCAAACGTTAAACGTTTAAAGTTTCTTTTTAAAAGACATAGTGCCTGCCGTTCAGTAAATGATCATGTTCATGCACACAAAATATTTGCATTGAGCGGGAATTTAACTCGAGCCCTCTGCGTAGCAGTCATGTTATATAACCACTACGCCACAGAGGCCGTCAATTATTTGTCGATCGCACATATAAATATATGACGTGGGATAAGAAATCGCTACCTAGCACATGGAAGGCGGAGTCACGATCACTTTGGAATGGATTCTGAATCTGAACAGACAGCTAGATTTGTATAGGAAAATGGAGTTCGATTGTAAGTAAAATCGATTCATCATCATCATAACAGCCCATGCAAGGACGGGCCTCCTACCCTTACGGAGGGATACTTGGCCTACTAATACCACGATGGGTAGACGGATTGGTATAGGGTTTAATTTCAAGTTTTACTTCTTTTTACTTCGTAGAGATAATATTCACGGATAGTCCCATAATCGGTCATGGGATGAGGTGGGGAAAAATAGGATGATACGCTGATATTCAATAGAAGGCTGTGATGAAGATGCTTAAACCTGTCTTTTGTCTTCGTTGACTGACTGCAACTTGCTGTGATTGACTCTTACCAACTACCAATAAAATCCGTATTTCCGATTCCAAAGAAACATAGTTATCAATACACAGCAAATCTTGCAATATTCCCCAGCCCCTATGAGTACAGTCGTGGTCAGCATTCAATAGGTAATGGGTAAGGCTATATTTCTTTTAGCGACACCCAATTAGGACCGCGTACCGATAACGAGAGGTCAGAGGTCAAAACGAAGGATTATGAAGAGCCTTTGTGTTACACGTAATGCTACGGTTCGTGTTTCAGTTTTATTATTTTTTGAGGAAGTTTTAAGTTGAACTGAATCAATGAAATTCTCCGTATTGTTAGGATTTGGCTGGCGGTTGGTACATTTATGGGATCTATTAAGAAAGATCCTAAAATGGCGAATAGTTGTAAAATTTTAAAATTCTAGTTGTATTTAAATAAATCCCCATCTCATCCCACGGGTGTCGTAAAAACCGACTAAAGGACTAACCGTAAATATTATCTTTACGAAGTAAAAAGAAGGAAAACTTGAAATTAAACCCTATATCAATTCGTCTAGCCAGCGTGGTATTAGTAGGCCAAGTATCCCTCCGTCACGGGAGGAGGCCCGCCCTGCAGTGGGACATTAATGGGCTGTTATGATATATCGGTAATGGTCCGATAGTTTAGTGAAGCACAGGATCGCTTAAGGTCTCTAAGAAAATCCTAATTCCATCTCTATTGAATAATACGCCATCTCTTGCCAAGTATTGTCCCGAATTCTCCTCATGGTGAATATCTTCAAATCCTAGTTACAGCATGATTTAGCGTTCAGCATACTCGTTCAATAAACTTGATGTCACCTTATAAATTTAAGGGTGCAATTCCCATTAATCATTAACACCACTAATAAAAGTTGGCAAACTAATGATGCTCCGATAACAAAATAAATTACAGTGTAACTCTAACTAGTAAATGCCTTGACCTAGTAACATTTACCTGTTGGCTGAATAACCTACATACTTACTTTATTGAAGGTATAAGGTTTCTTTTATTCTCTCCGTGTGGTGACGGAGTAAGAATACAATATGTCAACACCCCATCTCATCCCATGGGTGTCGTAAAAACCGACTAAGGGACTATCCGTGGATATTATCTTTACGAAATAAAAAGAAGGAAAACTTGAAATTAAACCCTGTACCAATCCGTCTGGCCAGCGTGGTATTAATAGGCCAAGTATCTCTCCGTCATGGGAGGAGGTCCGTCCCTGCAGTGGGACATTAATGGGCTGTTATGATGATAAGGTTTCAGATAAGAATTGCCTATCGTCTTTTAGGCATTTATCATTCTTACCTGACCATGAATGTTCGAAGGGGGTCTTTCTATAATGGTGTATAGAAACTTAGTCAACTGATACATTTCTACATGGATCGGTATGGAGTGGCAAGTTTTTATATTTAAATTCTAGATAGGAATATGTTTAAAGTTAACTTTAAATACATACATGCATACATAATCTCACGCCTTATCCCGTCCGGGGTAGGCAGAGATGACAGAACGCCACCTGTCACGATCCTGGCAAACAGATTGGGCCTCGTCCACATTCATTAAGCGACTCATACATGCGCGTCGGTTACGAGTGCACTTTATTTGGCCCATCACCAATATGCAATCTATCTGGTCAACATATGTTTTCCGGGGCCTACCCGCACCGACTAGCTCTTTCATACTAGCCTTGTATACTCGTTTGTTCTTCAAATATGTTTATAGTTAACTTTAAACATATTCCTAAACTGTTTAGTTCTATTTCTGAGCAAAGTTCTGCCTGTTTTTTACAGTTTTTCGCGATCTCAGCGTTAGTCTTTAGTACAGGTATCTAGAGCATAGCGAAAGCGCTCCTCCGCGGTCTACTTCTGCGATGAATTCCATCTTCATATTACTGATCTAGCACACCTGTCTTTCTAGCCACCTCCAAGACAATTTTATATTGACCATATTTTATAAAGCTTTACTAACATTTTACTACGGTTAATTCATGTTATTAACCATTATAAAAAAGAGATATTAAACAAACTTCAGACAATTTGTAACACATTAACAACACTTAGTAACAATGTAACGTTTAAAAAGCGCGTTATAACAGTTAAAAAGCGCGTTATAACGTTGCTATTAAAGCTTGTAAAACAATGTGAGTACAAAGGCGAAGTGCGCGAGTTTGTACGGAGGTTTTAGTTGCTGACTCTTGGAGCAAGGTACAAGAAATGTGTACCTTGCTCCAAGAGTATCTACATATCTTGTACCTTGCTCCGGCTTATTTGTTGCCTTGTTGCAAGGATTACAATAATCACTCAGGCTCTAAAATCTTAGTAACCTCAAAAGAAAATCACACGTTTTAATAAAAAGCTTTTTCTTTATTTGTGAAAAGAGTTGTTGTGTATTTGTTATAATGTTAATTAAGCATACCTAATCCTTAATATCATTTGACTTATGTTATTATACCATTATAAAATCAGATATGAAACAAACTTCAGACAATTTGTAACACATCAACAACACTTAGTAACAATGTAACGTTTAAAAACTGCGTTATAACAGTTAAAAAGCGCGTTATAACGTAGCTATTAAAGCTTGTAGAACAATGTGAGTACAAAGGCGAAGTGCGCGAGTTTGTACGAAGGTTTTAGTTGCTGACTCTTGGAGCAAGGTACAAGATGTGTGAGAGGGAATTTTATACATGTAGTGAAATGTTATGTTTGAATATTTTCAAATCAAATTAAATCATAATTAAAAAAATAAGTACGCTGAATTATAACCCCAAAGAGGTGTGCAAATTAAAAAAAAAAACTAATATTTATCTTAACATGGCATAAAATGCCATGCAAGCGCCCTCTGTTCTACGTTCCCAATGTTTGTACTGTAATCTTATCCAACAGTCCACTTTATTTAGCTTTGCGACACTTAAATAATATATTATTATTCGATGATACTCTCGATATCTTCAGTCATCCTGAGCCGAGACTCCTGAGCATCAGTGCACGTTACTTTGAGGCTATTGCAACTCCTAGCACTATATTATAATTGTATGTAACAAAGTACCTATTAGTCTGTAATAATAATAATTTATAAGTGTAAGTATTATGTTGTTTTGTAAGTTTGCATATTTTTAATTTTGTTAATTCTGTACCTATAACTTAAGCGTGTGGTGTTATGTACTGTTAGTTTAAGTTGGTAAATAAATAAATAAAATAAAAAAATGAAATAAATTACAATAAAAAATAATAAGAATATATAGATTAGTGACATGTCAAAGAGCAACCAATAATAAATTACAAATTATTGTGAAGACAATACTGCTTTTCTGTAAGACTCCTCTTGCAGTAATTCTTTTAGGTAACAGAGTCATATCTATAGATTAACCTAATATGAATAGCTGGTGCCGACTTTGTTGAAACGTAGTTCCGCATTTTATCATGTTGGATTTAGATTTATTGCACAGCCTCATTAAAAAAAGTCATGCATAGAAACATAGCCTACTAATTAGGTCAGTGGTCAGGAATATTGGTTTGGTATAGTTTTGGGTAGGCTAGGAAGATCAGTTCTTTGTGGGATCCACAAATTATTGTTCTGAATGTTGTTTGTGTCCCCAATAAGTAACGTTAGTTTAAGTCTACGCGACATATGACATAACGCGAAATGCAGGTCTTAAAAACAAGATTAAATTAAAAACATTTAAAAACCTCCAACCGATAAAAAGAACCATAATTATAGAGAACTAGTTAAGACAAATACAACGAGTCCAAACTCGATAGGTTTACTAAATAGCAGTCCAGGGTTACGTCTCCTATCTTCGAGCCGTAACAGCAGACCAGCTCAGTGGTTCCAGAAGACATTAGTGTTTCAAATATCAGATCCCACATAATGCTTGCAATTAAACTGAGCTTGTAACATTCCTGTCAAACCTAACAAATGATCTGATGACCTTGAAGACCTGAACCGATTTCCACCAAACATAACTAAGAACACTCTCGACTGATATACCTTTCAAACAAATAAAACCGCATAAGGATCGGATCATCCGTTTAGGAGCTACGATGCCACAGACAGACACGTCAAATTTTTAACACCCAGTCGTTTTTGCGTCGTCGTTGGTTAAAAATATCGCTACATCTTATACTTTAGACCGCATATGCCCTAATAATGCAGCGTAAGCAGAACTCCCTGACTCCAGGGATATTGATGTAAGCGATAAGCGTTTTATGAGCCACATGTGCCACTTTTAACGGCTCCAACAAATGAGCAAATGTTGCTGGTTTTTATATTTTTGGGCGTGTATATATTTTTGGGTGAGTGAGTTACCTGCGAAGTATAAATATTGTGAAATGAGAGCTTACAGGATATATATTTTGGTTATTTTTTGTAGGTGTTGTTTTTTTTAAAATTTTAGTCTAGTTTGTAATGGTTTTAAATCAAAGCTAGCTGACCCGTGCCCACTTCGTTGCACGGCAAAAAAAACGTTTCCCTTTTTTAAACATATTTAATTACTGCTCCACTCCTATTAGGCATAGCGTGATAATATATGGCCTATGACACTCCCCGATAAATGGACTATTCAACAAAGAAATAATTTTTAAAATCGGTTCAGTAGGTCCAGAGATTACCCCCTACAACGTCACAAACACAAACTTTACCTCTTTATAATATTAGTATAGATACAGGATAGGTGGTGCGTATGTGTACCGCACTGTGACTTCTTAAGCGATTTTTAGGTTATTAAATTGATCGTAAAAGATAATCACTTTCATTTTAATGATGCACGTTAGTATTAAGTATGTCACTGTAGAACGCATTCTCCTCTTTTTTCCCCATCCATAGACTTCCAGGCACTTTTTTGCAATCATAGGGGTGAAATTTTCACTGCGAAGCCAAAGCATCATAAGATAATCATAGTTGAAAAAATATGTGTCCTGTCCATTGTATATCGGGGTAGTACATTTCCCCTATAATCCACTTATTCTTCTGCGAAACATCATAACAGCCCATTAATGTCCCACTGCAGGGACGGGCTTCCTCCCGTGACAGAGGGATACTTACCCTACTAATACCACGTAGGCCAGACGGATTGGTACAGAGTTTAATTTCAAGTTTTCCTTTTTTTAAGATAATATTCACGAATATTCCCTTAGTATCGACTAAGGGACAATTCGTGGGACAAACATCGGTTTACGACACCCATGGGATGAGATAGGGTGGTGACATTATTACACATATTGTATTCTTACTCCGTCACAACACGGAGTCTTCTGCGAATATTTCGTTCATATCTAATTTGCTAACCACCACCTAACAACAACTTTGTCAATTTCAGAACGTACAACATATTTTTGTGAATCGATACAGCCTACCTATCCAATAACAAGCTTCTATTATAAGAAAAGGTAACAGTAAGGTGACGTATGATAAAACACGTTTAAAGACCAATTCAAATCAATTTCCTTGACTTTTGTGAAGCGTCATTGTCGCTAAGAAAACCGATAGACCGTATCGACCACTCTAAGTAGACCCGTGACGACGTTTTCCCCTTTGTAAAATACAATTAAGTTTCTTGAACGTTACAGTTCAATTATAAATGGTGATTTGGGGAATCAATTAAATTTTGACAAAAGGGTATTGAGATTTGTGATCGAGGAAAATGTTTTTTTTTTTGGAAAATGTTGCTTAATTCGTTCGATACGTCGACGATATTCTGTTCAGCGGTCATAATTGGGGAGATTTGTTATAAATCGTAAATGTACCTTTATTTCTCAATCTATCTTTTCAAACAGCGAAAAAGTGTTGTAAACGTCGACTTAAATAGAGTAGGCAGACAATATCATTATGAGAGCAAACAATCAATCATCTAGGCTGCGTGACATTAGCAGACTAAATTTCTTTACACCACTTGTAGGCAGTGGGCTGCATAGACGTGCCTACAAGCTGTTTAATGACCTATCATTAAACAGCTGCTAAGAAACCCTGGAGTTTCTCTACATAACTAGAAATAATCCGTTTTTATAGTGGTCATTAAAGGACTCATACATATCCATATATACCAAACAAAACACCATAAACACATCGCATTTGATCCAGAAGCAATAACCTAATCCAATAATTCCTCTACCTGCACTTGGCAACATCTGCGAATATAATCTACGGTGGCTACTCGGGATCACCGATATCTAGCGATTAGCACCCTAATAACCACTGTAATAGCCACTATTATAGCCTGCGATCATCATAAATAGTAGCACTATGAATTTAGTAACTAATTTATTGGGAGTTTAATCTGTAAGTGGGTGTGGAGGTTTTAGAGTAGTGTTTGTCTTGTCGTATTGTTGATAGTATTTTGTACCAGTATCCTATTCGATTCGGTATGTATGGGATGCTTAAAATATATTATCTTAACAACAGAGAGCGTTAGGCAAACTTATCATCTTTGTACGGCTCGAAGGACTAAAATCTACGGACTTTTAAGGAACCGTACATGTAGGATGTTGATAAGTTGAAACACGTCACAAATTTGAGTACAGTTTATTAAGTAACGTGGATAGAACCACGGCTATAAATGGTCTACAATTAAAATGCATGATGTTATCTTATTTATACACGATATTATTTGAATAGTAAGTACTTATGTCTATGTGTGAGTAGGGTGAAATGATATCACCGAATCAGCAGAATAATGTACGGTGATGAAACCGTACAAATTTTATAATTGAAGTGTACTTATTAAGGGCTTTGACAAGTGTGTGTCTTCAGTTATGACATATTTAGTAGAGATATGATCGCAGTCTATGCGGGGTGTAAGAACTAGAAGAACACATTAATTATTGATTGGGATGTGAATGGAAAGTTTGTAAAGTATTTCGTTGGTTTTTAGACCTTGTCTGTCTCGCTGCCAGGACATTCCTTTGTCTGGCATGGAGGACATCTTAGCCTACTGATCAAGAAGGTGAATTAGAATATCGTTTATTTAAGTTTTCTTTTTCTATAATGTTATATAATAAACTATAAATGTTATAAGTTAATAAACTATAATGTTAGGCTTGCTGAATTTTCTTCAGTAGACTTTTAAGACATCCACAACATTTACACATTATTTTCAATACCAAGTACAATTTTTTTTAATACTACTACTATTCCCAAACAAAGAAAACCTAAGCCCAGGGCAATAATTTCTGGATTGCACAACCAATAAATCGGAGCAGGACTCAAACACGCAATCACCACACAGCCCTACCAAGCCACACTAGTTTCACATTGTCCACCCAGTAGCAAGCAACCACATAGTACTTTCACATAACTTACTGGCTGTAACACGGTCTTCCACTCAAAGCTTCCATACCAAAGTCGATTGAGTTATGTGACGAGTTGAAAGGTCACTGTGATTTATAAATGTGTTTCTGTGGGCATTACAGTGTAAATGAAACTGTTCTGTGTAAGAGATTAAGCTGTGATAATGACTGGTTACAGGTGGATGGGAATGTTGAAATTCAATAATTAAAAAAACAGACTACTAAATAATTTAAAAACACATTTTAGATACTGTTTTTTTTTTTAATGTACGCCAACTTTATCATATTTTGATAAAAATTAAAAAAGAAAAACTTACGAATATGTCATTTTGTACTAATTCAAATATTCACGGACATCTATACACAGCGCCATCTATTCCCAAAGTAAGTTAGGCTTAACCTGCTTAACTAATTAGTTCTGAAATGATTTGAGAACCTCCTCCTCTTTCTAGAGACGATAAAAATACATCCTATAAACAGATTTTTGGCCGTGTGCTAATTAAGAAAAACCTACATTGTGTCACCGTAATATGTCATTTCAAGGGTGTCTTATAAGCGGACTAAAGGGACTAAAAAATACAAGTACAAACTTTACAATATTCCAATTTACAATTTAGCACACAGGATATGAAGTCAAATCGTTTCACATGAAACGATAAAATCGTTGTAAAACTGACAACTTAACCGAATTTATTATCTTTTTAACAACTCAATTAAAGAAACAAAAGACTTTATTAAAGCCTTTTTAGAACATAAACGTTTTAATCAATTCTCTAATAACGATTATTTTGTACCTCTTACTTTTACGCGTTACGCGAATGAAACGGCGAAGTACTCGTAATGACATTTGTCTTGAGCACTTATTAAATTTTGAGCACGTAGAGGCGCTTCTTATATTATACTAAGTTCGAAGGGTAAAGTAAGCTAAAATATTGAGACCTAGCTGACCCCGTGCCCACTTCGTTGGGCGGCGAAAAAAGCGCGTCCGTTTTTTAAACATATTTCATTACTGCTCCACTCCTATTAGTTATAGCGTGATACTATATAGCCTATGGCACTCCCCGATAAATGAACTATTCAACACAGAAAGAATTTTTAAATCGGTTCAGTAGATCCAGAGATACCTCTTTAAAATATTAGTATAGATAAATTAAAAAGAAGAAAGAAACTGCTTTGGTGGCAAACCGACTGCCGTGCAGTTTCAAGCCCCACAATAAACGATTGTATTGAGCTTAATAATACTTTGTGTCCTTTAATTTCTTGTATGTTTGAGTTCTCACGACACAGTTTTTAATTTCTAGTACCTCGAATATTTCAAAAATAGAAATAACTACTTTTGTGTAACATTTTGCGTCGCCGGGCATAATAAGGTTGTGCGTTCATAAAGTAGATATTGTCCTAAGCCTGATTGTTCTTAGATCCCTGCATCGAGCATTAAAGTTTGTTCATTGTTTTTTTTTTATATAAAAAAATCAAACCTAATATATTTTAGGTAATTTAATTTGTAATTAAATATCACAATATAGGCTTAAGTCCTGCATGAAATTCGAACTGACAACTTCAAGCAAGTATAAAATATTCTCAAGATACATCAACAATTATTTATACCAAAATTATTATTCTCTCAGCGCAAATCATGTGCCATACAAAATTCGTGTCAGCCTCTCATTAATCCAGCTAGTACAGTCAACTACAAAAGCTTATCACCACATCTAATATTACAAAACATCTCAACGCTAAATGCTTACATAAGTAAGTGCCGTGACGAGTATATAAAATAGCCTTAGTACGTCGTCGGGTTTTCTGTACATCGCAAAAACAAAAATTGTAATAAAATTCGAAATATTCCTTAAATAGGTAAGTAAATCGATTTTTGTGTTCAGTGCATATATTTTTAGTGTGTATTTTCTCTTCAAGCCACGTCAATATAAGACTTCACGTTACTTAACGAAAAATTTTGCACTGAGACATCTCCTAATATTGGATAATGTTAAACAAAGTTCTGTAGTTGCCTGTACAACCTTACGTCACTTACAATAAAGGGCAACATTTTAACCTTTAAGTTGCGAAGGCTTTCACAGGTAATGAGCAACGCGTGATGCTTAACATTTTCTTGTATTCGTACGATTAAAGTTAAAGTGACAATGTTGAGGGTTTAATGAAAATGCTTAAGAGTTTTGTGCTATTGTTCCAGAGATGTTAAGGGCTAAATTGCTTTGGGGGTGTGTAAAGACTTTATGGGAAGTTCTGTTGAATGTGGTGCATGGATGGTTTCTTTATATGTAAAACATAATAACGTAACATAACAGCCCATTAATGTCCCACTGCAGGGACGGGCCTCCTCCCATGACGGAGGGATACTTGGCCTACTAATACCACGCTGGCCAGACAGATTGGTATAGGGTTTAATTTCAAGTTTTCCTTCTTTTTATTTCGTAAAGATAATATTCACAGATAGTCCCTTAGTCGGTTTCTATGATATTTATTTGCCTACCGATCTCCCTTCTGACAACACAAGAATAAAAAGTAAAAACGAATATTTCATTTTTAATTGTCTATGAATAACAAAAAAGAATAATTATCCGGTTTTTTTTTCGAGAAGTTATTTACGTAGTAGTTACTTAGACACTTTATGAACGCATTTAAATCATCTTAGTGGTTTTTATCCGTGTTTTCCTTACTTTATCTTATACCGGACGTCGATGGAACGGAAATAAGCCATCCCGATATAAGGAAGTGACGTCTTAGCGGCGCCAGAATACTGTCGCCATATTGTTGCTTCGTTTTGTATGAAAATTGGGTCAGTAACATATTTTTAGGCAAATGTATTTGTTGATTAGAGAGACGTGAGTTCGAAGTAAAAGACTTGATAGCCTAAAATAGCGCAGTTCTAGATTCGTATACAAATGTCTATATTCTTGTAAATATTTAGTAATTTGCTAAAACTTTGTCCTATAATCCTGAACGGATTGTGCTCAAATTATATAGTGAAATATCCGGTGCCCGAGAATAACATATAAGTTATAACTTGATTTAATAACCAATCAATTACTTGGATTGGTACCTAGTCTTGGTAGACTAGGTTAAATCTAATTAAAAGAATAAAATAAAAAAGTATTTCAAAGTGTCCGTGTAGTGACGAAGTAAAAATACAATATGTCACCACCCCATCTCATCCGTCTTGTCGTAAAAACCGACTATGGAACTATCCGTGAATATTAGTAGGCCAAGTATCCCTTCGTCACTGGAGGAGGCCCGTCCCTGCAGTGGGACATTAATGGGCTGTTATGATGATGATGAACCCAAGACTACAATTGCCAAAATTCGCCTATTAGAATGGTTTGAGTATAACACCAGTCTATCATAATCTATTCAATACTACCTTCAACTCTACCAAAGGCATCTTGCGGGAATCAAACCTACCCTATAATCTTCCACTATCTAGCCCTAGATTAGATTCCTGTCTGTCTTCGTCTATATTTAGCGTCATTTATGTAGATTGCTTCACCTTCCCCCCCCTTTACCACTCCCCTTTAGTCGTCAGTTCTCATTAATCATCAGTCTCCTGTCATGGCGTCTTGGGATGAATGAGAAAATGTGTCTGTTTTGAGTTGAAGTTATGAGTAGATTGGATGTTATAGAGTAATCAGTGTTTAAGTGTTAGTTTAGACAGTAAATAGATGATTAGTTATGTGATAGGCAGTAGAGTAGTTTTAAAATACCTAGCCATAATTATATTTTACCGAATGAAAAAATAGAAAAATTCAAAATACTGTTTTTATAAACTTTTTATAATTTTCACCAGCCCCGTTAAATTGTCTGTAATGGAATCTTACAAGTTAAGTTTTTAAAGTTTCATTATCAAAGAACTCAGCCTTGTTTTTTACTAAAAAAAAATGCTTATTATAATCGATATAAACAGCTTGATTTAAAAAAGAAATTGGAAAATACAAGTCTCACATTAGGCAAGCCTATGTATAGGTTTTAATAAACATCAACCTAACGAACACAAACCGTAACGTAACTACTATCTTTACGAAATAAAAAGAAGGAAAACTTGAAATTACACCCTATACCAATCCGTCTGGCCAGCGTGGTATTAGTAGGTCAAGTATCCCTCCGTCACGGGAGGAGGCCCATCCCTGCAGTGGGACATTAATGGGCTGTTATGATGAAAACTAGGTTACCACAACATAGTCAAGATTACGACACGAATACAGAAAAAATGGCTTTTTTCAGTATTCGTGTCTAGTTCCACAGCTACTCTTAAAGGTTCTTGATCTAGTTGAACAATGGTACTTATATAGAGCCTCCACAAAGGCTTCTGACCTCGTTGTATTGTCGCCGATATACAGATAAAAGCCTTTGTCATCTCAAGTGCTATTGCTTTATATTGGGATTTTAAGGCTTTGATTGTTATGAGTGAAAAGAGGCTTAATTTTTAAGAGTGTTAAGAAAGATGTATTGTCAAATGTTAATATGTACAGCGCCACCTACAGTCAGTTTTTAGTGTTACAGAATAATACTAGCTCTCTTTTGCTGTGGTTTTCTATATACGATACTAGCTGACCCGTGCCCACTTCGTTGGGCGGTAAAAAAACGCGTCCGTTTTTTAAACATATTTCATTACTGCTCCACTCCTATTAGTCATAGCGTGATACTATATAGTCTATGACACTCCCCGATAAATGGACTATTCAACACAGAAAGAATTTTTAAAATTGGTTCATTAGGTCCAGAGATTACCTCCTACAATGTCACAAACACACAAACTTTACCTCTTTATAATATTAGTATAGATGTAGAGAAAAGGAGAGCGGTAACTGAACCTAAGACCTAAAAATAGTTGTCATATATATTTCCACTACACCACGTTTGTGACGTTATAGGAGGTAATCTCTGGACCTAATGAACCAATTTTAAAAATTCTTTCTGTGTTGAATAGTCCATTTATCGGGGAGTGTCATAGACTATATAGTATCACGCTATGACTAATAGGAGTGGAGCAGTAATGAAATATGTTTAAAAAACGGACGCGATTTTAGAAGTCCTTTGGGCAACAAATAACTTGACACTTAAATTATTTATTTATTAAACACTTTAAATACATTTTTGTATAAAGGCGGACTTAATGGGCATTTTCTTCCAGTCAACCTTGGGTGATGCAGATATAGATGTGGTACGTGTTAAAACATATTAAAGAAAAAAAAAAAATATTACTAACATATATTACTAACATCTAATATATTAAAGTATAAAATTTTATCGAAATTGATATAGTAGTTTAAGCTATAAAGCATTATGAGTAAACAGACACAATAACTTTAAGTTAAAAACACAACTCAAACGCAAATCGTGTGACATATGTGTCGCTAAAACTTGCCTACCATACTTTAAAAGGTTAGGCTTAAACCCACGACCTCTACAGTAAAATAGGCATTCACTGAACCACTAGCGTAAAAATTCTTCACCCAAACCCAAAACATAAACATTGCTACGTTATAGCCTCTACGACGTAGACCGTTCTACGAATTCGTAGCATTTTACTCTACGTCGTAGCCACCAGTTACGGATCACTGAATGTTGTGTTCGTAACCAGTGAACTGTAGATAGCAATGTCACGGGAGACGTGATTGATTCTAGCAAGCATTGCAATATTAGAAATTGATGGTTTTGCTAGATTTGTATTGGACTAGGAATGGGCCGTTGCAGAGATAGGCTATGCTCTAATGTGATCTAATCAATACATGGGAGGTACAATTTTATGGAAACAAAATATGGTACATACCACCACCAATCCTCACGGATGTCTTAAAACCCAAAGGTACCATTTTAAAAGAATCAGGCAACGCGGTTTTAATAGGCCAAATTTCACTTCAGTGGGGTAGTGCTTATTTTCCGCCATCTGCCTAATAGACATTAATAGCCTCCTATGAAAAATATGTGGCGTAGTGGTTATATAACATGACTGCTACGCAGATGTCTCGGGTTCGATTCCCGCTCAATGCAAATCTTTGTGTGCATGAACATGATTGTTTGCATTGGTCTGGGTGTTTTCTATGTATAATATGTATGTATTTACAAAAAAAAAGTATTTATGTATGTTTATCCGTTGTCTAGAACCAATAGTACAAGCTTTGCTTAGTTTGGGACTACTTAGTTGGCGATGTGTGAATGTGTGAGGATTATTATTATTAATATAAATATATTATATTTATATACAAAAAATATTTAGCCCTTATTTCTTAAGGTGTCGCTAACAGGATAACCACATCCAATATGTTATCAATAAATCAATTCCATTCCCTCGGGAGTACAATTTAGTGATAATATTTCCTTGTCGATCACTTCTCGTCATTAAGGTGTTTAACATCTGTGGGATTCTGCGGACCCCTGGCCTTACAGATAATATAATATATCACTGTCTATGCATTGATGTGTGAGAGACAGATGTATGAAGAAGTAATATTATCCAGGTGATTTTTGGATGTGGTATTTTATTTTTTAGTAACACTGAAACAACTTTTTTGAAAATATTTATCATTGAAAAAATATACATTAATTAAATTAGGTTTAGCAGCAAGAATATTTACTAAGAGCAATTATTGGCCTGCTATAAAAACTCCCTCCATTATTAGAAGAAGATAGTCCGTTAATGTTATTAGTTTAATAATTAAAAACCGACTCAAAACCGGTTCTTTTCCTATCTTATCCTATCTTGATAATGGGACTACGGTTAATTGTTTTTTCCGTCGTCGACCAATGGGACTATGGAAAACAACCGCTCAAAACCTACATTCTTAACAAACGAAATAACTAAACCAATTTTAATGAAATTTATATGGGATAAATAACTTGGGAGTATTTCCATATAAATTTCAGGCATTAAATTTTTTGTCAACCGAAAAAAGCCTTTTTCAAATAAGTCAAAATATTACCGAGTTCTATAGTAACAAAGAATACACAGAAATTAATCTATATTTTTTAGCTTATATTAAAATATCTAAAGAGGAGGCTTAAACGGTTTGATGACGTCATAAACCTTGTCATTACCAGACATGTCTCGTTCATACATTTAGGTATAAAAAGTTTATTCAATTTTAAACCCTATGTATGGAATAATAAAGTTGATAATAGAAAATAATTTAATTTGAATTTTTGAGTAAACGTTTTGATCGCTCAGCAGGGTATATTGAAAAAGTATGTACCTACTTTTACTTTTTGATAAATAAATTATAAAAAAATGTTTGTTTTGTTTTAGCAATTTGAAATAATATACTTTTTTACTGCGTAAAGTGTATGGTAGGTACCATACACTCACTGATAATATTTCCTATGTCTAGTAATTCCAGGAAGAAAGTAGAAAACTACTTTAACTTTGTATACATGATACATACACAAAGTAGTAAACTAACTTGCAAAAGTCTTGTAAATGATCATTCTTATTAAACCTGGTCTTCATGAGTGAGAAAAAACATTAAGAACTAAGCTGCAACTGTGACTCTACAAAACTAGCTCTCGCGAGCATGAAACAAAGTATGAGCAGCATGTCAATTCTCGTTCCTTAAAATCGTTGAAAATTAGTTGTCAAATTGTCTTACCTATTGTGTGACAATTTGACAACTAAAGTTAACTTAACCGAATTTTTAAGGATTTTAAGGAACGAGAATTGACATGCAGAGTAAAGAAACGAATGTTTTTGCACCTGCACCTAAATCAATCAAAAAAAAATATCATGATAATTAAACTATCATGGTCACATTCACTATTAATAAACGAAACTCAGATTCTCAGAAGGAACTCAGTTCCTCCGTGATCATGGCGCTTGTAACAGCGTCTAAATATTGGAAACTCAACAACTCTAAACATGGTAAATATCCCGATAGTTCGTTTATTAAAAGATATCACGGACGTAGAAATTCACAAGAATAATCAAGAACTAACCAGCATAATATTTACTAAGAAAATAAAAAATACTGATCACAACCCACTACAACTTTTATTATCATATAAATATTTATTTCTGGCAACATTTAACGTGATTCCTCATACACAACATCAATGTTGCCGTGCCTATTCAGCAGTAAGTGAACTCTATAACATTTACTCTCTGTTTATCATATAAATATGATATAAAATGCTGAATCTATGACTGCACACTTATTTATACAGGGTGGAGACCAATTGGCGCATATACCAGTATTTTAAAACAAGATATGGCATAATGTTACAGAAATCTGCATGTCAATTCTCGTTCCTAAAATTCGGTTAAGTTAACTTTTAGTTGTCAAATTGTCACACTCTAAATAAAACTTTAACACGACCACAAAAGATTACAATTGCAATAGCAAAAACATGACAACTAAAAGTTAACTTAACCGAATTTTAGGAACGAGAATTGACATGTTGTTTAAAAGATATGTCTATTCTAATTTGTTTTTTTTTTTTAAATCTCATTTATTTAAAAATAGCCATACATCGTATAGATTAAGTCGGCTTATTATTCTAATTTGTTATTGTTTTAACTTTTTTTCGTCATGAAACCTATTCCAACGACCATTTAAAAAAGTGTTTTTATATGTTTTTTTTAAGTCTTACTTTATTTTACTAACGGAAAACCAATCGTAAAAAAATAATAAAGTCATGCCTTTTTAAATCCATTCGTCCTAGGTTGTATGACGAAAATAGGTTAAAACAATTGAACATTTAAAGGGTCATAGGTATATCCTAAACGGATAGGTATTGCTGAAAACTGTTTAGTTTTTCCTGTTTTTTTATTGTTCCTATTTTTTAAAGTAATGCCCAACTTTGAGTTTATTTATTTATGATAGGTACACAAACAGACTACAGTCCATAAGATAAAAAAATGTGTTATTCCTATACACCCTGTATGTATAAATGTAAAATGTTTACGATTCAATCCACTGACTTACGTTATATTGTTATTATGCGTTCCGTTTTATGTCACTTTCATTTGGAAGCAGTCACGGTATCAACTATTTCTGTCTCCATCGTAAAACGGAACGTAAGCGTGACGATTTTATGTGAATTAAGCCGTTTTTATTTATTGTTTAGTGTGATCTAGTGAACTTGGTTATGGGTTATTTAGATTTGTATTAGTTGGGACTGGCATGGTGTATGTATACCGTGTACTAAGGTCGTGGGTTCAAAATGGTTGTTTTAAGACGGGATGTTCTTAGTGTCAGTGTCCCACAGGTTTTGGTACCCACAGGACAGGCTTGCCTAGCGTGGGGTCAAAGGATACTGTACAATTTGTTTTATTTCTCTTTTGTTAATAAACGCTTTTTACTTTTTGTACTTACTTTTTTAGTTAGTTAGTTTGTAAAAGGCCATAAAATATTAAGTTCAATTATAGAAATTATCTTAATAAGAAAAATTGTAGGTACCTACATTGTCGTGAGTTCTGAGTAGCAGGGTTACCTCTAAACTTTACAATTAGTATGTATTTAAAAAATAAATATATGAGTATTTTTTACCAATTTGTTAAATGTACTTAACCTAACTATTTGGAATGCGATGAACGCCTGCCGCCCAGTCACGATCTTACTTGGTCTGTATGGAAGTCCCTGAACCGTTTAAGGACCCAAATAGGACGCTGCAAACATAATTTGTCGTAGTGGGGCATAATAACACCTCCGGATAGTCTCTGTGAGTGCGGTGAGGCTCAACAAACAATGGCACACTTTCTACATTGTCCTAACTGCCCACAGAGCTGCACAGAGAAAGATCTTATGGACGCCACTGACAAGGCAGTCACTGTGGCCAAATTCTGGGCTGCTTATGTTTAAGGAAAAAAAAAAGTAATTGTATATCTACGACTCGAGAGAAGAAGAAGGCTACGGTGCCTAATTAATTATGGTCCATAGCTGTCAATAAGTACTGCTAATTTAACCACGCCTAAATGACAATAAAACCTCCTTAATTATAAGTTCATTTCCTAAACGATAGAGACACAAAAAATACATCAAATTCCACTACACATTCATATCTATAGAAACACCATTACGTTCAAAGTAAACCCGCCTTGTATCGTGATCTAAGCAATAAATTTGTTCGTCAAAGTTATCCTGGTACACGATTAACTCATAAATGTAGATGGAAAGAGGCTCCTACTGCCGATTGACATGCTAACGTAATATTAAAATATGTATTTTTAAACGAATTTGGAAGTATACAGGAGTGTTTTGGAAGATATTATGTTTTATGTATACCTCATACATTCATACAACGCCATTTATAGAAAAAGTTTTCTTTAGAGTATGACGGCCTCTGTGGCGTAGTGGTTATACAACATGCACACAAAGATTTGTGTGCATGAACATGATTATTTGCATTGGTCTGAGTGTTTCTATGTAATATTCCTAACACGTTCACACAATGTCATAAGTCCCTAACTAAGCAAGGCTTGCTGTATTAAAAAATAAAAAACTTACTTATTCAATCTCTTTTGAGTAAATACGAACGTTACAATGTTATACACGAATGTTATACATAGAAAATACCCGACCAATTTATTTAGATTTGCACTGAGCGGGAATCGAACTCAAAATCTCAAGTTCAAGCAGCTTCCAGGCTCAGAACATTAATTGATGAATCATACAAATAATTATCTTGGTTAGATATCAAACCCGCTATCCTACCTCACCACGGAAGAAAAATCAAGTGGAAGTGCTAAGTAGGCGTGGTACGCGTGTCATTAAGATGCGTTGGTACGCAAAAATTTATAGGTAAAACATAACGCGAATATCACCCTTATGAACAACACTTTAAAGTATATAATAGCCAGAATGCATCTATGGAATTAACTTGAAAATTGAATCTATTTAGATTATAAAACGTCATATAATTCTTTCAACGCTATAGCAAATTAACTTTTCTATTTATATTGTATGAAAGTTCACTCTTAGATGTAGGATCAGCTACATATGTTATTTTTTGTTAGTAGTTTTTCTGTGTCTTTATTTGTTTTTAAGCGACAGCGGTTCCCATAGTAAATTAGTTGTATTGCATTTCCACTTGATTTTTGTTCCGTGTACCTCACCTCACGGTAAGGATAGCGGTCACCCGTTACAGCAGTTAAATATATGAAAGAAAGAGACAAAGACATCTCGCTTCCAAACTCTCTCTCTTCATAACTCTGTTCCCAAAATGTTCGCAAAGATTTATTGTCCAAAAGGTTTATCACCTTGACCAATACATTTGGAGGCTTAAAAGATAACATTTAATTTACCACGACCGAATATTATTCATGCTGAAGTAAGACTACGTGATTTACGTGGGTTTTAATCTCTTTGGTTGTATTCTAGGACGTTGTTTTAATGGCTTCTAGTTATTATAAGTATGATATTGTCCCAATGTGTGGTGACGGAGTAAGAATACAATATGTCACCACCCCATTTCATCATGGGTGTCGTAGAAACCGACTAATGTACTATCTGTGAATATTACCTTTACATACAAAGAAGGAAAACTTGGAATTAACCCTATACCAATCCGTCTGGCCAGTGTGGTATTAGTAGGCCAAGTATCAGGAGGAGGCACGTCCCTTCAGTGGGACATTAATGGGCTGTTTTGATGAATCCTTAAGTGAATTATTGTAAAATCCGCGGGACGAAATGGTGATATTTTGTCATTTGTCACCACGGGAACCAATAAGAAGTATTTATTATTTCAGTATTTGTGTAACCATCATAGTAGTCCAAATTCTCCTTTTAATAATATAGGTGAACCTTCTTTTAGTCAGCTTTTAAGAATGCCATGTCACGAGGAGGTGTCACCATGTAGGAATTTCTTATCGTCCACTACACGGAGACAAACTAAGCTAAAGATATTTATAATAGAGATCACACAAATAATCAAACGCACAATCTAGTTCACTGCTATCAACATTAAACCATGTACATCATCTAATCCTAACAAGATAGTGAATAAACCACTTTTTCTTCATTAAAACTTCTTAACAGTGTAAATTTTCCATAGAGCTTATTAAAGATAAGCTATGGAACGAGCAAAAATGTCTCCGCGTCTGAGAGAATTCTAATTAATGTTATACATCAAGAACTCTACTTGTGATGTCACGAGTTGCGATCTTTAGTAGGGTATGCGTTATTGTGAAGAAGTGAGGACAAAGTCTCCACTGTTTAATGTTAAACAATACTTAACAATAAATATTAACATGTTATAAGTTTTCTTATTGGATTCCTTCCTATTTTTTCATACCTGTATCCTGATAAAATCTCAATCTTGATTGACCCTTTGAATCCCAGGGAAATTAAAACGTCTATAAATACGCAAAAATAATAATTAGAAGAAAATAAACGTTTAGAAAAGTAAAACTTCAGCAATGCGAGGGACTTAAATGAAATTTGGCTACACCTACATAAATTGAAAATGCATTACGGGTTTAATATCTATTGATTAATAATGAACGAAGCAAAGTAGGTGTGGAAGGATACAAGTATTATCTGGGAATGGGAAGAAGACGTAAGTTTATATAGATATGTATGTGTGTATAAAAATCGATGAAATCTACCTCACTTGGATTTCAAAACCGTGTTTATTTATTAAGACTAATCAAACACCGACAATTTAATTAACCAATTAACCTACAACTGTAGTAAAATATTCAAAATTAAACACTTTCACTCAAGATATTGACATTTCCACTATAACGTTCCAACCCATGGCCACCGTACCTCCATAATTCGTTTATGTAGTTTACACAGATTACTTCGGGGTGCAAGTAAAGGGATTTATTCAAGATGGCTCTGATGTATTGCGTACAATAATATAATTAACATCTCTTACTAACTTGGGAACATCAAACTTGAGATAAGTTATAACAGTATGTAACTTAATTAGGCTTAGTTACATTATGTAAGGCTGTGACTCAGGTCTTTCATCATCATTTCATAACAGCCTATTAGTGTCCCACTGCAGGGACGGGCCTCCTCCCGTGACAGAGGGATACTTGGCCTACTAATAAATACCACGCTGGCCAGACGGATTGGTATAGGGTTTAATTTAAAGTTTTCCTTCTTTTTACTTCGTAAAGATAATATTTACGGTTTGTTCCTTAGTCGGTTTTTACGACACCCATGGGATGAGATGGGGTGGTGACATATTGTATTCTTACTCCGTCACCGCACGGATAGGTCTTTGTTTAAGGCCTAATGAAGTATAGTCATAACTTAAACAATAAGGTTACGTAAGGAATATTTTGTATTGTCTCACTTTGTCAAATAAGTTATTGCCTCTATTTCATTGTTTTCAAAAATGTTTTCTTCATATGCATGACATTATAGCTGCAAAAAAACGTCTTTTTCAACCAATTCTCATCATCATAATAACTGCCCATTTATGTCCCACCGCAAGGACGGGCCTCCTCCCATGACGGAGGGATACTTGGCCTACTAATACCACGCTGGCCAGACGGGTTGGTATAGGGTTTAATTTCAAGTTTACCTTCTTTTTATTTCGTAAAGATAATATTGACGAATAGTCCCTTAGTCGGTTTTTACGACACCCATGGGATTAGATGGGGTGGTGACATATTGTATTCTGACATATGTATTCTTACTCTGTCACCACACGGAGAACCAATTCTCATATCTAAACCAAACAAACTTTCCGTAATAAGCTGTTTTTTATTGCTCGTAAGGTACACAAGTTTAACATCTCGTCTAGACCAATTTCCCAAAAAACGATCAGGGCCTCTTACAATTTTTATTACGTACATTAAGCTAATATGTAGTTAGTAATACCCTATTTATAATAATACTAGCTGAAAAAAACGCGTCCATTTTTTAAACATATTTCATTACTGCTCCACTCCTATTAGTCATAGCGTGATATTATATAGCCTTTGTACCTCTCCATCCCTTCAACTATCACTTAAAAAATCACGTCAGTTCGTCGCTCCGTTTTGCCGTGAAAGAAAGATAAACAGACAGACACACTATACTATTTATAATATTAGTATGGAGGTACTCAGTTAATAAAATAACTATCGTACATTTTACCTACAATCACTTACTTAGACACAGCTAACACGCAGAATCAATTAATCGAATTAAAACCTCTACAGACTAATTAGTAAACCACAACGCAATCACTCGATTATTCAAATGAGCCGATCCCCTAACCACGCGCAATTGAATAGGGAATAATGAGATTAAACTCCAAAAAAAAAATGATAATCGAAAAAAAGAGGGATCTTATAGTCTTCTTATAGTTGTACTCGGAGGAAATTAAAAAAGTAGGCTTTAATAAAGCGGGGAGAGTCGTAGGATAAATGTGTATTGAATGAAATATTTAGAACGTTTAGATGAGTTATGTTGTGGGTTAAAATGTAAGCTGAAGCAAGTTGTAGGTACTTTCTTATAGGACAACAAAATTAAAAATGTAATGATGTCGTTCGTAGCCAATGTTAGTGAATATAGATGAATGATATCAATAATGGGTAGGGCATGTAGCTTATTGAATAGACAGCTAATGATAGTAGGACGACTCTGGAAAAAGCGACCGCGGCGGGTCGGAAGACACAGAGTGCATTAAGCCAGTCGTAAGTTAGTAGGTGTGTATTTTATAGAATAAAACAGTCTTTCATTTGGTTTGTGAAAAAACACCATTACCTTCTTTTTACTATTCCGTGTGGTGACGGAGTAAGAATACAATATGTCACCACCCCATCTCATCCCATGGGTGTCGTAAAAACCGACCAAGGGACTATCCTTGAATATTATCTTTACGAAATAAAAGAAGGAAAACTTGAAATTAAACCCTATACCAATCAGCGTAGTATTAGTAGGCCAAGTATCTCTCCGTCCCGGAAGGAGGCCCGTCCCTGCAGTGGGACATTAACGGTCTGTTATGATGACCTTCTTTTTTGGTTACAGTGTTGAAATAAATTAAATGTCCCTGCTACCTACAGTGTTAAATTATAACAAGGCAAGATGACAAATTTAGTGTAAATTGGTCTAGCGTATTACCATGTAAGCATAGCCCGCTCAAGCTTATCACTTGAACCCCAAAAAAGGGTTGTCAGTACTGACAGCCGCAGCATCAGGCGCAAGTAATTAAATATTTCATCTGATTAACAACACAAAGGACGTTATAGGGTTTTAGGGTACTCGCGGGGTTTTTCTTTTAATTTCTTCCTAAGGGTTCTTAACATTTGTGATGTAAGAAAAAAATGATTGAATGTTAAAAAGGGGTGGAGATGAACAAGTTTAAGTTATTAAACTTAATAATGTTCGGTTTTGTCGTCTCGTTTTTTGGAAAAATATAAATGAGGCCAAAGTTCTCGTTTGTAGAGAAGTAAAAATGAGGCGTTTTTGTGTTAGAGGCGTGTCTTTTAAGTGCAAGAAGGCTTTTATTATAAGGGTAGTACCCACTTAAAGCAGAAGTGTATATTGAAAATGGTTTAGTAAAACGGTGTTCGAGTTTAAATTATACAGAAATAATATCCAGCTTAAACTAAATCTAGATTAAGCTCAATCAATAGCATTTTTTTTCACTTTCATACAACTTCATCTAGTCCCAAACTAAGCAGAGCTTGTACTATGGGTACCTACTAGACAAAGGATAAATATACTTATATACTTTTTTTTTGTAAATACATTTATATCATACATGGAAACACTCCGACCAATGGAAACAATCATGTTTATGTGACGGAAACAGTCATGTTATATAACCACTACATCACAGAGGTCGTCGATATTATGACCTTAGCTGCAATGCCCACTTTTACAAGCCAAGTTTTATTTTTAATGAACTACCTCAGCTGCAAAGAGACGTGGGAATGATTGGGTTCGAGTACCACACATTTAGGCATAAGCTTTGATTTTAAGGCCCAGAAAAGATGGAACTTTATGCTGATATCTGTGATGGCAACTAATGGTTATCAGAAAATGACTTTTTATCGGATGGTTACCCTACGTATTGTTACTACATTATGATACGGTGAAACACAAGCAACTCTAAAAAAATAAAATTATACAATATCCTAATAACTACCTCAAAAAAGGATATAAATACCTACATAGGTATATATCTACCATACTACTTTAAACTTTATATTAAATATTTCAAGTACACCACGGCTTCTACCGTTTCAAAATTTTCATCAAGGATTTTATCCTCAATTCCGGTTAAAATATGGCCCCTGTACCCAACCCTTCTTGAAGGCAAATAGGCTGTAAGAAATTATCTCGACCTACTACAACGGTACAACTAGAAGTGTTGTAATTAAACTGCCAGGGACTCAAAGTTGGGACCTTTGCTATATAAACTTCTTTGTCCATCGTTTCGTTATGGGCGAATGTAGTACTTAACTTTCTTTTGTATAAATTTATTAAGAGTACAAAAATGTTAAAGATTTCTTTTCTCTTTTTTTCCTTTTGTTTTTCTGACAATGTTATCGGCAATTATTGTAGAGGAAATAGCGTTTTTTTAATGAGTCCTTTGTATTAATGATGGTTTATTTCACTAAACAGCGCTAAAATAATTAATGACTTTGTTTTTTTCACGATTCTCTATGCACTTATTTGAAACGAAGTTCATCAAAGCTTATGCTTAAATGTTATACAAACTATCCATCAGGTTTACTATGTATACATATTTAAACTTTAATTTCGTATGAAATGTAAAACACTACGAGAATTATATCGCAGTTAATTTCACTTTGTAATACTAGTGCAAAGCTAACTACATAATTATGTATTTGTATTATATGTTATGTATGTGTATTTGTATTATGTATTTGTATTGTATGTATGTATATTATATGTATTATATATTCCCACCACCTTTTTAAAATTGATAATCTTTTCTAGGCCATCTAGGGAAGAGTATAAAAAAGAGTCTCTATAAAAAAACTCACAGGGTTGATCAACCACCACTTCGACATAATTCTATAAGCACCCTACTCTAGTATATTTAATTAACTAATCTCGTCAGATAAATTTTAACTCCAAAATGTTAAAGATCCTTCATCTTATAGTACTTCTGCATAAATTCGTAACTCATTAAAGAAGGGACGACCTCTTGTACTATAATAGTACAAAGTTTTGTAGATAAGGTAGAACAGACAAACTTATAGTATACCGAGTCGAAGCAGATCGTAAATTTTGATGTATTTATGGATAAACTTGTCTGATAGTTTATCTTTATATATAAATAATGTAATATTCCTAATAAAATGCTATCTAGTCTTAAAAAAGTTAGGTAAGTTTTTGACACTAGCTATTTTATTTTTCTTTTAAAGGCTATACCAGCACTAGGGATTAAATTCTCTGTCTGGCGAACACGACTTCAAGGCTCGTAGCACATATACCCCCGGTTTCTGAATGACTGATCAAGTCAAAATCAACTAATCAAGTGTCAAAACTGTCATTTTAGTTCCTGAAAATGATAGTTTTGACATAACGTAAACGGATCGGCACCGTATCAACTCGAGGCGTTCAGTATTATTTGTATGAAACTCCTTACTGTAACGCACACTAATCGGAATCGTGACGTAGTCGGATGTTTGACGTTTGACACCGAGGAAAAGGCGAGGCGATGCCGATCCAGTTAAATAAAAGCATACCATTATAGTGATCAATTCAATTTTGTAACTAATTCTTCGTTCTAAATCTCGATGATGAGCATTTCAATCGTACCTGTAACAATAAAAAGATATCTATTAATATTATTAAAACTTATGGCCAAAGATGTCTTAGTTTCTAAACTGTAAAGAATTTTTAAACTATTTTTTTTAAGTTATTTATTCAATAAAAACTTTAAATACATTTACATTAGACATAAATTACCACAAAAACCAAACATGGTTTAACAGTGGTAAACAAACAGTCACATCATCTCGTAGGTATGTAATCGATCAACTTAACGATAACAATTACTTAAGGAAATAGCTTATTTTTACCTCCGTGTGGTGACGGAGTAAGAATACAATATGTCACCACCCCATCTCATCCCATGGGTGTTGTAAAAACCGACTAAGGGAATGTCCGTGAATATTATCTTTACGAAGTAAAAGGAAGGAAAACTTGAAATTAAACCCTATACCAATGCGTCTGGCCAGCGTGGTATTAGTAGGCCAAGTATCCCTCCGTCACGGGAGGAGGCTCGTCCCTGCAGTGGGACATTGATGGGCTGTTATGATGAATTTTTTACAGTTAGTATAATTGAAATTGTCGCAGAGTTCGACAGGTACTCAGTTCAATATAATCGGTAACATGCATTCCCATGTTTGACTGCGTTCTATATATTTCCATGAATATCATGTAGAAGGTAAAAGGACTAAAATAGGTGGTTGTTAGTTAAGGGTAAAGGGGGGTAAAGGTCTTTTTAAATTGTCGGATAATAAAAGGAAAACCTTTGTTTGTGGAACTATTTAAATGTCAAACTGAATATTTCAAGGATGGTTTGTAGGTGACATACTTTCAGTGTGCTATTTGTAGGGAAATAGAACCAGCTACTACCTAAATAGTTTGATACGCTAATCGCTACACTAGTTAAACACAAAAGGAAATTAATCAAGTTAATTTATCATTTAATTTAAATATTTTAATCAGCATATCATAATGACCAACTGCAGTAACGGATTTCTACCAGTAACGGTAGAGAAACTTAACTTACTTTTTAAGTCTATTATCACACACAGATCAGACCAATACCAATCGTATATCGTTTAATGTCAAGTTTTCCTTCTTTTGTTTTCGTAGGCAACTTTTAACAAGCCTAAACTTGAAATCAAGAAATCTATTTCGGCCATCATATTATTAAAAATCCATACTAATATTATAAATGGGAAAGTGTGTCTGTCTGTTTGTCTTTCTTTCACGGCAAAACGTGATGTGACGTGATTTTTTAAGTGGAGATAGTTGAAGGGATGGAGAGTAACATAGGCTACTTTTTTTTTAAAGAAAGATATACAGTGCTTTCAAGGATTTAACACAAGCGACGCCGCGGGCAAAAGCTAGTACTAGATAATGCGGCGTGGTTACAATTTATATCCTCACTTTGTCATGTAATGAAAATGTATTAAAAAAAAATTATTCCTACACGAAATTAAACTCTCATTAGACTTCCTAATTAAACTTTAATTAACCAATGTACTGTTCAATGCACAAATAAAGTGTCAAAGTAACTAAATCAGTTTCAATAAGGTACCAACCATGTTGCGAGAAAATTTGACCAGTATAAGAAGACCTCTTAGAATTATGAATCAAGAATCGTAACAGACAGTCTGAAGCTCAAGTTAATTTGGTCATCACCTGAACAGTTATTATAATTTCAATTGGCTCCTGTTTGATTTCAAACGAAGGATAATTTTGCTATTCAGAGTTTGGAAAGCGGCAGGAAATTAAATTTCTTTTAGAGAAGATTTAATTTAACATTTTGAATATATTTAAAATTGAAATTTTGAATTTACCATGTCTTTTGAAGATTTTTTTTGTGGGGCATGTAAATATGTGCTAATTAACTTACATTGATCTTTCATTAGCCTAAATAAATCCTATTACAGAGAATGGACCTGCCCGTATTGACTTTGTACTCGTATCTTAGTTAATTTTCCTTTTCAATTAATTCTTTGTGTAGTCCCTTAGTCCATTTTGAATACACCATGTATTAATTACATTAGCCAAAAATGTTTCTATAATATCCAATAAAAATCTCTACTTCTAAGTATTCAATTAATGAAAAAAACAATATCTCCCTGAAAGGAAAAAAATATAAAGAAATTGCAACGATTACCCACTCAAATCAGCTTTTATACAATTTCGTAATATTATAATACATAAATGAGGCAGCCTTAGTAAGCAATTTCCTCAATTTAAACCTAATAAAGTATCGGAAAGCATCCTTATTAAATTATAAATATAATAAAAAAGCTGCAATTCTGTCCATACTGTTTACAGATCTCCCTTCAAGAAGGGGCTCCCATGAGAAAATAATTACTTCACAAAGTTTCCTATTAAAATTCAGTTTATTTTGCCATTAAGCCATTTGACGAGATATAAACCGTTTTGCCTAAATATTAAGATTATGCTGTATATTTAAGAAGTTTTTGATTTTGTTTGTGTATGGTCTAAATTGGCGTTGTTAGCGATTCTAAGGAGTAGTACTAAAATAGTTGCTTAGTACACGTAAATTATTCTCTAAAATGATATGTTAGGTATCTCATCTAGTGAAGGAGTTAAAATGGCCGGAAGGCGCGGTTTAGTTATAAGTTTCAATATACGTAGAAGTTATTTTATACCTTGAAATATGTTTATAATATTAAACAGTCAATAATGGAACTTGTTTTGCTAATTTTATCGTTTTTAAAACATTGAGAAGATGACCGTAATGGGCATGCCAAGTAGGAAAAAAGTCATTAAAGAAATCACAGAAATAGAATATGATTATTTCAAAAGATATTTATCTTAAAACGTTAATGCATAATTAGAAAATTAAAAATAATAATAGCATTTTTAAATTTAGCGATTTGTAGCATCATTCGTCTATAAATTGGACCACAGTTAACCTTTCGAGCGTCCGACCAAATTTTGACCCACACCCCTACATGTCCAACTGTTTATGCGTTTTTTATGAGAAAAATACCCGTCTCAATAAATGAAAATTTATGAATGAAAACTATAATTATATGTTATGAAACGAGTAGCACTTATTGTCATATTATATAGCGATAAAATAATGAATAAATGAAGAAATAAAATACATACATTTCTTGCCAGGAGCTGTTTGTTATTAGCAAATTCAAAAACAGTAACCAAAATGGCCCCGGGCGTCAACACTTTATTCTCAAAAACACACACTTTACACATTTCGACAATAAAACATTTTAAATAATTTACTTATTAACACAAGACAACACTTTAGTAACATTTAACACTACTTGAGATAATAAATCACTTTATTTACACAATTGAAACAAAATACTCCGTTATTACAATTCACTCACAAAAACCCGCGAATCACGAAGAATAAACACCTGCACTTGTTTCATTTCTTCAAAATATTTTTTTTTGTAAATTGCCACAGTAAATATTTATTTGACCGATAGATAACGAACTATTTAAATAATTAGCATCAAACCATAGTGCATTTAGTGAATGAAACGTGAAATATTACCAATTGAATGAGCGCAGGAAATTTGGCCCTATATGTAGTGACGCGGACGGACCGGGATCATTTTGCATATGGACCGATATGCAGGGACGCGGACGTGTCACGAGTTAATAGTCTCAAGAGATTAGCGCCTTATTTAGACTTGGTTCAATATTCATGGTCTATTTAGAATTTTGTAAAGTACGTATAAATTAATAAATATGTTTGGAACAATGATTTTATAATACATTTGTATTTTGGTAAAGCTTTTAAATGTGATTTACATAAACATTTTTGAATTAAGTTTCCTTATCAAAGTTATATTATTAAACCAACAAATAAAAGATGATTTTTGATTATGAGTGGAGGGCATCAAAACTGCCAGCTACAGGCACATTCTCTGTTTTCCTTTTGTAAATACATTCACAGTTTTTTGTCAAAATAGTCGTGAAATTACAGAGCTTTTAGGTAACAAATATTTAATCGGTTAAAAGAGAAGAAACGTAGACAATTTATTCATTCAACTACCGCTGTTTAGTGAATGTCCTAGTAGCGCTATGAACACTCTTAACAGCTGACAAACAAACAAAACTTACGCATAGTTGCACACAATATATTCTTAAATAAATTTCCTTACAATAATCTTCATTAACAACTACAAAAGCGACGCTCCATGAATTAATAAACAAAAGTTAATGTCCCTAATCTATCCAATTAAAAAATATAAAGTCATAACTAATGAATAGACTGACGTTTAGAACGTAATTAGTCAACCCTTCCCGCGTCTGTCTGTCACAGTTATAACCCTTCCTCGCTGTCTATGACGAACGCAAATATACGTGAGACACATTTATTATGAAAGAAAGAATGGAATAATTTTTTACCTATGTTTATTATGTTTATGTTGTAGCTTTTTACGTATCTAATAATTTATCATTCGAAATACTTGAATCTATAAGAGAAGTATAATTTCAAATAAAAATGAATACATTATGTACTTATTAACCAGCTAAGGTGGCTAATTTTCTTGCCAGATAATGTTCACAGCAGATTTTCTTACATTGTCGCCTCACGAACTATTACAAACATTATTGCATTACACAAACTATTTTCAAGCATATCATTTGTACCCAAATTTCGACAGCTAAACATTGTAATTGCCGTGCCACCGTCTCACTCATTAGTTTGATACGTCTATTGCATTACGCATTCCTGCCTTCAAAATAAAAAAATAATCTAATATATTACAGATTAAATTAGCTTTTGAACGGTCCAAAATGAAGAAAAAGGCTCTCAGTCCTTTTACAGGGCCCCTCACTGGTCTCAAAATACAAATATGAGTATAATTACCGTCCTAACGTGATATTACGTTTAGGGGGGACTCTTAAGGGACCGACATTTTGAATCAGGACGCATGAAATTAAATTGCCAGCTTTTAAGATAGCCAGTCTTAGAATTTTCGAACGATTTCGTATTTTTTACTCTTTTTATTTGTATATTCTTTTTATTATTGTCTGTTATTATGAGCATTAGAAATAAATACTATGAATGTTTGCCCGTTGTCGTTTGAAGTCGCAGAAGGTTTGTTTTATTCCTTTTTGCAATGTTTTTGCTCTTAATTTAGAAGTAGCGTGATGTCGTATGGATTATTTACTTCTTCGATTATTTGACTTTTAAACATGAGAATAGTTATTTTAACCAAATAAGTAGTTTCTAAAAAAACTTTAAGTAAGTATACCTTTGTAATATAAGAATACGTTGACATTTATTTTTACTTTCAAATCATTTAGTTTTGTATATTTTGAATGCCCATCATTTGGTGTCGGAATAAGGTTTTAAACATAATATTACCATCTCATCTATTAATGGTGTGAAATCTAGCCAGTGAGAAATTAGTAGACCTGGTTTCCTTCCTCCCACTGAAAGAGTCTCTACAGTGGGGCATTCATCATAACAGCCCATTAATGTTCCACTGCAGGGACGGGCCTCCTCCAGTGAAGGAGGGATACTATAGTGGGGCATTAATGATGTAGAATTATTCAAAATGTATCTCTGTTAAAGACCGCATTGCAAAACGATAGATACCTATGAAATCAACCGTCAATACTTATTCCAATCGTAGATCTTTATATAAAACTAGCTGATGCCCGCGGTATTACCCGCTTAATTGTTATTTTACACCATAAACTACCTATATTCCAAATTTCATCAAAATCCATTTAGTAGTTTTTGCATGAAAGGGTAACAGACATCCATCCATCCTCACAAACTTGCATTTATAATATTAGTAGGATAGGATAAGCAAAGGTGTGTCACTTTAGTGCCTAACAAATAAGGTGAATATTATCTTCACTAAATAAAAAGAAGGAAAACTTGAAATTAAACCCTATACCAATCCGTCTGCAAGCGTGGTATTAGTAGGCCAAGTATCCCTCCGTCAAGGAAGGAGGCCCGTCCCTGTAGTGGGACATTAATGGGCTGTTATGATGAAATAAGTTGACAATTACGAATTTAAGCTCTCTAGATATATCAGACCCACAGCTAAAAAACCGGTCAAGTGCGAGTCTGACTCGCGCACCGAGGGTCCTGTACAAACCTATTTATTTTCCCGCCAAATTGTGATAACGTCAGGATTCAGCTGTTTAAATACTATTTTTCCCGCCAAAATTCAATGACGTCACGACTTAGCTGTCAAAATATATTTTCCTGCCAAAATTCTGTGACATCACGCCTATCTGTCAAAATTGACAGCTGTCAAAAGTGACAGAGGTATAAAATATTTTCCCGCCAAAATAATATGACGTCACAAATCATCTGTCAAAAATTCTGTGACGTCACGACTCATCTGTCAAAAATTCAATGACGTCACGACTCAACTGTCAAAAAATATTTTCCCGCCAAAATTCTGTGACGTCACGACTCATCTGTCAAAATTCTATGACGTCACGGGTCACGTGACCTATGACGTCACAGGTCACGTGACCTATGACGTCACAAGTCACGTGACACAGCTTTCCCGCCAAAATTCTATGAAATCAAAATATAATATGATTGCTAATAAAAAGTAGCCTATGTTCTTTCTCAGGGTCTAAAGATTGTCTGTACCAAATTTCATCGAAATCCGTTCAGCCGTTTAGGCGTGAAAGAGTAACAGACAGACAGACAGACAGACAGACAGACAGAGTTACTTTCGCATTTATAATATTAGTATGGATGTTTGTAGATTCATTGCAAGGGACATTTTATGAACTGACGAAATGATGTACCGGGTTAAGGGTATGTAAACTGTGTCCTTATAGGCCATAAACGTTCTATGCTGTCATTTTATGATGGCGAGATATAGGGCTCTACATCTCTTTCACTATCATTCGTTCATACGATATTATACGGCCTTATATTACCATCAGTTTGGCATGTGCTGATTTAGGGTCGTAGCAGATATATCGTAACGTAAACGGATCGGCACTGCCTCGCCTTTTTCCTCGGTGTCAAACGTCAAAAATCCGATTACGTTACGATTCCGATTAGTGTGCGTTGTAGTAAGGAGTTTCATACAAGTAATACTGAACAGCTCGAGTTAATACGGTGACGATCCGTTTACGTTACGTTATATGTTCTACGACCCTTAGAATTGACAAAATAAAGACTTTGATTTTTTTAGTAATCGGTTTAATGTAAATAGTGGTTAGTTTAAAGTAACTTTGTCGCTATCACTTTGCCAAATTCTTCTTCGCCTTACGTTTGAAGAACCCAATATCATAGGTGGCATAGGAAACCACACGTGGCTTAACAATAATAGTAATTATTTAATTTACTATTTAATTGTAGAATTGCTAATGTATTCCTAGTAATAAACAATACAATAACAAAACGGAAAAAAGTATTTCCACAATATGAATCATTTATTTATAATTTTATATAACATAAAACTAGAAACATAAAAGCTACTATATATGAGAAAAAATCTAAAAGGCTTTATGGCGAACATAAATCCTTAGCTAAAGTATATTTAGTAAGAAGTTTTATATAACAAATAGCTTACATTTATATGGAAGAGGAAATATTCAGCCATTTTCTTGTTTTGCTAACAGACTATAAGGATATTAGTTAAGTAATGTTTGTACTACTTATTATGAAGGATTTGGTCACGATCCAAGTTAAATAAGTTAGATTAAATATTATGTCAGTTTTTTTGGGTGAAGGGAACGTTTGTAGTAAGTAAAATTTAATGGGTTTAGCTTAATTGGAGATATCATCGTACTAGCTAAAACTAGACATAGGTCTCGTCTAAATGGAAACAATTTAATATTATGCTATTCTATAAGTGCTCATCGGTCGGCTTCGTGCCCTTAGCAGGTCAAAGGTATGTTGTTAAAAGCGAATAACACTACAACAAATCTAGTTTTAATTAGTATTTCTCTTGAATTTTCGTCTCAAAAAGAGATGCTACGACTTATTGTATCGCATAAATCACTGTACAATTTGTGCAATATTCATTTAAACATCTTTATTAAACAGAGACTAAGCCCGCTTGGGAAAAACAGTTCTTATAAAATAAATAAAGAATTTACTTTAGAATATGACAAAAAATCAAACATATTTATTTCCTCAAGTTACAAATAGTACTACATGAATAAAAGACCAACCAGTTTATACAATACAGTAACAACTTTATACAAATAAACCTCTTTTAAAGTAAAATAAACACAGTAAAAGTCACAGTTTAAATCTAGCTACAGTTAGTAAGTATGTCAATACATTCCCTTTTACAGAAACTAAATCTAAATCGGAACGAGCAAGGATGTACAAACACTCGATAATATTGCAAGTTTCCGTACACAGGACGCACAAATAGATAGAACCCAATTAAATGCCTCCAAGTTGTATGCATAGGACCTCTTTGATATAACCCATAGGGTACCGCGCGATGTTTTATTTGTGTGTACATTTTATTATGTGCTTGTGTGTGTATTGGAAATATATGTATGTTTAGTATTAGAATAAATATGTGTAGTAAAGGCTGATAGGTGGAGCTTTGCAGATATTCACTGTTTAAATAATTTACCTATAAAATAAACGGTTCAAAAACTATAGTACCTAGGAATGAATGTTTAGATAATGCAAACTAATTAACTAATTTTGATGAAATTTCTATAGAAATAATATATCTTGGAATTTTCAGCTAAAGAAATGACAAACAATAAAATCGTTGAAAAACATTATACAAAACTTTACGTACAAGCGCGGCGTAATATTTAGTAAAATATTATTCAGTCATCGGGGTTCTTAGACAATAACGGACTGTTCCATGACGTCTACTGCTGGACATAGGGTACCTCAAAATATCTCTACCTTAAGCGATCCTGTGCTTCACTAAACTATCGGACCATTACCGATATATCATAACAGCCCATTAATGTCCCACTGCAGGGACGGGCCTCCTCCCGTGACGGAGGGATACTTGGCCTACTAATACCACGCTGGCCAAACGGATTGGTATAGGGTTTAATTTCAAGTTTTCCTTCTTTTTATTTTGATTGAAGGATAGTCCTTCAGTCGGTTGTTACGACACCCATGGGATGAGATGTGGTGGTGACATATTGTATTCTTACTCCGTCACCACACAGAATAATTTATTACCTATATAAACGAACTGCAATGATATTACAGTAAATTTTCTACTACCTTACAACAACACAAAAAAAGCTTTAAACATTTTATAGAGCATTTTACAAGAAATAACATTAAACGTTATTCTTACTGTACATTGAAGTTAGACAGACATAAACAAGTATATTTAATGTTGAATAGCTGGAGGCCAGCAATATCCTGTGAGGCTGGAGTCTGGACCTCTCAAAGTAAACAGGGAAGCGTCCGAGCGAGAACACCTCTTGCCTCTAGCTTGGTAGAGGTGTGTTTGTGTTACTGTCTTTGTATTTGATACTGTTTGAAACGAGGTTGAATGTGTTTGCAAAGAATTGATATCAGAGAATATAAATTTATTTGTAAAGTAACTGTATTACGTATTACGCATACCTTATAATTTACCATATAATAGTATATTTATTTATATTTAAAATGTATGATGAATATAATCATGTAGCAACAAAGTCAAATCTCTCTATTTTAAATCTTTTCGAGTTAGTTTCACCCTTTATCTAAATAAAGTAATAACATTTTTTTAAATAATATTTTAATGCCAGACACCCCAGATAAAGCCTAAAAAGTTAAGGAAATACTTAGTTTTATTTTTCAAAATTCTGAAAAGCGATAAAACAATTAATTGAATGTCAAGACAAAATTGGCAAGGCATTTAAATACTATTTTTTAGAAAATTTATAAAATCTTTGTGAACGGTCTAGTAGCAAACGCACCGTCATTAACTCGAAACTAACCTCAGTACAAGTAAGTACAAATATGAAGGCTTTCCCTTTGAAAACGTTAGAATTCATCAATGTTTGTAGAGGACTAATTAATTATTGATATCGTTTCACATTTAATTTGTATTTGTTCAACGCTCTTTTGCTGTTACAAGATAATTTGCGAAGGTTAAACAAAGTAAAATAATAATTTGGAAGTATTGTATCTGTTGTATTAGTAGGCCAAGTAACCCTCCGTCACGGGAGGAGGCCCGTCCCTGCAGTGTGACATTAATGGGCTGTTATGATTGTATCTGTTGTGGGATTAAGCAGATTTAATTTTGGAAATTTTACAATATTTGTATTACTTATATTGATTCATAAAGTCATTAAAACTTTATTTAGGTCGAAATAAAGTTTATTATTATACTCGTACCGACGAGGACTACTTAGCTGTTTATAAAGAGACCTTGGGATCGATTCGTGCTCAATTCAAATCTTTGTGTGAATAAACATGATTGTATGATTTATCTGGCTTTATATCTAAAGCGAAAAAGTGTAACTTTTGTATAAATATTGCTAAAACTATAACAAGTAAATGAAATGAATGTGGAAAAATAGGAAATGTGTGAGGAGTTGTTTGGGTTTAAGTTAAGTGTAAACTCGGTTCTTATTTTGTTGTAAAAAAAGTTAAAAGAATAATGAAATTTTTACCCAAAGCCCGTAGAATCAATTTCCAAAAACAATTCTTACACACTAACTTTTTAATTTTCTAAAAGCAAGTGCCTTAAAAAATTACGAATTTAAATATTCTTCCCTTCGACATATTGCCAGTTCTCAAGTCTTCATCCCTTATAGCGAGATTCGTTTAAAAGTAATTTCGCATCTCTCTTTTATATGGTTGGCGAAAATTTTATTAAACTCATACCGTCGCCAGTTTCTTCATAATACAGATTAAGATAAAAATTGAGATGACGTTCGGTCGTCGTCGGGAGCGATATTTTTTTAATTTTCTCAAACAAGATCTTGTGATTCGATTACGATGTAGCGTCTTGATGTTATTAAATTTTGTTTTGTGCACGCCAGGGCGCGGCGTATTTGTTTATGGTGTGTCAATACTTTGTTGTTAGTTAAGTTTGCGATGAAAAAGAAAACGGATTTTTATTTAATTTTCAGTTTTAAAGAAAATCTCACACTACCTAGTTTTTATAGAGGTAGGCAGATAATACCAGACACATATACTACAAGACAAGACAAGTGAAAAGTGTTACGCTAATCCGATGTTTCACCTAATTATAATACACTTAAGACAGTATTCTTCAGTGAACCAGAAAAGTCCACCAGCAGAGATGGGCCTTCTCCAGGGATAGTAATAATAACTAACTACTAATCTTCTAATACCACAGTTTAATTAGACTCTGTATTTTATGCTCATCGCCACACCGACACCGAAATCATATATTTATTTAACACTGTTAATTTTCGAGCACTCGTAACCGACGCGCATAATATGACTCGCTTAATGAATGTGGACGAGGCCCAATCTGTTTACCAGGATCGTGACAAGTGGCGGTATGTCGTCTCTGCCTACCCCAGACGGGATAAGGCGTGAGTTTATGTATGTATGTAATTTTCGATAACTGGTCTCTCTAATTCACTAATTGTTAAAAAATACAAAGCAAGCTCTCTTACTTAGATTATTTTTAAGGACCCATTATTGAAAAAATACTTGAATATACAAATAAACTAAAAGTATAAGTAACCATTATTATTAAAGTAAAGTAAACACATAGTATATTTCGACTAATAAGTGACCCAGTTTCTACAATAGGCTTAACTGATAAATAACTCAAATCTAATCACCTCCTTTCACGAAATAACTTTAAGCATATTTTAATATGGTAACATTATAACAATTTAAGTTGTTGGTAACATTCAAAGCTATTATTTTACTTAAAAAAAGTACCAAATATATACAAAAGGAAAAGTTTTTAACGACTCAACTTGTAATATAAGCGCCATCAGTAATTGTTTGAATTTCCTACCGTTACATTTCTACTCAATTACTACAAAAGAACATTAATATTTTTTTGTCTACCTCCTTTAACTGAAATTTCGGCTCCTTTTTTAATTCTACCCCAGTTCCCTTCGTCTTTATGAAATAAGTTTTTTTTCTAACAAGATTACATTTTATGAGGAAGAAATTGAAGGATAACGAATTTAGAAGCGCCTGTGCGGTGTGTAGTAGTCTATAATATATTTTTTATTTTTGCTTTTGACATGATTCTTTTGATACTTTTTGAGAGGGTGAGCTACTTTTCCTTATTTTGTGTACTGTATACACAATATGGGATAAAAGTAATGATTTAAAAGTGGAGTCAAGTTTGATCTATTTATTGTTCTTGTATAGAAATAATTTGTAAGCTTTTTCTTTATCTACTTATGCGATTATCGTACTTATTTTCGTCGAGTTTTGATTGTTTGTAGAATATTTCTGTTTTGTTTGATATTTATTTAGATAATTCTATCATTAGCTTTTACTTGCTTTTAATTGAAAGAACATTTCGATGTTTTCAATAATTGGTTTAAGAGCTTATTTATAGATGGAAATGTAGCAATGTCTTTGTTTTAAAGTACAATTGAGACGATTGACAAAGATTTTTTTCTTTGAATACAAATAAATGACTATTAAATTAGTATAGTGGCTATTCAATCAGGTGAAACACCCCAAATAATTCGAAAATCAACTGACGAAGCTTAATCAATTGATTCATGCACCCTCTATCCCTTGCATGTATTATGTATTATTGTTCATATAACACTAAACTCCTCAATTTGACTAAACTATGAATCCGTCAACAATAATCTGGCTAGCGGCATCTAGCGGGGGCTAGACGTATTATCATATCGCATGAATATTGTATAAGACAGCCTAATTCAATTAGATTGTGGGTCGAACTTGCCGCCTGTACTGAGAGTCGCTGAATAATGTAAATTTTAAGTTTTATTTTTAATGAATTTTGTGAAGTTAAGCTTTGGCTTGTGAGAATATTTGAGATGGAACAGCTCTCTTCTCATCTTTAGAGTATAGAAAAAAATGAAACCACGGACATTATATAATCACGTGCTTAATGATTACGTACATAAGATTGCGTTTTCAAATAATGCAGGACGATCTACAAATAGCTGTAGGTTGTCTGGATGTGCAAATGTTGAGTCGGAGTCTGGATAAGATATGAAAGAGTACAATAGCCAGACTGAAATGCATATTAAGATTACATTCAACATATGCACAAATCTATCGGTATTTTTACGTTTTTATTACATTTCTAGCCTGGCGTTTCGAGTGTTGTATAGCGACACTTAACTGATGATACTGACGCTAAAACAAATTGAAACTTTACTCCAAAAATCCTAACTCAAAACAAAGAAGCCTAATAAATTAGATAGAACACATAAATTGCAAAATAAAACGTAATATATTCAACTTCACAAGGACAATAAGGAAGTGTACACAAGAATAAACGTATGTGGAGCAAATAAAAGCACAAATGCATAGAAGTAGGTTGTCGTGTGTATTCGGCCTAACATTCCCACTGAACAATGAGCATAGAACGAATTGTGTCTACTCATACTGGCTCAGTTTTATATACGAAGATTTAACGAAACTAAGCTATAGGAGGTAGCGATTTTTTAAATTGTATTGAAAAAGATCAAGTTGATGATTAACTTTGGAAGCGGATTAAGTAGATACAGAGGTGGTACCACGACTGTAGTATAAATGACGTCAAAAAGTATATAACAAAAGTTGTATTAACTTTGAATAAAGTTTTTTGAGTTTGAGTTTGACTTAGACAGCATATTGCTGAAGATATTTATAATGTAGTCAAGGACTCAATAATGCTGGTGATATACTTCTCGCAAACGTAAATTGACTGATAAAATAATAAAATATTGATGTGTGCCTCAATTGTATTAATAGCCTAAGATAACCTTTAAACCTCGCGGACGTGTGCCTCCTCTTAAAGAAAATTAGGTCAAAAAACAACAGACCGGCAGAAGGTTTGTTAGATAAGCACTTGGCTGCTAATTTACATAATTCGCTTTTACGACTCTTTGTAATTCTGCCATTCTCACAAGAATATTTTTTTTTTAATATATATTTTTTATTATCTCTCCAAAAGGTACAAAATTTGTCAGATACAATATGGCAAAATCTTTAGAACTTATGTTGTACCTTAGAGAGAGCTGGAGTCTGAACTAGGTTCAAGACCTGTATGTCAGATCTCCAGGCTCACTCCTCCCTCATAATGCACAATGGCAGGACGTAAAATTAATTTTTTTCTTTACTTCTCATTGTGTCGGTTTTTACGCCAAAATCAAAATTAGTAAATACTATTAAATACCATCCCGCTTAAGCTTATAACCTAAAGCACGCACACTCAAAGCTGTCGGTAGGTAGTAAATCAGAGCGCGGCGCCGGCGACCTCTCGCGTCTTATTATGTTTATTCATGAAATTGCTCATCTAGAGAAAGTGAATCTTTGTTTACTTGTATCAGCCATACTTTCCACGGAATGTAAGAAGGAAAATCGTATGAAAGCTGTGAAAGAAAATGAACATTTTTATCTTAAAAGAAGTGTTACGAATAAAATGATTATTAAGCAGACTTTTGAGTTTTAATAATGATTTTTGTCGCAATTGTGTGCAAAGTAAAAGTTAATTTTGCGGTGATTTTTTCATTTCATATTTATTCGCTGTGTTATTATAATAGTAATAAAAAGTAATACGTATTAAAGGCCTTACAAAGTCGTTGAGTATCGCGTTAGGATAAGTCTAACTGAAGTACTCATAACGACAACTTTTCAATGATGATTTAAAACATACTTAGTAAAAAAATTCTCCGTGTGATGACGGAGTAAGAATACAATATGTCACCGACTGGCCAGCGTGGTATTAGTAGGCCAAGTATCCCTCCGTCAAGGCAGGAGGCCCGTCCCTGCAGTGGGACATTAATGGGCTGTTATGATGTTTTGATATGATATTAAAAAAGTTATCTGTCAGAGTAGGACTAAGTATACAAAACTGAGAAGCTGAATAAGAGATAATTCTCATTTTTCTCTCAAGAGAGAACAATACCAACCGGGCTGGCTAGCACGGTATTAGCTTAGCAAGTTGCCTTCCAACACTGATGCCAAATAACTGATTAGAGTTCCACTCAAACGATAGAGGAATACTTGGCTTAGTAACCACATTCGCCAGACGGATTGGTATTGGGTTTTCTGTCAAGTATTCCCTAGTTTAAAGTAAGAATAAGAATACAATATGTCACCATCCATCCATCTCATCCCATGGGTGTCGTAAAAACCGACTAAGGGACGATCATCTTAACGAAATAAAGAAGGAAAACTTGAAATTTAACCCTGTACCAATCCGTCTGGCCAGCGTGGTATTAGTATGCCAAATATCGCTCCGTCAGGGAAGGAGGCCCGTCCCTGCAGTGGGACATTGAAGGGCTGTTATGATGAATCTTATTCTATCACCACAAAATAATATTCACATTTCACTTAACAAAAAGCATAATTTTCAACAAAATGAGTTTCTAGTTGCACAGAAAACTTTTTCATACATTTTCATACAATGCATGCACCCACTTAACCTATATACGAAACAATTGTTGATCCAGTTTAACTCATGAAATGTCTTTAGCGGGGAATGAACGAAAAATGCTTATGCAAAGTGTTATTATTTTTTTTTACAGTCGGGTAAGGTATTGCGTAACGGATTTTAGGGGATGGTCTCAGTGAGAACGGATTGAGTTCAGTTTTTTCTTAAATTGTTCTGCCAGAATGACTCTATGGTGCCTGATGTTAAGCATCCATTAGAGTCCAAGAATGGCGAGCACCATGCCAGCTACAATATTTGTAGAGGCATGAATGTCTCCACTATGGCGGCTTCAGAAAATGCTTTTTCACGCCTCGCTTGAAGGAACCAGGATCGTAGTTTGAAGGAAACACGTGGGCTGGCAAAGAGTTCCACTGTTTGGTGGTTGAGTTCGTTGTTTGGTTCAGTTTTTCTTCTTTTGTTTTCGTATAGATAATATCAGTAGAAACCCGTAGTCGATTTTTACTACACCTACGAAGTGAAGCTGAAGGCGAAATCAAACAAAGAATAGCTTCTGAATTAGCAGGTTGTTAGTATATTATATACGAGGTAAGGAATTAAAATCCTCTCAACAATTTTCCATCTATTGACAATATCATAATGTTGCTCCTCCGAAGCAAAATCTTAAATCAATCCCGAAATAATTTCTTCCTAGTCAATAATCAACTACTAACAGATTTCTTAAGACTTGCTCAGCCTCTTAGCTGCTTTTGCCAGCAATTTTTTTATCTTGCAAGTATTTTCAGTTAATGCTAAAAATTAAAGCTTGACACCATACATTTCCGCCATCCGCTGTCACTAGCACCACATAACAACAACTTTCGTCGGCATTAGCAGTCTCGCAGAAATGGGTCACGGTAGGATTTGGCTCTCTCGTATTGCCAACTGATTTAAATATAACTGAGGATGAAGGGATGAGCTCTACTGTATAAGCTACCCTGAGAGCTTATTTACTTGTATGTTTAATATTGATAGTCGTTGGGTTCTCTGAATGTTGTAGTGGGTTGTATGTTCTTCAATGAATTTTAATTTTAGATCTAGAAAGTTATCTGGTTTTATTTAGCTGAGGAGAGAGTATTAATTTAATAATACTATGCTGGCCAGAGGAATTGGTGCATGTAGAAAAAAAAATTCTCTATGGTGTATGGGTCTAGGTCATGGTTGCTAAGGTAAACCATTGTCTCGTGTTCGATTTCCGCTTCATGCAATCTTTTTTGTGCACGGGATGTTTGCATTGATCTGGGAATTTACTATGTATACTACCTATATATTTACAAATAAACATAAGTATGTTTATCTGTTGTCTATACTCATAGTACAAGTATTGCTTAGTTTGCGACACTACACAAGTTGATGGCGTAACGAGAATCTCAAAGGAGATTTATTATCATCATCATCATATCAGCCAATCGACGTCCACTGCTGGACATAGACCTCCTCCAAGTATTCTCCAAGTAGCGACCTCGGTGGCGCGCCGGAAGAGCCAGCGGCTGCCGCGCATGAGGTTGTGGGTTCGATCCCCACGCAGGACAATAATTTGTGAGATTCACAAATTATTGTCCCGAGTCTGGGTGTTCTATGTGTCCGTTAATTGATGTTTGTAAAAGTCCCCGCGACACAGGGCATGATCCCTAGTGCGGGAGTTGTCTTTTTTAAGAAAGAAGTAAGAAAGAAAGTATTGCCACCTTGTCCGGTTCTGTGCCTCCTTCATCCACCGGGTTTTATTATAATTTATTAAAATACAAAAACGGTTTGTTAAACATAATGAAAATCGTTACCATTTTGAAAATGAATATTCATATTATTATTGTTTTTGTTGAGGGTACTTTCTCGACGCCATTGGAATCTTAATGATAGCAGCCTCCTTATTGTAAATAAACATCTTTGTTTCATCTCATTGTTTATGGCTCCGGCCATTTTGAGTGGTAGCTATCTGTTAGGATTGAGGTGTTTTTGTTATTTTATATTTTTCTGATATCTTGTTGACCCAATTGTTTTTCAAGGGGTTGAAATTTGTAAAGAAATATTTTATACAGTTGAGTTCTTTATTATTTGAGATTTTACTTCGAAAATTACGTTTTGGGTTTTATTCTATTCGCGTTGTTAAAAAGACAACTATTGCAGCAGATATCAAAGTTGTTTGTCGCGAAGACGTATAAACATCAATTTAAACGGACACGAAATTGGATCGCCGTCCACACTTAGTACCTACAATATTTTGTTGATCACACTAGTCACTGTCTTGCGTGGAATCCGAACCCGCAACCCTTTAAGTCGAACTACTGTGCACGAGCACAGTTAAGTTGAGTAACACACGAAATCATTTAAATGATGTTAATCAGATCAAAGTTCTTGGCAGTTCAGTATTCTCTGCCTACCCTATATGTATGTATTAAACTATAATACAATTAAAAGAACAGACGCAGCCCTTACCGAGGTGCGTTGACATAATTTCACTCATAATCTAATTAGGTTACAGATTACCGAGTTATATAAACATATAACATATTATATGTATATGCTGCAAAGTGTTGTTAACTTACTAAAATGGCCTTACTAAAGCTTTTATTATATAAAAGGTAGTTTGGATGAAGAATTTAGGGAGTTATAAAATATTATGTTTACTGTATTTTATATTACGGCCTGTATGTGATTGCTATGCAGAGGTTCCGGGTTCGATTCCGTCATAATGCAAAATTTTGTTTGTTTGAAAATGAATGTTGATTTTAGACTGGGTGTTTTTTAATATGTGTCATAATATGCATGGACGTATTCACGTTTGTATATCGGTTCTCTAGTAGGTACTCAAAGTACAAGTTCTGCATAGTTTAGGACTAGATTTATTTTTCAACAATAATTATTTACGTAATTTTAAAGACGGAAATATAATTTGTTTAATATAAAAAAAAAACAAAAGTAGCACTTTTAAATACAAAATTCACAACATAACGGCCTAAAAGAAAGGCCGGAGTCGTGCACTTAAATACAATAGCAAAGAAAATACAGAAAAAGATTTTCCCGAGACGTTTGCAATCAAAAAACTCTGGAATAGTATCGAAAGTCCCTTAAAGCTCGTTGTAAGTTCCCGAATACTTTTATACTGGACCCTTTGTCTCCCCTGTTAGGGATGTCCGAAAGTTTTAAATGATCATTTATGTAAAAATGTTAATTCGATTTGAAATTGAATCGTTTGGTCGTTGAATACGTTTTGTATTTTGAAACTAGATAGAATTAATTAATAAGTAATCTGGTTTAATTTCTGCTGCATAAATTTATGTGCATGTATTCTTTTTGTATTACATGTAGGTATGTATTTAAAATATACGTTTATGTATTTTATTATGTTTATTCGTTGTTTAGTAGGTACTCTTAGTACCTACACTCTCTGCTTAGTTAGGGAATTTTTGAGCCTAAGCGTTATGTAAAAATGTGAGAAACATTTTAAATAAAACACATAATAAATCTCTGTGTGGTGACGGAGTAAGAATACAGTGTCTCACCACCCTATCTTATCCCATGGGTGTCGTAAAAACCGACTAAGGGACTATCCGTGAATATTATCTTTACGTAATAAAAAGAAGAACAACTTGAAATTAAACCCTATACCAATCCATCTGGCCAGCATGGTATTAGTAGGCCAAGTATCCCTCCATTACGGGAAGAGATCCATCCCTGCAGTGGGACATTAATGGGCTGTTATGATGACATAATAAATTCTCACACATTCTCATATCGCCATCTAGTTCCAAACTAAGACTTAAACAGAATAAACTTAACATTTATTGGCGAAAAACAAATACTGCCAGAGGAAAAGACAATAGGATTTTTTTTTATTGACAACCCTATTATGGTAATAGAATCTATAGAATGAAAGTCGCAATGGTGACAATTTATGACGGCCTTTGAGGATTAGTAATACTTTCAGTTCTGAATAAAGAGAAAACTTCGCTAAATACGTTCTAGTTATTACAATTAAAGCACATTTGGTTTCATTGATATTTAAGATACTTTGCACGAAATTCTTATAATATTTTATCTTAACTCACCCTAGCAGTGATGAGGCAATTAGGATTTATAAGTTTATTCATAAGACTCTTAGCACTTAAGTTATTAATTAGTTGTTAGATATGATGAGGCTAACTTGGTAATAAATGACAACAAACCTCTAAATAAATAAAGACAATCAAAAAAAAATCTTGTATGTGTTGACAAAAACTAGTATCACGTTGTGTTCAGTGTTCTAAGTAAGTTTTTAGTTACACTCGATAGATGGCGTTGTACGATATAATTACATTGCGATGTTAAGAGTCTCCGCGGGTAAATACTATCGCTGTGAATTTATTATTAAATTGTCTCGTCCTAAGCAAGTGTGTTTTCTTTGGTTTAACCACAAGTACCTTGAGGGCCTCTGGATGTTTTTGAAGATTTGTACATGGTCCTTCGAGCCGGATGAACGAAAGTACTGGTATATAGTAGTTGCAACCTCAGCGACATCAGCTGGTGGTATTTGATGGCGATAGAAAAAGGATTAAGTGAGTGATCAAACTGAAAGTTAAGTGAAGTGACAAAACTAAAAATTGAGGTAAATCTCAATGTCGTATCTAAATAAAAAATAGTCGTAGAAAAATGAAACTGAGATCATTCGATGTGGTATTTTTTTCTGAATCGAATGGTGTATAAAACTCAATTTCGCAATTTTTCGAGATACGACAAAATCGCTTTCTTGCGTCGATATTGACTTAATCATCTCTCAAGCAAATTAAAACTAAATTTCAAAGTGGTTAAAAATTAAAGTTTGCTTTAAAATTAATGCATGATGAAGAAATTGATTAATAATTACAAGTGTTGCATGGACTTAGAATAATATCGCAAAAAGTGAACATACGGGGAACCTATGCCGGTTTTTGTAGCGAAATTCTAAGCAAAAACACTTAGAAAAATTGCGATAAAAAGTTCATCAACTTGTAAAAATTTCAAGAACAAGTTTGTAAATTTTTAGTTTGTTTACAACTAAAAGCCGCATTGATTCATATGATATTGGTATTACCGTATTGATATTACGAGTATATACTAAGGCACTTGTAATTGTTTTTTATAAAATTTTGAAGTAAATTAACATTTTAAAATGGATACATACATTAAAATTCAAGAAGATATTATGTTAAAGATACAAAAGGCTAGAACAAATTTTAAGAAGTCTCCTAAAGATAGACTAACTCAAGTTTACGTAGAAACTCGGATAGAAACATTGGAAGCTTATTGGGACTCGTATCGCGATACACATAAGGCAATAATTACGGAATTTGACACAAAGGATTTGTTATCTTCGGTATATTATAAGACGGACGCATACGACGTCACAGAGGAACTTTATACAGATTATAAAACAGAACTAAAAGAATGTTTACTTAAATTAAATACTAATTCTAACCCCAGTACATTGTCTAATATTAAAGGTAGCGTGTCAAACGTTAACCAATCCCTTGGAGTAAGATTACCTAAAATTTCAATACCTAGCTTTAGTGGTAAATACACTGAATGGACAAGTTTCCGTGATTTATTTACATCGTTAATACATAACAACAAGGCATTGGATGACGTTCAAAGATTACATTATCTCAAAGGTTATTTAACCGGCGAAGCCGAGCAACTTTTGCGACATATTCCTGTAACGGGTAGTAATTATAAAGAATGTTGGGATCAATTAGAACAACGCTATAATAATAAGAAACATTTGGCAAACTGTATTTTAACGCGCTTCATGAATCAAAAAAGTATACAATCTGAATCTTCGAGTGCTATTAAAGAGTTATTAGATACAACTAACGAGTGTCTGAATGCCCTTAAAAACTTAAATATTGATATTTCGTCATGGGATATTATTGTGATATTTATTATTAGTTTAAAGCTTGATTCAGAGTCTAGAAAACTATGGGAAGTAACAGTTTGTAAAAATACTAATGACTTGCCTAAGTTGTGCGATTTTAAAGAATTTTTAGATCAGCGTTTTAGGTCACTTGAGTTTTTAGATACTAAAATTAATAAGCCAGTAACTAGCTCTCGTACAACTAAAGTTTTGCATGTCACCTCAAGTCAAAATTGTAATTTTTGTTCTGAACACCATAAATTAATGAATTGTAAGAAGTTTTCTAAGGAGAATGTTGAAGCTCGACGTGAGTTTGTCCGAATTAATAAGCTGTGTTTTAACTGTCTCGGTACGAATCACTCTGTATTTTCTTGTCGTTATTCAACCACTTGCCGTATATGTAAAAAAAGACATCACTCTCTACTTCATTTAAGCCCAGGTACAAGAACAGACCACTTACCTAGTGATCAAAATGAAGATGCTGCGAATAATGCTACTATTTCGCCGTCAACTTCACAGGACGAGGTACCAAAAATAATGTCATGTTTCTCTAATTTGAACAGCCAAGTATTGTTGGCCACTGCCTTGATTAAGGTAGAAACGAGAAGAGGATATTTCGTTTTAAGATCTCTTTTAGACCAAGGCTCTCAAGCATCTTTCATAACCGAGTCAGCGGTTCAAATGCTTGGTTTAAAAAAGACTTTAAACAAGAGCCTTATATCAGGACTTGGTAGTGATAAGACTTTACAGTCTAAATGGTTTGTTACTATTAAAGTACAATCACACCATGATCCCAACTTTATGGTTGTCGTGAAGGCTCACGTTTTAAGTAAATTAACAACACTTCTTCCAGAAAGAAGAATTATTGTTAATGCTTTACCATCACAACTAGCAGAATTAAAGTTAGCTGACCCTATGTTCGATATACCGAATAAAATAGATGTTCTTCTAGGAGCTGAAGTATACAGCCAGATATTAAGGGAAGGAGTTATCAGAGGTCTGCCCGGTTATCCTATTGCACAAAATACCACACTTGGTTGGATCCTCTCTGGTTATATACATTCACAACAACGCTCTAGTACTGATGAAAAACAAAGGTATGTAAGTATGCACGCTCAGTTGTTAGGCGATGATATTTTAAAGAAGTTCTGGGAATTAGAGGAGGCTTCATATTCAGCCACTGCTCTTTTAACAGAAGAAGAGAAGGCATGTGAGGAGTTTTTTGTGAAGACCTTTAAAAGAGATGATCTAGGTCGATACGTAGTGAGCCTGCCGTTTAAGACCAGTGATCCAGGTTGTCAGTATGGCAACTCTTATGAAATTGCTAAAAGACGTTTTCATTATTTAGAAAGAAGATTACTCAAGAATCCAGAGCTGGGAACTCAATATTCAGATGTAATATCAGAATATCTATCTCTTGGACATATGGAAGTAGTTCCTGAAGCAGAAAAATATAAACCAACTGCTGTTTATTTACCACACCACGCTGTAGTTAGAGATGACAAAACTACAACCAAGGTAAGGGTTGTGTTCGATGCCTCGTGTTTATTAGACAACGGAAGTTCATTGAATAAAGACATGTTAGTTGGCCCGACTCTTCAGCCTGAGTTACGGCACGTTATCATGCGTTGGCGCTGTTATCCAATATGTCTCGTTGCTGACGTAATTAAAATGTATAGACAAGTGAAAGTAACTGAAAAGGATGCCGATTATCAACGCTGTTTATGGCGTAAGGACCCAAACTCAGATATTCAGCATTTAAGGTTATTACGTGTTACTTTTGGAACATCGTCAGCACCTTATTTAGCTGTACGAGCTTTACAACAGCTGGCGCGCGATGAGGGTGAGAAGTTTCCTATGGCTTCTACAAGAGTCTTTCAGGACTACTATATGGATGACCTTATGTCAGGCTGTGAAACCCCTGAAGAGGGTTTTCAGGTTTATAATCAGATGACCGATCTTCTTCGTTGTGGAGGCTTTGAGCTGCAGAAATGGACATCTAATAACGATGAATTACTCAACAATATTAAAGGTACAGTGAATAAAAAAGAAAACATAGAGATGAAACAGGACTCGGGATTGGAGGTCATGAAAATTCTGGGTTTGACATGGAACAGAGCATGTGATGAATTTCAATATACTGTTAATCTTCCTCAGCTTGAATTACCTGTAACGAAGCGTAGAGTACTTTCAGATATCGCAAGGTTATTTGACCCTCTTGGTTGGATAGCTCCGGTATTGACATCAGCTAAAGCCTTTATACAGAGATTATGGCTTGCAGGAATAGAGTGGGATAGTGAAGTACCTCCCGACATTCTGCAGGACTGGCTAACATATCGTACAGACCTTGTTCATCTTACTGGTTATCAACTTCCACGTTGGATAGGCACAAGTCGGTATGATACCCAGATGGAACTGCAAGGGTTTTCTGATGCCTCGAATAGCGCTTACGCAGCTGTTGTTTATGTAAGAGCTGTTTCTTGCACCGGTGAAGTCCACGTTAACTTAATCGCTTCTAAAACGAGAATTGCTCCTGTAAAGCAAGTTTCAATTCCTCGTTTAGAGTTATGTGGAGCACTTCTTTTGGCTAAGTTACTTAATGAAATATCTGAAGTATTGAACATTCCTAAAAAAGACGTGCACGCCTGGAGTGACTCTACCGTTGTTCTGGCTTGGTTACGTGGGCATCCAAGCAAGTGGAAGACTTTTGTGGCAAATAGAGTCTCTGAAATATTATCTTTATTAGACAGCAGCCAGTGGTCGCATGTTAAATCCGAAGACAACCCAGCAGACTGCGCCTCGCGTGGCATAAACCCAAGTCTTATGTCTAGAATAGAAATATGGAAAAAGGGCCCTAAGTGGCTACACGAAAATACAGTCCATTACACGAAGGTGATAGCAAATACAAATATAGAAGAGAAGAAAAATAAAGTAACTTGTTATGTAACTACCGAAAACCTTGACATAATTTCTAGATTTTCGAGTTTAAAAAGACTTACCAGAGTTATAGCTTACTGTCGACGATTCCTTTATTTAAAACCTGAAAACAAGAATAAATTAAAAACTACGCGTTTGTTAACATTTCATGAAATTAATGAGTCATTACTTACCTGCATTCGAGTATGCCAAGAAGAAAATTTCCTGTCAGAGATGGAGAGCTTAAAATTATTTAACAAGGTTAAGAAAACTAGCAAACTTACCTCACTTAATCCGTTCCTAGATGGGAAAAATATCCTCAGGGTGGGCGGTCGATTACAGAAGGCTGATGTTACTGAAGACATGAAACATCCAATACTGATTCCACACAATTCGCATATTTCGAATTTAATTGTAGCTGATGCACATGAGCGTACTATTCACGGTGGTCCTCAGTTAATGTTAAATTATATTAGAAGTCAGTATTGGATTATAAACGCAAAAAGCCTGATTAAGAAACATGTTCGTAGATGTATTGTTTGCGTTCGTCATTCTGCTCAAACAAGTCAACAATTGATGGGTCAATTGCCAACCGCTCGTGTCACTGCTTGCCGCCCTTTTCATCAAAGTGGTGTAGATTATGCTGGACCAATCGCTATCAGACCCACTAAGGGACGCGGTTATCACTCTACTAAAGGCTACATTTGCTTATTTGTCTGCATGGCCACACGTGCAATCCACCTCGAAGTAGTCAGTGACCTGACTTCAGAAGCGTTTTTAGCTGCCTTTAAGCGTTTCGTTGCACGCAGAGGTCATTGCGCCGATTTGTGGAGTGATAATGGCACTAACTTTGTGGGAGCGAGTAAAGAATTAAAGCATTCCTTTCATCAAGAAGGGTCGGTAGCAGCAAGTGACATTACTAACTGGCTGGCAACAAATGGTACTAACTGGCATTTCATTCCACCCCACTCTCCAAATTTTGGAGGGCTTTGGGAAGCTGGAGTGAAATCCACTAAACATCACTTGAAAAGAGTAATCGCAACTAGTACTCTCACTTTTGAGGAGATGACTACGCTTTTATGCCAAATAGAAGCTTGCTTAAATTCACGCCCGATAACTCCAATTAGTTTGAATCCCCAGGATTCCTATCCACTTACCCCAGGACATTTTCTTGTGGGTGAGCCTTTAGTGCTAGTGCCAGACACTAATTATGAAAAAACAAATATGAGCACACTAAGAAGATGGCATTTTGCGCAGCGTCTTCTTCAAGATTTTTGGCGTAGGTGGTCAAACGAGTACCTCTCACAGCTTCAACAACGGTACAAATGGTCGCAGATAACTCCAGAGCCTAAATTAGGAGATATAGTACTTGTTAAGGAGGATGATCTGCCTCCAGCAAGATGGTTGTACGGCATAATAACGGACAAGCATATTGGTTCTGACAATCTCACGCGTGTGGTTTCGATAAAGTGTAAAGGATCTACATTAAAACGACCTGTTTCTAGACTTATAGTTTTACCTATCGATACTTAAGATAGTTTGTATTATGTTTATAATTTTCAATATTTACACATATTTTTGTACTTAATACGAAATATGTTGTTTTGTATATTTTTACTTTGTATTCGATTAGATAGTAAATGTTAACACTTAGTGGCCCACATATTGTAATGGTATGGATCCTTGACTGGTCCATGGTGGGCGGAATGTTCAGTGTTCTAAGTAAGTTTTTAGTTACACTCGATAGATGGCGTTGTACGATATAATTACATTGCGATGTTAAGAGTCTCCGCGGGTAAATACTATCGCTGTGAATTTATTATTAAATTGTCTCGTCCTAAGCAAGTGTGTTTTCTTTGGTTTAACCACAAGTACCTTGAGGGCCTCTGGATGTTTTTGAAGATTTGTACACGTTGTGAAAAAGACTTATGATTGATTTCAAATCATTGTGTTTAACGCACTTCGTCATTATAAGTATATCAAAAGTAATAAAGTTTTGAATTACTTACTTGTCTGATTAGGGAAGGTTTATGGTCAGTTTGGTTTGTATTACCAACTCTTCTCTATTTCAAGCAACGCGAAATAGTATTATAGCTTGACATCAAACCCCAAAATTACTTACATAACATAACAACAAAAATTTATGACCTAAATTCTAATTATAAAAAAAACAAACATTGCAATTACTGTCCTCCATTAATGACAGTGTTGCCATAAAAATATATCCAAACGACACGTGAACGTCCCAATTAATTTACTTTGCAACACTATAAACTTTGTTGTATGATTCCGTTAGATAAATTCGTAAATTAAATTTTTTGACACAATCTATTTTAGACTTTATATATGTAGAAATATAATATAAAATTGCGTGTTTCGTTTTGTAAATTTGGGCCGTGCCTTGAAATAATGTTTGGGCGAAAGTTCGGGAGTGAGGAGGTCATTGAGCCTTGGTCTATGTAGGTCAAACAGGAGGGATGGATCATGTTTAGGTTGGCATTTTATAGGTCTAGCCTCACGGTCATAAGCCTTATTGACTGTTAACGAATGCGGGTATTATGAGTTGCATTTTGGTAGATTTGATTTCTTTTTACCGTATGTGGTACGGACAGACTGGGTTTATTTGACATTTCTTAAAGTGACGTAAAAAGTTTAATACTAAGTATTTCTTTATGTTTATTTAACAGTATTTATAGCAATGGATTTAAAATACAGGTCAATCCATTTAATAATAATGGGAGTGTTGTAAAATGTGACTAAGAATATTTTTCTTCAAAACTTCTGTCTAGGACAGAATGAAAACTTTTTACAAAAACTGATACCAATCCATCTGGTCAGAATACACCATTCTCCACCACTCATTCATTACAGCCCAAGTTTTTTCTATCTATACATAGAAAAGGACCGTCCTTAGACGGTACAAGCCCACGATAATAAAGAAAAACTACCTATTTGGTTTATCTTACATAAACAGGTATCTCTCAAAAACATGAACGGAAAACAGGTCACCTACATTTTGAGACACACCAGCGCCATAGGACATTCGCCCCAATATTTTAGCGTCTCTAGTATTTTCTCTTTAAAGTAATAACACTATTTTAGGTTATAAGAACGATATGTAATACTATAAATCTTTAAAAAGATTTCAAAACAAGAAATTGACTACCTATGTGCACGAAAATTTTGGTGTGTTTTATAGATCATCATGGCTGCTAAGCAGAGGTTTCCGGTTTGATTCTCGCTCAATGCAATTTTTTGTGTGCATGAACATGAATGTTTGCATTGTGATCACCATTCGTGTAATCTACTGAATGATTACCATCAGACAAAATAGAGTAAATCTAAGTAACTAGCTGACCCGTGCCCACGTCGTCGGGCGGCGAAAAAAATGCGTCCCTTTTTTAAACATAAGTATTTCATTACTGCTTCACTACTATTAGTCATAACGAAGCTATACAGCCTATGACACTCCCCGATAAATGGACTATTCAACACAGAAATAATTTTTAAAATCGTTCATTAGATCCAGCGATTACCCCCTACAACGTCACAAACACACAAACAAACAAACACACAAACTTTACCTCTTTATAATATTAGTATAGAAGTAAAGATAAAGTATTTAAAACAAACGTGTTTGTACCATTTAAAACGCTATTGAAACTCCAAGCTCAGCTAAAAATAAATAAAGTAAGTTATCTATAGTTTGGTACAGGATTAAGCGACAAATACGCGTAGCTTGCAGGGTTAACTAACTAACTATTAAATACGTTTCGCTTAGTCGGTCGTACTGTAGTTTTGTGAGAGGTTTCAGAGCATGTGAATGTAGGTACTGAGTTTGGATATGCTAATTTGAATATAAACACATTAATTTCATTTATATGCCACTGCAGTGACTGGGCTCCTTCAGTACTTAGCAAGTACGGCCATATCCATAGATCTCTCTATTTTGTTGTTCTGCATCAAGTGTATGTAAAAAAGTGTATGCTGAACGTCTCCTATCATCGGCTTTTAAGACATCTACTGTCATCACATAAGTGCTTACTGCATCCGTCGTGATTATTGAGGTGTTTTATATAAAAATAATGGATTATTTTTTATATAAATATGTTTAAGCGAAAACAGCTGGAGATGACACAAAGAAAAATAACCCTAGGTACTAATACCGAACAAATTTTCAGGATCGTTACAGCAATTCTTGCGTAAAATAAAATAGCAAATAAATAAACAAATTAAAGCTATTTACTTTATTTATAGTTGTTATTTCCTCCCCGTATCCAAATGTGTGTAATCCGTGGAGGCTTCGAGGATCGGCATCTAACTTTAAATAGTTGCGCAATCCAAGATCTTAGCCCACTGTAATGCTGGGAATCTGTACGGTTACCATGATGCGGTATGATATTGGGACAAACTGTGTTAGTTATGTAATTTATTTTAAGTGCAAAGTTAAAAAGTTGAGTTTGTTCTTAACAAACAGAGTCTACTGTATAAGCGTTGAATGTGTTATTTGTAATTTAGTTATATTTATGTATGACACGATGTGGTCAATACAAGAAAAATAAGTGAATTCTATTCAAAATAATAATAATGCCTATAAAAATAAACGATCTTCCATTTTGACGGTTATCAAGTATTCCGAGTCCATAATAAAGTAAAAAGTATGTGTTTGATAAACTAAGCTGCATAACGTATGTCAGAAAATTTTCTTATTTTGTTAGCAAAGTTAAATCGTCTAATATTTGTATAGTCTTTACGTCGGCGTCGTCCTACGTAACAGATGAAATTTTGTTCAATAAAAAAGTTAGAGCCTTCAAAAAGCAAGGACGAAGTTTATGTTGTTCGTTTAATACAAAGCGTTGAAAAGCACACGTATGCTTGTATCAGTAAAACATATGTCAAATTTTATACTTAAGAAAATTTGACCCGTGCTTGTAGTAAGCCTAACTTAAAAATGTCCTACTTAAACAAGCTAGCTTGGTGTCTTTACAGGCCCAAGGCGGGTGGCATGTGATTTTGAAAATAAGTTTGTATTAGTTCAGCCTGTAAGATTACAGTGTCGAATAGTTGATACAACCTTTTGTCTCGTATAATCCTTACTAAATATTATAAACGTGAAAGTTTGTTAGTGTGGGTGGATGTTTGTTACTCAATCACGCTTAAACAGCTGGACCAATTTGGATAAAATTTTGTGTGGAGGTAGCTGATGACATACATATAGGATACTTTTAAATCTATCACAACATCAAAGCGGACGAAACCGGTCTAAATGCTAGTATAATATAATCCTGTAAATTGAAATTAGCTTTACACATTTTACTAAGCCAACACGGGATTTGTTTATGAGATAAAACTACACAGTTTGTTTTACAGTTTCATCTAAATAACAAACTCAAATAAAAGTCTTTTAGTTAAATAGATGTGTGAATAGCGAAAACGTTGTCAGATAAAACTGTACAAACAGTTTATTTATTTACATACCACGCGTAGACGAATATCTATGCAGTATAAAGTGTAGTTTTATTACTTAATTTGTTATATTATTCAGAAAGACAATATAAATGATTGCGTAGGAATCGAACCCGAGACCTCATGCACGGAAGCAGCTTCCGCGACCGACATCGGGCTGCTGAATAAGCGAACTTACTGACATACGATTAGTAACTAAATTCCTAAAAACACATATTTCATACTGTATATGACGCAAAATAATATCACGTAAGTGAAAAGTATTACATATTAAGGCCCGTATTTTTTATACAAAAGGCTAGTAATAAGACCATTTTCACGATTACAGTGTAAATTACATGATTTAGTTAACAAACCTATTTATTATTCAAGTCAGTTCACAATAAAATTCCAAAAGGAATAAAAATCCATATGGTAGTATAAAAATCAATTGCTTTTTCTCAAGTTAGGCGCCCGGCCAAGTTCCTACTAGCGTTCCGATATGCACATAAATTTGTTTCTGCCTTTAAGTTTCATAGAGAACAGAAGTGTGGGAGATTTTTAATGTTTTAAGGTTAATGAATATTTGGTTATGAATGTAATGATATGTTAAAATAAAACAATTATTGATTGATTTTTATTAGACGTACTAACTTTGCCATTGTCTGAAGTGGGATGTATTTAACGTTATTTTTATAAGAATTAAAAAAAAACCCAGTAAACACGTAAAAAGTATGCCTGTGCTATTTAAAAAAAATTAAAGATTTTTCAATACATATCTATTTTCATTAATTGATAGCTATATTTTTTTAAAGAAATGATTACAGTTTCATAAAAAGAAACAATTTGCAGAATACATTTAACGAAATACCTTGAGAAAAAGAACCGCTAAAAGCACACGAAAAATGTGAGTTTAAAAGGCGAGTTTTGGTTAAGTATGCAGAGTGAATTAAGAACTTGGCGGGGGCACTACCGTGTACGGTAATGCAGACATTTTTATTGTTATGTGAAAAGTTTCAGAGTTCCGATGACATAATTCGTTTGGAATTGGGCCTCATGGTTGCGCAATATAACTGAGTAGTACATTTTAGCTTTTACTATTTGTAAAGTAATATTTAATAATGAAATAATACTTTTTTAATTTAAAGGACTTTTATAAGACAGTGAAAGTACGAGGAAAGTATTTTTCACATGAATTGAAATATTCATTATCTATAGTATATCCATATCCCTAGTATAAAAATCGACTGAGGGTATCACTTATCATAAGGTGACCAATATCACCGTTACCTTCTTTTATAATAAAAAAGCAAATATACATCTCAAATTATATAAACCACTCTAAAACGGAAAAAAACGTCAAACACTAAATATAAAATAAAACCGTTAAGCATTTTACTTCAAAAAGGATTTCAAGAATAGTAAGAAAATGGCTTTTTTGTAGTTGAAAACTTTACCTTTTCTTCGTTCGAGTGTCATTCCATCGTCAATATTTCCTGCAATCCCATTTTGTGGTTAGCAATTGCGAAGCGATACGTAAAAAACTTTATTCTATCGCTTTTGAATTTTTAAAAAATAAAATTTTTCGAATAAGTATTTCGGTCGTTTAGGCGTGTTTCAAAAATAGAATAAAAGTTCTACCTTTTTGTATGCAGCTGTGGGTAGTTGCGCTTTTGTTTCAATGCGTATGGTTGCGACATTGTTTGCGTGAAGCAAATGTACAGAATCATTTTATAACACCGCACAGACCTTTTGTGGTGTTATAATTACATTATACACTCATTCAAAAAGCATACAAGACCAACACTTAATTTTTAAATATTAAGCGCTTTTTAAAGCGTTTGATTGTGGTATGCAAAACACGTTATGGGAGTTCACAATGGTACCACTTTACTAGATGAAGTGGTACCATCGTGAACTCCCAAAACGTAGTGGTTGTCTTAAAAACCGACTAGTGAAAAGATCTAAAATATTATCTCTTTGAAAATGAAAAAAGAAAACCTTATACCAACCAGTCTGGCTAGCATGGGATTAGCAAGTTAAAGTTTCCTTCCATCACTGGAGCAGGCCTAAAAATTTATTCCCCAATACGAATACATAAAAAGAACGTTTTCCGTTATTAAATAACCGTAAAATGAATGTCCAGCCATAAAATTGTTCGATACTTTCGAAATTCAAAATTAATTTTTCGAATTCGAATTTCGAAGCCCAATGGAACGGATGTGACGGGAAATCTGCGATCGGAACGGGCTGGTGCGCCATTGTCTTCCGGAAACGAATGGGGCGTGAGGGGTTGGCAGAATTGGTGTGACCGGAAATAGCGCGTGTGACCAATGCAAGCGTTTTCAATGTCTGTCTGTCTATACAGATTCAGTTATTCAATATAATGGGTTGGAATATTAAGTAAGATTAAATAATATGGATGTAGTGGAACTGTCCATTCATATAGAAATGAATAAAGTTTAAATATAATGTTTTAAGTAGTGTTAAAATCTATATTTGTTTATTGATGTCGCACTGCAGGGAAATTCCTATCAACTAAAGCCGCGCTTTTTATACAGATTTGTATAGTTTTTGCAGAGACAAATTTTAGGATTTTACATTATTACACGAACGCCATATCTCATTACAGGGATATTTCATCAATTGTACTATAACTCTTCTGAAAGTTCTGAGTTTGAAAAGCTTATGAAATAAATTGTTCTTTATGGTTTTAAATATTCAAAGGCAAACTTGAATTACTTAGTTTACATCCATGTGCTTTTTCTTCCGTGTAGTGACGGAGTAAGAATACAACATGTCACCACCCCATCTCATCCCATGGGTGTCGTAAAAACCGACTTAGGGACTATTCGTGAATATTATCTTAACGAAAAAAAAGAAGGAAAACTTGAAATTAAACCATGTACCAATCCGTTTGGCCATGGTGGTATTATTAGGGCAAGTATCCCTCCGTCACAGGAGGAGGCCCTTCCCTGAAATGGGACATTAATGAGCTGGTATGAGTATTAAGTTAGGTAGTTGTTTTAAAAAAAACGTAAACACCGAACAACAATGCAATTACTACTATTATGCTCCTAATACGATAAAATACTTTTTCATCTATTACCTTCATCAAGGTAATGGTAGGTATACCTCCAAGTTTTCGTCCAGTCATCTTCTAAACGACATGAGGTACGCATGTGTTGTGTTGGTAATAAATAACCGTTACACGTTACTATGTTGGCAACTTTGTGGAACGTACATTTGAATTTGGATTGAATTTTTGAAATTTGTTAACGGCTGTTTTGTTTACGTCATCGTGTTAGGAATTGCTAATCTGTTTTGTATGAAATTAGAGGTATTTACAATAAGAATATTTTGTTTATTTAGTTAGTAACATTATGTATGGACAATAATATGTTATTGTCCCACTGCAAGGATGGAATTCTTACAGAAATGTAGGAAAACTTTACCTACCTACTTAGGGGCATTTTTGTCAAGTTTTATTTTATTATGCTTTCGTAGAGACAATAGAATCTCTACAAACTTTCCTCGAGACAACTCCATCGAATCAAAACTTCCTCCTTTTTAAATTAAATCGAATTGACTCCCTTTGATCGCAAATCGCACACTTAAATCATCCAACATCCACAAATAAATACTTTAAAAATCTATAGCCATATATAACCATAGATAATGACTTTGTCTTTATCTTTTCACAAAAAAATCCTTACGATCTTAAGAAATACGCCTAAAATGTTGGCCCTGGCATCGCCCCCTCATATATTTAGTATGAAGCGAACCGGGACAATCAGGCCATTATCTGCAGGCAGAGGGTTAATGGGCCAAACTGGACTTGTTCACGAAGATAGCAAGTGGGGAGCACTGTTCTGTCTTCGACATAACGGTTAAGTGCGGGGTACTTTAGACCCCGGTTTAGTTTTTGTAACTGTGTTTAGGATGGGTATTTTTTTTTCATTAAAAAATTTTAAAAAGTAAATAAAATTAATATACTTATTACCAAAATAGTTCTTAACAAATATAATAATATTATTTTAGATTTAAAGGCTTGTGGTTAAGGCCCTAGTGCAAGGATCAGCTTCCCCTAGGAGCTGAGAGAAAACTTGGCTAGCTAATACCACCCTGACTAGACGGATCAGATTTTATGAGAAGGTTTCCTTATTTTGGTTTTGCAGAAATTATATTTGTGAATTTGCCTCAGCTGTCTTTAAGACAACCACGATATAAAAAGTGGCGACTATAACATACATTCTTAATGCAGCAGTACCTACGCTTTTATATTTTAAGCAATTTATAAAAATGTGTACAATTTTTATGAAAAGATAAGCTTTAAAACTTGAAGTTATTTTTTACAAAATAATTTGACAAACTGTTTGTCACAGATAGAGAAGGAAATTTGTTATAGTAGTAAACCAAGTTTTCCTTTATTATAGAAGAAGTCAAGACCTTACACTCACAAATACACATCTATCTTTATTCTACATACATTTTCTAGATACAAGTCAGAGCAGAGGTAATCATAAATCACAGACGATAATAAAACGTAGCGTTCATAACAACATGAACAAAAGAGATCGCTATACAGACAGATCGGGATAGATCGGGAAACATCGGGGGATGTCGGCGTCGCTCGTCGCTAGCCGCGCGGAAACGTGATAACCGAACGTTGGTTAAGTTGAGGGCTGCCAAAAATACGCAAAATTTACGATACTAGCTTACGTTCATGCCTTTTGATGAGAATGCAGCAGTTTATTGAAACTTAAATGATAGCAATATTTCGAGGAGGCCTATGTCCAGCAGTGGACGTCAATTGGATGAGATGATGATGATGATGAGAGGCAGACTCTTGCCTTCTATAGGAATAAGGCGTGAATTTATATATGTAAGAATAAAATTTCATAGCAGCCCATGAATATCTTCAAGAACTGCTGTGAATCTAGAGGAGCCTTAGAAACACTTAAATAAATAAACAGATTTTATGTAGTAGTTCTCCGTGGTGACGGAGTAAGAATACAATGTGTCACCACCCCATCTCATCCCATGGGTGTCGTATAAACCAACTAAGGGACTATCCGTGAATATTACCTTTACGAAAAAAAAGGAAAACTTGAAATTAATCCCTACACCAATCCGTCTGGCCAGCGTAATATTAGTAGGCCAAGTATCCCTCCGTCACGGGAGGAGGCCCGTCCCTGCAGTGGGACATTAACGGGCTGTTATGATGATGATGTAGTAGCTGTAGTTTTGGTGCATTGGTATGAAACTGGGGTTCGTGTCATTCTTCAATCCTCTCATACTAGTGCTTATTAAAAAATACTGCTTAAAAATTTTCATATCAACTAATTTAGAAAATGTTGTCAACCCTAAACACAAAATCGATGCAAAACGATTGCTTGAAGGATATCGCTCGCTAAATTGCAATGAACATAAAAACGAGACACAGTCAACACGCAATGTATTGGAAAGTGGAGATTAGCGCTCGTTAATATCTTACTTACTCAGCATTATTGTCTTGTTCGTTGTACATACCTGTAAAGAAGAAGAATGGTTTATTAATGATGTTTGAGAACAAATATATTTATAACAATAGTGTACCTATATGGAAGAAGTTTATCATAACAGCTCATTAATGTCCCACTGCAGGGACGGGCATCCTCCCGGGACGGAGGGATACTTGGCCTACTAATACCACACTGGCCAGACGGATTGGTATAGGGTTTAATTTCAAGTTTTCCTTCTTTTAATTTCGTAAAGATAATATATATATACGGATAGTCTCTCAGTCGGTTTTTACGACACACATGGGATAAGATGGGGTAGTGACATATTGTATTCTTACTCCGTCACCACATGGAGAAGGAAACTAAACGTTTTTATGCAAAACAAATTACAGTAAAGTAGTTTTAGAAACTAGGTATTTAGTGAAAAAGAAACTGAGGTTCTTGTATAACTGGTTACGAAACTCAGTTGCCATGGTGGCCGTATTATATGCCGAGGTTGTCGTAAAGCAGATTAAGTGTTTCTTATTATGGCTAGTAAGAAAATACTGAGAAAATCCAAACAATCGGGTTTGCCCATGCACCGTGTAAGTTTTTCTTTGCAACTGGATGAATCCCATCCTTCAACTTTTTAGTACTATTTTGAACTTCATGTCAATTCTCGTACCTTAAAATCATTAACAATTCGGTTAAGTTAACTTTAATTGTCAAATTGTCACGCAATAGGTAAGACAATTTGACAACTAAAGTTAACTTAACCGAATTTTTAACGATTTTAAGGTACGAGAATTGACATGCTTATTACGGTAAAAATGTCAACAAAATTAATTTAAAAATAGATTTCCAAAATATTATACAAAAAGTAAGATTATGTTGATGAAACAAAAAAGTTTAAATATCCATAACCTAACGGCTGATCAAAAGAACGATGAAATAGGATTTGAATATAGAACACTTTTTATCTTCGCTTCTATGAGATGAGTAGACATTTTGTGTTATGATTTTGGCGCTACAATATCGTTTTACCGAATATTCAAATCGCCGAATAACCTTGGTCTGGGTTTGCCCCACACCAATCGGTTGGGTTAGTCTGATTGATATAAATATCATTATAACCGCTGTACTGTTAGAACAGGTCATAAATATCACGTTTGGTATCCATCTTTGTCAAAGACAATATCATGTAGGAGTCCCTTTTTAGACGGTTTTTATTTTATTAGCATCGGTAAAAATGTATACCTAAGGTTCCTATTTTTCAACTACTTATAGGTGTCCAAAATTTAACTATGGACCATGGAAGTAAGATGAAAGGTAATGATCATATTATGTTCAATAAATTCGTCACCAATCACAAACATTCCAAAACTCTACATACCACAAAAGAGACAGCATCATAATATATTATAGAAACACATTTGAATGCACTCATACTTTAATATAATATTCCACCATCTAAAAATTCCCCTACGCTTCAGGCGAAAAAAATATATGACATAAAAAACTGACGATTTCGCTAAAAATGCCTTCGATATGGGGGCCAAACGTCTCCATATCTATGAAGAAGTTTGACATGTAGCCATATTATGAGTATTAGATAACTGTAAAAGCATTATGGCCGCGAGGGATTCCATTTTGTTTTTCTTTTTTAATATTCTACCCATAGCCTAAGGTTATAGTAATAAGATTAACAAGGAATAAGGAGGATATTAAGCTTTGTTTGTGTTTAACTTTTAATTTTATTACTTTTTTGGGGATTAAAAAGTTTGCTATGAAACGTTTGCAGTAACGGTGTTTAACTTAAGTAATATAGAATGACATATATATTAGCTAATAGCTTAGGTTTGTGATTTAAATTGGCGAAAGTAACGAACGTGACATGATTCTAAACTATCCTCATAACAGCCCATCAATGTCCTACTGCAGGGACGGGCCTCCTCCCATGACGGAGGGATACTTGCTCTACTAATACCACGCTGTCTAGACGGATTGGTACAGAGTTTAATTTCAAGTTTTCCTTCTTTTTATTTTGTTAAGATGATAGTCCCTTAGTCGGTTTTTACGATACCCATGAGATGAGATGGGGTGGTGACATATTGTATTCTTATTCTTCCTTTCACCGCTAGACCTTTCAATTATTTGTCTCTTTATCCAAACTCTAAAGCTATTATGATACACGAACGAATCATTTTACACTCATTGCATACGACTTGGGTAGTAAAAAGAGCCTATCTTAAAAGTACAAACAAAAATAATTTCCAACAAAAAACAACAACTTAAACTATGTAAAAGTAGAAAACGCAAACAATGCCAAACAAAACGTAAGATATTCAGACCTATCTTTAAGGACTTCATAAATCTATCAAGGAAAATAGAACTCTATCTTCATATAAATTAAGTTAAAAATTGAAATGACTTTGTACATTTTTTCAGTACAATAATATTCTTACTGCCGCCTTTTGAAGACAATGCCTTTAACGAATAACTTGAGTACAATATTTTGATATTAAATATTTTTCTTTGTTTATATTCTAGTTGTGACTTATTTTGATACGACTGGTGAAGAAAAACTTTCATGTTTTAACGTCGATGTTGACGAAATAATCGACAAGTTTATATTATATTATTATCTGTTATCAAAACAGCCCATCAATGTCCCACTGTAAGGACGGGTCTCCTTTTATGACGGAGGGTTAATTGGCCTACTAATACCACGCTGGCCAGACGGATTGGTATAGGGTTTAACTTCAAGTTTTCCCTCTTTTTATTTCGTAAAGTTAATATTCACGGATAGTCCCTTAGTCGGTTTTTACGACACCCATGGGATGAGATGGGGTGGTGACATATTGTATTCTTACTCCGTCACCACACGGATATCTGTATTATAAATAAATCCTTTAATGGAGCTTCAAAAATAAGATAAATACGACATTGAAGACCTCTACGTAGTGGTGACTGCTACGGAGATAGGTACTAGACTTTTATTAAATTTACTTTCTTTGAAAATACACATACTCTAAGAAGGTATCAAACAGCACTTATTTATGAGTATAATTGCTTGTCTTGTCCAGAGATTCATCCTGCATTCTCCAACATAGCAGATACACTATCCACTACACCAAATATAGTCATCAAAATTAAAATACTTCTTCCTAAAAAACTTCACCAAAATCAAAAACTGTACAGAAATAAATCTTAATTCGTGCATTCATGTGCATCAAGCATGTCTGTCCGAAAATCAACGCAGACGGAACCTATTTTTAAAATCCTTCACGAAACTCCAAAAACGAGGACACAATCCCCTCCCACTCAAATATGCACCTTACTACATAAAAATTAGAGTTTATTTCAGTTTAAAGACGTTATTCAGAGCAAAGATTTAATTTGTCCAAGTAGATTAGAGCATTGTTTCCTACATGTGTTCGGAGGGAAAAAAAATCCCAATTTTAGTAGCTCTGTCCAATGGCAAAGTGGTCCATATATATTTTTTAATTCTATTTTCTCTTTCAATGGGGTTAATTTGGCTGGCAGTGAATACGTCGTGATAAAAAGTGGGCAATGGGCAAGTGACGTTAAGTATGTATCACGAATTTAGTTGTAATGCATGAAATTAAATTCTTTTGTCTGTTTTGGCTTCATTATCTGTCTTTGTTACTGTGTTTTATTCTAGATGCTTGAACGTAAATAGAATTGTTTATTTGTTTTGGAGTTACATATTACTTATTAAAGACCATTCGTGTAGGGACGGAGTAGTCACATCTCATCTCAAGTCAAAAAATGTCGCCGGATATTCCTGTTTTCTTGGCCTTTTTGGGTGGGAGAGAAACACCGTTTGATTTTAGTCGATACGTTCATATTTTCGGGACTCTGACACACCTGCTTAAGAAAGGTGTTAAATAAAAAAATATTTTATTCATATCTCTTAGCCAGACTGTGTAGCTATCATTTAAATAGACAACCTTTCACATTTACTACAACCGCTAAATAAAAATAATTTCAAACGCTAGCTTTTATCATTTCTATAGACCTACCTATAAAAACCTTCCCTTTTTTGATGCCAAGTTTGCTCTAGCTAATAAACTAAGACTTCTTAACATTACACACATCGGAAATTGCCAACCACCGGCCGTTTTAATGACCCTAAGGTCCGTTGAGTAGCCCTTAAGACAAGATGGTAGCTAATGCCTTCGCCAGATCATTCGCCACATTAAATAGAGGTATTCAACGAGCTATGGACATGGAAAGGGCGGAGTAGAATCTTAGTATTTTGGATGGGTAGATAAGGAAAATAGTATAATATAGAGTTTTTGATGACCGATGTGGAGTAGTGGTGGAAGTATGATTGCTACGCAAAGGTTTCGCTCAATTCCGGCTCAATGTAAATCTTTATTTATTTATAAACTAGGTTGCCTATCCCGCCTGTAGACACAATAGGTTAATATACATCAAAGAACAAAAGATAATGTAGGTATTTTTGTATATGAATGTTTCCATCGGCCAAGATGTTTTTTTTAAGAAAAAGCATAGGTATAGGTATGTTTATCCATTACATTAGACATTTTCAGCAAATAATAATAACGACGAGTTGGATTTTGTTTGTGTAACTTTATTTACTTATACTTATGTATTCTTAGTTGGTTAAAATATCTAATAGTGGGAGGAGCCTAATAGGTGAGTATCCTCAACTTGGAACTGTTTAATAAAACTAAAAACTAATTTTAACTTTTAAATATCACTATACATGTGACGTATTACATAGAGTAATATACACTTGCACACTTTAAGACATTCAAGAAAGCTGCGGTCAGGGCACACCAAGCCTGAGAGTTTCACAAAACCAGTTAACTTTGACCTATCTTACACGAACAGACACCCCAAAACTAAATCTAACAAAATGAACGCTAGAGACCATTTTACATTAGCCGTCTCCTAAGACATGACCACTTCAACGAACCTTATTTGAAACTAAGTACTAACCAGTTTACCAAGACCCCCTTTCCAATTCAATTCCAAAGTCCTTGAATATCAAGTAAAAGTGGTTGGGAAATTTTATAAAACCAACGTAACATGGTCTTTGTTTTAGAGTGATATATACGGCGTGAGGGTTTTTCAAGTTTTGGTTGTGGAGTAATGGATTAGCGTCAATAAATTAGTAGCATTATTTCTGAGTGATGGCGGAGAGGTTCATTTTAGTCGATTTTGGTTGTATTAAGGGTTTGAATCTCGGGGAAAGAATAAATTAGTACTGTTTTGTGATGTTACAGTAACATTCAAGGGGTAAATGTTACACTGGCTTACAAAGGTTTTTTTAAAATTTGTGACATTAATCAGTGTGTCACCACCCCCTCATCCCATGGGTGTCGTAAAAACTAAATACTATTTTTTTGTAAATACATACATTTTACATAGGAGACACTCAGACCAATGCAAACAATCATGTTCATGCACTAAAGATTTGCATTTAGCGGAAATCGAACCCGAGACCTCTGCGTATCAGCTATGTAATATACCGACTGCGCCACAGAGCTCGTCATGTACCTTTTAACTATAGTTGGAGATGTTTAAATTGGCATTAATTAATTAATTTATATAGGTACGACAACAGTTGTTTTTTTGCAATCTCTCATCTTCACGCTTCAAATAACAAACAATACCTTTAAAAGTTATGCAGCAAGTTTAATTACATCTAATTACAGAGAAAGCTCAGTTTATAGTTCTCTTGGAAGCGAGCTAAATTAAGCTGCACGAAGAGAAGCTCGGCTCAATGATAATTACTAAATAACTACACTGGTGCAGATAGTATGGAGTTTGTAATTGAAACCGAGTGCCGCTGTCTATGGATTAACATAGGTAGTGCTAAATTTGATCTTTGATACATACATGAATGTTTTGTCTGGTAATTGGCATTTTATTAACTTTTATCTTCTTGAAATTTCTTAAAAAAGATGCTTAGATGCTGTTTAACAGTCTGATCAAGTTAATAAGGATATTCACTAAAGGAGAGTTTAGTCAGTAGTAGCCAGACATAAGGTTCAGTATAAAATTTACATACCTACGAGATTTCCCGACCTCGTTTCTTTACTTAACGAAAGTAGTTGGCTGTTTAATTCCAGACTGCAAAAATAGTCATAAAATGTTGTTCTAGATACCTATCGTTTTGATAAAAATATATATGTTGTATCATGTTTCAACATCTTTGCTTAGTTTGGATATAAATAAATATGTAGTATGACAAATGTCCTACAAATTGACTACTTACATAATCCAACATTAATTAAAACTAAATTGTTAAGTATTTCATGTAAAATTAACACTAACGTAAACTAAAAACGCTTCTAACAAGGTGTAAAATGTTTTCCTATATACAGTTAGGTATAGTGAGTAGCACAGGCATGAGAAGGGCAGACGTACTTGACGAGGCGGCAATTTGTTAAGCACTGTAAAGAGCTAATTAGCACGTTAAGTGGCTTTTTTGCTTATCTCAAGCTAAGTTAGAAATTGCAGGGTTAAATGGTGAATGCAGGTGCAAATTTAATATATGTTAGAAGCATGAAACGTGAAAGAGTTATGCTTGATTAGATTTCCAATTTGAGTTAAGAGGTATTCAATAAAACCAATTTGAGTTGGTTGAATACTTAATACGTATTTAACAAAGTCAAATGAGTATTCAATAAAGCCGACCTTTATAGAATTTAACAAGACGTTTCATAGAATAACCATTACTTATTGAAGCATATTTAAAGCCAACCCAAGATATAAAGATAACTGAATGAGGGATCTAGGTAAATCACACAGTATTTTCTATTTATACCTGCAGTTAAAATTGCAAACTAAATTGACATTAAAAAATGATCAAGAAATACAACACTGAATAATATTATAACTGCACAATATAAAGCTGTGCTTAAATGGAAAACATATTATTATAAATCTATCTAATATACGATTCTAACATAGATAATTCCTACACTCAAGGCATATAATTCGAAGCACTCCGCGACAATTCGATCCTTTCGGAACATGTCATCCGAATGTCAAAACACCCGTTCCCAAAACATCCATTTCAAAATAACAGTTTCATAAAATGACAGCATGCAAAAATACTCATTTGTCATTAGATACATGCCCCAAAACATCAGTTTCTAATGACACCCTTTTATAACTAATAGCCTAATTCTTAGTATATCAGTTTATCACTACACAAAGAAAAGCTTAATCACAGGCTTAAGTAAATGTGTGTTACAATAACTAAATTATAGTATTAATATATCAATTCAATTTAGATCAACTAATATTATAATGCTGTTTAAATTGACCCGTTTGACATTTTGTTTATACTCTCTCTCTGTAGTCGGTCCCTCATGACTGAGGATCGTGGTGATCAGCGGATGTGGATGATTTGCACCGGCTTTCGATGATCTACCTCCACCGGTGCCTGTTCATCGCGTCTCGGGCAACAGAGCAAAATGTGGTTGATGATGGGCCTCTCACTTGATCGCTCCATCTGGTTGGGGAACGTCCCCGTGCTCGTTTGCCCTCTGTGTTCCCAACAACGATAAGTTTTTAGAGGCTCTCTTCACCCCTCCTCATTATGTGGCCAAAGTAGGTCAAAATGCGCTGCTGGCAGATGGTGGAAAGGCGTGTTTGAATACGTAGCTGCTAAAGTATCGATGCATTGGTGCGCTTGGCGGTCCAGGGTATCCTCAGCATGCGTCTGCAGCACCACATCTTCAATGCATCAATTCTTTGCCGTTCTCTGGCTCGTATTGTCTGTTTTTGAAACGGATAATTAAGGAAAAGGTGGTGACGGGAACGGATGTTTTGGGATTAGTTCTTTTGGAGAAACTGATATTTTGAGAAAATTGCAATTTGGAAAACAAACAATTAAGGAAACGGTTGTAATGGGAACGGATGTTTTGGGAACGGGTGTTTTGACATTCGGATGACATGTTCCGAAAGGAATTCGATTGAGCAAATAAAACCAATAAAACACTCTCTCTCGACTTACGTGTCTAATAAAGAAACGATAAAAATGTAACACAGTATATGTGTCGCAAAAAGCAAAATCAAATCAAGGCTTGCTATATTACCTTGTGGTACTCTAAATGGAATACTACCCCCTTACTCTTAAACGCCTCTTAAATTTTAGTCAATTGTTTATCTTAAATTCTCACGGTTTTGTTTGGCATAAGGTTGGTTTTACTAATAAAAATCTCGCTAAACTGTGATTAAATTTAAGAGGCGTTTATGAGTAAGGGGGTAAGTATTAAATATTCTTTTTAAAAGCAAGTCATAAGTCTCAATTCTTATTGCGATAGTTCGCACTAAGAATTGAGACTTGTGACGTGGGGAATTTTGGAGGCACTAAAATAATGGGCACAAAACATCCAGACTCAAGAAAATCTCGTTCATAACGTTACGGAAGGAGGCCCGTCCCTGCAGTGGGACATGAATGGGCTATTATTATAAAATAACGATCTCGGGTGGGTTTTAAACCCGCAACCTCGTGCACGGCAACCGTACACACGATCGCTTTGCTACTGAGGCAATTAATTACAATCTTTTTGGTAAATTACAATATCATAGATAAAATATTATAAATGTGAAAGTTTGGATGGATGTTTGTTACTCTTTCGCAAAAATTACTGAATGTATTTTGATGAAATTTGGAATATAGGTAGTTTAGGGTGTAGAATATTATATAAGCTTCTTACACAATGCGGGTGAAGCCGCGGGCATTAGCTAGTCATAGATAAATTCAATTTATTTTTAATTTTTTGTAAACAAAACAAAAATGTGGATGTGTATTGTGTGTAGTAGGAAAGTAAGTGTTAATTCGTTTGTTAAAGAGAACCGTACCGTTACTTGCTCGTTGACCAAGCAGTGTTTAAATGTATGTTACAGTGTCGAACGCTTTACCCTGTTCCGTGAAGTTGAGAGTTAAAGAAAATGCATTAGAAGGTGTGGATAATGGGAGCATTGGGACTGTGAGTTTAAAGCAATGGGTTTAAAGGCTTCGGTATTACGTTTGGGACTCGTGATCAAGTTTAAAGTTGGCTGAATAAGTATGTTTTTTGTTGTTACAAAGAATGAGATTTTAAAAAGGAAATTGCTGTTTTATTTATAGCCAGATTTAGAAACATTTTGGAATATAAGGTTTTTTTTATTTATTTATTTATTTTATTAAAAGAAGACAACTCCCGCACTAGGGATCTAACCCTGTGTCGCGGGGACCTAAGTTTGAAGGAAGTCTATGCCCAGTAGTGGATATCTTTGGATGAAATACAAATAACGTTATAGTTTTGTCTACTTTACTATGCTGATCTCAAGAACCTTGCCAATTTGCTTAGTAAAATGAATTTATTGAAGCGTAACTATTTAAGCTTGGCTTAAAGCACCTTTGTAAACAGAATACTAGAGGTCAAATTTCTCCAAAGGCAAAACCTAGTTCCAAAAAATAACATCTATCAGCTGCATACAAAAGCCTGATTTACGAGACGACCAACTTTATATTACGTCTTAAACGACGCCAATAAAAAGTTGTGCCATAAACGACAAAGCCGAAGCACTTATTGCGTATACTTTTTTATTGCCCCCAACGATATACATAGTAAAACAATTCACGAGGAAGGAAAAAGGAACATTTTCTTCGCCCAAGTAATTTTGTTTGAATATTTAATTCAAATGATGATGGTAATAAGGTTGGTTATATTGAGTTTAATTTACCTTGGAAATTAGTATTATTTTTAGCATCGTAATACGTAGTTGAATGAATATTTTATTTAATGTGTTACTACAGGGTATGGGCCTTCTCTTGTCATAGAAAAGATTACCTACTAATGGAGTGGAATTAACAGTAGGTACTCATTTTCATCATGGCAATACTTGGAGGAGGCCTATGTCCAGCACTGGACGTTGATTGGCTGATATGAGGATGATGATGATGATGACTCATTTTCATACATAGCGTTGTAAACAACACATTTAGTGATTCCTGAGAAAAAGCTTAAACATATTGAGACACAAAAAATGATAATATAGAACTTTTTAAGGAGAATATCACAAGTATCAGGTATGTGATGTATGGTTTCATTCAACTTGAAATAATATTACGCTTTTTAAATTACCCTTAGTCAGTTCTTACTTCTTACAACATTCGCAAGTAAAATTACATATTCAATTTTAAAATAATTGGGTGACATAATCAATATGATTAAAACCCTCCATAAATAAATATAAGTAGATTAAAAAAAACAATTTTAAACTTACAAACAAATAAAAGCGTTACAGAATTAAGTACAAAATGCTATCGACATCTGCAAAACTGTCGATAGTTAGACGTGGATAATCTAAAGTGAGGAAGGACATGGATATAATTCAGAAATTGATTTGAGATAAGGAAGCAATTCCGACAGCTCCAACGTTCACTGATAGGAAATTGCGACGGCTGCTGCTAGAACGTTAACGGGAAAAGAATTTATTTCTAGACAATTTATTTCTAAATATTTTTTGTATTTCACTTTAACAATTTACTTCAGAGGGTTTGAATTAAAGTTGGTTGCTTTGATTAGATGAGATGTTTTTGTATTGAATTTTGTTGTTTATATTTTTTCAAAATTCTCGCTGAACTGGTTTTTATCATATAGGAAAGGAAAATTGAGCTTGATAAATACCACACCACCGAAGTAGTTAAGGTATTGTATTGTATCTAGTATTCATTCTGTATCAGATTTAATTTCTACAAAGTACTAGTCGCTTTGTCGGCTTTTCTGACACTTAACACTTTATTTTCAGTTATTAAAAAAAAATCATTTGTCAAAATATTTATATATGTACAACTATTTACGTAGCAGCTAACACGTTAGTGTTACCTATGTGTTATGTTTGTGTACACATAAGTGTTATGTATGTGTCAGCTACTACGCAAATAGTTTTTTGTCTTTCAACGCTCACAAAACCTGAGTGTTCAGGGCAATCATTTGGTGATAATACATACAAACAATGGTTCACTAACTAAACTCGCGACCTCTTCGTAGATGTCTTTATATACTTCCAAAATTATTTTAATAGTATTAATTTAAATGCAGAACTTTAGTTTAAGGTTATAATAAAGCTCATTTTCGTAAAAAAAAAACATACAAAAATGCAGCTGTCAGCATTTACTTTGCTGCCATTGATATACTACTACACTTTTCAACGCTTAATTTATTCCTTACCAAAACATATACACAAATACTACAAAAGAGTTTTCAACACACATACCTATCGCAATTTTAAAGTGGTAGTCAGTAGCACAGAACAGATAGGCGATAAACGTCTCCGTGCGGGTTCGTCCCCAGAGGTCCCGCTAATCTGTTCAAGGGTCCCCGGTTTATCGTTAACGGAGCTGAGCAAAGGTTTTGTTTTAAAACAAAAAACTGATATGGGATAGGATGTGGAATATTTTTAATCTGGTGATTTAATCTTTTGGTAAGCATGGAGAAAGGATAATTTTGTGTAGGTATCTATTGTAATAAGCCGGAGTTATGGGTTTATACAGTGTGTATATCAAAAAGTTGGTTTTAAGCAGTACTGCTTATTATCAAATATTTTCATAATATTAGCTACAGTTGCTACACATCCGTGTGATGACGGAGTAAGAATACAATATGTCACCACCCCATCTCATCCCATAGGTGTTAGGTGTCGTAAAAACCGACTAAGGGACTAGCCGTAAATATTATCTTAACGATATAAAAAGAAGCAAAACATGAAATTAAACCCTTTACCAATCCGTCTGGCCAGCGTGGTATTAGTAGGCCAAGTTTCCCTCCGTCACGGGAGGAGGCCCGTCCTTGCAGTGGGACATTAATGGGCTGTTATGGAAGCTACAGTTGATTACTGGAACAATATCAAGCAAGAATTGCCTTATCTGTTCCGAACTGATTCTAGAAATACTCTATTAATTGCGTGCCTTATTTTTGAGCTGTTTATTTTATAAAGTTTTTCTTCGTTTCGTTTTAAAAAGACAACTCCCGCACTAGGGATCATGCCCTGTGTCGCGGGGACTTTTACAAACATCAATTAACGGACACATAGAACACCCAGACTCAGGACAATAATTTGTGGATCTCACAAATTATTGTCCTGCGTGGGGATCGAACCCACAACCTCATGCGCGGCAGCCGCTGGCTCTACCGGCGCGCCACCGAGGTCGTCATTTTTGTCTACAAACAGGTGGTTTTTGACTTAAGTGGTGCAGAAGTATCAGTGCTACACAAGTATTTTGCATTTAATTAGTGCTGAATTAAAATCTCTATGTGCAGGGACACGTTCTTTGCATAAGTAAAAATTTATTATAATAAGTGTAGTCATCCGTGTAATAATTTTAATGCCGTCGTATTATTAGCTGTAAAACCATGAAATCACGTTAATTAACAAAGTTTTTTAAAGATAGCTTTTTTAAGAAGTAGTATCTTAAAATATTCCAATTCTTTTTACTAACTTTTCAGAACACAATATAGTTTCAAAAACTGTAGCTTAACATTTTTTTTTTGCACTAAAAAATTTCACAATTTCTTTCGTTTACCACTAAAACTATTGCAAAAAACCCTTGCACACAAATCTAAGAGTCTTATCAATCCTCATTTCTCTAAGATTCGACAAACCTTTCACCTTAAGGGTTCGGGGAAATGTAATAAAAGTGGTCTGATACGAGATACGATGTAAAATTACGAGGTCAGTGTCGGCCGACATTCGTAAATCTGTCGCCAGGTCTGTGGGGGGTGGACAGAGGGAAGGGGGGGATAGTATATGAGATAAGGTGGCCCTTAACTGTGCAATTATAGTATTTATAGTGTCAGGCGTTAGGAAATGTTTGGGTGGTAATAAAATTTGATGTTAAAAATATAACATTAAAAGTGTTAGATAATTTTGTAGAACGGTTTTTTTGTATCATATTTGACTTTTATTAGAAGGCAATAAATAAAGTTAGTGCCTAGGACGGTTCGGTCATGTTGGGCTTGCTTAACCGTTTGGGAAATGGAAAGGAAACACTAAACTATACGCATTGTTCCGCATGTTTAAAAATACCTTCCGTAGAAGGGCCTAATAGAACATCAGCGCTGTAGTGTTAATGACGATTTGTTCCTGATTCGTCATCTTCCTAATTGGTCATCTTCCAAATTCGTCACTTTCCTAACTCGCCATCTTCCAAACTGGTCATTTTCCAGATTCGTCATCTTTCAAACTCGTCATTGTACTGTCGAATTGAATTTTAACAGAAACTAAAAGAAATAATTATTCAAGTATGGGCAGGAACAATATGTTTTATATCTTAAAGTGTATCATATTTTTATGAATACAAGTGCTAATTATCGTTGATTTTAAATGAATATTTATATCTGTAAAGGCTACAAAAAAGTTATGTCTACAAAATAATTAAATTGACTTATTTCAAATGGTATGCAATGTCACTTGTAAAAAACATTGTCATGTACCTAACATTTTTATACTAATAAAATAATTTTATCATCATTCTTATCTATTTAAGTAATATGTATTTAGTTTAAATAAATATTTATTTATATAACGTTTAGGATAGTACACAAATACTTTTTTATTAGTAATTAGTAAAAATTAAAATTGCATAAATATCTATTGTGAAGTGCACTTCCAATCCAGTTTTTTGACGTTCCGTTTTTTGTCATTTTTGATTTTCGGTGTATTTTATCGTCTTACTAATTATTTTCTAAAGATAAAATTCAAAAATATTTACTTTTTCTCTTTCTCTAATAAAAAAAAATATATATTCATCAATTCATGTCTAATTTATTCTTATATACTTATTGACAAAGTGCTTCTTCTCTTATTTTTTTTTATAAACTTCATGATAGACAAGTAACACTCTTAAAGGTTACTACAAAGGATTTATGTGATAAATTTTTGTTGACAAATGTACACGGTATGACGAGTTTGGAAGATGACGAATCTGGAAAATGACCAGTTTGGAAGATGACGAGTTAGGAAAGTGACCAGTTTGGAAGATGACCAATTAGGAAGATGACAAATCAGGAACAAATCTTAATGACGCTACAGCTATTAGCTGAGTTAGGTCCTATTTTGTGTGCATTTTTGTAGCATGTTTATGTTTACTTATTGTTTGCTTTTTGTGTGCAAAACCCTGCTAAGGCCACATCAAATGCATCACTTAGCATTCACTAATAAGATTGTGTTTTTCACAAAAAAATGTAATAAATACAAAAACTTGTAACCATAATCTAAAACCACATAGCAAAGAAAAGCAATCATTGACTGTCAGTATTCCGATAGATTAAACTGACAGCGTTATCTGAGTTACATTCCTGGCCTTGCCTTGGAATGAAACCTACAACTTGGAGTATTGCCAGCCACGTAATGAAAAGCAAAGATTACAAGTTCATGGCCAAGTTTAAACGTAACATTTCTTTTACTTTTTATGCTTTGCCATTTTTTAATTTGGAACTATATGTTTTTCTTTTTAGCTAACAAATATATCAAGGACGGATAGGATTTTTAATGTCCCACTGCAGGGACGGACCTCCTTCCGTGACGGAGGGATACTTGGCCTACTAATACCACGCTGGCCAGACGGATTGGTATAGGGTTTGATTTCAAGTTTTCCTTCTTTTTATTTCGTAAAGATAATATTCACAAATAGAGTGTTCACAGATAGTGTTAGTTCTGAGATGGAGTGGTGACATATTGTATTCTTACTCTGTCACCACACGGTTTAATACCAGATTAATGTAGGTTATGTTTTACGTAAAAACAAACTTCAACTCACATCCACAACTTCTAAGCCCAAACAGAACAATTAAATTAAATGAATGAAAGCATACACAAAATTAATATATAGCTTCTCAAATTTATAGCGATAAATCTGGCAAGTGTTGTACCTATTAAGGAGTACAACGGTCTGCGGTCTACTGGCTGTGCTGCAATGTTGTGTATGAATGTGTATGTGTATGAATGCGTGTGTGCATGAGTGTGAGTGTGACTAATGTTTGCGGAGATGAGCCTACAGTGTTCGCGAGTCTGCTGCGGCCTGTTAGATATGTACTGGGACATACGGGCTGGGAAATTGACGAGCATGTTTGCAGTTTATGTTGTTTTTTTATTTTTTTAGCAATGTAATCGCTGCTTGATTAAGTGGTAAGTGTCTGTATCTGCCATGCCAGAGACTGCATGTTTCATTCTCCCATAAGGCAAGCATTATCGTACTTCATCTGCTTAGTTTGGGACTAGATGACGTTGTATGTGCCCGAGGAATATTTGATATCAATTTAACTTTCCTTCATATAGGTGACTGCAGCATAATATAATATATTCTTTTAAATTTTACATAAAGTAAGGCTATATTAATAATCCTTAGTATGAAATTGTATGTTTAGTCTATTAAAAGAATTCTAATCTATTATATTTTACTATGCCTGTTATGCCTTTTTAGCTAGCTCTATTACATAACCGTGTGTATAAACACACGACAGTCAATATTTATCCGTAAGGATATGGTAGGTGCAAGGTACACAAACACACAGCAGTAATTACTGAGACACTGCTTCAGATAGTCTACCTCGTTAGTCTGTGTACTTTATGTACTACACAGGTGATAAGTTAAACACTCATGCTGTTTGATTCAATATCATTGTACTTAGCAAATGTGATATGACATTTTGTCTTCATCAAAAAACTTTTTCAAAGGAAGACAACAGAATGAACTGCTTAAAAGAGTTTTTACGGATAGTTTTTTTCACTACAAACAGTATTCAAATTAGGCTTATGTAATGTTTGCTTAGCCTATGTCATTAATGAGAGACCAAAGAGAGGGGGAGGGGATTAATGCAAAATAAACGTTCTATTTCTCAAAGGAATAATGTCTGAATTAAAATGTTTTTCAATGATTCTTTTCCATTTAGTTAATGACTACTACAGTGTCGAACTAACAATGCATTATTGTTGAAACAAATCGTAATTAGCAGATAAAATCACATCGTATAATCTTAATTAAATTATGACGCGACCTAAATTTCCACCGCTCAAAGAAAATCCAATAATCTCTTCAATAATAATCTCGATTTAGGTTAAACAAACAACTGAGTTAATTTATCTTAATGTATTGTTTGTTATGATTTCGTCAGCGTACACTGGTATTCAAGAATTGTGGAGACATTCCATCTCCTGACTATTGTTTAGACATCGATTTGTGAAACACAAAACATTTGTAATTATAACAACGTTTTATTCAACAGTTTAATTGAATTATTCAACATAGAAAGACGGCTGAAGAAATGGTAATACACGATGGTTCTATGTTGATGCTAAGATTTATAAATGTTATGAAACAATGGCTAATAGAGAAATGTTTCTTTCCTTAAGATAATATTTGGATTTGGAGGACGCTGATTATGTATGAGAAAAATAATGTTTCTTTCTTTAAAATAATATTTGAATTTAAAATGGAGGACGCTGATTATGTATGAGAAAAAATATTTAAGTAATGTTATAAATTCATTGTAATGTTATTCATCTCTAACATTTTAATTCAAGAATGAATTATGTAATTTATTATTTAATTTTTGTTTATTATTTCATATTAAAATGAGTGTTTTTTATGCTTCAAATTAATGTCAACATGGCGAGAGATTAGTTATTAAGTCCACTTTCTACAACTATGACTTTTGTACGCTTGAATCAACAATGTCACAAGCTCAAAAGCACCTGAGCATAACACTCGACATACCCCAGAAAAAGCATAATATCATCGAAAAATAAAACGAGTTAAAATAGAGATTTCTTACATTTTCATTAAACTGTGTATAGAGCAACAAATCAGTTAGTTGTAGACGTCTGGAAGAGCCATTCCAACTACTCGCTCTATGGTTTTAGCGTCTCTGTAAAACAGTAAAACTCTTTATCGATAGCCGCACCCGCGCTTCGTTCTGTCGTAGGCCCTTTAGAACAGCGAATTATCTCAAGAAAAACGTTTAATTGAAATGTTTTGATAAAGTTTTGACCAAAACCAAAGTAAAACTACTAGAAATATAAGTAGGGAAATACAAGTATAATTTTAGTATATATTATACATTAGTAGGTTTAGTATACTATGCAACAAATAAAAACTTTTACAAAAAACGCTTTGGATGCAGGCATCGACGTAATAAATATGGATTCAATTTTGTTGTTACAAAATTTTTATATCGTCCATAAAGAAATTCCGACGTTGTCTAAAATTAAAAGAGTATTAAATGAAAAAATTGGATTTGCAGGTTGTTTAGAAACTGTTCCCTAGTTATTGCTAAATATTGTCACCATGTCTATTTATCTTATTGGTGTCGATGTCGTGAATACAGAAAAGTCAAAAGAAAATTTCTATGATAATACGAAGGAAAATAATCCACTAAAACCCTTTACCAATATTTTGGCAAGCCTGATATAAGTACAACACTTGTAACTAAAGGAGCAATCGTACAAAAAAATCGCTGTTTTCAAAGCCCCATATGTGAACTATTGCGATCCATTCGATCGGAACTGTTGCTCCGCCTGTATTGTAAGGCAGCAATACTTCAATCGATTTCTTTGCCACATTGCCAGACCACTGGCGGTCTTGCCAGACAGTAGAAGAGCTTAGCTTTAGATATGTTTTGCCAATTTGGTGGCAGCTTTGCAAGGATTTGAGGCGAGAATTTGATGACGTATGTATACGAATTTGTTTTGAAAACGTCTGGACTTTGTGATGTATGAAATAGCTTGTTATTTTAGTTGTCTAATATTTTATAATAATACTAGCAGACCTGACAGACGTTGTCCTGCATAGGTATGATATGATTTGTAAATATAAACCATCCAGGGCGCCACTCAGACGCATACAGAAAAGTTCATTTAACATTGACATACAGACGTACAGCAGAATTATATATATATATATATATATATATATATATAGCATCTACTGCAGTATAAAGTATCATCTAAGGAATCAATCATTATGTGCGTCGTGCATTTAATTGTCTTAAACTTTACGACATCCTCGAAAGAGATGGTGACATTTTGTTAAATAATTCCTTTACCACAAATACAGTCAGCATGTCAATTCTCGTACCTAAAAATTCCGTGAAGTTAACTTTTAGTTGTCAAATTGTCACACTCTAAATAAAACTGTAAATAAAACTGCAATTGTAATCTTTTGTGTTAAAGATTACAATTGCAATAGCAAAAACAAGACAATTTAACAACTAAAAGTTAACTTTATCGAATTTTTAGGTACGAGAATTGACATGCAGTATTAATTTCAAAACATTTCAAAAACTAAGTAGGTACATAATTAGCCAAAATCACACTTCAAAAACTATTCACACACGCTAATTATTCAAACATCAGTACAACACGCACCCCGCACACAGCGAACATTAATTTGACAGGCCGAGTCGGACGTTAAACAATAGCGTTAACACATGTCATAATCAGGCTTACAATGATGGGCTTGTTTACACAACAACATAATACGTTCAATATTGGTTTGATAATGATTTTACATTTTGTGGCGATTGATTTTTGGTTTGTTTATTTTGTAGTGTAAGTACTTTTAGTTAATAAGTACTTGGTAACGTAACGTTTCAATTGAGAGAGAGGAAGGATTTCGTATTTTATTTCATTTGTATAAAGTCAGTGAATTATTTCTCTTCTTTTTTTTTCTTCTCACTGTTTTTGCAGTTTGTATAAATTATTGTGCATGTTTTGATCTCCTTTAATTGAGGAAACACAGAGACTGTATTTTGTATAAAACAACTTGTATTGTGTATTCTTTGTTGGAGATCCGAAATAAATAAATAAAAAGGAGTTTGCTTGATGGTAAGCCCCACACTTGACCATAACAAAAGAACGCTGTATTTATTACAGAGTTATGGGACTTAACAACTAGCTTCCCAGAGTGGTATGGATAATCACTAGGCGTATGACTTGTCAGGTAAATCAATACGATCATGTAGTATGAAATGTCCGTGTGGTGACGGAGTAAGAATACATTATGTCACCATCCCATCTCATTCCATTGGTGTCGTACTAACCGACTAAGGGACTATCCGTTTACGTAATAGTAGTATGTATCTTTACGTAATAAAAAGAAGGAAAACTTGAAATTAAACCCTATATCAATCCGTCTGGCCCGCGTGGTATTAGTAGGCCAAGTCCTTCCGTCACGTGAGGAGGCCCGTCCCTGCAGTGGGACATTAATGGGCTGTTATGGTGAAGAAGAGGTAGTGTATTCTGTATTCTTCTGTATGTATGTATTCTATTTATCGCCACTCTGTACTTATTAACACCAGATATTTATACATGGTTTTGTATATATAAAAATGTATTCATTTACAAATAGTTCAATTTAATACTGTCATGATAGAGTTCAAAAAACAATATACGTAGAACGAAATGGAGGCCGAAAACGATCGACGGATGCCGAACAACGAATTTATGAGTAAGCTTATCGGCCTGCCCTTTGTAATTCGACGATTCGCATTTCACTGTCCTCGCCCATGAATAAAAAAGTTGGATTTTTTACTTAGTAAATGGAAAATGTCCGTAAAGAAATTGTCCCTTTTTATATATAGTACATTTTTACAGATGTAACTACTTATTACTACGTAGTGTAGGACGCCCCCCAGCTAGGTGGACCGACGACCTCAAAAAGGTCTCTGGGTCGGACTGGATGCGGAAGGCGCAGGACCGAGCCCGTGTTGGGACAGGCCTATGTCGAGCAGTGGACTGCGATAGGCTAGTTGATTGATTGAACTACTAAATATATTATTTTTTATTGTAATTGTTTTTATAATTTCGTGAGAATTACTACCTACGCGATGCATTTACAATAGATTTTAGTAATAATATCAAAAATATTTGAGTAATTTGTAGATAGCACAAATAATTATCATGCATGGTATAAGTAGTAAAACCCGCAACCCCGGGCAAGTCGCATAGAGAACATCTTTGCTGCTGAGTAGCAGTGGCAAAGAGAACCTAGTCGCCATTCGTGTACTAAAATGAATGTTTGATACAAAATTGTAAGTAACAAATAAAAATGTAATAATATAAGAGTAGAGTGTTACCGTCTGGCTCGGCACATCAAGATGCGACGGCTCGACACTTTTATAAGAGCAACTTGTAAGAATTTTAAAACTGCGACATAAATTATTTCTTTTTTAAAACTTCATTTCACTTTATAATGTTAGAGACTTTTTCTCATAGTTTTATAACGTATCATATTATTAACTGTCTATTTACGCCATGTAAGGGTATGGCTGTTTCTAATGGCATGCAGGACAATTATTTGCCATTTCTACAAGTTTTGTCCTGAGTTTAAACTAAATTGTGTCCTTTAAATATACGTATGTTAATAATAAAAGGCCCGCTACGCAAGGTGACTTAATATAAAAAAATGAAAAATAGGAAAGAAAAATCTATCGTCTAGATCACAATAGATGTTTATGCATCAATTTAATTATAAGGTACTATGGGTTACCTACACGAACAATAGAGGTATGCGTATGCGATTCTTATACGCTACAAGTTTAGTCTTAGCATATTTTTAGTTACTACAACAAGAACAGCGTGAACATAAAAAACAGACCGCGTGAATAAAATTCTCCAACTGTAAACATACTTACGTAAAAGTAGTTGAGAATAAAAAGGCAACGCTAAATACTTCAGCATTTAACTTGAAGAAGGTCATAATAAATAACGTCAAACGAGTGTTGAGACCTCTAAAGAAAATTCTAATTCACCTCTCGCTTACTCTTTAAGATTTTTCATATTTCCATCTCATTTCTACTTCGGTATGGTAGACGAGCGAAAATTTGTGTTTATGGTTATTGGATGGTGAGAAATTTCTTGAGGTAGCATTATTTTTCATGTAAAGGTAGTTTTTGGAGACAATGATCATAGTGGATGTTACTGTTTTGGTAATAAATGAGTTTTTTGTCAATATGGTTGTTATTTATCATTCATTGATTTTTCGTTTTGAATTACATCTGTTTTGCACTAATCTCAAAGTGCAATCGATTTTGCACAAATGTATTAAGAAGTGCAAATCGAATTGAATTGTAATTTGCACAAATAAAAATGTAAAAATACTAAAAGATGAAGAATATATTTGTTAAAAAAGTTTAAAAATATGTATGTATTTACAAAAAATAATAATTAAGTAAGCTTATCCGTGGTCTAGTACTCATTGTACAAGCTTTACTTAGTTTGGGACTAGATGGCATATGTTACTAGCATGTAGAAAACCATTTACAGCCATATGTGTTTAAGACCTGAGTTTGAGAAATGGAACAAACAATAACCATTATAAACAATGAACAACGCCTTTCTTATCATACACACAAAAAAGGAATAACCATCAAAAAAGTGTTTAGAAGAAAGTCGTTCCTTAATGTCATACTTGTCAAATATTCAACAGCATTATCATTAATGCTGTAACACGAAATCTTAACAAAGCGACTGCTTATTGTAATGCAGATGACACTTATGATGGCAGTACTTGAAATAATTATAATATGAAAGAAAACTTGTCTCCTTGTCGTTTTTCTAGTTACACAAAATAAATTACATATTAACATTATGCTTAGTATTTTATCTTGAACATCAGAATTTGTTGATTTGTTTGTAAATATTGAAAGTTAGGCAAAAGTAATATTACCGCGCAAAAGTAGTAGGGATAGAAGAATATAATTTGCCAACATCTTTCCGAAAAAGAACTCTTGGAACGAGGCGCCGCGTAGGTAAGCAAGGCGTGAGAAGGTGTGTACGAAAGTAAATAAAGCAAAGACTTTTGGAAGGGTATATGGTTTTCCAAAGTGCCTTCTTTTATAATCATAATGTGAAGTGAAACTGTAAGCAAAGATATTTTCTGATAAAATATTACACAGAAAGTATTCGATAAACGTTATCAAAATAAACCAAAACAGGTACCCAATTTTATCGAATTAACCAAACACCATTTAACACCAAAACCTGTTTGAACAAAAAATAACAAGTCAATTTCCGTCCTCAGTAATTACCATTAAACATTCAAATTCCCTAAAAAGGGTTCCAGTCAACAAAATAATCATCGAAAACTTGCACAAGCAAAAAGCTACAAAATTTCCAACTCGGATGCGAAGTCACGTCCATGATGGCGGCAAATTTTTGCAAATACCTGCAAATTCCGTGATAATGCTTTCAAAGTCAGCTTAAATCTGTTTGTTTGGGTTGGGTGCACTGGGATTCAACTTGATACTTAATCTGGGTAATTAGTTATAATAAAAGACCCTTATTAAGCGACCTTTACGTAGACTTGGAAAATATGTGAAGTTTTGTTTGAGAGGGTAACGCGATTGGAGGTAACAGTAATAATTTCGATGTTATCAGAGAGAGTAGATTTACAATGTGTGCACTCTATAGAATATTTGGAGCCTCATTATTTTCTAGTACTTGAGTTGATTGTAATTTTGTACCCTCTTGCATATCTTTGTTTGATTTGTAAAATATAAAAAGGTTGGTCAACATTTTAATTAGATCAGGACTTAAAATGTCTAAATTATTTCCAAAGGTATATCCCGTTTACTAAGAATCTTAAAAATACAGTGTTATGAGACTGATTTTCTCAATTTGAAAGTTTTGCGAAGATCTTGCTACAAAATATTACTTATCAAACTCTAAATTTTGTTAAATTCAAAATAGTTTTCTGAAACCTTTTTCGAGTTGACTCGTACTTAGGGTATTCAGTAATTAGTCAAAATCATATAAAAAAAGGAATGCATTTCAATAATGTAATGTCAGAATGATCTGTGTGTTGACTGAATAAGAATACAATATGTCACCACCCCATCTCATCCCATAGGTGTCGTAAAAACCGACTAAGGGACTATTCGTGAATATCAACTATACAAAATAAAATGAAGGTAAACTTGAAATTAAACCCTATACCAATCAGTCTATTATTAGGCTAAGTATCCCTCCGTTACGGAAGGAGGCCCGTCCCTGCAGTGGGACATGACTGGGCTGTTATGAAATGTCAGATTGGCAGTTAACGGCTGATAAATTTACATTTATAAAATCCAAAACAATTATCGGTCGTCTTAAAGCACTCAAGTTTTCACTGATAAACTTAATGAGTTAGCTTAATGAAAAATATTTCGGTTAGTACGTTCTTATATTCCCATGTAGTCGGTAGATTGCCGCATCACGTATAACGATGGTAAAGATAAGATATAAAGTGTACTTCGCGACCTAGTTCCCGAATACACATGTAACGAATCATGGTTTAAGTTCATAAGATTTAGCGGGGAAATAAATTAGGTTTGGTTCATAACAGCCCATTAATGTCCCACTGCAGGGACGGGCCTTCTCCCGTGGCGGAGGGATACTTGGCCTACTAATACCACGATGGCCAAACGGATTGGTATAGGGTTTAATTTCAAGTTAACCTTCTTTTTATTACGTGAAGATAATATTCACAGATAGCCCCTTAGTCAGTTATTACGACACCCATAGGATGAGATGGGGTGGTGACACACTGTATTCTTACTCCTTCACCACACGGAGATTACCATAATTAGGTTTGGTTATCGCCTAAAAATTTAAAATAAAGTGTAAGTCTCTTCGGTTACAAATGCGGTAGCCATACACGAGATCGCGGTTTTGAATCCAGTAAAAGAAAATTGTGGGCTTTATAAATTATTTTCCTGAGCGTGGATGCTTTTTGTGTCTGATAAATATATCCTAGGATACTTTGACGCTGTTTTAGAGATTTTTTTTAGAGATTTTAATTGTTACGTACAGACTACTTCAGAAATGGACATTAAAAAAAAGATTATAATGGTATTTGATCTTCCATCGAATTATACTTTTAATTTATACTGAAAAAAATTAGAGGACCCTTAATACATAATAATAATAACCATAATAATAAGCCCTGTGTATCCATTACCAGATTAAATATCTCTTAAAGGGCCTCTACGTCTTGGCTTCGGCCCGATGTCCGCTTCCAAAGAACCGGGTCTCCAATAGACCCGAGTATTATGGACAAGAGAACCATAATAATAATGTAGTATTTAGGTCATGCGTATAAAAATGATGATCTCTAGCGTTAGTAACTTGTCCCCTCCAACTAATGAGTGAAGCCGATATGAGAAGGTAACGTACCGTACGAACGTCGCAATGTTTACTGATGCCCTTTAAGATTTTGGGCTCAGTATCAAATATGTGCAGAGTACGAACACGCGTTTCGTTGTTCAAGCTAATATATTTACAGGAAAGTTGAGTATGGAGGTTAATGAGCTAGATAAGTGTTTTGAGGGTAAGCACCTATATTTATGTAAACAAAACTTGCATGAAAGCAACGCGTATTTGGTGTTTTAAGGGCAAAGTACCTTTATTTACTTATACGAAACTTGCATGAAATAATGGTTGCTTAAGAGGTCATGTAACGCTTAACCTACAAGCGTGATGTTACGGTTTTTAAAATCGTCAGGTAATTTATTATAGAAGCTTCATTTTTGTAAATGTTACAAGATTACACTAAAGGAATCTAGGTTCCATTGTATGGTTACACTTTGCACTTGGGAGGTTTTTATTTTACAGACACGCATTTAACACAAAAATAATATGGGACTTAGGAGATTATTTAAGGATAGCACAAACATCGTGTATGGAATTCGAATGTACGACCTCGTCCACGCCAGCTACCGCGACTTCCCAAACGCCGAGGCAATCAAAAGACGTGGAAGAGACTACAATAGGAAAGCTGGGTAATAAGACCCCTGGAATTCTCATAATTGGATGCAACCATATTTAAAAATTTACCTCAGTATAGGAAGAATTTTATTCATAGCTCATTGTACCATTAGTCTAGGTAACACAGCTTTTCCATATACATCTAAGTGATTTCATGTTGTCAACAATTAATTTAGATGCTAACATAGTATTATCAATCAATAATTACAACAAACATCACTATAATAACCAACAGTAGACAGTCATTGTATATAGAAACACCAGTCCTGTCACTGACAGCTTTGTACAGACATGTATGTATAGAGTTGGACAACGATAACATTGTCCCTTTGTTTCATTACATTCATAGTAATTGAATCAAATCATTAGGTATCATTTGGAAGTGCGTAGAGTGATTAGTCTCTTGATATGTAATAGTTTTCCAGTTTCTAAACTTTCATTTAAAATAAATACGCTATAAGCCTTCAGCCTCTTAGTTGAAGTATTTTAATTTAAAAATAGATTTAAAATCTACCTTGAAACTATCAAATCAAAACGTTTTGAAATATACAAAATAGGACAGGAAAATTTCAGAGTTATAAGAAGTAATTTCAAACTATCTAGATTGTGGGACTAAATGTTATTATGAATCATAATAACATTAATCATAAAGCATCTTCTGAAGCCGCCATAGTGGAGACATTCATGCCTCTACAATTATTGTAGCTGGCATGGTGCTCGCCATTTTTGGACTCTAATGGATGCTTAACATCAGGCACCTTAGAGTCATTTTGGTAGGCCTTTTAAAAAAAAAAAAAATCACCGAACATTGTACCAAATTTCAGCTCAATTCCATTCTCTGAACTGAATAATTAAGTAACAGTACATAATGCGATCATGTAGAATGCTACTAGCAGTATATTTAGTTTCCGAAGCCACGCGTTTCCACAGGAATGTGTCAAAGCAACCAAAATAAGAGAATCAAGAGTAACGTATGGTCCAATAGAAATCGAAATGAAACTACGGTTGATTGACAAGACCGACAAATGAATGACAAAAAGACAAAGCATAGTCTTTTTGCACAAAACTTTACAGCTTGATGAAAGTACTTCACATGCAGGTTTTTTCGCGTCGCTGTTAGTTATCATCAAATATCATATCATATTCCTCACACTTTCACACAACGCCATCTAGTCCCAAACTAAGCAGAGCTTGTACTATGGATACTAGACAACGGATAAACATACTTAAATACTAGTTGTCCCCATTAATCTTATTTTGTTAAGATAGGATTAATTTTCCATGACAATTATACTTACTTACAATAGTTAATTTGAGAGGCCCTTAGATATAACCTGCATGTCAATTCTCGTACCTAAAATTCGGTTAAGTTAACTTTTAGTTGTCAAATTGTCACACTGTAAATAAAACTTTAACACGACCACAAAAGATTACAATTGCAATGGCAAAAACATGACAAATAAAAGTTAACTTAACCGAATTTTAGGAACGAGAATTGACATGCTGGTAAAGAGGCATAATGTTATATATCTTTTATAAAACTGCACAGAGACTTAAGTGTGCTTTACAGTTTCAACCAAGTTTTCATATCTGTTGTTTTGTACATTAAAGAGTGAACCTATTATCAAAAGTATCGTAAGAAATATTCGTCAATTATCTACCAATAAAGATAAAGATAAAGATAAAGATAAAGATCGTTTTATTTGTAAACATGAGTATGCACAGTGTACAGGTTGTTGTTTAATTATTAAGCTCGTCATGCTTTGCCATTGAGGCATACAAAAATTTAGTTTGAGAACATGCAATTGGTGGTCATCTTAAATTTATTAAACAATTTTCTTAAAATTAATACATTTATTTAGGTTACAATTTATCATTTAAATATTCATTGATTGTATAATATGCTTTCTCTGCCAAGAATTTATTTAATTTATTTTTTAATGCATTTATTTGTAGCTCCTTCCAACTTTTAGGTAGTTTATCGTATATAATTGGAGCCATGCAAAAAATACTTTTCCGCATAAGAGCGGTCCTTGATTGATGATGACATAGTTGACTGTTATCACGTCTATTTCGGATAACTATGTCAGAAAGCTTTGGAAATTTACTGGGGTTACATTTAACAAACATAACTGTTTCAATTATGTACATAGACGGGAGCGTGAGAATTCCGTATTTTATAAAATAAGGCCTGCAGCTATCCGTCATCTCTAAACCAAACATAGTTCTAATGCATTTCTTTTGAGCTTTGAATACACATTCACTATTTGTTGAATTGCCCCAGAAAATAATGCCGTATCTCAGGTGCGAAGATACTAACCCATGATAAGCCGTTAGTAGCGCATCAGTGTTCACAACTTTTGTTAGTTTGTAAACCGCATAATTAGATTTACTAATTTTCTTAACTAACGCTTCTGTGTGCTCTTTCCAGTTTAGTTTCTGGTCTATTATTACGCCCAAAAATTTAGCAGAGTCTACTTTATTTATAATATTGCCATTAAATTGAGTTATCAAGTTAGTTGCGTAAGAGTTCCGTTGTGAAAAATGCATAATATTCGTTTTCTCAATGTTTATTTTTAAATTATTATTTTCTAACCACTGAATTACGGCTGTTAATGAGTCATTTATGTCTGACATGTAATTTTCTCTATTAATACACGGTACTGTGATTGTACTGTCGTCGGCAAATAGGGACATTGACTGGTTAACATTTTTAGGTAGGTCATTGATGTACAAAATAAAAAGAAGAGGTCCTAAGACGCTACCTTGTGGTACACCGTATTTAACTTCCCTTACTGACGATATATGAGTTTCCTCAAACTTGGTTCTAGAGTTTACTCTTGTTATCGATGTATATTGTTTTCTATCGGTAATATATGAATTTATAAGTTTTGATATGTTACCTTTGATACCATAAGCTTCCAGTTTTTGTATTAAAATATCATGCCTCACATAATCAAAAGCTTGAGTAATGTCACAAAATATTGTACTAACAGAATTGTTTATGTCTACATTTGAGGTTACTCTGTGAAGGAAATCATAGAGCGCCATGTTTATGGTTTTATTATTCCTAAATCCATGTTGTTCGTCCACAAGCAATTTATATTTTTCTATATATTTATAAAGTTCAGTATATATATGTTTCTCAAATATTTTTGAAAAGATGCTAATTAGTGCTAATGGTCTATAACAATTTAATGATTCCCTATTGTCTTTTTTAAATAGTGGTTTGATTATAGTTATTTTTAATGATTTTGGATATACGCCCGCACTTATACTAAGATTAATAATGTGACTTAGATGTGTACAAATTTCTTGAGCAACGGCTTTGATAATTTTTGTGCATATACCATCATGTCCTACACTGTTTGTGTTTTTTAAATTTTTTATTATCCTAAGTACGTCGGTAGGTAAACATGGAGCCATAAAAAATGTTTTTAAATTTACTGTAGCTAAAGAATGCTGTTCTGATTTCATAATGGGACTAATTTTGTCCACAAAAAAATTGTTACAGGCATCAGCTATATCTTTTGGTTTAGTTATAGATTTATTATTTACTATTAATTTACATATTGAGTTTTTTGGTATATTTCGATTTGAATTGATAATAGAACTAACACAAAACGAATGTTACAAGATGCATTATTATTCTGATAAAGCTACATTCACACATACATGTGCCACTCAATTATTCTTCCGAATGGCAAGCTGAAACCTTAATAATTAACAAGAGACTACAACATATTGGCAATAACCTTTCGCACTGTAGTTACTCGTGCAATGTAAACAAGGGGGTTCGAATCACGAATATCAACCACTGGGCCGTGTAACTAATCAACAATAGGGATTAATGAAGTGTGAAACATCTCATTTGGTTAATTTTTGATCAAACGTTATGCAATATTTTGAAAACGAAAAGCGATGAATGTTTTGTGAATTACTTTTAATGTCTAGGTTCATACGTTCATAGGTACGGGAAATTGGACAGATATATTTGAAAATTTTTCTTTGTAAGCGAGCAAGACATGTGAAAATGCACAGAGATATTAAATCAATGTTGTACATAACAAAGCAAATACTTTTGTATTACTACAACCATTCACCAAAAGCTTACGAAGGTTTTTCGCAACTTTGAAATTATTTAGAATATTGATGTAGTTATATTTATATAGGTTTCGAACTACTACGGACCATATTAAAGACATTCACTATTGGGTTTTATAATAGTAGTAAATTTAAACAACACGATGAATTTTTCTAATAATCTAAGGCACATTTGTATAGAAAAGATGTTGTAAATTTAAACAAAAAATGTTTAACAACAATTTTAAAATTCAAACGGAAAACATACAACGAATAAACAAGCAAAATATTCTAATAAAACTCGAGATAGTTTTTAACAAACAAAGAAGAGTAGAGAAACAGTCTGAGTACTGTTAGTTTGGTGTTAGTTTTGAGCACAAAGCAAAGATACCGAAGACGGTACAAGAACTTCTAGTTAGCATAGTTCCTGAATGTGAACTTGATCGAAGATGTGACTGTAAAGAGAAAGCTTATTCCACTGGCAGAGATGTTCAATGAATTTGATAGTAGTTTAGAATCGAAAACGCTTGTTCAACAAAAGGAACCTTATTTGTACAAAATTGTAGCGTAAAACTATCTTCTTGCATTGAACATATATAAACTTTGTGCGTCTTTGTCTGCTAATTTAGAAAGTGCTGGCTGTATGTTTTTGGGAATATATGTCTAAATAGTGCGAAACAGGTAATGAGTTTATCTAAGCACACACACTAACAACATGAAATAGTATTGAAATAGAAGTACGTTACGATTTGTGACTGAATGAAATAGTTTTTAACACAAAATTGTTAATTGTGAATCAATAGACCCATGAACGTAAAAATGTTAAAACAAAGATGAAGTAGAAAATATGGAGATTACATGAAATAAATGGGCGCAAAGGCTAAGCAAAGTTAAAGAAAGACAATTACCACTCACATCCCAATACATTCGAAGAGAAACTCCAGTCTTACATCACAATTTGGCACATTTGTAAGACCAAACTTTTCAATCGTCAAACTTCTGAAGACGCTATAAAAAGTCCTCAGAATATTAGGTCATCGTGCACAATGCATCTGGACAGTTAATCTTGTGAGAGGCCATGAATCAAGAATACCCTAACATCCAAAACCAATTTGCACAACAATAAAATAAATCATCGGCGAAAAGCAAGGTCCTAAATACGATACACATAAAAAACTTTCCCAATCACACTTTGCAGTTTCAAACAAATAATGTCCCTTGTTACAACACTATTCCTACATTTATGTCCGTAATAGTCAGTAGAAAGTCTCTAGAAACATGTTTAGTGGGTAAATTTTCTTGAAATTACATTTGATTTATGACCTCGAGTCTAATGTTGGTAAAATATTGTGTTGTTGCCATAGGCATGCTTGTGGTTCTGTGTTAAATTACTTTTGAAGATTGATTGAAGATGAATGTCGTAAAAGTGTTTAGGTTGAAATTTATATTGATAATCATATCTGACAGTTAAGGAGCACTTTAAGGATAGGCCTTTTCCACTACAATAAGAATAAAAATCTGGAAAATGATTAAACCATTTTGTGCTAAGTTTGGATTGTATTTATACCTGTTAATTGATAATACACGATTTTATCACGATAAAAGCGAAAACTTATACCTACAATGAATCTACACTGGCGGACAAAAAAATCGACTCACTTCATATCTTCTCATTCAAAGTGCCCTAATTTTAAAATTAAGACCTAAATTCTAATTTACGTCTTAAATTATTTAAGTTCTAGGTCTAAACTTAAAAAAAAGAGCAATAATCGCAGTTTTAACTCTCAAATAACCTAACAGTAGTCTATGAACGTTAACTGTATAATTTTATGCTCGTATACTCAGTTGATTTTGCGCGACTTCAGGGGGTATAAAAAGCGACCCACCCCTATGAGCTTTATCAGTTGACCGTGAAACGTCAACAGGTACACATCTCCAGAATTTCCAAGCAAGAAGACTTCCCAGATATGGACACAAGACCAGAAGTAGCGGCTCAAACTGTTACCCTGTTGGAACAGGGCATGAGTCAACGTCAAGTGGCTCGTACTCTGAATATGAGCCAGTCAGCGGTGTCAAGAATATACCGAAGGTACCAGGAGACTGGTGGCTTTGAACGAAGAAGAGGTTCCGGTAGGAAACGATCCACTTCAGAGAGAGACGATCGCTTCATCGTCAGCACTTCACTGAGAAATCGTTCACTCGACGGGGTTCAAATCCAACGGGAGCTCCGAGAAACGCGTGGAGTAGCTGTCAGTTCCCGGACGGTGAGAAGAAGACTCAAGGCAGCTACCCTGACTCCAAAAAGACCAGCAACAGGACCCAAATTGACTCCAGCGCACCGAGCAGCCCGTATTCGTTTTGCGAGAGAACACGTTGATTGGACGGAAGATCAGTGGCGCTCTGTTCTCTTCTCCGATGAAAACAGAGTATGTCTACATGGAAGTGACAGAAGAAGAAGAGTGTACAGAAGGCCGGGGGAGCGATACGCACAATGCTGCATAGCAGAAACTGTTGCATATGGTGGTGGTTCCTGCATGGTGTGGGCTGGTATTTCATTGGAAGCAAAAACCGACTTGGTTTTCATTGAAACCGGCCGCCATGTAGGAGGATTGACTGCAGATCGGTACATCGGAGAAATCCTGGGGGACCACGTAGTTCCATATGCTGGTTTCGTTGGCGATAACTTCATCCTGATGCAGGATAATGCCCGTCCACACAGCTCAAATGCTGTACGGCAGTACCTACAAGACGTGGGTATAACTGTTATGGACTAGCCAGCGCGTAGTCCGGACTTGAATCCCATTGAGCATTTATGGGATGAGCTGAAGAGAAGAGTCCGGGCTAGAAATCCTGCACCAGGGTCAAGAGATGACCTTCAAGCAGCCTTAACAGAAGAATGGAATGGCATCCCGCAGGAAAGGGTGAAGCACCTTATTGGATCCATGAAGAACCGATTGGAAGCAGTTATAAGGGCTAGGGGGGGTAACACTAGGTATTAAAATGATTTTTATTCTGTAATAAAGATTTTATTAAATGTTATGTTGTTTTTTGTTAAAAAAATTCCCACTGAATTCTTCAAGTTTTAGGACTCATAAAGTTTATCCCTATTTTCTTTTAAGGAAAATGAGTGCAAGTTAACATTATTTGTACTCATTTTAAAGCTAACACCTAGAACTTAAAGAATTTAAGATCTAAATTAGAATTTAGGTCTTAATTTTGAAATTAGGGCACTTTAAATGAGAAAGTATGAAGTGAGTCGATTTTTTTGTCCGCCAGTGTATTTAAAAAATGATTTGACTTATTTTCCACAAGGTATAAATCTCTTCAATGTATCAAATAACAACAAGAAAAAAACAAATAATAGTTTCCTGTCTAGGAGTTATTATATACGTTAAAAAAATTTAAAACAAAAAAACATCCAAGAAAACAATTTTCACCCGTGTCTTTGTTATCAAGTAAGCATTTATTTTTTACAATACGACTTTCGCTGACTTCACTCAGTTACAATACTGTACGTAAAATGATTACTTTATTTCTTACCATTTGTGTTTTTAAATTCAAAGAAAAATACAAAGATGGAAACAATATAATCGGTGTAGCTGGTTGTGACAGCAAAGATTTCGGTATAAATCTGCATTCAAAAGAAACTCGGGACATAAAAAATAAATAGAGGGATACTGGGAGTCAAACAAGGATGTTTATTCAGCTCTTAGGACTGTTTGTTAGTTCTGCCAGTGACAGTTAAGTAAAGCTTCATATTTTTAATAGTGCTATAAAAATATTTGCTCTCTCGCGACAGATATTGCGAGTATTTTTGAGAAAGGCTTTTAAAACGACGATTAAAGCCACTTATTTTAATGTTTATAAAAAGTGTTGGTTGCGGTATTTTTTAATATAAGGAGTCGTTTTTGGCTAAATAAGGAATACACACCGCATTCATTATATTAAATTTAAAGGAATATTAAAGGAATACAAAATAAATTTTGGTTTTAACTTTTAATCGTTTTCATACGACATGTAGATCAATATTGGAGTTAATAATATATCTCAAGCAAAGATGGTAATTTTAACACAATACCCTACCAATTTGTCTGACCAGCATCTGGGTGGTATCATCGTATCTATATGACACTCACCATGAATGTATTATTATTCTCACACCATGTATTAACACTCTATTCACCACACGAAGGCAGTAACCTTACTAAAATATTAAACGTGTCTATATTTACGTATCTACCGCAATAAAAAGACGCACAAAACTATAACGACAAAGAAAACAAACAAAACAATAAGAAAACTGCACAAACATCCAAAATAGTGATAACGCTAACAAATTGCGAATTATACTAAAGTATAAAAAAAAAACAATTTTTAAATCCACCCCGAAATACCCGAGACTGGAAATACGGCCTACATATTCGAGGCTCAATTTGCATGGAGATGGCGTCAAAGCGCCGGCCGGGGGTTCACACCGTCATAATCCGAAACTCGGCTAAACTGATTTAAATTTTAGCCATGGAATGACTCCGTACTTCCATAGCCATGCTAAGTTAGTATTACTGTTGTGCAACTCGTTTGCTACTGTATTGTATAGGCTCAGGAGTGATAATGATAATATTTGGATTTTTACGAAATTGTTTAGGATGTTTATAAGGTTAAGCGGTTTAATTTCTAAGATGTTATCAATAAAATCTGACAAATTAACTATAGGCAATATTAATATTTTCTGGCATTCATTACCCGTCCCTATACGTCCCACATAAGAGACAAGCCTCATTAAAAATGGGGGAAAATCAAATTTTCTACTAAAACTTCGTGACTTAGTATCAGGGTTAAGACAAATTTTGTATTCTTAATCTAACAGCCCATGTATAACGTAGCTCATACAATAAATGAACGAAAACAAAGACCTTATTGTGTTACCTAGTTAAAGTTACTTAAAGAATTTAACCCTTAAATTGAAGTACTTTTATAAGCCAACATCAAGTTTAATGTCGGTGTTAAAAGAAAAAACAAAACAAGAGTTTCTGTCTATGAAACGGATCTCTTCGGAGTTCCGCTTTGCTCGTTCTTGCTTTAATGAAGAGATTCACAGCTTTTGAGTTTCAACATAAGTATGCAAATTCTTTATTTTTCAAGTTATTAGTCTGCGGACTTGCTATATCATTGTAAAAGATATTAAATCTTTTTTAAGGCAGATAATAATCTCGTTTTACAAGTTGATTATTAAAATGAACGTAATAATTTCTTTAAAAAGATTTATTTGTACAATAGCTTTGTTTGTGAGTAACATTTTTGTAGAAAGATTTATTTTCAGTGTTCGTTTATTTTCAACAGTAGATATAAGAGCAATATCTAAGACAGGAATCCTATTAGTTTTCTGTCGGCCAGGTTTTGTCATCTGTCCGGGGATTGCCTGTCTGGATATATTGGTGGTCCTTACATTCTGTAATTTTCTTTCCTTTATATTTGTAACATAAATTTTGCCTTCCGCACGGATAAAAAGGTACATTGTCATCTAAATTTATAGTAACTAGAGGTCTTTAACAAAGTTACGGGATATGCTTTGTTTTCTACGCATTTAACATGGACACAAGCTATTTGTCGCGGGTTGTTTTACAAAATAAATAGAAACAAAGAACATTGAGTTTCAAGACAGTTTTTTGTGGATCTCATAAATAATTATTTTGTCAGGGATTAAAAAACGCGATCCACAGACCGCTTTGCTATTAATGCCGTTTTATACGTTATATCCAAGTACGTATAGTAGTGAATGCCTTTTATATTTGCTCTCGAAATATATTTCAACATTCCATGAAGCAAATTCAGATTTCATATTCAACTATATTATTGCGGCAGTGAGCGGACCCACTCGCTAGGGTAGCGGATTTATATCATATATTTATTTCGCTTGGCTTGTAATGGCGCATTAATCTTGTGGTGCCTTTCGTAGGCATTTGACATTTCGCCTCTTCCAAGGGATTGAGATTTGTTTGGCTTTTTTTCTGGCTAGTTATTCGTATGTTGATAGTGACCCTTATTTATTGATCGGTTGAGTTCGTATAGCTGACTTTGGGTTCTAGTAAAGTTTTCGTTTTATAAGCGCAAAAAAGTGGAATTACTTACTTTAGGCAAAACTTGGAGGTATCCAATACTTTGTACTTATTTACGAATCATATGGATTTAATTTAGAGGTGTTTCCAACTTCCAAACAAACCTGATATTACCCTCGTTACTAAATTCAGTATCGTGCTTACCTGAAACAATAAAAAACATACTTAGAAACACAATTTTACGTCCGGAAATACTATTTTACGTGTCACCTTATTACCCATCAATGTAATAAACTTCTCGATTAAGCATTGGAGATAACGATCATAAAATCGAATGTTTTCAATAGACATGCATGCATGTGCTATCATATTCGAATATGCTGTAACTATACGATTTTATGGGCGTGACCGTACATAAATCACAGGTATCGTGCGGGTACCGAATTTATGAAATGCCTCGTCGATCAGCATAAACGGAAATCATTGGTTTTTATTTATGATCACTGTTATTGAATACTATCAATTGATGCCATTCATTTAGAATTGCTATATTTAGCAGTATGGGGAGTGCAGGTAATTTAATTAATTAACAAATTGGCTTTTATGCAGCAATATCAGAGCACGCAGAGATGTTGCAGGATGCTCGTAAAATTATGTACAATATTTAATTTAAATGCGATTTGATATTTTGAAAGCACAAAGTCAAGTCGTCAAATTAAATATTTGTTAATGCTGCGACTCGAGAATCCAAACTAATTTCAGCACTTAAAATGCAGAGATTGTATTTGATAAAATAAGTTTCGAGATTTAAAAGATGCACACGACTCCCTGCTCTAAATAATTAACTAGTTAATTTAATAACGGCTGTAGATTTAGTCAGACATATTTAAATTTAGATGAATGTTTACAATTTATTTAAATAAACATTATCAATCAATGTTCAAAAATCGTCATTCCGTCTATTTAAACCCATTAACATCAATTTTATCAAATTCAATTCTTCCCTTTTGTAAACTTCATTAATTTAGGCGTTCATTGTAAAAGCTGATTCTTTTGAAATGTAAATTGGGAGCACTCGTTAATTGGGATAGTCGTCGACACCTGAATTCAGACAGTTAGTCAAACTGAGTTTGAACGTAATACCGAACTCGACCGGCTCGCTTTTAACCGGATTTATCTTGCTATATCAAGTTTTCACTAGTTCGCTTTGACACTTGATTTTGAAAAGGCCGTCTGATTGACGTGATCTCTAGTGTATTGGATTTCAGAGAGCTCTAGTTGAACACTGATACAACATCAATGGTTTGTATTATTACAAAGGGAGGTATTAATATCCAGTAAATGAGATCGGAACAAAATTTCCACAAATTTTTCCAAAAGTATTACTTCAGGTTACTGGCAGCAGATAAAATATCAAAAGGTAGGGTCTATTGAAAGAGAAAAACTTGGTATACAACAACAATGACCAACCGAATTGAAAGCGGGTTGGACAGGAGCTTTCGTTGACTCAAGAAACAATGTGAAGACAATTGTGAGATCTTGGCATTTTGAATACTAACCCCCGGTTTTTGAATGACTAATCACGTAAAAATCAACTAATAAAGTGTCAAAACTGTCATTTTAGTTCCTGAAAAGGTAGTTTTGACACTTGATTAGTTGATTTTTACTTGATCAGTCATTCGGAAACCGGGGGTAGGTCTGGTGATTATGTATAGGGACATTACATGACACTTAAACATCACATAAAGCTGCTTTTAAAGATGCGTGTATATTTTTATTAAAAAACATCTAAAACAAACACCAAGTTTACATTTAAAAGTTTAGCCATAGCTGTCATATAAATCAATCAAAATCCAAAAACAAATCCAAGAAAATGCGCACAATGAACACAAAATCAAAAATATCAAAATTGATTTATGACCTAAATGGTAAAGTAGGTGTTACATTACAAACAATAGCCTTCAAAGACATATTTCACATTGACGTTGCAACAGTAGCTTATTGGCTTAACGCATATCGAATAACTGCGAAGCCACTTAAAAGTACCTAGCCGTAAAATATTTAATCTGTTAAGTTGGTAATAAATATTCTGACATAAAACCACCGAGGGGTGATTTTTTTTTTGTTGGTAGTCTTATTGATGTATTGGATTCTTGAAAGTTTTTGATTTGATATGGATGAAAGATTTTTGGCGTTAAGCCAGTGTGTACCTATAGAATTAGAATTCTTAGAATTAGATACTTTTAAAGTGACCCAAAGAAAAAGAGATGTTAATCGATTTGATTGTTATTTTTTTTTTCAATGATTGTTTCCTTAGAATTTACTCATTTCTTTCCCATTTTAGAAAATGTGTTTTTGTTAGAAACGGTATACTTCCAAGATGGTAAAGTACGATTGGTAAAGTCTCATCATTGGTTTCATAAAATACTAAATTACTGTGTGAATATCATATAAGTAAACGAAATTGTTGTGACCTCAATTGCTTTACAGCAGTCATGCACTAAACCTCAAAAATAATTTAAACACAGGAATGCCTAAGTTTTTTATTTGCATTTATAAAACCTATAATACATTTTGCAGTAAAGTCCCAAGAATATGTTACAGAATCATTCGTACATTTCAGGATTAGGATTATCACGTCAGTTTAAATCAGTAGCCAAGCTAACCTCATGCACCAATTTAATTATGAGGAACGAAAGAGAGAGAACTAAAACGTGCAACCTAGGAGTAACAGAGACAGAATCACACTGTTCCACCTTTAGGATTCTGGGAAAACTATTTGTGACGGAATATTCTCGTTCACAAAGTGTAAGTTGTTATTAGGAAGTATTTGTTGCGTTAATCATTAAGTATGTATCATCATTATATCAGCCAATTGACGTCCACTACTGAACATAGGCCTGCTCCAAATACTGCCACCTTGTACGGTCCGACGCCTCCCTCATCCATCGGTTTTCTGCCGTCCTAACCAGGTCGTCGGTCCTCAGTGTGAGGGGTCTCCCCACCCTGCGTTTTCCGGTACGCGGTTGTCATACATACTATCCTTTAATTACACACTTACTAATATTAAGTTTGTGAGAATGTATGGATGGATGGATGAATGGATGTTTGTTACTCTTTCACGCAAAAACTCTTGAATGGATTTGTTGAAATTTGGAATGTAAGTACATAGTTCAGGGTGTAGAATATTCTTTAAGCTACCTATACAAAGCCGCGCCCATCAGCTAGTTAGTTATACAAAATTTGTTGCTATTTTTAAGTATGTTGTGTTTTAGAGTAACATTATGCAAAGTTATAAGTTCACCGATTGGACAGAAAAGTAAATAAATAACTACCGATAAATACCAGAGGACGTAGAATAGGTAGACCGTTCAGTTGGATGGACTGACGACCAGTTGATGGTGACATAGGATCAGGAATAGCAAACATAAAACCCTATACCATTACGTCTGGCCAGCATGGTATTACAAGCCTAAGATTCAGTTAACTACACAAGGACGTCCGTCCTAAGAGATAGCCATAAATGAAAATCTATACTTCCTCTTTCCAATTCCTTCTAAGTAACTTTACTTGAGTTTAAAAAACCTTTAAGTAAGTCGTCGTAAGTAAGGTTAATGTCTTTAACAAATGATTGCTAACAAAGAGGTTTTCTCCCGAACAGATGAGGTGGCTTACGTAAAATAATTGGCATCGTTAGATAGTATTAACTGTTTAAGTCTTACTGAGTCACTGGTGCCTTTTCTTCTTGTCTTAACAATTTATATAAATTTTAAGAGTTGCTTAGGCTACTCTTCTATTATATTAATATTAGGACACTGTTGATAGATATAAAAATACAATCAAAAACAATATTAGGGTTTCGCATACAATAGAGTTTTTTAAAACGTAAGTTTAGTTTTCAAGAGTAGCTGTTTCATTGTTTATATAGCTAATGTATAATGATAAAAAGTTAAACCATGTTTTAGATGGTTAATGAACTTTTCTTTACGTAGTCCGCTCATGATCTAGTTTTAGTAGTCTAAATTACTCTATCCCTGTGAAACGGACTAACAAAGAAATACAAAACTAAATCAAATCTTCTCGTCTGACGGCGGTTAGCGGTTATGAGAATCTTACAAAACGTTATCATTCTTTGAAATAATGGAAACTCAAAACAAACGGTACAGTTACCCGTACTCGCCGTTATATCACTTGAACGCGATTCTAGAGTATAACCTAAAATGACTGATAATACAAAACTACCAAAATTGTATTAAGTATCATTCTTACCCCAAACAGACTACAACACAAAAACAAAAAATTAAATACCATTAAAAACTAAACAGATCACTTAACTTCAACAAATTGATTTTCTAATGACATGAAAGTTGCATAGAATGGTAAACAATTTTTCAATAATCACCGTCTAGACGCCATTACTAGCGATGGTGGCGACACCTACACACGACATTATCGTAACTACACTACGTTCATTTGCTTTTAATAAGAGGGTACATGGAGAAAATTAAAAGAATTTTGTACTTTAATTTTCACTAAATGGCGTGGAGTGGAAATATTTTCTATTGTATCTGCAATAGTTATCTTTTACAGTTGTAAACAGGACGAAAAAGAACAACTGTAACTGTAGAGAGAAGTTTGTATTCTCGGAAACAGAAAGAAACTTTTAACTTCTTTTAATCGGTTAATAACAATAAGGAATACAAATTTGATCATTGTTCTAGAAAAAGTAAAATTATTGACCCTTGAAAAAAATCTGTGTTTGTTAGTCAGTAAGTCTGTTGAAGTCTAAAGCCAAAGTTGATTTTTTAATTAATATCTTCAAGTGTTCTTACAAGTCATGCTCATGACGATTCAAATTAGTATCATATTGCAAAATCACTGCCCTAGTTTTCAAATCAACCTCTACATACAAAATCACATATACCACAAACAAGCAACGAACCCACTATCTAATTATAATATTAGTTATAATAACTGTGATATATCGTCCCATAGATTTACAACACACCTATTATTTGTACAATGTTATTGAAATAGTCACGCGATATGGGGGATTATAATGGGTTTCGATTAAGAGCTATGTAAGTGTTGACTAAGATAACCCTCTACTGATCAATGGTTATGGGTCAAATTGTACTTTTATTGACGGTATCGTCATAATTTAGTTCTGTATTTAAAATATGAGATATAAATTATAAATTCGCACTACAAAAGTGTGTAAAGTGTTTACATTACGATTTTCCCCTGAAAAACAAACTCTTAAGTCCTATAGCACAGCTTCGCGTAGATTTTACAAAATAATATCAATGCCTGTTAAAGGCACAAAAAATATCGAGGATCAACAATCACCAATCATTTAGTGATTCCACATTGCTACTTTACTTGATTCACAATGTCTGCTCCTCGTGCAAAGATGCATACCGCGACACCCAAAGAAGTTTCATCATCATAATCATCATAACAGCCCATTACTGTCCCACTGCAGGGACAGGCCTCCTCACATGACGGAGGGATATTTGGCCTACAAACAAGTTTAAAAACGTTAAAAAAAGTTTATTGCTTATCAACTTGGTATTTACTTAACTTAAAATACTTAATTTTAAAACTAAATTTAAATAACATGGAGTTCTAATAAACATGATAATGACATAGTATATCAGCCTTGACAGTTATGGGTATCAGGGGTTCAAAAACCATTAACTTTAGTTATAATCAACGATCTAAATTAGGTGGTAGGCACAAATGTATAAGAAACACGATGTTTTTGGGACTCTGATTATAATGGTGATTGGTGGGGAAGACAGGTGATTGTATGGTGATTAATTGGGGATTGCCACGATCACTGAGGAAGATTTTTAAATAGTCAGTTACGTCATTACGACAATTTAATTAATGTAGGGGACATTATTATAATCGTGCCACTACCCTGACAAATTCCGAGGGTGTCATAAAAGCTGATTACTACAGTATTATATCTGATGTTTCCTCATTTTCCATCAGGTTTATCACATATTTGAGTCGCCTTTTTCTAATCCTTTTTATTGCAAAATTACTATTAATTATAAAACGTCAAAATACCAACATACTTTCATCAGACCAAAAAACTCCAAAAAACATCTTATTTTCCTATAAACAAAACCCAAGCGGTATAAAAAAAAAGTATAAACAAGCAAAATTTCTCGTTAACCCTTTACACGCCGCGTCACGGTCCCGTCGACACCGCACAAGTTTTCGACAGTTGCAAATTAAAATGGCGTCCGGGCGTGCGTGATCGAGCCGACCGAGCTTACCGCGTAATCTCTTGCGGAAACGTGACCAGACTGTCCTATGACATTTCACCTTTGTCTTGTGTACACGAAAAAATTGTAAAATGTTTAAAAGTAAGCCTACGTAAAACATTTTTTTTAAAAGTTTGTGATAAATTAATTTTGGTGTCATTGTTGAGTTTGAAGAATTTTGGTTGGAGGTCGGACTAAATCTTACAAAAATAGCATGTATTCCTTTAAACATAAATACTTAAAATGAGATTGGATAGGATACTGGATATTAGTTAACTATTTACCTGTTTCTATATATTTAATTAAAAAATTGGTCAATATTTGCATAAGAAAATATACACAATACAAGCTACATACAATACAAGACCATATTTTTTTTCCCTTTCATAAGAGAAAAAACTGCGTCTATACATAACAATATTGGGTGCTAAGTAAAATCCCAGATTTCATAAGTCAGTATTACTCCTAAGCGCAGACATTTAACACAAACCGTTTATTTTTTTTATCTTTTCAATTCGTAAGCTGCTTCCAAATAATTAGAGTTGCCAACGGAAAAACAAGGAAATTTTATAAAAACAGAAAGAAAGATAACATATTTATACGTAAACTTACTAAAACATTTTACTATTTTCCTCCCCAAGTTACATCAAATACGGAAGTACAAAATTCTTCAGTCTAACGTCAAAGCGTCTGATCTATTCCAAGATCGTGGTAAATATTTACCCATTGTTAGTTCGCTCGAGACTCGCATTAGTGCCCGAAGGGATTCGGTAATGGTAACTAAGGTAATCCTAGGTCTAGGATCGTGAGGTGCCCCGAGACAGATTGTCTGACAGACAGCTTACTTCGAGATTTAGATAGGGTTAGAATGTAAGGTGAAATTGTTAGACAGTTTAACGTTGTTAAAGTTAATGATGCATAATTTAGATGGTTTAAAAGAAATAAGTTGGTATTCATACTTATATATGGTACTATATTGTAGGTAAATAAAAGTCTAATTAAGGACTTCTCCGTGTGGTGACAGAGTAAGATATGTCACCATCCCATCTCATCCCATGGGTGTCGTTAAAACCGACTAAGGGACTATCCGTGAATATTATCTTTACAAATTAAAAAGAAGGAAAACTTGAAATTAAACCCTATACCAATCCGTCTGGCCAACGTGGTATTAGTAGGCCAAGTATCCCTCCGTCCCGGGAGGGAGGCCAGTCCATCAGGGGGACATTAATGTGCTGTTATGATGAATTAAGGATCTGTTATGGTTCGGTATTGGTGGTCACGAAGTATGAGTATATGATGTTACTTTTGCATCACATCCCATAGATTTAGTAAAAGGCTACTAAAAGAAACTTTGCAGTTGTTATCTCTACGTATACACATAAAACAAAACTTAAAAAAACCATTGGTATACCAAATTTTGAAGCCCGTCCCTGTATTGGGACATTCAAAGATCAGTAAAAAGCGATCTAAAGTCAAGCAAACCTAATTTTAAACGAATCAACCTTTTTATATAGCTTTATTTTGTTAGAACATAAAGTTACGCGTTTAATTTAAATAAAGTAAATGTAAAATAGCAACTAGACAGTCTTAAATAAACAATAAAATCACTTTTGTAATAAAATCTGTGTAGACTACGTAATAAAGCGTTATTGAGCCGAGAGGAGCGCTTCTGTACACGACGGAGATGAAGACAAAATTATTTCTAATGTTTTACATCTTTGAGATGAAAATTTATGCAAGAATTACGTTAACACGCCGACGCGGCGGTACAGGGTTTGCCTTTAGGAAAATTTACAGTATGTTTCAGTTTGTTTTTAAAATTATATTTTGAGATCAAAATGGTGAGAAGACACCAAATTAGTAACACTTTTAAATTTCAGTATTTTACTTATGCAAAAAAGAAAATGATAGGCCTTGTCAATTAGGTCTACTGAGTTCAAGGTGTAGGTAAAACCCCTGCCTCGAACATTTATTAAATATATCATGTGAATAGTATGAAGCAAAATTAGAGTCCGAGACATTTTTGTGGAAATCCAATACTTTAAACATCAATACTGAACAAAAACCTTAAACAGTGGTAAAAATTACACCCACGCATTCTCCATCACAAAAACTCCATGCCAGTCCTTTCTAACCCTAAGAAAACAAGCCTTAATCTCAATAATCCTTAAAACAAAATAAAAAGGCACCTTTAAGCCCTAATAATCTCGAAGGCAAACAATCAATTTTCCGTCTCGGTACATCTTAGGCCAGTGCAAATAAAAGGCGTGTGCCTTAAACCGGTTGTTCGAGGAGTGTTATTTATTCGGTAGGAATCACGGCAGTTGGAAGACACGAGAGGAATATTGAGTGCCCCTTCCTACAGGGAAAGTGCAGGCTATATTGTTTTTTGATGATTCTTCTTCTTGTTTTTTCTCTGTTTTAAGATATTAGGTAACAGTCAATATTAGATCGTGTAACAGTAAATATTATTATGTTGGAGGAAAATTGGTGTTCAGATAGTTTTATTGATGTTGCTTGGACTTGGTTTGGCGTGTTGTTTTTGGTAAATGGTTTTTGTAATTTATAGTGTTACACTTAAAATATTAAAGTTAAGATTATAGTTGTTAATGTAGTTTGATTCTAATACTAACTTCTCCTTATAGAAATAAACTTAAAGACATGGGTATAATGCAATTGGATGTCTGCGCAGTAAGTGTTACAAATAGAAGTTACACATTTTTTTTTATTGCTAGTATGATTCATTTTCATTTCTTCAAATCTATATCTATACTACTAGATAAAGCTGAAGAGTTTGTTTGTTTGTTTGAACGCGCTCATCTCAGGAACTACTTCTTCGAATTGAATTTAGTTTTCAGTTTTGGATAGACCATTGATCGAGGAAGGCTATAGGCTATATAACATCAAGCTATGACAAAAAAATTTTTTTTCAAATTTATGGGGCCTAAGGGCCTACGCAGAAGGCTCATGGTCACTTAGAGGGCAATGGAGAGACCTATGTTGTAGCCTGACCTATGGACCTACTCAGAAGGCTCATGGTGTCTCAGAGGGCAATGGAGAGAGCTATGTTGTAGCTTGACCTATGGGCCTACTCAGAAGGCTCATGGTGACTCAGAGGGCAATAGAGAGAGCTATGTTGTAGCCTGACCTATGGGCCTACTCAGAAGAATCATGGTCGCTCAGAGGGCATTGGAGAGAGCTATGTTGTAGCCTGACCTATATGGGCCTACTCAGAAGGCTCATGGTCACTCAGAGGGCAATGGAGAGAGCTATGTTGTAGCCTGACCTATGGACCTACTCAAAAGGCTCATGGTCACTCCAGAGGGCAACGGAGAGAGCTAAGTTGTAGCCTGACCTATGGGCCTACTCAGCAGGCTCATGGTCATTCAGGGGCATTGGAGAGAGCTATGTTGAAACCTGACCTATGGACCTACTCAGAAGGCTCATGGTCACTCTAGAGGGCAATAGAGAGAGCTATGTTGTAGCCTGACCAATGGGCCTACTCAGAAGGCTCATGGTCATTCAGGGGTATTGGAGAGAGCTATGTTGTAGCCTGACCTATGGACCTACTCAGAAGGCTCATGGTAACTCCGATGGATGAGGGAGGCACAGGACCGCACAAGGTGACAATACTTGGAGAAGGCATATGTACAGCGGTTGACGTCGATTGGCTGATATGATGATGATGAATAAACTTTGTTTGAATCATACAAGTTTTTTTTTCAAATTTAATCGCGGACAAAGTCGCGTTTTACAGCTAGTATATAATAAAAATAGATAATTCATAATAAAGTAGGTATAGTTCGTTCGGGATCTCCATACGTATGAATATGCTTGCAAGAGCAACAATTTTAAACCTTTCATTGTGAAAAGACTACAGTTATTTTATACAAACAACATAATGATTGAATTTTCTCCTTGTATTGTATGCACAAAAGGTAAATTAAAAAGCAAAAATGTCATTTATTTCGCTTGTTATTCCCCACATTTTACAAAAGGCAGTAAGCTGTAGCAATGACATAAAGAACAAAGAATATTTAAAATATTCGCGTAAACAAAAAGTAAAGACAAACGCGTCATTTTCCGACCAGCCTTGTGTAAGACCATCACAAAACTTGGTGGACATAACGTAGCACACGACATTGCACGCACAGTGCATGCTCTGTCAAACACAATTAGTGCTAAATTCGCTTAACGACGTCGCGTAGCCTGTTCGCCACTGCACGGTTGAGGCCAATTTGCAGAGTATGCTTGTTAGGCGGCTGTGTCGACGCTGGAATGGTGGAATTTCACAAAAGTATAGAAGTTGAGGACTGCGAATGTACAGAATTGTATTTGTTTTACTAACATTAATACTTTTCACGGATATTAGCGCGTTTTGTTATTGTATTTATTTAAATTAACATGCTTAACACTTCAGAACTGTAGTATTTTTTTTTTTTTAAACTGGCATATCAGAATGACTCCATGGTGTATGTGTATCCATATCAGCCTATAGACGCCCACTGTTGGACATAGGCCTCCTACAAACGTTTCCCCCCTGCGCGGTCTTGTGCAGAGTATTTGTTAAAGCTGGTGAATACTTTGAAAAGAATACCGAAAATTGTAGTAAGTATATAAAAAGCACAATATGAATAACTGTTTCCTCTATCACTAGAGAGATCCTATTTCTGTAGAAAAACATTAGCTGCCAAGAAGTAAGTATAAGTAGAAGTAAGTATATCCGTGTGGTGACGGAGTAAGAATACAATATGTCACCACCCCATCTCATCCCATGGGTGTCGTAAAAACTGACTAAGGGAATAACCGTAACTACTATCTTTACGAAATAAAAAGAAGGAAAACTTGAAATTAAACCCTATATCAATCCGTCTGGCCAGCGTGGTATTAGTAGGCCAAGTAACCCTCCGTCACGGTAGGAGGCCCGTCCCTGCAGTGGGACATTAATGAGGTGTTATGTTGAAGTAAATATAAAAATCGTAGACCATCAGCTTTCATCATAACATCTGGTCATAAAATATTGTTAAACGACTACACATCTATTATAACCACTCCAGCGCTTCTAATCAAATACACACTAACTAGATTCAACTCATACAATCAAGGAATGTTTGCCCAAGAGATAATGCAACTATACATTCATATCTTATGCTGTATACCCAATTCAACTTGACCCGTAAATTATTCAAGCCGCTATTAAACGTAGTAGATTATTCTATTAAGAGGGGTCTTGTTAAAATGGTTGTTGGTTAACAAACATTTGTCATACGCATTAGGCATATGCAGGGCCATTAAAATTAACCCTTTCGTGTTGAAGGAAGGAATTGGTGGTCTTGTTAACAAGATCATTTTAATTTTTAATTGATGTATGTTTTCATTTACTTGGAAATACTTTTGAATTATTCAATTGTTAAGTTTCTATTTCAGCGTGGTAAGGTGGTTATCCGTGTGGTGACGGAGTAAGAATACAATATGTCACCACCCCATCTTATCCCATGGGTGTCGTAAAAACCGACTAAGGGACTACCCGTCAATATTATCTTTACATAATGAAAAAAAGGGAAACTTGAAATTAAACCCTATACCAATCCGTTTGGCCAGCGTGGTATTAGTAGGCCAAGTATCCCTCCGTCACGGGAGGAGGCCCGTCCCTGCAGTGGGACATTAATGGGCTGTTATGTTATGATGAAGGTGGTAAACAAGCAAGTATCCCACTCAAGGACGTGAGAGCAATGCCAGTACCTACCCTAAACATAAGATTTTAGGTCTTAAAGTTATTTCACTACCTACTATATATTATTATCTTGCATCTAAACACGGGAATATTTACATACAATAGGTATCTTGTATTCTTGTAGGTGGATTAAGTGAGCATAGCGGTGTTACCAACCTAAACGACCGCTCGGTGAAGAAATCTATCAATTGGTGTGTATTTAATTATTTAAAAGATTATACTAAAAGTTCTGAAGTGCAATACTGCTAATGATTACCTATATCTCAAAAATTCAATCATAATCTTATCCTAAACGACATAAATGTCTAGTTCGACACTTTTCAAAACAATCAGACAATTCCAACGACGAGACTTGTCGCTGAGTGCAAAACGGAAATGTAATTAAATATTTGACGAGAATTCGTCTCGCAGACGCGTCTCACAGGGCAACATCTTCTAAAATAACACTACCTATATTTCATTACAAAATATAACTTTTGTAATGTTTTTCTATGTAAGTTAATGAATAAGATATTTGTAATCATCATAACAGCCCATTAATGCTTTACTGCAGGGACAGGGCCTCCTCCCATGATGAAGGGATACTTGGCCTACTAATAACACGCTGGCCAGACGGATTAGTATAGGGTTTAATTTCAAGTTTTCCTTCTTTTTATTTTGTAAAGGTAATATTCACGGTTAGTCCCTTAGTCGGTTTCTACGACACCCATGGGATGAGATGTGGTGGTGACATATTGTATTCTTACTCCGTCACCACACGGAAAATATTTGTAATACCTACTGTGTTTTGATCTTTCGACTATCTTAACATTTGCCCTTTCTCAGCCATGATTCATCCACATTTGTTCTAGTAGGATCTTCAGCCAGGCTCTCTGTTTTTTTCCTCGTTGTCACGTTTTCATCAGGAGTACATCTTAAGGGTGTGGAGCTATTATCACCTCCCTTTTTTTGAACGGCACAACAGTCTGGACACATCCAAACCTTCTTCTTGTCAGTCGAGAGGGAAGCAGGGCTTATACATTGAGAACAAAACGTTTTCCTGCATGGCGTGAGCGTGCAAGTTAAAAAGTTAGTAGCTTTTAAAGCTTTGAGACAACCATAGCATTTCATTTTGAGCCGTATTTTGTAAAAATATAATTCAACAGCTATTTATAAACTAAAGTACTGCTTACACCATCTAGTGACTATTTATGGAACTAATAATCTGCAGCTATGCGTCGGTAGATGGCGCTGATGATGCTTAATGTTATGCGTTTTCAACTGGGAACGCGCCCGCGCAAGCGAGACAGGCCAATGTCCAGATTCAAAACAGTGAAAATAAACGGGCACTTTTTTGGTTATTATCTATATAAAAACACTTCAACAGAAATTGTCTTTCTATTTAATCACTGTTTTAGATTGATTGCAAATTTTAAACAAATTTTAGTATGTAACTTGCACAGTACCTTTAAGATTTAACAGCAAAATAGTTTACACTACTCGTCACTTGTTATTGTTCGTAAATCACCAAAACCGTAACCGATTTCACTGCCAACGTTTTCACATGTTTATCAGGGTCCAACAAAACAATTACTTTACTAATTTATGAGATTTGTAGCAATTCTATATTTTTAATTCAAAGATTTGTATGGAGTTGAACTTAACACGGACGACAGAGCAGGTACGAATTATGATGATTGTAAAATATAATTATGATGATTGTAAAATGAATTTTGAAGAAAGGATATAAATAAATAGGAAGATTGAATGCAAGTACATACAGAAAATCATGAGTTATCTTATGCGCATTCCAACTGGGGCCATGTCGTATTTATCATATTTTCCTTTCGCATAATAAATGTATAATAAAAAAAATCTCCAATTCAATATATTCAAAATATATATGGGTTCCGTAGTTAGGCGTACTCGTAAACCGGCACCTAGTATAATGAAACCGTATATCTTTGAGTCAGTAATTCAATTATACAGAGCAATCACACTCGCCCACTGTATAACAGGTGCGTTTTATACTGCCGCCAAAGGAACCCAAGTGTTGTACTCGTTAGTTGGTACAATATATAAGATATTTACGTTATTATTTAAATATCTTCTGTTTAAATTGAAGATAAATAGTATGCAAGAATCAGTCAACTATATCACGTACTTACCTATGTTTGTGTGAAAAATAAAAAGTATTTATGCAAATGTATATTTTATGCTTAGGTAACTGCAGGGTTAAATTGTTTAGCTATAACCCCCTTACTCATAAACGCCTCTTAAATTTTAGTCAATTGATTAATTAGCTTAAACTCTTACGTTGTTTGGTATAAGGTTGGGTTTCGTAATAAAAATCTCGCTAAACAGTGATTAAATTTAAGAGGCGTTTATGAGTAAGGGGGTAAGAGATCAATCTTTAGTCGTAAGTTATATTTTATCGACGATTCTGTTTGAATACGAGCAGCTGGTATCATAAAGTAGTTGCCGACTTTGGCTTCACTCAAGAAGTTCTGAATGTTCAAATACGAGTCTAAAACCGATATAATTAATGCTGCAGCCATCGCGCAAGCTGTTGACGCTAATGTCACTGCAGTAGAAAGATTATTAGATGTGTTAAAGAAAAACCAGCTTGACTTTTATAAATACTTATTATTCAAAACTAGCAATAAGGCAGATTTACAAACTACTTATTTTAAGCATTTTGACAAATCGCTGGAGCTTATCATTTGTACCAAACTCGTAGAGCGACCATAAATCGCGGAACCCTCCGGTCTTCACCGCGCCCATTAACAGGCCGAGTTAGATTTTATACCGCCAAGAATAGAGTAAACAAAAGTAGATCTGAAACACGATACTTACACACTACACAACTATACTGTTTCTGTTCAAATATTTCAGTTTAGAGAAAATAATTAGGACTTCAGAAGAATGTTTGAAAAGAACCAAATGAGAAATTGATTAAAAAACCTTGATTTTTTCCTTTCCTACTTTCTGCATTAAAATCAATTTTACAGTATTTTTTCTTTATCGATTGTTTAGTGGCCAACTTAATGTTGAGAGTTGTTTAAGTCGTGCATAAGCATGTTGCACAATAACTATGTTACTACTACGACTGTTGAGCCTTCCGAATCACTAAGATGCTAATATAATCTTTTTTCTTTTTAAAATGTAGACCAAATGTGTTTGATGTAAGCCAGTATCAGTAGCTATAAAGCACTATAAAAACCCCAGTGTGTTTTCTATATGCTAAGCTCACACACACACATCATGTACGATTGCACTGAAAAAACCTTAAACAAAAATGTAAATAGTTGGAGAAACTTACTCGTAGAAAATGTGGTAGATGTAAATTTAAATAGGCTACACGTTTCTGAATAAGTAGGAACCACGAAGTTTTAGGTAGGCGTATGTGATATTGTGTATTTGATTACAGTACATGGGCAGTAGAATCTCCTAAATGCTCGTACTAGCTATACAGATGTTAGTTCTAATTACCGAAGTTTAATGGAGATAGTATTATAGGTATTTACTTGGAGTGGATGGATCTATTATGGCATTTACACGCATGCAAGGGTATTGTATGATCATTGTTGTTAATTAAAGAAATAAAAAAATACATTAAAAATGCAGTATAAAGTAAATTTTGCTCTACTTTAGACAAAATGCCTAGATTATACATTACATAAATATTAATTATGAGTTTTAATTGTATCGCAATTCAAAATTACTTAACATTCCTATCAAGAAGGTTAAAACAGCAAGACCCAATTACATCACTGAGAGACCCATTTCCCAAACTCAAGAAACACTCGACATAATACTAGAAAAAGATGCATTCAGCATCCCTTAATTCATCCGGGTACTCAAAAACAACATCCTAGCTATCCCTAAGCACCAGTTTCTCGAAATCACTGTGTTTTGTAAAAATATATAAAAACAACACATTGTTTCAAGTTCCACCTGATGCTCGATTTATCGCTAGGGTACTTTGATGTAGGGTCTGGATGAGCAGTTGACACCTGGTTCTGTACTCGTTTTAATTTGCTATAAACAATGCCGAGGGGAGCAGTTGTACTTGCGGTAAATTGTCAACATGTGAGCTTGTGTTTGAAGACAACTTTAGTAGCGTGTGTGTTCGTAAAATGTTATATGGTCATAATGGTGCTGTCGTTTATGATTTGTGCGAATCGCGTACAGCTAGGTGAGCCTCAAAGAAGTCGCTGGTTGGACTGGATTTGGAAGGCAGAGTATCGTGTTCTGTGGCGCGTGTGGGAAGAGGCCTATGTCCAGTAGTGGACTGCGATAAGTTAATTGATTGTAGCATTAAAAAATAACTACCTAATAATTACTTTTTTTTAGTTTTTTAAATCAAATTTAATTGAGGGTTTTTATCCATAAGGATACGTCAACCCCATCGTATCTTATACAATAATAATTACTTTAATAGTAGTCACTATTGAAGTAATTCACTTTTGTCTTACTCTGAGACAAAAAAAAAATTTGATTTACATATAATATATTACAAGCTAATTACAAAATGCTTATTTTTAGGTATTTTAAGCGAGAGGTCTAAGTCCTCGAGAAATGACAAGTGGGAAGAACACGGTGTGGGATAGTAGGACATCAGCAGACTGATTATAACAGTAAATTGCAAAAACAGATAAGTGGGGTGTAACAACAATTCGAAGCACATATTTGTACATTTAATTTATTACAACTAAACATTGATAATAAAACTTTTAACTGCCTTAAAAATAAACTCACTTAACTAAAAAAAAACCCATCTGCGATCTCAAATAAAAATAAAGCAAAGAATACACAAACACATTTAAAATGTCACTATAAACAACATACACAGACACATTAACCCCTCAACTGCACACGGAGGTGTAATATCGATACAATTTTATTTACGGCCACATATGAGAGATGGACAGAACAATTGTACAGCCGCCATCTTGAAAGCTGTGGTTTTAATAAAGTGTTCATGTATTGTTGTATTGTTGAAAGCGAGGAAGTTGAAAGTAATAAGGATTGCTTGTGCTGGGTTCTGAGGGATGCGAGACAGCGGTTTTTGGAATATTTTTGTTTCAGTTACAGTTTGTATATTGTCCTAAGCTGTGACAGGCTAGGACCGATTAGGTTACAACTTTATCTCATTTGATAGTTTGATTAAAGCGTGTATGCTATGTCTACGATAAATTAAAAGTTTAATGAACTTTGACAAGCAAATCTAAGGATCCCGGTTGTTACTTTATTACAGGAGGCCTTTCCCTCTTTTAGAGGAATTTCTTACCCCAGAAATCAAATGATGTTTCACGAGATTTCACATTCGACATTCAGGGAGCACAAAAGGTTTTAAAACAGAAAATTTTATTATAAATAGTAATAACTGTGTCACAGGGTTTATAAATAAATAAAAAAGTGACAGAATCAGTCCTAAAACAATATCCCTAAAAGTGACAGTTAGCTTTGCGGTGTGGAAATAGATGTTGTATATTTAAGTACTGCTCACGAAATAACTAGCTAACATTACCACTGACGAATAAACCAATATTATTTCAGTGATCAACTGCTTTCAGCAAAATTCAAATGTAGAAACCGCACTGGTCATATTACGGTCCATTATTCTATAATTGCGGGTAGTTGTTGGCAAATTGATATGTCCTTTATTATTTCTAATGACTGGTATTGTGCATATACTGGCGGTTTTAATTCTGAATGAATAAAGTAACAGAATATATTTTTTGTTACTCTACTTCACATTTGCTTTTAAAGAATCTTTCAACAAATTATACATCCGTATTCTTAGTTTTGACTAAATTTATGTATTAAGTTTTTACGATTAAGTGAGAAATTTGTCATCTAAAATAAAATTAAACTATTTATTTGCCTAAATTTTAAGAAGGTGGCTGTCGTGCACTCAAGATTGTCTTAAGCCTGGATGTTCACATAGTGTTCGTTAATTTCATTTCTGTAAATGTCCACCACGACATTTGGCTCGATCTAAACCTTAGTTTGGAAATTATCTTCTTAAACAATATAAAAAGCGGACACGTTTGAAAAAAATAACTAAACATTGTTGTTCTCTTATCGCTTGAACCAAAAAGTAACTTCAGCATAACAGTATCGACGGCACGTGGGATAAATTCATTCAGTGCGCGGCCACAAACCGATTAAAGTAAGGTACAAAAGGCGATAACCCTTAAATGCTAATGGGGTGCTATAGACTGGTGTAGAACACAATACGTCGTTCAGAAGATAGCACTGTTAAGGACGTCAAGATTAAGATTTTACTTTAAGTTGTTTATCGATATTGGGGGGTGTTTAAAAAGATTACCTTGATTGTTATATTGTGATTCTGTATTGTTAGGTCTACCCACATTAGAAATTATTGCCCTTAAGGTGGGGCTACCTATTGTTGTAAATAGCACGGTGTTTAAAACAAACTTATTTACTTAAAATTTTGAAGAGCTGCACTCTCATCGGACGGGTTTGACTATGTTTACAATTATTATAAGAACTTTGCATTATAAATAATGACGACACAATTCAATGTCTTATGGGGAATAGCTAAGGCAGAATTTGTCAACATTGTTGTACCACTTTTGATCGTTACTTACTTTTGTATAATTTTTATTGCATCAATAATATTTATTCCGAATCTGGATGCCTCACCTGTGTCTTTGTTAATTATTCAAAAATATGATAATGGCATAGTACAACAATTAATTATATTTAAAAAATTCAAAAGCTATATTTTAAGTTCCCATCGTTAGAAAACTTCAGAGACTACTATAGTAGTGCAGGAGAACTTACCCAGACAGAATGATATAACTAGTTTTGTAAACTTTTTCTTTTCTTGCAGTGACAGTGACTATGTGTGTGAAATAAAACTCTTTTACAGTTTCGAGCTAAAATGGTGGCATTATTTATTATTATTAGTTTACCATACTAACATTAAAATACATTACTTATTTTTTAACACACCATTATTAAAATATATGATTCGTATATCAACCCAATATATCAACCCTTTACAAATAAAACATTCAACACTTAGTTATTTAGTAGAATTCGTGTTTGTCCAATTTCCTTTTTGTCAACATTTCTTTAAATGGTTCTTTGAAATGGCGTCAATTATGGGAGCGTGAAATCGAGTCGTTTGTACCCCGTCGGCATTAAAGGGTTGAAGGTGTGTTTATTTTGGACTTAACACTGTTTCATATTGACTGTCGAGTAACAGGTAGGATATTGAAACGGCAATTTAGAATTTCTTTAAAAGCGTATACTTTTTATTTGTTTTCCTAAGTTAAATTATTTTAGATAAGAGTTTAACTTGTATAATAAATACTTGGTCGAAATAATATATATAAATTGTTTCTGTGGTGTAGGACTAATTTATAGCTACATATTTTATAGACTCTGGTAATATTTGAGTATACCACTTTATCTTACCAGCCTTTTATTGTCCCATTGCAGGAACTGGCTCTACCGATGATGGAGCGGAGCTTGTCCTGCTAATACCTTACTGGACATATAAAGCCTTTTATGCCATGCAACGGTAAATTTACCTAGAAATACCTTGCTGGTCAGACGGTACTCTTTGGAGTTTCTACTTTAATTCAGCTACAAAATAATAAATGAAATTTTTCGAAAAAGTAACACATTAAAACATATACATATTATATGTTTACAATAGCTCTTCAGACAGACTACCTTACCCCAGTACACTTGGGAATAAGCCATTAATGGTTAAGTTTGTTTGTCAAGTTTGTTCGTAAATAAATCTAGTGGGTTCAGCCGCGGTTGCTCTCATGAGAGTTCAAATCAATGTTCGATTTTAATCAATCCTTTATAAATGGTAGACATTACTTTAAAGATGGATTAAGCTGAATATTATTTAACCGAATGCTTGTTTGGAAGACTTCTAAGTATAAGTTTAGTATTTTAGACTTATCTCGAAAGTAGTCTTCGTGTATCTTGAATTAAGTTACAGAGGTTCACCTAATTTACCTGACGATGGATAATGTCCAAGTAATGAGTAATATCTATGGGAGTCCGATACACCCTCCTCGTACAAACTCAATCAAAATATTTCAATAAGAACAACTTGCTACAAAACCCATCTCCAATCTACCTGGCTATCTATTGTCTCTACCGTAGAAGAAAGTTAGAAATAATTGCAGCGCAAAAAAAAATATTCGTTTTCTCAACTGCCACAGCAAACAAAGACGAAGGGTGGGCAGACAAGATCTTAAGTAAAACTTACTTTAAAATAGAAAGATATAAAAGTATTGAAAAAGACGGAAAATGATCATTAAAATTTGTAAAAAATATCCTTATGGAAAAATTTTCAAAGTTTATGAAAGGCCTACCTAAAATACAACATAACGGTATTCACCCTTACCTAAACACACAATAAGGTCGAAACCCATGCAGTTTACAACTCATTATATCTTTGAAACTTGAGCCATTACATCAAAGGGATGTACCTACTACACTTTCAATATTTGAATAGCAGATTCCCTGCTCAAATAATTACCCAAATTAGGGGAGAGTTTTACCCACGCATAAATAAATGATGAAGAACAAACTTACCTGCTTTCATAACAGGGATGGGAGAATATTGCTGATAGATAGATATTATAAAATGTTAGAGACGATAGATAGAAAGTGGAGTGGTACAAGAAAAAAAATTGTTCTTTATCCTGTTCTTTCCTGATACATTGTTTTCGAAATTTGAAAATTTGAGCTCGCTCATTTCCAGTCGCTTCATCTCTAGATTGATACCTATTATCGCGCCAAGTATAATTCTTTCACCTACAAGCGTTTAGCTTGGCTGTCGTAACAAATAAATGTGCTAACGCTCATACGAGACTGGACTCGACTGGATGCGTAAGACGAAGAACCGTGTTCTGTAGCGCGTGATAGGAGTAACCTTTCTTTACCAGTGGACTGCGATAGGCTAAATTGATTGATAGCGCAAGAGATGGGGCGGTAAGACTAGGGTTAGTAGGTATATTTTTAGTACGTCACTAAACGCATTGTATATAGCCAGTAACTAAACCTACCTATACATCGTCAGATGGATGTAAAACAAATCATAAGTCACCATTTTCACAAATTACATTTCTTTCGTAAAATTGGTAGCCCTAGAAGACGTTAGTGTGTATATCTATGTTATTCATAGCTTCGAGATTATAAACTTAAATTTGATGGTTAATACAAGTACACGGGGTTTACTACCCCTGTGTTAGTACACACAGCAACTAATCAAACTAGACACTCATGTACTTTAATACCTTGAAATAAGACACAATTTCAAATAAAAATGTTTAACTTGCTGTGTTGCTGTGTGTACAGGCAAACTGAGGGTGAAATTAAGGGGACAAATTTTGACTATCTTATGTTTTTTTAAAGATTTACTCTAAGTTTATAAAATTGCAGGAGCTACAACAAGTTGAAATAAATCTTTGGACAGATGAACTTTTGACTTCGTAATTTACTTAATACGCCATCTAGTTGCAAACTATGCTTAACTTGTAGTATGACTAACTAGTGGGCAACTGTACTACACTTTCCTTTATTTTTGTTTTCGTAATTAAGCAGAAATCAATTCAAGCACTTATGTTTGTGTGCACAAAGGCGGGAACCGAATATCAGCGTAATACTTCTATAATACGCACGTTATCATCTGAATACTCTAAAAAGAGATAGAAGATAGATTGAAGATTAGGGTGTAGAATAACATTAAAGCTACCTATACCACACGGGTGAAGTCGCGGGCATCAGCTAATAATTCATAATTTTGTACTGTTTTTTTGTATAAATTCTTAATTGTAGAAACATGTTTTTTGTGTTATATTTATGGTTTCGACCAACACCGCTAGAAATTTTATTAAATAAAAAAGCTAATACTTTTTACACAACTAAATTGAATAAGACTCAAATTGTGCGAAACTCAAACTTATGCAGATACAGGACAGATGTCGCCTCGTTCCCCTCCGATAATAGTATGCAGATTAAGTGGGAAAAACCCTCCCATGCATCGACGTTACTTAGTTTGGGACCCACCTGTTTTTCATAAACGCCTTTTAACATTTTATTGTCGTGTGTATAAATTAATTAATTTTTGTTTAATTTCGGTACCAATATAAATATGAATTTAAAAAAAAACACACGTATAATTTTAACCTAAAATAAACCTTCATAATTTTTTTAGAATAAAATAGAAAAGAACATTTATTTTGCAAATATAGGTATATAATACATTAGAGATTTTAAAAATAAAATAGAGCTCTGCTATATTTTACTTAGATATAGGCATGCAAAATTTTACAAGATAAAGTTACAAAAAAAAAACTAAATTTTGCAAAAGATTTTCGTCACACTAATTAAAGGGGAAGTACGCCTAACATTTGAAAAAGGAACAGTTGTGCATTAAGAGTGTAAAAGCCTTAGAAATCTGATGTAAGATTAAGGATGCCTCTTTATAAGGCGTCAGTAGACAAAAAATCAAAACAGTATTATTTAGAACGGATCATCATAATCATCATAACAGCCCATTAATGTCCCACTGCAGGGACGGGCCTCCTTCCGTGACGGAAGGACTTGGCCTACTAATACCACGCTGACCAGACGGATTGGTATAGGGTTTAATTTCAAGTTTTCCTTCTTTTCATTTCGTAAAGATAATATTCACGGATAGTCCCTTAGTCGGTATTTACAACACCCATGGGATGAGATGGGGTGGTGACATATTGTATTCTTACTCCGTCACCACACGGAGTTATGTGCATTTAGAACGGATGAAATGTGCTAATAGCTTGTTTTACAATATGGTTCGGTATATGAAAGCATTCCGGAATCAGAGATGGCTATTTATATATATGTAAATATTTCATTTTCAAATATCACGTACATTTTAAAATGATTAAACTCTCTTATCACGAATACCGGTCATTGATAGGTCCAACTGATATTCTGAAATATCTGATGGGAATATTCAAAATTAATATTTGCATATCAGTTAAAGCTACAATATTTATTACCATGAATCATTTGGTTAAGGGGTTTTTATAATAATAATATCATGTACATATTTCTTATATATCTATACTAATATTATAAAGAGGTAAAGTTTGTGTGTTTGTGACGTTGTTGGGGGTAATCTCTGGATAATATATTGCCAATTAAGCAGAAGTCCGTAAACCACATTTTACGACTACCTCAGAAAGATCTGGATGTATTAGTAGTGAAATTCTACATTTTTAAACAGTCACCACTACGAATATGTTTATTGCTAAAAACTATCCCAATCAAATCAAAATTTCTCCGAGTGGTGACGGAGTGAGCATACAATATTATGTCACCACCCAATCTCATCCCATGGGTGTCGTACAAACCGACTAAGGGACTATCCGTGAATATTATCTTTACGAAATAAAAAGAAGGAAAACTTGAAATTAAACCCTATACCAATCCGTTTGACCAGGGTGGTATTAGTAGGCCAAGTATTCCTCCGTCACGGGAGGAGGTCCGTCCCTGCAGTGGGACATTAATAGGCTGTTATAATCCCAATTAAAAACCAAAACAAATTAATATATGCTTTGCAATAAAACATAACGTAATGCCAGATATATTTTTATTATTTTCAACAAATAAAACGAGCCTATACGATACACCAGGAGATGGGTGCAACAACCCTCTATTATGACGCGTTTTCCCGAATTTTCCCTCAGGTTTTCATTAGCAGGGGTACGTTTTAGTGACTTATGCAAACAATGGAAGGGTGCAAATGATAACAAGTTGCACTGTGCACCGGGACCGTTTGTTTATTACAATTTATAGGTAAAGCTGAATAAATTATTTGAGTTTAAGATTTGGTACAATATTCACGTAAAGGTGTTTAATTTTGGAAGTTGTCAAGATTATGAGTTTTGTAATTTTAGAGTTAATTTTAAAGTTATGAATATATAATATTTTCATTTCATCTGTTTCATGTCACCATGGTGTTTCATCCCAAGGTGATAGTAAAATACAATTAAAAGACTAATCTATACTTCTATACTAATATTATAAAGAGGTAAAGTTTGTGTGTTTGTTTGTTTGTGACGTTGTAGGAGGTAATCTCTGGATCTAAGGGACCAATTTAAAGAAAAATTGAATAGTCCATTTATCGGGGAGTGTCATAACTATATATAATCACGCTATGACTAATAGGAGTGGAGCAGTAATGAAATATGTTTAGAAAAATGACGCGTTTTTTTCGCCGCCTAACGAAGTGGGCACGGGTTAGCAGTACTCTAAATAGTAATGAACCAGACTAATGCAAACGTTCGTGCGCATGCATACAAATATTAGCATTGACCGGAAATCGACTTCTGCGTTTAAATTATTTACATCATGGTAGAACCTAGAGTAGAGTAGGACATTGAAAGGCTGCTATGACAATAATACTTGCGTTTTTTACCTAGACGATCTAGTTAAAACATATCATATTCTAATTCTACTCAAATTATTAAGTTATTTCCTTATTAGAAAGGCAATTAAAATCACTGCTCTTGTAATTATCATTATTCAAATTCCGCCTTTTTGAATCTAAAACTTGAAACATTTGGAAATGTTCAGAATTAATAAAGCGGAATCGTATCGCAAGTCCAACGAAACAATTAAGTAAACAATAACGTTTAGGAATTCGGGAGTACAAAACAAACGGTATTTAGTTAAAACTTTGAGCTCTCCCTCTCCCTATAGCGTCCATCTTGCTGTGTCCGTGTTTATGGTATGTAGAAGTTTATACGCTGTGGTTTGTTATATTATTTTTTGTAAATGGAATGATTTTAAAAATATATTGTTAGGTCTATGTCTCTCTATACTAAGTACAAACTTAGAAATTTGAATTAAGAAACAAACTTTTTTTTATTCTTTCTATCCAGCCTCGCTAGCGGATTTCATCTGGTAGTAGAACAAAACTTTTTCTAATATGCTGGCTTAGTAGTTTGCTAAAGATCCTTTAGCAGTAACAGAAAGAAACTTACATGACTTATACCACGTTGACAGGAGGATTCCTTTTTTGATCTTCGTAGAGATAATATCAGTGAACATTCCCTTAAGCCCGATTTACACATCGACAAGTACAGTAGCGAGTTAAGTAGTAAGTTGTTGAATAAGTTGATTTAAATAAATTAAGTTGGCGAGACGCGAGAGAGGGGGCTACTTCGTACTAAACTCGCCAAAAAATAGAATGGAGATTTATTTAAATCAACTTAATCAACAACTTACTATGTACTTAACTCGCTACTGTACTTGTCGATGTGAAAATCGGTCTTTTCGATTCGAATCGATTTTTAAAGGTGTCCGATTAGAGATGATATGATAAAGTCATGTATTTTTAATCCGTTACAAGACGAATTATAATTCCGTCATAAGAGCAGGCTTATTCTCGCAGTGAAACATTCATAGTCTGCTATCCAAAGAATTAATTAAATATGTATACAAATGTTAAAACTTTGCCCAATTTATTTACGTTTAAAAGAAGCAGTAAACAAGTTATTTTATAAATTGAACGATTGTTAAGAGTTTAGAAATGGTGAAAGTATCGAGGGTGGATCTTTTTAATGGGGGAAGTCCCGGAAGGTTTAGTTTTTTTTTTAAACCATTGGACACCTGAAATGTCTAGACGTAAAACGAAGTTTGTATTCTAAAAAGTTTTTAAAGTGGGATTGTTATGGGGGTCTACACGATACAAGAGCAAATTTTCAAGTTTAGTTTTATTACTATTTCTTTGTTTTTAAGCCATAATATACGTTTTGTAATACAGAAGATTGAACTGTGTTGTCAGCTATAAAACTATTTAATTAAATGTAGTAAATGTTCCTAGCCAATATTGTAAAAATAAACCTAAAAATCCTAAAATAACTTACTCTATGTAAATGCCCAGCTAGCCAGTGGTGAATATAAAATTTACCTGTAAAGAAAAAAAGTATTGATATAACAAAATTGAAAAGATTGTAAGCAAGAACAATAAGTAATACATGCATAAATCAAACTTTATTTGGTTAAACAAAACTACAACAAAGATAGAGTTTGAGTTTTGTAGTGTTTTGTGTGTACAGTTTTTTTGTTTGAGTAAATACGAGTAAAAAATATGATTGTTTTAATCAACGCACTATGTGTGATCCAGTACATTATTATGCTATCCTAAGCCCGATTTAACACATCGACAAGTACAGTAGCGAGTTAAGTAGTAAGTTGTTGATTAAGTTGATTTGAATAGATCTCCATCCTATTTTTTGGTGTGTTAAGTACGAAGCAGCTCCCCCCTCTCGTCTCGCCTGTACTTGTCGATGTGTAAATCGGGTTTAATGGATAATGTTTGATGCAGGTCTAAGCCCAACTGTGGGCAATTTTGGCTGATGTGATTTCATCACAAAAAACAGATAAAAATATACTTTTACGTACTCATGAATAGCCAATCAAAGGCTGAAAAACATGCGAAATAAATATTTTCATTTCGCACTCATGTCGAGGCGTCGACAGAGCATTGACCACTTTTGAAAGCTGAAACAACCACTTACATATATTTTAAACCTTAAACCAAAGCCATAAAGCACATTTTCCCATATCTATACCACAATTAAAATCCAAGCACTCTTTGCTGTAACGATAACACTTATGCTAATGCATATAAGAATCATATTTGTTTAAATTAAAGTTATATGTAAAGTTGTTATTTTTCGCCTGAGGTTTATTTCGTATCAAAGGCTGTTGAAATGAAGGAATTTCTGTTCGATTTTGTACATACACGGTTGCTTTTTCATCGAAAAATATGTAAGTTGGTATTCCAATATAAAATTACTTGTATATTTTTTTGTGTATAAAATTATTCAGGCCTGTTTTATCTATACTAATATTATAAAGAGGTAAAGTTTGTGTGTTTGTGACATTGAAGGGGGTAATCTCTGAATCTACAAAACCAATTTTAAAAATTATTTCTGTGTTTAATAGTTAATTTATCCGGGAGTGTCATAGGCTATATAGAATAAACTATTAGATAAGACAAAGGGTAGCCTTAATCTTTGTTTAGTTCATCAAAACATACAAGGTCTATCTGGCAAAGAACTAGAAATAGAACTGTTTTTAAACAAACATAATGTACAAATCTTTTGTGTTACCGAGCATTGGTTACAGTCACATGAATTATTATTTAATAATGCACACTTTACATTGGCAAGTGCGTTTGTAAGAAAGAAGGCTATACGCGGTGGCTCTCTAATATTTATAAGTAATAAAGTTGAATTTAAAGAAAGAAAAGACATAGCAAATCTTTCTATCGAGCGCACAGTCGAAATCTCTTGTGTGGAGCTTGAGCAACATGTCGTAGCTTGTGTGTACCGACCACCGCAGAGTGATTATAGTCTATTCGAGGGTGTTATGGAGAAATTGTTAGAAAGACTATGCTCAGGAAATAAATTTATTATAGTATGCGGGGACTTTAATGTAAATCTACTTGAAAAATCTTCAACTAGTGCTAGATTAATTTGTTTGTTTCAGTCTTATAATTTACAGTTTTTATTTAAAGAAGCCACTAGGATTACATCTCATTCTGCTACATGCTTAGATAATGTATTTTGCAACTGTGAATATGTTAATAAGGATATCTTAAGTGATTTAACATCTGACCACTGTGGGCAAAGGGTAGTATTTCCATCTATTACTACTCCCACAGAGAACAAAATCACATGCAGGCCAATTACCATAAACCGCCTGAATCAATTTAGTGATAATGTTGCAATCAAAGTGACTAGAATTAATCTTAATCAGTATAGCCCAGATGATATTTATAAAGATTTATTAGACATTATCAAGCTTGAATATGATAATATTTTTAAAACTAAGACTTTTGTTAGTAACTCTAAAACTAAATTCTGTGATTGGGCAACAACAGGTATATATAAAAGTAGAGCTCGCTTGTATGAATTGTATGGTATGAAACAATATAATACTCAACCAGATTTCATTCAATATGTCAGGAACTACTCGAAAACTTTTAAGAGGGCTTGTGCCATAGCAAAGTCTTCTTATTTGAGTAATAAGATAAAGGAATCAAACAACAAAATTAAAAGTACATGGGACATTATTAATGCAGAGACCGGCCGGATGAAAATTCGTGATACTAATTATGTACTAAAAACTCAAGATAAGGTTCTCACCAATAATGCTGACATTGCACATGCTTTTAATAATTTCTTTGTCAATGTTCCTATTCATACAACAACCTCCTTAAATTCCTCTCCAAACCAAGCAGAATTTTTACTAAAAGATAAAGTAATTGAATGTAAGAACCGCTTCAGTTTTAGGTCTATTAACCATAATGATATCATAAAAGCTTTCAAAAGTCTCAATTCCAAGAAATCTGCTGATTTATGGGGTATGTCTGTCAAGCTTCTTCAGGGTATTATATTTAATATATCTCCACATTTATCTATTATATTTAATAAGTGTATTGCCATAGGTGTATTTCCTTATCTAATGAAACACAGTAAGATTATTCCTTTGTTCAAGAATGGATCAAAAAGCGACCCTGGTAACTTTAGACCAATTTCAATACTACCTGTGATTAGTAAAATCTATGAGAAAATTATCTTATGCCAATTGGAGAGTCACTTTCATTTAAATAATATTTTTCATAGGCAGCAATACGGTTTTAGGAAGGGTAGCTCAACGATTGATGCGGGTGTTTCTCTTCTGAAATATATCTATGATGCTTGGGAAAATTCTATGGATGCAATAGGCGTCTTCTGTGATCTCTTTAAAGCTTTTGACTGCGTTGATCATGGGACACTTCTGTGCAAGCTTAGACATTATGGAATTAGGGATGCTTCTCTTGATTTATTATCTTCGTATTTAAGCAATAGGGTTCAGTATGTCGAAGTAAATGGTAGTAGGTCCTCTGGTCTTCCGCCAAGTATGGGCGTGCCTCAAGGATCCATTCTAGGTCCGTTTCTATTTTTAGTTTATGTCAATGACTTGCCGTTTCTTGCTCAGGGTTTGTGCGACATTGTTTTATTTGCAGATGATACTTCACTCGTTTTCAAAGTAAACCGTAAGCAAACTAATTTAGATGAAGTTAACGAATCTCTCGCACAAGTCCTGAACTGGTTTACTGCTAACAATTTGCTTTTAAATGCTGCCAAAACAAAATGCTTAAAATTCTCTATGCCCAATGTTAAAAGCCTTAGTAATAATCTGATTTTAAACGGTGAGGTCCTTCGTTTTGTAGACACTACTGTATTTTTAGGAATAACGTTGGATAGTAAGCTGCAATGGGGTGCTCATATATTAGCTCTAGCAGGAAAACTAAGTTCAGCTGCTTATGCAGTTAAAAAAGTGAGGCAGCTAACGAATATAGAGACAGCAAGATTGGTATACTTTAGTTACTTTCACAGCTTAATGTCCTATGGTGTTCTTTTGTGGGGTAGGGCTGCAGACATCGAATCTATTTTTATTCTTCAGAAGCGTGCAGTTCGAGCTATTTACAATCTTGAATCGAATGTTTCATTGAGAGATCGTTTTAAGGAAATAGGTATTTAAACAGTTGCTTCACAATATATATATGCTAATATAATATATATTAAGCAAAATATTGAACAGTATGATAGAAATGGCGACATTCATAGCATTGGTACGAGGAATAGGCATAAGTTGATAGGTCCACAACATCGCCTACATAAGGTACATAACACTTTTGCGGGACTCGGTATACGTTTATTCAATAAACTGCCTAAGCATGTAATGGATCTACCTTTACTAAACTTTAAAGCATTTGTAAAAAATCAGCTATTATCGAAAGGCTATTATACAATAAACGATTATATTAATGACAAAAACTCATGGGCTTAGATTTCAATTATCGTGATTTCATGTTGCTTGTTCCATGGTGTAGATTGTGGCTTAACCTAGGTAGTTGTGCGGATGTTATGTTACTACCTTATTACTTTCTTTTACAGTTTTATTTGTTATTGTAACGATAGAAATACTTCACTTGCATTTGTAAATGTATTTAATTATATTATCTAAATGGTATTCTATTCCATTCTCAACTACTTAAAGATTAACAAAATCAACTTGACGACACAAATGCTTGTGTGTTAATTTCTGTCGGATATCGCAGTGACGAGATGACTGATGAACGTGCCATGCAATTAAAGCTTTTTTAAATCAATTTATTAACAATGAAATTTTTTTTATCAATTAAACTTTAAATTGCTATGCATGTAAGATTTGCTTGCACACATCATTCTTCACGCTGCTGTTGGTAATTGTAACAAAGTCAAATTATTATTTTTGAAAAGAGTGGCCTGAGTTTCTTGGCCACATTCTTCTCAGAGCTCTACTATAGTCGTCTGCGAAAGTGGTAGTAGTTTGGCAGACATTTTTCTCTATACTATTCTACTACATGTATAACGATTTGCATGTGTTACTTTGTAACCTAATGCCCGATTTACACATCGACAAGTAAAGTAGCGAGTTAAGTAGTATTTTAAAATTAAGTTGATTTAAATAGAGTTACATCCTATTTTTTGGCGAGTTAAGTACGAAGTAGCCCCTTCTCTCGCGTCTCGCCAACTTAACTTGCCAAAAAATAGAATGGAGATCTATTTAAATCAACTTAATCTTAAAATACTACTTAACTCGCTACTGTACTTGTCGATGTGTAAATCGGGCATAAGTGAATAAAGCTATTTGACTTTGACTTTGACTTTGAATCACGCTACGACTAATAGGAGTGGAGCTGTAATGAAATATGTTAAAAAAAGCGACGCGTTATCTTCGCCGCCCAACGAAGTGGGCACGGGTCAGCTAGTCTAATATAATTTTCCATATTTATACATAATCTATTTATTTCTAGATCACATTCGATCTAAAATTCACATCGAACAAACCATTTGCCTGATACATCCTCATTAAATACTTCGATAATTGTGACAGGAAGCGAACAGGCGGCCATTCAAGTGGTCAATTGTAGACTGCGGGTGGGCTATTGTGACAAATTGTGTGTTGTGGGGTCTACTTTTGTTCTTTTAGATGTGTATTGATTGACCATTGGGTTATGTGAAGGGAAATTGTTTTAACTTGTTGCGGAGTCATTTTGTATTACATTTACAACCCTTCAGTTAAGCCGTAATTAAATATTGAAGTAAATAAATATCATGTCTTTGACGACCTCTGTGGCGTAGTGGTTATTAAACATGACTGCCGAGGTCTTGGGTTCGATTACCGCTCAATGTAAATCTTTGCATGCATGAACATGATTGTTTGCAGCATTGTTCTGGGTGTTTTTTATGTATAATATGCATGAATTTACAAAAAAAAAAGTATATAAGTACTAATATCCGTTGTTCTGTTACCCATAACACAAGCAGGTTTAAGCCTAGCTTACTTTGGGAACAGATGGTGCTGTGTAGAGATGTCCGTGAATATTTATTTATTTATTTACAACCCTTCAGTTAAGTGGTAATAAAATATTGAAGTAAATAAATAATCATGTCTTGACGAATGTATTTAAATATTTTACAATTTCTTCTAGTAAATACATATTTGTATTCTTAAGGTGGGTAATAAGCTTACAGTTCGCTTGTAAATAGTTAACGTAGACAGTGGACGTTTAAAACAGCTGAGGTGGCGACAATAAAAACGCCTTCTTTTATAGGCTTTTAGAAAAAACCTCGTCTCTTCCAGTAACTAATTCTAGAGCATGATTGTAAGTAGTATATTTTTGTTAATACATATCCTACTAGTATTATAAATGGGAAAGTTTGTGAGGATGGATGGATGTTTGTTACTCTTTCACGCAATAACTACTCCATGGATTTTGATGAAATTTGGAATATAGGTGGTTTAGGGTGTAGAATAACATTTAGGCTACCTGTACAGTCACGAGCAATAATATGTACACATTTTCGCATTTTGTAAACCAGTTATCTAAAGTTCTGCCAATCCAAAATTGAAAATTCGAAGATTAATTCAAAACTGTACGGAACCTCTTCTAAATTACGAATTCATTTTGATATTGTAATGTCTAGATAAACGTGCAGATAGTTTAGAAAATTTGAAAATGTGTACATATTATTGCTCGTGACTGTACCACGCGGGTGAATCCGCGGGCTAGTTTCATTATAAAATCTTCTATCAATGGCAACAAGAACCATTCCTACAATTTCTGAGCAAGTAATATTCAAAGCAATAAGTATTCAAAGTAATAAAGCTCCCAAGTAATATATTTTCACTTATCTCAGAATAAGCTGGACATAAAATCTAAAGCACAATACCTACGCATAACACCTACCCTCCAAAATTAGGGTTCCTTCGTCTATTACGCATCGTTGTCAAATGCAAATCAACAGGGGTTCCGTCTTTTTCAGGGGGTCTGAAATATGACGGTAATAAAGTGGAGGGACGCAGTTATGTGCACCTGACGAACTATGGTCACCCTATTGACTAAAAGTGCTTTACTTTTTTTGTGGATAATCTATGAATATTATTAAAAGGTGTATATAGGTAGGTAAGTAATATAGTTTAACCGACTGCATAAAGAGGGGCTCAATACAGTTGTATTTTTTGTTGCCTCAATAGTTTACTATTTGTTTGTCTCTTTCAAACCTCTTTGTTTTAAGTTAGTCTATTGACTAACATGTGGTGCTATTGCACCTGAATAGGTAAGCATTATTGCGTTACCTATTTCTAACAGTTAAAGGCCACAGTGCATACCTCCTCCAGTGTTATAGACAAACTGTATACTTAAATTTTTGTTTTATCTTTATTAGACAAAAGAAAGGGCTTGCTCACTTTGTGAACATGTCTCCCCATGTACTTAAACTTGTAATAGAAAGTAGCAAGACGATTTGTTTCAATTTTTTAACAAAAATAATGTGTTTTTGGAATCTACCCTAGCAGTATTTTACGATACCTTATAGACGTAGTTTTACAAGGCTTTTTCAGTTAGGCCTTAATCTAAATACACACACACAAACACACAAAAATAATTCATAAACGTAAAAAAACACGAAGGTACATCATAAAACCAAATGAACAATCCCTCAGCACTAAAAGGTCCAGGCAGGTACAGTAATATACGCGAATTATCCTTATTACAGTTATTACTTTTTTAATTTAGAACCCGCCATGATAAATTTTGGCTGTTAATCAAACGCTCAAGGGGACATTCCAAAAATGAAATTCAAAAATATCGCTCCTAATTGGATCAAAGTCTTGGAACTCTTTTTCTAGATGTCGCTCTGAGCTATAACGGTTTTTATGAATTTCGAATGTGACGGATTGTTTGATTTCTGTTAACATCGGGGGGTACAAAAGTTTAATAATATTTTGTTCAGTTCGTTTCTTGTCGGCAAATACAAAGTAGTAATGGAAATTCTTTCAAAATACAAAATGAACCAAGTGTAATGAAGATGGTCGATTTTTTATTATTGAATTATCGTCCTTATAGTAATGACCTAAAAACTATGTCACTAGTCTATTTTTCCCAGTACGTATTTTATAAGATTGCTTAAGGAAATACGTGCAATATACCTGCAGAAAACGTTACTAAAAAAATGTCAACGAAAGAGAATCATAGTCCTTTGTATAAAATCATAAGGAAATAATAAAGGATTTCCTATTTCTTTTTGATGCTGACATTATAACTTTAGCTATGAGAAAAGAAACACTCCTTGAATATATTAATAAGAACATCCCTTATAAAAATAAAATTTAATTACCCACAATAAATAAAATAATTTCCGCAATAACGTGACACATATGTTTCCGGTGTTTACACCCAAAAACTCATCTTTTACAATAATTTTCCTTACATTTTAACAATTATCATTTAGAAACAAAAGGACTAAAATTTAAATTTAAATATAATAACACTTATGCAATGGTAATAGAGGTCATAAAACTTCGGAAAACTGTAAGCGGGTGCGATTAATTCAGGAATTTGCATGACAATTGTGTTAAAACACTGAAAAAAATTCCCAAACTACAAACACAACGCCAAAAAACTAATTGCGAGCTCAGGAAAAATAACATACCAACTCACAGACAACTACAACACTGTAAACTGGACACCTAAATCCCTAAAGTGCTTCTATACCAATGCGCGCAGTATAGTCAAATGTGGTAAGTTCGATGAACTCAGATGCGTGATCTCTTCCCTACCAACCATTACCCACATCATTATAATAACAGAGACATGGATTAAAAATGAAGAAGAAGCTAAAAGATTTCAAATTCCGAGCTATACACATTATTATAATTATAGACCAAAAAAAAGAGGAGGCGGTGTCTCAATATTTGTGCACAATAATTTAAAACACTACCTTGTGCAGAAAGAATGTATTGAAAACACTCACTACTTATGGATACATGTTGACAAATTTTCACTTGATATTGGAGCAATTTATAAACCCGACAAATTAAATATGAATACCTTTCTTGATACATATACAGAACAATTGAACGAAAAAAAGAGACTATTGGTTATCGGAGATTTTAATTTGGACCTTCTTAACCCGGATCAGGCAACTTTAAATTACAAGAATACACTAAAAGAAAACAATTTGAAAATTTTGAATAAGATTGATAAAAAGCACAGCACTCGAGAAACTTCAGCGACTAAAACAATTATTGATCACGCATGCACCAATTTAAGAGAACATGACTTCCATTTCTGTATAATTGATTCAGAGTTGTCCGACCACAAACAAATATTTCTAGAAATCAAACAATTTCATCCTCCACCTATTAGTAAAGTCAACTACAATTCAACAAATTACACAAATTTAATCATTATGATGACCTATCGTTTGAAAGTCTGGAGGAAAAACTACAAATATGTTTATCAAAGAGTAAAATAACCAAAACAAAAATACTAAATCCACCACGCAAGGATTGGATCAATAAAGATATTATACATGGTATACACAACAGAAACAAATTATGGAAAAAATACAAGGAAGACCCAACAGATACGAATAAAGAAAAGTACAAGGAAGTAAAAATTGCAGTACATAATAATATTCAGATAACTAAAAGCTCATATTACTTAAAACGCTTTAAGGATAATGCAACTAAACCTCGAAAAATTTGGAAACTAATTAACGACCTCTCACAAAACAAAATAAGAGCAAAGACTGGACCGGAAAAAATCGCCATCGATTCAACGACTATCACAGATCAAAAAGAAATATGCCAACACCTAAACAACTATTTTGCAACAATCGGGTCATCATTAGCAAACATTATTATTGACAAGAATATACAACACCAAACACACGAAGAACCCAAGCTAACCACTAATACAAAGCTAGAAAATTTTGCTTTAACAAGTTCCGACGAAATCTGCAGGATTATTGATCAATTAGACCCCAACACTGGATCTGGCATCGATGGTATCAGTGCAAAATCTATAAAATGTATTAAAAACCTAATCGCCCCTAAATTAACTAATTGCATAAATATAAGTTTAAAGCAGGGTATTTTTCCTGATACTCTAAAATTAGCTAAAGTAATCCCAATCTTCAAATCTGGTAATAAGTATGATCCCTCCAACTATCGACCGATCTCTGTTCTCCCAGTTTTATCCAAAATCTATGAAAGAATTATTTATAACCGTCTAGAAGCATTTCTTAAATCAAATAACTGTTTATATCAAAAGCAATATGGTTTTCGACCTCAGTCAAGTTGTCTTTCAGCAACTATCGACCTTATAACAAAAATAAAAAATGGTCTAGACAAGAAACAAATAGCTATCGGTGTCTTTATTGACCTTAAAAAGGCATTTGATACGATTAGTCCCAATTTACTACTTCAAAAATTGTCTAATATTGGTATTGAGGGCAAAGCACTTGATATCTTTAAATCATATTTAGAAAATCGTATGCAAATCGTGAAAATTGGTGACTATCAAAGCGAGCCTAATCCTGTCTCTCATGGTATACCGCAAGGTTCAATCCTAGGCCCATTACTATTTTTAATTTATATTAACAACATCTCTCGAATTGGGCTAGCTGGAGACATTTCTTTATATGCTGACGACACAAGTTTATTTTATTTTGGACCCACGGTGGAGGCCCTAACTGCCGTTATACAAAATGAACTCAATGTACTTAATGACTGGTTTCAGATGAACTTACTTACTATTAATACAACAAAAACAACTTATGTTATATTTGCTCCAAAGAACAAACGTATTAGTGGTAATATACAATTGAGCATAAACGACCAAACATTAAACAGGAAAACCAATGAAAAATATCTGGGTCTCACAATAGACTGCAGTCTAAACTGGAAAGCTCACTTAGAGAAAACCAAGTCAAAATTAATGTCGCTAACAGCCTCTCTTTTCAATATAAGAAAATGCCTGCCCCAAAAAGTACGCTATATGATCTATAATTCATTAGTTAAACCACATATCGACTATTTAATAGAAATATGGGGAACCAGTGCTAAATCAAACTTGGAGGTCATACAAAAGTCACAAAATAAATTAATAAAGGTCTTATTTGGTCTCAAATTTAGAACACCAACACATAAAGTTTATAAAATTACTAAAATAATGACGATAGCACAAACATATAATTACTTTACTTGCATACTCATATATAAAATATTAAAAAAAGAAATACATACTAATCTATCTTTCACAAAAAAATCACAAGTTCAAAAAATGAAACTACGAAATGCTAATTATCTAATACCACGAAAACCTAGAACGAATTACGGGAAAAGAAATATAGAATATGAAGGTGTTAATATTTATAATAAATTACCGGAATATATCAAAGAGGCAAAAAATATAAAAACCTTTAAAAAACTACTTAAGTCACACATTATGAGTACCTACGAATAGCATAATAATGATTTAATATCCATAATACATTGATACAATATTATATATATAAATATATTATTAAATAAAACAAAAACATATTTGGATACTATTTTACAATACTACTCAATTTATTTTTATTTCATAATACTACTTAATACTTACTATATATTTACCAATCTATAGTTGACTTTAGTACATAAAATAAGATAACAATAAAAAATACTAACAAAGTATACAAAAACTATTAAATAATAATATGGTAGAATAAATACATCTTTTAATCTTTTAATTAATTAGTTTCATTAAGTACGCACTTATACTAGATGCCGCATCCAATAAAAAGTAACGTCATACCTCTGTGTTCGTACTCCAGTTTCAAGGGCAAACTTATTCTTTGTATAGTGTTGCATAGTTTAATACTGGATGGTACTACCGTCATATTGTATGTTTTCTCTGACTTATATTTTTATCTACCTGCTAATTTCATTGTAATTAAATAAGATGTTTTTAGATTCTAATAATGTTAAGTACCTATTGGTTTGGTTTATAACGTTGTATTATGTTTCGCTCAACGGCAAATACCTATCTGTTAATACATTAAGATGTATGTATATTTTTTCTCTGTAAGTGAATTGTAAATTCTTTTGAGAAAATAAAATATCTTTAACCGTGAAAACAAACCGCGCCGCTAGAGGGCGGTAGTGGGTACAGTTCCGTTTTGCACCCTCACGTCATCCCCTTATTATATAACGTTGATTTCGTTTTGGAATATTTCCTAATTTTATTGTATTTTGCGTTGGAATTAATGGTATCCGTTACAATGGCTGGTTTGGCTATTTAGAGTTTCCAAAAGCCGTAATGAATAGCGAGGTAAGTACTTGAGTATGTAAATAGAATAGAAATTAAATACAAATGATTTTACTGGTTATTTTATAACGGTACATTATAACTGATAATTGCATTAATGTCCCACTGCAAGGAGTTGCGTCCTCGAGCGACGGAGGGAAATAGTATGCACCTCTTAAGTATTGTAAAAGCCGACGAAATCTTTGACAGTAATTTTTTAACTGCTTATTTCCAAGTTGACATAAAAACCGTTAAGATTTATGAAATTTTAAAAAGGCGTTAACATTCGAAATTCAAACGTGATAGACATAAAAAGCCGTTAAGATTTATGAAATTTAAAAAAGGCGTTAACATTCGAAATTTAAAACGTTACGTTCAAAATCAGATCACGCAAAACTCTCATTTGTTAGGCATGTTCAATGCATGCGAGGCTGGTCTATGACAAATGTTTCACCCTAGGTAGTCCCGGTTCAACCCCAGCTAGAGTTAACAAATTTAGTTTGTTTGTTGTGTTTCAAAGGAGGGTCAGAGGGTAAAAATCAAATGAATCACACACTGAATTGTATGTACTAAGTATATTTTTTATTCAATGTTGGATGTATTGGTTGAAAGTACTTGTGAGAATGGAAATAGTACCACGGATTTTTGTTTCGTAGTTGTTGTAAAACGACACACACTTTCTTGTTGTGTTATTGTCATAAAAAGAGCCCTAGAACCTTCAATTTAAGAGTTGGAAAACTCAAAGCATACCCTGTATTATTTCACCTGGTCATCATGGCATCATGCCAGAAAATCGGTAGGCAAACGTAATCGGACCCCTAGCAATATAATAAGTTATATCCACAAATGATTGTCCCACTCCTGGTTAGCTATCGCAGGGATCTGCCTATCTAAGGTTCATCATAACAGCCCATTAATGTTCCACTGCAGGCACGGGCCTCCTTCCGTGACGGAGGAGTACTTAGCCTACTAATACCACGCTGGCCAGACGGATTGGTACAGGGTTTAATTTCAAGTTTCTTTATCTATGTAAAGGTAATATTCACAGATAGTCCCTTAGTCGGTTTTTACGACACCCATGGGTGGTATTGTATTCTTACTCCGTCACCACACGGATATCTAAGGTTAAGCTAATCCGATGACTAGTAACAAAATCTTTAGTAATAGTTTTTATGTCTTATAATCAGCTCTAGACAATAATTTCAATTGTTATGTTGAAATAAACTTATTTAATAACTATCCTAGAGGTTTCCCAGACACAGTTCTAAACTAACTACAACTAAGGTACTATATTTTAATGGTAGCGCTCTCGCTGACAAAGCCTGGCTACTGTTATAAAATTAGCTCAACTAGAAACCGAGATGGATAAATTACTTTAGTTGCGAAGTGGTAACAGGCACAGGTAATACAGTTAAAACTATCTACCTTATATTTCTTTATTTAATAAGAGTTTGTTTACAATTAAATACACAGTCCATTTAAATTGTATAAAAATATATAAGCAACTTTTGTACTTTTGAATATCTTTTCAAGATGAGGTTTTATAGGAAAAATGCGGGTGTTTATTAGCGATTAAAGAAGATAACTGCATAAAATTAGTCACCTGGTAGCTATAGAGACACAGGACGTAATAACTGTTTGCAAAAACGTAAGAAACGGGTTTTTACTTGCGATATAGATGGATGTCCTAGTGATAAAAAAGAGGCTGCTTTAAGAAATAGAGAAAAACCAAACTTAGCAGAGCTATAGTATAAAAAAGTCTTCCGTTTAATAGTATCAAAAATCTAAGTAACATTCAATAACTTAGGTTTCCATCAGTCCTAAGAGCCATTCCTTTCCTTAACGACAAGATAACATACGATAACTCCAAGATCACACCGACAAGAAAAACAGAATAATAAACATCTACATAATAATGAACACCAATAGTCTCATAGCTCAACAAATAAAATGAAACTTAGTAATGAATGCGAACTCCAGAGAGCAATAGGCAAGCAGACAATATTTAATTCAATTAAACTTGCAGTCTTTGCTTATTATCCGACGACAAAGGAATAAGATCTACAGAAAGGAATGTTGAATTAAAACTCAATTTTAATGTTGTGGACTTGTTAATTGTAAAATATTAATTGGTTTTTTACTTCTAATATGAAGAAGAACTTGTGTGGTGTAAATTAGAGCTATGAAGATCTTGGCTTTGTACAAGCATTGCTAAATCTATTTAAATACTAGCTGTTGCCCGCGGCTTCGCTCGCGTTATATTCGGGGTAGCAGTGTTCCCCTTTCTTGGACACAGTAGAAGAAAGAAGAAAAAAAAGTAGCCTATGTTACTCTCCATCCCTTCAACTATCTCCACTTAAAAAATCACTCCGTCGCTCCGTTTTGCCGTGAAAGAAAGACAAACAGACACACTTTCTCATTTATAATATTAGTATAGATTTATTCATACACATTTTTTTGGCAATATGACTGTATACAGAAATCGAGGAAGACACTACGTCGTGATATTATGTTTTCTGTTGGTTATTTTTTAAATCTCTTAATTCTCAACGAGGTATTCATGTATTTCTAGCATTCATGTTACGTATAAAATAAACACAAAAACAAACAATTTAATTTAAAGAACCAAATACAAATAAAACTTTCAATAAACACAAACTGTATGCAAATGCAATTAATATCAAATAAATCTCGACAAGGGGCCCAAGATTGCTTAAAATTTACGAGCAAATTCTCTAAAATACTGTTCCTCTACTAAAATTTATGACTAGCAACACTTGTCAACGAAATGAAACGACACAACATGTACGTATGACGACTAATAAGTTTTCCCGTTTATTAAGAAACCGCTGCACCAGTTGCAGTCTCATAATGTGCTTGTCACTCGCGTCGTCGACGCCATTTTGTGACGCCATCTTGAAATCTTCAAGCTGTCATTATTGGTAACGGTGTACGTTATGTCTTTTAGCGTAATTAAATTTTGATTTTAAAGTTATTACATAAATGATATATTATTAATTCCAGTAGGTGCAGTTTAATACCGCGCTTTACTTTGGAAAAATAAAAGCATTATGATTTGACTGATTAACATTTTTTCTCCAGAAATGAAGTATTTGTCAAAATGCTGTCATTTAATCAATGACTTGTTTCCCTTACCTTAAACAAAATTTGCTTGTTGGTTTGCTAGATATTTGGAGAAAATCTTTAACTAACTTTTACTTTTTACCTAAGAAAACTTATAATAACTTACAAAAACCATATAGCACTTTAACATCTCTCATTTCCGTCACAACAAGTAACTCTGCCGTGACGTTAGATTAACGCGAGATATTTAATTACTACATCGGCGAAGTTGCTTCCTACACATCTGCTTCTGATTTGTTCTCGCGTAATAATCACACGACGGCTGCACTCAAAATTTGTTGCTGTTATTATAAGTCAGGAAATTCATATTATACATTTTTAATGAGATGATACATTTTGGCGTAACATAATTGTGATAATTTTATCAAATTATAATTATCCGTGTGGATTGAGAATTACCATAATGGTAACTAAGTATCAAGACTGTTAAACTTTTTCTCTTCGCGGTAAGGAACCATTTAAGTTTTTTCTATGAAAGCATCATGTGTCATGTCAACACTTTGCAAATAAAATCTCGTTTACATTTACTACCAATAAGCATGCAATGCGATACTTAATTTAAAATACTAATGATCTGCATAAAATAAAGAAGTATTTAGGATACTACGTCAAATAACTGAGAAACAATTATTTCAAAAAGAAGCCACTTCAAAAATCATTTACCAAAATTCCCCAATCTACAATTTTACAACTGACAAACCATCTTAAACCTGTCCAAAATCAAATATAAGAATTCCGAAAAGAAAAAAAGGTTCTTTGAATACAACATAAGAGTTGGCATATATCAAGTAGCCCTACAAATGAAATAGCTACGGGGACAATTTCTCAAGACAGACAGCACTCTGAGGGACACTCAGAGGTCCCCGGTCCCTCCTCACCGTAATCTTGGCGATTATTAAAATCATATATCTTTGGAAAAAGTTAGGGGAATGCAATCCTGATTTTCTTCAAGATGCACCCTCTCTATCCTATGTTTATTTATAAGACGAATCATAAAAATGATTACTAATCTTTATTTATTTTGATGTCTTTATGGTAAATATTTTTATGGCTTCTGTTATATTTGGTGTGGCTTAATAGTTATGATAGTTCTGCGGTTTAACGTGTTGTCATATAAAGACTATGATTTACGAATATGGCCGCGTTAAATGAAAACTGAGATCACAGCTAAATATGTTTACTTTTTCTGTGGTCATAATAATTTCCTTGATTTACGATCATCCATTTAACCAGTTCAGGAAAACTGGAATAGTCTTGCACGTCTTATATATTTGTATAAGTAATGTCCGGCCGTTCAGAGAATGCGTTCCTGACACTTATCAGTTAGTCACGACTAGTGATGGACACAACATTATACCGAGTTCGTTACCGTTACTCCAAAATGAACCGCCGCGTTATTTTTATGATTAGATTTAGACCGTTTTAAATTGGCGGAATCATTTAAAATTTATATTTTAGTTCTTTACGTGGAAACAATAAAAGGGAATATTAATATAATAAAATTGTTTTATTTATTATTTTTTACAAAGTTACAATCTGTATTTCTATGGAATAAAGTACATTGAACTAAATGTGCGTACAGAATATTAATCAGACTCCGATTCGCTTGAGGAGGTGGTGTCTTCATCATCATCTTCGCCTACATGTATAATTATATTATTATCAATTACAGAATCAATCCTGATATCTCGGTCAAAATGTTCCATAATCAGGTTTTTAGTCTTTTCGACAACCTTTGCCCAGTCATCTCTTGTGACTTTCCCGCAGGCTTCTTTTAACAGGGTCATCATCTTTTTCGTGCTGAATGGCGGGGAAGTATTGTGGCGGGCGGCGTAACCTTTTATTTGAGCCCAGATTAGCTCAATCGCGTTATATTGGCAATGATACGGTGGAATTCTTAGAACGCGATGACCGTACTCCAAAGCCATTTCATCGATTTCGTATCGCACATTTGCCGCTTTATTTTCTTTCACTAACTTAATTAGCTCTGCTTTTAGCATCTGCATATTTGCGTCAATGCCTTTTGCTTGTAACCAAGCAACCATTTCTTCTTTTTTATTAGCTTGGGTAGGTGGTTTCTGTATTTGAAACGAGTGATAGGAGGCATTATCCATCAATATTACAGAAGGCTCTGGTAGGCTGGGCAAAAGCACGTTCTGGAACCACTCTTTAAATGTACTGGCATTCATTTCCTCGTGGTAGTCATTTGTGGTTTTTGATTGAAATGCCAGTAAAGCGTTCTCCACAAAGCCGTATTTTGCAGTACCTGCGTGGCATATTATCAGACGAGCCCCCTTACCCATTGGTACTTTCGACGTCGACGCTTGTGTATCATCCGTCCAAGAACGGGAAACCGTGTGATTGGCGTTTAGCCATGTCTCGTCAATGAACACGACATTATCCCAGTTATCAATTTTTTTTGCTTCTCTCAAGAAACTTATCCGTTTCAAAATGATGTCGTATCGTTCTAATAAAATTTTTCTTTTGTCTGTTTTTTTATACGAAAAACCAATAGGTATCTTTTAAGATTTTCGTTAAAGCAGTTTTACCCCCGCTAAACAGTCCAGCTTCTCTTAACGACGCCAAAAGCTTCATCCTGTTGAGATATTCATTTCTGGAATAGTAACCATATATATGATTTCTGATTGCATCGGCGTCAAAGGTATCAATATCTGTCACGGGTTTAGTTCTACGTTTCTTCTTCGGAGTACGTAAAATATTATCTTCCATGCCAGTAGAGCCGAACTTTTCTTTATTAATATTTGTAATCGTTCGTTTGCTAACTCCAAGCGCCTGAGAGACGCGTTCTTGTACTTTTTCGACAGGAACCAGGGGTCCGCCATTTTGCCGCTCCCGCTCAAAGTAATCTTGCAGCTTGATAATTAACTCACGGGCTCCAGTTTTCAATGTTTGTCCACGTTTAGGCATTATTATGCACCAAAAGTAAAAAGAACGCAATATAAGACACAATCAAAGTCAAATAACAACAGATCGCAAACACTTGAAGAACGTGGTCTATGCGCACGAAACGACAACAGACGACTGTTTCAGCGTCACAAAATGGCGGCCCATAACGCCATTTGGGGTTACCATTTTCAACCTAAATATAAAAATGCTACTTTGTATTTAATGTACTTTTATTTTTATATTTAATAAAAGTTATTCTAAAGTCCATTATTTTCAAATTCTTGAAAAGAAAAACAAAACGTATTATTTTATAAAGTATAACTGTATCGATAAGAACAGATTACGATACTATTATTCACTGTTATTGTTGGCACAGCACTACAAATATAAAGCGCTGACATAACCTTGTAATAGCGCAGTGTAGATTTAGAAAAATATTGTTTACCAAGTTATTTGACACTCAGTTTGACACAACATTATAACATTCATTAATTATTGATATAATAATGTTGTTTTAATGCTCATCAATAGTTAAAACGATAAACAACCAGCAAAAATATTTTTATCGTAACTGCAACGCCATTACAAAGTTACTGCGTCAGTTCAATCGCGACGTGTCAGGAACGCATTCTCTGAACGGCCGAAGATTAATAAGTTGTTTTATATATAGCACATGGCAATATGTCTGTTTCGCAACTGATGGAACATAGACAGGATAGACTTCAAAACAAGGAGGAGGTTCCCAATTCGATTGTATTTTTTTATTATTACTACTTACTATTCTATTACTTTTTATTTATAATATATCACGATATAATGAGTTATCTTCAAATATGCAACCTAACTTAATCCATACATTCAAGGGTACAAACCAAGTAGGAAGCTACTATTACCTTGCTGTATTTACCAATAATATAAGAAAGAAATGGCGTCACGAACTGATTGAGAATCCCCTTCCAAGGTAGTTACTACGTGACAAAAATTCATAATTAAGTTTGATAAAATTTGATACATTGCTAGTGAAATAAATAAGCGTCGATACCAATAAATACATGGTATTTTCAGTATGTGTAGTATTTTTTATTTGTTTGTCTTTATTTTATGCGATTGAAGTATAAAAAAAGAAAGTTTACAGTTCATTTTTATTTATTATTAGATTTTTATTTAGTTTTATCCATGTGGTGACGGAGTAAGAATACAATATGTCGCCACCCCATCTCATCCCATGGGTGTCGTAAAAACCGACTAAGGGACTATCCGTGAAAATTATTTTTACGAAATAAAAAGAAGGAAAACTGAAAATTAAACCCTATACCAAAGTAGGCTAAGTATCCTTCCGTAACGGGAGGAGGCCCGTCCCTGCAGTGGGACATTACCTATTGGGCTGTTATGATATGATATTTAGTTTATGCTTTCGATTTCAGCTGCCTTGCAATCAAAGCTGTCGAATACTATGCTAAACAATTAATCGTGTGATCCGCAAGTCTGGAGCCTGATAGTATTTTAAAGTCCCCGTGCCGTGACACATCTTCTTTATCATTGTGTAGTCTAATAAATAAATATTCAATTAAATTGAATCAACTCCTAATAACTTAGTCTATTTTTAAGTTGGCCTTTTTACTTAATTTAAAAAACAAAATATACAGTTTATTTCTAACAAAAAAAAACAAAACAATAAGCACGTCCCTCTCACATAAAGCCGTCCATCAACATCACGTAACGCAAAGCACGCGACCCGTCGCAATATTATTCTTACCTTCATTCATTCTTTCATTCCTTCATTCTTACACTCATTAGCATTCATCCATTCATTCTTCGTAGATTAGAAGGAAAAAAAAACGTGAAGAAATAAAGTAGATTATTGTTGAATACCGGAGTGTTTCGTTGACGTTGTCTTGTAAGGGATTTCACTCTTATTAGAATTGTAGGGAGTTATTGTGTAGAAGAAGTTATTAGATGGTGTGGAGGAAATTACTAGAAGCATTAGATACTGTTGACTTTTCACACAAGAGACTTGTTACTCGTATAAAAAAAATTTTAAGCTATGAGTAGGTAGCTAAAATTTTCCCCTATACTTACCTAATTTTTAAATTAAAGAAATTGCCAACGCATCAAAGAGACAGATAAAATTATACGTACATTAGTTCCCTTTTCTAATTATTTTTTTGATTTTATAGGTAGTTAAGGTCTCGGTTTTAGGTAGAAGGCTTGAATCGCGCGCAAGACAAAAAAATATTACAATCCACATACACCTGTCCTGAAACTGTTCTTTGTGTCCGTTAAATTAATGTTTGAAATAATCAAAATGTTAAATATACTTACGTAAAATAATTCTTGAATATAAATCAATTCATTTATATATAGTTTTGCAACAACATCAGCATGTCAATTCTCGTACCCTAAAAAATCGGTTAAGTTAACTTTAATTGTCAAATTGTCTTACCTATTGTGTGACAATTTGACAACTAAAGTAAACTTAACTGATTTTTTTACAATTTTAAGGTACGAGCATTTACATGTAGGAACAAAAGTTATGTTTAAAAAAACGAACAACTAAACAAGAAAAACATTTACTTTAAATACCCAATAAATATTATCACACAAGACCTGATATCTTTTCCAACTAAAGGAACTTTTCCCCTTTTCCCAAAACCAATTCCTTTAAAATCACTATAAACCGTTTTCATAAAAGAGTGTATTTGGCTCTAATCTGGCTCTTCCTGGCTTGTGTGAACGTATTATTAGTTCGAGTTGCTCTAGCCGAGCGTTCATGTTAAGCCTCAACAACTTCTTTGAATGGGGCGTTTCAATTTGGAAGTTCAGTGGTGATATCTTTGAGAACTATGTATGAGTGTGCTCCTGTGTAGTTATGTATGCCTGGTACTCTTGGTAGTTTGTTGAAATTTCTAGCTTGTTCAGTTTGCTATTTAGTAAACCGTCTTACTAATAAACATTTACACACTCGTTATAACAAGGTTATAACAAAAACGTTACTAATAAACACACTCTAGCTATACGCCTGTTATAGCGGTGGTGTAAGTTGTACGTCACTTTATACAACTGTTATTCAGTCGACAGACCTCGTATAACAAGTGCATATAACTTACAATATTGTGTTGATTTATCTCTAATTATGGATTATTTACATTATTTTGACATTTTTGACGAAATGGAGAGTGAAGAACCACCAAGAAAGTAAAAACTACTAATCTCGCCCTAATCCGTTTATTTTAGATGATTGTGAGTTTAAAACCAAATAAAGATTTACGAAGGCGTATGCAAAGGAAGTGGTAGATTTAATCCGTGGTGAAATGGAACAGAGTACTAGAGGTAAGATTACCATTTTATTCATATGCCACGAACTCTTGAAGAGGAAGTCATAGCAGAATTTCGTAATATATGTGGCTTAAGAAACGTAACAGATTCTATTGCCTGATTGCACACATATTAAGATCAAAAAGGTTGGTAGTGACAATACTATATCAATAGAAAAGGAGTGTCTTCAATAAACGTATAAGTGGTATGCGATTCCAGCCTATTAATAAAGGACATTGTAGTACACTGGAGGGGAAGTACCTACTCATGATTCCCAAATTTTCAGAGAAAGCCCAATACGGCAGAGATTTGAAAATGGAGAATTTAATGGTCGTTTTTGGGTGATGCAGGTTATGGACTAACAGGTTATTTGTTTACACCTGTACAAAATCCTGCTAATATTAAGCAGGAGGCCTACAATAAGATTCATATACTGACTAGAAACCCTGTAGAAAGATGCTTTGGTGTATGGAAACAGAGATTTCGATGCCTATTACACGGATTCAGTGTATCATTAGAAAATGTTAAACTGTATTTAGTTGCACTTGCAGTTCTGCACAATATTGCAATAAAAATAGGGCAAAATACAGAAATAATGGACATAACGCCCGGTGACCCCGTTTGGGACATAGACCACAAGAACTCAAAATAATGCAACTGGATAAGTTGCAAGGCAATTATTTATGAATTATGTTTTGTAATATAATTAATTATTTTAAATAAAATACATTTTAGTTATCAATTTTATTTATTTTCGCTGTACATATTACATTTTCCAGTTCTAAATTTTTCATTTTTGACTGCTGCTCTTTGCCTTGGAGTAAGTGTTCTTCTTCGGCCCACTCGTGGGACTGTGTGGTATCACATTAATCCATTTTTAAAGCTTGTTTTGTTACAAAATCACACCATACATTCGCCTATCGATATTGTCACTATTTAGTTTTCGAGGTCAACTAAATACCTTTTCTAATAAATCCCAATTTGCAAAAAGGCTTGCTCTTCTTTGCTATATCTATAATCACTTGATTCCATTTAATGGTTATTTTTAGGAGATTGTAAAGCAAAATAAACCGCGCAAACAGAATACGAAATGAAGTCTCAATACTCAACCGTTTTGACATATTTTAAGAGACGTTCAAAAGTAATGTCAAAATCTGCTAATGTACTAATATGTAAAAGTGTGTAAAATTATGCGTTTATTACGATTTCTAAGTCGAATTTCAACATTAGGGTATTATATTAATATTCTTTATGACATATTAATTTATTTAATATTTTTACAATAAGAATTAATAGGTAAAAATATGAAACTAATTTAATGACATTTTTTAATATATTACTATTTAGAATGTTTCTGACAGTATTGCCAGTGGTCAGTGTCATAACTATTTAATAGTTACCCAATGCTTATACCTGGTTTATTAGTCAAGTAGTGTATAAACAGCTATTACGCTCCTATTCAATGAATAAGTATTCATGTGTATAACGACTGTATAAGAAAATTTTTATTAGTAAGACAGTAAGTATGTATTAAATAATCAAATGCAGGTATTAAATTGTGTATGTTATTGACAAGCCATGCTTAGATATAATCCGAGGTAATGCGAGTATGCAATAGATCACTTACAACGTGTAAGCCTCAACAACTTCTTTCTACTACTGGTATCACCACCCCATTTCATCCCAAGAGTTAAAGCAACTAAACTAAATGAAATAATAAAAGCGCAGTCAATTACAGCAAAGAAAATAAACATCAGTTATTGTTTACTATTTAAAAAGTAATAAGTATAGTTTTCTAAAAGACAACCGTTCAAAGTACCATGTCCTAATGAACCCAAACAATCACACATACACGAATATTCTCTCACAAATCTGTTGTAAGGTCACGCGCGTCCTTATGGAGCACTGCAATCTGTCGACTGAACACTCCTTAGAACTCATGAGCGCCTAGTACTTCTGTCGTTGTTATTCGTACTTATGGCGTAGTTTTGTGATGTTTTAGATCAAAGCTTTGTTTTTTTTAAGACACTGATATAAATTAGGAAGTAAATAGAAAAATACGCAGTTTTAGTCTGCTACCATCCAAAACTTGGGAGTACTGCTATGTAATCACGAAAATGTAAAAACCGATTACTTAAGTGAAAAGCTACCGAGCACTTATGCGAAAAATGTTTGAAGAAATCCGTCATAGCAGAGGAACGGATTAATTTCCTGGCCTCCAGTAAGTAATAGTGGGAAAGTGTGCTTTCTGTTACAACGCTAGCCTGGCGGATGGCTAGCCTGGTTTTTTTAGCCAGTGTTTTCTTCTATCTCCCAAGAAATAATTTATTTTTGATATTAATTTTATGTATTTACCAATCCCCGCGAAAGAAGACTCCAATCCAAATGCGAAAGAGATCTATAAAGGAATTTAAACCACAAACGCGAAACAAAAAACTGAACAAAATATAGTTTGAGATAACATCCGTACCACGAAGGCTCTAGTTTATGATGTGACAGACTCCTTACCTTTTCTGTTTCCCTGGTACTTTTATTTTACTGAGACGTTTATTGTTATGTTAAAGAGGCTTGAAGTTGGACGTGAAAAATGTATATTTTACAAGAATTCTTTGGCGTTCGTGGTGTACCAAATATTACTAGTATTGTCATGGAAATGTTTGCCTTAAAGGCTAGAGAGAGAAGGCTAGAGCCTTTTAATGAATAACTTACAAACCTACTTTTTTCATTTTATCATCTAAGTTAAAAGCCTGTGATTGTGTCCGCTGCAAGAATGACATTTTCTATATGTATGGGAAAACATAGCCAGTAAATACTGGGTTGGCCAAGCGTATTAGTTTCTTGGTTTTTGTCGTTTTCTTGTTTTAAGAATTTTTACGACACTGCCAGTGCCAGGGTAAGGGTGGCAGCTGTTCGCAAAAATAACAAAAAAATAATAACAATCCATTTGGCCTAATCGTAATAATATTTTTTCTTAACCTTAACCTCTTTCTTAAAAATCACATTCTTATACTTTACAACATCAATCAATAACAACTTCCAAAATAGTTTACAAAAAACGTTCCAAATACATAAGGCTAAACTTTATCTCAAAATAAAAACGAAAACGAAAACAGAGCCTCGAACTTCGAAGGTCATCAGGAGGGATTCCCTCAAAAAGAAAAAAAGGTGGGATCGATCGCTTGGCAGGGTAGGTCGGGGTGAGCGTGCACGGAATAGAAATTAGGGTCCGCACATACATCAGTCTGTTGAGTTCGTACTGTCTGGACGCTTCAACCAGAACGAGCTTCGTGTTGTTTTGGATTACTATAGATGTTTTGTTTTTTTACTTTTTAAGATTATTTTTTAAAATCATGGATCGTTTTTTTTGTTTTGGTTACATAAACGATAGAAAAAAGGAGAAAATTTAGGAACTTAATTCATAAACACGTCACTAAAAAAGATAAGTATGTGATAGTTTCTTGTATGACTTTTTTCACTGAATCATTCAATTTAATAAATATAATAATATACATACATACCTACACATTTTTAAACTATTGTATCAACCTTAAAGTTCGTGGCCGGTAGAATATTATTATTTCATTTAGTACCACCTATTTTACAGCATTTTTACATTTACTCATGGTATTCAAAATTTAAACAAAATAGCAGCGGATTACTTCGCCACAGACTCGATTTACCACCAAGTTGATTTATTCATGTAGTGTAAAAGCACTCTGTGTCATAGACAGAATAAACAATACTGACTAGCAAACAGAAAAAAAAAAGATACAGCTTTAGTCTATAACGTTAAAAAAGTAAACTTTATTGTCTGTTTATCTTATCTTGTTATACGGCTACAGCTTATGAACTCCTAAACCAATTTACATACAAATATACGAAAACATAATAAAATAAAATTGCCTTTTGTTTATGTAAAACTTGAATCAGTTTAAATTTAAATTACGTTGTATGCAAATGCATCTCACCCCAGTTTGGGGCGTTTATAGTGTTTGAGGGTACACACCCGGTGTGTAAAAAAGGTAGATTTTAGTTCTCACCCTTAGATAAAAGATATAAATAAGATTTATTTTGAAAAAAAAAGCAATATGGTGTGAATCATGTGAAGAAAACGAAAATTTCTATTTTTGTTTTTATTGCCATTTTAAATAAATAAAGCAATACGCGGAGCAATAAGGAAATGCGCAATTTATTTTTTATTTTATTTATTAGGTTTACCAACAACTAATACATTAAATCTTTATAAAGGAAACACAAAATTAACAGCTTAAATCTAAATGTTTAGTTACTTATAGGTAAACACCACATTCCTACTAATTATGAGCTATGTGTTACATATTAGGTACAGAGTTATATTAAAAGCAATAAAGCAATAACCTCATCCATCGGTGTTCAGCCGATAGATGAGAGCAGAGGGTCTCGCAAGTTGGAGAAGGCTTATGTCCAGCAGAGGACGTCTATTGGATGATATGATGATGATGATTGTATTTCTGATGTATCATATGTGAACAAAATAGTAAATTACCTACCTATCGTGGTCGTAGGGTATTAAAGACGAAGAATCAATAGCCAAAAAAATTATTATATTTCAAGTTACTCTAGTGCAGTTAATACGATAACGGCACTCATGTCTCAGAAAAGATATTTAAGAATCGTCGAATATTTGTAGGTACTTTATGTCCGATAATTATATTTTTATTCCATACAATAATTTAATACTTAGCAGGTTATAGTTTTGTGCCACATAAAAGAAACATAGTATTAAAACATTTCATTCCTCTCTTAGAGCTAATTGCGAACTGTGTTCCTGCAAACATAGAAATGAAAGGCTGTAGGTAAACATATCCTACCAAATTACAACTACACTAATATCAATACTACAAAACCTTATTCCATAAACACGAAGAACTATTTTCGTATGACATTGTCGAATGCAACTGCAAATGTAAATTGCATGCAACAAATTTAAATGTGCAGTTGAGTTAGCAAAGTGATGGGTAGAGCATGCCTTAATGCAAGAATATAAGGTTTATTTTCGCGTGATAGTTTTTAAGTAATGGTATAAGGTTTTGGTGGATGACATGTGACAGAGATGAGGGGGTGCCTTCCGTTTAATTTTCATTGACAAGTGACGCCATGTTGAGTGCGTAGGTTATTTTGAGTTCGACACTGTATTCTTTTATTTGTTACGTAAATAATGAATTTATATTGTTATTTCCTTAGCAAATATGTCTGTTTGTATCATTTCTGTACTATCGAAACTTGTGAAAGTCCGGGCAAGAGACCTGATAGAACCTGACATTAACTAACTTCTATAATAGAAATATAGTACTGCATGTAGGTACGAAAATAATTTTTAGGAAAATTCTTAGTTCCGTTTTTATTTCATTGATTTGGAAATGTGTCTAAAATCTCCAGCTAACGTTCATGTAGCAAGCACGCCGGCAAGGAATTACATTATTTAAATTGATATTAGAAATAAATGAAATTTTCACAAAAAATTAAGGCAACTTTAAAACATTTTTTTTAAAAACACTAAAAATCTAATTTAGTTAAACAAAAAATATGAAAACAAAAGCCACACCTATCTCACCCCATTTTCTTTCACATACAATAAACAGTAAGGCTAATAAAAGAGCTGCAGATGTTCTGCAGGGAGTGTGAACCCACCCTTACCTCCCCTGTGTTCACGGTTCGTATACCTAGTGGTAGAATAAAGTGATGAATATACCTGTTTCTATGTTTTCTATGATGTATAATGTTTCTCTTTAAAACTATCTTTGTCTTCGATCAAGTTTAAATATTCGATATATTATTTTTCACAACGCCATCTAGTCCCAAACTAAGCTATGTTTGTACGCTATGGGTACCACAGAAAAAAGTTTTGTTTGGTATAAGGTTGATTTTACTGATAAAAATCTCGCTAATCAGTGATTAAATTTAAGAGGTGTTTATGAGTAAGAGGGTAAATGACAAGGTTAATACTATATTGTATAAAATAGCTTCTAACCCTAAAAAAAATAGCGGTAATAATTGACAATTTCTTTAGATACAAAATGTCGAACCACAATATCGAAGCCCTAACTACAAAACATTTAAACTATTCAACTAATGACTAACTTCACCAATGACAATAATGTTTCTCCTAACAAGAAAAAATAATAAACAAAAAAATGTACAAAACATTATTAAGTAAGTTACAAATAACACATTCTCTGTATGTTTCTCATCATTATAATTATTAATAGTATGAGTACAAATGAAAGGAGGGGTAAGTCGTAGCTAAATATAAACACGATCGTTATTGAAATACTTTTAGATAGAAATAAATTGTACAATATGTTTTTGTATGTATTATTAAGTGGTGAAAGACCGAGTTTTACTCAACTGTTTAAAGAGAAGTGTAATGTTTTTTGGTTTTTCAGGACCGTGTTCTGTGGGAGAGGCCTATGTCCAGCAATGGACTGCAATAGGCAAGTTAATTGATTGATTGATAATTTTTTTTCGCATTAATATTTATTTAGGGTAAAGTAATTTTATAGATGTATCATGACCACAATATTTAAGCAAGGCTGTTTGATTTGAACCACATTTTTTTGTGTCTATTTAATTGTAGTAGATTTAGACGAATATTTTTCATACCTTATGAATGTCAGCAAAAATGCAATATAGCGGACAAAAGCTGTGTCAGGAGGTCTAAACGACCCATCATTGGGTTGTTTTGACCTCCTGAAGCTTTAAAGGCTAGACCAATTTGTAAGTTTCAGGTGTAGGTACGCTATTATGTTAACAATGACCTATTGTTTTCAATATTATTTTTTAAATTCCTTTTTATCTCGATTTTTTAGAGCCTTGTTCTTTGTATTATTTTAAATTTTCTTATTAAAAATCCAACACGCAAGAACGTTTTAAATAAGCAACTTCGTTGACATGAATTATAGTCTTACAGTCAAAAAAATACTAAGTTGACAGCTTTTAAAAAAACTTTCAACCATATTCAAAACCTATTCTTTGATAGTCGTTTAAAAATAGTAGTAAACAATAACTTTAATTACTATCTCAGTACACTAATAACATATGTTAACCATTAATATATCGTACCTACGTGTTTAAGGTGCACGTACACTAAACCTATTATATCTTACATTATAAATCTAACAGAATTATCTTAATGGTAATGCTACACTGTATTAATCTTAAGTTTAATAGTGAGTATCATTTTCTTAAGTGGTTTAATGTATTTACTTAATGTTTAACTTAGAATAATGTATGTTATTTGCATTTATGTTGCAGCCACTGATCGATAAACCATAAGACAGCTCAGATCTGCTTAGTTTGGAACTAGGATAACGTCGTATGAATGTGTGAGGAATATTATATTAATTTTATTTAGTAGACCGAATCTTTTCAATCGCGCCACAGTATGCTAAGAGTGTACTATTTCGCCTTTCCATTTATTTCTTTCTATTAACGCAACGCACAGCACACATAGGTACACACATGAAGATAATTGAATATTCCTCACATTTAAAACACATACTTACCCCTAAAACAAATAACTCCTAGACATTTTCAACAACACCCTCGACAGCATTTTTAATCAAAGAGCATTCCGACACTTCAATTTGACGCCTATCCGACATAATTAAGATGTCATTGTAACTCGATATCACCACGTAGATAGCAATAGAGATACCTCCCTTGACATGCCCTACGTTAATTGTCTGTTTTATTTGTCACTTGACACCCGTGACGGTTTAAGAATAAGAATCTCCCTTTTTGTTTTTTCTTGGAAATTTGTAATTTTAAACTTATGGTTTTGCAGTACCTATTATAATTCAGGAAATAAGATGCTAGCTGAGTTGCGCTATCTTGAGAGATTTAATTGGATTGCAGGTAGAATTTCTCAGAAAACTGGAGAATTACAAAGGTACAAATATAAGGTAGAGATAAATAGAGACAGAGGTACAACTACAACAATTAATAGTTTTTGAATGAATACAAGGAATGTAAGCAACGGTTAGTAATTAAGAAATGACTTTACTTCATCGCTACCTTTGTGCCTATGCTGGTATGACGACACATTGAGGCTGTCGTTAATTGACCTACCATTCCCTCAAAAGAGAAAATATATAGATAGGTACGTCTCCTAAGACCCCAAGTTTTGAAAAGAGAAGCAAAATGTATTTTGAAGTAAGTAAAGCCTCACTTTACTCAAAACACATTTAAACACAGAGATACAAGTAAATAGTATTTAAAACCATTCTAGTATTAAATTCCCTTGAGAGTACACTCTCACGCGGTGTCTGATGTCTTATTATTTTTAGTCGAGTGCTCACAGTACTACGGACGTTTGAAGTGACAGCTGCTTAAATATTTCAACTTGAATATCGTATAGCGAGTACACTTATCATTTTATTGATTACCACTTATTGTGTTGTATCGGTTACGTGTTTGAATTGGTTTCGTAGTTATTTATTACGTCCTATTGCTGGGATAGACTTCTACAGTGAAGGGTATCTTAATTGCTGGCCAAATAAATTCATTTTTCTTTTGTGCGAAATTTTCCCTTTTTTGGTTTCGTAGAGATCATCATCAACATCATAACAGCCCATTAATGTAAAGACAGATTGTATTCTTACTCCGTCTCTACACGGAGATTATTAAGTAAGTAGTTATTTATTGTAAATACATACAATACATATTACACAGAGAAAACACCTAAAATATTGTATTTACAATTGACCATCGAATCAGACGAGCCATGTCATGCACACGAATACAGTTTAGTTAGACTCCAGCATAGCAAGCATCACTTTTCTAATACGTATCTTTACCTCTAACAAGATTGTCAATGCCTATTTACGCAATCAAAGAAATTCTATAACAAAAAATCCAACGTAAGACATACTACGTTGGATTTTTAGTGTCACCTCAGGCCTCGTTCTCTAAATCAATTGACGTAAACTCTTTACAATCGCTCCATCTAAGATATAAGGGTAGGATTATACGATCAGTATCACATAGTTCATTAGACATGTGTTCTATGAAGATCTTTATGATTTCCGAGCTTTAAAACCCACCCTTATCTAAATCGTAAAAAAAGTTATGATCATCTCCGTCCAAGAATAGAAGGAAGGGACGTAAAGTAATTTATGTGGACCTTTTTGTGACGATAAGTGTATTTTTCAATTTGTTATGTTCCGTATATTATATTTGTATGTGTTTCTTTTTGTTCTATAATTACTAGCTTTTGCCCGCGGCTTCGCTCGTGTTAAATTCGGGGTAGCACTATTCCCATTTTATTTTTTCTGTTACTAGATCTGCTTGGTTTAGGATTAGGTAGCATTGCTATAATGACTGATAAAGTTAAATATGTTTTCTAATGATTTTAAAATTAATTATTAAGAAAGAAGACCATAATTAAACTATAAATAAATCGTTAAACACCATTCTATTAAACGAAACGCCTACATAATGCTTTAATTATAACTTTTACTACTAATAAGTAAGACATAAATAGATATTTTAACAACAGATTGTTTTAACAACCGGATCTTAATAAAGTAATGTTTTCTTAAACTAATCCTTGGTGTAAGGTGCTGTATCTATATTAGTATGTATTATAAAGAGGTAAAGCTTGTGTGTTTGTCACGTTATAGGGGGTAATCTCTGGATCTACTAAACTGATTTTAAAAATTCTTTCTGTTTTATCGGGGAGTGTCATAGGCTATATAGTATCACGCTTTAACTAATAAGAGTGGAGCAGTCATGAAATATGTTTAAAAAAAAGGACGTGTTTTTTCGCTGTCTAACGAAGTGGGCACGTGTCAGCTAGTATTATATAAAAGATGTTTTTACTGTAAATAAATGAAAAAAGATATCTAGACAGGTTTAAAACAAAACCATAATCCCATTATAATAATACAATTTAATATCAAAACGATTTAAAGCATTGACTTGCAAATCGTTCGAGTCGATGTGAGAACCGAATGAATCGATATAAGATTACCGATTATGAATATTGATGGCGTATGGTGTTTGCGTACTGTGCACGTGCATGAACGAGTGTTGTTATATCGATAAAATTGTATCGATTACACGTATATTTATGTGATATTTGTATTCGCCGATTAGGCATTTGCAAGTCTTTTATTAGGTAGTGAAAAAGTACCTTTTTTTTGTAAATAATTATCTTTTGGGCTTGGTGGTAAATCTACAGCACTCATGGCGAAAATAGTATATTTGACCTTACGCCCTAAGCGGCTTTCTCTTACATGTCGTGTTTAAGGATCAGTCGGTGTCATCCAGCGCACATGTGAGGTTAAAACGGCAGAATGATGGTGATGGAGTAATGTAATGAATAACATTCGTTGCCTTTATTCTTCAACTGTATTTACGCATTCCATATATGCTACAGTCATTTTGCAGTCTATTCAAAATAATAAATACATATCCATAGAAACACGAATATCAAAACAAGCAAACAAATGTTTTGGGAATTGAACATCCAACCGTCAACATCACCAGTTCACCACCACCGCACCATTGTCTTATCCTAAACAATAATATCTCAATAAAAACAAAATACAATCAACTTAAACAAATATAAATGAACAAAGCTGTGACATGTATTCGATACGTGGGAACGAATATGAATCGATATAATATTACCGATTATGAATATTAATGTTTGAGTTCGGTGTGTTTGCGGACGAATACACGTGACACCACGTAATCAATACGATCAGTCTATATTTAAAAAAGAACCGTGTGTTCGAATTTTGAAATTACAGTACAATAAGAAAAGTTTGTATTGTATGATTTACTTAGAAGCCATTACGATAGGTTAAGCTGTTAATTGTGTATTTTATTTTTATAAATTGTATTTCAAAGATTTTTTAATGCAATTATGTTATGTATAGTTAACGAACTTGTCGTTGGCAGCTAATCAATATGTGTAAAATATTTAAGTGATTGGTGATAACTGGTGGCCTCTAGGCTACGCTGTTTCTGTCTCTATTACTTATTTATTTGACATAGCCCCTTGTTAAAAACACTAAGTAGTAAAAAGTATTTATTAAAATTGAAATAGGTTTTTTTTATGTTTTCACATTAAAAACCCTACGAATAACCTCCCTAAAATACCTATTAACGCCATAGAAAAATACATTATGTAACTCTATAACCAAATTGATGAAAAAAATGTAAAATAAATCATTACATTATTCAAAAAACAAGGGTCAAACGCTTCATAGTAAATGATAAGGTAAAACAAATCGATGTAACACCATCACGACCATACAAATAAGGTACGGCAGACATAATAGTGAGCCTACCGCAATACGTGATCTGACTACAAACAGTTTAGTAGGGAGATTAGATAATTTATAACTTGCGGGTAGATATGAATGAAAGAAGGGAGTCTCTATTTAATCGTAGGGCAACACTGATATTGGATGTTTTGAATAAAAGCTTTTTTTTTTAAATTCTAATTTCAACTTTATTTTTAAATGAAATGAAGCTGATGGATGAGAAAAGCACTGGCAGAAAGGCGCCGTTTCAATTTATCAATGGAGGAGACACGGCTATGGCACAATATCAAGCTGTAATGACTTAAACCGTGTGGTGATGGAGTAAGAATGCAATATGTCACCACCCCATCTCATCCCATGGGTGTCGTTAAAATTGACTAAGGGACTAACCGTAAATATTAATTATCTTTACGAAGTAAAAAGAAGAAAACTTGATATTAAACCCTATACCAATCTGTCTGGCCAGCGTGGTATTAGTAGGCCAAGTATCCCTCCGTCACGGGAGGAGGCTCGTCCCTGCAGTGGGACATTAATGGGCTGTTATGATGATGATGATGAATGACTTAAATATTGACCTTATCGAAAGCTGATTTTTCAGTTGATTACTTCGGGTCACCGCTTACACGGACAGGGGTCATAAACATTCCAAGAGCAAATTCATAAAACCACGTATTCCAAAAAAAGAAATATTTCTACCCTCAAATAAGAAAATTTATTTTTCCTATTTATCAATATTAAATAAATAACTCCATTCAGAACAGACCGAAATTCAAACAGTATCAGTGTTTCTTAGACCGCAATAATCCTCTTACTGCCCTATTCGGGAATCGAGTTTGTTACCCTCCGAGGTCTTTATATACCAGATGTTGGTTCCCACGCTTTTTGATTGACATTGGAGATATTTTTAGCACGGTTCAGTTATTTGGTAAAATTGTTATTCTTTTGTTTCATTTCGAAAGGAAATATAGCAAAGTATATGTAGGGATATTTTTAAATTATCTTAGTTTCCTTTTTTGTTGGGTCAACAAATAATTATCCTTCCTTTTGTCGTCCCGATTTATGATGGAAGGAGTACCAAAGAAAAAAAAATAAAAATATTAAATAAATAAAAAATAAATTTTAAATAAATATTCCTCACATATTCACACAACGCCATTTAGTCCCAAACTAAGCAAAGCTTGTACTATGGGTATAATATGGACAACGGATAAACATACGTAAATACTTTTTTTTTTAAATACATACATATTATACATAGAAAATACCCAGACCAATGTAAACAATCATGTTCATGCACACAAAGATTTGCATTGAGCGGGAATCGAACCCGAGACCTCTGCGCAGCAGTCATGTTATGTACCAACACGCCACAGAGGTCGTCAATTGTAACATACTTAGAATTAGCTAAGTGAAGAAGAAGGTGACAAATTATCAATGTATTAAAAAATATATTAAACAGATACAGAGGCACATTTATCACAGCGGGTGAAAGGTAAACTGGCGGAAAGCACTTACCGATATTTTTGACCTGACCAATTTTTCTCCTGCACTTTAAAGCTACATTTCAGCAAAGTTTGTGCATGAAATTCACATTTTACATCACAAAGAAACGGTTACATTTATGGTGATTCATATTTGCATTGATTTCGGTTGAGAAGACAGCTCTTCAATATACCATATATTCAACAAGACATCAATCTGGGCAATAGTAAGTGTACCTTAATTTCTTGTAATAAAACTCATTTTTGAATGGAGTTTTATTTTAACTTTCAGACAGGTTTTAGAGTCAATCTTTTCTGGAGAGAGAGTCTCTAGTTAAATGGTCTGTGATTGACCATTTTACTAGTTGACCTTAAGCTGCGTTTTACGACAATCTGAAGTTGAAATAAAGTGAAGACATTTAATCCAAAATAAGTACACATATATAACAATAATGATAAATACACACGTAAAAAATATTCCGCAAATAGAAATGATTTCAGTAATGGAACTATTATGGGATGACGACATAACTTCCAAAAATCCTAAAAGTGCTAAACTCTTTTAAAAGGATATTGATTGAAAGCGTAATAAAAGTCAATGAAAATAACTTACTAATGATACTAACAGGGAGTAGTGCCATTTAGCTAACAAAAGACCTCCATAACAAATAAATAGATGGTCGGCTCGACCCAAAAAATCCAATTTCAATTCAAGTTTCGTACAAATTGGGTCAGATCCATAACGGACTTTGGAACGTAAATCGTGAAGTTCGAATTTCGCAAAGTTACGGTCGATCGGCCAATCGGACGAACGCTTATCGCCATCCAGTGACACCGGCCGATTACCGTACCGAGCCGTAAATTCGAAAATGGAACTCAACTTCGTTAATTACCGAAGTGAGCTCGATAGGCATCGGATTCTCCCGATTCTAATTTCCGATATTAAATTTTAGCAAAATTAGAATTATGGCTATTTTGTTCGGAATTTTTGAAATTTTTGCCAGATTCCTTCAGGGAATATTTTAATTTTTAATTTGTTTTATATTGGAAATACTTTATCTAGAAATTTAAATTCGTAAAATTGTTGAAAGTGGCCAATATAATATAAAACCTTCTTAACTTATTCTTCTTTAAGTATAAATAAATACATATTTTTAACACTGTCAATATTTTGTATGTCAATATAATATCAATGACTATAGCTTTCCACAGAACCCAAATATTAAGTATGATTTTATCTCAATCTATTAGTATTCTGATATATAGACGATACTATATCAAAATACTTTGTCGGTATTATCCCTTACTACATACCTACAGATAAACAAAAATCACTCACACTGAACTCTGAATAAAACAATTAAATAATCAGTTTTAAACGCCTATATTCAACAAAGAGATAACACCAAAGTGTCATTTGCCAATACCATCGATTGTAGTTCTCGATTTAAACGGCTCATTAAATTGAACAGTGCCATAACATCGATGTGGAAACGGCATCGATTCGACATCGAAATTGGTATGGCTCCATCAATTTACAAAACAGAGTACAGAGACGCAATTAGGTTCGTTATTTATTTTATTACTTATAGTTTCACGTAATGTACATAATTAACATTTGTTACATTAATATTAAACACTAAGATTCATTAATTTGACGATATAAACTACGCTCTCTTTCATGAACGTAATTATCTCCAGTTGTCTAAGTGTTTTCTATATTTACAAAAAGAAGTATTGTAAGTACGTTTATGATATCAGCATAATTATTTAAGAAATTATTTTACGTAAGACTAACATTGAATAAAACTTAATTCAAAACATTAAATATTGAAAACTTTTTTTTTTTAAGAAATATTCATATAAAAAAGTTATTCTAATCATTTTAAATGAAAACAAAAATCAAAATCATAATTATTTTATAACCATAATCAATGCGTGGTCACATAGTTTAACAGCAATAAACACTAATTACGGACCTACTAATTATAAAATAGGTTGTAAAGCTAATTGATTGTAAGAACTTACAAGCGTTGGAGACATTAAATGTTGCATTTTCAATTATCTCTCATTCGAAGAGTCCATTTTACGAACCTCAGTAGTTAGATAAAATGTTATGAAGGTACTAATGGGACTGCTATCTGCTTTTTGAGTTCAAAGCCGCAGTTTTATAATTAAGCAACCTTTTCTAAAAGGTTTTGCATTTAAATATTTCTAGTACATTAAGTTTGTGATAACATTTTTTCTAAGTATGTAAATGTACTTTAATTATTATTATAGTGTCGTATAATAATGGATTTTAAAACACTGCCATCCAACATTTTTATAAAAAGGTACTTGAAAACTTTATGTATTTTTTGAATAGTGAATTATGTATTTCGTGATAATACGAAACTCGAAATGTAAAACTGGAATGAAACTGAAGTGAACAGTAGTAGATATTGAAACATGTACAAGAAAAATGTATTCTAATATCTCGTGTCTGATAGGTACAGGGCTCATTTCCAGTTTTTTCTCTCTTGTTATCGTAAATTATACATAAAATTTACTATTTTCACCTTAGTCTGGTCACACGACCCATTTGCGATGAGACCATGACGTAATGAGTCTTCATAAGTGTTGAATTTATAAATATATATTTAAAACTACATAACCAAGTCCGCGTCTGTATATAAAACAGTGAAAGTTCCCATTGATTATGGTGAGTCTACCGTGCTCGTTAACGAACCTAATATTCAGATATACGAATTGTTTGTAAAGGGCAATATTTTAATTGGTGCCGTCTGTTAATAACATCAGCTGACGTGTCCGCAATCTCGTTAGTGGTTGTTTACATTACGTAGATTTTTTTGTATTGTATTGCAGATTTTCTTTTTATACCATAAAATGCAGTTAAAAGTTATGCAGCAATGTAAGGTAAATTTGTTCAATCACCTTTGTAGTTCATATTACCTTTGTTATTTCTTTTGTTCTCTTTATAGTTAGTAACGCACGCAAATATACGGCATTTGACATTGCAGAACCGATTCAGTGCAAACGCCACTCATGTCAATGTCAAAAATGCGTTTAGTTCTTAATTTTTGTAACGTTTATAAAACATAGATTTTTTTAGGTACTTCGCCTAATACTCCAGTAAAATAAGCATTCAACCTCGGAATGGAAGCGAATAAGCTGTAAATTTGCATAAACCTTTGTTTTGGTGTACTAATGACTGGTAGAAAAGTCTCATATGATCACGTGTCTGCGTCATAAGTTATTCAAGGTCAAAGGTCACGAAAATCAGTTTTTTCCCATTATCTCGTTTTCTATGGGAAATACGCATTTAACGTCAATATAAATATTGTAGATCATAAAACTGTCTACAAAAAATGTCTGAACACTTTTCTCCTAGAAAGCATCGCTTTCAAGATATCGTGACTTTAGAGCGCAGGAAAGTCGTATTTTCGACTATATGCACACACTAGCTTTTTCCCGTGATTTCGCTCGCCTTTATAAATATTATGAAAAATAAGGCTTATTTCAATATATAGTAGCATATGCATGCTTGGTCACAGCCTAATCGGTTTGAAATTGACAAGGTTACATACAAACTTCCATCCCCTATCTTATCCCTTTAGGGGTAGAATTTATCAAAATCCTTTCTTAGCGGATGCCTACGTTATATCATCTAGCTGCATGCCAAAATTCAGCCAGATCTGTCCAGTGGTTTGGGCTGTGCGTTGATAGATAACTATGTCGGTCACCTTTGAGTTTTATAGAAATAGAAGATTTCCGCACCGCCTCTGATCAACGCACAGCCTAAACCACTGGACAAATCTGGCTGAATTTTGGTATGCAGGTAGATGATATAATGTAGGCTTCCGCTAAGAAAGGATTTTGATAAATTCTACCCCTAAAGGGATAAGATAGGGGATGGAAGTTTGTATGTAACCTTGTCAATTTCAAACCGATTAGGCTGTGACCAAGAATGCATATGCTACTATATATTGAAATAAGCCTTATTTTTCATAATATTTATAAACGCGAGCGAAATCACGGGAAAAAGCTAGTGTGTGCATATAGTCGAAAATACGACTTTCCTGCGCTCTAAAGTCACGATATCTCGAAAGCGATGCTTTTTAGGAGAAAAGTGTTCAGATATTTTTTGTAGACAGTTTTATGATCTACAATATTTATATTGACGTTAAATGCGTATTTCCCATAGAAAACGAGATAATGGGAAAAAACTGATTTTCGTGACCTTTGACCTTGAATAACTTATGACGCAGACACGTGATCATATGAGACTTTTCTACCAGTCATTAGTACACCAAAACAAAGGTTTATGCAAATTTACAGCTTATTCGCTTCCATTCCGAGGTTTGCCCCTAATTAAGCCTTATTTGACTGTACTATAAGGTTTATGATCACATAGAATCTTTGTTATTTTATTTCCCTTCTGTAAAGTTCAATTCAATAGCAAATTCCTAGATTATAGCTACCGATATTTTTTATTTACTACCCTTAACATTTTTTTAATGTTTTCAGTCATTGAAATTTACATATTATTATCTTTAGTTGTATGGAATTAGAAGTAGTCTGACAAACAACATAGTATATTTACATACCTGGTAATCTCCCTCTGCGCGGCATGAAGCTTGGCTGCGAGTCTCGCGGCATCAGCCTCGGCGGCTCTTGCGCGCGCCTCCCAGTCGCCGCGCGCGCGTCTCTCGCGCTCCGCATCGCTGCGAGCGGCACCCTCGCGCTACAACACAAATAAACGTCATTATTACTTACTAATATTAAAAATACAAAATGTCACCATCCCATCTCATCCAATGGGTGTCGTAAAAACCGACTATCCGTGAATATTATCTTTATGTAATTAAAAGAAGGAAAACTTGAAATTAAACCCTATACCAATCCGTTTGGCCAGCGTGGTATTAGTAGGCCAAGTATCCCTCTGTCACTGGAGGAGGCCCGTCCATGCAGTCGGACATTAACGGGCTGTTATGATGAATAAATAATAATAAAATAAAAATTGTTCATTAACAAAAACCTGTTACATTATTTTTGTTTCTTAACTTCCTGTGGATGCACACACACCAGTGTTTTCTTTTATATTAAGGTTGTTACAGGGCAGAGGTAAACCCATCGTCGATCTCTCGATTTCTCTTAATCCCCCTCGTATAAAAAATAGGCAGTTCAGTTGCAATTTCAAACATGAAAAATTACTATCTATGCGTCACGTGCGAATGACGGTTGCTACGTTGTAGCCTATGTTGTGACGTCACTAGTGGACGCCATTTTGAATTTTTATTCAATTCCCTAACACATCAGTTCTGCTATGTCGATACTAAGAAGAGCTTTATCGAATTTGATTTGAGCTTAACGGTTTTAATAATTATTTATTAAAACCGTATATCTTTATAGAACTCAAAATATTTTAGAATGTAATTCATCCTAGGCCTAGATTTTACGATTTTCGAGTAAATCAGCCTTTTGCATGACCGGTACTCTGATATTCCTAATAGTGGCGTCTTATTTGTAGGCAGGCAGATGGCCGCAAAAGAATGATTTGTTTTCGTGTTAAGTTTTCTTATTTCTCCATGTGGTCCTGTTCTACTGGCATCTCATCCCATGGGTGTCGTAAAAACCGACTATCCGTGAATATTATCTTTACGAAATTAAAAGAAGGAAAACTTGAAATTAAACCTTATACCAATCCGCCTGGCCAGCGTGGCATTAGTAGGCCAAGTATCCCTCCTTTATCGGAGAAGGTCCGTCTCTGCAGTGGGACATTAATGGGCTGTTATTTCTTATCACTCGAAAGAAAATCTTTCCAGACAATAAGAAAACATGTATAACAGTTACTTGAAAAGAAATCTTAAAAACTGTAGTCACATCTGAAGCCAGTCTGTGCAGCGTACACAATAGATTCACAAACGCAAAATAGAACTAAGAAATATCGCTTTTAAAACTTAATCCTTTAAAATAACTCGCAAGTTTCAAAACTTCGAAACTAAACATCATAAATCATTTCATACTATAAGTTTCACTTGTGAATAATAAATTTTTCTTCATCGCGGAAATTGAAATTGTTTCAAGTGCTCTCCGCAGCATCCGGGAGATAAATGAACATCTTCTTAGTTGACAGTTCGACAGTTAACCTCTTTAGTTTGTGGAACTATACCTCTTATTACACTATGTTTGTTGTTGAGTTGTTGTAAGAGAAGGCTGATAAGATAACGTTGAGATGTAAGAGGTTGATGTATTCGGTAAGTTAAAGTGACTAACAAAGTTGTAATGACTTACAAATTAGGTAATACTTATATAATCATAACAGCCCATTAATGTCCCACTGCAGGGACGGGCCTCTTCTCATGACGGAGGGATACGTGGCCTACTAATACCACGCTGGATTGGTATAGAGTTTAATTTTAAGTTTTCCTTCTTTTTATTTCGTAAAGATAATATTCACGGAGTACGCTCGTTTCTATAAATATTTATGAATTACGTTATAATCTCTTTATGTTTTCATAAACAATTTAATGGAAAGAAGACTTATTAGCAAGTACGATTTTTTTTACGTTTCCATTTACAACTAGTAACTTGTAAAAGTATCTAGATTGTAAAGTCAGCATTTCGCACTCTGCCTTAAAACTTACAAATGAAAATCCCTCAATCCAAACAAAGCCTTACAGTATAATTAAACAGCCATGTTGAACCATAAACCTTCCAAGTTCATTACTTAGTTTTTGCCAAGTATTAAACAACAAACTACCAATGTGAGTATAAGTACAACACGATTTCTTACTAACAGCACTACAGTTACCTGGTCTAAGTTGAAGGAAGATTCTATCGTGATAAGTACAAGTTATGAGATGTAAGGGTTATTGGAAATGTCGGCTGTAATATTAGGTGCAAACTATACCCATATGGTGACAGCCAGGTGTCGTATAAGCTGTCTAAAGGAAACTACGCATATCTTTAACAAAAACCTTGACACAAAAAATGCTATACATTAGTATTCTTTCAAGACTTGACGAGAAATCGTCCAAGTAGCGCCCTGTCCCTTTCATCATAACAGCCCATTAATGTCCCACTGCAAGGACGGACCTCCTCCCGTGACGGAGGGATACTTGGCCTACTAATACCACGCTGGTCAGACGGATTGGTATAGAGTTTAATTTGAAGTTTTTCTTCTTTTTATTTCGTTAAAATAATATTGAGGGATAGTCCATTAGTCGGTTTTTACGACACCCATGGGATGAGATAGGGAGGTCACATATTGTATTCTTACTCCGTCACCACACGGATAATGTCCTTTTATTATCTGTCCCTTTATTATAGCTTTTTAAACGGCTTGGGACTACTGACGTGGAAATTACTCCAGTATTGAAAGGGTTTCTCTATCTCAAATGTAAGACCGTCCTTGCAGAGAAAATCACAAAAGCTACTTTGCGGCATGTTTTTAGCTAAATTTGAAACGTGTAACTTTCATTATCATCAAAATATTGTTTTTTTAAACGATTTTCGTTTCAACCAATATCGACAAGCAAGTACAACTAACTATAAAAACACACATTCTACGTATTAAAAAATCTAAAACTATTCTAAGTGTTATTCCAGATTGGACCAACCACCAAAACTTTCCAACCAACTTAAACTTTGATGAAGTTTTAATTGAAAATTAGTCTTGCCGTATCTTCCGGCACCAGATCATTTGGGCCGGCGCGCGGCCAGGCCAAGTTTTGTTTCAATACCCACAAAAATCTGCAACTAAGGATAAGATACTTATCTCGAAACTCACAAAGGAGACCCAAGGATCGAGTGCCCGTTTTCAACAGGGAAGTTTCCGTATACTTGAAAATTTTGGATGTAGATAACGGTATTAAAAGGTAGTGTAAGGTATAAGATGGTATATAGTATGATAGGTAGATGTTTATGATTTAGTTTAAGAGTTTTAAGAATTGTCAGTTTTGGAAAGAAAAGTCGGATGTGTTTTAGGCGTCACATCTCTCAAAATCTGGGGTGAATACTCAGCAGAGGTATTTGCGATGACTGTCTCGAGGTTAACATTTTTTAATTGTTCTTCTATTTATTTCTATAAAACAAAAGAAACCCCAAGCTTTAATTAATTTAGGTAATTTCATTTGTAATATACAGGGTGGCTCATTCAAAAGGGTCAGTATGGGAAAGTCTTAAACTATAAGTCATACGAAGATTTGTTCTTAGGAACCATGACACCGATTTTGATAAAAAGAAAAACTGCATTCATACATTTGAAAAAGATACTGTACCCAGCTGGGGAATCGAACCCGGTTGTTTTGCAAAAAAAAAACTTATACTTTTTCTATTTAAATATTGATTCTGTAGGTCTTAAGCAGTAAATATCTCTATGAAACATTATGTCTTAAATGAATAAAATGCATTTTTTTCACATACTTAAATTTATTATAGTAGGTGCTCGAAGTGGCCACCGTCTTGTTCAATACAATATTTAACACGTTTAGGTAACGATCTTCTTATTGCATTTTGTATCTTCATGCAGCTAGTTATACTGAAACGTTCCATTTTCAAATGAGGCTTAACTTAACACGCGTCTCTGTACCTATCTACAATATCTACATACTTTATGTGGGCTTTTCAATTGATTGTTAGTGTTTGATTAATAGAAGTAAGTAGTTGCATGATAATAATATTACTGTAGATAACAAAACTTCCTTAAAAGTTTAATGCAATGCCACATGATTATGTAACACGGTGTATGTAACTAGTAAAGGGGTACAAACAACCGTAGGGACAATTCTAGATGCCTGAACTTGTTGAATATTGTAATGGTGGTCACTTCGAACACCTACTATGATAAATTAAACTATGTGAAAACAATGCATTTTATTCATTTAAGACATAATGTTTCATAGAGATATTTACTGCTTAAGACCTACAGAATCGATATTTAAATAGAAAAAGTATAAGTTTATTTTGAGATTCCCCAGCTGGTTACAGTATCTTTTTCAAATGTATGAATGCAGTTTTTCTTTTTATCAAAATCGGTGTCATGGTTCCTAAGAACAAATCTTCGTATGACTTATAGTTTAAGACTTTCCCATACTGACCCTTTTGAATGAGCCACCCTGTATATTCCTAATTTGTTGAATTTATAGTAATTAATTGTTTATTTATGGAATGGCTTCAATCTGTCACCATTACTGTACAAGTTGACCACACGTGTACGCTGAATGTACATTCGTTGATTTCAGGGTTTTCGCTATGTATATAGATAGGTCTCTGTGTGGTGACGGAGTAAGAATACAATATGTCACCAGCCTATCTCATCCCATGGGTGTCGTAGGCACCGACCAAGGACTATTGTGAATATTATCTTTACGTAATAAAAAGAGGGAAAACTTGAAATTAAACCCTATACAAATCCGTTTGGCCAGCGTGGTATTATAGGCTGACCGTTTAACTCAGAACCCGCCTGCGGTAATAGAGGTGCGCGGGGGGCAAGGACAAAGGAGAGAGCTATCTCTTGATTTTTTGTCAAAACGGCGCCATCTAGATACTGTGACCCGAACTACATTACATCACAACACAGCTCTAATTTTTGGCTAGCTTATTTTTATGAAATAAAAAAGAAAGAAAAATTGAAATTATACCCTAAACCAATCGAAATACCTGGAGAGGTTTTTTTATTTTTCTGGTCAGGCTTTAAATTGTGTAATAATTTAGATTGCATATTTTCTCTGAGAAAGTACGAGTTTTAGTGGCAAGATGACGCCACCATCTTTGAAATTTGTAAATTGTATAGAAGACGGACTAGTATACTGCACTAGTGTCATACTGACATACTGACTAGGTGTCCGTTATGGTAGCGTGTAAAAATAAAAAAACTCTTATTGTTCTATTATCGGTAAATATTTTCTAAGATATTTCCAGATAATAAGACCTGTTTTAATGTATATCATCAATAAATTATATAAATTATATCAGAAGACACGCAAATATATAAGGGACGTGTCTGGACATATTATTTAAATATTATAAAATTTAATCATGTAAAAGATATTACGTGATATAATCACGTAAATTATAATTATCCCTACTAGTTAAGTTATAATTTTCTTTGTTTGTTATTTAGTATATAAGCATATACATTTTTGATAATAAATTAATTACTTCCATTACTTACTACACGAAGTATAGTCTTATTTAAGACCCTTATTGCCAAATGCAATAATCATCATCATCATCATATCAGCCAATCGACGTCCACTGCTGGACATAGGCCTCCTCCAAGTATTGCCACCTTGCGCGGTCCTGTGTCTCCCTCATCCATCGGTGTTCCGCCGTCCTAACTAGGTCGTCAGTCCACCGTGTGAGGGGTCTCCCCACCCTGCGCTTTCCAGTAACCGGTCGCCATGCCAGAACCTTTCTGCCCCAACGGCTGTCGGTTCTCCGCGCTATGTGCCCTGCCCACCGCCACTTTAACCGGGCAATTCTGAGCGCTATGTCGGTCTATTCTTCTGCGGATCTCCTTATTTCTGATTCGATCACGCAGGGAAACTCCCAACATAGCTCTCTCCATTGCCCTCAGAGTGACCATGAGCCTTCTGAGAAGGCCCATAGTTAGATTGATTATGATTGTTTATGGATTGGTTTAAAAATTAAACAAATATTAAATAACTATTTTTATCATATTTAAAAAAATATTATTTTAAAATACCTGTGTCACGTTCAAACGTTTTAAAGCTTTAATATACCTATTTAGTAACTGATTAAAGCTTTCCATAACTTATGGGCGTTTATTAAATCGTAATTCGCGAATAGGATCAATAATGCTAAATGTTGTCTACGAAGTCGTTAGAAAAGGCAATAAAGTTTTGTATAACACATTCTGATCACTTTAAATGGTTTTTAATTAGATAAATATTGCATTTAAAACAATAACTTAAGTAATTGTCTTTGATTCGTAGTACTTATTTCTCATCTTAGTCTTTAGTCTGTGTATAACACGACGCCATATTTCTTTAAATTTTAAGTCAGGAATAAAAAATAGAATATAACTATCGTGGCTGACACCGAATCCAAAAATAACAATAATATTACATAATTTGTAATAATTCGATTATATTTTAAAGAAACTACAAATAAATATATTTGTAGACTCTTCAAGAAATATCCTTAACAATACTTTTTACAATTATTAAAAGAACCTATTCTTTAGATTGTAATTAAGTAAAAATAATGTCTGATTTAATGTTGCAAAACCAAAATAGAACTAATTATTTTTTACTTTTAGTGCATTTTTTGTCTTTGAAGTCTGTTTTTTTTTTGTAAAAACTTATTTTATTTGGCATAGTAACCTACTCGATATAGCTCTTGTGTACGCGACCATAACGGACACTCGCTAACCCGCCCCCTCGCCCCTTTCATACCGCAGGCGATACGCGAGTTAAACGGTCGGCCTATAGGCCAAGTAGCCCTCCGTGACGGGAGGAGGCCCGTCCCTGCAGTGGGACATTAATGGGCTGTTATGATGATATCAATTAATTATTTATTCATGGAATGGCTTAAATCTGTCACCATCGCTTTACAAGTCTGACCACACGTGTACGCAATGCACATTCGCTGATTCAGGGTTCTCGCTGTGTATACAGAAAGGCAAACAACAAAGGCGCCAAAGATATAAAAAACATACCTATGCTTACTAACACAGTTAACAATGCTTACTTACTAACTTACACAGATTTTCATGCTAAACATGAAATGATTAAGCCTCTTTTATGTAAAAAGCCAAGCAACAAAAAGACACAAATATTATCTATGACAATATAAGAACTCTCTGTAGCTTATTTAAAAACGTGACTGTATAAATAAAGTAATAAAATTGTCACAACTGCTTATAGACATTCTATGTGCACATACGACAATGTTCCCAATTTTACGATCAGAGTCGTAAATGTTAGCGTAAAGTATATAGGTTAAATATAGAAATAATCTGAAGTTCCCTAACCGATCTATTTTTGATTTTGAATATCAGTGTAACTTGTACACTAAACATATAAGTTTAGAAGTTCAACTCATGTTGTATTTCGTTTTGACAACTAATGTGCTGTGGTGGTTGAAGGACGTAATTTCACCGCAATGGTAGGTCTTTGTGTGCATTAATATGTTTACATTGTTCTAAGTGTTTCTATGTGTAATAATAATTTTAGCTGTTTTATTGGCTAACGCTCGTGCGTCTACCGTGCACGAGAATTCCAGGCAAAGTAGGTAATTATTTGTTTTCCAAAAATCATTGTCTTAAGGCTGGATTTTTTTGTAACTAAACTGGAATAAATAAAAAGAATAATTTTATTATAATGTAAGGTATATTTTTATGATCATCTTTGTAAAAAAAACTCTTGGGAAGAATTAGTTCCGATCAGTAAATGGTCTATGTTTACGTGCACTTTCTATTCAATTTTTATTATCCTTGTGGTGACGGAGTAAGAATACAATATGTCACCACCCCAACTCATCCCATGGGGGTCGTAAAAACTGACTAAGGGACTACCTGTGAATATTATCTTTACGAAATAAAAAGAAGGAATAACTTGAAATTAAACCCTATACGAATCCGTTTAGTAGGTGAAGTATACCTCCGTCACGGTAGGAGGCCCGTCCCTGCAGTGGGACATTAATGAGGTGTTATGATGATCTATTCAATTTAACTTCTGTATTTATCTCTGTATTGTGACATAATGCAGTTGTTCGAAGCGTTCACATCACTAAAAGTAAGTAACAACCATTTGTTTTTGTATTAAATTGAAGTTTAATGGGAAAGTAATGTTTGTAATAGAGAATTTAAAACAGATGTTTTAGTTACATTATTAGTGATTTATCTGTTATGTCGATTATACAATTAAGATTTTAAAAATAAAACTAATTGTTTCTTAGAATGATAAATGAGTTGAGGACATTAAAGTTTTGTTATTTTTTCTATCTTAAGCCTAAGTTTACATCCGTACATATACATCCATAAAGGAAGCCCATTCGATTTGTTTATTTTTTTTATTAAATTAATTACTGAGAACTGTGGTAACAAACATTAACAATTCGTTTAAGAGTCCCCTAAAAATACTCACTTTTTGCCGCTTAAATATAAAATGACAAATAAGAATAGCATTTGTTATTGATCGAAGCTTTTCACTATTAAAGTGAAAAGAGTGAAAAGACAGCTTTCCAGCCAAAGCACTGCATTGTTTTTAAAACTTTTAAAAAGTAAAAGCACTCCTTATTTTCCTGTCATTTTATATTTAACAAAAAAAACACTTTAAATGAGATAAAATATCGTTCGTCCATTAAGAAAGAAAACTACAAATTAGTGGAAGAACTATTCCGTGACTAGTAGACAAGAGCTCTCATTTCGTTAAAAAAAAGAAACGTAGAAGGAAATGGCCGGTTTCGGTTATTTTCGTCTGTTTCCGTCGCGACTCGGTTTCTCGACGGATGGTTTGAATTTGACGTAAGTATATATTTTTATAACTCGCTCTTTGACAGAGAGTTGCATAATAATATTTAAGGCGAATGGCTATTTAGTCAATGCATGGAAAAATTAATATAAGCACCTAATTTATCTATAACAACGGCTAGAGCATGAAATTAAGATAAGAAGCAATAGTACATAGTTATGTAAAACTATATTCATGTAATTAAGAAAATATTAATATTCTTTTTACGTTTATTACCATTTATACCAAAAAAAAATTAATTATCGGATCGATTAAGATAAAATTTGACTTGAAGAACTGATACTACTAATTAACACAGACTTTAATAACAAGTTGGGATACTATTAATAAAATTTAAGTGGGCGGAGTTGCGAGCAATAAAACGTTACATTAAAAAGGGACAACCCTTTATTCATTACGTCAAAATATAGTTTTCAAAGTACATTATTGAATATTACATTAAATATTACATGTTCAACAAAACGCCCCACTTAATATTAGTGGAAATTCGGTACCGTTCACACCTGTCAAAGTGAGGGTTGTCACTTTTGACAGATGTCAGGCGTTTGACACGCCCTTGAGGCAACTTTAGTGTACGTGGCATAGGCAAGTGTGGGGAGACGGTGTTTTATTTTTGTGGTGTTGTACTTATAAGATCGGTAACTGTTTATAAAAATAGGAGTTATTACAATGATAGTGTGTTTATTTTCCTTCAGCTAGTGAGCGACAAACCCAAAGAGTAGGTAGGAACAAGAGAATGATTATTCGATGGTACAAGCAATTGTCATACGTGCCACGTCATAAACGACAGCATGCCGAATAACTAATAATACATTAAGTTAACTCCCTTTATAAGGTGTCGTAGAATACTAAATCAGTGGACTAAGCGTACAACTGAACATTCCATATTATGATATAGTTTTACAGTTTGTCCTTTTCCTTTTTATTTGTTCTACCTACTTAGAGTATTTCATCACATACAACTAACTAGTTACCCAAAAATATCAAAGACAGATTGCCTGTCTTTCCTTCATTATGCACACGCCTTTACCTAGTTAGTAAAAGGTAATTACTTTCAGTTCTACAGTGTGAAGTAAGCCTTACACGTTGATAGATCGTTGGCACACAAATGAGCTTTAAATTACAAGCTTCCGTACAAAATTGAGATGTATGTACGATCTGTTTTCGTACTCGTGTGTACCACTTCCCTGTGCAACGGAATAGCGTTATTCCGTGTTTGTTGAATGTTGTGTTGATATTTAGGTATTGTACTTAATACATAATGTCATCTAGTTCTAAAATATTCAGAGGTTGTACTGTGGGTACCTACTAGAATGAAATAAAATCCAAATAAATTCAACTGAGTAATATTTTACTGTTGGTCTAGTTATTCCTAGACCATTGAAAGCACTCATTCTCATACCAAATTTGCTTAAAATTTAACTGGACATGAAGGAAACAAATGTCTTCGTGTGGTGAGCAAGTAAGGACACACGGTACTAGAATTTATTGTCTTACATGTACGAACACTAGTAAGGTAGTGTAGTTTATGCAATCACGGTTTCGGAAGGAATACAAAATTGACTACCGAGTCCTGGCACATTGGAAGAGGCCACTCCCTGCAGTGGGACATTAATAGGTTGTTATGATGAAAAAGACTTTAAAAGATTCTTTAATCTACTACCATGCTGGCGACCAATCTAAAACCCACAAGCTATTCAACAAACTAGTGCTCATTTTTAAGCAATACCAAAGCACTTTATATTAAAGATAATGCGTTTTTTATATAATAGTAATGCACTTGAACATTACATTCACAATCCACGTACTGTAGTGTATTCACGTGCTGTGCATCCGCCATAACGGCTTTCCAATGCACTCGTGTTCCCACAGGAATAAGAATATAGGTAACGTGACATATTTTTCTTAAGAAAATCTTTCTCTAAAATAGAGTACTTCATTTAATCTTTAAAAAAAACCTTTTTATTTCTACATGCGAAGCACTAAAAAGGACTTGCATTATTTAATCTAAACTAAATCATATTTATTTTATCCGTGTGGTGACGGAGTAAGTATACAATATCATCCCATAGGTGTCGTAAAAACCGACTAAGGGACTGTCCGTGTATATTATCTTTACGAAATAAAAAAAAAGGAAAACTTGAAATTACGCCCTATACCAATCCGTCTGGTCAGCGTGGTATTAGTAGGCTAAATATCCCTCCGTCAAGAGAGGAGGTCCGTCCCTGCAGTGGGATATTAATGGGCTGTTATAATGAAATCATATTTAAGTAATAGGTATGTATGCATATTTTAATTTTCCATCTGTGACATTAGATGTAAAGAATAAAAAAAAAGCATATACCATGTCTTTTGGTAAAGGTGATAACGATAATGCTTCATACTAGAATTAGCTCGTGCTTTAAAGGTATATGCAATAAAAATACATCTATAAAATCCTATTGAGGCCACCACATAATATAATCCGGTGTAATATCAAAGTAATCGAACTAGCACTACTTATAGTAGATTTTAAACCTAATTAGTAGTTTTTTTTCGATTTCAAAAGCTTTCAATAAGCGTTGTAGTAAGCAAGCATTTGTATTGCTTTTGGTCTATTATTGTGGAAAAAAAGTATTTACATAAATAAATGATGTTGTATGATCACACACAACAATGTTACTTTAAAAGCTTTGTAGATCCTCAAAAATTACGCATACATCATCCAAAAAGACAATTAGAAGAGTTTTAATAATACATATTTGAATTAGGTTATCTACAAACAGTTTAAAAATAATATCTTCACGGTGCGACTGTCTCTGTAAGTGGCAGAGACGTTGATTGATTATCTTTGAGATATTATAAAAAGTTCCGCTTTTATAAACTCTTGCTTTTTATGAGACAAAGCGCTTAAAAATGGCGTTGGAGAGTTTGTTGTTTTTCTTTTAGTTTTAAATAAATAAAGAATTTTAACGAAAAAATTGTCACGAAAAAATAATTAATTGGCAAGAACTCATTCCTAAACTAATCAAGCTTATAGATTGGATAACTAAAACTATGCTTGGTTTTTATTGAGTCATAAGTCATAACAGCCTATTAATGTCCCACTGCAGGGACGGGCCTCCTCCCGTGACGGAGGGATACTTGGCCTACTAATACCACGCTGGCCAGACGGATTGGTATAGGGTTTAATTTCAAGTTTTCCTTCTTTTTATTTCGTGAAGATAATATAGTCCCTTAGTCGGTTTTTAGGACACCCATGGGAAGGTTCACTAGGATTTTATTGGTTCTTTTTTGCATTACTTGGCCAAGAGCAAGGATGTTTTAATGTATTTTAAATGTGTTTGTTTTTAAATTACTGTATTGTATTGTATTTCTGTTATAGTGGTCACAGCGATAGTATAATAAAAGTTTGTGAATTCACAGCTAGTTGCATTCTGTAAACCGTAAAAGAATTGAATGTAAGGTATTTTACCAATATTAATCTGTTTAAAAAATTACATATTATCATGTAGGTATCTCAGACCAAATAAGAAATAAAGACGTAGCGCTGCGAACACTCGATTGAAGTATTCAAAACTAAGCCTCGCTCTATACATACAAGTCACACGCACACATTTACTACCCAAACTACGCCTTATCGGTCAGTTGGCGCTAGTCATAACAGCCTATTAATGTCCCACTGCAGGGACGGGCCTCCTCCCGTGACGGAGGGATACTTGGCCTACTAATACCACGCTGGCCAGACGGATTGGTATAGGGTTTAATTTCAAGTTTTCCTTCTTTTTATTTCGTGAAGATAATATAGTCCCTTAGTCGGTTTTTAGGACACCCATGGGATGAGATGGAGTGGTGACACACTGTATTCTTTCTCCGTCATCACACGGAAAATACATTTAAATAACAAGCTTTTCAATTTAATTTATTTCCAATTTAGTTAGGTATAAAATATATTGGAAGTCCGTTAAAATAAATAGTAGAGTATCGTTAAACTGTGAACCACAAATGAGTGTCGTGAGTCACGATGCTCTTTAATCTTGTTAAATGTACGATTGTAAAATAGCAACGTAGAAAGGTGTAGTTCAGTGGATTATTCTTTTAACTATTGGTAGTTTTTAAGCTTTTTAACATAGACAGGGTATTCTTTTGCTTATGAGATCGCATGTCACTCGTCACAGAGCTATGATGGATTATCAAACACAACACTTTCTATTTGTCGCCAAAGATTAAGACTGGCGTTGTGTTGCGATCTTCACAATGTGCTGACTAAGTATAGTATATATATAACACTATTGGTCAATTGGAAACGTAGTCCCAACTTTAATTATTATGCATATAACTAATGAACACGATAATGCTATAACAATCTATTAATGTCTTACTGTAATACTTCCTTATAAGTTCCAGTTGGAGTACCAATGATATGGTTTAAAAAAAGAAATGTCCCACTGCAAAAACGAAACTCCTCTAATGACAAAAAAAACCTTGGTCTAATTTTATCTCGTAAAGCCTAAGCTACGATTACATATTAATTTTAATTTGCGAATGCCTGTTAATAGCTGTTTAGATATTTAATTTAGTTATAAGTGTATGTTAATATTTAAGCTGTTGGCATTCCGAATAAAATAAAATAAAATAAAAATAAATAAAATACATAAACAAGAACTCAACCATCTTACAACCATTTCTTCAAAGTACACAAACCCTACTTTCTGTCAAACAAGTTAAACGTCAAACAAAACACTGAGTCTTCTCAAGTAATGTCAAAGTATTTTTTACGCTACCCTTAATTCGTCACCAAACATCCCTTATTGACATCCCTCTACTATCTGAGTTTGCTTAGGCGTTAGGTATTAAAGTAAACCTTCGTAGGGATGTACTTTAGAGGGTGCAAATAGTGTTGGCAAATATTTGTACGATATTGCAAATCAGTTGTGTACTTGCTTGTACTGTAAACTGTTGGTAGAGAGAAAGAGATGGACGTATTTGTTATGTTGTCTCTTTCATATTTAAGGGTTTTGAATTACCATACGTTTATTTTTTGTATTTATGTGAAAGGGTACAGTGACTATTGAAATTTAAAAAAAATACCAAATATAAGTTCACACCAATCTCATCTCTTAGGTATCGTAATAATCAACTTACGAAGAAATTATAAAGATATTATATCTGTAACAATTTAACAAAAAGAATACGAAAATAGGTTGCATACATTTAAAAAGGATAAACGATAAATGAAAACAAACGAAAAAGGTTGGCCTACATTCACCAAAAAGTCTTTTTATACAATCTCTTTTTAAAAAAGAATTTTTAAATTCCGAAGAACGACGTTTATTTTGGCACCAACCAATCATTACATAATCTGTTAGTAACACCGTCAACTGTAACAAATAGTCCATTAATAACTGGCAACACTTTTTCCTTGTAGGTTCACTAGGATTTTATTGGTTCTTTTTTGCATTACTTGGCCAAGAGCAAGGGTGTTTTAATGTATTTTAAATGTGTTTGTTTTGAAATTACTGTATTGTATTGTATTTCTGTTATAGTGGTCACAGCGATAGTATAATAAAAGTTTGTGAATTCACAGCTAGTTGCATTCTGTAAACCGTAAAAGAATTGAATGTAAGGTGTTTTACCAAAATTAATCTGTTTAAAAAATTACATATTATCATGTAGGTATCTCAGACCAAATAAAAAATAAAGACGTAGCGCTGCGAACACTCGATTGAAGTATTCAAAACTACGCCTCGCTCTATACATACAAGTCACACGCACACATTTACTACCCAAACTACGCCTTATCGGTCAGTTGGCGCTAGATTGTCAAAAGAGTATGACATATAAACATTTTTCATTATTTATTCTGGAAAATGCCTAATTGTGACGTAAAAGGGTGCAAAAACCAATCTTCAAAAAATAAAAATCCAGGTGGTATCACATCTCATACGTACGTAAATATAAAAACTCGTAATTTTATTTATTAATATTATTGACTTATGATGACGGCCTGGAACACAAAACCTCAACAAGTGTTGCCACTAGTAAGCGTCAGAATTTTCCCCGTTTATGGGGTAAGTACTTTTAAGTAATAGAAAGAGATTAGGTACCTATATAAATAAAAAATAAAAGAAAAATATGGCAATGCATTTTCACTTATATTCTCTTTTATCATAATAAAATATTTACAAGATAATCCAATGCCGTATTTTTCCGTCACCTTTTTTGACAAGCCTCATGTTAGAGTCTCTTGTTTTAGAATAAAACTAAGTAAGTATAGGAAAAAGGTTCGTTTTGCTTATTCTCGGATTAGGATTGTTACCAAAATCGGTACTATATCAAGAATTGATCTAAATGCGGGAGTTGTTTAAAGAAAACATGTACATTTTTAAAGTTTCCTAGTCGAAATAAGATTGTAGTAGAGAAGTGGATTGAAGTCATTCGACTTCGATTCGACATTCGCCGGAATGATGAATCATGGAATCCTAAGGCGCGCAGCGTACTTTGTTCGACACATTTCGATAACGGTGACTTATATTATACACAAATCCGACATCGTCGTGTGCTTAAACATGGATATCCAAAGGATATTTCCAATATGTCTATTATTGGTTATTTCATTTAGTAACAGAATAAAAACAAAAGTAGGATATTATCTTTTCCTTTTGTTAATGTTTTTCCAGATTCCCTGAAATAGTTTAAAAATTGCTAGTGCGGTACTTTTATTTTTTAGTAATCCAAATTGAGAAGAATTTAAAACAGAATAACGTTCAAGAAATCCACATAAAATATTATGTATAACTTTTTTAAATATTTTTGTAAAACTTGGAAATAGGGCTATGGGTCTTTAATTATTATTGTCATGTTTTGGGCCTTTCTTATGTAAAGGTTTAATAAGGGCTACCCTGTCTGGAAACGCTCCAGTTTCTAACATACGATTTGTTGTGATTATTCATTCATTAAATGGTTTTGGAATAATAATTGTTTTATTTTTACCCAATCTTGTCGGAATAAACATGCTATTATACCACCACTTAAAAGGAAAATACCTATATACAATTTTAAAATGAAACCTATCTATGAACTCAATCAGCCTGTCAGTACTTAGACAAATATAAGGGGAATTAGTTTTCATTGCATGGCAGCACTCCTTAAATGCACACATGTTTACAAAACCTGCTTAATTTTTTTGTTGACAGCGCTACGTCTTTATTTTTTATTTGGTCTGAGGTTAATTCTTTTTTCATTCTAATTCTTATTCTTTTACGATATGTCCCATGAATTGTAAATTACCTAACAGATGTAAACCTAGGAGTTAATTGCCTAGAACATCTGCTACTATTATTTAAACACAAATTAAACAACCATTTTATTAACTAAACGAAAGCTTAAATCGCTCGATTACCATAACTCTTTGATTACACCAATGAGGTTCAATTCAAAAAGAAAAAAAATGCTAATTCTTTTTTCAAACCGACTGTAATGACGTCAGTTGACAGTGAGAGCCCTCATTCTAATTTCGAACGAGTAGGCGCGTGGCGGCCACGTGACCGTTTGGCCCAATCGTGGGCCTTTGTTTGGATGACGTCATCAACGGCTAGTTCGTGAGAAATGATTTACGATGCTGTACAATGAATGGTAATGAAGTTTTCTAGCCCTTTGGATATATATGACAAAAGATAGTTTATTAAAATTTTTATTTTGAAGGGTCTTTCATTAGCTATAGGGACGAAGTTCTTTTTTCTTTAGTAAGCCGGCAAAAGCGCTCTATTATAAATTACCACAGTAAAAGTCAATATGATAAACAATGATAAGTATTCTTATTTTGAACAATAATTTAATTTAATTATCGTGACTACCTTGACTATCTATACTAAACGCAAAGACTCGTGGTAGTCGGTGTCATATAACGTTATATATGGCAGATAATAATTCGAAATTTAAAAAAATGGGATAATGACGAAATGTCCAAACGTTTTCTGGATTTTGATTTTCGGAATATTAAAATTCGGGATTAAAATAGGTAACCCTGCTTGACACGGCACGTATTGTGAGGAGGTTCCTGTCTGGGGCCCTAACTACCAGTAGCTTGGTCCCTGTACCCGATGCTGGTGGATCTACATTTTTTTTATATTTTTAAATGTGTTTATTTTTATATTTATATTTAAAAATTTAAATTAATGTGAAAAATGTAAATATGGAACATATTAGTTTTGTATGGGATTCGAACCTGTCATGCACAATAATGATCTCTAATCTACATTTTCTAACGTAGGTATACATTACAAAAACAGGGAGCTATTCCTGTCTCCCACACGCGAAACATAATATCTGCAACTGACTTATTAAAGCCTGAACTAATCCCATAACAGTACAACCCAACTCCAACAAAGAACCCTAAAAATAGGGTTCATTTACTATGTAATAAAATCGACAGCTGCCAAAATCAATAACGTTGGACTCCCAATTATCTGTCTATAATCCTTCACCCCCTAAAAAGGCATTCCCCTGTAGATATAGGATATAAATAATTGAATAATCAATTAGATATTGTGTATCTTGAAGTACGCACTTAGTTAGAAAGTAATCTGCTTATTTTAATGTTTTTTTTCAAGTGGGACTCATAGCTAGTTGCAATTATTGATTCATCTAAGTATACTAATATTATAAAGAGGTAAAGTTTGTGTGTTTGGGGGTAATCTCTGGATCTACTGAACCGATTTCAATAAACTCTTTCTGTGTTGAATAGTCCCTTTATCGGGGAGTGTCATAGGCTATAGTAACTATGACTAATAGGAGCGGAGCAGTAATGAAATATTTTTAAAAAAGATACGAGTTTTTTTCACAACAAAGTGGGCACGGGTCAGCTAGTTATATAGCTGGTTTAGAAACATTGTTGAGGTAATTCCAAAGATACTTGACAGCACAATGGTATTTTAGCTGAGCGTCTAAGTACTAGGGACACTCAAAATGTCTGTACCGCAGCATTTGGTCAGAAAGTCATGGCGACGGAGTAAAGTTACAATATGTCACCACCCCATCTCATCCAATGGGTGTCGTAGAAACCGACTAATGGCCTATCTGTGAATGTTACCTTTACATAGAAAGAAGGAAAACTAGAAATTAAACCCTATACCAATCCGTATGGCCAGCGTGGTATTAGTAGGCCAAGTATCCCTCCTCCTCGGATATTAATGGGCTGTTATGATGATTTGCGCTTACCATTAAGTTCGACAATATCTTATTTCCGTGTCTTTTATATAAAAGAAAACTATAAGCAAGATAATAAAACATATAAGCAAGGCAAAATTATTTTACTAACTATCAAGTAAATGAACAGCTCATTTATCAAAGTAACTATTTATTATAAATTGTGGCAGTCAAAACATTCTTAGTAGTTGGTAGAACGCTCGAGGCACCCAGACTGTTCCTACAAAGCGATGCATCTCCAAGCCAAATGAGGTGCGCTATTGTGCGTTAGAATTCATAGGTTCCAAGTTTCTCTGATAGGTATTTAATAGGGAAGTAGTTGGAAATATGATGCATGTTGTAAACGTGAAGTTGCAGATCTTAGTGGTAAAAAACTTTGCTGTAAAGGATGTATAAATAGGTGCATGTAGTTGTGTCCTTTGAATGTCACATTGCAGGAACTTACTCTTTTATTAGCGGTGGGAAACTTGGAGTACTAATACCATGCTAAGTTGGATTATTATTGGGATTGGTCACTTTAGCATTATTTCGTTTTCGTAGAGATGATGTGTGTGAACTTTCCCTTAGTCGATTTTTATGACATCTATGGATGAATAAGTTCCGTGTTCGGTCTGAATTGAGATTGTTTATAAAAAAGAACTACGCACAGGCTAAATACGTTTTCTGAAATAACAATGCGAAATATACCTTTCTTAATCAGAACCAATAAATAATTCAACACTAAAATTACAACGAATATCAGTGCAAAATCAATTCCTACACACAAATACAAAATGTCGGTAGGAAATATTCAAAACGAGAAGAACAAATACGGAGGTAGCGTTGGATTAATTTGTCCCAGTGAGCGGACAGACCGCACGGGTCCCTTTGACCCTTGATTGAATCGACCAAGGACTAATTATCGTTGAATTTCAACGAGTATCGCAGTGTAACTTTGACATTTGTAATGTATATGTGTACGTATAAGTGAAGATATTTAAAAAAGGAATAGAATTGTTACAGGGCTTACTTTTGTCATTTTTTTAAATAAAAATTTAACTTTCTTGAATTTTAATCAATTTATTTGATTAAAATCTGTGATTAAAATACAAGTAAAGCAGTGGATAAATGATTTTAAAAGATATCAAATTTAAACACTGCCACTTGACCTTAAGGGTCTTTACGTGGCTAACCAGCGCAACCAATAGAAAAAAAACATAATTATCATATTCGCAAATAGGATCAATAATGCAAAATGTTGGTAACGAAGTCTCGAGAAAAGGCAATAAAGCATTTGTATAACAAACTCTCAACCCTTTAAATGTTTTTTAATTAGATAAATATTGCATTATGAACAAAAACGGGCGTTTTTGTTCATAAATCGACACAATACAGATTATTTAAAAACAACTTCACAAATATATACTACTACTTACTATATATTTGGGTGTTAAATTAGCCTAACACCGTTCTACCACACTACCACTATCTAATTAGATCACCCGAGGTGTCACAAATCGTATTAATTCATCAGCATACCAGCAGCGCTTCATTTAATCAACTCCATCCCTTAGCTTTCTATTAGATTTAACTAGTAGAGTTTGCACAAATTCTAATAGTATTAGCTAAGTAAATAAAACTACATAAATTTAATCAAAGTTACTAACGTAGAATATTCCTTTCAAGATATAAACTCAATAAAATACAGATAAATAAAAAACTTGAAACTTTATATTAATCGGGATCACCATGTCGATTCTCGTACCTTTAAATCGTTAAAAATTCTGTTATAAGTTAACGTTTAGTTGTCAAATTGTCACACAATAACTAAAAGTTAACTTAACACTGCTATGTGCTAAATCAGGAAGTTACCATAGAATATTCATTTCAATATATAGACTTGTTAAAATAACATACAGATAAAAAATAATCTATATTGAACTAATTGAAATATAAGAACTGTTTTTATAGACATCACTAGTGAGGGTTTAAGGGCTATGTCGCAGGGGCTTTTACCAGGCTCTAAGCAATCATTTCTGTGTGGTGACGGAGTTAGAATACAATATGTCACCACCCCATCTCATCCCAATGGGTGCCGTAAAAATCGACTAAGGGATTATCCGTTAATATTATCTTTATGAAATAAAAAGAAGGAAAACTTGAAATTAAATCATATACCAATCCGTCTGGCCAGCGTGGTATAAGTAGGCCAAGTATCCCTCCGTCACGGGAGGAGGCCCGTCCTTGCAGTGAGACATTAATGGGCTGTTATGATCATTATGATAAAGAAATCATTTGAGAATTAATGTAATAAGCTAAAATGAGATTCGAATCCAGAAATGCCAAAGAGAAAATAAGTAATCGGTTTTTTTTTAAATATTGGCAGCCGAAACGCACTGTCCCACTGCAGGGACGGGCTTCCTTAAATGACGGAGGGATACTTGGCCTACTAAAACGCACCTAATAAAACAACACAATAATTCAAGCAAATAATATTTCGAAAAAGTAAAAAAAAAATCATCAAAATTTCTTCATTACCGTCGCGTGTTGTTCACGAATTCAAGTTTTGGTATCAATGAGTATAAAAAAGAGTACTTTATTATAATGGTAGTTAGTTGTTACGTTATCAGTGAATGCTTACATCGGTATTATGCAGGAATTCCGAATGTTCGAATAGTTCTACGTAGCATGAACTTCTAATATGTTAAGGCAAAAGTTTTCTCTTAAATTCTTTCTAAATTATCTAAAGCTATCTACCTATATTATATAATTGAGATGTAGGCATGTAATTTGACACGAGATTGAGTAATTGCAGATATAACTTAAGAATTGTAGTACTTATGAGTATCATATTTTTAGATAATGGTATCATATATAAAGGATTAACCTACCTACAAAGGTAGGGTTATCCTTTTAATTTTTAGGGCTTACATTGGAAGAAAACTATGTGTGATTTTAGTCCGATAAGCCCATGATACTAGCAGCCCTCCATGGCGCCGCGAGGTTCGGGATGTCCATGCGTTAAAAAAGCTATTAATCTTGGTTGCAGTTTCATGTTAATATACAAGTATGCATGTAATAAAAAAAAAAGTATGTTTATCAATAATTGTCTATTACCCATACTTTTACATAATACAATTTATCACTTTTCGACTAGACGAAGTTGTGTCGATTTCTATAATAATATATTTAATTATTATTTTTAATAAAAACTATTAAAATAAATCCCGCAAAGCACAAAATGTATATTAAATTATAATGCAAAATTGTATAATAGTGCAAAATTCGCGAATCGCGATAAAACGCCTTTCCCTATGGGAATAATGTCAGCACGTTACCCAGGACACCCGCGGAAGTGAAACAGAAATATACTTTATATGAATCATCCAATGACTCTAGCAAGCGATGACTAATAAGGGGGCATGTGAATTATTGAAGGGGGTGTAAGGGATAATAAATATATGATTATATTTATGATCATTTCTTAGTTCGGTTAAAAGCTTTGACTAAGAGAAAGGGACTTTAGATTTAACTAATTTTATGAAATAATATATACTATTTGTAAGCTACTCGTTATTTGTTTAATGCCCCACAGCAAGGAGAAGCCTCCTTCAGTGGCAAAAGAAAAGTTGGACTAATAAAACCATGCTTTTCTACTGAATTGCTCTATTAAGCTCGTATTCTATTATCAATCCAAAAAAATACGATATTTACCATGCGTTTCATAAAAACATGTCAATCGCAAAATAACGTTTCTATATTAAAAATAATTGTCTAGAAAAACACACATTACTTAATAAATTCTATTAAACAAACGTCTGTAAAGCAAGTCCAAAATGCTTTTAATAACTAAATATTTTCACAACAAACAAACCAAAACGGAATTAACTTTCTCTGAAAAGAAAAATGTATAATTCCATTTCACCGCAACATTCATTCACTCATTCATAAGACATTTCCTTAGTAAATCCTCTGGAGTTGAATACTCGGTTTTAGGGTACCATAGAGTAGAGTGGGGTTACAACACTATTTACTAAGAATCCTCAGCTAGTTCAGAGGGCTATAATCCCTAAGGAGTAGGGATTGCAAAAAGGTGTAATGATTTCGTTTTGGGGAATTAATTGTGATGCATTTTTCTTGTTATGTTTCTGTGGTTTATGAAAATTTATTGTAATTTTCATTAATTTGCTTACATTAAATGCTTACAATATAAATTTATAAAATCATAAAGTAGCAACCTGATAAAATGAAAGCTCCCTCAAAGATAAAATAGCCCTACAAAATCAACTTAGTCATAGTACTTATTTAATTAAGTCTCGCAAATATCGATAAATTTACTAAGATTCTTTTAGCTTTATAGTCATAATACCATAATCAGGACTCGAAGTGTCACCTAAGGACCAATGCGCCCAGCCAATGTGGTATCAGAATGGCGTCATTGCAGTGGGAATTTGAAAATATATAGTAAAACCAATAATCTAATTAATGATGATAACAACATATTATTTAATACAGAAAAAATATGATAAAATGACAAAAGATTTAATCCATTTTTTTTTGCTAACGCTACATGATTCAAAGTTTGTGAGTGGCTTAAACAAGGCGAGTTGGTCTTTGCGAGACGCTCACGGTTCGATGCCCGTTTTTAACGAGTGCGCCAAACTGGGGACAATCCCGGTTTAGATACTAATTGATGATTTTGTGTTTGTTTTTTTTTTCTTTTATTTTATTTTACGAAAGTCCATTTGAATATGGACAGTAATCGCTTGGATGAGCGGGCATTTGTTTTTTTCATTTTTACGTGTATTGGTGACAGACTAGAGTAGGAAAACATGGTGTTATTTCCCCATCACGTTTTAGTGGTGGTCGTCAATGGTGCTCTTAAAAAAAATTGAACACGTACTTTATAATTTCGTTTAAATATATTACCTTAGTCCTGTCCGTGTGGTGACGGAGTATTATTATCATTTTATTTTTATACACCACAAATACAATGTTTATTAATAGTATTTGTTTTAACTTTATAATTTGACACACATACAGTTCAAACAATACCCTACGGGTAACCATCACCCCACTCTGCTATTGTTAGGAAAAGTATCCTCCATCAGTAAAAGAGACTACCTCTAATAATGAAGATTACCTCCATCAAAGAAGGTAAACCATTAAAACCATGCTATCTTCCTTGCAGAGCAACGTTCATAGCCTGTTATATTAAATAGGATACCTACTCATATATATTTGAAACTTTTAGAGTGGTATTTTGTATTTAAAAATAGTCCTTGTCGAAAAAAAAATATCCCAGTATCATTGACGTCATTACGTACTTTAAGGACTGGGACAAAAAGTCCTAATGTAAGTGCATAGCTATAAGGAAAAACGTTTATTTTCCTTCCCGGCTTCAACAACGATTGTCTTTTGTTACAATTCTTTTATCAATTCTTTTTTAGAAAAAAAAAAATTAATCATCAAGTAGGTTGTCAAAAAGGTTGTCTATCAAATGTACAGAACATGATGAGCTAAGATAAAATGCTTAAAGTTATAGATTTGTCATCTTAAAACAGCAAAATTATTTATATCCTTTTCTTCGGAGAGATGCATAATAAAGAGACAAAAAATATTACAATATATTGCTAGACATAAACTAGGTAGGTATATTACATTATCAAGTAAATACATTTCTGTTGCAGCATTAAAAGTTACTATCGATGTCGAAGTGTAAGATGTAAAAGTCGATGTGTAATATTTACGGCCGGGTACTGTACTTAATTTTATTATTACACAAATGAATACAATCCGTTATTTTAACAGGTTTGATTAATAAATTAAGCAACAAAAGCAACAAATTTTTAGTTTTCTAAACAAATAAGTTCAAATACACACAAACGCGGTACACCAGCCATAACACGATTTGTACACAAAATCGTAGTAAATCTCATACAAAGGGTGGTCACGATTTACATGGTGGACATCCATAAAGCTGTCAGTAATGTATCTAATGTTGGCAGGAAGATATATCGACACATTTTATTCTAATATACATACAATTTGAGTCAACATGTATTGTATTCTCGTCTAAAATAACTTATTTTGCTCGACATTTTGTCAAGAAATAAGTTGCTTGCCTAATAGTGAGCTTCGCGACTAAATATTTGAGACACTTTTACAAAATACATAAAGCTCAAATTTTCTCTGCCCTGCGGAGTGCACTACGCTTGTTAACGTAGAACACAAACTGTTAAGCCCTTTGATTTCATTGGCTACTATAAATAATTATAACTGTAGGTCGCTGAGTATAGGTCTTATCAGACTATTATGCAGAAGGCTATGAAAGAAAGAAAGGAAATAGTTTATTTTGTTGCACACAATAATATAAAAGACTGTGAAATATGAATGAAAAGACAAAAAAGTTTCCAATTAAAATTTAGGAGTTGCGAAGGAGAAACAAAGTCTTTGCATTTCCCGTTTAAAGTGGCGACAGGGCACACAGCACGCAGAACAGATAGCCCGTGGGCAGAAAGGTTATGGAATGAGGACTAAGATAAGCAGATACTTCACGCGACGAACCGATGACGACATAATTGTGTAGCAAAAAAATTTTTTGATAAAATATAAAGATAAAGATTCATTTATTGCAAAACTGTGTACATCAGGTGATCGGTCTAGCGCTTTTTGAGAAATCAGGTAGCAAAAACAAAAAATAAATAAAAAAATACAACCGAATTGAGTACCTCCTCTTGTTTTTGAAGTCGGTTAAAAATAGATATAATATGTAGGAGGCACAGAATCACGCGCAATGAAAAAGCTTGAAGTCTATTTTCAGCTAGTACCTGCCAGCTATTACGGTTCAGTGTTTTTTTATTTTTTTTATTAGTTAATCATACTATCTTGTCAAAGAGCCGTCTCTTCAGGTCAAAGTACCCAGATATTAGAATCACAAGCTTATGTTCACACCTAGCGTCAATTCGTCACCCGCCACACCATTAGTGCTCAGAACGACTCGTTCGTTGACAAGTGCGTGACGGATAATGACATTACGCTGAGCGTGTTGTACCATCGTAACTAAAAACTAAAGCAGGAATTATGAACGTTTTTATTTCCAATTTGGTTTTGACCTAAGTCATCGTTTTGGTGAGGAAATAAGAAAATAAATGAATCAACCCTTCTGGTTTTATGTGTGTCGTAAGTCAAAGATGAAACAAGAACAAAATCACATCACTCCTTTTAGTCTCTGGGTATCGTAAGATGAAAATTTAACTAGCAGAATACCATAGTAAGACTTGAAGTACTGAGAGAAATGTCTATAAAAACACACAAACACGAATTAGATAATTTAATATGTATTTTATGTATTAATACACTGTTAAAAAGATTAATGAAATATGAAGTAATGAATTCCAACTCTATGTCAGAAAAGATGTTAGATGAAATCGTAGGTACCAAATCCAGTTTCACCCAGTTTCGGCTATCACTATTGAAAGTACCTTTGAAGTACATTCATAACTAGAAGTTTTCATTTAAAATCTTAAATAATAATATAAATATTCAAAGCATTAAATAGTAAATTAAAAAATAAAAACAAAGATATCAATAGCAATAAATAATTGCCGTAAATCCTCCATTATTACAACTTGTGCACGTTCTACGGACAATTGTTTACCAACGTTTTTATTTACATGAAATTTATTGGAAAGACTGTTATTTCCAGTATTTATTTATTGGAAAATGTATTTATTTTTTGCTGAGTTTTCATTTAGCTTTGCATAATGGTAAGTAGTAATGGAAGCTTTCAATGGTTTATTCCATTTTATTTCATTACTTAAATTATCATAATACTTTTGTATACTAATATTATAAAGAGGTAAAGTTTGTGTGTTTGTGACGTTGTAGGGGGTGATCTCTGGATCTCCTGAACCGATTTCAAAAATTCTTTCTGTGTTGAATAGTTCATTTATCAGGGAGTGTCATAGGTTATATAGTATCACGCTATGACAAAGAGGAGTGGAGCAGTAGTAAAATATGTTTAAAAAAGGACGCGTTAACTTTCGTCGCCTAACCAAGTGGGAAGTGGGCGCGGGTCAGCTAGTCGAATATAAAAAAACTTATTTTATTTCTTTCTTGGAATTATCGTTTTTAATGTTGCCGTTTATTAATTACCACTAAAACTAATACCATTATCATTTTACCAACGTCAAGAGCATCTTAGTTTGTGTTCTCTTTTCTCGGAAGAGGTTTTAAGTAAATAGTAATTCTTTAATTTAATTAACAATTAATCTATTTTTAAACCCGAAACTCTATTAAACAATGTATCCATTATACTTCAACTTAGATAAATAACTTTAGTAGATGTTAACAAATTAGTTAGGCTAAATGATTAATTGTATAATTCTCAAGTAAACGCTTCAAAACCGGTAGTCAAAGTCCCTGGGTATTGATTTCCTTTGCCCTCAAGACAAAGCCTACTACAAGATATAAGAGAATAGCGTGCTAGTTCAAATAACTCCGAAACAGTGGAAATAATTCCCAATTTATATAGTGTCAATATTTTAGATTAAACTGTAAGGTTCATAAACATCACTTTGACATTAAAATACGCAAAATGCAAACTGATGTAGTTTAGATAAAAATCACGTTTAGAATAGTATAGTGCAGTGTAGTGTTGTATAGTATAGTTGTAGTAATTATCTGCTATACAGAGAACTCTAATTTCAGTCCCGATCCATGCAAATCTTTATTTGAATAAATGAATGATGAGATGAAGAAACACATAACAGAAAAAGATATATAAAGAAAAACATAAATAGTTTGCAGGCACAGTCTTAATGTTTTATATGTATTTACTTACATAAAAAAGGTGTTGTATGCATGTTAACCACATATCGAATATCTATACTTAGTAAAAGTTCTACTAAGTTAAATAAAAGATTAAAATAAAACTATACAACTAAAAGCTATACATATACACACTACTACTTAAATCTTGTACCAGAAAATTCGAACCACTCCTCTCCTACACCCTAAAAGATGGCACCCCACAAAAACAAGGGGTGGATTTAGCAGAATTAAATAAAAAAAAGTCCACCTCACCGGACATAGAGTGGTGTTAAATCTATTGGATTTTTTTTTCGGAGACAGCAATTCTCTTTAGTTTTATTTGACCGTTATTGGGAAAGAAAGATTCGGCAAAGGCTCGTAAATGATTTTATTATACTAGTTTTTACCACAAGAGTATGTCATTTTGAGGAAATTTGAGTATGTCTTTATTAGACCTCGTAATTCGTTTTAAAAGATAATACAGAGTTTCAAAGTCAATTTAGTTAGCTATTTTTTGATTTTTAAATATTTTTTTTTTGTATTTTTATTTTATTAAAAGAAAGTTACACATTGGATACAATATTTTATCTGCCTAACTGTATAACAGTTCGTCGGCATTAAAATAGCATTATCTATACATATAGATTTGCTTGCCCTGACTGATTGACTGCGCCAACCCTTAACCGCTGAGGATATTAATTATTAACTTGATTTTGTTAAACCTTATTATAAAGTAGGCATCTATCAAGTAAACCTTTTTGAGGCCCAGCAAATTACATAGTTTAGGTAACATACATTTGTTCGTTTTATGTAAACCATTTCCCATAACGATAATAATTTACCATGCATTATAATAAAGTGGTGACGGAGTCAGAATACAATATTTCACCACCCCATCTTATCCCATGGGTGTCCTAAAAACCGACTAAGGGACTAACCGTGAATATTATCTTAACGAAATAAAAAGAAGGAAAACTTGAAATTAAACCCTATACCAATCCGTTTGGCCAGCGTGGTATAAGTAGGACAAGTATCCCTCCGTCACGGGAGGAGGCCCGTCCCTGCAGTGGGACATTAATGGGCTGTCATAATGATGATGATGATGATAATAAAGTCTAGCAAAACAGTTATTACATAAATACACAAAATCGAGCTACGTTACATTACACAAACATACCAAAATATAAATTTGATAACCCTAAATGAACACGCGTATCGTATGCCACATCTAATTGGTAATTGAAAACGGCCGCGGCGAGATCAAAGCGTCGTTCGACCAATGAAATGTCACGAAACGTCACTGACGTCACTTTTGGATTAGGGCTTCCACACATGTGTTTTATTTCATTACGTATAGAAACTCGAAGAGTAATTTGATTGTATGGAAGTTTCTTATAAGTTTGTTAGAAAATCTTATTGGTTTCTAAACTGGATTTAAGGATACTAGCGTGAACTTAAATTCAGTTACAAGTAGCAACCCTTTAATGTCACACTGCAGGGAAGATTATCCCTCTTGTATACAGAGCTAACTTGGGTTATAGATACCAAGCTGGCCATTTTTCTTCTGTGCTAGGGATTAATTGTTTGATTCAAATTTTCTTGCATCGTTCTAGTAGTACCTCCCTGTACTAAGACATGAAAGCTTTTCTAATATAAAACCTATATTGCTTAGAGTAAGGTTTTGGTAAAACAAATAGTATTTTAGATAATCCCCAATCGATATCACGAAAGCACAAGTCACCTAACAGATGGCTAAATAAAACGTCGTCCCCTAACATAGTATTTTAATCACAGTTCCCTAAATGGCGGACTTACGCGTAAAGCACGATTGAATGTCATTTTATATGGTTGTGTTTTCATTTTAAACGAAACTACTAATTTACTTATTTTTCTTACTAGAAATAAGCCTTGCCCTAGCCACAGAAGAGACAAATCCTGCAGTGACAGAGGGACGTTTGACCTACAATACGCGACGGTCAGAGTAGTTACAGGGTTTGTTTCGAATTTCCCTTATCTTTTGAAATAATATTTGTCAAAACTACGAATATGTTGGTATAGAAGAATGTCGATTTTAACGACTCGTGTACGACATTACTCTTACATATTTGTCTTACCATAGTAATAACTACGAGTATAGTAAGAGATGAATTACTTACAGCACAGACAATTATAATTAGACAGAAATATCTTTCAACAAAATCAAAGATTCATTTTGTTTATCTCCACTAAGAAAATCTCAAATTCTAAGAGTTCCAGTTCCATAACTATTGACATTGGCTACAACACTGGTGTATTTAAATAACCATACGTCTTGTTTTAGAATCAACTTAACATTGAAAAGTCAATATGTATTGTGTACAGTTAAATTTAAAGTCCATTTTCGTTTGTTAGTTTGTCGTATTTGAAGTTGTTGGTCCTCGATGCATCATGTATATATCGAATGAATTGCATTTGTACAAACAGAAGGGTGCTTTTAGCCAGCATTGCAAATATTGATTTATTATGTTAGATTTACGGTCACATACGACTGAATAATGTGATGGTCAGTTTAATGCGTTTAAACGTAATAGCTTAACGAAAATTTATGAGTCGTATAAGATTATAAGGCGTAGGTACTGGTTGAGGCGTTGGAAACTAGTTTAATGCTGAAAAAGAATAATTGAATCATCATAACAGCCCATTAATGTCCCACTGCAAGGACGGGCCTCCTCCTGTGACGGAGGGATACTTGGCCTACTAATACTACGCTGGCCAGGCGGATTGGTATAGGGTTTAATTTCAAGTTTTCCTTCTTTTTTATTTAATTTTAGATAATATTCACGGATAGTCCCTTAGTCGGTTTTTACGACACCCATGGGATGAGATGGGGAGGTGACATATTGTATTCTTACTCCGTCACCACACGGATATGTATTCTTATGCCCGATTTACACATCGACAAGTACAGTGGCGAGTTAAGTAGTATTTTAAGATTAAGTTGATTTAAATAGATCTCCATCCTATTTTTTGGCGAGTTAAGTACGAAGTAGCCCCCTCTCTCGCGTCTCGCCAACTTAACTTACCAAAAAATAAGATGGAGATCTATTTAAATCAACTTAATCAGCAACTTACTACTTAACTCGCTACTGTACTTGTCGATGTGTAAATCGGGCATTACTCCTCACCACACGGATAGAATAATTGAATGAGTGAATTTAAGTTTTGTGCTGTAAAATAAGGTGTGAAAAGGGAAAACTAATTAATTAATTATGGTTTTCTGATAACGATCGTCATGAGAGATGTGAGATCAACACTGTGTCGTCAAATCCAAGCAATTGTCAAAATACATACACACGCAATTTGTATTTAGGGTAAGTGCCATTTTTTTTAATTATACGTATCTGTATTACATATTTTCTTCCGTGAAAACAAACAAATACTTTACGAAACAAAACAGTGGTTTATTTAATTTTTTTCTATGTTTAGTTGTCAGGTAATTTAAATCTAATTGTTTTTTATACTTATTTCTAGAATGGCATAAAATATAGTTTAGAAACATTGACAATCTTTGTCGTCGTAGCAGCCCATTAATGTCCCACTGGGACGGGCCTCCTCCCGTGACGGAGGGTTACTTGGCCTACTAATACCACGCTGGTCAGACGGATTGGTATAGAGTTTAATTGCAAGTTTTCCTTCTTTTTATTTCGTAAAGATAGTAGTTACGGTTATTCCCTTAGTCGAGTTTTACGACACCCGTGGGATGAGATGGGGTGGTGACATATTGTATTCTTACTCCGTCACCACACGGACAATCTTTGTATGCCTAGTCAATTTAAAAAAAATCAACACAAACAAAAAATGGCAAATCTGGTTCTCTTTTTAATACTCGTATAAAGAGAGTTAGTTTTGTAACCGTGTCCGGGGTATAGTGGGGTTATTTTGACCCGTGTAATTGACTGATCGAATATCTCGTATACCGGATATTAAATTTTCCCTCACTGTAACGGAAGTCGTCGCGGCTCCTACGATTGGTCGGATAACCGGCGCCATACTTTTTATCTCATTTAGAAAAACAAGTTATTTGTTTTTGGTAAACAAAATATATGTATTAATATGTTTGGTTTGGCTGTTTATTTGTTAAATTTTGTTATTATTGCTTGCTCGAAATGTCTGCTACCGGTTTTATTATAAAAAATATATTATTTTTCTTATTGAATTAATCATAATTTTCATATACTTATCTATATTTTTTTATTATATTTACATTACATATTAATTTATTAATTACATATCAAATATGGTGATGGAACAAGAATACAAAATGTCACCGCCGTTGCTTAGGAAGGAAAAAAACTTTATCCAAATTACCTATATATTAAGTAGGCTCAGATAGACTACTTTACTGGAGCAGTCCCTGCATTACGAAATTCTTAATTACTTACAAACCACATCTGGTACCCATTCCCAACACTACAAAAAACTCTCAAATCGTTTTTTAATTCGTTTATTATGAAAAATCGTCTATTTTGACGACAAGCTATCACGATCTTTATGTATTATCACGTCATCAGATCTGATGGGGATGACGTAAGCAATTTCATAAATTGTTACCATGATGAATGATTGTATGGCTATCATGTTAGGGCGATACGAGATATTGGTGATAATTTTATTTTTTTCCTATCAGCGATGCAAAAGAGAATGGGCAAAAATGTATGAAACCTGGGACCACCTTCCAATAGCAATGAGATATATATCGTTGGATAGGTCTTTTCAATTGGAACAACAATTGTTATGACAACTAATCATTCATTAACCACACAAAAGTAATCCTGCATATAGCAATTTTTACCATAAAGCATGGCAACACGATTAGCGTCGCACACAATAATATTGCCAGACAACTGAGTTATAGCGTACAGTAATGGCCGACAAAGAAATAAAAAGTATAGAGCCTTCTCCAATAGCTATTACAATTTTGTTCAATAGAGACAAGTTGTACAATAGTGAATATGACAATGGGTTCTTTAATTTTGATGTTTCCAATGAATATTCTTTTATGTTTCTGGGCAAGTATAAATAAATAAATATTCCTCACACTTTCACACAACGCCATCTAGTCCCAAACTAAGCATAACTTGTAATTAGCTTGTATGGTCTTATTCAGTGACGGAGTCGCTCTTAGTCCTAAGTTGAACTGAAGGATAAATGTTGTGGTTTTTCGAAAATTGAAAATGTCTTAAAGCCCCTATCTTTATTATTATGGCTTTACTATTCAACACCTGACAAGAAGTGTTGAATTTTTCTTTGCAATTAATATATTAATTATTTAGTATAATAATAATTTTAATTGTTGATTAAAATTATTAATTTTCTTTAATATTTTGTTCCAACCAAAGAATTGAATTTCTCAACATGAGGCAACACAGTATAACATAAACGCTTATTTGTAAATAACATGTTAGCTAATTTATCTATTACTAGCTGACCCGTGCCCACTTCATTAGGCCGCGATAAAAACGCGTCACTTTTTTAAACATATTTCATTACTGCTCCACTCCTATTAGTCATAGCGTGATACTACATAGCCTATGACACTCCCCGATAAATGGACTATTCAACACAGAAAGAATTTTTGAAATCGGTTCAGTAGATCCAGAGATTACCCCCTACAACGTCACAAACACACAAACTTTACCTCTTTATAATATTAGTATAGATATAGATAAAACGCAAGTTAAAGTTCGACAGCAATCAGCTTCTAACAAGACAACCCATGGTTTCTTTCTTAACTTTAGGGCTTTCACCCACTAGTTTCACGTGACATTACAAACTACAATAATCAGATATTCATTTCCTAGTCTGCTAAGCATAACATCCACAAATCTATACATGTCTGAAGAAACCCAGCAATGGAACATTTAAACTCTACATCGATCGTCTCTAGACAACATCAGATAACTAAATCTAGATTAGCATACACATACAGAACTTTTAATACGAAAGGGGTGGCCAAACCCTTGCACATAACATGTAAATAAAAAAGTTAGTAACGCAGGATGGGGAGGCCCCTTAAATAGTCGATAGTATGACCTAGTAACATTTTGAGTCCTGTGTGCAGCTGCCTTGCGATAATATTTGGATTCTAAGTACGTAAGTAAATTGATATTTAATTTTGTGCGATTCACAAATGATCTTTGTGAGGTGACGGAGTACAAATACGAAATGTCACCACCACATCACATGTCCCACTGCAGGGACGGGCCTCCTCCCGTGACGGAGGGATACTTAGCCTACTAATGCCACGCTGGCCAGGCGGATTGGTATAGGGTTTAATGTCAAGTTTTCCTTCTTTTTATTACGTGAAGATAATATTCACGGATAATCCCTTAGTCGATTTTTACGACACCCATGGGATGAGATGGGGTGGTGACAAATTGTATTCTTACTCCGTCACCACACGGAGAGCTAGTTCTTACTAAAGTTAAATAAATTATTTAATATCCAACGTCGTTACAATATGACCTTCGCAAGGAAAACTTACGTGCGTCAAATGAAGGATAATTATATTTATTTCGGTAGTAATATTAACGTACTTTCCAGTACTTTATATCAACTTATAATTTTCTTTATTGCTTTCGTGATACTACAATTACAGCTTAAGTTTGACCCTGACGAGAGTTAAGCTTACTTATAATAATAAAAATTAGCCTACACGTACATGTGGTCGTTGTATTAATAGATTGATTTAAATTAAGGCTTCGTACCTGAGGGAAAGGAGTATAAAATGCTTAAGGTTTTATAGATTTCTTCAGCAATAGGACGTCTAAATCGGTAGCATCGTTTTGCCTGCTTAATCCTCCTGAGTGTCTGTTTAGTTCGTTGCCAATGTCTATGAGCAGTTAACACAAAACGATCGAAATATAGTTGGAAGCTTATATGAAATTAGATATATGGATAGAAATTGGATATATTTGTAACTAACGCTCTTTAATAGAACAAGAAATTTAATTTAGAAATATGGCACAAATGTTTAGATTTCGAAGGACATGATGAATAAATAAAAACTCTAAAAACATTACTAACACTAAAATTGTTATTTCTTCGTTTCGTTAAAATAAAACATGAATGCATACACACGACAATAGCCGTTAAAGACAAACATGTTATTGCACCAAAGAAAGCATCCTTGTTAAAGTATCTCCAAAATAAATCATATTTTAAGTAGAAAAAATATTTTCTTGACAAATAACACTGATTTAGAGGCAGTAGGTTGAAAATAACTCATTTTAATGGTACATGTTATCAGCGAGCCGGAAATGTGTGCAATGAAATGGATTTATACCATGCCTTAGATTATTTGGATAAGCTAAAGATGTGGTCATATTAACACGGCAAATAATTTACAAGACAATTTTAAAATTCCAAAATTATTAACAAGATTTACATATAACATAATGTTACAAATCAAATTAAATCATCAATTTTAATGTGTATTATGATTCACGTAAAAATGATATTGGTGCAATTGTGAATTTTTGCGTATTTCCTTTGACAACAATATGATTATCATCATTGATATAGGTAAGAATAAAATCGTAGACGATACTTATGTACGATACATAATTATGTATGCCTAGGTATGCCTATAAACCTAAAAAGAGTACATTGAAACACATTTGTTAAACAGTCAATATAATTAAAAATGTTAACGATACTAAAATGTAAAGAAATGCAAATTAAAAACCGAAGCAAATAAATTTAATGATAAAATGACAAAAATATACTAACATGATTGACACCGGAGACTCTTGTCTTGTTCAATTTAGATAAGTTGGTGCCCATTCGTAGCCATTAATGCCAGTCCTCCCCAACAACCACTAATGAAAGTTCAACCTTATTACCGCACACATAGAGTCAATTTTAACTGAAAAATTCAGCGAAATATTTGGCACAGTTAAGTACACAAAATGTCTGTAATAATCACTATCACAAAGTCTTAATTTTGAACACAGTCTAGCAGTTAATTGTTAGTAAAAAGCCACTTTGGTACAGTCAATTCACGGAAGAGCTGAAACGAAAGTTTTAGGTTAAATCGTTTATATATTCACACTACAAAAGCAAAGTTATAAATTTAAATAATAGTTTGGAACGGAACTCATTAAACTCAACGTCTTAACAACTTATTTGTAAATATAAATTAAAAATTTCACGTTATAATAGCGTATATTTAAAAGAAAATAAAATTTAATATCATAACAAATTTCATATGGCTATCAATCTGAATAAATATTGGCTTCGTTCCAGCTTTGTATACAAAAAAATGTTTCAAAACCATTCACAATAAATACAAAAGTTAAACATTTCAAAATACAGATAAATTATTATGGTTGCAACAGAATCAGAGTAAAGATGTGTCAGTATTATATCAAGTTGCGACACCGTCCCTAAAAGGCATGAGTTCGTTCATTCAAGTCCAATACACGTAGGTGGGCCTGGTACGTATCAAATAATCAATGGGCAACTCTTACAACATTGCAACAGCGTAGAATGATGCAAATTGGCAAAAATAACGTTTAGTTTAGAAATATAAATGTTAAAAATTTATTAGACACATACTAGATATATACAAAAAAAATTAGGCAAAAAATTATAGTAATTTATCTGATTCATATTTTAGGAATATTTAATAAAAAATGTAGATAAATTTCATGTGTTTTTTAACGATGAGGTTTAGTTCTTAGTTGTAAATCAAACTGTTAATGTAAAATGCAGTATTCTAATCTTTGATCTAGACATGTCCAAATGTGCCTATGCCCCTTATTACCAAGTCTGTACATATAGGGTAGGCAGTAAAACCGGTGAGTCATCGGCCGACCTGCATTCAACAACAGTTTAGTAATCGATAAACTTAGCATGTTTTAGATTTACTAAGTCTGTTTGTATTTGTACTGCATTGGTTTTATTGTTTTGTGTCTATTTCCATTTTTATTACTGTTTGGTGTGATTTTAATATTTTAGTATCGTCTACATATAGCTTTTTCTTGTATTTTAACTATGGACTTTAACTTTTTAAATTTAAATTTATTACTGTAGTTTTATTACAGATCAAAATTTAAAGCTACAAAGAAACATTTAGAGTATTCTAAACCGACATTTAATTAATATGCCGTATTAATTCTTCTTTTCAATCACATCAAAAGTTTAACGAAACCGTCATTACCAAACATGTGGCCAAGTGCATTGTAAACCACAACAGTACGATCGATAACAGTAGTTTTAAACACTCAAACAAAGGGTTGGACCCCCATAGATAGTCTGATATAGATTAAGTTTAGAAGTACAGATATACACTTTTTTACAAAATTTTTAGAATATTTTTTGCGATTTATGCAAGGCATTTGACTCTAATGCATATTCAATTTACATTAATTTACCAAGTTTCTATTAAATAATTTTTAATTTTTTAGAGCGATTTGAGTTATTTTAATTAAGAAAAAGCTTAGTTATCCAGGAATGACTATTATTATGATGATTTTTGAGGCTCGATCATTAATTGACAAAAACAATCTAAAGGTTCACGACAGGGAAGCTTCTTGAAGCATCTAGTTATTTAATAAATAATGTATAATTGGCAATAATTTAATTGATGATTGTGTATTATACATAAGCTGTAGCTGTATTATACTGTTTAGTTTCTTAAATGAATAATGTAATTCATCATTTTTAAGCTCAGTGCATGGTAATTACTAAAGTGAATAGAGAATTAACAATTTAAGTTGGGCTGAAAGTTCTGCGGTTAAGCTTAAATAAAACATTCCCTTTAGTCCTTTACGTATCTGTAGTGGGTATTAGTTTTATAGTTTTGGTTCAGAAACTAGGATTTATGTTGTAGTCTGTTTAAGTTGTGCCTTGTTTTAATATATTTAGTACTTTATAATGTTTGTAAGTAGGTAGGTATTGTTATTATTTTTGTTTTGTTTATAAACAAATCTCGATTTCGAGTTGTGTTTTATTATATATCTTTTAAATTAGAAATAAATGTTGTTTTTAATAGTTGTATATTATTGCGTTAATTTCTTGAACTGTAGGTTTGATATGAAGCGAGTTTTTTGTATTAAAAAGTCTTAAGCGTGACTTAACGTAGTGATAAGCCAAACAATGAAATATAGGTATTGCTAAAAATTGATAAATAATATTAGTTTTTAAAGCTAACATGAACAAGATTGAATACACGATTATCCAAAATTTTGTAAAAAAATAATCTACATAGTTACTATCAATTGCATGAGTACGTATTAAATTTTCTTGGATAATGCAAATTCATTAAATTGTGTATAGTATAATATTTCCAGTAATTGAAACGAAATGCACATTCATGTCTTCTTATCCACCTAAATCTATTTAGATTTATACGTCAAATATATCAAAGGCACAATAATCAAACGTTTATATTGTGTTCGGGTGGAATTAATTAAGCACGTAAAACGTTTATTACCAAGCAATCAAAATTAATTATAGAAACTGTAAAATGAAACCGTTTCATTATATCATGTGGGTGACTTATCTACTAAACAATAAAGAATAAAATGAATAAAACAAAGAAAAATATGATATAATAAATAATATAAAATCACCTTGAAAAATTGATATAAAATAATTTTTGTCTCCTTATTTTTCCTTTTACGTTGAAAAATACACGTAACTTGGTTAAGTGCAAGCACGTGAGTAAAAACACGGGTTTATCACTTTCAAATAAATATCAAATATTGATTATAACACCAAATGTTTATAAACAGTCTGTGGAAGGTCACTTTTGTCACTAAAAACGTCCGCGTTTATGTCAAGCCAGCGTTTGTCCAACAAGCAACACACGTCCTTTCACTCCGGGATCCGACCCCATACTGCCCGCGATTGGGAACTCTCTCTCACTCCCTACGACGGAGGGCCAAACTTATTTCGGCTCTTTGTTGTCCCTAAGAGGGGTAAATTATTACGGTTTTGCGATAACATAATAGAATGGTGCACTAAATAATCGTAGGATAACACTTTTTACTGTAATGTTAAATATTGAATTCAATATATTATAACATATTTTGGTAAAGGTATGGGTATTAATAATATTTTGATAATGTGGAAAGTGATAAGGGATGCGAGGAAACTATGATATTTTATACAAGTTATTGTATTAGCTGCCTTTGCATTTTATTTTTTACTAGCTTTTGACCGCAATTTTTTCTACGTGCTTTCCATATTAAAAGGAGATGGAAACTTTTGGGCTAAAGCCTGTACATTACTGTACAGAGTAAGGATATGCCCTAAAAATCTTTTCTATTTTTTAATAAAATAATAATAAAATTACTCAATTTTATTAAGATTCGAACTTGAAAAAAAGAAAAGATTTTGAGGGCATATCCTTACTCTGTACAGTAATGTACAGGCTTTAGCCCAGAAGTTTCCATCTCCTTCAAAAAAAAATTATCTTGGATTTCAGATTGCCAAAACTAACAAAAGATTTAGCACGAGACTAGTAAGTGTGAAGCTATAAATTGATAATACTCTCATTTCTGTTTAATCTTGGCCCAAAACTCTTAGTGAAGGTTTCATTCTCCTTTGTATATTTGTATTCTTTGCTCACACACACCCCTCTGTGGCGTAGTGGTTATATAACATGACTGTTACGCAGAGGTCTCGGGTTTGATTCCCACTCAATGCAAATCTTTGTGTGCATGAACATGATTGTTTGCATTGGTCTAAGTGTTTTCTATGTATAATATTATGTATGTATTTACAAAAAAAAAGTATTTAAGTAAGTATGTTTATCTATTGTCTAGTACCCATAGTACAAGCTCTGCTTTGTTTGGGACTAGATGACATTGTATGAATGTGTGAAGAATTATTTATTTATTTATTTACACATTTCAAGAGATCACATATGTTTTCGAGATGACAAACTTATGAGTTACCCATTGGAGTAAGCCTAAGCATGTCTAGACAAAGTTATAACTAAAGCTCGGTCTTTTAGGAGCAAACAAGTAAATAAAATTGGCCTTTATTTTATAAGTAGGATGATTGAAAACCTTACTACTCAAATGGTAATATTTGGTTAAGAAAGAAAACTTGGGAAAACTGGGCACCAAACCGTAAAGATGGCGTGCCATTATTAGGCCAAGATAAGTAAGCTGTTAGTGTGTTTATCGACACTCTTGGGAAGAAACTAGGATAGTGACTTTATGAATTTGTAATACGTCGTGTCATCATAACAGCCCATTAATGTCCCACTGCAGGGACGGGCCTCCTCCCGTAACGGAGGGATACTTGGCCTACTAATACCACGCTGGCCAGACAGATTGATAAATATAGGGTTTAATTTCAAGTTTTCCTTCTTTTTTTTTCGTAAAGATAACATTCACGGATAGTCCCTTAGTCGGTTTTTACGACACCCATTGGATAAGATGGGGTGGTGACATATTGTATTCTTACTCCGTTACCACACGGAATACGTCGTGTAATACGTTGTAATACAAAGATAACCATTATTTATATTCATAATTTTATTACACGTTTAAAATTAAATACCATCAGTCTATCTTGTTTCAAAATCGGTACCAGTAAGTACTAAGCCATTTCTACATTAAAAAAAGTAAATTTATATTTCTAGACGACAAAACAAAGAACTTTACAATATTTCTTGAAAAGCAAATGTTTTTTTATTCAAGACTGTTTTAAAAATGCAACCTTTTCAACAAAAGTTTTCTTCTATCTCCTAAATTGGTGAAAGTGGTTTTAAAAGTAAATTAAATTCAGTAGAAACTTTTAATCTGGTAGGTTCTATTAAATATTTCTAGGTTTCAATGTAAACAACGAATAGAATTGGTAATTGGAAAGGGTTAGATGTTACGAGGTTGTCTGTTAAAAACACGCAACGTCTGAGAAAATAGAAACAGACATTAATATGAAATGATAGCATTTAATGTTTATAAATACCTAGCTGACCCGTGCCCACTTCGTTGGGCGGAGAAAAAAACACGTCCCTTTACATATTTCATTACTGCTCCACTCCTATTAGTCATAGCGTGATACTATATAGCCTATGACACTCTCCGATAAATGAACTATTCAAGACTAAAGAATTTTTAAAATCGGTTTATTAGATTCAGAGATTACCCCCTACAACGTCACAAACACACAAACTTTACCTCTTTATAATATTAGTATAGATAGAGACCTTTTTAAAACCCTATCTCCAAGGATGAAGAGTAATTTGTGTTAAGTATCCTGTATGCCAAATAGGTTGTATGGTATGTTCCGTAATTTATTCAAATAAAAATTTCGTAAAGAATTCAAATAGATTTCATAACAGTATCATAACATTAAGAACAAGGTTTTTTACGAAAATAATGTAATGTAGACAATTCAGCCTGATGTACAGGATTACAATATTTGTAAATAAATAGCTAAATAATAATAAATAGATAATAATAATAATGTCTGGGTCGGACTGGATGCGGAAGGCGCAGGACCGAGTTCTGTGGCGCGTGTTGGGAGACGCCTATGTCCAGCAGTGGACTGCAATAGGCTAGCTGATTGATTGAAATAAATAGCCAATAGCTTAAAGTTATTATTTCGGAATTGTACAGATCACGATAAGTGTAACGAATAAATTGTATGTATTTCAAATACCAAGAACAGAAAGAGTCAAGGTAACCATTTATCCATCTCCCAAACGATAGCTGCATAAATGACACAAACGTGTAAGGTTAACTTATGGCATAAGCAGTAACATAAGTACTTAACCTTTAACTATGGACGTGCGGTCTCACAGACCGCTTGCAGTTTCCAAATCGCGTTCCCTTATCCTTCCGCGGACCCTACACGGCTGAAACCTTCAGTAGCTTCGGTTTTAGTGGCAAAACGACGGTTGAGAATAATAATTGCGTCGCCGGCTCCATATTGCGTAAGTAATTTCGATTTATATTTCGAGTGCGGTCTGTGAGACCGCACGTCCACGTTTGTGTAATAAAATTAAACTGATTGTGATTTTGTTTGTTCTAGAATTTTTAGTTATTTTTTTCTAGTTTGTTCAGAATACGATCACCCAAGTACTTCTTTATGCAAACGAACGTCGAATTTTTCGAAAAACAGTCAATTTAAAGTTCTAAACCTACAATGTTCGGAGCTATTATGTAAAAACTGCCTACAAATATGCTCAAGTTGAACCATTGTCAAAATTTTTATGTTTAATTTTAAATATGTATTGTTAAGTTTTTTATATTTTTTAATCTTTATATTTTATTGTAAAATTAATGAAACAAACTGAATAAATATTTTTCCTTAGATAATGCCTACATAAAGTGATCTCGATTGAAAAAGTCTGAAAAGTGCCTTTGATTGTTAAACGACTAGATTTAACATTAAAATGACTACATTTTGATTAAAGTTGCATCTTTTATTTACATTTTAATGATTACTAAAACTGCTAAAAACAAAAAATGGTACAATACTTGTTTAACTTATTAGAATTCGGTCTTTAAAGATCGCGGTCCGCACGTCCATGGTTGTGTAACAAAAATATGACGTCCATAGTTAAAGGTTAAATACCTTTGCAGATACCCATTTATTTCAACCAGACATACCTGTAAACAAACAAAAAGATAATTAGATACATACACAGCTAAGGGCCGCACAAGGTGACAATACTTTGAAGGGGCCTATGTCCAGCAGTAGACGTCGATTGGCTGATATGATGATGATGATACACAGCAAAGCAGAGAAAGACACTTAATTTTTTGACAACCTCTGTGGCATAGTATGTAAGCAACATATCATGACTGCTACGCAGAGGTCTCGGGTTTTGGATAATATGTATGTATTTACAAAAAACAATGCAACCAATCATGTTCATCACACAAAGATTTGCATTTAGCGGGAATCGTACCCGAGACCCCTGCGTAGCAGTCATATTATATAACCACTACGCCACAGAGGTCGTCAATTGATATGTTGGTAATCTTCTCTTGTCTTTTTTTACAAAACGTACAAATAACATATTATTTATAACTTTTAAACTTTACGTTTAAATAAACAAAACGTCAAAAATTTTTCCGTATCTTGTTTATAAACGGAGGTTACTGAAGCTGTCACTATTTAGTGAGCGTGTGGCCTCGTCTAAGAATATAACGTCAAAACATAACCCTTTGGTGTCGAAAGGCCAAAGTAATCATACAAAATAAAAAACTTATATACGTAGTTATTTTTATACTTAAACATTTCGTTAATTTAGAAGAGCGTTATGAGATGTTAATCTAATTAAAAAAACAGAATGTAAGTTCTGTTTTTTTTAACAAGATTATCATTTAACAGTCTTTATTTATTTTTAAGTCTTAAAAAAGTAAAGGGGATTTTCAATTTGGTAGTATTCTTTTATTTCGGCTAGTTCAGAACCCAGTCATTTCTTTTCCAATTTGAAGTCAGTGACAGAAATTACAGCAAAATAGTTAATTATTTGGTTTTTATGTCAAAACGTTAAAACTCCTGCATAAAAATCATCCAAGTTAATGCAATTCCGTTTTATAAACTTTATGCCGGTTGTAAAACGCAGCCAGTGCTTTTGAATTTGGTCTTTAAATTAGAAAGTTATTGTTATTTATGAGTACCTACTTTACCTACCTATAGTTTTCTTAATTAATTAACAACTAATTTTTCTTAAAGCGTCAAGTTCCGTTTTACAAAAGAGTGTTTTTTAAAGAAGTTTTGTGATGCAGGAATTCTTAGTCTCTTAATCTTAATACCATGCTTACAAGCTTCGAAATTATACGTAAAACAGGCAATCTTCACTACAAATTACCACGCTGACTAAGCTACCACATTGACTAAAATAATACGTGGATCAGGGAATCTTCACCTATTAATACCAAGCTGACTAAGCTACCAACTACAATTATATGGAGTCTTGAATAAAACAATATACATATTAATGAATGAGTAAACATAATTAGATCGCCCAGCTGTGAGCTTGCATGACAAGAATAGATCTCAATCGGCCTCCGTGGGACCCCCACATAGCGAGGACATACTGTATATCGGTAAGTAACTTGAAGTCACATGTGGTTTAGAAATAAATAATATTTTTTGTGTCATTTTTTGGTTTATGTTACGTTATCAGTGATTAATAGCTTTTTTTAAGATTGTTATATTTACATAAAGTCTTTTTCGTAATACTTTTCGTTTAATTTTAGCTAGGGTAGATAGTAAAAATAAAATTAAATAATTAAAAAATAAATTTTATTTACAAAAAATTAACTATGTTAAGGTTTGGTTTTTAACACTAAAGCTACCTTACCCTAACACTGGTTAGTGGAGAAATTAAAGGGCACAGAAGTGGTACGTCCTAGAAGAGTTCTCGGTGAAGAGATGTAAATCTGGTTGTTTCTTTTTGTCAGTAATTTACTTTTGTGTTAAATTCAAATTCATGTGCTTCCTTTCTTTCTCTCTTTATAAAAGCGATTTAAATAAAAAAATGTTATTATTTACCCCTCCACCCCATAGTTTAGAACATTGTTGACGTATTGTCTAGACTAAGTTAATTATATATTCTGAACTATCGATAATATAATTAAAACAGCATGTTGTATGCAACGGCTGCCGTGTGGTAGAAGTCGTTTGATTGCTCTTATTGCAACAGTAAATATTGTACGGGGAATATGCATAATATAATATTTCTTACAAATTCATACAACGCCATCTTGTTTTTACTATGTGTACTAGATAACTAAATGTGTAGATCATCATAACAGTCCATTAATGTCCCACTGCAAGGACGGGCCTCCTCCTGTGACGGAGGGATACTTGGCCTACTAATACCAGCCAAACGGATTGTTAAAGGGATTAATTTTAAGTTTTTTTTCTTTTGATTTCGTTAAGATAATATTCACATACAGTCCCTTAGTCGGTTTCTACGACACCCATGGGATGAGATGGGGTGGTGACATATTGTATTCATACTCCGTCACCACACGGAGGAAATGTATAGATACTAGGTAAATAATTGCACAGAAGATACTCTTGATGTTGTGTTGTGACACAATAAAGGGATTATCATCTTTATTCTAATCCATTTCAAGCCTAACCAGTACAATTGTAGGTACGACTAAATGGACATCAACTCCTAACACACGTAGACTTCGAAACAGCAAGTTAGTGTAGATCAAAAGCTTATTGTCACATCGCAATGCTGATTCAGAGCGATTCAGATGCCTCTTAGTGATTCGCTCTACGGTTGCAAGTTGCTTGCATACCGAATTGTAGTTTGCTGAAAGTGTAAATTCCGTTTTGGACAAAGGCTTTCGGTGCGTTTACAGCATGTTGAGATGCAAAGTATCATCAAAGTAAAATTGAACTGATGAATAAAAGTTTGATAATGGTAGGAATGAAACTAGCCCAGAACCCCACTGATTTAGAGCTGGCCCTGGATTTTCTAGACGTCCATTTATAATTTAATAAAATTATAACTGTAATAATGTGCTGCGACCGTTACTATATATAACCATGAAAACAAAGGATTATTAGTAAACGATCAATATATATTTTTCATATCTAAAACAAGGCTGGTCCCTAAATACACTTCAAAACTAATTATCACCATTCTAAAACAGAAAATCTTATTGAATTCTGAACTACAATCACTAACATTACTTCCAAAAACACAAATATAACCTTTGTTCATCAAAAAGCATCGGCATTACAAGTCGATCTCATTACTTCACGCTACCATAATGCGAGTAAATGGCAGTAAGCGAGGTACTAGTTGATGGATCGGTCCAGTTTCACAGCATCTTCGCTGGTAATGAGCGATCCGGCTTTATCTTACTTGATGCTTGATGGATGGCCGGTATTGGCTCGCTCTTAGGGGAATGGGAATTTCGTGTTTTCTTTGCTTTGGGCTTTTTTTATTGAGGGCTTAAGTATTAAAGTTTTTTTTCATGGTAAATTGTTTGTATGCAATCTATACTAATATTATAAAGAGGTAAAGTTTGTAAGTTTGTGACGTTGTACGGTATTCTCTGGATCTACTGAACCGATTTTAAACATTCTTTCTGTAGTGAACAGTCCATTTATCGGGGAGTGTCATAGGCTATATAGTATAGTATAATGAAATATATTTAAAAAAGTGATAAATTTTTTTCGCGACCTAACGAAGTGACGGACGGGTCTGCTAGTTATATTAAATTTTTAAAATCTTAACTATTGAAACTATGTGTTAATTACTTATTAATTATTAAAACATCGTGTGAAAAAAGAAGTCCCCATCGAAGCATCTCCATAAACATATTCTCAAAAAGTTACCACAAAAAATGCACTAAATTATACAAAACTTTTTGTATTTTAAAGAAACTAAGTAAATAAAATATTCAAATAACTAAACCATAATTACGGCACCCTTCAAGAAGTCTTCTAAATTAATATTAATTTGAGCGAGGACTTCTAATCAAAGTCCAATATAAAACCTCATTGAGTCTAGACTAAAGGCGAGTGGAATGTTTAAGGGGTTCCGTACAAAGGGTCCTAGGTATTCCATACAAATCTGCGCATCCCTATTATATGCAGCAGACGGGCAACGGCCGCGCACCGCTCGCTTAGTCTTTCATATACATGGTGTATGTTAAAAGTTATAGTTTTTGTTGTCAACTGTTATGCTAAGGTGAAGTAAAATTGGTTGTGGTTTTTTCTAGAATTTTCATCTCATTAGAGATACGTTCGTTTGTGCCATGGAGTAAACTTGACCTGTTCAAGAACTTAAGAAGTACAGGAAACAGTTAGGGCCTTAGTGGCGTTAAATTATTATTATTTCTCATTTAAATAAAATTAACGTTTTATATCGTTCCTGATCGATGCGTTATTTTTCTTAAACCCCAGATATTTTACAGATATGCATGTAGCCGATATGAAAACCATTTAGACTCAAAACAATAATTTATTGGCGATCACACAAACAATTCTACTGAGTCGGTTTTGAATTCACGACCTTGATCATACCACCCTTAGTACATTAGCTAACGCTACGCTACCGAGTTAGTAAGTTACACTCTTAGTTCCTGCTTACATCTTATATACTTAGCCATAAATTTTCATTCAAGATTATTTTCATTACTTCACAACAAATTGAGCTGTGTATTCTTGTTAGTGGAGATGAGCTTAGCGGCCGAGCTTTGTAAACTGTAGTTAAAATATTGTGAACATGCTGTATATAGTAAGAAGATACTTATTTACACTTCTTGCAGGTGAAAATAACTTTTGCGGTGATTTGTTATAGTCATCTTAATGTTCGATATTACACCTACTATGATTTGTATACTCGATGGGGTGATATGTTTATCATACACAGCCTTTTTAAGTCTAACTGAAAGTACGTGCCCTATTAAATAACGTTGTAAAATTTGACCTACTAAAATGATGCTAGACAGACTAACTTAAAAAATTAATTACTGTTCAGGTATCAACCATGCTAAAATATAGTAAAATCACATTTTGTATTTTTATTGCCTTAAACGGCAGACGAGTAAGCAGCCAACCTTCAGAAGCAATGTCAGAGCACAACTAAGCCGGTGACTACCCTAAAACTGATATGAGTTTACTTTCATTTAAAAGAAAAAAGAACAAAAGCTCGTAACAACAGCAATAGCCATAACTGAGTGATATACAATTTAATTATTTCACTTCAAGTGACATTACAATGAGAACAACTAGTTGCCACCCATCTCAGCTTTTTCCATCAAGTAGCAACATTATACACAATATTTTTATGATATATCAATATAAAACAGGTACTGAGCCAGACAATTTACGTTACAAAATATTAGTTTTGATATATCAAGCGAACTGTAAAGTGCCTGCCTTGAATTCATCTTGAAAGTGGTACTTTAAAGTACAAGATTTGAATTTCTCGTCTGTTACTTCTTTTAGTAAAAAAGAAAAGTACAGTTGGTGAAAGAAAGTATATTATTTTTGATAACTGTTTATAAACCTAGTGCTGGGCCGGGCCTCATATGGAAGTACACTTGGCCGACTAATAAAACTCTAAATATACATTGTTCTGATTATGATTAAGTTAAGAGGTTTTCTTGTACGTGAAGAACGTCCTCTGTTTAGTAGTAATATGTGAGATTCGTATAACATTTTCTGACAACTTTTCTTCTTTTATTGGCTCACTAAAGAGAAGACGGTTGTCAATTAGGATATAAGTAGCATTGTTGTATATTTTACCTAATAACTCAGCCATTTCTTGTATATAAAAAAATAAGAACAAAGTAAGACCAAAACAATATTATGTTTTAAAAAGTCTAGATTTCTTTATGTTTTCTTATATAAGTAATAAAAATTGTATATGTTGACAATAAGAACCCCTCGCCTAAAATCATAACTACTTTCATCGTTCTAAAATATTATCTAAACGCATTTCACTCAAAATATTTACACAATGCGAGAAATCAAAACATTCACATTTTACTTCGCACTCGTCGCACCTCTGCAAACACAAGATAAAAGCTAGCACCACATAACATAAACAAACATAAAACCATTATTTCCATCTTTACTCACACCATAAAACATACCCATGAACGTTTTCGTCACCGTATTCCCTCATTTTCATTCAAAACGTTTCTTTTTAACAAAACACACAGTTTTTTGCGTAAAGAAAACCCTCGAAAACCCATAAAGGGAACCATAAAATTTCCATTACTATCCATCCGGGCAAACCGGGTATTCAACCTCATGTCAAAGGTTAAAAATGTCCTCATAAATTATGAAAAGTATACAAAAAAATATAGTTTATAGACAATAGCTAATATTAATGTGAATTTTAGATGAACCGCATTTTTCAAAACTACCCTCTCTTTGTGAAAGCTCTCGAGACGAAATATGTATGTGTTATTGACAGTGAAATAACTTTCGAACACTACTCACATTATAGTGGGTAATAGCTTGGATATAAGAGTGCAATATACATTTACTGTACAAGTACATATACATTATGTTCTTCAATGATTAGTATTTAGTAATAGAATAATAATAACATTAAATAATATGGAGAATTTAATACATAACAATAATCTTTTGTAAATCTAAAAACCTTTTATGACGACGATTTGTCCTTGTTGTGCAGCCACTTCAGATTATATAAATTAACACGGCATGTAAGCTACCATTTTGTTTGACGCTGACTGCCAGTTAGCAAAAAAGTTAATTGCTGTTTAATTTATTATTTAAAAACATGGAACTGCGATAATTACAAAATTATCACTTCAACAAGGAATTTGTCTCACAACAAAAGTACTGAAAATGCAATTGGCATATTATTTTGTATTTTTTTTTAAATATTATTGGACATCCTTCGAAAATGTTTGTAGCAAGATAAAGTTGGACTTTCAGCATCATAGTAAATAGCGATCAATAGTTAGAGTAGTAGTAGACCGTATTTATGCATGTTGTGTGTGTTGAAGAATTAAAGACACAGTGAGCACCTTCCCCTACAACCCCAACTAAGCGGCTACATATGAAAATAAATTTAAGCCTTAATAATCCTACTTCTCCGTGTGGTGACTGACTAAGAATACAATATGTCACCACCCCATCTCATTCCATAGGTGTCGTAAAAACCGACTAAGGGACTAACCGTAAATATTATCTTTACGAAATAAAAAGGAGGAAAACTTGAAATTTAACCCTATACCAATCCGTCTAGCAAGTGTGGTATTAGTAGGCCAAGTATCCCTCCGTCACAGGAAAAGGCCCGTCCCTGCAGTGGGACATTAAAGGGATATTATGATGAATCCTACAAGCAAAAATACTAGGTCTGCTAAGTATCCACAAATATAGGCAGAAGGAAAATTAAACGCTGTTTAGTATTTCCAAACAAGCTCAGTTTGTAAACAGGACATCCAATAATTAAGGGTCCTATCTTTCCGTACGTATGTTGTAAACTTTGGCACTTCACAAAATGAGTGATGGGTAACGTTGCTATTGGCAACTAAGCCTCATTTGCCAGCTATTTCATTACCTCTGTCTGTGCCAGGATACGTTTGACGAGGGCCGAACCGACCCAATCCCTGCCAAATATATCGAGCAGCTAGTGTAAGCGAAAATACTCTTTAAAGTCGATCAAATAAAATTCAATATACATGTCTTATTAAACATGGTACTGAAATTGACAGTTACAAGTTTGAAAGAATTTAATTTGTGCTATTTTGAATCTTATTGCCATATAGATAAGGTTTTGTGGAGTTGTATGTAAAAAAGATTCAGGTAATGTTAATATTAATATGTTTGTTCTTGATGTAACCTCAATTACACAGGCGTTTATAGTAAAGCAGAATTTAATGTGGGGTGAAGTTATTTTATAACTAGTCTGTGTTAAATTAATATTAAATTATTTTGAAGTCACTTAAAGAAAACCATCCGATACTTTAATTTCTGGACTGTATTCACCCTTTACAAAAATACGCCTACCCCGGACGGGATAAGGCGTGAGTTTATGTATGTATTCGACCCTTTCTATTAGGTCCTATACGATAATTTTGCCGTGTCTTTAGCAAATAGAAGACGTTTGTCATACTTTCATCTCTGCAAATACTCTACATAACTCTATATAAACTTTAAACAAAAACAGAAAATCACACGACATATAATTCATCTCTTTTGCTTGATTTCGACACGTTTAAACTAATAGTAACCACAGATAGTAACCAAACCACAAAATTAGAATGTTGTCTGGAGGGTAAATTTCTCAGTATCACTACAGAAAGCTCGTCCTTGCTATGGTCCATTAAAGAGCTAAGTTATCATGCACTACAATAAGAAAAATAATCCTCACACATTAACACATCGTCGTCTAATCCCGAACTAAGTAAAGCTTGTACCCTTTATGTACTAGGTGTACTAGACAACGGATAAACATACTTAAATACTTTTTTTTTGTAAATACATACTTAATATACATGGAGAAACACTCAGACAATCATGTTAATGCACACAAAGATTTGCATTGAGCGGGAATCGAACCCGAGACCTCTGCGTAGCAGCCATGTAATATACCGACTGCGCCACAGAGGTCGTCATTCGAGAGAATAAAATAAGAGAGAATAAAATACAGTACTCATATCAGCCATTACAGATGACATATTCCAAAAGAAATCTGTACATAACATACAAAGTTAATCATCTGTAAACTATTCTCTATTCAGAAGCTCGAAAATTCACGAAAAAATGTCTAAAGAGATACGCTATGCGATGAAACTACCACTATAAGTTGACATCCGAAAATGCATACGTTTTCCCTTGACTTGTGTTAAAGTTGAATGTCAAAGAGGAGGGTGGTAGGTCTTGATAGAATAGTTGTGGGACAACGGTGTGTTCATTCAACCATTATTTCTAGGTGATTAGACATGTCAATGCCATGGATGTAAGATAATTTTTAAAAAATAGGGGGAGACAGGTGAAAATATTGTATTTCATACTGTTACTATTTTATTAAAAGACGCAAAAAAGGAAGGATTTCAATACGAAATGATTGCTCCTGATATTTCGAAAATCAATTATTGATGGCGCAGTGGTTAGTGTTTTTCACGTAAAAAAAAGCACGTTCGATCCCCGCACGATTAAAATTTATGTATATGGCTGTTTGATTCATTGGGGTTGTTTTCTATCTAAAATAGATTCTTTAAAGAAAATAAATATATTATGATTGTTCATTAATTGTCTATTAAGTACCTATAGACCAAGTCTTGCTTAGTTTAAGACTAGATGGCGCTGTATAAACTATTTAAACAAGTAAACAATAAACCTATATTATTCAAACACTCTTGCTCCTCATATTAGGTCTTCACCTATAAAATTGCCGTTTTGTATGAAGATTTTATGCGAAGTTTGATTTTTCATACTAACGTTTTCTTAGTTTTTTCAATTTCCGCGACTTTGTGGTCCTCTGAGGCGCAATGTTTATAAATAATCATCTATGGCTGTTCGATTTGCGCTTGTTCGATTACCGATTAATGCTCAATGAGATGGCGTTGTAAAAACCATTTAAATAAGTATACAATAAAACTATACCAGTCAAACACTCATGCTCCTCATATTACCAACAAAAACAACACCACGCACGAAAAATTTCAACGATCTCGCTTCCATGATAAACGTCCTGGTTTCTGCGGACGGCAGCTTAGATTAACGTGCCTGCTACTGGCAGGATACGACTAATGTAAGTAGTTTATCATATACCATATCTTTTGATACTGTTTTCTTTTAGTCATGTTGTGGTGAATTTTGGTATGGGAATAAAGGTCATGGCACATTATACCGGCACCGCAACAGCACCGCTCCACACCAGCATTTAACTTGTCATTCAATTTAGAGCATTAAATCGTGTGTAGTATAATATATTTCATAATGTCAATATGAAAAAGCCAACGGCGGGCAGTCAGCGCGCTTGCCGCTACCACACAACTCGACCCGCAGCCCGCGTGCTGCAAGCGAGCGGACCTTATGCGTACAGCGCGCCGACGGCATGCTCATTACGCGCCGACTCCGAGTCGGTAGACATTATGAAAACGTGCAAGTCCTAAGCGTGTTCAATCATAAATGTCTTACAACAATATTGAGTTCGCGGTGACAGCAAGCTTACACCTCGCGGCCACCGCGCGGACTGTGAGCTTACACGTCGCGGCCGGCGCGCGGACTGCGAGCTTGCACCTTGCGGACAACGCGTAGTTAGCGCGCTGGCAGCTAGCCGTAGTCTAAATTCGAGGCGACGCCGTGCAGCAGCTGTGCTGTTGCGGTGACGGTATAATGAGCCATGACCTTAAAGCTGTTATAAAATTGATTTAATTAGATTATTTTTGATAAAGTTGCCGTTCATTGAAATGATTTATTTTCAAAACATAATTTTCGCGACTTTGTAGATCTTTGTACACTCACGAGCAATAATATGTACACATTTTCAAATTTTCTAAACTATCTGCACGTTTATCTAGACATTACAATATCAAAATGAATTCGTAATTTAGAAGAGGTTCCGTACAGTTTTGAATTAATCTTCGAATTTTTAATTTTGGATTGGCAGAACTTTAGATAACTGGTTTACAAAATGCGAAAATGTGTACATATTATTGCTCGTGACTGTACAGTGCAAATTCGTTTATAAAAGACAATTTTCGTGACTTCGAGGACCTCTATGGTGTAGTGTTTATAATAAATATGGCTGCTTGATTCAGTATCGTTCGATTCCCGCTCAATTCAAATACGTTGTTTGAATGTATTAGTATACATCATCTCAGTTAAAAGACATATACTGATAGACATATGCCTTCTTCAAGCCTTCTTGTGCCCGGTTGCCCGCAACCTTCATCTTCAAATTCACGCTAACTTTCCAGAACTTTCTTACCCCAACGTCTATCGGCATCGGTGAGAAATAGGATATTGGTCTTTTTTTTTTCATCATAAGCGAGATTCAGACAAAAAAATGGCGCTTCAACACAACAACGAGATTCGATCTTTATAACTACAATACGGTCATCACTAACTTAAACGAAAATCTATAATATATCGAAAATAAATCTGTCAAAATCAAAAAAGCTGATTCACTCTAATAAATTGTGTAAAAGTGTCCCCTTTTGACGCGTTCTACAGTAGAAATATTAGGGGGGCTCACAAATTTGCGATAAGCTTCCCTATTCTATCCGAGGGACGGTATTGAATGCTTGCAGGCGCAGATTTGTTTGATTTTATGTGTGGTCATGCCTCCAAGAGATAGGTATTAGTCTTAGCTGACGTATTTATCAATCAATATTATAATTAACGTGGTGACGGAGTAAGATGACCGTGTGGTGACGGAGTAAGAATACAATATGTCACCACCCCATCTCATTCCATGGGTGTCGTAAAAACCGACTAAATGACTAAACATACATATCTTAGTAAAAAGAAGGAAAACTTGAAATTAAACCCTATACAAATTCGATTATAATTAATGCATACATTTTGCTTGTTTCCGATCAACCGGCTACAAAATGAGACGGAGATTGACAGTTCAGTTGTATTATTTTTTGTTTGTTTCTTTTTGACCTATTCGAAAATATCTATTTTTATTAAAAGGGTATATATACCTACTTGTTTCCAAGTAATATCAACTAAATAGGTTCAGTAACTTGATTTTTAGATAGAAACATCTAGAATTTCAGTAAACCATAAATTTAACCAAATTACGAAGCCCTGGTTGGAGTGATAAAAAATCACAATAAAAAAAAATGCTATGATTAATCCTACTTCTTATCCTACTAATATTATAAATGCGAAAGTTTGTGAGGATTTATGGAAGGATGTTTGTTACTCTTTCACGCAAAAACTACTAAATGGATTTTAATGAAATTTGAAATATAGGTAGTTTAGGGTGTAGCACAACATTTAAGCTACTTATACAATGCAGGTGAAACCGCGGGCATCAGCTAGTTTAGAATAAGGCTTCAAGGCTCCAACAAATCTTGTGAGTGTGAAAAAGAAAGCAAAGAATGAAAAATTGATGAGAAAGTAATTTCCTTCCTATAATCATCATCATCATAACAGCCCATTAATGTCCCACTGCAGGGACGGGCCTCCTCCCGTGATGGAGGGATACTTGGCCTACTAATCAGACGGATTGGTATAGGGTTTCATTAAAAGTTTTCCTTCTTTTTATTTAGTAAAGATAATATTCACAGCTATCCGTCCGTTATAGGTCTCCGTGTGGTGACGGAGTAAGAATACAATATGTCACCACCCCATCTCATCCCATGGGTGTCGTAAAAACCGACTAAGGAATAGTCATTAGTCGGTTTTTATATATAGTATAATCATTGTACCTACGTGTTTAAAGTAACATTTTTTAACAACAAATTTCTAAGTATAAAACAGTTACACTTTCATTCTGCTCACAGGCTCATACATCCAGATGTTATCGACATTTCAGCCTGCGTTTGAACGATAGGGTCGGGGTTCAGTTCCCGACTGATAAGCGTGATGTAGGTGCGCGTGTCTCTGCATACGTTCCCAACATTACGTACAAAAACACTAACATGATTTTTTGTACATGCAAAAAGTAACCTTATTCTCTTAACAATAAGTATGTTTATAAAAAATACTCTCCGAATTGATTTAGTTGTTTGCTTATTATTTTGTATAAGTTCCTTTACGGTACTTTAGAGACCAAACCCGAGGCCGGTTTTGATGATTCTTGCAGTTACCGATTTGTCTCAATTCAGCAATTGTTAACTAAAATGTAGCATTTATGTGGCGGTATGCTGCCACATGTGGTGACGGAGTAAGAATACAATATCATACCACCCCATCTTATTTCATGGGTGGCGTAAAAACCGACTAAGAGACTATCCGTGAATATTATCTTTACGAAATAAAAAGAAGGAAAACTTAAAATTAAACCCTATACCAAACCGTCTGGCCAGCGTGGTATTAGTAGGCCAAGTATCCCTCTGTCACAGGAGGAGGTCAGTCCCTGCAGTAGGACATTAATGGGCTGTTATGATAAAAAATCCCATATTATGATAATTTAAGAAGTTATGCATCATTAAATGGACGTCAAAAGGCATTGTCATATCTTACTAACAAAATAATAAACTTAATTAAAAACAACACGAAAATCATTTTAAAACTGATCCGATAAATCATTTCCGCGTCACGAACTTTAGTCGACTAAACAACTATTTTTAATAGTCGATTTATGCAACGCCAGTGGCAGTTAATAGTCAATAAAGTGATAATTACTAAGGGTCTGTCGATGATCAATCATCATTAAGAAACAAATGAGTGCTAGGGGGATATTATGAACTGCTTTTTTTATAACAGTATCATCTGAATAATTACGTTTTTTTGTTACCTTATTACTTACTTATCTTAAGTATTTTGCTGTTGCTTATTGCAATTCATTAAACAATGGACAATAATAATATATTTAAAACTGGAGACGTGTTTAAAGCTGCGTCTTCAGAGTACTTAAGTAACTTAAATTTTGTTTTGATTTGTTTTCCATAGTTTTACAATATGAACAACATTAATGACTATGAGCTATTATATTTCTATTGTGATGTTTCATTCGCTCCAAGATGCCAATGTGTCCATGTTCCGAAATATTACCTACTCAAAATTGAAAGAAAACACCAATTTTACCTAAAGTTGTCAATAGGTATAAACTTACTTGCAGTAATCATCATAACAGCCCATTAATGTCCCACTGCAGGGACGGGCCTCCTCCCGTGACGGAGGGATACTTGGCCCACTAATGCCAGACGGATTGGTATAGGGTTTAATTTCAAGTATTCCTTCTTTTTATTTCGTAAAGATATTATTCACGGATAGTCCCTTAGTCGGTTTTTACGACACCCATGGGATGAGATGGGGTGGTGACATATTGTATTCTTACTCCGTCACCACACGGACTTGCAGTAATAATGTTCATTAATTCAAGTACCTCCGATACATACATACTGTCGAGATCCCCTTTCTTCCCGTGGGGTATCGTAAAGTCGCCTAAGATTCATAGCCTCAAAGCGTAAATGCTTAAATACGCTCATCACATGTCCCTTCTAATTCAATATAGGTATAGAAGGAAAGTCTTCCAACTACTTGCATTTTTGTTGTGACTACATTCGCTAAAGATGAAAAAACCAAAATTATTAGGCCAAGAGGTCTCGCTGTAGAACCTAGCTTACAGGAGTCATAGTAATAGTAAGTATGTGGGTAGAAATATTGTCCATTTCACAAGCAATTTTCTTTCCAAAACTTACTACAATCAAAAAGTATATTAAATGGTTATTTGATTACGTTTGCGTGTGCATTCTATATCTTGATGGTAACTTGTGTGATGATATATAACACGTACAGTGTTCACTAAATCGATATCAACACAAAAATCAAGGTCTCACTGGCTTGGTAGCACAGCAGTCAACATGCCGCTGTCTTTTAAGATTGAATCCCACGCAAGACAAAACTATATCTGAATTTCATTTTACATGGCAGATAATGGTTCAAAAATCAGTACTTATTAAGTAAACAAAGATTCTAGGGATCTCAAATATAGCCCTCGCCTAGTCTCGCATATAGTGATTGCTCTAGGTACTGTAGGCTTCAACCTAAACACACACTGTCCCACACAAAAATGCGTAGTAGCAAAATCAAAATAATGACGCATCAAAGCGTCAGAATGGACAAGCACTATATACGAGTATGTATGAATGTAGAGAAGCAAAGCAGCTTTGTAAAGATCCTAGTACTTGATGCTCTGTAGTCTCGGCCTACCTATTCTTAACAATGCGTGCTTTTATGTATATTATTTATCTATGCGTTTCAAATAAGAATGGACCCGTCAATTACCTCTATCTGTCAAAGTTCGATTAAAAAGTACGGACGACTTAAGAATTTTTTTGGATGACGGCACAATATGGCGCAGGGTCATGCACATTCTTATTTGAAACGAGTAGTATCTATGAAAATTACATAGAAAAACCTTATTAACAACTTAGATAGTCAACAAAAGGAAATTATGCTCAAAATCAGTTACAAATATTCACAACACATTCCTCAACAAATAAACGACTAAATCATGAACAAGTTAACCGTTCAATGCATACCGATCTTATTAAACCCTTTGTTCCGCGAAGGGTCCGTAAGACCCGGCTGCCAAACTATCTTATCTGATATATGGCTGAATTAATACCCACTTACACTTAAGTCGCCGTGGCGTCTATTGTAAAGGACAAGTTTAGGCAATATGTTTTGCGTTGGATTACATAATGTGTCACGCAATTTGGGAATCAAAGGTCTTTGTGTAACTTACTTTCACTGTGGTGATTTTGAGTTACTTAAGTGAGATTTGTTTAAAGTGTTTACCTGTAAAAGAGAAATAACATGTTAAACATTAAATAAAATTAACTTCAATCATACAAAACATACATTCAGAAAATCCCTATAATATATGGTTGTTATAAGATCAAAAAGTAAAAATAAAAACTACTTTCGCGAAGATAGTAAACTACAATAAAACTAATAATTAGCTATTTCGAGTAAAATAAAAAAGGTTAACGATTAGCTAGGTACTCATTTGTCTTAACATGTTCAAAATAATGAGTAAAGTACAATATTAACTAAGCGCAAGAACCAAGTCGGAAACTCAATTCATTTCACGTTTTAATTTTTTATTACTACTGCTCAATGACAAATGTAGTTGTCTGGAAATAATATAGGACATCATTTTATTAGTTAAGAGTGTCAATTTTAAAATTAACCACCGGATTGAAGAGAAATAAATCTACATTTTGACAAACATAAAACAAGAATTGCTCTCTGAATATAAAAAAGATGTCAAGGACAACTCATCATTCTTAAAGCTCCACAGTACCCGCTAATCCGTATCGCGATACACCGTTAATACCCACAAATATCTTCAATATTTCAAATACGTACCATTAATCCGTCCATTGCTTAATACCTTAGCCAATAATATCCCGAGAATTAATACCGTATTTGTAGCGGGGTCGGAATTACCCCGCGGTTAGTTAAGGGTTGCGGCTTTTCTAAATCGTTGCGTTTATTTAAGGTAATATGTAGCAATATGATGCTGAGGCTGTATACAAATTGTACGTATAAATTATGCTATACGAAACTACATATATGACAATCTAATAAATTCTTAATAATTTTGTAGATGCGACGGCAAATAGCGGGCAGTTAAAATTGAATGTAGTTACGAGTAAAACATCAATGTAAAATTGCCTGTAGTTGTAGTGCGTACTAATATCCCGATGATTGTGAGATTGGTATTTGATAAAATAAATTTATCTACTAGGACCTTTGAAAAGTTAAAAAGGCGATTCAGCTAGTAGGACCACCGCCATCTATCGAAACAAGACTAAGACACCAAAGCAAAGAAAATAAAAGTATTTTAATGACACAAACGCTATTACTTCACCCCCGTATGTCAAGAATCGTGTGTTACCATAAAACAACTTCCATCCATAAAAAATCGGTGGCACTTTATTTGGACCGTTTTTACGGCTTCACCTACAGAATGGCGATAGCCGCGCAAATCGAATCGCGTGTCAGCGTTTACGATCACGTTAAATTTGATACCTCACATTTTTCTTAAGGTTTTACTGTTAATCATAATGGTAGAGAATTTAATTACGAAGTCTATATAGATATTCCAACTCGTCTGAATAAATTCGTTGCAGGTACAAAGACGATTTAGCTATAATCATGCTTGGAGTTTCTGCAACGGAGCTGTTAATCGCGCGTAGTGGCATCATTTGGCTAGTCAACTTGTCCAATTAGTTTCATTTTGGCCATCCAGACTGGTAGACTATAATATCAAGTGTTCCCTCTTTAGTTTTCATACGGATATTGTAAGCGAAGTTAACCTTCGATTTCTACGACACACCTTACACCTTTTATTCTTATTTCAGTCACCATGCGGATACTTAAATACTTACATATTAATCTTCAAAAGCAACTGACCACGATTTATCTCAAGGTTTTCCTCTCATGTGATCCGACATCTTATCTACAGATTGGCCTATTTGTCAAATAGGGTAAAGAGGCAAACATGATAAAATAGTATACTAAATGATTAAAATTAACGTCATTATAATCTGACATGACTTCTGGTTGTAATCTGTGACGATTGAGATTACACGGAGTATGGAAAAGCCTGACAGAAAGATGATAGTGGGTAAAATAGAAGCAAGTGAGACTTTGTACCTAATGGATTTATTGGCCATTGAAACTAAGTATCCGATAGTAAACGAACGATATTATAAGGATCTTGTATGCAATACATAAGAGTGCAAAAGACGATCATTTGTGTATAAAAAAAGGTCTGTTATCAGAAGTGACACTTAAAGAGCTGATAAGTACTACCTCCAACGTCCATCACATAATATTATAATAAGAAAAAGATCATCATGACTTGTATTTTGTTTTGCCAACTATAAACAATAACAATATTTAATTCTATTCAACAAAATACGTCATCAAACGTAGGAGGTCTAGATTATTTTAAAAGCTCCTATTTTACGAACGTTATTGTGTTAAAAAAGGATGGTAAGCATACTAGAACTTTCATTAACATAATATTTCTATTAATTTCAAATGATATCCCGTGTGCAATACGAGTTAACATCGTCACAGATTGTATGTGACCGATAACGATAGTAATCCTCATATTTTCCTCTTGAGATACAAGTAGGTTTTAATCTTAAGAGTTACCTTTAGTACTAGTGATATTGTTGTAGTTTACACTTGTGCACAATGACATTTATAGCGAATGGCTCTCAAAATAATCCATTGAAAAGAAAAACAAAAAAATGTTGCAAAAATACATTTAGTTTAAAACTTTTGAAAAAACGTTTACCTATCACTGGATGGCTACCAAAATATAAAAGTGAATATGTTATTCAAGATATAATAGCTGGGATAACAGTTGGATTGACAGCTATACCTCAAGGTATAGCATACGCAATCCTTGCAGGGCTACCTCCTGAACATGGATTATACGCATCCCTGACCTCCGGAATTGTCTACGTGTTCTTTGGGAGCTGCTACAATGTCACCGTTGGACCCACAGCAATTCTCGCCGCCATGACTGCTAAATATGTAACTGATTACTCAGCCGACTTCGCGATTCTAGCTGCATTTTTATCTGGGGCATTTATATTACTACTTGGAATATTAAATCTAGGCTTTCTAGTAGAATTCATATCTATGCCAGTAATAAGTGGTTTCACAAATGCTGCTGCTCTTCAAATTGCTGCTTCACAGTTAAAACCGTTTTTCGGCTTAGCAGGATCATCAGGGAATTACTTTTCAGAATCAGTATATAATTTCTTTATGAATATAAAGACTGCTAGAATTTGGGAGCCAGTGCTTGCTGGAAGTACCATAATAATGCTGTTGTTCCTAAAGAAGTTAGGGGAAGGATGTAAACGTACAGATAATTTCTCAAGGCAGATGCGATGGTTTATTGCAATGTCAAGGAATGCTGTTGTGGTTGTCATAGGAATGATAATTGCATATTGTCTGAAAATTGCTTATGACTCGGAACCCTTAATTTTAATTGCTGACATCGGTAATGGTTTACCAGAATTTAGTTGGCCACCTTTTAGCACAGTTGTTGGCAACCAAACTCTTAATTTCTCTGATATGATGGAAATCCTTGGTTACCAATCTATAGTTCTACCTTTTGTGGCAATTTTGGAAACAGTAGCCATTGCGAAGGCTTTTGCAGATGGTGGTAGGATAGATGCAACACAAGAAATGATAGCTATCGGGCTATGCAATATAGTTGGCTCTTTTGGACAAAGTATGCCAATCACAGGCTCTTTCACTAGAACAGCTCTGAATCATGTTTCAGGTGTCAAAACTCCAGCTGGTGGTGTCACTAAAGTATTATTACTAGTAGTAGCTTTGACGTATTTAACATCAACGTTTTATTACATTCCAAAAGCATCTTTAGCCGGCTTAATTATGACTGCTATGTTTTCTATGATGGACTATCAAATTGTTATTGACTTGTGGAGAAATAGTATAAAAGAATTAGTCTTATACACAGTAACTATGGTAATGTGTTTATTCTTTGGTTTAGAGTACGGAATCATAACAGGAATTCTAGCTGAGGCTTTGTTACTATTGTATAATGTTGCAAGACCTAAGATTGATGTTGAGTTGTTAAAAAGTGACAAGGGTGATGTATTAGTGGTTACTTTAAGTGAGAATGTGCCTTATTGTGCGGCTGAATATGTTCGGCAGAAAGTAATTAGAGCTACTTCTTCAACCAATGCAATCGTCCCTGTAATTCTCAATGGTGTTAATTTAAAAAGTTTAGATTTTACTGCTGCTTTTAACTTAATGTCTATTATCAAAGATTTAGATAAGACACATCACATTCTACTGTTAAACTTTAATGTTGATTTAAAAAAGTTATGTTTAAATTTTGATTCAAGATTTGAAAATAGATTTGCGCATGCATCAAACCCACTAGAGTTATCAGATGTGTTCCCCAAAGATGTTTAGGAAAAGTGTTTAGATTCCAAGTTTTTATATTGTACAGATTTCTTTGTTACTGTGCAAATTAAATTAAACTACGAGCAGTCCTTGTGAAACAAATAAATAATGGCGGAAATAAACACGAGGATTAAATATAAGAATATCATGATATAATAAAGTGAAATGTACCAAGATAAGATTACTATAAGTTGGAGTGGAGAACTATTTGAAAGAAACAACTACATATATCCGTAATAAAAGATTAATTGCCTTTTACATTTGGTTTGTCTTGTTTGATCGCTATATTGTCTAGTGTTTAAGTGTACTTCACATTGCACTAATTTATAAGAAGTATATATTATAAGAAGTATGTTAAGAATTGCATTGTAAGATTAAATTAAAGCATTTTTTTTACATAATGTGTTACCGTTTTTTTTATTTCATCAGTTTCTCAGTTATTTGTATAATGGTGAGAACACAACTAGACTATTGATAAAAATAGTTCTTATCTTAACATAGCTACGTCACCTTCTTGTTAATAAACCTTTTGCTTGACTTATTAGTTTTCTTTACCGCAGGTTTATCGCTTTACGGCGCTTGTACACGGTAAGAAAAATCGCCGGGCCTACGCAAGAATTCGTGTCGTTTCTAAGCACGACCTGTGTACACAGCGCCGCGCCGGCGATGCATAAGAAAATTTTCTTGTCTGCGCAAGACAAGACACGGCGAACGTTGTTGCGGAGGGGCGGGGAGCGGTGTAGTAGGGTATCATACTTGTTTGCTTCCTAGTTAACATTTTTACTAAAGGAAACTCACACTGATTATCACACTTGTTATTACTTGCGCGCCCTACGCCCGTCTGACGACTGTACGAAAAAAATCCTGGCGTGTACACGTTCCGAATTGTCTTGTCTGCGGAAGACAAGAAAAGTTTTCGTGTACGAAAAAGACAAAATTCTTGACGTCTACACGAAGATTTGTCTTGTCTGGCGTAGACACGGCAAATTTTCTTAGCGTGTACAAGCGCCGTTAAACTTTATACAGCCGATGACAATAAGTGACCGACATATCCCGCCGAATCTGTAAGCTGAAATGGCTGCGGGCTAGTCACGTTTGTCACGGAACTGACGGCAGTTGGATCGGACATGACCTTGAACGGGAGACCTTGAGTGAGATGGTAACAAATTGGGCATTTACCCGCCCGAAGACGGTAGGATGAGACAGGCTAAAAACCGGAAAGAGAAGCGTGAACTTGAGGTGGCCTATAATCAGCAGCGGACAGCTAAAATTTGAAAGAAAATAAGATAGTACGCATAAAGATTGTTATGAATACGGAAGATGTAGATAACAGCCGTCAAGTGTTTATAGATAACATAATATTGATCTGTAAATAAATACATTTTGTCAAAAACAGCCGTGGACTTTGCATCGTTTAAAAATGACAAGACCTGTTGAAAAGCGATATAGGAAAAGTATTAAAAGTAGAACAAAAAATATTCTACAAAATATCTGTAGCATTAATATGCTAAAGAAACGGTTACCGATCATTCAATGGCTACCAAAATATAAAAGCGAATATATTATTCAAGATATAATAGCTGGGATAACAGTTGGATTGACAGCTATACCCCAAGGTATAGCATTCGCTATTCTCGCTGGATTGCCCCCTGAACATGGATTATACGCTTCACTGACTTCAGGAATTGTGTATGTGTTTTTCGAAAGCTGCTACAACGTCACCGTGGGACCTACTGCCATCCTTGCAGCTATGACGGCGAAGTATGTTGCAGATTACTCAGCAGATTTTGCAATTTTCACAGCGTTTATGTCGGGCTCATTTATATTATTGCTTGGTGTTCTCAATCTCGGTTTTCTAGTTGAGTTTATATCGAAGCCAGTAATTACTGGTTTTATGAACGCTGCTGCGCTACAAATCGCTGCATCGCAGTTAAAATCGTGCTTCGGGTTGCAAGGATCATCAGGAAGCTATTTCATGGAATCAATATATAATTTTTTCGTCAATCTTCATACAATCAGACTTTGGGATACTGTGTTAGCTATGTGTACAATAGTTATGTTAATATTGTTGAAGAAAATGGGAGATGGATGCAAACGTACGGACAAAATAATAAAACAAACGAGATGGTTTGTATCTATGTCTAGGAACGCTATTGTTGTTGTCATAGGTATGATTATGACCTTCACTTTGAAGAGTACATTTGATTTAGAACCTGTGATCATAATTGGTGACATCGGCAAAGGATTACCAGAGTTCAGTTTACCACCATTTAGTACGGTTGTCGGTAATGAAACAATTGGTTTCGTTGAAATGGTGCGGATTTTAGGAGCACAGTCAATTGTGATTCCTTTTGTAGCTATATTAGAAACAGTAGCCATCGCAAAGGCATTTGCAGAAAGTGGTAGAATAGATGCCACTCAAGAAATGATTGCCATTGGGCTTTGTAATATTATTGGATCATTTGCACAAAGTATGCCTATTACTGGTTCATTTGCAAGGACAGCTTTGAATCATGTTTCTGGAGTAAAAACTCCAGCCGGAGGAGTTACTAAAGTTTTACTCCTTGTATTTGCTTTGACATATTTAACATCTACATTTTACTACATCCCAAAAGCATCTTTGTCAGCTCTACTTATTACAGCACTATTTTCTATGATGGAATATCATATATTTTTAGCTTTGTGGAAAAACAGTAAGAAAGAACTATTATTATTGGTCATAACTATGCTAATATCTTTGACATTTGGTCTTGAGTATGGCATTATAACCGGGATATTAAGTCAGGCTTTATTGTTACTTTACAACGTGGCAAGACCTCCAGTAGAGGTGCAAAAGATTGAATGTGAGAAAGGAGATATCATAGTGTTTAATCTATGTGAAAATTTATCTTACTGCGCTTCAGAATACGTACGACAAATAATTACAAATGCCACATTAAGAGACATAAATAATGTGACAATAGTTTTTAATGCTTCTAAGCTCATGAAACTTGATTATACAGCAGCTGTTAATTTGATGTCGTCTGTGAATGATTTAAGTAAAAGTTATTCTATCCATCTATTAAATTTCAACGAGGATTTGAAACATCTTTGTGTGAACATTGATGGTAGATTTGAAAATGATTTTTCACAAGGCTCTTATCCACTGGTTACGACAGAAATAAGAAATAATGACAGAAGAGCTGTATTTTAATAAAAAGCGATTTAAAAAAAAACTAAAGACTTAATTTTGTAACTGTTATTTTATTACTTTATAATATTTATAATGATTCGTATTTTTCCAACGTTTGTAAACAAGTCGATTACTGTCAAATTTATAAATGTGATAAAAATACCTTTCCTGAACAGTCCACCAAAGATTAAGAAACAGAATGTATTTAATAATCATTTGGTTGGCAACTTATTATACTATTTTCTGCACAAACATTAAGATAGAAGATTAAACTGCCAACATGAGGATTGTGTGAATTGCTTAGATAAGAGTATTATAGTTGCAGATAATCAAATAAGATAGCGAAAGAATATGATATTGTAAATAACTAAATATACCTATTTATTTTTTTATGAACATAGCCTTTCTTTTTCATTGTGAATCTTTATCATTTCATATTTTGTTATAGTTAGTTTAACGTAAGGTTTCATTAGATCATGTCATACCTATGGACGTCCACTGCTGGACATAGACCGTCTCCAAACATTTCCACCCTTTCCCCGCCATAAAGGCAAGGGAGGCAGACCGCTCACTAGTTGGAGTGAATATCCATACTAATATTATAAATGGGAAAGTGTGTCTGTTTGTCTTTCTTTCACGGTAAAACGGAGCGACGAATTGACCTGATTTTTAAGTGGAGATAGTTAAAGGGATGCTGAGTAACAAAGGCTCTTTTTTTGTGTGTCCAGGAAAGGGGAACAGTGCTACCTATAACGCGAGCGAAGCCGTGGGCAAAAGCTAATCTTGTAATATAGGTAAGAAGGACGCAAGGACAACATTTGAAGGAGTTCTTTATAAAAGTCACCGTTTTTATTACCACCTAAGGTAGCAAACTAGGCACATATCATATTAAACTTACAAAAATATCCTATTTCTAAATCTGTCGAATAATTAAGAAAAGCAACTTCCAAAATTAACGTTGCACTTTTTTTAATGCTACTGCATTACCATACACAGTTTCCCGTAGCAATGAAAACTTTTCAAGGATATTGTGAACTTCATTTCCCTGCCAACTTTCTGCAAGTGAATTCTGAATTGCTACCTCCTATAAACTACTACCAACAATTGTACCAGATATTTACGACAAGGATAGTACTAATACGTAGCCTTGACTTTGCCAAAAATCAGAGTCTAGACATGAAAACGACTAGTACTAGTGTATAAATTATTTAAATTATATGAATATTAAATGAATAGATATGTTTTGTACTCGAGTGATTTATTGTAAATGGAAATGAGGAAGAAGAATCTGCATGTTTAAAATTTTTGGATATTTATTTTTTATCTTTGAAAAATGACGTTGAAAAAGGGAGTAGATGAGATAGAACTATACGTAAGATGACGAACTAAAAATACAGGGTATATAAACTTGGCTGACAATACCACGTTGACGACGACACGAACTATTATAATGTTTTAATTATTATTTTTAATAAATGAATAATAATATAGGGACTATCCGTCAATATTATCTTTACAAAATAAAAAGAAGGGAAACTTGAAATTAAACCCTATACCAATCCGTTTGGCCAGCGTGGTATTAGTAGGCCAAGTATCCCTCCGTCACGGAAAAAGGCCCGTGCCTGCAGTGGGACATTAATGGGCTGTTATGATGATGATAAATAATAATAAAATACTTATTACTATTTTGGTGGTAATATTTTGTATTCAACACCGTCAGCACACAATACAAGATTTAGATACATGTTCAATTTCATCTCAATAACAGAATCAATAAACAGTACTTAAAACTTAATTGGTATCAAACCAATACTCAAAGCAAACAATCCCATTAATTTAACCACACGGTATCTAACACAAACTGGAACACCCTTGTGACAACACAGGGTGTCCGTACTACCTACGTCATAGTGTCAGATGTGAACAAAGAGACGCCGGGCGGCGAGCTTGTTTATCGGCGACACGTCAATCACCGTTTCCTGTAAATGCGGCATTTTGTGCATGATTAATGTGGAATTGACTTTTTGAAAATTATTATTTGCTAGCTTTTCATCGAGGTTTCCTTTGCATGGTTAACTTAGTCCAAAGTGAAGGCTGCTACTGTTTATTTTTAACAAAATCATTGAAAATTTAAGGAAACACATTTGTGCTTAAAATCAGGTGCAATGTACTAATTCTGCCGTCGCTGTAGGTGCGCGTTTCGTAATGACACTTGACCTACTTAACCATGTTGTTTTAAGTTTTCCTCCTCTTTCTATTATAAAGTGCTTGTCAAATCTCCTGGGGGAGATGTTTTTGTCATAAAGCGCATCGTTAAAGAAAAGTACAAGACATATCAAATGTTAAGCGTGAATGAAGTTCAAGAAAAGGGACGAATTGCCTTTTAAGATTTTATTATACATATATGATATCCACTCAACGGCATCTAGTCTCAAACTAAGCAGAGCGTGTCCTATGGGTTTTGTAAAAACATACTGGTAAATACACACATAATTATTTTACATGGAATTATCACTACCATCATAACCTATATTGCTAAAACATATAACAGTAACATCGTTAACATCAATAGCAAAATAACTTGTTTATTCCAAAACTCGTTTCACCTACATTTAGTTTAGTTGCCCTCATACCCCGAAAACCTTCAAAACACACAATAAAACAATAAAATCTCCCTTTTGTTTCCGCCGCAGACATATCCATATTATGTCTAACCGACTCTATGGCGCCGAATCGTACGGGCCTTAATGAAAGGTGCCTACTGACATTTTGATAATAAATACACACATCAAAAAAGTCTAAGCAACATGCATGATATTACAAATTTACCATTTATATTAATTAATTTCTAAGTATTTACTCACTCAAAGTGTATAGGTAAGTAAACTTTTTTGTTATTGATGACATACTGGCTGGTTGTAAAAAAAAAATTTCGATTATGTTTTGTTTTTTTTCATAAAATTCAAATGACTGCGAATTTGTTTGAATTTGAGTGCATGTTAATTGCTACGTTTTAGTCTTGATTTTATAATTTTACCAACCATTTAAATACAGTTGGCGACAAAATTGAATTGTTAGATATTCTTTACGTCATGGAGCGACGTCATTTGACGGCAGATGAAATGCAAAGAGCTGTAGGGATGTTGCAAGCGGGAAGTAATCAATCTCAGGTATCTCGACATTTTGGTATTCATAGAAGTGTTATTTGTCGTCTTTGGCAGCGCTACAATAATACAGGGGAACCCGCTGAACAGCATCCAGGCCGTAAAAGGAGTACAACCACTCGGCAAGACCGGTACATACAACTGACTGCAAGACGCCAGCCGATGTTAACCGCTCGAGAGATAAGTTTGAGGCTACAAAATTCAAATGGTGTTGATGTAAGTCCCCAAACTGTGCGAAATCGACTGCATGAGTACGGCCTACGAGCTCGACGCCCTATCAGGTGCCCACCGATACGTCACGGGAATCGCGCTCGTCGAAATGAATGGTGTAGAGAACGCATAACATGGACCCAGGAACAATGGGATAAAATTATGTTTTCCGATGAGTCGCGATTCGGGTTTAGGCCTGATACAAGAAGGGTGCGAGTGTACCGTCGACCCGGAAATACTGAAAGACTCAGGTGCGTTCAGGAAGTTCATCCATACAGCGGCTCAACAGTTATGGTATGGGCGGGTATTATGAAGAACAGGCGAACTGAGCTCGTTTTTGTAAATGGAAACATGAACGCTGAAAATTACGTTGAGGATATTCTCAGACCTTATGTCCATCCATTTGCACAAACCTTTGGCTCCGATTTTACGTTAATGCATGACAATGCGCGTTCACATACAGCTCGGCGAACCAGTGAATACTTGGCAACGGAGAACATCCAGGTATTGCCCTGGCCTGCACAATCGCCAGACCTCAACCCCATCGAGCACGCATGGGACATGCTCCAGAGACGTGTTTTGAAGGACTTGGACGGAGTGACAACAACCCAACAGCTGAAGGATTTGCTACAATTCCATTGGGAGCGAATACCGCAAGATGACATAAACAGTCTCATTAATTCAATGAATAATCGTTGCCGACAAGTTCTGAATAGCAGAGGAGGCCATACTTTGTATTAAATTGTCCTATTCTTTCACAATAAATTCATTTTCTTAAGAAATTTCAATTTGTAAAAAAAAAGTTTAGTTTCTTATGTATAGTCAAAAACTAAATGGCTTTATCACCTCTAGAGTTAATGTTAGTTGCATGTCATAAAACTATTAGGCTCAATATCGCACAACAAAACATCAGCTAAATCATGACGCTACTTTGACATATCAGTTCTTTTGTATTAGCAAATAGTCGTTAGCTATTTATAAAAACAAATAATAAAGTCAACGTTATTGACAGTTACTAGAGTATATTTTCGGTAAAATGTTTTATTCTAATGAATTTCTCTCTTTTTTCCTTCTATGTCCATCCCTATCATTTCTTGCATGACGTCATTGGTGCATATTTCAATTTAAAGTTTTCGTAATTTTATAATATAAAACAAATTAGGGTAAACCACCTAATCGTTAGAAGTCCTACAATTATTGGCACTTAAGAGTTAAAAGTGAGTAAAAAGAAAGAAAACACTATAGATTATCCAAGTTTAGTATGATTATTCAAGTTATTGATATTATTGATTTAATATTTTTATCATATTTTATTTATTTCATGTGACAACATAGCAACAATAAATTTATCAGAATCCTTTTATTGGCATTAGTGCCAATAATATTTATTTAATACTATTCAATCACATAATAATGAGTAAGTATAAGCAAAGATTAAAGTATTTTATAATTTTATGATATTTTATATTTAAGTCTGACACGAAGTCCACTCTTAAGGTGCCAACAATTGGGTGGCTTACCAGCCAATATTTAAATTCTACATTTTCAGTTTTTCTGAAATGACAAGCCTGTAATGTCACAAGTAACAAGTTGACTTTAGTTTTAAATTATTTAATGGTTTTTCATGGTTTTTCACATACAAACTCTTCAGTTTAATATAGTGACATTTGTATTGTGTTAGTAGATATTATTATTTATTGCGTTGAAGTGAAAGTTTAAAATAGATTGCACTTTTAATCTAAGCATAGTTTTGATTACGGTCAACCAATGACGTCAAGCTCACGCATAAACATTAAATAACGATCTTAATGAATTTGAATTATGATAGAATTTTTTGTCAAAACTGATAAAGCCATTTCGTTTTCGGGTATACCTGTATATTCTAATATTGTTAATTTCTGTTATTAAAAGAACTTATAAAGAAAACAGCTGTTATTTTTACATCATAGAACCCTAAAAATATTATTTTAAAAATAAAATACAACGTTATAATTAAAATAAATGGTAAAATAAATTAATATAAATGGTAAATTTGTAATATCATGCATGTTGCTTAGACTTTTTTGATGTGTGTAGTACATACTTGTCTTTCGTATATAGGGGGTAAGTTTTCGCTTAACAATAGTTCAGAGAGAGAATCGTTAGGAGTAAACAATTTGATTTTGAAGTTTGGTAAACTGATATACTTAGTAGGATCGAATCTTGGTGGCTGACATATGGTTAGAATAGTGTGTACAATTGACAGTTTATTGACAGTATTAGAATAAAGGCGATGGCATCGTATAAGTAAAATAAGTACATTCTTGCTTAATTAAATAAAACCTAATCAAGTGTAAAAAACCCAGATAAGATGACATAACATTGGACACAGATCTGATTAGTAAGTGTTGATTATTAAGAGCTAATAGGAAAAGTTTTCTTCTGTCAAAAAAGATATACCTATATCTGGGACCAGTGAAAAATTAACAGGCTCATAAGAATTACAATTATTTCAAAAAAAGGCGAGTATTGTGTAATAAATATAGTCATTTGCCTGTATTTATTACGGAAATGAAATATATTTCATAAAAGAAAATCCATTTCAACTTTTTTTGTAGAGGTGAAGGCCGGTCAAAGATCTTAGGTAATCCCTCCAGACAGTTGTTGACAGTTCTATATGTGAATTTTGGACAAACGCCAAGCAAAATATTTTTATGTCTCCACATCCATATTGAATAAACGAAGATGGAGCATTTGTCAAATTGATCGACAACCTATTACGAAGGTACTCGATTTAGATATTGTCACAAGGCTGAATAAATATGAGTTACTAAGCAGTAAATGAGAAGTCTGCCCACTTCGCGTCCTACCTTATTCAGGTATCGGAAGAACTACGGATGCAACTTTGAATGACAAACCAATAGAGTCCTTTTGACTGATATGATGAATAAAGCCCGATTTACACATCGACAAGTACAGTAGCGAGTTAAGTAGTAAGTTGTTGATTAAGTTCGTACTTAACTCGCAAAAAAATAGGATGGAGATCTATTTAAATCAACTAAATCAACAACTTACTACTTAACTCGCTACTGTACTTTTCGATGTGCAAAGCGGGCTTTAGATATCTGTATCATATCTTCTTTACGTTGTGCAAGCTGAAATCTTTTACAGTGGTCAACTGCTAAAGTAACTAGTCATTGAAAGAAACTCGGGCTTGTCATACCAAATATAGTATCAATAAGTAGTCACATCCCTAGACTAGTGGGTCAAGGGATTATTGAAAACTTTGTTTCAGGTTTTCTTCGTTATAATTAGACAACGAATAAACTCATATTTATTATACTGTTTTGTCCTGTCTGCCATAACCTAAACATTGCTAAAACATATAACAGTACGATCGTTAACATCAATAGCAAAGTAACATGCAAAATAGCATGACTTTTGAATCTACAGCGTTTAGGAGGTTCACAAGATGAAAATAGGTGGAAACATTGTTTATTTTGTCACAAACCTAAGACCGCAGCCTAACAGCTACCACTATTGCAAAGGATGTCATAAGTATATTTAACATGTTCGAAAATTATATCAATTTAAAGTTCAGCTTTTCAATAAAACATTACTTTAATCATGTTGTTAGTTAAACTGTATCTAGTCTAAAGAGTCTGTAGAATGTCTAACCTCGACCTTGAAGCGTTTATTGATTCATTACATAACAGCGCATTGCAGACGAGCTGGCGTCTATCTATACTCTCACTGGTTTAGATTTAAATAAACGTGAGTTACATTGGTGAAGATAATTCACAAATATCGGATTCATAACAGCCCATTAATGTCCCACTGCAGGGACGGGCCTCCTCCCGTGACGGAGGGTTACTTGGCCTATTATTACCACTCTAGCCAGACGGATTGGTATAGGGTTTAATTTCAAGTTTTCCTTCTTTTTATTTCGTAAAGATAGTAGTTACGGTTATTCCTTTAGCCGGTTTTTACGACACCCATGGGATGAGATGGGGTGGTGACATATTGTATTCTCACTCCGTCACCACACGGATATATCGGATTAGGATTAAAAAATATTGACGGGTATTAGAAATCTAGATACGTGCTGTAGGAGGCTTGTCCTTGGAGTGGGACTTTTGAGGGTTCTAGTCAGATTAACGAAATTAAGGTCATTTTTGTCGTTTGTTTAGTGGTCAATCTGGTGAGGAGTTTAAGTCGCACGTAAACCTCGGACGCAGCAACAACAGAGACTGACTTCTTACGCTTGACGCACGGAAATGTGGATGCCATTGAAATCTCTATGAAATGAAAATCATATTGAAAATAAGACAAGAGAGTTTTCCTTTTTAACCGACTTAAAAAAAAGGAGCAGGTTCTCAATTCGGTTGTATTATCTTTTTACTCTCTCAGTCGCTATTTACGACAACCGATGAGCGAGAAGGGTCACTTTTTGTCTAATCCGCCACTACACGAATTTATGAAGACTTTAGGCAACTTCATTTTGGCCATGAACACAATCTCTCTAAGTCACCTTAAATATTGGAAAATGGAAAACCATGCAAAAACTCGTTGTGATGACGTGTACTGGCGTCACATCCGGTGGCGATGAAAAATGGCGTCGGCCGCATTTCCGGTAGCGCCCCGATAATGGGTTTACCTTGCATTTTATGGCATTTTGTATTCGTATTGTTTTTAGCTGTACACCTTTATGGTCTGGGCTTGGGCTTTTTATTGAAAATCTGGGCATATCTCGCTCGTTTGAAAAACTCAGAGCGATTTTCAATTTTACGTGTGGTAATAACTTGAGGCTTTGATGGAAATATTAGGTTGCACTAGTTTATAGTTACGAGTTTACTTATCCTTGGAGTATTTTGTAGTACTTTTAAAAGCGCGTAATGTTGCGATCGACTGCCATTGACTTCGAAACCAGAAGAACTTACCTTAAGATACCTGTTGAACCAAAGCAGGCAATTGGAAGCAGGTAGATTTCATCGTTTATCAAAGTCAACACAATAATCTATAACATTAAAATCCCCAAATAAGCAGAACTTGTATGGTCTAGACTATCTACCCATATTACAAAGGGGTACACCCAAACCAATGCAAATATGCAAGTAAATATTTAATTTGAGCGGAAATGAAACCAGAGTACTTCACGTAACAGTCATATAACTAAAACTCCACACTGCTCCTTCAAAAACGAGGGACAGTTTTAAACATGCCTCTTTTTGCCATGACCATACCAGCTACTAGAGCCATACAAGAAGGTTTGATGTCAACGTATGAAAAAAAACCGTCTAGACAAGGAAAGCAGTGTAATTGGTGTCCAAAGCTAACTTAATGTAAGTGTAAGTAATGGCCAGTTTACTAAGAAATTTCAACAAAATTTATTCATAGCCATTGATTGCTAGTCTTGAATCTCTGCCTAACCTCTCAGGGGGTATAGCGCGATAGTATATCATCTAGGGCGCCAACCCGTCGTCATAGCACGCCATTTTTTATGCACCCCGTCGATGCATAGACATTGATCCCGAATAATGTTTAGAGGGTTGAAATTGGTATTTTATGAACGGAAGAACCAAGTTATATGGCATAGAAAATTGGTAGACTATTCGACGTTTTAAAATAAGTTTCTGGCGTATATATTAGAATCGGTAATAGGAAAGAATTGGTTGAACGTTGCAGAAAAATAAATCTTATGTGTATAAAAGTTCAAATTTTTATTACAGCATTGATCGTACATTTTTTTCCGTACCTTTTTGGAAATTTTACAAGAATGATGTGAAAGTCTGTGTGTTGTAAAAGTTGTAATACATGACAGTTACGAATAGGTTTTGGGTACGATTACTTAAAGAAAAACTTTTTGTACATGATAAATGATAGGTATCTCTTATTTTCCACACAACTATGACAGCGGCATCAAGGCTTTATAGATAACTAGTTGAAACATACTTACAATTTTTTTTATTAACCGTGTTGAAATATATCCAAACTCTATCACCAGATTGCAATGTCTGTGGAGTGGTTTAAGACATAATATACCATGTATTAATGGAGGGTGACTGGAACGCAGGGAAAAGACTACTGTTATAAGTGGGAGGCTATGACGTGGGTGAATGTAACGTTGTTATACTGGCTTCTCCATGGTCTAGGCTAGACAATTATGCAAGTTATTAGTTTAATTTTAAGTTTGTACCTATTTATTAGACATATTTTAAGTTTGTATGTATAAATATTATGTATACCTATGTATGATGTTTTTTAATAGGGGTGACATTAAATAAATAAAGACTCAAAAAAAACCTTATCGAAAGCACACCTGTAATGAAAACAATAGATGTTTATTATGAAATGCCTTTACATGATCGCAATTATTTTGGCTGTTTTTAGACGTGTCCTGTGGATTAATAGTGACAAGAGCAAGTGACTTCGTGGGATTTTCTCTAAAGCATTACAGTAATAGTAGGTTTTCGAGGTTTTTGAGATAAAATCAGTTGTGATATTAACGCACATGCTATTTACCTTTATTTTACCCGAAGTTTCGGCACAGGTTGGACTGGCCTTGGTTGCAAACTGGCTGATCGCTTGCATGAGCGTTAATATCCCGTTTATATAATATTTATAAGTAATAATAAAACGCGATAGTTTGAAAGTTATGAGAAACAAATCTATAACAAAAAACTTCTTGTTATTTTTCTCATTCTTTCATTTTATTTATACATAACAGTTTACATTTCCGCTAGTTTTCTAATACATCCTTCGATATAAATATGGTTGTATCGTTGATTTATACCGTGTTTACAATAACGTTCGACAGTCGCCCTTCTCTCGTCGTCTATATATTGTCGCGACGAACCACTAGCGATATTGCCTCGCCTCGCTGGCGCCTGCTTGCCTTTTGCTTTCGTGGATTCGATAGAAAAACTAATAGATTGTGGTCAAGATGATTGAAACGATCAATTTTGTGCTTTTGTTTACTTAACATAACAGCCTATTAATCAGTTAGCCTGGCGGTCAAGACGTCTGAAGCGAATACTCAGAAGACGCATTTTCTAATCCTATCTCGGCCCTTAAACTTTTTTCAATGTTTTTTGTTCACGTTAATTTATATTAAAAGCAAAAATATATATATTTTTTAAATCTCATTTATTAAAAAGCCATATTATATACGCCATGCGTATAATTTTTTTGTACTAAACAAAAAATTCGAATTTTCATTTAAAAATAAAATAATTATTTGTATATTTTGAGCATATAATCCCTTATTGTATATAAGGGATTATATTATTATTAACATAATCCGTTCTCTATCAGGGATGTTGAAAATTTCTATTTTTTATTTCTTAATTTTCTTTTTTCCAAAAAACACATTTTTGTGTTAATTTTGAACATTAACATCCCTTATAAATAATTAACATATTCTGTAACATTTAAATCTGTTTTATTATTCGTATCCCGTACCTACAGCACAGCAACCCTTTCAAGATAGCCATAAAGCATTCAGTTGGACAAAAGCAGGGAGTTAATTCGCATGCGCTCTCCGGACGTCCTGTGTCCGGATACAATAGATATTTGTGTACAGAAGTACAGCTTTAATTAATAAGTATACTCAATACGTTTATTTCACAATAATGTAGTTACAGTTCTTACATAATATACACAGTATATAAAGCATCATTATGGACCCTGTCGGGCACAGCATACGCAGGAGAGAGGAAGACTATTATTTTAAATTACTTATAATTATTCTATTAGTGGGTGTTGGCAGTTAAAGCTGGCGTTCGTGTACGGTAGCAGGTTGGAATCCAACCCGGGACAATTATTTGTGGGAACTGTAATTTTTGTCCGGGTTCTGATTGCTTTTTGTATCCGTAAAACTGATGTTTGAAAAGTCCCCGAGACACAGAGCGAAAGGTTTAAAGTTACAACTTTACAATATTATGTAATTTTAAATTTGCAGACGCACTACATGCATGAAGAAGTTATAATGTCAAGAAATACTATATGATTAAAAATAATAAATTAACATGATTCATATACCAATCTTGCCAGCGTGGTATTAACAGGTTAAGCTCCTTGTAACATTGGCATAGTTATTTACCATATTACGTTTATTTACACAAATATATTACTTTACAAAAACCTATCCGACTTGTTCTACTGCCTAAAGGTTTCGCCAGAAGTAGAGCCGAAGCTTTGGGCGGGCGGCGCCCTGCACGCTTCCGAAATACATTTGCATATGAGACGAAATATTCATGCGTCGGCGGCCCACCAATTTGTTCTACCATGCTTGCATGTAATTTTATTAGACTAGGATGAATAAGGATGGTTGGTTATAATAGGACGGTTGGTTATAAGTTTTTTTTAATTTTTTATCCAACGCAAATACCTTCACGGCTCTATTCCATATGTTTTCACATTGCGCTCTTTCTAGCCTACTAAAAAATATCATAAAAGTTTATCAAGGTCCCAAAGGTGAGCCAAATATTTCTGGACAGGGACGGGCCACCAGTGAGGTTAAAATATAACTCCGTCTGAATCATCATCATCATAACAGCCAATCGACGTCTACTGCTGGACAAAGGCCTCCTCCAAGCATTGTCACCTCATGCTGTCCTGTGCCTCCCTCATCCATCGGCTTCACGCCGTCCTAACCAGATCGTCGGTCCACCGTGTGAGGCGTCTCCCCAGCCTGCGCTTTCCAGTACGCGGTCGCCATTCCAGAATCTTTCTGCCCCAACCGGGCAATTCTGACAATATTATTATTATTCTTTAATATTTCCGTCTGAATAGCAGACCAAAATTCTTTTCGACACAGGATAACGACCTAAAGAACTGCTAAGATATATAAGAAATAATATAGGTGAATAGCCTTATCCCTACTTTCTATAAGTATAGTGATTAGGTACTTACAACAAAGTGAGTAGAAAAAATATATTTTATTTACCTGTAACAAAAAATTGTCTAATTAATAAACCGCCTCTAACAAAGTCTAATAATACTGACGCAATTTCATTTACATGGATTCACAGATATTATTATGTTTATACAATTATTTTGTAAAACAGCTTTATTTTGTATTGAGAAGAAGATTTATTTGAGAAATACATATTACAACCCACTATTCATTAGGTAACTATATTATTATACATATACACACCTCAACAAAGTCTAGGGATATTTTCACGATATTTTGTATTAAGTTGTGAATCTCAAAAAAAAATGGTTTGTTTTTAATTCTTTTGATGAAAACTTACTTTGTTAACCTTTTTCAACCATTCTAAATTTGAATTTGAAAAATAAAATTAAAAATAAAAGATTTACGCGGCTTGAACGTTGTCAAGTTCGAAAATTTCCTTTACCAACAGTAAGTTTTGACTGCTTTTTTGTGTAAAATTTAAGTTTTATAACAATTTAAACGTTTATTTCGAATGATTAATATTGTGTGCATCAAGCAGCGGCGCCATTTCATCATAGAGGAACTGTTAAGGGCAGTAGGCATGCTCCTAGCTGCGGGTACTAAGCGTGGTATTGCTGAAGAGATTGGATCAATACAAAATATGAAATCAAGGTTATGGTCACGTGATCGTGCTACTGGTGAAGTGGCTGAAAGATACTACAGCAAAAAGTCTATCACCACTCAAAGACATAATCGATTTTTGCAAGTTCCCGCGAAAAGACAGCCAAATGTTACTACCATGCAGCTGGCTTAGAGGCTCCCAGCTCTATGTGGAGCCTCTTGCGGGTGACCAAACTGTCAGAAGAAGTCGGCATGAAGCCCACCTTTATGATCGCATACCGCTTTGAAGTCCAGCAATACGTTGAGCAAATCGCGCACGATGACTAGAGTGAGGTCGTGAACATTTAATCTGCAAAGATGACCTGTTATCTGTAGTCGTGTTTACACACGAGTCCCGGTTCGGTTTCCACTCGGATTCACGTAGAGGACGTGCTTGGCGAGTTCCTGGTTGTGATAGCCGTCTACAACATCCTCAGAAAAACTATTCATACCACGATAGAACAATTATGATTTGGACGGGAATTTGTGGCGGTCTAAGAACAGAGCGCGTTTCTAACAGAAACACCATGTCGGCTGAAAAATAACTTAACGAGGTGCTAGAACCAATAATCTACCCCCGTAGACTACAATTGGGCCAAATTTTTAAGCTCATGGACGATAACACCCGTCCGCATAAAGCGAGAGTGATGACGAGCTGGTTGCAGGAGCACGACGTATCAATTTTATGCTGAACCACTCAATCGCCTAACCTCAAAACCATAAAACACGCGTAGGACATGTTCAAAAGAAGGGCTTTGATGAATTTTCCTGCATAAACTTGAGATGGAAGAGCAACTTTTTTTGTATCCTAGTCGGACCTGTAACATTATACCGCATCAAGACCTAGATAACGTAATCCAAGCATGAAAAACCGTTGCAGGACCGTTATTTACGGTTTTCTTAATGTACTGACTACTGATTACTCACAGAACAGTTAAAAACAGATTAATTTACGATTATTTTCACTTTTGCTTAAGAAACAAATTCATTGTTAGTTTTACTAATTTTCCAATTTTTTTATTTATTTGAATAAAAAATTATTTACGCAAAAATAATACTTTTATTTAATTCTGGATTGTAGCCTGATAAATTACCTTTATAAAAATATAAACATGTTGTATGTTATCTTCAATAATTTTGGAGTTAATTGAGTAAATACCAAATATCCCTAGACTTTGTTGAGGTGTGTACATAATGATATCCGCCATGATTGTTTCACGTGAAAGCTCAGAACCATTCGTCAACATCGTCATATATTCTCTTCCACACCATTAGTCAAGGTATGAACACAGGTTATCTATTATTTATTGCAAGATGCTTTCCTTTGGGAATAAGGGTGTTTACTAAGCAACTATATTTCTTACACATTCACATAACGCCATCTATTCGCAAACTAAGCAGATCTTTTACAATGGGTATTTAAATGAGTATCGGATGAGTTTTGTAAAGACTACACAATAAAAAACTAAATCAAACACTTTTATTTGGGGATCAAACCCGCAACTTCAGCGTAGCAACTGTAACCATTACGCGCCGCCGCCCGTAGAGGTCCTCCCGATTACAATATCTGAACTACTATTTAGTAATAGACTGTTAATCTATCGGGTTGTCGGCACCTTTATCAGGTCGATCGACAACAGATAGTAAACCATGCCTGCATATAACACTGCACTAATAATTTAATTAATCACTTTAACCCAGAACAATTATTTAATAAACAGTTTAAAAATCACTTAAACTGTAACTTAAACGGGTGTTTATATTAAATATAAACCAGAGTATTATTTTCTGTCTAACACAATCAATCAAATCAATTAATCAACTAGGATTAATTGATTTGATTGATTGCTGGACATAGGCCTCTCCTAACACGCGCTACTGAACTCGGTCCTGCGCCTTCCGCATCCAGTCCGACCCAGAGAACTTTTTGAGGTCTAAACAAATTTGTCGAAAAAAGTGACAAATTAGGTTGAACTATTGTGTTTGCCAGGGTATGTCTAGGTTTTATAATAGACTATCACTAATCTAGAATACTCTTTACTGTCCCAACATCTATTATCCCAATAATCACCACTTTAATATGTAGTATTGAAATACAGGTAGTTCGAATAGTAATCATTTATTGACTGGCGGGTCGAGTGGCCCGCGCAGTATATATTAGATACAATAATATAAACTTATAACTACCTACATTACATAATAAAAGAACCAATATTATTTACGCTCGAATTATAAATACAGTTTAAAAACCATTTAAATTTTTAGTTAAACGAGCGTTTATTTAAAATGTAAACAACTTAAACGTTACAATTCCACCACAAGTATAAGCACGGTTAAGCGAGAAACATTAACAGTAAAACTGCTCGGTTACATCAAAGCTCAATTTGGGTGTCGACGTCGCATTATGTATGTATGGCGACCACCCTACCTCTGCATCAGACCTACAGGGTGTTGCCAGACTTAGGAAACTTTGTACAAAGTAACAATTGCTCAAATGTGAATAATCTAATTTGTATTAATGGTGCTTGAAGTGTTGTCAAACGCGTTGAAAGGTTTCTTTAGGGATTATTATTTTATGGCAACAAAAGCGTATGTTTTAAGCAAAAAATAAAAGATCTATAAAAAATATTTTATCAGAAAATGCCTACAAAATTGTACATAATAATATGCTGTTGTATATATTCGTATTTTTTTTAAATAAGTGGATAGTTTTAGTCGCCAAATAGATGACTTACGTGAGAATCGTATCCGATTTCGTCCATGGTAGCCGGTATACCTAAAATGCAGGTTTCATTATGGCAGTTCGGGTTTGTCATTTCCGCTGTATTTGTCACAATAATAGTAGGAAATACTAAATGATAAGGGAAAGGAAAACAGGATCAACCTGTATATCAATTCCACCTTCCACTTTAATCGCGTTTTGTATAGTTAATAAACAATGAATTTGTGAACTCGTTATCAGCAAGCATGGCTGACGTGTACTCGTTTATATTTGGTTTAAATATTCATTTTTGTATGTGTTTAGATTATTCATTTTGTAAACCAATTTTATATATTGAATATTGAGTTGTGAATGACAAGTGCAAGTGCGATGAATAATTAAACCCAGTTATTATTTGGGTTGCTATGATGGTGTTGTACATGTACACTAGATGAGCTGCGGGCAAAGCTATTAAACAATTTAAAAAATCTAAATAAAATACCCCTTCAGTGCATGAAATTCTCTAATTATTAAGAACAGATTTATTCAAGAAATATTCATATACCCCCTTACTTATAAACGCCTCTTAAATTTAATCACTGTTTAGCGATTTTATATTACGAAAACCAACCTTATACCAAACAACGTAAGAGCTTAGGCTAATTAATCAATTGACTAAAATTTAAGAATTTTTTTATGAGTAAGGTTTTAACTTTGCAATGTTCAAATATAAAAACATTAATTTAAAAGTTTTAAAGTCCAAAAGGGATGGCTAAGCTCTGCAGTGAGATTGGCATAGATTGTAACGGCGCTTGTACACGGTAAGAAAAATCGCCGTGTCTACGCCAGACAAGACAAATCTTCGTGTAGACGTCAAGAATTTTGTCTTTTTCGTACACGAAAACTTTTCTTGTCGTCCGCAGACAAGACAATTCGGAACGTGTACACGCCAGGATTTTTTTCGTACAGTCGTCAGACGGGCGTAGGGCGCGCAAGTAATAACAAGTGTGATAATCAGTGTGAGTTTCCTTTAGTAAAAATGTTAACTAGAAAGCAAACAAGTATGATACCCTACTACACCGCTCCCCGCCCCTCCGCAACAACGTTCGCCGTGTCTTGTCTTGCGCAGACAAGAAAATTTTCTTATGCATCGCCGGCGCGGCGCTGTGTACACAGGTCGTGCTTAGAAACGACACGAATTCTTGCGTAGGCCCGGCGATTTTTCTTACCGTGTACAAGCGCCGTAAGGCTAATAATAATAGCACCTGATTCATTCTGCTATGTGTACATTTTACAATGTGCACATTTTGCTACATGTACTTATTACGATTTGCACATTTTACTATCTGCACATTTTGCGATTTGCACTAGTGCTCATTTTGCTACTTGCACATAATGCTATGAAACCAAATAATCTTACCACATAATATTCTTACTTTACTACAAGAACTTGTATATCAAAATAACAGTGCAACAAACCGACTTACTATGGTTAAGAACTTAACCAAGTATTTACATGTGCTAATTTACAAAACTTTCCGAATGCACATGACATTTCATTAAATGTTTAGAGTTAAATGTGTTTTAACATAATAAGCAGAATAATTTTAGTAGCTTAATTAATCCCTACTAATATTTTAAAGCGGAAAATAATTATGTCTGTATATTTGCATGAGTATGAGCTACTTTCAAAGATTTTTTTGTAACAAAGTCAATAATAATGCTGCTACGAAAAATTGATACGAAGACATCTACAGATAACACTTCCAACCAGGTGGTACCCACTACCTAAACAGGCAACTAAGAAAAAAGTCACTGTCATGCACCTTTACGACGACGTAGAGGATAGTAGTAGTAGCTAGGGATTAATTAAAATACTCAAATTATTCAGCTTGTTATGTTAAAACACATTCAACTCCAAACAATTTAATGAAATGTCATGTGCATACAGAAAGTTTTGTAAATTAGCACATGTAGGTACTTACGAAATACGAAACGAAAACTTAACATAAACCCCTTTCCTCACCGTATCGTAGTTCTATTATCCAGCGGTAATAGTACGCCAAATTTCTTTCTACAACTAAAGAAGGCAAAACCGCAGTGGGATATTTATAGCCTATAATAATCAACATTTCCAGTAAAGCATACAACAAAATAAAAACGTTGTAAATTCAATTTCTTTGTTCTCAAGCCTCGCCAAAGAAACTTTATTTACCTTTATTATGTAAAAGCTAATATTAAAAAAATATTTCATACCGTAACTAGCTGTGAACTGTACAAAATGAATTATACTAATTAACTAAAGCAAGCAGCGTATGCAAATATGTAAAAAAAATACTATTTTAATTCGACTAATCAAATAGAGCTCACCTAGAAAAGCAATTACTGTGAACTAAGCACCATTTTATTGCCCCCCATTCGAAACTTCAACGAATTCAGTTAATTTTTTCACAAGCGATTCTAACCTTTACGCCTACACAATAGAGTTCACGGTTAATAGAAAAGTGAAATTTATATGGCAATAAAGAATATTCGTTTTGGGAATAGCAGTTTTAAGTATAGGTTGCAATGTTGCATTTGAATTTATTTTGGTTTTGAATTGTTGGGTTTCACGAAAGGTCGTTCTCACAGGCAAGGTTATGTATTAGGTATTATGTTCAAAATGTGCTTGGGGTGACAGTCTCCAGCAGTCATGTTCCTAAAGAGGAATAAATTACTAATAAACCTAACCACCCATCTTATCACATCTTATCAACGGCAGCGTATATATGTTGTACAGATTTTTCTGCATTTAAGCAAATAAAGTAAAATATTCATTGCTTCGAGCCAAGTTTATGAGTTGGTAAAAATGTGTAATAAAATATATTATAAGTATAAATTTTCCCAGTCCAGACAGGGTATTGTTATAAGTTTGTTTCTAGTTTTCCTTCCCTTGAAACATTATTAGTCTGTCTAACGATTATTCTTAATATTACGACACCTATGGGTCCAAAGTATTAGTAACAATTTGTTTTCTCATTCGACATTTTCTCATTCATATTAACACACGGACACCTAGGAAAACTCCAAGAAACTTCACATAAATTCTCAACAAGCTTGAACATACAACCACACATACATGATACAAAGCCAATCATACAAACATTAGCTGTAACATAACATGAATATAATACAATGCTACAGCAGTTACCAACGCTACTCATACAACGATCTCTGTGTGTATGTAATTTTAATGCTTGCTTCCTAAAGCGCAGATTTAATTTTCCGTAAAATATTAAGCACAAGTTATAGAATGAAGCGATTGAAAAAGTTTTCATCGTAGACTACAGCCACATGTATGTTGTCGAAACGTAAATCATCTTTTTTTTTTAAATTGGTCTTAAAGAATGACTCTATGGTGCCTGATGTTAGACATCCAATAGAGTCCAAGAATGGCGAGCACCATGCCAGCTACAGTATTATTATCATCTTCATTCTACTTCGTATTTATTTTTATTTAACTGGAACATGGCAAAACGTCTGCATTGAACTTGTAAAAAGCATAAATAAAAATATAAGACAACAAATGGTTTTCTTAAGGTAGCTTTTCTTTCTCTGTCTCTCCTTCTTTTTCAGCCAAGAGAGGTCAACTGCTGGGCATAGTCTTATGTCTCGTCCAGTTTTTTTCGAACACCCTTCTCAGGTTGGCGGTCCATCGTGGGGGAGTATTCCCGACATTTTCCTATAAGTACATGGTCTGCCATCAGTTCCACGATAGACAGACGCAAATTTTTAGTATGTCTATATTTTGTTTTGTCTAATGAAAAACGCTTATTCTTATCACTTGTACCTCAGACAAAAATAAGCACATTTTCTGGTAACGTAAATGTTCTGTACCTACGTAATAATGTCGTAATTAGGAACTGAAATATGAAATTGTAAGTTAAATTCGAACACTCAACGAGAATGTCTGTTATATACGTTAAAAGGAAAAGTTTCTTGAAATTATATTTTATCTATAAAGGTTTTCTCTATTTTCTTTTATGAAGATGTAACGTCTAATTTTTTAGTTAATAAATGCTTTTACATACACATAAAAAAGATTTTATTAAAAGTATAACAAAACATATCCGTGTGGTACAAAATACAAATATAGAAAAAATCCAGACCAAGTCATACAAATAAGTTCGTGCATAGAATATGTCACCACCCCATTTCATCCCATGGGTGCCGTAGAAACCGACTAAGGGACTATCTGTGAATATTACCTTTACATAAAAAGAAGGAAAAAATTAAAATTAAACCCTATACCAATTCGTCTGGCCAGCTTGGTATTAGTAGGCCAAGTATCCCTCCGTCACAGGAGGAGGCCCGTCCCTGCAGTGGGACATTAATACGCTGTTATGATGATGATGATAACAAAACATAACTTATAAACAATCACGATGCAGTAATAGATATGTTATACCTAGACGGAAGAGTAACGTAGCATGCTACTTTCCTTTGTTTTCCATGACTTTTTAGCTCTCTTCTTTAGTTTTCGTCGAGATAATTTATAAGAACTTTTCCTTAGTAGGCTTGTACGATAACCAAAGGACGACATAATGTGTAATTTTAGAGATAGTTACTTAAACTATAACAAATTATGTTTTTGTTGAAGGCAAAAGATAGTAAGTTCTTTTTTTCAATTTTAAATTCTTTTGCCTTCAAGAAAAATTTTGTTTTTGTTGAAGGCAAAAGATAGAAAAGTAGTAGTCATTTTTATTTGTTTTTATGGACTCTTAGCAAAAGCATATTAAGCCTATAAATGAATTTCCATTTTCACATCAGTTACACCGAGCATTTAAAACACGACACAAAAACATTTTACAAAATCCACACATCCTCTTTCATATTTTTTACTAGCACACCTGTACCAAAATTAATCCATCATTTGTATACAAGAGCTGTAGGCCCAGCATATATACAAGCAAGTTTACCCGGCATCACTTGTCATTTGCGGGAGGGATCATTTGTAAGGGAATTATCCGCACCTGCTATAGCTGACCGCTAGGTGGGCGATGCGAATTAATATTTTGAATTATAGGTTTGGGGCACTAAAATGTTACTTACCTCTGACGTATATTGGTTGTACTTAAACATTAGAATAACATAATTATAGGCTACAAATAATAAAGACTTTTAATCCCTAAGTCACCTTTTACGACAATAAAAAAAGGGATTACAAATAACAACTGTCACAAACCGATCTTATACAGTCGGTGTCGTAATAATTTCTGAGGCAACAATTTGTTACTAAATTGTATAGATAGTCTGAAATCTGAAAAAGGAACATAATTTACTTTTTTTGGCGTACCCGAACGACTCGATGATGACTCTTGTAATGACTCTTTTTATCAAAACACCACGCGGGTGAAGTCGCGGGCGGAAACTAGTAAAATATATACCTAATATAATAACCTATTATAAGGTAGCCATGTTACTTAAGCAACTTAAAAACAGCTGGCTAAGTAGTACGTGAGAAAACAATAGGCTCTATTATGGCTCTAGTATAAAGCGCCAACTTACCTACCCTACAACGTCACCCTTCTGCTTAAGCGGTCACTGCCCTACTACGTAAATGTTTCTGTAACACGTTAAATTATTTTATACCTAATATTTAGTATAGCATACCGGGATTGTCCCACTGCAGGGCCGGCATACATAGGCTATGGTAGTGGTTTAATTTTCCCTCAAAGCATATCTTTGTGTGAATGAGCGTGGATGTTTGCGTTGTTTTGGACGTTTTCTATGTACGTAGAATAAAATAAAAACTATATAAATGTGTTTATGCGTTGAGTTGTATAGTTAATTATAATAAATATTACCGGCAAAATAGATTTTAATCAATCACTAGTTGATTAAGAACGAAGTCATTGCATGCCTCACACATTTTACAACGCCATCTAGTCCCAAACTAAACTAAGCTTGCACATTGTGATACTTATTTACTTTCTTTAGTAAATACATCATACATAGAAAACACCCATACTAATCAAAACCCTTCATAAATGATATAACAGACCAAATTTCGGTTTTCCCGAAGACTACATGAAACAAGGATCGTCACAGTAATTAAAATAGCATATAAATGTATATATAATGATGTTTTTGATTAAGCAGGTGTGTTCCGCCCTTAATTAAGGGTTGTACACATAGTATCCGGGGAGCTGTTTACTTGAATAAACCATATGACACGTGTATACATGGCTTTGTGGGGACTTTTTGGCGGATTTACCACAATTTTTTCTGCAGATTGCGTAAAAATTGGCCTTCTACTCACAGTTACAAATAATTACTTCATAAAAGTTATTTATAGGGCAAATGTATTAGTTAACATCGGTAGGAGACGCCCTAGAAAGATTTACAGGGACCCAACACACTTGGAAACAACGTAAGGGTTGTAGAGTTCCTAGAATTTAGAATAAAGCACTTCTTATTCCGAGTACTACGAACATTATTAGTGATGATGAACAGGACCGCGCTAGAACAAAGTAAGAAAAGGATGGAGGAAGGAGGAAGTAAGTAGAGGATGCCCATGTGCAGAGGCTTTCATTAAGTATACCTATTGTCGTTGCGCGGTCCTGTGCCTCTCTAATTATTAATGAATTTAACAATTATCTAAACTATCAACCAATTCTCGTCCTAAGCCTGGACAAAAATTTGTGGACAGGGGATTCTTAGAGCATATTTTTAACGGTCAAGACAATATATTATGTGAGAAGGTCTTGTCCTTTAAAAGTATGTTCTAAAAATCACCGCGACACAAAGCTTAATCCCTACCGCGAGATACTCTGTATATAAAACAAACTTTTCAATAAACACAGATCCCATGCAAACACTGACTTCTACATAAAATTAATTTTCACAAAAAAAAGAACCGACTTCAAAGACAAAAATTGCACTAAAAAGTAATAAATAATTACTTGTATTTTGATTTTACAACAATAAATCAGCCATTCTTTCTATTTAATTTTAATCTAAAGAATAGGTTCTTTTCATTAAGTATTGTAAAAGTATTGTTAAGGATATTTCTTGAAGTGTCTGTAAATATATTTATTTGTAGATTCTTTAAAAGATAATCAAATTATTACAAATAATGTAATATTATTGTAATTTTTGGAGTCGGTGTCAGCCAACGAAATAAGTACGATAATACCTAAGCAAACGGAATGACGGCCATGAATTACAGATTATATACAGTATCAAAATACAAGTAATTATTTATTACTTTTTAGTGCAATTTTTGTCTTTGAAGTCGGTTCTTTTTTTTTGTGAAAATTAATTTTATTTCTAAATTTTTAGTGAATTCCAATTCTATAAATCCGTGTGGTGACGGAGTGAGAACACAATATGTCACCACCTCATTTCATCTTCATCCCATGGGTGTCGTAAAAACCGACTAAGGGACTATCCGTGAATATTATCTTTGAGATATAAAAAGAAGGAAAACTTAAAATTAAACCCTATACCAATCCGCCTGGCCAGCGTGGTATTAGTAGGCCAAGTATTTCTCCGTCACAGAACAAGACAGGCCCGTCCCTGCAGTGGGACTTTGTCTGAATATGGGTAGACCTACGAAACGCGCTGCTTATATGAGACAGCGCCAATTGAATGAAACAAACGAAGAAAGGGATAAACGCCTTTTAATGTAGGAAATCTACCTCCAATGTCATTTCAAAAGAGACTAGTGAACAACGGAGGACCTACATGCAAAAAGTTTTAAATAGGGAGAACATCGAAAAGCGTAGCCACCGTCTCGGCATGGTTAATTGGTAATAATAATTAAGTTAATAAAAATAAAAATAAATCAAATAAATATAATAATTATTATTATCAATTTGTTATATCTAAAGAATAAGTTTAAAATAAATTAAATGCAATTCAACAATTTTGTCTATTTATAATCCGTTATTAATTCCTATTTTAATTTAAAATAAGAATTTCATTCAAGTCTTAAACCACACCTGCGATTACATTCATAATGTTAAGTTTTCATCAATACAATTAAAATAAGCCCAAACACAAGGTAGCTGCTATATGCCGTTGAGGAGTTTCCTCGACCTTCAGTCGTCTTTATCATGAGATCATGTTTGTGTAGAGTTGTGTAAAGTTTTCATCAATACGAATAAAATAAGCCCAAACACAAGGTATCTGCTATATACCGTTGAGGAGTTCCCTCGACCCTCAGTCTTCTTTATCATGAGATCATGTTTGTGTAAAGTTGTGTACAGTTTTCATCAATACGAATAAAATAAGCCCAAACACTCGGTAACTGCTATATACCGTTGAGGAGTTGCCTCGACCCTCAATCTTCTACATCATCAGATCATGTTTGTGTAAAGTTTTGTAAAGTCTTCATCAATACAATTAAAATAAGCCCAAACACAAGGTAGCTGCAATATGCCGTTGAGGTGTTCCCTCGACTCTCTCTGGTCTCCAGGATCTGACCAGTTCTTACTCTTGACTATTTGGTAGTGACGTCAAAGATGCACATGTATGACAAGATTTTACACAATGCGTCCCTACAATTTACAAGAGATGCCCTCGATTTCTCTGGGATCCCGTCATCCAGATCCAGATCTGGTGACAATGGAACCAAATGGAAAGCATACCCATACGAACAAAAAAAAAAATTTTCAAATCGGTCTAGCCGTTTTCGAGAAATCAGGTAACAAACACAAAAAAAAAAAAAATACAACCGAATTGAGAACCTCCTCTTTTTTGAAGTCGGTTGATAAGCCTTGTTAACTGTGTAAACATTTGTATAACTTGTTAACTGTGTAAGCATTTCTATGACGAATTTAATACTTTTTTTATTATGACAACTTAAGCCTTGTTAACTGAGTAAGCAACTCTATGACTTGTGAACCTTTAAGTATTTCTATGACTTGTGAGCTGTGTAAGTATTTCTATGACTTATGAACTGTGTAAGTATTTCTATGACTTGTAAACTGTGTAAGCGTCTCTATGACTTGTTCACCTTCCAATACCCACGCGTCGGTCTGTGGGACCGGCTATAAACATTTTTTGCCTATTTTTTTTAACAACATAAGCCTCGTCAACTGAATAGGTACTCTTTTCTTCTATAACAACAACTTAAGCCTTGTTAACTGTGTAAACATCTGTAAAACTTGTTAACTGTGTAAGTATTTCTATGACTTGTTAACTGTGTAAGCATCTCTATGACGAATTGAATACTTTTTTTATTATGACAACTTAAGCCTTGTTAACTGAGTAAGCACCTCTATGACTTTGTGAAACTTTAAGTATTTCTATGACTTGTGAGCTGTGTAAGCATCTCTATGACTGGTTCACCTTCCAATACCCACGTGTAAGCATCTGTATGTCCAATTTAATACTCTTTTTTACTATAACAACAATGTATGACGAATTGAATACTGTGTTCCGAATCTGTGTAAGCATCTATATGACGAATTAAATACATACTATTTTCTACTATAATAACAAAATATGACGACTTGAATATTGTTTTCTTTCATTACAACAACTTATGCTGTGTTAACTAAATAGGTACTCTTTTCGACTGTAACAACAACTTAAGCCTTGTTAACTGTGTAAGCATCTGTATGACGAATTGAATACTGTGTTCTTTCAATAATTCAATTATGTATATATGCTGATTTTTAAACACGCCAACCTAGTCTTTGATGTGAATAAAGTATTTAATTTTAAAATTACCTATGAAGATATATACCTATTTATTTACAACTAGGTTGACAGTCCTAAGCCTGTCAAGTATGAAGGAAAATCAGGATAGATACATTACAACATTATGACTCTATTGCATTTTATATCTATTTATTTATCTAATCTGCATTTTATTTTACATTACTTTTAAAGCATAATTCCAATGTACTTATATAAATATGTAGGTAAGTAGAGAGAACTCAAGAATGACTAATATTGTATTCCTGAAAAGGTAAACAAATCAATCAAGCTTCACAGTACAATGTAAACAAACTAGTCAAAATAATATTTCTTTCCTACGTCGTGTTTGAAGAGTTTATAGATTTTAACATTCAGAATGCGTCTACGTTCGGCTGTCACTAAAATTACAAATATATGTATAAAAGATTTATAAATATCTGATTCATTCTATTTATTAGATTGCGCATCTCTGTTGTTAACTGTGTAAACATCTGTATGATGTGTTAACTGTGTACCTAAGCATCTTTATGACTTGTTAACTGTAAAAGCATCTGTATAACGAAGAAACAATGTCTGACTAGACGAGACGAATAATTACGTTTAGGCCACCGGCAGCGTCAGTGGGAAGGTAGGCTCTTCTCAGGCCTCCGTTAGACTTATATTTGTGAGGCTACGTAAAGCAAATAGTCTACACAAAAATTTGTGAAACGGAACAGGAAATGCGACATTGAATAGTGAGTTGTGAATAAAATAAGCCCAAACCCAAGGTAGCTGCTATATACAGTTAAGGAAATCCCTCGACCCTCAATCTTCTTCATCATCAGATCATGTTTGTGTAAAGTTTTCATCAATACGAATTTAATAAGCCAAAACATGAGGTAGCTGCTGTATACCGTTGAGGAGTTCCCTCGCCCCTAAGTCGTCTTCATCATGAGATCATGTTTATGTAAAGTTGTGTAAGGCTTTCATCAATACGAATAAAATAAGCCTAAACACTAGGTAGCTGCTACATACCGTTGAGGAGTTCCCTCGACCCTCAGTCTTCTTCATCATCAGATCATGTTTGTGTCAAGTTTCGTAAAGTTTTCATCAATACAATTAAAATAAGCCTAAACACAAGGTAGCTGCTATATGCCGTTAAGTTGTTCCCTCGACTCTCTGTGGTCTCCAGCATCAGACCAGTTCTGACTCTTGACTATTTGGTAGTGACGTCAGAGATGCACGTATATGACAACATTTTACATAATGCGTCCCTACAATTTTTAAGAGATGCCCTCGATTTCTCTGGGATCCCGTCATCCAGATCCAGATCTGGTGACAATGGGACCAAATGGGAAAAATACCCAATCGAACAAAAAAAAAATTTTTCAAATCGGTCTAGCCGTTTTCGAGAAATCAGGTAACAAACACAAAAAATAAAAAAAAAAAAAAAAATACAACCGAATTGAGAACCTCCTCTTTTTTGAAGTCGGTTGAAAACTACCCAAAATAGAAACAAGCGGGACCTCAATAAACCTAACAACATTTTGTGACGCAAAATTTTACAAATTACCAAGTCGAATGACCCCGTATTAACAGACCCCGGGGTCATTAATTTACAAAATTAATTGTACAAATCTGTATGGAAGATATAATTTTGTTTATGGGGCCTCTGGTGTCGCCATGTCTTTATGTGATGTTCGATGTGGGTAGCCGTGTTTATACATTAATATGGAAATTTTGGGTAATCGTATTGTAGGGAATATTTTTGTTTCTTTTTTGTGTTGGAACATTTTCTAACGTGGGATATGATTTGAGCTGTTGTGTTGTATTAAAATAGATGAGAATAATGTTGCAAATTACGACAAAAGAAGATTTTTTAAAGAAATTAGACGAAAGTAGTTGGTAACGTGGGTCGGTCGGGGACGGGGGAATGCATTGAAGAGTTACCCCCAGTGACAAAGGAGTTGGCACACTAACACCACACTGGCCGACGGCGACCGATTGGTAAGGTTTCAATCATGAACCTTACCAATCGGTCGATTCAATAATTTCCTTCTTTTGTTCAATATTATGTAAACTTAGGCTCAAAATAGGTGAACTATACATTAGTCGATTTTCACGACACCCATTTAGCTACCTGATACTTTCCATTTTACCAGGTCTTGTCATACGTTTTCACGACATGAAAACAATAATAAAGCATTTCTACAAATTATTATACCAATTATGAGAACAAATATAACGGAATTCGCCGTTCTCGTAATGATGAAATTCATAAGGCTTCCATTTTCAAGATGTATCTGTTTACAAGTTTCATGTTAAATAATATCGCTGAAGGGGTTGAACTTGCTACCCTTCGGTCACGGTCATTTACCTCGCAATTATACATAGCGAATAGCAACCATGTTTTGTACATTACACTTTATACGCAAAACGCGGTAACTGGTAGTTTAAAATGTATTCTTGTAATATTTTTATAATATTAATGTTGTATTAAAACTTCGCATACCTTCTCAGCAGCTGAACAAAATATAAATATTATAAAATTCATGTGTGCATTGATTGTTAAACATACAACTTTATCTAATTAAAAATCGTAATATATCAAATAGATAATAATAGAGTTATGTCCCTTTTTATTAAAACAAATCGTATCTCGTCTTAAAATGTTTTTTTTTTAATTTCTACAAAAGTAAGGCAAGACACTTTTTGTACTGGCTTAGAAAGGATTCTTCCACGACCAAAAGTGCGAATCCTATTCACTTCACACCTGTTTTTTTTTTCAAACTATAAAAAACCTCTGGACTAAGAGGATACTACCAGAACTTCAGCAGCGTGTTTGTTTTTGTTCTTAAAGTCTGCCACCACGAAGGACACACTAGACAGAAGTAAACTCTATTGCATCACAAAAATATTATGGTATGTTGATTACAAATCAGACATCGGTAGAATACACCCGATGAATAAAAAGTATACAGTAAATACAAAAAGTAATCATTCATAGAAAGTATTTATCCAGAATATATCCGTGTGGTGACGGAGTAAGAATACAATATGTCACCACACTATCTCATCCCATGGGTGTCGTAAAAACCGACTAAGGGAATAACCGTAATTACTATCTTTACGCAATAAAAAGACGGAAAACTTGAAATTAAACCCTATACCAATCCGTCTGGCCAGCGTGGTATTTAGTAGGCCAAGTAACCCTCCGTCACGGGAGGAGGCCCGTCTCTGCAGTGGGACATTAATGGGCTGTTATGATGATGATTTATCCAGCATTAGATATATCTGGCTTATATGGTACGAGGAAAGTTGCAACTTTTACCCATGACTTCTGTGTATAAACAAAATTGTCATTTACTAAGTTCTTCTTCTCACAATCACATCGCGTAACCCTTCTTACCAAAGTTTCGAATGTTTTGATTTCTAACGACGGGACACGTCTAATAATTTCTTACTGCCCCTTCTAATTTAACATACCTTCATAATACTAATCTAATTTAAACCCTATCTTTTAGCTATTACAGTTCATAGTAAAAACTTAAGTGTTTTGTATAAGATTTTGGGATATTTGGAAGTTTATTGAATGGAAAAGTTCATGTCATGCATTTGAAGGACATTGTATTAATTAAAATTAAAGGCCTTTTTGTATAAAATGTATCAAAATTAACAATTTCGTGAATGTTTCGTTAAAAAAACTTGCTATGAATACAGATTTTGTTCGTCACTAGAAAGCTTATCCATGCAGTAGATCATTAGTGGCTTTATTGGAGACAGTTGAGGACCAAATAGCCCTTATAAAAATAAAATGAAAATTATAAAGACGGCAATTACTTACATAAATCATAAATTATTACCAAATATTAATAAGTATAAATATTGTTATATATTGAATGTTATAATTGATCCAATGGGTAATCCTTTGGATCATTTTTGATTGAAGATGCATACATACAACCTTATTATATTTCCAAAGATTATATAGAACTAACTTGAAATAACTACAATAAGGAAGTATTTTCTCTAGATTTAAGTAAAAACCCACAGAAGCATAAACATTAGGGATTTGCATTTACCCTCTGAATATGAAAACGTAGCTTTGAATAAATCCAACATCTTTCTACTAGTACTAAGTAGTGGTGAAAATTTACATGAACTTATGGAAAGCTCCCGAGGCTATCCCTTGATATTATACAGGGATCGCGGAGGCCATTTTATGGGGAAAAAGATTTCTGAGCGGATTTTGTTGTGTTATTTTTTTTATTCAAGACCTTTTTTTGGGAATATTTTTGGGTGTTTTTTAAAAGAAGTAGATAGATAAATATTTGCATAGGTCTCTTGAAGTTACTTTGGTATGAAGAAGCTTTACAAATATATATTATAAATAAGACTATCTTTGGTTATTTTTTTGTCTAATGTAGTGACTTCTTTAAACAAGCAATTATTTTGTTTCAATCAAAATAATATTTATATACTGTTTATGGACTAGGTACGTATCTAGTTTTATGTTACGGAAACTATTACAAATGTCAACTGTTTTTTTTTGTAAATTCAGACCTCTTTTTCGACGACCTCTGTGGCGTAGTGGTTATATAACATGACTGCTACGCAGAGGTCTCGGGTTCGATTCCCGCTTAATGCAAATCTTTGTGTGCATGGACATGATTGTTTGCTTTGGTCTGGGTGTTGTCTATGTATAATTTGTATGTATTTACAAAAAAAAGTATTTATGTATGTATATCCGTTGTCTAGTACCCATAGTACAAGCTCTGCTTAGTTTGGGACTAGATGTTGACTAGAAGTTGTGTGAAAAGGAATATATATATTCAGTAGGGGGATATTAATATAGATATCTTATGGAATATTAAGAATGTCCTCAGATAAATGATTATTATCCTACATAACTAAGCAAACACTTATCACACAATCCCACATATAATCGTAGCAATATTTCTACCTATACTCATATAAAACTAGGGGATATGTCCATCTGTTTGTAGGTGAAATAATCTGCGTTATAAATGGTCGCCATTATTTGCTGCCTTCACCACACATACGTATTGGGGGAATGTCTAGATTACGAGTTAGTTTTGATAGGTTTCTATTTGTCATTTTGTATTGTATCATAGGGGTTATTTTGTCCGTATGTCTGTTAATGTAATGTTCTACTACAAGAATGGGCCTCATTCAGTCATCATCATAACAGCCCATTAATGTCCCGCTGCAGGGACGGACCTTCTCCCGTGATGAAGGGGTATTTGGTCTACTAATACCACGCTGACCAGACGGATTGGTATAGGGTTTAATTTCAGGTTTCCTTCTTAACTAGCGGAGATGAAGTATGTAACGAAAAAAAAAAAGAAACTTTTTTAATCGTCCATTAAAAAGCAAAAACACTACAATTTACATCCAAAATATACTTCTAAGAAACAATAAGGAACAGGTGCAGACAACTCCACAAGACAAAGTTAGTATTTATTGATTTTTCTTTGATGTGGTCAGGAAGTAGTGATAAAGAGGAGTTTTATAGTTTTTGGAAAGAATGACAACTGTTCGCATTTGTGATGTCCTCGTGTGGTCTTTCTTAAAATAGACTTATTGTCTATGTACAATGATGGAAGTGTTATATTCTGTGGACATTGACATTGTGTAGATAACAGAGTACATAAAAGTTTTTGTTTGAAAATTATAGTTTGAGGTATTTAAACCTCAAACTCTTATTTTCAGCTTTTAATCTTTTTTTCTGAATAAAAGTAAGACTAAACTTTAGTCATAGTAACTTAAATAAAGCTTTAGCTAAAATCTAAAAAAAAATACTTTATATTTTTTTATATTTTAAGATAATATTATTGTATCGTTGTAAACTAAGAATTAATGAACGCGTTGTTTTAAAAGTGGACTAGGGGTAGGCATAGACAATTCGAAACAAAACCTTTTCTAATTTATTACCCAAAGTAGTAAAAGAAAAACCATTATGTGCTAAAAAAAAATTAAACAGCAGTTACAACTTAATGCAATTTTATTCCAAAGTAACAGAGGATTAGATAAACAATAATAGAATTGGTGTGTAGCGACTAGTGACCACAATGAATCATTCTGCTAAAAGCCTGGCATTCTGTTGTTTTTCGTACTCAAAACTTGGAAAAACAAATTCTATTTAAATGAACACAATGCATGCACTTTCTATTTCTACAATATTTTGATTTAAAATTCACGTATTAAAAATGTATACAAAATGTATTAACTAAACGTTTTTGTCCGTGTGGTGACGGAATAAGAATACAATATGTCACCATCCCATCTCATCCCATGGGTGTCGTAAAAACCGACTAAGGGAATATTCGTAAATATTATCTTTACGAAGTGAAAAGAAGGAAACCCTGAAATTAAACCCTATACCAATCCGTCTGGCCAACGTGGTATTAGTGGGCCAAGTATCCTTTCATCACGGGAGGAGGCCCGTCCCTGCAGGCTGTTATTATGAAACGTTTTTTAAATCCTGTATGTTTAATTCAGGGCCAAACTATGAAATAAAGAACCTAATACAATTCCTCCATACATCAAAAACCACGATCGAGATTTTATAAATATAAAGGAAATAGGCTAAATTAAATATACACAATAAATTTCCAGTGATACCTAAACAATAAGCAATAAACTAAAATTACGAAGGGTGGTCAAATGCACGTAAATATTTAATTAATCCCAAATCATCTATAACTTTATACCATACGTAATTGGTTACTACAAAATGGTGGCCCCTGTATCGTTGAATGTGTTACAGGAATAAGAAACAATTACAAGATGAGAATACGTGCTTAAGATTACAATTGACAAGATATTGTGTACGCACTGAACTATAAAACTGCTGCGTTTTATTTGCAGTATGAAGAATTACGCTGAGCATCAATAAGGACGCTAATTAGATGGCATTTTTGGTAGTGTGTTATTGAATTATTTTATAGACTTATATTAATATTAAGACGCTAATTAGCGTCTTATTATTATAATAAATTAAATTTGACCAAATTTGGTCAAATTTAATTTATTATAATAATTGTAATATAATATTTCGTTCGAATTTGCACAACGTCGTTTTGTCCACTTTAGCCGGTTTGATAGTTTCTTCTTTTTATAAGAAAACTCCTGGACTAGATTTCATGCTCCGTGTCGCGGAGACTTTTACAAACATCAATTTAACGGACACAAAAAAATACCAAGACTCAGAAAAATAATTTCTGGATCGCACAAAGAATTTTTTTGTGTGGGAGTCTCCCGCGTCTAATACAAGAACTGTCTAATGTACATGACATTAAAGCTGATTTACACAGGGTCAGTAACTGACTACAAATTCGAGGCAAGTCAGTGCTGGCCCGAAAAAAAACCCGTGTAAACTGATTTGAAGTCAGTACAGTGGCTTGAAGTCAGCGCTGACTTGTATATTCGCACAGGAATATTTTGAAGTCAGTTGGCGCCCCCCGACGACTGACTTGTCTACTGACCCTGTGTAAATCAGCCTTTACAATGAGCGGCTCAACAGTCTAGTGCGTAATAATGTCAAGAAGGGTCGCAAAGACATAAAGATCTTGTCTATAACAGGGGTGTCGGGTCATCCAGCCTCCTAATTGAATCCCCAACTTTGATTAGCAAAGACATGTTACGATCATTGCCATACTTGATCTTAAGATATGCTTGTTTTAATTGAATTAGCTCATCTTATCTTATTGATTACTTTTTGTCCCCTCATATAATAGTATAGTGAATCTTTTTTTATCTAATCCCAAAACTTTTCCAGGATCAACAACGTGTCCTTGCAAAACCACCAAAGAATAGCTAAATCGTCTAGAAACAACAATTTGAATAACCAACAAAAAGAAGAAAAGTTAAATCGTCTCGGAACCAGTAACAAGTATTTCATAAGAATAAAATTCTTATATCTATATTCATCTTTTAATTAAAATATTTACTCAATATAGGGTAGGTTAGTAAACCACCAACAACAGCATACCCAAGGAGGGTTGGGGTCAAGCAGGCGGCCCGCCGTAAAACATAGCCAAAACTTTTAGCAGCATGTGAAAAAGAACAGATGCAGTGCCGACCCCAAAAGAAAAAAAAATTGGGATAAGAGCAGGGAAATGATGATTATAGGGAAGAGAATGGGAAACTTACCCCCTTGCCCGTGCTGAAGACTTGCGATTGCAATACAAATAGTTTATACCTATGTAAAACGTGAAAGAATTGCGCAGCTATGTAATAATTTAAAGAGAGGGAACTTCCGCTAGTTTCAAGTACCTTAGTCAACTGCGTAAAGGGTCTACCCACTCAGCATCTTCCGGCACGCGATCTACACAGCAGATTCTTACTGCAGCGGCTTTCTGTTTCATTGACTATCGGTTCTGAGAGCTACCTTATACGGGCATTCCTAAGTGCCGCGATGGTTATTTTAGTTTACATTACATAAACGACAATATTTCGGTTATTCTCAATATTATTGATACAAAGTGTAACCATAACAACAAAGTAAATATAGAATCATAAGAACTGATTGAGTATTATAACATCAAAAACAAAGATGAATGTCCACAGGTGTCACTGAAGTGCAATCAAAATATAAGACGATGCAGAATATTTGGGTGAGGAATGGCATCCTGGACAACAGCCAAGGAAATTGCAAATACTACTACAAGCAAAACGTAACCTTAAATCTAGACTCAATGAACTCATTGTACCTTGACCATAAAAGGCATTTAGAACGATTTGAATTTGCAACTAACTTCTAAATTCGACAATCAAAATTAATCCTTAACTTTTCAGCCTTAGATTTGAAAATGGATTGGCTTATAAGACTGAAATGATACGATTGGCATGTGGGTAGTTCGAATACAGAAACATCCGGCCAAAAAAGCAGCTAATTGCAACGGTCACGCGCATTCCAGCGCTTGCGTTTGAGGCGTTCGGACGCCGGCGGCTTCGCGGCTAATTAAGACCAAGATTGATTCATTTGAATGCTTCCTTGACGATTTGTTTCGGTATGTATTTGTGTAAGGGGTAATGACAGGCGATGAAAAGTTTCATCCAAATTGGTAAGGGATCAAAATTATTTGCAAATTCTAGTAGGAAGTCGTGTACTTAAAGGACATGCAGCCTTCATGCTTGTCACAAGACGACATACATTTTAGAAACTGATGGAAATTCTGATACTTGAGTTATGGACTAGCTACATCGCAGTTTTATAAGTAGTCGAAGTTGATTTTCCAAGTTGTTGAGTTTCCAACGACAAAGAACGATGGAAAAGCAGTCTTCTGCTTTTCGTAATACATAAATAAATATAATTGAGTCTATAGAAAAAATTGACCAAGATGTATACGTTGACATTAACCGAGACATGTGGAAGTAAGAGGGAGAAACATTATAATGATTAACATTAACATGACTGCTACGCATAGGTCTCGGGTTCGATTCCCGCTCAATGCAAATCGTTGTGTGCATGAACATGATTGTTTGCATTGGTCTGGGTGTTTTCTATGTATAATAAGTATGTATTTACAAAAAAAAAGTATTTATGTATGTTTATCCGTTGTTTAGTACCTATTAAGGACTAAAAGGGAATGTGTGAATATGTGAGAAATATTATGTTATTAGTCCTACCTGGGACAATAACGAGCTTATATGATGTACAAGCTTAGCTTAGTTTGAGACTAGATGGCGTTGTGTGAATGTGTGAGGAATATTTAATATTTAATTTAATATTATACCAGCAGTGGGACAGAAAGTATCACTATCTGTCTGTACCTTAGTGTTAAGTAAGTTGTGTAAGTAATAGAGGCTACTGGTCAACTGGATTTGTTGTTATAAGTGTATTTTTAGTATTTTTATATAATGGTACATATGATTTTTTTATTTTTGTTTCTTTTATATTATGGTATTGTTATAGGTTATGTGCTTTTTTCATTCTATTTTATTGTACGATTAGATGTTTAAATTATTGTATTAATATACACAAATGTATTTTTGTTCTGAATAAATGAAACAATGACTTATGATGTACCCAAAAACGATTCTTGAGGTATATTCTCTCAAATATTAATATGTCAACCCTACTTGTACTAAAATGGGTACATTAAGAATGTTAACTATAAAGCGTCTAGCATCTTTGATATCGTCTCGTAAACAATGTGGTGTACTCAGGATGAATGCCAGACAGAGCTTGGAACTTTAATTAGCTTTCTACTATGTATACCATGAACTACTATAAGGAGATAGGAATGGGAGTTTATTTTTGTATAGGAATTTATGAATAGGAGAAATTTTGTAAGCAACGTGTTTAATCGCAATCAATGTAAGAAAAATATCCGTGTGGTGACGGAGTAAGAATACAATATGTCACCTCCCCATCTCATCCCATGGGTGTCGTAAAAACCGACTAAGGGACTATCCGTGAATATTGTCTTTACGAAATAAAAAGAAGGAAAACTCAAAATTAAACCCTACACCAATCCGTTTGGCCAGCGTGGTATTAGTAGGCCAGGTATTCCTCCGTCACGGGAGGAGGCTCGTCCTTGCAGTTAGACATTAATGGGCTGTTATGATGATGAAGCGAACGCATAACCGCCAGACTACAGCTAACTTCATAAAACATTAAAACCTTATTAACATGCACCTCAGAAACCAGGAATATATTTTGATCAACTTAACTCGACGTCTAGCCATAACACAACCATATTCTATACTTAATCCTAACTTGAACGCATTCAGCATACTAGATAAAGTGAAAATGTAAACTTATGCTCATATATTGTCTGGGGTGGTCACTAACTTAGACGACATTAGTTGTAACTTGATTTATTTTAAGCACTACATCATATAAGCTCGTTATTGTCCCAGGAGGGACTGATAATATAATATTCCTCATATATTCACACACCCCCTTTTAGTCCTTAATTAGGCAGAGCTTGTACTATCGACCTCATAAAGGTCTCTGGGTCGGACTGGATGCGGAAGGCGCAGGACCGAGTTCTGTGGCGCGTGTTGGGAGAGGCCTAAGTCCAGCAGTGGACTGCAATAGGCTAGCTGATTGATTGATTTTGATTGTACTATGGATACTATCTCATCTCATGGGTGTCGTAAAAACCGACTAAGGGACTATCCGTGAATATTATCTTCACGAAATAGAAAGAAGGAAAACTTGAAATTAAACCCTATAACAATCCCTCCGTCATTGGAGGAGGCCCGTCTCTGCAATGGGACATTAATAGGTTGTTATGATGATGAATACTAGACGACGGATAAACATACTTCTTTAATTTTTTTTTCTAATCTCTACGCAATAAAAGAATAATAGTTTTCATAGACACATAAAACACAAGGATTTCACAAGTTACTACTACTCCTCAAATTACCAGCTTAGACTCTACCTAATTACAAATCTAAAAATACACGTACAAATACATAGAACAAAAATCTGCAGATTCTTTAATAAATCGATTAAAAGAATAAAACAAAACACAACCGTACAATTCGACGGAGGCAATCAGCGACTGAATTCCCAATAGATTGATCACAGGGACCGTCAGCACAATCGTTTAAATGCGTGTGCGTACTGTACCAAAATAAATGTTTACACGAATACGCGCAAAATATTTTGTTTTGTTTTTTTGGTGACTGTACAACGAAAAAACATAGTAGTTTTAGATTTTTATTGCGCTATTTGTCTATTTGTATGATAAAAATAGTTAGGTTTAGTATTTTTGTAAATGCGCTTAGATTTTTGGTTGAATTTCGTGTATTGTTTTATACGTATAATACTTAACTTAGGTTTGTCAAATTAAAGTGTCAGTGGACAGAACACATACCCCCTTACTCATAAAAGCCTCTAATCACTATTAAGCAAGATTTTTATTAGCAAAACCAACCTTATAGCAAACAAAACTGTAAGAATTAAAGTTAATCTATTGACTATAATTTATGAGGCGTTTATGAGTAAGGGGGCTAGTGTGTAGAACCAACAATAGCTGTTGTGCAAAAGATTCTACTATTACCGATCTGGAGAGAACGAAAACGGAAAAGAAAAGGCGAGGCACAACCGCACTAAGTGCATATATTTAGAAAAGAACTAGGTATATCCAGCAATAGATGTCCCCTAGTTGATATGACACAACAATCATCTAAGATCAGGCCAAATATTTCTGGACTCCACTGATAATTGTCTGGCTTGGGATTCAAACACGCAGCCTCGTGGAAGACAACCGCATACAGCGACATCGTCATTGAATAATAAAATTAAATAACAATGCATAAGAAGGTATTTTACTTATTTCAATATACAAATATTCATTCGTCATACATACCTACCTATAGCTTTGGAAAATGCGAATTCAAATTTTCCACCCATTGATTTTCGCCCAATAAGCTCAAAGTTAAAAATTTCTACAGAATTTTACCAAACACCAGTTTTAATTGAACAGTCAATGAGTATTGGCAAGAATAATAAAATAAACAGAAAGGTCACTTAACAAAATTATATGTAACCAGATTCCTGAGGCGACAAACATTTTAATACTCATTTTGTCTGCATGGTATTTAGGACCATCTTTTTCGTCCATAAATAGAGAATGGCTGGCCTGGTAGCAATACATTCATGGGTTATCTTCATTTTCAGACTGATTGTTATCTGGCGAGTTTTTGCTATACATATCAATCAATCAATCAACTAGTCTATTGCAGTCCACTGCTGCTAGGTCTCTCTCAACACGCGCCAAAGAACTCGGTCCTGCGCCTTCCGCATCCAGTCTTTTACATACTAACTGTTAACTAACTATAAGCTTCTTTGTCGACTTTTACAACAGTACGTAATTGGGGCGATGACATCCTTTATTTTTAAAGGGCTTCACACACAGCAGCTATAATGTAAAGATGTACATTATAGCACAATACATCTCATCACATCTTTCCTTAGGAATCGTCAGGAGACTGCACACGACAGCTATAATGTATATTTTTTTTTACATACATTACATTTACATTAATATACATTATAGCTGCTGTGTGTGAGTGAACCCCTTAATCCGTCACAAAACTGTATATAAAATGACCTATCTACAGCAATTGTCTAATCATTGATCTTCGCTGTAAAGAACGTGATTCCACGAATCAGCCGTCTATAGGGGAGAAGGTTTAATTAATAGAAGCCAAATATTGACAAGTGTTTACACGGTTAAGGTGAAGTTGTTCAAGTAGCTCAGTTGCTATGTGGAAGGACATTAAGGGGTTGCAACCCGAAATAGTGCAAGTAAGGCAATAAATAAGTGCAAAACTTAAACCCTAACTCTTGCTTTTATCATGTTTTTACAGACATAAAAATAGGGCAAATATACAGAAGCATTTATTCTAAAAACATGGTCTCTATCGTGATTAGAACCAATTCTCATACATTGAACAATAGTTACATTTCTAAAGTACAGAGGCTGTCAAGACAGGTATCACCACTGTGCACGCTTAATACAAATTATTAAGAAACCCGTATCGAGAAAAAATTAATGTGTTTAGGTGGAAGGGTACAGCGGATAAGGAAAGTACAGGGACATGAGACATTTATAACTTCACAATTTCTGTCTCTCCGTGTGGTGACGGAGTAAGAATACAGTGTGTCAGCACCCCATCTCATCCCATGGGTGTCGTAAAAACCTTAGTTGGTTTTGCTATCCGTGAATATTAACTATACGAAATAAAAAGATGGAAAACTTGAAATTAAACCCTATACCAATCCGTCTTGCCAGCGTGGTATAGTAGGCTGAGTATCCCTCTGTTACGGAAGGAGGCCCGTCCCTGCAGTGGGACATGAATGGGCTGTTATGAATGAATGAATGAATCATCAGGTCGGCCACTTGCTCGCCTACCACCTAATTGCAATAAAAACATAAAAAATCCTTTTGTTACGACATGACAAATAAGACCAGGTTACCCTGACCGTGTGTTGCCAATCTAACTGATGAAGGTCCTCGCTTTGCGTTTGTTATTTTAAAGCTTACCCCTGAATTTAATATTTACAAATATCTCAGGAAATTTACCAACCATCATCCCTTTAACAAACTAAGGTAGAAATACCTCATCGTATAATTGTTTCAAACCAAGACATATTTAACGTTAAGATTACATCGCCCCCGGGAAATGAAGACAAACGAAAATTCCAATCATTTCTCTATGCACACAATAAATCCTTTTAAAAGGTTTCTTGAGACATTTCATTGTTTTTCACTTATAAACGATGATTGATTGATTGAAAAGGAATCTTTAAAGAAAGGGGTGACGAATAAAAATACCTTTGTTTTTTTTCAATACTTCAGTTTGTTTTCGAATATTCAATGACACGATAGATGCATTATTTTTCAAAAGACTTTTATTAAGACTATTTTCACCTGATTGATTCAAAAGAAGGGTTATATTTTTTGCGCGTATATTTGTGTGTAGGTAAGTTACCTTTATTTATATTTCTGAGATAGGTATATGCGTTCGGTTCATTGTTAAGTACTTAGTATACCTTGTACGACTCGACTGATTTTGATGTTCGAGGACATTTCCATCCGCATTCATTCAATTATATTTTTAATATTTTAACTCATATAAACAAGATTTTTGGTACTTATTAAATTGTAATGCATGTTTAATGTAAAAAGTTCTAATATTTTGGCAGCAATCTTTTTTTTCTTTACGAAGAGAAAAAGCACAAGATTCCTACATTTACATATAAATTAAAATAAATTTAAACTTACCTTTATAAGTTTATTTTGTAGTTTCGTAACAGCCATACGTTCCTTCTGTGTCCTTCTTTTCTCTTCTTCCAGTTGTGATTCCAACTGCTTGATACGTTTTTCCAAAAGTTCCTGTAACAACGAAAAATTATATATTTATACAAATTATATTAGTAAGCTTGTCTGTCAACCAAGAGGCTGCTTTATTTGAACATTTGTATTCAAAAACCTTATGAAAATGTCTGTTTGAAAAAAAACGTAAGTTGCTAGGTTTTTAGTTGAATTATTATCCTTACTTAGTTCAAAATCTACCTATTCTAGTATTTTAAGACGTTGAGCGAAGTCGTGAGACATATTTTTTTTACAAGACATCCTCATACTATAGGACACATAGGGATATAAGGAGGGACAAACAAAAGAATTAGGCCCGCTTTCCACCAAAGCGGAGAGGAGAGGAGAAGAGAGAAGATGTGTTGGCATAAACCAATTAGATTTCGTTATTACCACGTCTCTTCTCCGCTTAGTTTCGGTGGGAATAGATTAAGCGGAGAAGACAGGTGATGTCTGATTTTTCCACAGAATTTTGTGCGGCGAGCGAGCCAGCGGCGGTGTGGCGGAGCGCAGAACGTGGTTAGTTCCTAGCTACTCTACTCCTCTCCGCTTTGTTGAAAATAACCTACCATATTTGCAGCACACTCCTCTCTTCTCCGCTTTGGTGGAAAGTGGGACTGAGGCCCGGTTTCCACCAAACGGACCTTACTCAAAAAAGGACAACCACATGTGCAACCGCTCCATGGACGCATAATATTAGACGTTCCCATATAATTTATTAAATTCATATACCAAATAGGGTGATGCTACCAATTATCAGCACTTTAAGAGTTAGTCTTACTTTAATATCGTTTATCTTTAGTGATAATACTGATAACGCCTTCAACAACATGCTTTCTTGGTTCACTATTAAATAAGTAATTGATTTTTATTATAAAAAATTGTCTTTATGCATACACATTTTATTTAGATGAGTTTGACTAAATAATTACCCAAACACCAATTATTGGCACCATCATCACCAATTACTGGCATCGACCGAGCCAATTATCAGCACCTTAAAATTAGACATAAAAATAGGTAGATAAATGAAATAATCCAATGTTTATAGCAAAATCTCTTTTATTTATACCTAGCCTAACAACCGAAGTTTCAGAAAAATAAATACATAAACATAAAAAATTCCAAAAAATAATAGACACACTTTTGATCATAATATCAACACTATGAAAATAACTAGCAATGTTAGTTTCAGCACCATATCATTTTGCATTCCATATCCTGGCAGGATATGAAATCGGAAATCATAGAGTACTTTTTCCAAGAATATTGAATTCTAGGCATAAAATAATCACGCTTTACAATAAAAAATATGGATTAACAATTTTACATACCACTTTGTCATGTAACAGTACCAGTGCCGATAATTAGCAATTCGCAAAAATATTTAACCCAGATGTCAGCACCTCATTTATGAACATAAAATCAAGATAACGTTCATTTCCATTGTCAGATAAGCCTTATAAAACATTTTATACATGAATAAAACCTAAAGGTTCAGTAAAAAATATCTAAAAGATCTAAAATAAAGTAAAATAAAAAAACCTGAACTTACCTACAATCATAAGAAACTGTCAAAACAAAGTAATTTGGAGGACATGTTCCCGCGTTTTTTTAAAAAAAGTGGCTTTTTTCAAATCGAAGAATGTAGTTTGGCCCAGTTTATAATTCCAAAAGGATCTTATTTTTCATTTCTTTAAACGGAATCCCAAATTAATTAATGGTAAGCTTATAATTTGAGTTTTAGTTGGGGGTGCTGATAATCTGGTGCAGTGCCAACATTAGGACGCGTGCCCCTACTAAAGATGGTTTCAAATAAGTAAAATAAAACATCTATTTCCCAACTTCAAAATAAAAAAATAACAATATACAAACAAAATATAAAGAACCGTTTAAGTCCAATGCAGCGTCTGAGAGTCATTAAAAGGCGCCATTTTGTATTTTTTAATTATTTCTACCCTTCAACTCGTAAGTTATGGCTATTTTCTTGATTTCGTCTAAAATTAACGACCTGACGATAATTAGCCTCTTTGAGAGGCAATTCTACGTTTTATTATGATTCAGTTGACTTTATTAAATTGCATTAGTAACATAAATGCAATCAGAAGAATTATCCGTGTGGTGACGGAGTAAGAATACAATATGTCACCACCCCATCTCATCCCATGGGTGCCGTAAAAACCGACTAAGGGATTATCCGTGAATTTTATCTTTACGTAATAAAAAGGACTTGAAATTCTATACTAATCCGTCTGGCCAGCGTGGTATTAGTAGGCCAAGTATCCCTCCGTCACGGGAGGAGGCCCGTCCCTGCAGTGGGACATTAATTGGCTGTTATGATGATCAGAAGAATCATTCTTCACAACATGGAGAGTTCTGAAGAATAATTTTATGTTGCATCGGCATCTTTTTACTTTTATTGCAAGTCAAAAACGGTTATTATAATTGGTGGCAAAGCGCTGTCTGTCCTAGACCGAATTTGTTGTCTAATACCCTAGCAATTTCTCACTAGCTACTGTACCGAAAATACAGAATTTTTTCCCTACTTTACCCTAAAGTAATGCGATACATGGTTTAAGGTTTTTAAGTATTTTTATTGCATCAAATAATAAATACATCTATCTACACTTAAAAAATTCAGCTGATCTTAAAATACCTAAATAATTCAGAGGGTACTCGAATAAAAGATGATCTAAACATCAAATAAAATTGTCGTTGTAAATATCAAATGCTACCATTAAACTTGTCTAAAGTCTACATCGCGGGGAAATGGAGCGATCGGGCACAAAGCTAACCGGATGTGACGTCGTTTATCCACTGTCATTAGCCGGAAATGCGCCCTGAGCGCCCCCTACAGGGTGCTATTGGAAATATGCCGTGAGGAGGATGATTTTCTCTAGCACGAGTTATGGTATTTAGATAATTTTAAGGAATTTTAAAGTTCCTTGTTTTGTTAGTCATTTTAAAAACATTATGAATAATCAATATTAAGTCAAGGAAAGTACTTATGTGCGTTCTCCGTGTAGTGACGGAGTAAGAATATAATATGTCACTACCCCATCTCATCCCATGGATGTCGTAGGAACCGACTAAGGGACTATCCGTTAATATTATTTTTATGAAATAAAAAGAAGGAAAACTTGAAATTAAACCCTATATGTGTGTGTAAACCTATTGAGCCTGTAAATTGCGGAGTCGAGTCTAGTGCTGAATATAAGGTGCATGCATTTTGCACATAAGTACTTTGCTTGACTTAATATTCATCATAACAGCCCATTAATGTCCCACTGCAGGGACGGGCCTCCTCCCGTGACGAAGGGATACTTGGCCTACTAATACCACGCTGGTCAGACGTATTGGTATAGGGTTTAAATTCAAGTTTTAATTAGCGCTCAGCATTGTCAATTCTCGTTCTTTAAAATCGTTTTAACTTAGTTGTCAAATTGTAACACAATAGTAAGACAATTTGACAACTAAAGTTAACCAACGAATTTTTAATGCTTTTAAGGAACCAGAATTTACATGCTAATTAATATCAGTTTTTTATTTACTACTATTCGCTAGCACTATCTACGGGCCCCATGAGGAAAAGTCCATCTAGGATATGAAGTAGTAAACAATTACATTCTTTCTTAAATCATTAACATCACAACTAAGCAGTAAGTGTGAAATAAACTTCTCTATTATCATTTATTTACAGTCTCATAAATATGACGAACGGAACCCACTTCCTTTCTAACGGCTCATTAGCAAAGGGCACGGGTTCCTGAACGAAATCTTACCAACAATGCCTTAAATTCTTTGAGCAAAACTAGTCCTTAATGCTTCGTAATAGACGCTATTAGAATAATAACACATTTTAGCGCGATGTTTCAATGAATACGAACAATGGAAGAATGCGACAGAAAGTTAACACAGATCTATTAAAGTTTTATACAGGGATAATTATTTTTAGCGTCATAATTTTTACGATCTGTATAACTTTAAGAGCGTTTATAGGGCTCATTAGCGCCGCCAATTGAAGAAAATCATAATTCGCAATCCTATTTAATAGGATCCTAAATAGTCCTATTTAATAGGATCAATAAAGCAAAATTTTGTCTACTAAATCTTTGGAAAAGCAATAAAGTATTTGTATAACACACTCTCAACACTTTACAGAAATCTTTTTTTCCGTATCACGCTATCATGTACTCAAATTCAAGTACAGTCACGAGCAATAATATGTACACATTTTCAAATTTTCTAAACTATCTGCACGTTTATCTAGACATTACAATATCAAAATGAATTCGTAATTTAGAAGAGGTTCCGTACAGTTTTGAATTAATCTTCGAATTTTCAATTTTGGATTGGCAGAACTTTAGATAACTGGTTTACAAAATGCGAAAATGTGTACATATTATTGCTCGTGACTGTACATCAATGTTGTACTATGTCGGAAACGCAACTAGATAACGTAAAGGACACTAGATACTAGTCTATCTTACTATATTTTTGTCTGTTTTCTAACAAATAAATAATGAATCAAGCTGTTTAAAGATAAGTCTTACTTTGTTGTTACTTTACAACAAAAGTCACAATTCTGGAATAATGTTTGGAATAAAGTCCCATTAAAGAAGATGAATATAATTAAAATAAACAGAGAAAATTGGATAGTATAAAGAAAGATTTATGAAAAATAACAGTAGCACTTTGAACATCATTAAAACTGCCGGAAGATGACAGATCCAAGATTATCATTTAATACCATTCACAAGTGATAATTCTGAATATAGACATTTTTCCGTGTTATTGAAATAGTTATGACTTTTGATACTGATACTATTATAAGCAAAGAAAAATATGACTTATGGAAGTAACAAAGGAAGGAAGAGAATCAGATATTATCTGTACGAAAATAAGATAAAATCTTGAGGTGTTATTGAAATAGGTATGACTTTTGATTCTGATAATATTGTAAGCAAAGAAAAATATGACTTATGGAAGTAACAAAGGAGGGAAGAGATATTGTATGTATGAAAATAAAAGAAAATCTTGGGGCAGGACCTATTATAGCCAAATTATAATAGGTTTTACCAATGAAATTGCCGTTTTATTTTTGTTTTATACCAAATTTCATTCTATTATGTTAAATAATTATTGAAAAATCTAAGAAAACGCTAGTATGAAAAAACTAACTACAATCTTTATACAAAACGGCAATTTCATAGGTAAAGACCTATTATTATAATAAATTAAAATGCCAATTCTATAAATATTTAAATCTACATTTCACTTAGCTAGATGGCGCCTAGTGTTACGCATGCGTCGATAAATAACAGTCATGTACCTGCACGGAGGGGGTGAAATCTTTCGGAATGATCACCATATTAATGTTCTGCTATATTGGACAATGATATACTTACTCTATGAGGCATATAGAGTAGTTATGGTATTGAAATTGTTGAATAATTTTCAAGCTTTCAGAGGAGTGCATAAATATTTAACAGCTGTAATCAGAATCTAATCACTGGATAATATAATCCTCACACATTCACTCAACGCCATCTAGTCCCAAACTAAGCAAAGCTTGTACTATGGGTACTAGACAACGGATAAACATACTTAAATACTTTTTTTTTGTAAATACATACATATTATACATAGAAAACACTCAGACCAATGCAAACAATCATGTTCATGCATTGAGCGGAAATCGACCTCTGCGTAGCAGTCATGTAATATACCGACTGCACCACAGGTCGGATAGGATCGGACTTGTCACAATGTTAAAAACACAGCAGCTTTGTTGACAATGAGGATTTTACTTCCGCAGTTATTAGACTTATTCCCGGTTTCCGAATGACTGATCAAGTAAAAATCAACTAATCAAGTATCAAAACAGTTATGAACTATCATTTTCATGAACTAAAATGATAGTTGAAACGAGTTTTGACACTTGATTTGAAATGACTTCATTATTAGTCAGTAATTTTAATAAAAATCAGGCTCAATATTGCAAAGAGAGCTGATAGAAATACAATATGAGATAGCCTCATAAATTGCCTGCTATCACTATTCATTATCTTGCTTTTAATACCATGGCCATCCCTTATCTATACTTCTATACTAATATTATAAGAGGTAAAGTTTGTGTGTTTGTGTTGTTGTGTGTTTGTGACGTTGTAGGGGGTAATCTCTGGATCTAATGAACCGATTTTACATATTCTTTTTGTGTTAAATAGTCCATATATCGGGGAGTGTCATAGGCTATATAGTATCACGCTATGACTAATAGAAGTGGAGTAGTAATGATATATGTTTAAAAAAAAGAGACACGTTTTTTTCGCCGCCCAACGTAGCGGGCACGGGTCAGCTAGTTTGTCATGTTTTCATTGTCATTTACGAGTATGCCTTTGATTCTTCTGTTAATGTTATACACTAGCTACACCTCACGTTAAGTAAGATAGCTAATAAATCTATTTCGTAAAAGATTACTTTAAGGGCGGAATGCTACAAGGAAACCTTCGTTGACAATCTTGTATCATTTTTCACGTTCTCGATAAATTCGTCACCCCCATTCACCCGCTTTCACCCGCCCGGTAGCAGTGGCGAGATGTCAACTAACTTGTTGTGTATGTACCTGCTTGAATTACTTTTTAGGCTTTTATTTATTTGTTTATCCGTGAATATGATCTTTACGAAATAAAAAGAAGGAAATCTTGAAATTAAACCCTATACCAATCCGTCTGGCCAGCGTCGTATTAGTAGGCCAAGTATCGCTCCATCATGGGAGGGAGGCCCGTCCCTGCAGTAGGACAATAATGGGCTGTTATGATGATGATAATTTATTTGTTTTAGTACATTTGCCAGAATTTGATGTTTAGGAAATGGATAATTAGGAACTGTAGGTCGATCGCGGTAATACTATGCCATATATATCCAACAAAACTTTTTTTTTGTTTAAAATTACCATAGTTGTATCTCTCTTCTACTTCATGTCAAAGTATTAGCATAGTGGGTATACTTCATGTGTTAACTTTAATTAAAAAGTAACATAATGTGATATTTTTACACATTCACACAACGCTTAACTAGTCCGAAACCAAGTTTAGCTTATAGGTACTATTAAACGACTGATAAATACATTATTATATTTATTATTTTGTTTATACCCACATATAAGTAATCACACATATACCTAAACAAACACACGTGTTCATGCATACAAATGTTTGACAAGTGTGGAAATCGAAACCGTTACAATTAAGTACTCTAGAGGAGTAGGATACCATTTCTATATGCCTTTCTATTTTATTTTTTTAGAGGAAATGCTTAAGGTACCTTTTTTAACCTCGCTTGGGGTTGAGCGACAAGATTATTTCCGACTCCCATAAAATTGTCTAGCGACTAAAACCTAAAAAAACTATTTCTAGCTCTAGTCCTAAATAGTGTAAAAACTAATTTTAATATTTTTTGGGGTAAAGTAGCTCAAATATGTACGCACACCAATATTGTGTTGTCTGTGTTATTCGTCTCTCACAATCTGTGAAGTGTTCCATTGTACAATTGTGGTCGGCTGTCTTCTCATTGTCTTGCATCCATTTGTTTAAGGCTTTATTGTATCGTATTATAATTACGCTGTTGTGTTATATGCCTATATATAAGGTGTTTTAATTGTATTATCCGTGTGGTGACGGAGTAAGAATACAATATGTCACCACCCCATCTCATCCCATGGGTGTCGTAAAAACCGACTAAGTGAATAACCGTAACTACTATCTTTACGAAATAAAAAGAAGGAAAACTTGAAATTAAACCCTATACCAATCCGTCTGGCCAGCGTGGTATTAGTAGGCCAAGTAACCCTCCGTCACGGGAGGAGGCCCGTCCCTGCAGTCGGACATTACCTAATGGGCTGTTATGATGATGATTGTATTAAAAGGTAGGTAGTTTAAGGAGGTTTGATTTTAAATTAGTGAAAACCTGATTGTATAATTTTTGCCCCTTTATGAATAGGACTCATCCAGTGACTGGTATAATAATTCCCTTAAATTTCGTCATCTTTTAGGAGTAAAAACTGGTATAGTCTTTATTTAACTATATGTAAAGGTCGATCCTTTCGTAAGAATATGGGTTTTAGACCTATATGACAATGTATTCTTGGTTCCTAATAAATGAATTGGTTGGTTGAACCATTCAATTATTTGTTTAAAAAAGTATACTTTATAGTTGATCCTATAGTAATGTCATGAACGTTTTCACCTCAAAATTACTATAAGTAATCTAACACTACGAATAATCAGTCTTCGCGACCTAATGCTCGTATCTTTGGGCAGGAGTTGTCTTAAAAAAAACAAATAAATAAAAATGCCTATTATTATTATCAATGCATGGTTATGAAGGCCTTTTTTTAATTAGCTATGTCTCTTTCAAAATCATGAGCTTCACCAATGCATATTAAGCTTCAGCATTTGACGTATTAACTGGAGGACCCTCCAGCCGTTGACAAAGCTACCGTGACCGTACTCGAGCCCCCATACCTCTAGACAATAACGCGAGATTAACCCGGACGAATTAAACTGAGACCCTATGAAACCTTATAGAAAATGTGTGTTAAGTAATGAGTGGAAAGCGGTTACAAATACCCATATTTAAAAACTGACTGACTTTAAGAATAATTTGACCTAATGGCCCCTCAAAATCCGTTGTGCAAGCATTAAAGGAAGTCTATTATGGTCTTCCATCATCAAATGCACGACAGTAGATAAATAGATGTGCATACCCAAAACAAGAGCAGTTACTATGAAAATAAACGAATCGCTTCCAGTGTACCAATAAAATTTTAAGAGTTCGAATCCACAGATCCTGATCTGAAGACTATGGGACAAATTGGAAAATTCACAGTTTTGATTAGATTAATAAAAATATTTTTTTAATGCTCCAAAAGTTGGTTTGCACTTGTATTACCGACCAAATATGCCGACTAAATAAAGCAACAAAGTAAAGCCATACCTATTATGTCTATTAATCGTTACCTTCATTCCTAGATAGTATTACGTAGTCGAATTACCGTGTCACAAAAACAGAACTTTTATCTCGCTAATTCTCATACTCTATACCATACACAATACACCCTCTTTCATCGATCATTAGCGGACAATGGCTAATCTAACTCGTAGGGGTACTTCATCACGCGGAGATCGAGACGATAATTAACGTGTTATAGCACAAGTATGCTTATAACCTTATACTTGTGGGAATATGTACGCATATTTATATTATTCCCTGCCAAATACGGGACAAAAGTCTGGCCGTTCGTCAACAGATGGCATTGAAAGAATAATATAGATAGGTTCTGTACTCTTAGCCAATACGAATATACTTAGTTAGGCCTCTTTCAATTTATCCGTTTCGTGCCGTACGGCTGCCGTGCGTTTTCGGTGCGATTTTCGAACGGCAAAAGCAACGTTCATTTGTTTTTATACAATCGCCGCACGGCAGCCATACGGCAAGAAAAACGCACGGCAGCCGTAGGTACGGCACGAAGTGGCTAAATTGTCTTGAATCTGTCGAAATATTTAGTTAAATTACAAGTATTAATCCATTTCCAATTTATTTAATTATTATTTATGTCTCAAACATCGCCTTTTCACTGGAAATAATTTAATGAAAATTGCATATATTCATTTTGATCTAAGTGTCTTAACAGTCAAGACAGAAAAACAATAATCGAAGCAAATGTAACGACATTACTAAGGAAATGAATTATTTTTCCAAGGAATTTTCAATATTTCATGATAACAACATTCAAAATGAAGGAATATAACAACAGCATCAAAAACCGATTTTTGGTAAACTGTACATTATTTCTTTGTCATTTGTTTATTTTTTAGTAATAGGAGGCAAACGAGCCAGCTCGTCACCTGATGGTAAGTGATCACCGCCTTCCATGGACACCCGCAACACCAGAGGAATCACAGATGCGTTGCCGACCTTTTAAAAGGGAGCAAGCTCGGAGTTCCAAGTAATCTGTTTTCGAAGGGAACTATCATTATTTCACAATTTTGAATTTTATTTTATTACAAAATAACTATCACTTGCTTTCAAAACTCAAAACCAACAACAAACCAAGTACTCCACACAAATAACTACCTTTATACTCATTTCTCAACGCAATTAAGTGTACTATAAAAGGGTCCTATAATAAATTACGTCAAGTCTAACAAAGGCTCGCGTTTTTATCAATTTATTTAACTCTAAATACTCTTTGTTCTAAAATACATTGAGAGTGACACTCTCTGATTGATGAGGATTCTAGTTACAAACACTTTATGGTATGTTAAGGGGCTTTTTTCTTGGGGCTCACTAGCGCCGCCAATTGAAAACAATCATAATTCGCAAATAGGATAAATATTGTAAAATGTTGATAACAAAGTCTTGAGAAAAGGCAATAAAGTATTTGTATAACACACTCAACGCTTGAAATGTTTTTCAATTAAATAAATATTGCATTCGAAAAAAAACGGCTGTTCTTGTCCTATTTGCGAATTATGATTTTTTTCTATTGGCGGCGCTAGTGAGCCACGTAAAAGCCCTTATCCATCTTCAGAAAGAGGAAGGATGATTACATTTCGGTTGTATTGATTTATTGGTTGTTACCTAAGAATTCAGTAATTATTTATTATTTCAACCTCAACCTATAGAAATTTGTTCTAACTTAATTGTTATGTAATTCAATTTAAATTCCAAAAAATACGGAAACTATTTGTGGATATCTATATTCGAGAAAACGTAGCAAAATCAACCAAAGGGATACAGTTTATTACGAAAGTATAACCTTTTAAAATTAAAAAAAAGTAAAAACAAGTTTTAAGCTAAAAAAATGACTGAAAAGTAATAAATATTTGTAAAAAAATTTAGTGTCTAAAAAATTAATTCAATCCGTTTGCCAGTGTTGCCGTTTGGCCCGTCCCTGCAGAGGCCCTTTATTAAAGCATTCTAATAATTTCAGCAATAATGAAACATAGTCAATAAATAAAGCTCTTGAACAACCGTTATTAATAAATAGAAAGAGTCGAGCACGACAATGACACCAATTTAGGTTAACTGGTTGTAATCATACGCACAACTGACATAACTAGCTGATGAACGAAATAACGTACATCCGAAAAATATTATTTACACTTACAGTGTATTTGTTGCATAAGGTGATAAGTGGTTTTCTTGATAGTGGTGGACGAAGTGGTTAACGCCGTTCATGGTCTTTAACAATGCAAGAGCATAGATGCCTGCCTACCTAGGAACATACTTTTAGAGACAGAACTCATTTTATATGCGTACCGTACCTACTACCCATTATTGTGACTATGTTTTGTTTCATTAACACGATCTTTTATGGAGAAAAATATATTTTGTTAGGTATAATGATTAGGTACTTACAATAACTTTTATTCGTTTTTGTTTCTTAAGTATACAGCAATGCTTAGAATCACAGAAATACTTAAAAAAAAGATATTAGGTACTTGTCTTTCAGACTTGATGGAAAGCGGAAATCAGTCCGTGTTTATAATTTTGCCGGACTGACTCAATACTCGAAGAAGAAAATATTTTTCACATTTTTGAACATTTTTAAACTAATTCTTATTTAACCTTATTATTTTCTTATTTGACCCATCCATATGCCATCAGATTAACGTTAATAATAAGGTGCAAAAACCAAGACACACTTCACTGCAAACATTAGAAAACCCAATTCAAAGTATCAGCTGTAACTTTAAACATACAGCAAGACCTCTCCTCCATAAATCCGAACCTTTTAGCAAGAAGAAAAAAATCGTCTACATAGGTAAGAAACAAATAGCCTACGTGTACACACAGCAACTAATCAAGCTAGACACTCATGTACCTTAATACCTTGGAATAAGACACAATTTCAAATGAAAATGTTTAACTTGATGTGTTGCCGTGTATACAAAAACACGGTTCATTTATCTCTAGACACCGTAGGTACAGGTGTGTTTACGTCACTAACTAATGTTACGCCATTCGCGGTTCTGATCCCGGGATCTCTTGCTAGGAATGGACTGATAAATTGTTGTATTTGGTTTTTCGTCTCTCTTGGTCTTGTTGAAGTTATGGTTTCTTTTATTTATTTTATTGTTGTTATTACTTGTGAGCCGAGCAATCGTTTGATTGGTGGTAAATGAAACATAATGAATCTCAGCAATGCATATTCCCTAGTCCCTACCCTAGAGAGAAGATTCCTTTGGTGAAATTAATTTGTTTGTGGTACTTATATAAAAAATGAATGTTAAAAATACGTTATAAAATTGTACAAAAATGAAAAAATCCCTTAATTATTTTTTATAAAACTACAAAAAGTAACCTCTCCGGCGGGGAATCGAACCCCGGTCTCCCGCGTGACAGGCGGGGATACTGACCACTATACTACCGAAGACTTGTTGTCACGTCGCGAAATATTAGATTACAATATTACAACGCGATTTTTATCTAATCTCTTTATCGTATTTCACTATAACTTTTTTTAAACGAGAAAGAACCATTCCAGGCGAATTAAATTATAATTAAATATGTTGTAATTGTTTTTTTTTCTAGTTAACAACTTAGTATTGATTCAGTTGTTCTCTTATCTGAAGAGAGCAGTCCTTTATTTTAGGACTTACTTACCTATTGTACCTCATAAGTAAAAAAACTTACTAACCTTACAATAATAATTATTTCCATTGCTATTAGAGTTGTTGTAAGGATTTTGATTATAATTATTATAATACATTACAACAGTAAATCACTGACAACATACATAAAACACATTAATGTCACTGCATTTCTTTTAGTCCAAACACTATGTTTTTAGTTCTTATATTCATTTACAAAACACTGAACACTGGCTAATTCGTACTCACAAACCTTATTACCAAAGATTTCTGGAGACGGCCTAAGGAGACAGCGTGTTGAGCTATACACTTTCGAAAAAGATTAGTAACGAATTGCGAGGAAATAAAGTCAAAAAATAAAGTGTAAAAGTAGGACAATATAGGTCCATAATTGTTTTTCTATTAAAACAGTTTTTGATTGATATAACAAATATTTAAATTAACTATCAAATCCAAATCAATAAGACTGAGTATGAGAACGATGAATTAAAAACAATGAAATTTAGACAATGATTGATTAGACATTATTATTAAGTTCTTGTAAAACCTCACTTATTTCACAAATAATTAGGTACACTAACACTTCTAAAACACACAACTCAATTCAGAAACTTTTTTTATAAGCAGATATGCGCCTATTAGACTACGTATGCAAATAGATCATAATATGAATGTTTAGAGACGATGCGCGTCTGTCGGCTTTGTGTATGAACTGAAGTAGCACAATGACTCTCAATTAATGTACATAGAGTAATGATCTGGACAGATAATTTGGTAGTACTGAGAGAATTCTTATTGCTTTTGCACTGCCACTAGCACAGGCTGGAATACGTTTCTCGTTAGTGCTATTATGTGACAAAAAGGGACACTTTTTCCCGCGGAGACTTATACAAACACAGAAAGATTAAGACAGTTAAAATTTATAAATTGTGAATTGTGATATTGTTTAAACTGTTTTAATAGAGTAGAGTTTAAGCATAAATAAACTCTTCTACTGCAAAGCTCACTACCGAGTCGGAATATTAAACAAAAAGTGCATACAATTATTAATTGAATAACCAAGAATTGGTAAAAAGGGGCTATGTCCACTAGTAGGCTACAATAGGTTTGTTAATTGATTGAACAAATAAGTACCAAAAGTTATTAAAATCCTAATTTTGTCCTTGTGTCTATTTTTCCGTGATTTGAATGAAAGAATCACAAATCTATATCTCAAACATAATAAATAAAGATTGATCTTATATCTTTAAACTGGCAAAACTGAGCACATATCATACAAAAAATAATTAATATATTCCCTACAGTCTCTGTCTCAATACACTACTCTACGTAAATATTATTTACATAACGCCCCATTGATATGTTCAACAAGATCATTGTATAGTATTGTGCACCTTTGTGTAGGTACTCGTTTAATATATAATTGTTACTATACACATATATAGTATATAATATATGTCTTGAAATGGTTTAAGAATGCTTGACGTCATTTCGATAGCGTAAGAAAAATTTAATCCGTGTGGTGACGGAGTAAGAAAACAATATGTCACCACCCTATCTCCTCATCCTATGGGTGTCGTAAAAACAGACTAAGGGACTACCGTAAATATTATCTTTACGAAATATAAAAGAAGGAAAACTTGAAATTAAACCCTATACAAATCCGTCTGGCCAGCGTGGTATTAGTAGGGCAAGTATCCCTCCGTCACGGCAGAAGGCCCGTCCTTGCAGCAGGACATTTATAGGCTGTCATGATGAAGAAAAACTTCTTAGATGGTTCACTGCAGCTGCAATGATCAGACAACCTTTTGGACGTCCGGTTCTAGACGTAGGCTTCTTCTGGGTATTTAGGCTGACCCCACATTAGGCGAAGGCGTCCCTCGAGCGTCGACCCGGCGCTCACGCGACGTGACCGCTATCCACGTACCATATATGCCTGTTTTTGTTTTAGTCAGTCGTAGCATGGTTTCTAAAATTACTTGACTGAAGGGGGTTAAGCGCCCCGTGATTTCCTCATACAGTACGACATTAGTCGAACGCTTATACCCCCAAAGAACGCCAACGCTAAATGTGGCAGAGGCCTTACAGTTTGTGCAGACCTGTGCCTACCTCATCTATTACTGTCGCGTCTTGAACATGTCCTCTATACACCTACACAACATCAGCCCACCCTGCATTTTGTGCAGTACATAGTAGCCATTCCAGATCTTTTTGCAAAACTATTTCGAAGTTAACCTGACCTAACTAAGCTGATTGTCCCAGTACAACTTCGCGTCTAGAGGCTACAAAGAATTCCAGGAACTCTTGTTTCCAATTTTTTTTGTTTCTCAATATTCCTTCTTACTTAAATTCTTAAGAGCGTTTATAAGGCTCCCTAGCGCCGCCAATAGAAGAAACAATCATAATTCGCAAATAGGATAAATAATGTAAAATGTTGATAACAAAGTCTTGAGAAAAGGCAATAAAGTATTCGTATATAACACACTTTTAAACACTTTTATTAAATAAATGTTGCATTATATCTATTATATAAAAATAAGTCGGGTTTTCCTTCCTGACGCTATAACTCCAGAACGCACGAACCAATTTCCACGATTTTGCATTCGTTGGAAAGGTCTCCGGCTCCGTAAGGTTTATAGCAAAGAAAATTCAGGAAAAAATTCAACAGAAAAGCGAAAATAATGCCCGTGCGAAGCCGGGACGGCCCGCTAGTGTATTATAAAAAAATAGATTAATACTGATTTTTTATAACTTCTCCGTACTCCAATTAGCAAATTAGTAACAGCGAAAACTTTTCTTCAGGGTTAATCCAAAATTTTCACATCAAAGTAAGTAAGTAAGTACTTACTTAACTTAAAAAAACTTAATGTTAAAACCGTACGTCATCGTATCATCACTTACACAATATGGCCCCTGCGAACCCAATTTGACTAATGGAAAAACAAATTTTGCAAATGGAGGCTCTTTGATCCTATCCCGACATCCCTACCTACCCTGTTATGTTATGCCTTGATAATTCGTTTGTCTCATCCTAGGATTAGTCTACAAAATAATTAGCTAGCTTTTTGATATTTTTGGAAAATTCTTTTGAGTTAGTATTTATGTTACAGCCAAAGTAATTAAAGAGATACTACTGGTCATTGTATATAATATCCAAATTGACTAGACAATGGGATAAATTAATCACATCATCTAGATATTATTTATAATAGCTGATCAAAGTTAGTCAAAGTAATAAATACGGTATAACCAACTCATATCCGTGTGGTGACGGAGTAAGAATACAATGTGTCACCACCCCATCTCATCCCATGGGTGTCGTAGGAACCGACTAAGGGAATAACCGTAACTACTATCTTTACGAAATAAAAAGAAGGAAAACTTGAAATTGAACCCTATACCAATCCGTCTAGCCAGCGTGGTATTAGTAGGCCAAGTAACCCTCCGTCACGGGAGGAGGCCCGTCTCTGCAGTGGGACATTAATGGGCTGTTATGATGAACCAACTCATTATTACCTTAATTATTATGAGTATTACTATATTCTAGCATCCTTTAGTCACCGTACTAACCTAACTTAACCAACTGTTTCTGACTTTTGCCTTAATATTTTATTTTAGGACATATTACTTAATAGTAAGAAAAAATAGGATATTTAAACAATTATTGTACCCTATTTTATGACACACAAGTATTATAGGTAAAGACGATTAGGTAATATACGATTTCGTATATTATAGTAAATATATCCTTATATAAATAGTAACGACAGATAAAGCAACCGCTCCGTATCATATAAATATAATCTAGTAATCTTTACCTACTTGTTTTATTACATTATCTGAGTCTTTGAAGATATTATTTATAATGGCTAGTTAATGTGATTAATTCTACGACATTTATCACTTTATCTAAATTGAGTAGCCATTATACATAACGGCTAGTTATTATGTATAATATTCATATTTATTACTTTGGCTGTGACATTTATACAATTTAAGATATTGTCATAAAATTACTTATTATTTACTTTAAAAAAGAATTTTATTAATGTCCCACTGCAGGGATGGAGGGATATAAAACCTTCTCTAACGCTAGACAGATGCATCTATCTACGGACTATCCGTGAATATTATCTTTAAAATATCTTTGTGCACTATAGTCCAATAGGCGACCGCTGTGCTAACGAGGCGTAAATACATTTAAATACAATATTTACATTTCCTATATACATTAGCTTTAGGAAATGCATTCCACTATAGAAAGCACTTAGTCCTATAATGTAATTTCACCCTGCTTTCAATCAGTTAATTTTATCTTTTTTTTAAATTCTTTTAACAAACGCATAGAGAATTTAATACTCTGAAAATATTTACAACAAAATATTTTCCCAAAAAGCAGACTATCCGTTTTTAATAAAACCCCTCATATGACCTGATATTCACGGTACTAGAGGCTATATGATAAACGCGATCCACCTGGCGGGCAGCGCCATCTGTTGGCCGCGTCCAGTAATTAATTCCGCTACGCTACATTGGAACTTGGCCAATAGTGTTTTTGTACGAGATTTATGGAGAAATAATAGGTGAATGTTGTATACTTCATATTTTTTGAGGGCTTGCGAAATATTATTTTGTGAATACTAAAAAAGAGGAGATAAAAGTTGTTTATTGATTTTTTTAAAAACACGACTGCGTGAAATAGAAACGTATGGACAAGCCCTATGACCACTTGACATTTTTTAACTATTATGGTTAATACACTACGAAAGTTTGTAATTATGGATGATTGTTACTCTTTTATGTAAAACTACTAAAAGCATTTATTGAAACTTTACAAAAATATATCCTATACTCGTACATCAGCATAATGCATAGGATCTTGTATGAATTGTCGATTAATTGTCCAAATACAAAAACGAAAACGCAGGCCGCAGCTTGTGAAAAAAGTAGTAACACAAATAAAAATACTGCTTTATTTGCCAGACAATTAATTAAACGTCAATATTTAATCAAAATGTAACAACCAAAAATTCCCTTTCCTCCCAGGCGGGGTTAAAACAACAAATTTCTAAACCAATTATTCATAGGCAATCGATATTTTAATCAAAACCACAGAGCATCAACTGTGTCCAATCTGCTAAATGACAGTTATCAAGGTGATTGATTGCATTTGAATGAAAAAAAAAAAGATACGACAAAATTTTTCAAACCTCTCCATATAGAGTGAGAGCCGCGCTATGGTGAGTATATTTTAAGTGTTTTAAAGGATTTATCCGGGTGCATGTGTTTTGATTGTGGTACTAAAACTGCGATAAGTATCGTGAAGCTAAATTAAAAATTGTTTATGATTTGTTTGAAAGAAATTTTTTAAAATGTTGCACTGGAGAAACGTATTTTTTTTCATTTCATTATACTTGTTTAAAAATACAGGGTGTCCCAAAACTCGACGTTAATTCGAAACCGGGTGATAAGGCAACTCACGCTGGTCATCAGAAAAATATATAAAGAAATCCAAGTCGCATGGTTGTAAAGTTATAGGCATTTGAAAAAAAACGCAAAAATTCCCACTTTGTGACAGTCTTTTCCCTCCTGTTGTCACAAATCTTAACTTTTACCAACTTTTTTTTCTGCTGTGTTACCCTGAATAGTGCCTCTTTAAACTCTAATAAATAATTTAAAACCAGCTGGTCTAGTTTTCATATCAATAGGACTTATTTCTTAGAATAAAATTTATAATGAAAAAAATGTCCAGTTTGAACTGACTGTAGTGAAAAAAAAATGTACTACGCGAGTTTGGCAAATTACGCCAAAAGTTGGCGCATTTAGTAAGGATTCGAAAATGGTATAATACTTGGTAAATTGTCGCTGCTACCATGGACAAAAAAATGCTTTTTAGTAAAATTTCGGAGCCGATTCCAATGCTGTATAAGTTAAACGGCTAAGTAGTTGAGCCAGAAGGAGTCACCAAATCAAGTGAAAAGTAGTAGAAACTGTGGTATTAGTTGAAAGTGCCAAAAAGTACAACCCATCGCAATTTTAAAAAGTCACGAATTACACTCATTACATTCATGCAAATTATGCATGTTCATGTTGCTGTCTTTTTTAATGTTAAATTATTAGGCTAAAACTGTTTTTTTTAAAAGCGAGTTATTTCAATACCTCTTCAATATTGTCCGGGAAAAAATTACTCGATGTTGGTAGTCTCCGGATACTAACGATTGTACTCGCAGTACTAACGTGGTACGGGAGAAATTCGTGTGTTTTTAAAATACGATGGGTATGGTATTTTTTGACACTTTCAACTAATACCACGGTTTCTACTACTTTTCACTTGATATGGTGACTCCTTCCGGTTCAACTACTTAGCGGTTGTACTTATTCAGCATTGGAATCGGCTCCTAAATTTTACTAAAAAAGCATTTTTTTGTCCATGATAGCAGCGACAATTTACCAAGTATTATACCATTTTCGAATCCTTACTAAATGCGCCAACTTTTGGCGTAACTTGCCAAACTCGCGTAGTACATTTTTTTTTCACTACAGTCAGTTCAAACTGGACATTTTTTTCATTATAAATTTTATTCTAAGAAATAAGTCCTATTGATATGAAAACTAGACCAGCTGGTTTTAAATTATTTATTAGAGTTTAAAGAGGCACTATTCAGGGTAACACAGCAGTAAAAAATGTTGGAAAAAGTTAAGATTTGTGACAACAGGAGGGCAAAGACTGTCACAAAGTGGGAATTTTTGCGTTTTTTTTCAAATGCCTATAACTTTACAACCATGCGACTTAGATTTTTTTTTATATTTTTCTGATAACCAGCGTGAGTTGCCTTATCACCCGGTTTCGAATTAACGTCGAGTTTTGGGACACCCTGTATAATGCCATAAAATTTCTTCATCTGGTGACTCGTTAAAAATTAGTATAGTTTATCACACTTCTATGTCGCGGGGAATCTACAGACATACACAAAGTCAATATTTTATGCATCACACAAATTGTGTTACCCTGCATAAGGCGACCTCTGTGGCGCAGTTGGTATATTACATGGCTGCTACGCAGAGGTCTCGGGTTCGATTCCCACTCACTGCAAATCTTTGTGTGCATGAACATGATTGTTTGCATTGGTCTGAGTGTTTCTATGTATAATATGTATGTATTTACAAAAAAAAGTATTTAAGTATGTTTATCCGTTGTCTAGTACCCATAGTACAAGGTTTGTTAGTTTGGGACTAGGTGGCGATGTGTGAATGTGTGAGGATTATTTATTTATTTATTTTAAGATTCAAGTCCGCTACTTCTTTCATAGATCATCTTATCCAGCTTATCACGACTGCTACGCGACTATGAAAGAGTTATCTTTTACCCTAAGTTTTAAGAGATTCGTGCCAGCAGGGTGCTGAGTAAAAATAAACATAAAAATCATGAAATCTTCATAAAACATTTTATTATGATGCCAATGCATTTACTCCAGTCCTTAAAACGTTATAGATCCATGGACACCACACGCGCAAACTCTATAACAGCAAATATAAAATGAGCTTTGCTGTCTCTCTTAAAATTTTAATTTAGTACTTTTTGTACATACATTAGGTGTCATGTGGAGGTCAGGATATAATGGTTGCTAAGCAAATAAAAAAGTATATTCGTGATACATTGATGGGTCGTATTTTGTGCATTATCCATTGATTACGGGCAGTTAACTTTTATTTTGTTTGTTTATGAATATGGGATAATCTGAATAAATAATATATTAGATTTACTGGATAACTTCACGATGTATAATATTGGACTTAAGAACTGATAAAAGATTACGTAACAAAAATGGTAATAGTTACACACAGTGATTTGAAACTGACTTTGACCGCACAAGATGGCAATATTTGGAGGAGGTCTATGTCCAGCAGTGGACGTCAATTGGCTGAGATGATGAATCGTAAAGGTGTCTTAATTGATATCATAATGCAAAAACCCTTTTATCTCATAAGGACAGATTCTCATAAAGACAGATTCGCAAAAGGACAGATTCTCATATGGACAGATTCTCCAAAAGACAGAATGGTACAGTTGTACACACTTTCATGCAAGTCATTAGAACATGAAATCGTGAGCATCGCTATAAATAAAATAAAGGAACGTTGTCAAAAATAAAACCGGTCTAATGGGAGTCTGACTTGCGCACCGAGGGTTCTGTACAAAATTTACCCGTCAAAATGTGATGACGTCACGACTCATCTGTCAAAAGTTCAATAAAGTCACGACTTAGCAGTCAAAAATTACTTTCCCGCCAAAACTCTATGACGTCATGTCTTAAAAAATCAAAAATATAATATGATGGAACTAAAAGTTAAAGGTTTTCAAGTTTTTTTCTATGTACTGTAAGACCTTGCATCAGGCCAAATTTCAAGTTTGTATGTAGAGTACCCTGTAGGTTTTGATACCCTTGCTTGTCGACAATTTGCGACATAAACAGCTATATCTCTTGATTGAGTTGAATCAGAATTTGTTTTTTTTTAACTGCTCTAAAACGCAGCAGACCTAAGTACTTATTTGGTAAAAATTTCAGCTCGGTACCACTATGTGTTCCTGATAAATATGATTTTGACGGACAGACAGACGGATAACAAAGTGAGGCCCTATAAGGGGTGCCTTTTTTTACTGATCTCTTGATCCCTAAAAATCAACGTCGACATAACAAAAACTTTAAAAAAAAAATTATTTATTTATTTGATCGAAAATAATTTCATTATGTAGGTATAGGATAACAATTAATATAATTTACTATGTATAATAAAACTATTCTTTTGTTTTTTACTGATGCTCATTTGTTTTTCATAATTTATCAAATTTCATTTCAAAATACTTGGTTTTCCTTTTCTTCTTACTATTACTTTTGTCTTTTTGAGAATCTGTCCATATGAGAATCTGTCCTTCTGAGAATCTGTCTTTTTGAGAATCTGTCCTTATGCGAATAAAGGGCAAAAACAAATTAATTCACCTCTAAGACGTAGTATTAAATTTTATTGTATTTATAAAAGTGGTACTCGTATCAGTTACAAAATGTTATTATAACTATATAGAAAAATGTGCGGTACGTTTTAAATGAAACATATAATAATACAACAGGCTTGTAATTATTTTCAGATTTGTGACTTTTCAAATTCACTCACTAAGGGATAAAAATGTTTTTGGCAAATGGAGTGAAGTTTGCCGCCAATACTATTCATATAATGTAAGATTCAAACGGTAACTTACACCCCTTTTGACTAAATTCCAATCGTGTAGAATGTTGTCGTTGGCATCTCTTATGGATAATAAAAATTCTTTATAGATTCTAATGTCTATGCTGCAGTTTGTCCCATCGTACTGCTATGTCTAAATAAAACGTAAGAATTATTATTAATGTACTTTTTTATGTAGTTTAGATAAAGCTATCTATTTAGAAGGGAAAAAATAAAAATAGTCGTCATTAAATAAACAGACGGGTCTTGCCAGATTACCAGCACTGCGACATAGCTTCAGCATGAAGTCAAAGTCAAAATATATTTATTCAATTACATTCACATAAATCACTTAAACACGTTAACTTAAAAAAATAGTAATGATGGGTAGCTATGAAACGCGCACTCTTTGCGAAGATTGCCACAAGAAACTCGTAGAGTTTAAGGCTGGTAAATGCTAAGGCAGAGTCCTTTTAGCTATTATTTGATGAAAAACTTTCACAAGCCACAGTTTTTATGTAAGTAATTGGAATTTAACTAGATTTTGATTTTTAATTTCTTTGAGTTTTTTTGTTGTTAGTAATAGATTTTTTTACTGTTCTTCAAGTATTTTAGTTGTTATGTTTTCTTTTTCCTTTTGTTCCCCTTGTTTGCTTTATCTTTTTGCTTTGCTCTTGAGTATGTTTGTGTTCGTATAACTGTTTACTGTAAGCATTGTGTATTTCAGAGTGTATTTCATATTTATGTAATTTTTTTCTTAATGTTAATGTGATTATTTTTAATCTGTAATCTGTTACTGTACCTTATTTTAAAAAAATAAAAATAAAATATTGCATCTTTTCTGTTTACTATGCGGCCTGCTTGAATCAATATAAACCTTTCTTTCTTTCTAACTTGTAAACAAAGTCAAATCTATAGTACCTATCTGCTTACCCCAATCCCAAAAAAAAGGCTTAAGTGTAGGTATGTATAATGTATGTAATTATCTTTAGTTAAAGTTACGTCTCTGTAATTATTTCTTGTAAGATACGGCTAACGAGTAACAAATATATCTGGCATGAACCCATAGTCTTGTTCTGTGGTGCTTTGGCCATGTGCCACGGAGCTATTGAGATCACTATCCGAAACCCTATTCATTTATTCGGGAACTCTAGCTAGAATAGATTCGCTGCTTTTGCCTAAACACTTGTTCTGTGAGCTAAGTATGTTTAAATAGCTTTGCTTAATGGTGTAATAAACTTCCTTTTTATTAGTACTGGAAAAAGGCTATTGTTATTTTATTAAAGTTTTAATTTTTTAACTTAATTGGGTCCTTAAATGATTTTTTTTTTTGGAACGTACTTCCTATGGAGATAAAAAAACAGCAAGAAGATGTGTTCAAATCTCGACATGAGCTCTCTTTTTGGAATTTTTACTCCTTCCACTATATTAACATGCACGGAAGAAAAATCACATGTAAGTATGTATTACACAATTAAACTAATAGTCCCACAACAATATACATCTCAACAATAATCCGTCTGTTACAGTCATTGCTATAATATAACATATTATTATGCCCCACTTAAACTGACACTACAGCGGCAGACAACCGAGGAGTTTGGCTCCGTTTGGCCAGAGTCGTATTAGTAGGCCAAGTATTCCTCCGTCACGGGAGAAGGCCCTGCAGTGGGAAATTAATGGGCTGTTATGATTCTTAATACATCGTAACATACTATAGGAAATGTCGTATTCTATCTTAATCTTTCTACAGCAAAACTGAACTGTAAATCACATAATTTAATCAGACAAAAATGTATGCTTAGAATACTGTCATCACATATTTATTAATTTGATGTTTTTCTTATATACAAAATACAGTGCAACATTCCAATTATATATTATAAGCCTAAAAGACAAGATACGAAGGACTAAAATACCAAAACAAACCAAAACTCAACAGCTGTTCAACGCACTCTTCTTGTTCTCTCTACCATTGATGATTTCGAGTCAACTATGTTCATTTTCTTCTTCGGACTAACGTTTTTGTCATTCTCTTTGACCCGCTTGCGTAATTTCGATCTGTATCTAAGGTCCAGGAATATAAGCACCGTGAAGAAGACAAAAAGTATCAAATAAATTGGCTTGTGGTGTTCCTCTAATTTGTTGATAACAAACGATGCTGCCTTAGCTATTGTTTCTGCATTGTCAGCACCAAATATAGCTAAAACGGAATTCATAATTTTTGTGATTTTTTTTCTACTTTAAATAATTTAACACGTGATTTTGATGAATTTGTCAAACTGATTGATTGTATGTTTTTTACAATATACTTTATTATTTTCATAAACAATTTTTTTTGTTTTAAAAGGTTGCATGTGCGTTTTGGTTGAAACTTTTTTTGTTTTCAAAATTGTTTTTACTATTTACTTAGTGACCATGAAGTTTCGGTGGTAATTGTATTGTCGCCGAAAATGGCTGGACACAGATTTTTCAGAATATATTTTCTTTCTTACTTTCAGATCTTTTTTAAAAATATATTTATTCAAAGCCAAATCAATAACAAATTGCAAATTAAAGCGTCTAATCCATATCAGAAAATGGCTGCCAAAGTTGACTAAACTTAAACCATTTATAAAAAAAGTGCCAATGTTTTGACAAAAACTAAAACACGAAACAGTCAATATAGCATAGAACTTTTCAGAGGAAATATATTCCTCACACATTCACACAACGCCATCTAGTCCCAAACTAAGTAAAGCTTGTTCTATGGGTACTAGACAATGGATAAACATACTTAAATACTTTATTTTTGTAAATAAATAGATAACTATACATAGAAAACGCCCAGACCAATGCAAACAAGCATGTTCATACACACAAAGATTTGCATTGAGCGGGAATCGAACACGAGACCTCTGCGTAGGAGTCATATTATATAACCACTACGCCATTCATAGAGGTCGTCAAAACCCAGACTCCAAATAAATAGTCCTCAGGCAGGCCATTAATATTAATAAAGGTATCATTGACGAAGTGCCACAGGAACCAAAATCCCCAAATCTGCAGACCGTCTCCACCGCATTATCGGAAACCGATTTGCATACTTAAATAGCTGATCGGTTCCATACTTAACTAGTCAATAGACAACTTTGTGACGTTTTGCTTAGAAATCAACATATTCGTAGATACCTATTTCTTATAGGAGATAAATCTTTTTCATCATAACAGCCCATTAATGTCCCACTGCAGGGACGGGCCTCCTCCCATAACGGAGGGATACTTGGCCTACTAATACCACGCTGGCCAGACGGATTGGTATAGGGTTTAATTTCAAGTTTTCTTTTATTTTTATTTCGTAAAAATAATATTCACGGATAGTCCCTTAGTCGGTTTTTACGACACCCATGGGATGAGATGGGGTGGTGACATATTGTATTCTTACTCCGTCACCTAAATCTTTTTACTTAGATCTAATTTTAGTAGTCGTGGCGACTTCTTTAAATCACACACACAATATTATTGTAAATATAAATTTTTGCAATGATCTGGTTGTTTACAAGATTTAATATGTAAACAAATCTGATTGTGTTATGCTTTGGCGTTGTGTAAATTTGTTAAGAGTAAATCATCATAACAGCCCATTAATGTACCATAGCAGGGACGGGCCTGCTCCCGCGACGAAGGGATACTTGGCCTACTAATACCACGCTGGCCAGACGGATTGGTATAGGGGTTCATTTCAAGTTTTCCTTCTTTTTATTTCGTACAGATAAAATTCACGGATAGTCCCTTAGTCGGTTTTTACGACACCCATGAGATGAGATGGGGTGATGACATATTGTATTCTTACTCCGTCACCACACGGAAAAGTCTAGTACCTAACTATTTTGACATAAAATAATATTGGAAAATTGAATTTCAATTCAATGCCATTTGCTCTAAACGGCATCTACATGGAAGCTTAGTGGACCACAGCCAGACATGCAAATCGGATAAAAGAGCATAAATTGTCTTAATTGAACAGATTCTGTGAGCAAACCGTCCTCCTTGGTAACTATGAATTTCTACTATCATCTTAGTTTATGATGACTGGGATCCGTTTTAGGAATTTGTAGTTACTACGTTCGGAAATTAGAAGGTAGGATTCTCACAGCTAAGTAATGTCCAGTGATGTGAATAATTTGAGTTTTTTTGGATCAAATTTTCTTGATTTTGGATTCGTAAAGTTGTTAGTTTTCAAAGACGTACACAAAGAACATACAGAATCAGGACAATAATTTGTGAATCTCACGATCAATTGTCCCGAGTGGAACGAGTTCGCGACGTTTAGCACGTCAGTCGTTATCGCAACCGTTGCACCACCGCACCGGCGCAATCATTCAAAAAATTTTGCTACAAGAATTACTGTAAGTACACCACCGAGGCAGTTTATTTTGTTTTTGTATTACTGGAGTTGGAGTTGTCTATTGTAAATAAAAAAACAAATATAAATAAGTACCTACCTACTCCTCATTTTTTCAAAATCAGTGAAATAAAAAACCCATAAAACTTCGTAAGTACTTTATCAAAAACGTCATACTCCTAAATCTTTTGAAGACAATTTCGAAAACCCATCTCGGAGGCTTTAGAAAACAATTTAGTGTCGACTAAAGAGGCATTATGTCGCGTCACTCCAATTACATGCGAGGAGCCCTCAGATCAGAGGGATGAAAGCGAAAAATGGATGTCTGTTTATCTACTTAAATGATCAAATAATATTTTTATTATTACCTTTACAAAAACCACTCTGCGTGATGTCAAGAGTTAGAATATATTATTACGGTGTGACTAAACCATGGAAATACGAAGAATACTTTATCTTTACGTAATAAAAAGAAGGAAAACTTGAAATTAAACCCTATACCATTCCGTTTTGCCAGCGTGGTATTAGTAGGCCAAGTATTCCTCCGTCACTGGAGGAGGCCCGTCCCTGCAGTGAGACATTAATGGGCTGTTATGATGAAACCATGGAAAGACTTTCATAACAAAAGATAGTAAGTTTAATTACCATTGATATTTCGCAGTTCTTCTTCTTCTCTCGAGTCGCAGACAATACTTTGGCAAATTCTAGGCTGGTTATATTTAAAGAAAAAAAAAAGTATTGTATTTCGCAGTTGGGATTGATTCACTGTGTGTGTTGTCTTTTAAATGAGAATGGACGAAGGTTAATATCGAGGCAAGATTCTAACTCAAACTTTTTATTGCTTTTTACAATGTTTATAGATGTTAAAATAAAGCTAGGTATCAATTATGGACCCTGTCGGGCACAGCATCAAATATATTTGAAGAGAGGAAGAGGCACTATACTATTTACAATTATATTTAGGTAAAATAAGTAAAACACAAAGCAACGAAATAAAAGAGAAATCTAAAAAAATTAAAAAAGATTCAATTGTCCCAGCAGTCATAGGGCGTGGGGTTTACCCAGAAAATATGCAGGTTTTCTGGTTACCTCATTTGTGGACTGCGTTCAAGCTTATCATGTAGTTCTTTTCTATAAAGACACTGCTGCATGGTCAATATTACAGTGTCTTTGTATAAAAAAATCCAATACAGTTTGAATTCGTTTTGTTGTTTTGACTATTTTTCAATAATAATATAACATGAAAATGCTTTCAAAACACAAGAACCATTCCTCAGTGAAGTATAAAAGCGTATAAGATATGTTGGAAAACAAATTTATAAGTTTTGAAATATTTTTGACGTGGGTCAGCTCCCTATAGTGCGGGGAAATTGAATGTCTCCCAAACAACAAAACTTGCTCAAGAATTTGTAGAAAGGTTGAAATGTTACATACGTTACTATTTAGGTTTAAAACCACACTAAAAATGTAAGTAAAATGTTCGGGTGATTCGAAATACTTACAGAAACCGGTCTACCTACCGACTAAAACCCACGGTGTTTTTATTTTTTATTATCATTGTTTATAACGTGTAACTGTTTTATGTCCCAAATAAATAAATAAAACCCACGGTGTTAGTCTGCCGGGGTTAAAAGATCGAGAGTATTAGATGATAGTAAAATATGGATGATACCAAAGGCCACTTTTAAGACACCGAGACACAGGAATACCTAGTAGTAAAATTTTATATCAACAAATTCGCTCATTATGTGGATGTCAGCAAAATGTATGGCATAAATACAAAGATAAGGGAATCGAAAACTAACCCGATAATGAATCTCTCCCAATGTATATGATAATAATATATTAATACTATAATAAAAAGAAAATTGTTTATCTACAATTGAAAAGGGTTGCAGATTTATAAAATAGCGCCACCTACCTTATCACCGTCGAACTTCTCAGTCGGCTCTTCGTAAATGCGAGCATCGCGTTTCTCTCTAGAGCCGCGCCGCGCCAACAATGGCGTTAGTGGCGGCGACGCTAGCGCCAAACTGTTCCGAACACTCCCTGGTGGCGACTTTATGAACTCAATCTTCCCGCCTTCCACGCAAATATTTGGCGTTAAAGGGTACATTGGCGACATAGAAACATTTGTATTCGCCAAATGATTGTAGTGATTTTCTTCTAATGGAAGGTTCTTAGGTTTATTTCTTTTACGATATGATGAGTCGTATGCAAGAACTTGAGTTTTTTCCTCAGGATGAACTTGCCGCACTTTCCCAGGTGGTCGGTCAGGTGGCTCTGGTGAGACATTTCCGTCTGTCCCAGGACTTTCATCTCTTTCGTTGTTTGATATTCTGAAAACAAAAAAAATATCTATTAAAATCAAGGAATAAAATAAATAAAATAATGGGAAAATAATTTAGCAATAACAGTGAATTTCAGAAATTACATATTCTAAAAACCTTGACATGACAACTATGTACCCTAAATAATAATAAGTAAGTGATAGGGTACATAAATACCAGTATGTAAACATTTTCCAATTCTAAAAGCACTAAGCAGAGCGCAGAACATTTTTTCTAACCAACACAAGTGAACGAAAGTTGTAATATTCCATTAACAGATGGCGCTGCAAACGGCTAAAGAGATACCAAATTGAATAAAAATGAAAAATATACATCAAAATCATTTAATTTCAAAATATTTTTACTTTCAATGATATAAAATAAGGTGTTTATCAAGTTAAAGAACCAAAAAGCGAAATAATATGAATAGGATCAAATTTATTTACGAAAGTCCTACATCGCGCAAGGTAAATTTTCAACTTCTCTCGGTATATATAATAAAAATTTTGCTGTTCCGTTGGAAGTGTATTCTTTAGTGTGATGTTACTACTGTATATAGATCGCTAGCTTTAGTTAGAAGGTCTACAGCCCGTGACGTCACGCGGTCGTTGCCAGGCGTAGCCTCTTGTAACGTGCGCTGCGGACGATCGCCCGCGCGTGCGGCTGCGACGGATTAGCGGCGCACATTCCTTGGGCCTGCCTTCCTGAACCTTACGCGGTTTTAGTTAACTCGTTAGACTTAGCTCCGGTTAAATTGAGCACTTCCATACAATGGCGGCGAGAACACTCGAATGCCAGTTTTTTAGACCGAATTCATTTTAAATTTCTTTTTGTTCCAGCCTTCCATAATTACATTACTTAATTACACTACTTAGATTACATTCTTAGGATTGTTATCAAATTTTGTTGCAGACATTATTGCATCAAAATCATACTGGTCCGATTCGGATTATGTTTGTATCGGGCTTGTGCTTCAATTCTATTAAATTTTGACAAAGCTCTATAAAAAGCACACCACAGACACATACAAGAGATTCAAACTGTGGCAAAAGAAACATGAACACCACCCAACTATGTGCCCAGAAAAAGACCTCATAAACGCCGCTGACAATGCAATCACCTAGACCAAGTTCTGAGCTGATAGCATTTGACCACCGAGAGAAGAAAAAGGTCTCCTTAGACGATTGACAACACAAGGATTAGCACGGGCGTCAATCCGTGCTAAGCCTTGTAAAAAATGTTATAATGATACTTTTAGTTGAACCTATCATAAGTAGTACTTATCCAAATAGTGGAGTGGCTTTGTTATATCTGAAGGATAGGAGGCCCGTCCGAGTTGGGCTTTAATCACGTTTTATTTAGATTTTTGTAAGCGTGAAAGAGCTAAGGGTCGTTACAATTAGTATCTCTAACATCTTAAAAACACATTATTATTTTTTTTAAAACCTAATTTTTTAAATCGACTAAAAAGATCACATACTCATACTCATACAAATGGCCTGTTAACAGCACCGATTCAGAGTTGTTACTCTTTATAATAACGATAACGATTATGGTTATAGTATCGTTATTTCTGGTTATAATCCAGCGGCCTCTGTATGATTGCTGGTTATATTTTTAGATCTTGACTTAACGGTTTTGGTATTAAAAGGAGTACAATTTAAATAAATGGTTTTTACAATATGTTACGGATGTTTATAAATATGGTTATTAACGTATTGATGGGGTTTTTCAATTGGCTCATATAATGATGAGGTTTATTTTTCTAACTGATTTAAAAAAAAAAACTGTGTTGAATAGCCTATTTATCGGGGAGTGTCACAGGCTATATAATATCACGCTGACTAATAGGAGTGGAGCAGTAATTAAATATGTTTAAAAAGGGTCGCTTTTCGCTGCCCAACGAAGTGAGCACAGATCAGCAGTTTTGTATAGAAGTTAACCCTCGACGTCTTTTCTCAGCTAAATCACTTAAAACAATAGGTATCCTTTTACCATCTTTTTGTAAAGTTAACCCATCTTTTGCAAGATTACATACAATAAATGTGTATTTGTACATGGAATTGAGAAATGTGTTTCTCAACGGTGTCATAAGTCACGGATGCTGGCCCCATAATCGTAAGGTCATTTTACAACAATAGTTCGTTTTGTAATAGGCGCTATTGGAAATTAAACAACTGTACCTATCTAAAAAAAACCATGGATTGATGGTTTTTAATCGTTTGTTTTAGAAGGAAAGCACTGCTCAAAGATTCTGTCTAAAATACTAATTGTTGTGTTTTGTTCATTATAACAGTCCATTAATGTCCCACTGCAAGGACGGGCCTCTTCCCGTAACGGAGGGATACTTGGCCTACTTGTACCACGCTGGCAAGGATTGGTATAGGGTTTAATTTCAAGTTTTCTTTCTTTTAATTTCGTAAAGATAATATTCACGGATAGTCCATTAGTCGGTTTTTACGACACCCATGGGCTGAGATGGGGTGGTGACATATTGTATTCTTACTCCGTCACCACACGGAAATCGGTCTGTCTATAGCAATGTTTATCGTAAACAAATGTACAGATTCTGAAGCAATTTATTTTCTTTTTAAACATTCCTCACACATTCACACAACGCCATCTAGTTTCAAACTAAGCAGAGCTTGTACTATGGGTACTAGACAACGGATAAACATATTTAAATACTTTTTTTGTAAATACATACATATTATACATAGAAACACTCAGTCAGGCCAATGCAAATAAGCATGTTCATGCACACAAATATTTGCTTTGAGCAGGAATCGAACCCGAGACCTGTGCGTAGCAGTCATGTTATAACCACTACGCCACAGAGGTCGTCTAACTTTCTTTAATGTTTCTTTGTTTAAAACTAACAAAAAACTAAACATTTTGCAGTATGAATAACTACCCACAGTCACGACAGAATTAGGTCAGATGCTAACGACAAAAAATAAATGTTTCTTACAAACAAAGTTCATGAATCAAAGTGGAAGCTCGTTTAACAGGCCTTGGACTTATTCCACCCTCATACACCCCCATCCACCCACTTTGAAGGCCTGGTAAAGGCCATCTGTGACCTGCAGCGAAGATATATTAAAGTATGAACTTTTATAGAAACTTTTTGTGCTAATTTGTTCTGCACTGTCAGATTTATGAGTGATGTGGGTAAAAACTTTTTTGTTTTAAATTATCTAATACCTAAGGTTTATAATGTGACGAGATTTAAAATAACACTTTTTGTATTATGTTTTATTTACAACACGGGAATTATTATGTATAAGGTAAAGCACGAGTACATCCTGGATTTTGTTTCATTTACAACACGGCAAGTAAGTATTATGCGCATAAAGCACGAAGACATTCCAAAAATGACAGCAAAAAATAGGAATTTATTTTATTTACTTACACAGTATAACCAATCTAATTAGAAACCGCCGAACGTTTGGGATACAGCTAACAGTAATGTTTGTGTCTTCTGCAATCATGTCTATTAGATTAAGCTTAAGTTTTATGTTATTTGTATGAATTTTTGTGACAAATAAACCTTTTCCTTTTTTAATTGGAGACAGTTTTTTTCATCATCATCATCATATCAGGCTTTGGACGTCCACTGCTGGAAATAGGACAGTTTCTTTGTAAGATAAGAATTAATTTTATACCATAAACACGCCGTGTGGTGACGGAGTAAGAATACAATAACACCACCCCATTTAATCCCATGGGTGTCGTAAAAACCGACTAAGGGACTATCATCTTAACGAAATAAAAAGAAGGAAAACTTGAAATTAAACCCTAAACCAATCCGTCTGGCCAGCGTGGTATTAGTAGGCCAAATATCCCTCCGTCACGGGAGGAGGCCCGTCCCTGCAGTAAGACATTGATGGGCTGTTATGATACCATAAACGATATTGCGGACTTAATCTAGTACCTAACAAATAAACAGTTAAACAAAATACACAGAAATGCAAATTAAACTCACGATATTATAAAATGAAAAGCTCACGTAACCAATAAGAAATAAACAATAAAATAGAATGTACCGTTCAATAGATTTATTCCCAAAGCACACACATTTAAATTCCAAGCTTGTCTTAAGATAAATCTGGATCCTGCATGATTCATTCTATCTAGGTTAAGATATCTAAGTACTAACATAGGTACTTTAAGTTATAACTTGGAACTTATTTATAACATTCTTACGTTAAACATTACTGACTGCTAATACGGTTTATTTATACATGTATATTGTAAACTTAATCTGTGTGCTAACAGAGTAAGAATACAATATGTCACCACCCCATCTCATCCCATGGGTGTCGTAAAAACCGACTAAGGGTCATAGCACATATATCGTAACGTAAGCGGAACGTCACCGTATCAACTCGAGTCGTTCAGTATTCTTTGTATGAAACTCCTTATTGCACCGAACACTAATCGGATACGTAACGTAACCGGATTTTTGACGTTTGACACCGAGCAAAAAGGCGAGGCGATGCCGATCCGTTTACGTTACGTTATATGTGCTATGGCCCTAAGGGACTATCCGTGAATATTATCTTTACAAAATAAAAGAAGGAAAACTTGAAATTAAAAACTATACCCATCCGTTTGGCGTGGTGTTAGTATGCCAAGTATCCCTCCGTCACGAGAGGAGGCCCGTTCCTGCAGTGGGACATTAATGGGCTGTTATGATGATTGTAAACTCACGGCTTAAATCCTTGAGGCTAGACAGAGACTAAGGAATGCCATTTCTTTGTTAATATTTCGAATTACAAACCTGCTTTGTTTCATTTACATTCATACATAATAATATATTCATACATGCCTGTCGTTTCCGAGTGCTAAGCACCTGTCCTTTTCAAAGGATGTCATCGATTAGATCTTACTTAACCATTCGCGTTTTAAATTATCTTTTATTTTTTTAATAATCTTAGTTCTACAATTTAATTTATCAAATTGATTTTAATGACACCTGAAATAAAGGCAACTTTCGGATAACTAAGGTTATGGGGTCGGGAATGATCATACACAAGCTACTTTAAAACTCGTTATGTCTAATTCTTACTTTAATAGACCCACCTATGTATATATTTGCCAGGGGACACTGCTACTCTTCCAATACAATAAATATGTCAAATAATGTTGTTATAAAATACAGCTGTAATGTAATAAAAAACGCAATGACTAAATTAACTAATTTACTTAATACCCAGCTATAAATAAATGTTGTTTTGACATTAATCAAGCTTGAAATTAATGTTGTATAAATAAATAATAATTGCAAATTTTATTGCACTGTACCAATTAGAATCAAGATAGATTACGGCAAATTAAAGTTTACTATTTCTGTTAAATTACAACTTTAACTATAAAAGACAAAATAAATAAATAAAAAAATTTAATTTAATTCTAAATATGTATATTTTGATTGTTTAATGTAATTTATAGTCTCATTTTGGAGTTTGATTGTTGCTGATTGCGAAGTCGCTTTTGACGTAAATTTTGGTTATGGTTTTTATATTATATATATAATTATATATTTTTTTTATATTTTATTGTATATTTAATTCTCAAGCTAATTGTGATTTTATTATTCTTATTATTGATTTCGATTTGTTTTTAAATATGATGATTATACTTACCTATTGCATGTTGTATTCACCTATAATTAGTTGTGCAATTATGTTTGTGTATTGAAAATGTTTTATGCTATGTAAGTATTATTGTAACAGCTGTTGGTGAATCTAATAAATAAATAAATAAATAAATAAATAAATTTTGTTTTACATTAATAGATAGAGGCTGCATCTAGCTAATTAGTACCTACCTATTTTCAATGCTTCGATAGCGGGTTCGAATTCCGTTAAAAAACTCCCGCACCAGGGATCAAGTTTGTCGCGGGGAATCTCGCAAGCAATATACGACCGCTTTTGGGAAGCTGGCATTTTAAGATCTTCATCATAACAGCCTATTAATGTCCCACTGCAGGGACGGGCCTCCTCCTGTGACGGAGAGATATTTGGCCTACTAATACCATTGAGGTAATATGTACTACGTAGTCTCTTAGTCGGTTTTTACGACACCCATGGGATGAGATGGGGTGGTGACATATTCTATTCTTGCTCCGTCACCACGCGGAAAGATCCTACTAATATTATAAATGCGAAAGTTTGTGAGGATGTATGGATAGATGTTTGTTACTCTTTCACACAAAAACTACAAAACGGATGTTCATGAAATTTAGAATATAGGTACAGATAACGCGCGAGTTGAATGCAGAGCTTAGGAATGCGGTAGTGCTGTGACCTAATTATAATTATTGATTGACATTCATGTCAATAAATTTAAACAATTTTATAAGTTTAATTTTATTTAGTACTCTAGGTTTACATGGTGGAAAAAAATACAATATCATAATTATCACATGTTTTAATAATCATTTCACAAAACGGAATAAAAAAATAACACGGGAACTTCAGTATTACTATATTAACACAATAACACGGCAAACGTACGATAGTTGACAAGGATGGCATGGCACAGCACTACACTGCAGGCGCGTGAGGTGGGGCGTGCGGATAGCGGGGGGAGATGCTCCCGCCCTTTACCTCAGACCCCGACTGCATTCAACTCGCGCGCTATCTGTAGTTTAGGCTGTCTAATAACATTTAACCCGGTGAAGCCGCGGAAATCAGCTAGTTTACTTTAAATACAAGGCATAACATCGAATTTGTAAAAGGTTTGACAAAAAAACCATCGAGTCTTAGATAACACGAATAGATAGTTTTAATCCGCAGCTAATTTGAATATATGGGCTCCGGAAACGTGTTAGTTCTGCCACCGATGAACATAACTGCGGTATACCATATCCTATTTATGTTTTATTTTAGATGTTGTTAACTAATTAAGTACTTTGTAAACAACTTTAAATATATACTAATCTATACTTAATATTATAAAGAGGTAAAGTTTGTGTGTTAGTGTGTTTGTGACGTTGTAGGGGGTAATCTCTGGATCTACTAAACCGATTTTAAAAGTTCTTTCTGTGTTGAATAGTCCATTTATCGGGGAGTTTCATAGGCTATATAGTATCACGCTATGACTAATAGGAAGCAGTAATGAAATATGTTTAAAAAAGTGACGCGCTTTTTTCGCAGCCTAACGGGTCAGCTAGTATATAATATTCTTTAGGTAACGAAACCTAAATAATTTATAGAATACAAACTTCAAATATCTTAAGGCTTTATCTCGCCAGTTTACATAACTTATTTTCACGTAATTTATAAAAAAGAATTTTCTTTTTTCTGGAACTTCAAAAGAAAAAGATAATCTTGTATCAAGGAATAAGATTAACGTTGCCTGTTTTAATTTTGTAACATAAAAAAGATTTCGAAAAATTGAGAGCCTTTTTTAAGACAGTAAAAAATATTTTTCTTAAGAAAATGTTTAACATTTTAGTGTGGGCTTGAACATGGATGTTTTCTATGTATAATATTTATGTATATAACCTTTGAGTGCAAGCAAGAAAACCCAAAAACTGCAACGAAATTTAAAAAAACTAACAAACACGCTAGCCATTTTTAAAAGATTACGTTTGCCATAATTGATAATCCTAATAAGCGTCTAAAGGCAACTAAAACATTAAAGTATGGCGAGCCGTTTAGGCAATGTACATGTACATAATAAATAAATAAATAATCCTCACACATTCACACAACGCCATCTAGTCCCAAACTAAGCAGAGCTTGTACAACGGATAAACATACTTACTTAAATACTTTTTATTTTGTAAATACATACATATTATTATACATAGAAACACTCAGACCAATGCAAAATAGCATGTTCATGCACACAAAGATTTGCATTGAGGGTGAATCAAACTCGAGACCTTTGCGTAGCAGTCATGTTATATAACTACTACGCCACAGAGGTCGTCAACAAGTATTAAGTAAAACTAACACTATAACACCTATTTTATTCAACCATTAACTTAGTATTGCTTATTATCATTTTAGATTAAACAAACAAGTAAGTAAGGCGTATCAACTTTCTTCTACTGCCTACGCTGTGTTTACATGAGCGTGAGTGAGAGCAGGGGTTACAAACATTTTTAAGAGCACGTGCTACCATTTACATTTATTATTTTTAATTAAAAATTCGTGTTTTGACGTTTTAGAACACGTCGTCTTGTGTCGTGGTCGTCGTAGAAGGTGACTTAAGATGATGCAATAACTAATAAAAGTGTTGGTAGTCGCAGTCTGCAGGTGATCAGAGGGTTGTTTAAAAGAAATTTCAGTCTTCACTTTAATTCTACTTCTAAGATTTTTTTTTTTTTTTTTTTTTTTTTTTAATATTTATTTCACATTTTAATGATAGGTACAATTAGGTAATGAAATAAAAGCATTACAAGAAACCACTTAGGTTTGTAAAGAATGCTAGTTCTACATCAATTTTGATTTTAGGTAAGTACATAAGTAATTATAATCTACAAATAAACACAAGAAAAGAGAAACAAAATATACGACAGAAATAACAATATGTGTAGGTACATTTAAGGGGAAACAATTCAATCGCAATTCCATACAAACAAAGAAAGTTAATTCCTCCTTCATTAGATAATAAATAGGTACTCAAAACTATAGATGATATCGTTTTGTCTCGTTATTATCTAGTCTTATTGATTAATAAAACAGTAAAAAAAATATTCATTTACAAGTTATGAGGCTTCGAAGTTCATAATTCTATGCACATTTTATGACAACTTTTAGCGTAATAAAATAGGATTAAACGTTTATAAAGGTAAATATATTTTGAGACTAGGAATAGATTATTTATTCGAAAATTCAAATAATTTTATATTGACTAGATACATTCTAAAGTTTGTACGCAATTACCTTTTTCCCAAAACCATTTTAGGAAATTTTACCGTGCTCGTTTCCGCCATCGACATCTTGCATCTCGCCTCCACTTTCTGCACCCCTCGGGTCGGCGGAGGGGAGGTACGACAGCGAGCCGACCGTCGTCGAATGTTACCGAATATTTTTTTTTAAACTTCAATAAACTTTAATTTAATTTCAAAAATAAATCTGTCATAGCTTTTGTTCCATAGATTAAATGATTTTTATATGAGAGGACTAGAAATATCATGCATAGACGATTTGTAATGCGTAAGGACTAGAACAAATAAGAAATATTTTCTAAATGGCAAGAAAGTGATACGATGTTTTGACCTTGTCAAAACGCCGTTTTCAGGCGTTTGGCCAGATGGACGTTTTTTTTTGGCGCCAATATCAGGCGTCGTGCCAGACGAGTGGATAAGACTCATTTTTCAATAACAATATGATACTACTTAGACCTCTATACGTATAAAAAGGTCTTAGTGTCATAAGTGCCTTAATTCTTTGTAATAAGACCCATTTTCCAATAACAATGTTTGCTTGTATGTACTATTTTTCCATCATGTTAACTTAGCGGTCTTTTTGATGAGATGGTTTATTTATTTGGCTTGGGCTTTTTACCTAATTTGACAGTATAGAAGAAGGTTCATGTTTTCGCTTATTTATTTGAGAGCTTAGTAAGAACATACACTCCCCGAGCATAGGTTCCTCTACAAACTGAAGGGGGGAAAAGAAATAAGGCAAACTTGATAATATGGAACTGTTAACAAAGAATAATGAAACAATTCAATCTGTCTTTAAAAAGAACCAGCTGATTAAGAATATAAAGATAGTATAAAAATGAAAGTTCTTCTCCATGATCTGCCGAAGAAACTATGCATTTGTTCGAAACAGGAACATACCTGAAACAAAAACAAAACATAGTTTAATTTGACATAGAGGGATATTATTATTATTATATCGGTGGTCCGAGAATAGGTACTTGAACTAATTTCAACATACTTAACTTAACATTACATAAGCCGTATTTAACATTCTCATTAGGTACAGTGCCTTACGTATGTATATTTATGTATAGTGCAGGTTCTATTTCACTCTGAGCTCAATTTATTTATATGGGTTACGGTAACGTGTGATGTAAATAATTAAAATGTCTGTTACTTCCTTATTTACTTTATCACTTTTAACATAGTGTGGGACGTTAAAGTCCAACAAATCTAATAGGTACGGTATGACAGTTCTGACAAATTGAATAATAAGGTTGGGATAAAAAAATCGATTACAATAATATCCGAAATTTAAGAGATCGATTACGATAATATCCGATTTTTAAGACACTTTAATAATTAATCTCATTATTAGTAAAGGCTAAAACCTTTTGTAAAAAAACACCACATATTGCAAATTCTCTAATCTGCGAATAAAAAAAAATCCAAACATTACTTTTATTTTAATTATAATTAATTAAATAAAAGTAATGTTTAGGATTTTTTTATTCACTACTAAGACCTTAATAAGTTGCCTCCCGTCACCTTCGACCACGTCGAGTAATAGTTAGTTACGTGTCTAACGATAATAACGATTTTTCGTATATGTAAACGATTTTTTGCATACAAGTGTATCCGAAGAGTCGCAACACTACGAGCAGTAACCTAACTACGTGACTTTGCAATGAGGTCAAGAATAGAACTATAAGATATTATTTACTATGTAAATATGTGTTATTTTGCTTTGTTTGAAAGTTTTCAATTAAATTTATATATTAAGAATTGTACATTTTTAGATACAATAATACAATCTTTCTAAATTCATGGTTTTACGAAAAAGGTTTTCGAAACTGAATAATGTACGCATGAACAAAGTTGTTTCAGTTTGAAAAATATGAAACGTCATACTGTATCTTTTAGATTTGTTGAACTGTAGGTCACTGGGTCTGACTGTATATGGAAGGCCCAGCACCATGTCCTAGTCCAGCAGTGGATTGCGATTGACTAATTGATTCAATAATATCATGTACATTGTAGTGATGGATCACACCATCTCAATCCATCAGTATCGTAATTTAGTATTTGGAATGAAAGGATACTTGATACGATGGCTTGAAAGCGTTTATAGGGTTCACTAGCAACGCCAATAGAATTAACTAAATATTGCATTAGAAACAAAAACGGTCGTTTTTTTTTAATGCGAAATTTAACTAATTGAAAAACATTTAAAGTGTTGAGAGTGTGTTATACAAATACTTTAGTGCCTTTTCTCAAGACTTTGTTATCAACATTTTATATTATTTATCCTATTTGCGAATTATGACTTTGTTTCTTTTGGCGGCGCTAATGAGCCACGTATAGGGCTATACTTAGTCTTAAGAAATCGTATCAACTATCCTTTTTTGTAAACATTATTAGGTGAACACCCCAAAGGACTTTTTACAACACACACACCAATATTTTTTAAGAAATCGATAAGGTGGTACCTAAGCTCCATTTCAAAATGTTTGTTTTTTTGCCCTTTTTCAAAAGAGTGATAAATCTCAGAGCAGCTAAATGGTCACTTAGCAACCACTTTAAGTATAGATTGCAAACCATCAAAATCTTTATTTACCTACGCCTTAGTAACATGTAGACATATAGACGTTTGTCTTATCATTCAGACTAGACGACACCTCGTAATAGTCATAGAAGGAGTGATAAGACGTCAAATCTGTTATCAAAGTGTGGACTTTTACGACAGCTACGGGACAAAAATGGTAACATTAATAGGTAGCCCCAGCAGTTAAGGTTCAGTCTGCTCTTGTGCTCTAGGAACCTGCAACACAGGGCCCACCCAATTGCGATATTTGCCTTTTTTAAAAGAAAAACCAAAAGAAAGAAGAGAAACAGCCAGTACATAAGCTTTTATTTATGCATACAAATGTGAGTGCCCTTATCTAGTAGTAGAATGTAGACATTTATTCACATGTGAGATTGTACAGTCAACTACAAAAGTCAATTAACAAAACAAAGTCAAAAACGCAAAATTAATACAAATTTCGTTACATATTTTTGACGGTCGATTGAATATTATGTTGTAATACTAATTACGGACGATTTATCGTTTGTATTATTAGACAATTCTAATGATAAAACTATTTTCTCTTCTAGCTTACTCATAGATGCGTTTCACGACACTTAAGGAATCTTTTAGAATTTAAACTTTATGTAAAATTAAGATGTGGTAATCCACTTTTGTGGTTGAGTGTACTATTCGTGAGGTCGTTTGAGATAGGCTCGTTCGTTCAACAACAATTTCGCAGATAGGGCACTCACTACATGAATAAATTAAATAATCTTGCTTTGTACATGTAATGCTTCTCAGAATAATCCATGTGGGGTAGGTTTGAAAAATAGCTTTATTCATCACAAAGCCTGCTCAAGTAGCGAGGAGAAATTTGGTCTATTTAGGCTGCCTATACAGGCCCAATAGGATTGCTCAAAGCGAAGATTTTGTCCAACCCTTTTGGTTATTTTTAATTCAGTTTTTTTTTTTTTTTCAGATAAATTTTCATTCCAATAAACATAATTTATGGTCTATGACAAAAAAAAATTATATCTTGCTAACTTTGTATGCCCAAGCTTAGAAAAGGCCTCCTCCATTTCCTTCCTCTCTACCTGGTTTAGAGTTTACGTTGTCCATAGTATGTTGAGCTAAAATTCCAATAGTGGAGATAGGCCTCCCCCAACACGCGCCACAGAACACGGTCCTGCGCCTTTCAAAATTGCTTCTAACTTGACACTAAATCCAAGCAAGTTTCTCTACATATAATACTATTATTTATAGCTCTTTGTGTGAATCACTACAGCAACTTCATTCCCCGATATAAACCTCTACCACAGTACAACCAGTAGTCTATCTCGGCCGAATATTTATTATATATGCCTACGGCTGCGCGGTACGTAAACATGCGATAGGGCTGTCCACCTCCAGCTTTTTTATTACATTTACCTACTTTCCTGCTCGTTACTGCGGCACAGTCGCGACTGTTCACTCCGCAAAGCCACCGCTATCGTGAGCGTGTAGGTATAACTCTCGTTTCGTCCGTTTCTATGAAGTCGAAATACTGTATATATTTGTACTATGCCTACTTCAGAATTTTTCCTATTAAGTTATGAGGCTTTTTTCTAAGTTACAACATAGATAAGTACAGCTTATATTAAGTATTTTTATGTTTAAAACATGTTTTAAAGTTGTAATCTCTAGTTCTTATTACGTTTTCTAAGTAATCGGTCAAAAGCATAAAAAACATAAGTATGTGTTTATGTGTAAGTTGTTTAAAAGGCTGTAAAAGTAAGTAGTGTTAAAGATTAAGGTTTTATAAATATTTTGTTAATAATCTTTGTAGGTAACTTAAGTTTTTTATAAGTATTAATGATTTCTATGTAATATATTATGTGAAATGTTTGAAATTACTTACATTATCTATATTAACATTTGTAGGTATTTTTGAGCAATACATTATTCAGTCATCATTTGACGACCTCTGTAGCGTAGTGGTTTTATAACATGACTGCTACGCATAGGTCTCGGTTCGATTTCTCACTCAATGCAATCTGTGCATGAACATGATTGTTTGCATTGGTCTGGGTGTTTTCTATGTATAATATGTATGTATTTACAACAAAAAACAGTGTTTAAGTAGGTATGTTTATCCGTTGTCTAGTATACAAGTATAGTACAAGCTTTGCTTAGTTTGGGACTAGATGGCGTTGTGTGAACGTGTGAGGAATATTTATTTATTATTAACTCTGTTTCTTTCTTTATAGCTTGTTTAGCAGCCAACCAGATGTCAAGAATTGTCCAACCCGCATACAGGCTTGTGACGACAACGACAGCTGGATCAAATTTTTACGGTATCTTCGAAATACGGGGACTTTCAGAAGAAATAATGTTGAGCGAGCACCCATCTATGGAATGACCTCGCCAACTTTGCTTAACGTTTATGAATCAGTCATTGCAACTGGATGTAAGCGCCTCGCGAATACCTTATAGAAATATATTTTACTTACTACAATACCTAACTATATAATTTTATCATTTACATTTAAACCCTTTTCATTTGTAAGTAAAATCGCGTGAGATAGAGATTCGCCTTAAATCACTATTTATATGAACCCACGATCTCTTATTGAATATTCATACAAACGACTCAATGAACGGTCGAATGAATTAAGTCTCTTTCGATAAACGGTAAAGGTATTACTTGGAAATTCAAATAAATGCACCGATCGATTCTGTTAAATTGTATATTGAATTGAAATGGACTCTATAAATGTTTTCTTATAATGGAAGTTAAGCAATAGCGCTTTCTTTTTAGAGATGGCTGACCGCCTAACCCCTTCGTAACAACTCATTAATGGCTCACTGCAGGGACGGACACTCTCCTATGACGGAGGAATACTTGGCCTACTAATACCACGCTGGCCAGACGGATTGGTTGGCGGACGCTGGTTTAATCACAAGTTTTACTTCTTTAATTTCGTAAAGATAATATTCACAGGTAGTCTCTTAGTCGGTTTTTACGACACCTAGGGGATGAGACGGGGTGTTGACATATTGTATTCTTACTCCGTCACCACACGGAGAACCTCTTAGCCCTTAGTGGTGTTTTATTTATGTTTCCTACATGGACGCATGGAGAGGCTTAGGCCTCTCCATGCGTGCTAGGAAAACATTCGTACGTAAGAAATCGGCCCCGGTTTGGTTTGATTTAAATTAGCATAAGAGTAAGTGGTAAGTAAGCACATATTATTATCATTGATGTCAGCAATATCATAGCATATCTAAGTCCCTGGGATACAATAACTGCCTCGGTGGTGCGGACGGACGTGTGGGAGGCTGCTGTGTTTAAGGTCCCGGGTTCGATTCTCACGCAGGACAATTATTTGTATGATTCACAAATTATTCTACTGAGTCTGGATGTTCTTTGTGTCCGTTCAATAAATGTTTTTAAAACTCTCCGTGACATACGGCATGATCCCCAGTGCAGGAGATGTCTTTGAAAAATGAGAATAGATTTTATCAAAGAAGTAGTTCCTGAGATTAAAGCGTTCAAACAAACAAACAAACTCTTCAGCTTTATAATAATAGTATAGATTTGATAACGAACTAGATCTTACTTATATTGTGTGTATTTAGGTGTGGTCATGTCGCCTTATTGAGGTAATTGTCAACAAAGTATCGTCATGATAACTTGTTGTAGCCTCTTCTGCAAGACCCTTATCCTATAAGGTTGTAAAACAACATCATATTAATAGATTTTATCCCAGGTTAGGCAAACATTAGAATGATATAATTTGGCCCTCTAATTTGAATAGCTACTGTAGCCTTCCACCTAAACACGGTAACATTTGAAAGCCAGTTCCACAAAGGTTAAGGTTTCTTATTGACAGCAGTCTTAACCACGAGTCTTATAGGCGGCTTAATAATCAATATCCAAGTAATGGGAATCCACGATAAGGTCAAAACGAATGTTCATAAACATGGTACAAAATCGGTATTTAGATTTTGTTTATTTAGATGCAATTTGTAGGTATATTCGTTTTTTCATTTTAGGACAATGCTTTACGATTCTAAAGTATCAATCATAACAGCCCATTAATGTCCCACTGCAGAAATGGTCCCTCCCGTGACGGAGAAATACTAGGCCTGCTAATACCACGCTGGCCAGACGGATTGGTATAGTGTTTAATTTCAAGTTTTCCTTCTTTTTACTTCGTAAAGATAATATTTACGGTTAGTCCCTTAGTCGGTTTTTACGACACCCATGGGATGAGATGAAGTGGTGGCATATTGTATTCTTACTCCGTCACCACACGGACAATTCTAAAGTAGGTACTAAAAAACTATTAAACATAGCAAACAAAATTATCCCGATATACCATCAATTCGTCATAGGTACACTGGATCAGCATTTTAAAAGCTTCTATTTAACTTGGAAAGTAGTTAAAAAAGTAAATTAAATGAAAAAGCATCAAACAACAAAGAACTATTGCGTAAAAGCTTTATTTTTAAGTTCGTTTTGTATTTAATTTATCATTATTTTTATGAAAAAAGACACATCCTACCAGTGGCGAAGGGTGGATTTTTATAAAAGGGAAGCCGAAGATTCCGTGGACTTTTGTTCTACTTTATATTACTATTATTCTGTAGTTCATAGGTATTCGTGAGAAAATGTTTCGATTTTACCTAGTTGTCCCGAACTCATAAACTTAAAATACGAAAATGTTTCTCTGTTTGGAAGACTTCTTTGATCAATTAGATTAATTGTTTATATTGCTATATCCTAAATGATTCTACATACCTACTTACTTACTTTTAGAATCTGAGAATACTGTCTGTAAGCCACTTACTTATACGTATCGAAATGAGATAATTGTATTAAAATGTTTCGTAAATCCACAGCGCCGGCGTTTCTTATATTTATAATTCAATTTCGAGAATGATGTTTTATCGCACATCACATAATAGGATAGTCAATATAATATAACACTATTAACCTGTCCCTTATAACAACAAACTATTAAATTTGCTGAAAACAATACAAACAAGTACTTACAAAAATATTCCATAGGATCCCAACGCACTACGACAAAAATAAAGTCAACCAATGCACAACACATAATACACAATCATAAATAATTAAACATACAAATTTTACTACTTTAAACAAGAAAGCGAATTTTATAACCTATTTGCAGAAAATAAATACAAATATCTGTTTTTTCTTCAAATGGTCCTATCGTTTACCGATGATTCTGCCAAAGTCAAGACGCAAGCCGTATAAAAATATAAAAACAAATAAATATAATTAAAAACTAAAAATTCAGAAGAAAGGCTGATTTCTATCAGATTTAAATAATTGATAAAAACAAAGGAATGTCAATGGCAAATTAAGTACTTAACGTGAAATGAAATGAAACTTCGTTACAATTGGTCGGTCCACTGGTTGCAATAGTGCTTTCTCGCTCTCGCAATGTTGTAGTTGTATCTTTTATCCTTGTCATAAGCCGATGGCCACCGGCTTATATGGTACCTTAGATCGACGAATACAAAGTGTCACGTGACCGTACGATTTCCGTACAGTCTGTTGTACTGGATTCCTAATTTCGCGACCGGCTTACTGCGCTCCGCGCATGCGCGCTTTAAGTACTCTCTGACTGAACCATAACAAGTTGTTAGTTGACAACCTTTAATTACAAGATGGCGTTATGAGTACGTAAATAATTATATTGAAAATTATTATTACTGTAATTATTATTGCGATTTACGTAAGAGAATACTTTTTTGTTTTATATTATTTTGTATTGAGTGGATGTTGCGTCATTGATTTATAATTGATTAATAGACAATGCTAAGCGGTTTTTGCAAAGGTAAGCCGGTAGGAATCGAGTTATATGGACACTTCGCCACTACATCCTACTTCAGTCAAACCCCGTGTTCTATCCAAGCTCACTACACTAATTTGTCGATCGTACAAATACATCTAATTGCGATTTAAACCTAAAATCTAGCGAACAGAAGTCACCGAAGCAAATAAAGGACTTCCTGTTGAAATGTCATAAATCATCATCATATCACCCAATGGAGGACCACTACTGGACAAACGCCTCCTTCAAATATTTCCACCTTGCGGAATCCTGTGCCTGCCTCATTTATCAGCATAAATACCATATACAAAATATAAGTAAATCTAAACAAATAAAGCCATTAGTTATCTGATATGAAACAAAGATCACACGGTCGTGCCCTCTCACCTAACAACGGTGTAGTGCTACAAGATGTGACACGGTATCTAATACGAGTCTCTTCTAATTACCGCATGCGTGCTCAAGAGCCGTGCAGCCTTGCTAGCGGTTGTCGAGAGTTCCTTTACATAGATGTAGAAGTAGACTCTTTACTAGATGTGGTCTTCAAATTAGAATATTGGTTTACTATATAGGATAAGATTAGATTCCGTGTGGTTTCGGAAAAAGAATACATTATGTCACCACCCCATCTCATCCCATGGGTGTCGTAAAAAACGACTAAGGGACTAACCGTAAATATTATCTTTACACAGTAAAAAGAAGGAAAACTTGAAATTAAACCCTATACCAATCCGTTTGGCCAGCGTGGTAATAGTAGGCCAAGTATCCCTCCGTCACGGGAGGAGGCCCGTCCCTGCAGTGGGATATTAATGGGCTGTTATGATGATGATGATATAAGATTATGGTAACTGACAGAAAGAGCTCGAGCGAAAATGATTAACGATACGCACTTGTGTATTTTGTCCGGGGATCAGCTGATATCCTTTCAGCGAACAAATGTGTCAGGACCGGCAGAATGATACTGACGGAGTAAAGCAGTTTTATGAATACCATACTACCATCACACTCATTTCTGGACCGACCAGTCGTTGTTATTATAATAAAAAAGTTACGAAGCAAATTAGCAGTTATGAAAATTCAGTAGCTAAATAACTACTGAATTTATTTATTATGTGGTAGTTAGTAGAAAACATTTAAAACACGTGAGAGCTTTTTCATACTATGACTCAAACTTGTACATAATTTCATAACTATCAAAGTCACATTGACATCAAAACAACAAATTCAAACTGTCATTAAAAATGAACTAAAAAACAACGTTGGAATTTTAATAAATTTTTCATCTCTAAATAATTTGGCAGAATCTTCATTCACAAAGTCAAAGCTCGCGTCAGTTATAATTTAAAACTAATTTATTGGACGAGCGGTTCCTAAAATAACATCTTAAAACAACGAATTATTAATTCAAAGCAATGTTTCAAAGGCGCTAACGTAAATAGTTTTTTTATAAAAAGTAGAATTATTTCTGCAACGACTAATTAAATACTCTTTACACAACTCTGCACAAATACTTTTAAAATTGTGACGGATAAGTATAAAATACATTAATATAAAATGTATTATTTACTTATCCGTGATAATAATTTACATCCTACAGACAGAATACCTAGAGTAGTGCACAGGAATTTCAACACTCTATAGCCTGATATGGTGTATAAATCTTGCTGCAAACACCTTCCTTGACATATCCAGTAATAATCTGTATCCGTGGTCTTTTGTAGTCTCGCAGAAGGCTGTTCTACGGAGCCGTCACATTACCCGGTTAAGCAGCTTATTGTTAAGCAAGAAATATTCTGGAGTCTAAAGAATGCTGTCATTCTATGCATACCAATCTTATCTACATTGATAATATACTAAATAAAATATTCTAAAGAGAAATGACAAGTAGTATTTGTATAACCTCCTCTTGTATCCTCTGTGTGGTGACGGAGTAAGAATACAATATTATGTCACTACCCCATCTCAACCCATGGGTGTCATAAAATCCGACTATCCGTAAATATTATCTTTACAAAATAAAAAAGAAGGAAAACTTGAAATTAAACCTTATTCCAATCCACCTGGCCAGCGTGGTTTTAGTAGTGGGACTTTAATGGACTGTTATGATGATGATGATGATTTGTATAAAAGTTGCTGTCGGTTTATTATTTAATCTTAATTACTGGAGAAAGCCTGCAGTGGGACACCGATGGCAGGGAAGCGCCTTCTTCAGTGACAGCGCAAATGAAGAATTTCTTCCGCGCTTTACATCAGGTTCATCATCATCATAACAACGCATTAAAGTCCCACTGCAGGGACGGGCCTCCTCCCGTGACGGAGGGATACTTGGCCTACTAATATATCAGGTTCGATTCAGTCATAAAAGCGTTCTCTAAATAAAAACAATCTGTCTTTGGAAGGGCACACATTTAATTTTGATTTTTAACACAAATACAAATCAAAATTTAATTTCCTTGGCATCTGTCGTTCAAATAAATCAATTGACGAATACGCAGCGACAAAATTGTAACCATTTTTATAGAAAAATTCCACGTTCAAATTCAACCATCGAATGCACAATTCGAAATAGGAATGTTTTATAAAAAAAGGCCGTAAAGGATGCGCACGCGCCGCACGACAGCTTGTTGATTGGTTCGGTTTTTATTCTATATTCAAAATTACCTGGATAACAACGGTTACCTCGTCGGCATTCGTATTGTAATTATTCTTGGAGGCAGACGTGCAGCGCACCTGTTGTATTATTTGTATAAAAAATTGTTCGAATCATTTTTTTATTTATTTGTAATATTGTAAATGTAGGATTATGTGCGACCGTAGGGAAAATTACGATCTTTTATTAAAAAAATACTTGAGTATTTACAAACAAAAAATTTTTTTTTAATAATATACAAAATGCCAAAGTGTTAAATTCGGCTTTTACTTAATTTTGTTTATTTAGATCACACTAGTAAAATACATATTTACGAGTATGTTTGTTTAGTAATTAAATAATCAATTTTAAAGTTTTTTACAAAATATCTACGAAAAAATTGAATGAGATAACAAACAATAAAGCACATTAGTGCTAATAACAATCTAGTTATCAAACTCCTATTTTTAATTTGCTTATCAAGATATTAACAAACAAAAAACATCACAATTAACTCGTGCTTCATAAATACTGCAGTATTATATCACAAATTCAAAACATAGTTATAATTTAAAAAGCTCAGTTAACGGTTCAATATTTTCTCATTCGACGTATGTTATCAATTTATTAAGATCTCACAAAAACCCTTCGCCATTATGCTGTCGATGTTCAATGAATCAATTCAGTAAAAAATATAATTCATCATTTTGCGATTATGAGAACAATCGCAGGTAGTGGCAGTCACAGATTTATGTGCAGGCGTTGAATGTATTGCCAAATATTTGTTGTAGGGCTACTACTATATTAAAGAGACAAAATAACATAAAGAAATTTGATTTTGATTGCATTAAGGTGGTAAGTGGTGATCGGGGCTTATAGACGTCAGTCAGAATGCCAAAGCATATTATTATGTTGACCAGATAGGTTGCATATCGGAGAAGGGGCAAATAAAGAGCACTCGTAAATAAGCGACGCGCATGTATGACTCGCTTAATGAATGTGGACGAGGCCATTGGGCCATTGGATCGCAACAAGTGGCGTTCTGTCGTGTCTGCCTACCCCGGAGGGGATAAGACGCGAGATATTAAGGTAATGCAATTAACAATCATCCACAGTCATTTAAGAAAGCCTAGTGAAGGGCCAGAAACCGATATACAAGCTAAAATAATAGTAACTTCGTATAAAGTACAGACGAGAACTATAACCCATAAAAGTATACATTTTTATATTTCCCCCAGTACAGCCCTACTTAGAACAATTCCGAGAGACATTCGGTATCGTGTTTCGTTGGACAGAGAGCACCTGTAGACACTTCCTGCAATACTTTTTGTTTCACCAGCCGTTTCCTGGCTCGGGCTGGCTTGATTGACAGATAAAGTTTTTCTTAACTTAATTTACTGCAATGTGATTGAGTTGATTTATTTTTGTTTTATTCTTCTGCATAATAATTGCTCTGTGTTTCGCTGCAGGTGTGGGCCTCGATTAGTGATGGGGGATAATTTGGCCTATTGACGACCTCTGTGGCGTAGTGATTATATAGCATGACTGCTACGCAGTATTGAAATATGATTACTAAAACGCTGATTAGCATAGTACGCCGTACGCTACGTTTCAATAGCATTATTATTCTATGAGAAATAAGACGTAAATAAAAATTATTATGATTTCTCCATCTGATTAAAGATATATACCTAATATAACATTGTACTAGTTGTACTACTATATTATCATACAAAAGTATATGCACTACAATAATATCTAATATTACACATTAATCAAAGTCGTATCAAAACGTTAAGCGCCTTAACGATACATTGAAGTCACAAAATAGTCTGTAATGAGAGTATTATACCTAATTACATTAAGTATATTTATTTGTAAAGCCCTTTGCCTCTCAAGTAAAAGAAAAACAAAAAATACATAATTTATCAATGTCTATTACAGTTTTATAATTAAAAAAAGATTTTAATCTTAGTGAACACGAAATGTTAGATGACCAAAATAGCGGCATTAATGATGTCGAATAATTAGACATATAATCCATACTTACTATACATATAATATTATAAATAGGAAAGTGTGTCTGTCAATTTGTCTTTTTTCTACGGCAAAACAGAGTGACGAATTGACGTGATTTTTTAAGTGGAGATAGTTGAAGGGATGGAGTAACATAGGCTACGTTTTGCCCCTTTCTAACTCCCCACTGCTACCCCGAATTTAACGCAAGCGAAGCCGCGGACAAAAGCTACTTTAATATAAAATATCGCTTACATATTTACACAACGAAATATTCTATTACTAAACAACCAATTTGTCTAAACAACCAATTCTACAAATAAATAAAAAACCCAGACCCAAAGCATACTAATGGCTAACGCAGACCTGGACGGCATGGCAAAGTATTTTAATTTTTACTAATGGAAATTCAACCGTACTGTTACAGAAAGACGACATAAATTGCTATGCTTTAAAACGATGCCGCGGCATTGAAAGGGATTTTTCAATGCCGCTGAAGTACGGTTGAATTTCCATTAGTAAAAATTAAAATACTTTGCCATGCCGTCCAGGTCTGCGTTAGCCATAATACGTTCGAGCACACAAGATTTTCCTGTCCGTGTGGTGACGGAGTAAGAATACAATATGTCACCACCTCATCTCATCCCATGGGTGTCGTAAAAACCGACTAAGGGACTATCCGTGAATATTATCGTTACGAAATAAAAAGAAGGAAAACTTGAAATTAAACCCAATACCAATCCGTCTGGCCAGCGTAGTATTAGTAGGCCAAGTATCCCTCCGTCACGGGAGGAGGCCCGTCCCTGCAGTGGGACATTAATGGGCTTTATGATAACTTGTACGCCATAAAGGGAAATTTCAGAAATTAATCTATGCTTGTGTTTCTTTCGCGATGATATGAAACTCTATCACACAGAAAAAACTTTAGCAATAAAAATAGAAAACAGTACAAATGAAGTTAAAAACATAAGAAGTATACAAGCTCTGCTTAGTTTGGGACTAGATGGCGCTGTGAGAATGTTTAAAGAATATTTATTTACTTACTTTATTTATAAGAAATATAAATATTCATTGAAAACAGTGGTATTAAAATAACAGGATAATAAATTCATAATTATGACGTTAAGCCCTCAGTTGTTGTTTAACACGAAAACTCACTTATGTTTAATTAAAACAGTCATTAACTCATTAAAGCGCATGTTGGTACTTTTGTTTCCATAATATGTGTTCAACGTATTTGTCATTAATATAAGTTTACGAGTAAAGGCGACATTGTTTCAACTCTGTTATTTGTCAGGAACTAGAACAGGCCACTGGAGAGAAAGACAAATAACAAAATCATTTTTTTTCTTCTTTATATACATCTTCCCCACTAGGCACAATAAATAAATAAATATTCCTCACATATTCACACAAAGCCATCTAGCCCCAAACTAAGCAAGGGTTGTCCTATGGGTACTAGACAACGGATAAACATACTTAAATACTTTTTCTTTTGTAAATACATAAGTACGTATTATACATAGAAAACTCTCAGACCAATGAAAACAATCATGTTCATGCACACAAAGATTTGCATTGAGCGAGAATCGAACCCGAGACCTCTGCGTAGCAGTCATGTTATATAACCTAGTGGTTATCTAGGGACCTCTTTTTCGTAGTCGAAAAAGAGGTCGTCAAATAATTGTAGGCCTATATCCAGCTGTAGACAAACCTGTCTTTCGAATGAGTGTTTCTATGTATAATAATATGTATGTATTTACAAAAATAAAAGTATATAAATGTTACAGCCAAAGTAATATATATGAATATTATACATAATAACTAGCCATTATGTACAAGGGCTACTCAATTTTGATAAAGTGATAAATGTCGCAGAATTAATCACATTAACTAGCCATTGTATATGTTATAGTCAAAACTCATAACCACTTTTGACTGGTTTTTTCAGTCAAAAGTGGTTTTGACCATCGATGTTAGTCAAAACTCATTGAAATTTTACCTTTTAACTGGCAAAAATACAATATTAAGGCAAAAGTCAGAAACAGTTGGTTAGGTTAGTGCTAGAATCTAGTAATATGTACTATATTCTAGTTTTACATAAAAAAAATGCTTGCCGCTGCCGCGGCACGCTCGCTTCGCCCGCTCGGCTCGTGCGTCCTTTGGTCGCCATACTAACCTAACCTAACCAACTGTTTCTGACTTTTGCCAGTTAAAAGGTAAAATTTAATGAGTTAATCACTTTATCAAAATAGAGTAGCCCTTATACAATAATGGCTAGTTATTATGTATAATATTCTTATTTATTACTTTGGCTGTAACATAAATACTAATATCTGTTGTTCTGTTACACATAACACAAGCAGGTTAAGCCTAGTTTACATTGGGAACAGGTGGCGCTGTGTAGAGATTAGCGATGTAACGAATGTTGGATTTTTCACATTCGCGAATGCGAATGCGAATATTTATCTTCAACATTCGCGAATGCGAATGCGAATACGAATATTTTAAAATTTAAAAAAAAGCGCGCGTAAAATGTTTGACAGGTTTGACGTTTCGTGTCGACCATGTTTAAATTGAACATAGCCGAGCCGATATTGGTTAATTGAATGAATTTAGTCACAAAAAGTTCATTCTAAAAGTTTTGTTTTGTTGAGGTTAGTTCTATGTCATTTAGCAAATTTAACTGATATTTAAGGGACAAAGTGGCATAAAAACATGAGTAAAGCACACATCAGCGAAGTTTGGACTTATTTTACAATATGTGATGCTGAAAATGTTAATTGCAAGTTGTGTGATAAAAAGTACTCGCGCAAAGGCAGGACCACTAGTGCTATGAGAAATCACCTGGAAGCTAAACACAAAAATGAATATGAGGAATTGAAAAAAAGAGAACATGAAAAGCAAGATGCTGCTAAAATTAATTCTTTGGCGTCCTCTTCGCGACAATGTACCAAAACTGACCTTAAGCAAATGTCTTTGAGTGATTGCGTTGAAAAAAATAAATTAATTGAGAATAGAATGTAGAAGTATGATTTAATAAAAATATCTAAGTGTTACTCTATTGTATTATTATTTCTTAAGCATGCATGCATATAATAATTTCCTTTTTGATTATTAAAAACATTCGCGAAATATTCGCATAATTTTTGCGAATACGAATGCGAATATTGAAAAATATGCGGATATTCGCGAATGCGAATGCGAATGCGAATATCCGTTACATCACTAGTAGAGATGTCCGTGAATATTTATTATTATTATTTATTTATTATTTCCACCTTGGTCAGTCCTGTGCCTCCTCCATTTATCGGTTTCCCACCCAACCAAACTAGGTCGTCGGTCCACCGCGTGAGGGGTCTTCCCATTAAATCATATTTTAAAATAATTATCTAGTATTAGCGTCGCTCAACTGTATAACCCTTTTAGTTATATTAAGAACATAAAAGCGTGCAAAATGTGAATTTCTATTTGTATCCCCCTAGCCATATTGCATGAATGGATTGACCTGGCCTCCACGCCACTACAGAAGGAAAACTAGGGAGAATACTCTGTCCTAAAATAGCCTGGCTAGCTAGTACCCAGGTAATTTTTACCACCCTTTCTGGAGGAGACTCGTCCCTGTACTGGGACATTAATGAACTGGTATAAGAAACTTAGCTTACAGCTCTGAAATCTTACTTGGCCAGCCTAAAGTTAGCTTTCAGAGACTTTTGCGTATGTACAGAAACTTCACGCCATTTAGATACAAAAGTTTCAAAAAACTGTTCATTTGCAACAATTTCAAGCCTTCCAACTTTCCCTTACTTTTCTTTTCGCTTTACGCTAGGTGTTGCACGGACAGAAGACTGTGTTTTTATAACATTTTGTTTTATAAACTACTTTTCTTTCAAACTATTATTACTATGTCATAACAGCCCATTAATGTCCCACTGCAGGGACGGGCCTCCTCCCAGGACGGAGGGATACTTGACCTACGAATTCCACGCTGGCCAGAAGGATTGGTACATGGTTTCAAGTTTTCCTTCTTTTTATTTCGTAAAGATAATATTCACGGGGATTCACTAAGGGACTATAGTCGGTTCTTACGACACCCATAGGATGAGATGGAGTGGTGACATATAGTATTCTTACTCCGTCACCACGCGGAGATATTACTATGTAGCACCACTTAATTATTTATCAATAAACAATACTTGTCATGACTTCAAAATGTACTATCAAAACATAATAATTAATGAAGTATTCACAGAGCAAAGTGTCGGTACACAACAAAGACGAACACTATCTTGAATGTTAAAAATTTTCTTTAAAAGTTAGCGGTATTATTTTTGTAAGTAGGAGTCGTACATCGTGGGAGCATAGTGCACTAAATACATGTGTAATACAAATACATGTAATACGACCTCTATAGCGTAGTGGTTATATAACATGACTGCTACGCAGAGGTCTCGGGTTCGATTCCCGCTCAATGCAAATCTTTGTGTGCATGAACATAGTTGTTTGCAATGGTCTGGATGTTTTCTATGTATAACTTTGCGATTTTTGCGATGCTTCCTACCGCGAACAACTGTTTTGTAGAACAAGCTCGCTGCGGCGCGATATTTCCGGACCGTTACGACTTGGGGAGCTTTAAGAAACGAGCGTACTCCCTTTTTAAAGGTCGGCAACGCATCTGTAATTTCTCTGGTGTAGCGGGTGTCCATGGGCGGCAAAGATCACTTACCATCAGGTGACCTGCTGGCTCGTTTGACTCCCATCATATAAAAAAAATGCGAAAAGAAGGCAAACATCTTTCTCTCCTAGTGACCGGGACGTATAAAACACACCTACACACACGCATGATAAATTCACTAGTAATCACATACGTATACTTGGAGATCGTAAATCTTTATATCGTCAAATGACGACGTATGTCTGTCCGTTGTGCATCATTTAACATTATAGACAACAAACATATCCGGTTCTTTGTTTAGTACACTTAAAAATATCATAGGGATAGTTTAATCTCATGCATGTCATGGCTAAGCATATAAAATTTCACCACCTTTTTCGTCACGGCAGAATTGACAATTGTTTTCTCTTGCAAGGAAAGGAAAATACGTAACGAAAACCTAGATGTTTGTTACTCTTCCACGCAAAAACTATTGAACGGATTTTGATAAAATTTGGAATATAGGTAGTTTAGGGTGTAGAAAAACATTTAAGCTACTTATACAAAACGAGTAAAGCCGCGGGCATCAGCTAGTTCGTAAATAAAAGTATGTATTTTTCTATAATCTTTACCTTGTCACAATAGTACTTATCTAGCATACACGTGCTAATTCCCACGTATTAGCAAATGCCTAGTATGCGACAAACTGCTAATTTGTCGGCCATTCAACTGTTATGAATGACGTAGAGAGTTAGGAAGCGAATACATATTTATAATAACACTTGTTCGTTTCTAGCACCCACCACATTCCTCTAATCCCTCTATTTTAAATGTTTAATTAAAAAAAAACCTTTTTTATGTTGGCTCTACACGCCTTTGTATGACCAAAATATAAATACGCTCATAAGTAGAACGGGTCTCATCCATACCTTGATACGCTAACAAAATACTCCTCACTGGTCACCCATCTATACAACGGACGGACTACCAGACGTTGCTTAACCAGCGATATTTACATTACAAAACTCCAATATACCTGTGTATTAGTCTATCTTTATGTATAACCCCTTACAGTGTTACTGTCGTTTCATATTTCACTTGATTTCGCAGCGCAAATGCGACAATTTTATTGATCCGAGTTTAATCTGTTGTAGGTACCTGTAACAAAAAGAACATTGTATCATTATTAAATCTTTATTGGTATTATTATGTGTATATTCCTCACACTTTCACACAACGCCATCTAGTCCTAAACTAAGCAAAGCTTGTACTATGGATAAACATACTTAAATCCTTTTTTTTTGTAAATACATAGAAAACACCCATACCAATGCCAACAATCATGTTCATGCACACAAAGATTTGCATTGAGCGGGAATCGAACCCGAGACCTCTGCATAGCAGTCATGTTATATAACCACTACGGCACAGAGGTCGTCAAATGTATGATGATGAGATGTCCTCCATTCCATCTCATTCTATGTAAGTATGTAAAAGGTGACTTTAGCAATTTCAAAGTATTATAACTTCAGCAACAAAAGAACGAAAACTAAACAAAATATGTGGTATTAGTCACCTATTATAGACGAGGCCGCCTGGTCCCAGCAATGAGACATTAACAGGCTGCTCTGCTCTGCTATCTTAATCAAATACTATTGAAAGGCTAGTCTCATAGAAATTATGTCAAAGCCAACTTTGTAATTTGTTTGAGTCTGTTAAAATTCATCATAACAGCCCATTAAGGTCCCACTGCAGGGACGGACCTCTTCCAAAAACGGAGGGATACTTGGCCTACTAATACCACGCTAGCCAAACGCATTGGTATAGGGTTTAATTTCAAGTTTTCCTTCTTTTTTATTTCGTAAAGATAATATTCACGGATAGTCCTTTAGTCGGTTTTTACGACACCCTTGGGATGAGATGGGATGGTGACACATTGTATTCTTACTCCGTCACCACACGAAGTCAATAATAACTAAAAAGTTATAATTTAAATGAATACAAATACGTCGAATAACAAGATCACTTAAGGCGATGCCGCTCGCATGCATTGGTCCGAATCACTTTAAATATTTCTTGTGTATTTATATCTGAATCGTGCTTTATGAAAACATAACGAATACAACCAAAATCATAAATATAAAATATTTTTAAGTACTTTTAGTTTATAACTTTAACCTTTCGTGTTATTTTATCGGAGTACAGTCAAAGATCAAAAACCTCCTTTAAAAAGCTTTTGTTCTCACAGTCCCATAAATAGTTATCGTGCCCGAATGACCGGCGTATATCATTTGTATGCCAGAGACGGACTTGTGTATGTATTTGAGTAAAATGCTTTGAGTATACACAGTAATGGATTGTTTGTATGTATGAATATTTCTTTTGGTATGATTAATTATAGAAGGAAAGAAGAAAAATCTCAGGTTAGAGTATTATTAAAAATATAAGCAAATTGTATTTTATTTTTGTCTAAATTGTTTTGGTGAACTGCGGTAGCTTACATCATAATCATCATCATAACAGCCCATTAATATCCCACTGCAGGGACGGACCACTGTAACATACGAGGTCGCCAATTTGAATCTGTCGCTGAACAATTATTTGTATGAACCTCTTATCTTGGGTTAATCAGGAGGCCGCCTATGTTGGTATCAACTATGCCGGGTTAATCCACTACCTCCAAACATTAATATGCAAATTTTATTCTAGACGAGCAGAGCAGCAATTGAATTACAGGGTTATGTGACCTAACAGCTTGTGTTTCAGGTTATTCATTAAGTTATATTACATCATCAATTTACAAACAAGAATTAGCTAAAGATTTCTTTCTTTCCATATCTAAAAATCACAGTTTCTTCCATATAAATCCGTCCCTGTAGGAAGGTGCGTCACCCGATAACTCGTATGACATGCACCCTACGTGCATAGCACGCATTATCAATTTGTGTTTGATAAGCTGCATAGATAACGATTTTGATAACGTACTCATAGGTGCTTTTATAAAAACATCTTTAGTTAGTATGTAGGCACATAGTCACACTTTTTTATATAGATTTTAGGTGGTGGATGAGTAATTGGCGCAACCTAAATTTGTTGGTTTTATTTCCAAATTCAACGCATTTTTATTTAATATACGTCTTGGGTATTGCAAATGGAATTAATAGCGTCCAAGCGCTAAGCAATTTTATCAAATCAAGATTGAAATCTGATCTCGGGAAGTATCACGATGCTGAGTACAGTAACTGACTAAAAATGCAATAAACACTAAACAACATTGTTCGTCAAAGTAATACATGGATGGCTCACTGCAAGGATGGGCCAAATACTGTTAAAAGAGGGAATCGATAATTAGTCTCTATTTATTTATTTTATGGGTCTCCAACAAAGGCAATAAGTATACATTAGAAATTAATATTAAAAAACTACAGGAACATTGCGCGTATTCCTTCAATAACAGGAAACCACAGCATACAGATAAAAAACAAGCCAAAATAATAACAAACTATATTATAACACTGGCTAGAGGAATTGGTATCGCGTTTAAGTAAAGTCTTAAACTTATTTTGATTACGTAGATCTTCGTACTTTCCCTTAGTCCAATTTTACGATTCTTATGGGATGAGATCAGTTGGTAAAACCAAGTACTTATCTCTCTCCATTACCAGACAATAAATGTCTGCACACTGATCTTATCATTTCAAGAATCTGATCTCAGAATAATAAAAAACGGATTAAAAATGCAACTAATGTCACTATTTAATAAAAAACTTGTTTTTTTATTAATAAAAGTATAAATTTATATTCAAGGATATTGGAAAAATATGTAACATTTTGATGTTATATTCGTAAATATCAAAAGAATCAAGATTTTATCGATATTGTACAGTAATAAATGTGACCACTCACTGAGATGAGAAGATCTTTATCAAATTAACAGCGGCTATTTTTATATTGATTTAAAATTATTAAGAAGGGCTTAGTATCAGTTCATAAACGTTTCATTGCGAGGATTATGCTACTCCATATACGGAGAGTGGCGACGGAGTAAGAATAAAATATGTAACCACCCCATCTCATCCCATGGACTATGGAAAACCGACTAAGGGACTATCCGTGAATATTATCTTTACATAATAAAAAAAGGAAAACTTGAAATTAAACCCTATACCCATCCGTTTGGCCAGCGTGGTATTAGTAGGCTAAGTATCCCTCCTTCACAGGAGGAGGCCCATTCCTGCAGTGGCACATTAATGGGCTGTTAGGATGATGATGATGTATGTCGATCAACCATTATTCTTTCTTCTAAGAGAGTTAAAATGTGTTAAGTAATCTACTAGCCGTCTACTTTGGGATGGACTGACACACTGTATTCTAAAGCCATCACCACATGACATCATAGTATAAAAGGAAAAAAAGTTACATATTATTTAAGAAACTTTTGTTTTAATAAATAAATAAATCTTATAAGACTTTATGTTGTTTAAGGTCACATTGTGTAGAGGTCACAAGGACCCTTCACGGCGGGGCGCCATGACACTGTCTCATGTCGAGAAACATGATATAGTAATGCCTTTCTGTAACACTCGTGGGGATTCCTAAACGAAATAACTTTATTATATTAAAAAATAGGCTTATAATATTGTTGTTGAAATTTTATAATACTGTTTATACCATTTAAAAGAGACTTAGGTACGAGATATTATTAGGTAATAGATACTTGGAAATACTAGAGAAATCTGGGTCACTCATTTCTTAATTAATTTAAAAATCCCGCTGCAGGGACGAGCCGCCTGTTTATGTAGTTAAAAACTTTTTTATTAAAGGAATCATCATAACAGCCCATTAATGTCCCACTGCAGGGACGGGCCTCCTCCCATGATGGAGGGATGCGTGGCCTACTAATACCACGTTGGCCAGACGGATTGGTATGGGGTTTAATTTCAAGTTTTCCTTCTTTTTATTTCGTAAAGATAATATTCACGGATAGTCCCGTAGTCGGTTTTTACCACACCCATGGGATGAGATGGGGTGGTGACAAAATGTATTCTTACTCCGTTACCACAAGGAGATTTTTTTAAAGGAATACTTCTATAAAATAAGATGCCAACTCTGGAAATCTCTTACAGTGGGACATTCAGGGGATGCTCATGAAGAAGAAAACAGAAGCACTTATACAACAATGTGTACATCCTAAATCCAAGCTTTTAAATAACTACAAAACCGTTAAAATCCACAAAATACGATTAAATTACTATCTCAAGCAAACGTAAAGATTGTGCAAAAACTAATATCGACACTCCTTTACTTCAGGTAAGCACAGCCGGTTACTTTATCCTATTCTAACAAGTTAACGAGTATTTATCAACTAGTGTTATACTTAGTAATGATTGTAATTCATTGTGCTGTGGTAACATTGTTAGGTAGGGTTGACAAAATATAGGTAAAGATTATAATAGAACATTAGGTTTAAGGTAGGCTGTAGGTTGTCTATGTTCTGGTGTTGCTGATGTCCATGACCTCTGTGGCGAAGTGGTTATATAACATGACTGCTACGCAGTTCTCGGGTTCGATTCCCGCTCAATGCAAATCTTTGTGTGCATGAACATGATTGTTTGCATTGGTCTGAGTGTTTTCTGTGTATAATATGAACGTATTTTCAAAAAAAGTATTTAAGTATGTTTATCCGTTTTCTAGTACCTACCCATAGTACAAGCTTTGCTTAGTTTGGGACTAGATGGCGTTGTGTGAATGTGTGAGGAATAATATATTCCTTTCCACGGAGCCATTAGTCCTCGTAATTAATTAAACATGATCTGGAGATGTCAGATGGGGCGCATGCGCTGTCTGCCATTTTAAGAGGTGACTTCTAGTCTAATACTCCGGAGAAGAATATGAATCAAGGTTTTTCTTCGAGAGCAAGCATTTTAAAGTCTACGTACAGAAATAACTGAAGAAATCGCAAACGTCTGGAAATGAGTTTAGTTTCTTGGTCATATTAAACACATGAAAAAACTATAAATACTCATTCCATTTTCAACTTATTTCATTCTATTTCTATCATTTTATATTATTTTAGCAAACCTTTTTAAAACTCATTTTGACAATTCCAAAATAGCACAGACCTATTCAAAATATCACTTTTTAAGGTTACTGTTAGTAAATAAGCTACAAAACTGTTTATAAAAGTTAATTAAGTAATTTAATCTAAGATTATATCTTTACTATAGATAGCTTCCTAAGAACTGATGTGACCACTCACTTGTAAGGCTATGATTACTAATAGCATCGTATATATTGACCACATCTAAAACCGTTGCATTTACACCGTTATTCTTTATGACTTGGATATAGACTATGCACTTGATGTTGAGATTGAAGCCAGTGTGTAATGGAAATTAAACGCAGACTTTCATAAATGTCACTAACGTGTCTTATATGAATAAATGATTTTTTCATTTTCAAAAATGGCGTCTTTATCATATGGACTAGCTTTTACATGCTACTTTTACCGTATAAAAGAATGTCCATTTCTTTTCTTAACTATTCTTTGAGGTCTCGAAGACGCTTTTTTAAATGAAAGAGAGAATTTGGTCAACTGTAACATGCTGTTTCAACAGATTCCTAAAGAGAATTTTAACTTTTGAAAGAGAAAATTGCATTGTTGTCTTAAAGTGGCATACGATCAAGCGGCCCTATGGTTTGTAAGACGTAACAACAGTTCATAAATGACAGCAAACGTTAAAGCACAGCCAAGCCATACAAACTACCCCGATTAATGCTTTCTTTATACCTAGTTTGAAGAAGTACTAGTAAAAGCATTCGAGACAAAAGCCGCAGCTGATAGTAATTCATTCCATAACCAGAATTACGTGGGAGAAAAGAACAGTCGAATGATATAAGCCTGATGAGACTATGATAGAGAATATATATTTTCCTACCTCAAAACCGTATAAAGAAAACAAGATTGTAGTCACTCTGTTTAAATAGGGTGACGCTTATCAACTTCATAACTGCTTCTCGGACGCTAATCCCAAGAAGACGTTTCGATACTGTCTAATAGCCTCTTTAGAAAAATAAGACTCCAAATGCGGGTTTAATCAGTAAGAGTCTGACATAATCAGTTCAGCAATAGGCTGGGCTCATGAGAGTTCCCGACCTCCTCTCCTATTAGTGTTAATCATACAAACAATAAAAAAAAGTCTACAAAAAAACGCTGCAAATGTGTTTAGATAATAAAAATATTACGCTAAAGACCTTTGGAAGATATTCCATTTACCGCAAAATCGTTTAAGCTAAAATATATTCTATTTCGCATGTAGACGAACTTGCTAGTTCAACCAGTTTAACATAATGACAGTAAGGAAACACATAACAAGATACACTGAAGTACTGTTTTCGCATCATTTACTGTAATAACGCCTCATTACGTTCAACTTAGGGATGGCAATTCTCGTTATCATATATCTAGTTTTGCCTGCGTATAAACATGGATTAAGGACCCAAAATTATACTGCATTTGAATATTTGTCTAAATTTTTTTTGGCCTTGGATGTTTAGAGTAGGTATTCGGAGTTCCAAGATACCCTATTTTTGGTGCTTTTTGTAAAATAGCGTTGTAGATCCTTATAGAAGCAGTTGTGGTAAAGTGCCTGAAATGAATCACAAAAAAAAATGTCGTGATACTTACTAACAGACCAAGATAACCTCTACCGCTGAAATGGGGCATTAAAAAGCTGGAGTAGTATCTGAAACTAAAGCATCACCATCCCAGCAGCAATTTGGAACTCAAATAATCCACCTTCTGAGTTAACTGATGGTATTTCAAGTTTCTCTTTGTCTCTAGAGAAAGCCTGCCTTCTTTAACAACATTCAATCTATTATATTCACTAAGCACCAAGCTCTTCTTCTTAGCTCTGTCACGCTGCGATAAGGATAAGCGTCGTAGCACATATAACGTAACGTAAACGGAACGTCACCGTATCAGCTCGAGTCGTTCAGTATTCTTTGTATAAAACTCCTTACTGCAACGCACACTAATCAGAATCGTAACGTAATGGGATTTTTGACGTTTGACACCGAAGAAAAAGGCGAGGCGGTGCCGATCCGTTTTCGTTACGTTATATGTATGTGCTATGAGCCTTACAAAGAACATCGAGGCTCAGGACAGCTATAAGTACTTATTACAGGTTACCAATAAGCTCTTTTGCCCATTTTCTCATATAAAATACCCAGAAAGAAAGGCCACGTCACCACTTCTACATATAACAACAAAAGCCTAGTTTACCAAGAACTTGTTATTTCTTTCTCTTTTATATAGACAACCTTCGATGTATCTTATAAAGGTTTAAATTACATGTCCTACAGTAGGTTAAATCTTCTTCCTTGATAGAGAGATTGTCAGCAAATACCACGCTGGCTTGACAGCGGTGAACCCTTTTATCGCAATCGTAAGTTTACTAATACTCGTAAATGATTTTGATGTTTATTTACTGCGAGTACATCACCTAAAACTTCGTGTGGTGACGGAGTAAGAATACAATATGTCACCACCCCATCTCATCCTATGGGTGTCGTAAAAACCTACTAAAGGACTATACGTAAATATTATCTTTAAGAAATAAAAAGAAGGAAAACTTGATATTAAGCCCTATACCAATCCATCTGGCCAGCGTGGTATTAGTAGGCCAAGTATCCCTCGGTCACGGGAGGAGGCCCGTCCCTGCTGTGGGACATTAATGGGCTGTTATGATGATGACATCACCTAAATGACAGTAGCAAATAATTATATTTTCTTTCTTTCTTTTTACTAGGGTGAAATAAAAATATTCCATGAATATTCAGAATCTAAATAAGTGTCATGATGTGTATACGATGCTATTCTTAAACCAATATTGTTAACTTTTTTGGTTTTTGGTTTTAACTGAAAATGATATGATCTGTTAAATAACCAAGTAAATCTTTAAACCCCTATTGTAATCGCCGAGATCAATATCAACTTCAAAGTATAATAATCTATTCTAAGCTATGTTAAGTTATAGAGGCTTTGAAATTTGCAGGATTAAGCACGGTTCGCTTGATGCAACAATTTGACTTACTTATGTTGAGCTCTACTAAGATATGGTTCAGATTATTTCGAGTTGGAATATAATATTATAATATTATGAATAAACTATTATGTGTAAATGTATTATATTAGGTAACCCTAATTCGTAGCAGAATGTGTCTCCGTGTGGTGACGGAGTAAGAATACAATATGTCACCACCCCATCCCATCCCATGGGTGTCGTAAAAATCGACTATGGGACTATCATCTTAACGAAATAAAAAGAAGGAAAACTTGAAATTACACCCTATACCAATCCGTTTGGCCAGCGTGGTATTAGTAGGCCAAGTACCCCTCCGACAGAGGAAGAGGCCCGTCCCTGCAGTGGGACATTAACGGGCTGTTATGACAGATGATGAATTCTATTATTTATACAACATTAATTTACAAAGCTCCATAATATACAAATAAAATAACTATATGCAGGTACAACTTAATTTAGGTCAGCGAAGCAGTTCATGCGAGTATAGGCATTGCTGCATAAATGCACGCCTGCCACTCCGAGTAACAACATTCGATACAGCCAACTGTAAATCATGCTTCATTTCAACCTTTCTACATTATTTAGAACAGATTTTGTAGAATAATCGATATAACATAATATCTATACTAAATCCAAACTCGATGTGAAATCTTTGTAAACAAACCATATGTCATAGACATGTTATCACACTATTCCAAAATATTTGTATTAAAAAATGAGAACTTCATTAGTATTTCCGTATTTTATGACATAATTTTGCATTGTCTGCTATCAAGACGACCAGAAGTAACTACGGTGCATGTGATGGGGTTTCGTAATAGCTCAGAAAAGTAAATTAGGAAATTCCAATTTTTTTTATAACAATGAACTACCGTAATTGTTTTGCTTGCCAATGGTTGCTAAGCATAGGCTTGTTATTAAACATTTCACATCGACTTTGGCTTTAGTATAGTTAGGTGTAAGTGATAAATGTTTCTTTTGTGGCAAGAGAATCTGTATTTTGTGACTTTGATATGTGAAAAGAAAAACTGTGTTTTTGATTCCCACTTAATGAAAATTTTTGTTTGCAATAACATAAATATTTGCAAGTACATTTATGTTTTGATTGTCTTATTGCTAGTAGAACTACTTATTTGAATACTCATAATAATAATGTACTCGTAATATCACACATATCGTTGCTTTTTTTTTTCATATTATAGAATGGACGTTATTATTACGCATTTACAGCTTCAAAAATGAGGAATCATCGATGACAACATGCTTCAAAATAAGTATTTCATTTGTTTTTTTTATAATCCCGTCAAAACCACGAAAAGGCTTAAGGCGTTTATTAACTTAGTTCTCATGTCCTCTCCATTAACGGGCTGTTATGACAGATGATGAATTCTATTATTTATACAACATTAATTTACAAAGCTCCATAATATACAAATAAAATAACTATATGCAGGTACAACTTAATTTAGGTCAGCGAAGCAGTTCATGCGAGTATAGGCATTGCTGCATAAATGCACGCCTGCCACTCCGAGTAACAACATTCGATACAGCCAACTGTAAATCATGCTTCATTTCAACCTTTCTACATTATTTAGAACAGATTTTGTAGAATAATCGATATAACATAATATCTATACTAAATCCAAACTCGATGTGAAATCTTTGTAAACAAACCATATGTCATAGACATGTTATCACACTATTCCAAAATATTTGTATTAAAAAATGAGAACTTCATTAGTATTTCCGTATTTTATGACATAATATTGCATTGTCTGCTATCAAGACGACCAGAAGTAACTACGGTGCATGTGATGGGGTTTCGTAATAGCTCAGAAAAGTAAATTAGGAAATTCCAATTTTTTTTATAACAATGAACTACCGTAATTGTTTTGCTTGCCAATGGTTGCTAAGCATAGGCTTGTTATTAAACATTTCACATCGACTTTGGCTTTAGTATAGTTAGGTGTAAGTGATAAATGTTTCTTTTGTGGCAAGAGAATCTGTATTTTGTGACTTTGATATGTGAAAAGAAAAACTGTGTTTTTGATTCCCACTTAATGAAAATTTTTGTTTGCAATAACATAAATATTTGCAAGTACATTTATGTTTTGATTGTCTTATTGCTAGTAGAACTACTTATTTGAATACTCATAATAATAATGTACTCGTAATATCACACATATCGTTGCTTTTTTTTTCATATTATAGAATGGACGTTATTATTACGCATTTACAGCTTCAAAAATGAGGAATCATCGATGACAACATGCTTCAAAATAAGTATTTCATTTGTTTTTTTTATAATCCCGTCAAAACCACGAAAAGGCTTAAGGCGTTTATTAACTTAGTTCTCATGTCCTCTCCAATCACACATAAAATTACTTTGACTTTAACCCACGCCACGTTATATCTTCGAGGAACAATCAACATAACTATTCACGATCAAATGTATAACTGCAATAGTTACTTTCATATTGTAATATTAGTTTTTTACTGTTAGATAGAAATAAAGGAGAAATCAGAATATTAATCCAGAAGGAAAGATAGGTTTCGCATGTTAATATTATATTTACGAAATAAAAAGAAGGAAAACTCAAAATTAAACCCTATACCAATCCGTCAGGCCAAGTATCCCTCCGTCACGGGAGGAGGTCCGTCCCTGCAGTAGGACATTAATGGGCTGTTATAATGATCAGAAGCTACGAGAAGTAAACATTATTATTATTATTTTCATACTTCGGAGTCATATAATAGCGAACGATGTAAATGTTTGAAGCATAATGTCAAGGAGTGTATGACGATTTTTGGATATCAGCCAAAAATGCTTCTTTGTCATTGTGTTTTATAAAAATCAGTTAGGTAATGTTTTAATATCTATTCAAACAAAACAAAGAGTATATTGATGGATATCTATTCTTCTATACTAATATTATAAAGTTTGTATGTTTGTGTATTTGTGACGTTGTAGGGATCAATCAATCTCTGGATCTACTGAACCAATTAAAAAAAATAACTCTGTGTTGAATAGTCCATTTATCGGGGAGTGTCATAGGCTATATAATGACACGCTATCACTAATAGAAGTGGAACAGTAATGAAATATGTTTAAAAAACGGACGAGTTTTTTTCGCCGTCCAACGAAATGGGCACGGCTCAGTTAGTATTATAAGAAAAGGTAAATTAAATTAAACTTGTGCTTAACTTAATGACGTACTTAATTGTGGCATAGTCCATAGTGGTTTTCGTCTAACTACGTAACTGCTACAATACCTCTCAGATTGGCTTTAATACCCGCTCAAAGTATGTTCATCCATTTTCTAATAATGAATATATATTACAAGTTCTGCTTAGTTAGGCATTAGTTGGTTTCGTATTTCTCACGACCATCGTACCCTGTACTCTGCGAAACAGAGCACTATAGCCAGTACACCATCGACGTCATCAAAAAGTAGAAGCACAAAGGTAATTATACCTTACAAATCATTCTTCGATCTGATCACGAATACAACAAGTAAATTAGAAATTAATGGTAAAAAGAGAAAGTTAAACAATAGCTAGTGATAATTAGCGTTCGTAATACTCGTACCATAGCAAACTTCAATGTTTCGTTATTGCCTAGTCACGATTTATCGCTACATTTTCTTTTGATACGACATGATTTTTGCGCCAATCTTGTACTTTCGAATAATAATAATAATAACGTAAAATAATATCTGTCTAACGCGATGTTAGTATAGATGAATTTTCTTAGTATCAATCATTTTGGTTGGAGTAAGATTTTTATTTTCATTTTAAATACCTGTCATCATCATAACAGCACATTAATGTCCCACTGCAGGGACGTGCTTTTTCCCGTGACGGAAGGATACTTGGCCTACTAATACCACGCTGGCCAGACGGATTGGTATTGGGTTTAATTTCAAGTTTTCCTTCTTTTTATTTCGTAAAGATAATATTCACGGATAGTCCCTTAGTCGGTTTTTACGACACCCATGAGATGAGAAGGGGTGGTGACATATTTAATTGTATTCTTACTCCTTTTTAACTCCGTGTGGTGACCACACGGAGTTAAAAACCTGTAAGTATTTATAGTACTATAAATTAATTCTACCTCAAAAAGATCGCTTGGTCAGGCTAAATTCGGAGGGCGGAGGACCCTGTTCTGTGGCGTTTGTTCAGAGAGGCATTTTGTCCAGCAGTGGACTGCGATAGGCTAATTGGTTTATTGATTAATACCATGTATTCTTAATCCATCGTTACATGGATAATACTCTATACTAATATCATAAAGAGGTAAAGTTTGTGTGTTTGTGACGTTATAGGGGGTAATCTCTGGATCTACACAACCGATTTTTTAAATTATTTTTGTATTAAATAGGCCATTTATCGGGGAGTGCCATAGGCTATAAAATATCACGCTATGACTAATAAGAGAGGAGCAGTAATGAAATATGTTTAAAAAAGGAAAGCGTTTTTTTCGCCGCCCAACGAAGTGGGCACGGGTCAGCTAGTAGATATATAAATACAAATAATTAAGAAATTTGCACTGAAGTGAGCCTGTACCTAATGCTTATCACTCTAATAAGAAATAGAAAAACAACTTATAAAACAAAAGAATAGATCAAAGTGCTTATTTATATCAAATAAATAGCTTTCTACAAAACATCAATATTAACTATATTCCACCTTCATACAACCATTACTCACACAGGGATGTCCCTGATGGCTCTTTGTGTCACTGTCTGACCACAAAACGACACATAACCGCAACAGCCCGTACGATATGTGGTCATGACGGACTGACGAACATAAACTCTGTATTTTACTACTTTATACACACGATGATACAGCCAATCGAAGGAAATAATAGTTATTGATGGGAGTGGTAAATAAAGAAAGTTTTATAATAAAGTAGAAAGTAATAAGCGAAAATGTATTTGCACATACTAATAATGTTATTTAACCAAAGCAGTGGAAATATTTTTTACGTGTATTTTTTACGTGTATTTTATCCGTGTGTATGACTATAATTTACTTACTTTACCTTTACTTAATTTACTTTTTTTACTGAAATAATTTTAATACCAACTCATAGTTCAAAATCTGTCTAGTAAAAAAAAAACAAATTCAGAATAAAAAACACCGCTGGACGTTAATAATGCCAAAGTAAAGATCCTAGACAGTAAAGATAAATAGTAAGCCTCATAACCCTGTAATTTCACAATTAGAAGAACTCTGGCATGCAATACGTTTTAGATGATCATTATATTCCTATATCACAGAAAGTTCTGTCACTGCATTGGAACATTTAAGAGTTTTATGCAAAACTTATATTAGGCAGAAGTAATTTACTTCAATGATATACAAAATTCAAGTAGGTATATAGGGGCACGCGTCCTAATGTTGGCACTGCACCAGATTATCAGCACCCCCAACTAAAACTCAAATTATAAGCTTACCATTAATTAATTTGGGATTCCGTTTAAAGAACTGAAAAATAAGATCCTTTTGGAATTATAAACTGGGCCAAACTACATTCTTCGATTTTAAAAAAAGCCATTTTTTTTAAAAAACGCGGAAAGTTACTTTGTTTTGACAATTGCTTATGATCGTAGGGAAGTTCAGGTTTTTTTATTTTCTTTATTTAGATCTTTTAGATATTTTTTACTGAACCTTTTGGTTTTATTCATGTATAAAATGTTTTTTTTGGTTTTTGTTCACATGAAAGTATTGTTTAGTTATAAGTACTGATTTGATATTAAATTTTGTTAAAGTACCTAAGGCCTATTATTTACAAGAATAGGCTACAGTTAATGGTGGCACAGCACTATTTTTTGGTAGTGTAATGGGTATTGAAAAATACCTTTTACACCACCAGTGGTGCAAGACGGTGGTGTCACGGGTACAAGAGGGCTAATAGTGTTGATATTATGATCAAAAGAATGTCTATTATTTTTTGGAATTTTTTATGTTTATGTATTTATTTTTCTGAAACTTCGGTTGTTAGGCTAGGTATAAATAAAAGAGATTTTGCTATGAACATTGGATTATTTCATTTATCTACCTATTTTTATGTCTAATTTTAAGGTGCTGATAATTGTAGTGCAGTAATTGGTGATGATGGTGCCAATAATTGGTGTTTGGGTAATTATTTAGTCAAACTCATCTAAATAAAATGTGTATGCATAAAGACAATTTTTTATAATAAAAATCAATTACTTATTTAATAGTGAACCAAGAAAGCATGTTGTTAAAGGCGTTATCAGTATTATCACTAAAGATAAACGATATTAAAGTAAGACTAACTCTTAAAGTGCTGATAATTGGTAGCATCACCCTACTATAGTTATGATTTTACTCAATTCGTAAAAGTTAATAAGTAACTAGACTATGCAGTTATAAATTATTAAATCATTATAAATGTAATCAGTGATTTGCCAAGATGAAATTGTAGAACTATAATTATTATTGTAGGTAGTATTTGTACCTAGTTAAGTAATTATTGGATTATTGCATTGGGATTAGGTTTAAAAGCTCGGTAAGCAGCGGCTTGGCTTAGCTCTGGCATTACTACCCGTTGGCCACTTATCGTCCAATTGCAGAGACAGGGCTTGTGCAGTAAAATCCCTTTTGGGGAATACTTTAATTTGGCTTAATGAAAAGTAGCAATTTTTAATTATGTTAAAGTATTTGCTGTCTAATTTGGTACCATAGCTGTGTATATGTTACCATGCAGTAGTGTCCTAATATCACTGTGTTTAGGTAGAAGGCTTATAATAGCTAGTGAAAATAAATAATGAAATAAAAAAATATTCCTCACACTTTCACACAACGCCATCTAGTCCTAAACCAAGCAGAGCTTGTACTATGGGTACTAGACAACGGATAAACATACTTAAATACTTTTTTTATTCAATTTAGGGATTTAAGAGTTGTGTTCCATAGATACGAGCACAGTGCATCTTATAGGCCGACCGTTTATCTCAGTCCCCGCCTGCGGTATGAAAGGGACGAGGGGGCGGGGTAGCGGTGTGCGTTATGGTAGCGTACACAAGAGCTATATCGAGTTGGTTGCTATGCCAAATAAAATAAGGTTTTACAAAAAAAAAACCGACTTCAAAGACAAAAAATGCACTAAAAATTAAAAAATAATTAGTTGTATTTTGGTTTTGCAACATTAAATCAGACATTCTTTTTACTTAATTATAATCTAAAGAATAGGTTCTTTTAATTATTGTAAAAAGTATTTTTAAGGATATTTCTTGAAGAGTCTACAAATATATTTATTTGTAGATTCTTTAAAATATAATCAAATTATTACAAATAATGTAATATTATTGTTATTTTTTGAGTCGGTGTCAGCCACGATAATTATATTCTATTTTATATTATGACTTAAAATTTAAAGAAATATGGCGTCGTGTTATACACAGACTAAAGACTAAGATGAGAAAGTACTACGAATCAAAGACAATTACTTAAAATTAAAAACCATTTAAAGTGATCAGAATGTGTTATACAGAACTTTATTGCCTTTTCTAACGACTTTGTAGACAACATTTTGCATTATTGATCCTATTTGCGAATTACGATTTTTTTCAATTGACGGTGCTGGTTAAACCTATATAAACGCCAAAAGTTATGGAAAGCTTTAATCAGTTACTAAATAGGTACATTATAACGTTTGAACGTGACACAGGTATTTTAAAATATATTTATTGAAATATGATAAAAATAGTTATTTAATATTTGTTTAATTTTTAAACCAATCCATAAACAATCAACAACTTTATGTCATAATGTCGAAGCCATATAATAATATAATCTGTAATTCGTGGCCACCAAATTGTTTTTATTAAAGTAAGATGTTTGTTGGGATTGCTAGATTACAATAATAATATAATGTTAAAAATCGTACAGAATTAAGGTTGTTAGTAAGTTTAAGACGTTTTTCATGAATTGTTGACATTTAAGAAAAAGCACTTTAGGGGGTTTTGAAATTATATGACTCATATATACATTAAAACAGGTATGATTTAAACATATTAATTTGTAAGAATCAATCTTAGAAAATATTTACAGATAATAAGAACAATAATAGGAGCTTTTTTTATTTTTACACACTACCATAACGGACACCTAGTCAGTATGTCAGTATGACACTAGTGCAGTAAGCTAGTCCGTCTTCTATACAATTTACAAATTTCAAAGATGGTGGCGTCATCTTGGCATTTAAACTCGTACTTTCTTAGAGAAAATATGCAATCTAAATTATTACACAATTTAAAGCCTGACCAGAAAAATCTCTCCAGGTATTTCGATTGGTTTAGGGTATAATTTCAATATTTCCTTCTTTTTATTTCATAAAAATAAGCTAGCTAAAAATTAGACCTGTGTTGTGATGTGATGTAGTTCGGGTCACAGTATCTAGATGGCGCCGTTTTGCCAAAAAATCAAGAGACAGCTCTCTCCTTTGTCCTCGCCCCCCGCGCACCCCTATTACCGCAGGCGGGGTCTGAGTTAAACGGTCGGCCTATAGTTAATTGTATTGTATAGCAAAGAGTTCTGTTGAATATATTTGTTTCAATAGTTTTTATGATGCAATTCAGCATTGCGTCATTCACCTTATAGGCAGACCGTTTAACTCAGACCCCGCCTGCGGTAATAGGGGTGCGCGGGGGGCGAGGACAAAGGAGAGAGCGATCTCTTGATTTTTTGGCAAAACTGCGCTATCTACAGGCTGTGTCCCGAACTATATCACATCACAACACAGCTCTAATTTTTAGCTAGCTTATTTTTATGAAATAAAAAGAAGGAAAAATTGAAATTATACCATAAACCAATCGAAATACCTGGAGAGGTTTTTTTATATAAAATTTGATTTTTCTTCCGTGCATATAAAGTAATAACTATGTAGGTATATAAAGCCGTCTTTTGATGCAATGTAGTTCGGGTCGTAGTAACTAGATGACGCCGTTTTGCCAAAAAATCAAGAGATAGCTATCTATACGTTAGTACTTATTCTTATCTATGTTGTGCTGGGCACTGTCATTGTAAATCAAAATTGTGCGATCCCCTTTGTCGTCATTCCCCGCCCCCCAGTCACCCCACAGAGAGAAGAGAAGAGGTCAGAGTTAAGCGGTCGGCATATAATTATTTTTTACTTTTTAGTGCAATTTTTGTCTTTGAAGTCAGTTTTTTTTTTGTAAAAATTTATTTAATTTGACATAGAACCAACTCGATATAGATCTTGTGTACGCTACCATAACGCACACCGCTACCCCGCCCCCTCGTCCCTTTCATACCGCAGGCGGGGACTGAGATAAGCGGTCGGCCTATAGTTCTGTATATTCTTATTTTTTATTCAATCACAAAGATATACCTACTAACAAAGCACTCTTCATTGCATTCTATACGATTTAAAGTCTTATAACATCCACTCCTGTACATTTTAAAAGATTTATAATAATATAAACAGAAAGCGCAAAATTCAATCAACAATGCAACAGACATAAAACCAAAGTTATTTAGCTTACAAAGCTCAGTTTCTCATATCTCTCTAAGTTTTTACAACAAACCGGCTTACACGATCTATCTTACTTTCCCATGGCATCTAGTTCGCATTCCCACGTTAGTTAATAATGTGCTAACTATCGAACGTATCTGATTCAGTACAGTCTATTACACTTGTTTGTTCTTGCGAGTGTAAAGTAATGAATACAGTGTGATAGTCTGGGATATGTTTATTTTGTATGAGTTGTAATCGCGATTTCTTTTCATATTTTAGGAAATTTTTTTAACATATACATTATCTTTTCTGTTAATTAAAATACATTGCTGGCTAAGCAACGTCGGCTAGGTCATTTCATAGATGGGTGACCGATCAGTGGTATTTCATCTAAGCGTCTTCGTGTTTCGGAGGGCACGTAAATTTCGGCCCTGGCTGCGGAGCGCAATGACACAACGGTTTTGCATGTTATTACCAAAATAAAAACGGAACACCGTGGATTTAAGAACCTTCACAAAAAGGTTTTCTGCAGCAAAAAGAACCCAGGTCCTTAATATCTGTTTCGCATTCCCACGTTAGTTAATAATGTGCTTACTATCTAACGTATCTGATTCAGTACAGTATTACACTTGTTTGTTCTTGCGAGTGTAGAGTAATGAATACAGTGTGATAGTCTGGGATATGTTTATTTTGTATAAGTTGTAATCGCGGTTTCTTTTCATGTTTTAGGAAAAAACTTTACTAAATATATTACTTATCTTTTTTTTAAATGGATTGTAATGGTGGATAAGCTACGTTGCCGAGATCATTCCATAAATGGGTAAGCGCTAAGTAAATCATCTGAGCGACTCAGTTCTTCGGAAGACACGTAAACATTCGGTCCCTGCTTTAAAGCACCTCAATGCAATGATATGCTAACAAAAAGAATGGAACTTCGTGGCCTTTTAAACCTCCTCTAAAAAGGTTTTCCGCAGCATAAAGCACTAGACTCAGACTTATTTTAAACGTTGCCTTAACAAAGTAAAAAAATATAAACAAAAACATAGTAATTTTTTACTCGTAGCTGATATAATCTTTCAATGCGATTTATGGTCAGAAATATTTCTAGAGTACTGTCAGTATCCTTATACGGTATACCACTCAAACAGCGTAGGTCATGTTTGTTAGGTAATGGCAGCAAAAAATATATGTTATCTGTGCGAACGAATAGGGATTATGATTTTGATCTAATGTTTTTTGTTATCTACTTGGTTTGATTATAAATATAAATGTTGGCCTTGATTGGCCATGAACGGAAGAACAGCGAAGTCAGTGGGACAGGCGTTTGTCCAGTTGTGGGATAATAGAGGCCGACAGTAACAAAGTGATTTAAATTTTAAAAGACATCATTTATGACATAATTTTGCATTAGTACTAAGAGTGTCAATTACATAAATTTTCCTACATCTGCTATTACGATATCCAGGGTATGAATTGGGGTAGTAACATCATGTAATCTTACTTTTTCATGACACTTTCAAAGGTTAACAAAAGTGTCTACCTTGCTCGCGCTTTTGAGACGATGTGGGCTGTACCTACTGGGATTTGTTGGCCCTCCTTTAAAGGAAATTCGCTACAATACATAAATCATTCCGTGTAGCGACGAAATAAGAATACAATATGTCACCACCCCCTCTCATCCAATTGGTGTCGTAAAAATCGACTAAGGGACTATCCGTGAATATTATCTTTACGTAATAAAAAGAAGGAAAACTTGAAATTAAACCCTATAGCAATCCGTCTGGCCAGCGTGGTATTAGTAGGCCAAGTATCCCTCTATCCCGGGAGGAGGCCCCTGCAGTGGGACATTAATGGGCTGTTATGATAACAGATATTCACTACAACAAATAAATAATTCAGACCTCCATGACTCTATCTCCAGCAGGGAGATATTTATTCAGATATGACATGTTATAATTAATACCTTTTACTTTAAGGAAGCCATCTCGTCTCGTTTCACGGTACTTACCATCAGAACCGGAAGGCTTGAACCAAATCGTTTTGACCTTCGATGGACACAGTTTAATAAGAATGCAAATTTTTAACTCACTTGTATCGGTAATAACAAATTAGTGACAGAATGTATGAGTCATTGTAGGGTTGATATGCTGTTACAAAAAAGTATGGAATTTATTGCTGAACATGTTTAAATGACAAAGGGATCCTTAGGAAATTAAAATATCATTGCATTTAAGAGATTTGGCAATAGAAATACCACTTTGTTGTGACGGATTAATAATACCATTTTACTGTACTATCATACCTCTTTTATTATCACAAAACCAAAATCCATGCAAACCGGTTCGAATCGTCAAGAAACAATTAAATGGTGCACGTTAAATTTTGTCTCGATAATTATGTTTAAAATCAAGTAACGCGTAAATAATTTGATTAGATAAGAACTCGCCCTTTTGTTTCTTTTATCTACAATGAAGAAATAGAAGCAATATTGTAGATAGTAGATAGATAATAGAGACAGAACATATTTTCCTTTAATCATATCCCAGTCAAGTCAACATAAGCCACCGGAAAGGGAAAGTTAATTCCCAGACACTCGCGAGCTCTAGGAAACGCAGCATAACTGTCACTCAAGCCTTATATGTACAAATAAAGATTAACAACAGTACTTAGTACACGTGTAAGCGTTACATTATTATAAATCTATACTAATATTATAAAGAGGTAAAGTTTGTGTGTTTGTGACGTTGTAGGGGGTATTCTCTGGATCTACTAAACCGATTTTAAAAATTATTTCTGTGTTTGAAAGTTCATTTATCGGGTAGTGTCATAGGCTATATAATATCACGCCATGACTAAAAGGAGTGTTGCAGTAATGAAACATAAACAACGAAGTGGGCACGGGTCAGCTAGTATTGTATAGACGGAAGATTAACACGCTCGTGCTGTTATCCTTTATTTACTTTAGAAGTCAGCTTGCCAGAGTAACCTGTGCCGAAACGTCAGCAAAATGCTGTGTTAGGCGGTTATCACACTGCCACGCACCACGCTGCATCTTGCGTGGATGCGTGTTCTAACGTTGCTTGTAAGTACCTCCATTTGTATAGAAAACACGCGCAGTCCAACACACAGAAAATGCATCCACGGGCGTTCATGCAGATGCATTTTCTGTGTGTTGGACTGCGCGTGTTTTCTATACAAGTGGAGGTACTTACAAGCAACGTTAGAACACGCATCCACGCAAGATGCAGCGTGGTGCGTGGCAGTGTGATAACCGCCTTAATCTCCCGTTTATATAATATTTATAGCTGTACTTAGTACGCTTGTAAGCCAAGTGTAATCTCGCAATATCCTGCGTAGTTTCTGACGTGTTGTCACAATACACGCGGTGTATTAAAGTGTCCACTGTGTACCGGTTTTGTATAGGGCTGTGTTTTTGTTCATATTTTTGTGTTATTGATAAACGGGCCTACTTTATATTTCTTTAAAAAATATTTAAAATGAAATGTCGCTGCGGTAACTTAGGTTTGTGTTTTAAATGGCTGACATTTACCATCAGAATTTTTCTGTTGTGTACGATGGAAAAACAGCTCATTTTTAAAATTAATTACTTACAACCAAAAAAAATAATTACAATCAAAATATTACAATCAACAGTTTGTAATTAATAAGAAAACTCAACCTTTTAATTTGTTTTAAAATCGAATATTGATTTGATTTAAAAAAAACCTTTAGTAACCGTTAGTAACCTAACTGGATCGTTTACGTTAAATAAGGACTAAGTGGCCCTTAGGCTATATTCTTGTAAAACAAATGTCTCCAAAAGGATAACTTCTTTAGCCCCTTACCACCTAAAATATGTATTTTAAATCCAAAACAAGCAATGTAATAAAACTAATGTGAAGAAAAGTGCAGTAAGTTACTACATATCAATAGTAATGATAAATGAATCATTACATAATGATATCCTAATGATGATGCTCTCAAGTCGAACAGTGGACAGTGAGTTCATTGACCACGACAACCAATAAAATAAAAAACCTTTTACAACATTCCCTTATGTTCGAAAGATAACATCTTATATGAATCATTGCGTTTGATACCAATATATCATTTTAAAATTCCATATTTATCATGACTTGTCAGCAGAATGGTTATACGTCTATATTACATGTTGTTATGTTAGGGAGGTCTGTGTGGTAACTGATTAAGAATACTAAATGTATTTTTAGTTACCTAAAAATGTCTGGTTATTAAAGAAGATGCGGAAGGCATAAAAACATCTGCAAAAACATATTCCTTGTTGACATATACCATATGACATGTTGACTGTCAAACATTTTTCCCATTCTTCCCTCGGGATCATATGAGGAAATGAAAGCCTACATTCGTACTTCTTGATACGATAAGTAAATTATGTATGATGATTTTCATGTATACGATGTCTTGATAATTTGACCTTATTTTAAGACAAAGGAAATATGGTGGACATATTAAGGTAGTTTCAAGCATTCATCATAACAGTCCATTAATGTCCCACTGCAGGGACGGGCCTCTTCCCGTGACGGAGGGATACTTGGCCTACTAATACCACGCTGGCCAGACGGATTGGTATAGGGCTTTATTTCAAGTCTCTTAGTCGGTTTTTACGACACCCATGGGATGAGATGGGGTGGTGACTTATTGTATTCTTACTCTGTCACTACACGGACAAGTCAGTTAAGCATTGAATAAATGAAATGCTTTAAAGATAGCCATGTGAGGTCACACCACCACCTTAAAAGTTCCAAAGTTTAACATTGATTAAATTACAAATCAGTTCATATATCTTTGAAATATAATAAAATATTTTCATTTTTGTGACAGCCCTACTTTCCACGATCAGGATTAATAATCACATTATATTTATTCCATCAAATTGTACTCTTTTTTTTTACCAATTCAGTGGCGCCAGAATGGCACACCTTTGCTTTAAACAAAGTTTTTTTATTACTGTATTTAATTAAAAAAGATAATTTCGCGCTATTCCCGTTCGACATTTCTGATTGATGAATGATGTGTTTTGTTTTTGAACGGTAATTTCTTTTATTACTGTTTGTATTGGGTTGTAAATTGGCCACTTTTATGTTTTGATTGTTTTTTTAAAGATAACTCTTGCCGTAAGGATTAAGGCGTGTGTCTCGTCTCTTTACAAACATACATTTAACGGACACACTGTTTCGGATAAAAAACGTCAGATTTTTTTGTCATAATTTTTCTCGTTTAATCACTTAATCTAGTTTATTACTTTTTGTAATAATAACTCGTACTTTATTGAATCGTATGATACTTCACAATTTCGACAACATCGCCACTTCTCAAGTACTGACGTCTAATCTGACATTTATTGTACGAAAACTACGGCCCGTGAAAAAAGAAGATTTCCTAAGTTCAAGCTTAACCTTAACAGGCCTATGCCTCTTAAGTTTAAGTTGCCTAGTCAACTTTGGCCAGATCCTTCACACAGTAAACCAACAACCTAATTAAGGTCGTCTAGCATCTTTTGCCAGATATAAAGATTATTTTAAAACCAAAGAAAGACTCTCATAACGAAATTATTTACTAAATACAAAGATGTACAAAGCGCATTGTTCGTCGACAATGATTTTATTTCATACATACATATCTGAGTAGAATGTATGTGAAGTCGCATTATCTCACGCATCATCTTACTGTCATACAATACTATGGGAGTGGTGCAAGTTACGAGAGATTGTTGTTTGAGAAACGTGGTATGAAGAAAGGACGTATAAAGCAAATATAAAATGTCGCGCCTAGATGGCGTTGTACAGTTGAGTTCTAAGTTGCGGCCCGGCGCCGTATAAAGCAATGGTTAAATTTGATAGTCGAGACGGTTGCTCGGTTGGCCTAGTTTTCATAGACCAGAGATGCGGGTTCGAGTCCCGCATCGAGTACCATTTTTTTTCATGGTCTTTCTTCTTTTCAAATATAAAGGAGATAGAAATCAGAGGACATGGGAGATTTGCTTTATAAGTTTCCCTACGTAATTAGAATAAAATAATTTATTGCCATATCTATCCTGCAGATTTTCTCATTTGAGATTAAATCACAAACAAAAACTTCCAGCACAGCTATTATTTAATTTCCAATAAGTGACTTTAGATTTCCCTATTAGTTATGTACTAGTAGCTAAATTAAATCATCAATAACAGACAATTACCTCAATAAGATTTCTGGGTCGGACTGGATGCGGAAGGCGCAGGGCCGAGTTCTTTGGCGCGAGTTGGGATAAGGCCTATGTCCAGTAGTGGACTGCAATAGGCTAGTTGATTGATTGAACGGACAATTGATTTGTCACTGCTAAAGATATAATTTATCTAAACAAAGGAAATATAGGTTCAATGTCAAATTTTAATTTTTTGTTTTCTTAAAGAAAATATTTACATGGTGAATACACCATTATTATTACTTTGTAAACAAATAGAAATCTAACTCTAATTCTAAAATCGCTACATCCTATGACTTGTAACTAGCGATAGCGTGGTTTCCTAGAAGACTTTCTCATAAAACATTGACGTTAACTTGTCGCGTACCTCTCAGCATTACTTAAACGTGCTATGTCTTTTCTAGTAGTAGATAACGTACAACTAAGGTATATTAAAGAGTATAATAAAATTCAGTGAATTTAGCGGTTCAAACGGGCCTAGAACACCATGGCTTTCCAGGGTTGCCGTAAAAACCGACTAAGGAACTATCCGTGAATATTATCTTTACGAAATAAAAAGAAAACTTGAAATTAAACCTATACCAATCCGTCTGGCCAGCGTGGTATTAGTAGGCCAAGTATCCTTCCGTCACGGCAGTGGGTCATTAATGGGCTGTTATGATATGATGAATAGTAGTTTTTGATATTTTGGTTTTAATTTACCTAGAAATTAAAATGATACCTTATTTCGTGATTTAACGACAACTTTCGAACTAAGTATCATGAGGTTGTTTACAAAGCTTAGTTTAAAAGGCACAAAGCACACCCAAGTTCCTGTTAATCAATCAACCAGCTTATTGTAGTTCACTGCTGTACGTAGACCTTTCTAGACACGCGCCACAGAACACGGTCTTGTGTCTTTTGTATCTAGCCCGACCCAGAGACCTTTTTGAGGTCGTCGGTCCACCTAGCTGGGGGCGTCCTACACTACGTTACTAAAAGTTCGTGTTAAGAAATTGTTGATTTGAATCAGCTATCTCGTTCACTACGAACCCAGCATCACTAAAATAGTTAAAAATTACAGAAAGTCATTCAAGTTATTGAAAATTCACAAGTTCTAAAATGACTAAAAAGACAGTTTGAGACCTTAATGAAACCAGTTCGATTCATTGAATAGATATGAATGATATCTAATTGAATAAATGTTAATTAACAAGAATACTACAACCAGTTTGGTTACTCACGCCATTTTAACTGGTAACTTAACAGTAATATTCATATATACGTGCCTATCATCATCATAACAGCCCATTAATGTCCTACTGCAGGGACGGGCCTCCTCCCGTGACGGAGGGATACTTGGCCTACAAATACCACGCTGGCTAGACGGATTGGTATAGGGTTTAATTTCAAGTTTTCCTTCTTTTTATTTCGTAAAGATAATATACACGGATAGTCCTTTAGTCGGTTTTTACGACACCCATGGGATGAGATGGGGTAGTGACATATTTTATTCTTACTCCGTCACCACGGAGACCACACGTTTACGTATAAAAACTGTAAAATTTATTACAATAAAATATATAAAAACAAAACCATAAAAAAACCTTCAGGACGCATACTGTATAATCAGTAATTTCTTACTACACAGTAATAAAACCACTTTGCCATCAGATGCATCAACGGAGATGCATTGTCATTATAAACATTAGCCGAGCCTGCGGCAATGGCACCTTAAGAAAAATTATAACACTCCTTTATACATTATCGAAGGATCTTTACAACAGAAAACAAGATAAAAAAGTGGTTAAATTACTTGTCTAAGAATAGCTTGTCTGCATATTAGGTAGTGTGTAGACGTCTCATAGAGATAGTTTAAAAAAAATGTGCCTTTATTTCTTTCCACTATCATACACGGTTAGTTTTGGTGAAGCACTGTTTTGTTAAGTTTCAACTACATGTCAATTATCGTTCCTTAAAATCGTTAAAAAATTTCATACAATAGGCAAGACAATTTGACAACTAAAGTTAACTTAACCGAATTTTTAACGATTTTAAGGAACGAGAATTGACATGTTATGTAAATTTAAATAATAACAAAATAATGTTATCCCAATGTCTTAGTCGGTATACAAAAAGATCACCACCTCATCTCATACCAAGGGCATTAAAAAATGATGGTAAGGGATTACAACTTAACAGTTATTATTAACAAATAGCTGTGGCGTATTGTCTGTGGCCCTAGTTTCTATAATATATCTTTAAATGTAGAAGAGGGATAGGCCTACCACTTAGAAGGAACCTTTCCCTGTTGTCCCATGAAAATGTTCTAGAATCCTTTTTAACACTGGTTACTAATACCATTTAGAGTCCAGTCTTTAATGTGTCTATTCGTTCATTTTTCTAATTATACCAACGTAAAGTAAATGCAGCTGTAGCATTTTAATGATAAACAAATTTGTTTTAAACGTATCGTAGTCACCCATAAAGAAAGAAATTATCCATTGAAACGGATCAACAACTTCTAAATCTGGAGTTGCCATAAAACTTTTAACAGTTACCCCTACACTTTACCCTAAATAGTTGGAAACGTAAAGCTTTTGTGATTAACGTCTTCTTAGATTTATCGAATAAGTTGTTCTTTGAAATGGCAATAATTTGTCGGTAAGAGTAAGAACTGGAGGAGTTTAAATTAATGTGCTTTGGAATATGTTTTTAGAGTAATTGTAGATTTTAATACGAGTTATTGTTTTAGATTATGTTATTTGATTGTTCTCCGTGTAATGACGGAGTAAGAATACAATATGTCACCACCCCATCTCATCTCATGGGTGTCGTAAAAACCGACTAAGAGACTATCCGTGAATATTATCTTTACGAAATAAAAAGAAGGAAAACTTGAAATTAAGCCCTATACCAATCCGTCTGGCCAGCGTGGTATTGGTAGGCCAAGTATCCCTCCGTCATGGGAGAAGGCCTGTCCCTGCAGTGGGACATTAATGGGCTGTTATGATGATGTAATTTGAGTATATTACTGGTATAGTTTATAAACACATTTATGTATTGTTACTATTAAAATACTAATTTTCCAGTTAATGATATGACAGTAAAATTGTTTGACAACCTCTCTGTAGTAGTAGTTATAGTTGCTGCTATGCATAGATCTCAGGTTCGATTCTCTCTCAATGCAAATTGTTGTATGATATGTATGCATATACAAAAAGAAAGTATGTTTATCCCTTGTCTACTACCTATATTACAAGCACTGTTTAGTCAAGGACTAGATGGCTTTGTGTGAAGGCCTCCTCCAATTATTTAAACTTCATTACCAAATTTACTTCACACATTAAAAAACGTAGCAAACAAAGCAAGCAATGAAAAGCAACATTCACCAATAACACAGAAAGTAGAACATAACTTGGTACATAATTCACGACCGCCTTGCATTTATTTGCAATTCACAAGGCTTTGGAACTCTTGAGTCGCCCTTTGATCTCGATTTGATAGAATTCTGCTTTGGATTTAATCAAAGATTTCGAGATTTTCAAGCACGAACTTGTTTGAAAATGCAATCAAAGTATGATGAGATTTATGAATAGGTTTTGAGTTTCGTTTTGAACTGCTTACCTTAGCAGTTCACGACAGCGTGCACGACAGCCGTATTAGGTCTCGGATTTGTTTTCATATTTATAAAGGACTAGCTGACCCGTGCCCACTTCATTGGGCGGGGAAAAAACGCGTCCGTTTTTTAAACATATTTCATTACGGAGCAGTAATGAAATATGTTTAAAAAACTTCTATTAGTCATAGCGTGATATTATATAGCCTATGATACTCCCCGATAAATGGACTATTCAACACAGAAAGAATTTTATATATTACCCCCTATAGATTACCCCCTACAACGTAACAAACACACAAACAAACAAACACACAAACTTTACCTCTTTATAATATTAGTATCAGTATAAGTAGATAATATTCTTTTGCAATCTTTAAGTTATTGACCTTTCCCTTGTCCTATGTCTTAAATGCGTCACAGAATAAATATGAGACAACTTTTAATCTCTAGTTTTTTATAGTTGTCTTTTTATAAAAAAAAAACATTAATATTGTTGTTGAGAAAGTAAGGTTTTTTGAATGTCTAAGTACCTATGTCATTACTCTCACATTGATAATCGCGATAAAAATATGTAATTATAAATTAAGGTAAATATGTTTTTACTTCACAGCATTATTTTGTAGTTATAGACTGTCTTAGATATCCATACACTTATAATCAAAATTAATGACAAAATAGATTGCTATAAACAGTTTTAATTAAATTTATTATTACTAAGAACACTACAGCTCAAATGATTAGCAATTTAATAAAACATTACAACCTAGGAAGTTAAAATTTAATGAAATCATTAGAATTTAAATCTTAATGGACAATACAGATCAATAATAAAGGATGTATCGTAACTTTTATTGTTAATTGGACATCGACACTCGACACCGTTGTTACGACTTCGGACAACATCAACTCAAAAATAAACCTTACACCTAAAGAAACAAGTGCTAATTTCCTTGCAGAAATCGTAGTTACGACTTCTGATGACGACAAGGCAAAAATGAACTTTAAAACTATAGACATAAGAGCTATATTACACAAGCACAATGTAAGAACTGTATACAGATCTAAGCATAAACTTATGACATATATCATAAGTTCTAAGGCCTCTAGGATGTAAATTTAATGAAGGTTTTAATTTCAAATTTATACCTGGTGACTATTAAATTTGACTTTGCTACTGGTCTTTCAAGTTATTAGTCTAAGTTATTAGATTCCAAGTAGAAATTTACAAGTACGGGTGTTGTAACTTATTAAATAAACATTAATAGAAACCTGTAAGTAAGTGATACTTTACTGTAACTTGTTTAAAGTCCCTGTGAGAACAAAAGGGCAAGGCCTTACGAGATGAGAGAGGTTAAATTGTACGCGCGGTTTTGTGTATTGTACGGCAGGACCTTTACTTATTTAACAATTCGTAGCTAATCACAATTATGAGTTGTTTAATTCATTGTCGTGTTAGTGCTTTGGATTTAATCAAAGATGTACTGTAAATGAAACATACATAGGTACATCTCATTTTTAACCAACCAAATTGACACAACTCTGTTATATGATTAGACATCAGTAGAGTGATGAATGGTTTCCATTGTGCCGGTTGCATTAATTAGACCTATAATATCTTTAGTCGTAGTTCTGTATCTGTAGTCGATTTATCAAGATCACGCTCATGATACGGAAGAATGGCGTGTGCTTGTAGCGAGTACTAAATTTTAAATGTACTACAATTGAAGTAGCAAATCGCTTTATTCCTGCTTTTACAGACTTGAATAGAACAGCACTACTCTAGTTCTAGATAAAAAAGGTCGTGCTTTGAAGAACACGTATAAACCATTACCATCATCACGTCAAAATGAATGCCGACAACGCACGCTGCGTCCCCGCAGACTATCATGTGTCGGTACCTTTACAAAGTCAACAATAAGTATGTTACGGAAGTGCATGCGTTGTGCCGTGACGGTAACACTAGTTAGCGTGTTTAGTTACACCAGACCGTTACCTGAGGGTGTCGTGTGTAGACGGCTTTCGAATTGCACGCATTGTAGATATGTTAAGAGAAAAATATTATCTAGAGGATTTGTTTAAGGAAGTATACTTAGATATACTAAGTATGAAGTATATTAGATATCTAGAAGTATACTTAGATATCTAGTATGTTTTTAAGCCCCAAGCCCAAAGTCGCAACAATTTAGTAGAATAAGAATAAAATTAAGTTAGGTAGTTACGTTAGTTATGTTAGGGCCAGATTCAGAGACCGCACTTTGACTTTACTTTGAAGGAAAGTTCGACTTTGATACAAAAACCAGATATAAGGCCCAGATTCAGAGTCGTGACTTTACTTTCTTTCAAAGTAATCTTCCCAAAGTAAACTTTTCATGCGAAAGATTACTTTAATTTTTTTTCAAATTTAGAGATAATAACTAGACTTTGCTAAAGTAAAGTCAAAGTGCGGTCTCTGAATCTGGCCCTGAGTCTTCGAATAATTTTGTACTCAAATTAGAATTAATTTGCGAATGCCTGTTAATAGCTGTTTAGATATTTAATTTAGTTATTATTGTATGTTAATATTTAAGCTGTTGGCATTCCGAACACAATAAAATAAAATAAAAAATAAATAAAAAATACCTTAGAAAATGGCGTGATGGATAGATATCAATAAGACAAAGTCGTTTAGATTTTGCTCCAAATTGAAGATGCGGTTTTCAATGTTTTCTACATGTTAATAAGTTCCTATTATCATTATAGGATCCCGTTAGCGTCCCAGTACAGGGGCAGAGCTCTTAGGTATGTGGAGAGTGGAAACATTGCGTATTAGGTAACATGCTAATCAATGTCCTTCAATCTTTAGTTGCTTTTTACGACATTTTCGGAGTGAAATAAAATAGTAATGATTTTTTAAAGACCTTATTTTAAAGTCTGTTCTTATATTTATAGTTATTATGGACCTACCTCATGCTAACGAATGCTATTAAATAAATGTACGTTTGGATAATATTTTACGTTTGTTAAGCAATGAGGTTTATGCCATTACACATTTAAAAAGTGAAGCCTTCAGTGCAGTGCATACTTACTTGAATACTTGAACTTATGCCAAATGAAGGGCCGTCTGAGAGTAATGAAAACACATTTAATTTCATAAAATGTATGCATTTTTATGTGCATCTAAGTTAATGTATAAATGGAGGTAAATATTTAAAACGTGGTTGTAGTGAAAATTGACTAAGGTAGATTAAGCTTGCATAACATCAAAGGAAAAGATGGAAAAGTCACCACCAATCGGGCTATTGATACGTCTCGGCGGCAGAGACAGATGCGTAGTTCAAAAATATTCAAACGGTCCGTCGGCTCTCTTTAGACGCATATAGATCTTTATTTAACACATTAACACAACGCCATCTTGTCCCAAACTAAGCAGAGCTTGTACTACGGGTACTAGTACAAGCTCTGATTAGTTTGGGACTAGATGGCGTTGTGTGAATGTGTGAGGAGTAATTAACATATTTTAACATTTAACAAAGATTTGGTTTGTGTAGGACCCGAGCCTCGAATGCTGTGTACTTTTTTTTCTATAAATGTTTTAATATAAGTATATAATGAGTTGTGCCTAGTAAATAATTAAACCAGAGACCTTCGCATAGCAGTCATGAAATTAACGTTCAATTATGTAAACATTAACGTTAAAATACTAACAAAGTTATTTATTAAATGTCAACCTTATTTATGTAATCAGCAATCAGAAGGTGGTAGTGATCGATCTGATCGTACCAGAAATAAAGAGTTTTTCCGAAGAACGAAAGCTTCGATTAGAGTACATATCATGCAAAACCGATACGACAGAAAGGTTCTGGAAAGACAACGGCCAGACTCGATGAACCGACAACTACTGGAAAGAAACCGGTGAATGAGGAAAGATCCAGAACAGCCTTTGTACAGCAGTGACAATCGTTTAACTGATAATACATACACAGAAATTAATAGTAGTTATCTTTTTCATTCCCGTCCTTGTTTACCTGCAACAAATAAATAAAAGATATTAGCATAACGAGAAGTTGCCATCGCTGGGGATATGCTAACAAATGTACCGTTGTGTGCGGTGTCTTTGTTCATGCATTGTAAGTAGTGTGTACTTATGAATTTATAATCATAAGTCTATAATAAATAACTATCTTTGTATTACATACTAGCTGACCCGTCCCCACTTCGTTAGGCGGCGAAAAAAATGGCGTCCCTTTTTTTAACATATTTCATTACTGCTGCTCTCCTTTTAGTCATAGCGTGATATTATAGCCTATGACACTCCCCAAAAAATAGTCTATTCAACACAGAAAGCATTTTTAAAATCGGTTCATTAGATCCAGAGATTACCCCCTACAACGTCACAAACTCACAAACACACAAACTTTACCTCTTTATAATATTAGTATAGACAAAGTAATTATATTGTTTGCCAGGATCGTGACAAGTGGCGTTCTGTCGTCTCTGCCTTGTAGTGTGATATCAATCCTACCCCGGACGGGATAGGGCGTGAGTTTATGTATGTATGTAAATAGGCAACTTCTTTCCTTCCTTCCTCATCTCCAAAGGCTTTAATTAGATTCTAAATTATTGGTACCATGAGGATTTAAAACCTGCAACTTGTCCTACTAGATGCAGGTTTTAAATGTCACGTACGCTCCTGGAGCGCAGCAACTTTTGACCTAATACACATAGATAAACAAAGTCATTACATAATTATAATAGATTATCAACATAAAAGTCATACGATTACATAACACTTTATCGATAACTATATACAATTTTAATTGCTTATTAATACATAAATGTTGTTTATCGATTTAATACATTAGCTAGCCATTAATCTCGAATGGTTAAGTTGTTAAAACAAAACATTAATATTACTATGATTTCTTTGTATTGTATAATGTAGTTACTGTTCCCTGGCATTTAATGGGAATAGTATCATCATATTTATGCTTGCTTTTGAATAAATCACTATTTATTATGTAGAAGTATTGGGTTCGTTTACCACTGAATGTAAATCTTTGTGTGGTGAACGAGAAAATTAATTATAGTTTAAACAAGTGTGGATTATGCAACGTAGGTTTATAGGGATCGTTATACCATGCCATAGTCTCTGCTAACCCCTATGGTGTGAGTGTATTATAATCATCATATCAACCAAGAAATCCAAAACCCGACATGATCTCTTCTCAAGATATCAATTATACACGTTTTTGTTTGGTTTTACTAAAACTAAACTAAAACTAACTAAAGCTAAACAAAATTGTACATTACTCAGCATTCTTACTTATTCCATTTTTAAATTGTAAAAATGATTTTCAAATCGGTCTATCCGTTTTCGAGAAATCAGATTACAAACACAAAAAAAATACAACCGAATTGAGAACCTCCTCCTTTATTTGAAGTCGGTTGAAAATTAAACAACTAAAGCCAACGACAAATCCAACTTAATACAACTTAGTAAACTTAATCAACAGTTGATGGGACAATCATAGGCCGTAAGAACTTGGTCATTACGATTATAGATTCGTCTCAGTTTATACTTAATGGTGGGATACAAGATTGTGAATCTATTATTAACTATTTATAGCCTTTATGAAATGACATAGTCACTTGAAAGTTTTATGGCAAAAATGTAGTTTTTATGCTAATTTAATCGAGGTAATGGGTAGGCATAATATGGAATTATTTTTAGCCTGTTAAGGGATATTCCTACTAGCTCTGTGGTAGTGGATTAAGAGTATTCAGGTGGCAGGTTCTCCGTGTTGTGACGGAGTAAGAATACAATATGTCACCACCCCATCTAATCCCATGGGTGTCGTAAAAACCGACTAATGGACTATCCGTGAATATTATCTTTACGAAATAAAAAGAAGGAAAACTTGAAATTAAACCCTATACCAATCCGTCTGGCCAGCGTGGTATTAGCAGGCCAAGTATCCCTTCGTCATGGGAGGAGTCCCGTCCCTGCAGTGGACATTAATGGGCTGTTATGATATGATGATCCAATATATATAAATTTCGAGAATCGGAATATTTAAAAATAATCAAATATTTCTCGATCTATAAAAACTAACTCAACAAACATTGAACCACACATTTTTACAATCGGTTAAATCAGATACTACTCGTATCAATTGTCTCTACTCCACAAATAACGTAAATACTAAATTAGAATAAATTGAAGTACAATTTCAATCTATTCACAAATGCAGCAACGAATTCAAATTGCCATGAATTGTATCAATTGCAAAACTGATTACTTTGTATCAAAGTACCCCACTACTTTATCAGATACCTACAGAGTACCACTTGGTCAAACAACTTATTATTAGAGGTTCGAACCCCATGCAGGACAATTCTTTCTGCGATTAATTTTGCAAATTGCAAATGCAAAAAAGATGAAAGTTTACCATCTTTGTTTGACTCTATAGAGTAGAAGTCGCCATATTATTTTTATTATAATTTGTTTTTCGATTATAAATACACGATTCTTTAAGTAGCAAATTACTGTAATGTATAGTAGGTACATACCACTTTAACACAACAACACCTAGTAAAACCTTAAAGATAGATCTTTAAGGTTTACGATAATCGCAAATAGTTTATTGCTAATAAAACTTCGTAATCCAAATTAAGTTACGTTTCGATAATAATGACTAAACATCGTATAGAGATGACTTAGGGATTATTCTATAGAGATGCGATTGTAGCAGTTATGTAAGAGAGACCGATGATGATGAAAAATTATCTCTAATAGCTATATTAATAAATGTATCACGCTGGGACTTAATATGCTAGAAGGCGCTAAGATCACAGATTAAAAAAATCAATATTTAAAAGTATTTAATGAGGCCACTAAATTTCTTACAAACGATCAGTAATAATCCCTTCATATTCCCATACTAAACAGAGCAGTGGCTATGGCTACTATCTTATCAATAAACATATCGATATTTGTCTTATTTAATACACTCACGCCTTATCCCGTCCGGGGTAGGCAGAGAAGATAGAACGCCACTTAATAATAATACACAGTTAAGTAGGATAGGAATCCGTCTAGATGTAAATCTACATATTTTGGCTGTTTTGAGAATCATGAATGAATTAATAAATTACTCAAATGAATAATCATTAAAAAAAAACTGTTTCTTTTGGCATCTCTATTCAAAAAACCCTTACATGCTCACTAATCAATAACAATAAATTATTGGCCTTTGTATACTAATCCGTATACGGTGAGCAGCCAGCTTAAAATTAATGTAGGTGATAGATTCCGTTACAATAACAGAATTAAAATAGTTTGTCTAAAAGTTAATTATATCCTTCGGTTTTCCTTACCTCGTAAAGTTTATTAGAGACTAGCTGCTGTGCCCGCGACTTCGTTCGCGTGGCGGATGTTACTTACTTCGCAATTCGATTTAATACTGAAAAATCGTTTTTAAAACCTTATAACGAACAGATATACCTACATTACAAACGAATTGTAAAATTAACGAACGAACCAAAACCTTTTCAAAGTAAATAAATAGTAAATAAAATATCTATGAAGACTGCGTCTAAACTTATACTGAAAGACATGAGCGAACGTCATTCTTTCAAGGAAAATCTTAACACCGCGATACTGAAAATGACGTCACAGGCACAATGCTATCTGTTGTCAAATTTGTAAGTTAAAATAAATGACATCGCTTATTTCATCATAACTGTAAGGACGCGCCTCCTCCCGTGACGGAGGAATACTTGGCCTACTAATACCACGCTGGCCAGTCGGATTGGTTGATAATATACGGATAGATTGGAAGATAATATTCACCCTTAGTCGGTTTTACGCCACCCATGGGATGAGATGGGGAGGTGACATATTGTATTCTTACTCCGTCACCACACGGATACATGGCTGGCGTGCATGAGGTCGCGGGTTCGATTCCCATGGAGGACAATTGTGATACACAAACTATTGTCCTTAGTCTGGATGTTCTTTGTGTCCGTTAAATTGATATTTTTAAAGGCTAGTGTGGGATTTGTCTTTTGTAAAAAAAATGCTGAAATAAATTATTGTACCTCACACCTTTTTACCATCTAGCAAAAAATATTTGACTAAACTTAGACTCGACTATATTATTATCTATAGATAAACTGCGTGCAGTATTTTTGAATTACTTAATAAAATAAACACAAACACTTTGAATAATAATTTAATGTTTTGTGATTGTATTTCTTTATTTTATTGTCAGTTTTGTATTTTTTTATTGTTGACAAATAGCAATAATGTGTAAAATGATCTATATCTTGTGTGTTTATCAACCGATTTCTATAATTTTTTTTTTATGAATAAGATATTAAAGTGTACTTTTGAAATATGGGAGTTTCAAAAAGATATGTCTATGCAAATTACAATATATTTATGTATTTAATACACTTTGAAGAAAACCCTAACGATTAAACACGTTATTGTGGCTAATATATAAAAGATAGATATATACTATTCAGGACTTTTTTGTACATCTTTTGAAGACCATTATTTTTGTAATACATATTTTTGGCGTATGATCAACGTATGCGATGATAAGAGGTAGAACGCGCTTTTTGTCAACTGACTTGCTTCAAATTTTTCGTCACTGCTCAGCTCCTATGTGTCTTAGCGTTATGTTATACAGCCTATAACCTGTCCGGGAGTATGGACTACAATCGTACCAAGTTTGGTTAAAATGCCTTCAGTAGTTTTTGACCCATGCGTGCACATACAGACAGACAGACAGACAGACAGACAGACAGACAGACAAAAAATTTATTGATTGCATTTTTGGCATTAGTATCGATCACCATTCATCCTCCAATATTAATTTTGAACATATATTCAATGTACAGAATTGATCTCTCTACAGTTTTATTATAAGTATATAGATTACTGAAAGAAAGGGATGAAGTAAAATAATAGATTTTATGGACAAACAATCCATTTATATATACAGGGTGTTTTTATATGACAGCATAGAATAACATAGAATGTCGTAGAAACCGATTAAGGGACTATTTGTGAATATTACCTTTACATAGAAAGAAGGAAAACTTGTAATTAAACCCTATACCAATCCGTCTGGCGTGGTATTAGTAGGCCAAGTTGGTATTAGGAGGGATCTCCCTCACGGGAGGAGGCCCGTCCCTACAGGGGGACATTAATAGGCTGTTATAATGATGATGATGATATAATATCTTTAAGTCCGCCATGTTGGTATACTACTGACGTTAGTTAGTCTACATTACTCTTTACGCATTTAGACTAGTCTAGTCCCAAACTAAGCAGAGCTTCTATTCCGGTTACTAGACGACTGATAAATACTTAAATTTTTTGTATTAAATACAAACATACAATCGCAGTAAACTTTAAGATCAAATTAAACAATCATGTTCAAGCACAAAGATTTTTGCTTTGCACGGAAATAAAACTTAAGACCTTTGCGTATTTTTATGGATGTTAACCACTGCACAAGCACACACAATATACAAATGCGCAAAAAATATTACCCAACCCAAAACTTTAAGCAAAAAATATTACCCCAACCCAAAACTTTAAGCCCGAATATTATTTCTACCCTTAAATACCCTATTTAACGTAAAATTAAGTGCATGTTATAAATAGGTATCTATCTACTTGACAAAGGTGTCGTATTAACAGTAGTGTTATCAAGAGGGATGTCCTATTGTGACATCGACCCCTTAACAGGCACGTGCAGTTTCCGACTACCCTACAGATAGGCAATGATGTCTCTTTGTTGTTGAATATTGATCGGAAATATCAGTCAGTTGCACTATGATGCTTACATACATACGTAAACTCACGGCTCTTTTGGATAGGGGTAGGCAAAAAAATGTCTGTTTGGTGGCCTACTAAGAAAAGCCTAGGTAACTTTTATGAACTTTTTATAGAATCATTTTAACCCACCGTGACACATTCTTTCCTAAAATGTAAAGCCTGCTCTACACTCGCGGAGCGAAAGGTTGCGAAAGTGTGTACTACCCAGTCACATTATCTCGAGACCTGGCGTCCATGACGTCACGTCGCGTAGGCCGAATCACCAATGCGCCCGTGGCGAGGGCGGGGGATGAAAGGAGAACGGGACGCAAATTCGCATTCCAGCGAGGTCTCTAGATAATGTGACCGTGTATAAGACGGTTTCGCGCGTTCACGTTCACGCTTCGCGCCGTTCGTTGTCAGTTTTTTGACACGCGACAAAGTTTCGCGCTCGGTTTACAAAGGTTCGAGACTGCGAAGCTTCGCCAGTGTGAAGAAACACAATCATTTAAACGCGAAGTTCACGGCGCGAATCGCGGTGTGAATTCACGGCAAGAATCGCGCGCGAGTGTAGAGCGGGCTTAAGAAAAAAAATTTTGGTATGGACATAAGATGTTATGTCCCATAACCCTGTAATTTCTCTAGCTAAAAGGTACTTAAACATAATGAAGTCATTAAAGAACGTAAAACTGTTATCAATAATACATTTCTGTTAGTACAGTGCATTGACTCTGTTGCATACGGGTTGAGATAAAAACTATATTATGTAAAGGTCATTGATACCATATTTCTTACGACATTTGAAAAGGGATTATTCTTTAGGAGTTTGTATTATGGGTACTAAATAAACGATAATATTTATCTTAGTATACATGAAGTCACTACTGCACCCCAAAATGTGGGTGTCGTAAAATATGACTACGGGAATTTTTCTAGTTATTTTGCCTGTGAAATCAAAAAGAGGAATTTGACTTAAAACCCTATACGAATATATTACACGGTCACATTATCTAGAGACCTCGCTGGAATGCGAACCTCGCGTCCCGTCCTCCTTCCAAGCCCCGCGCTCGCCCCAGGCGCATCAGTACGGTACGTCCGACGAGACGTGACGTCATGCTAGGTCTCGAGATAACGTGCCCGGGTAGTACATAAATGGGAAGCGTAGTAAGTATTTCGAAGTCACTGAAAGTAATCCGTCCCTGCAATGGGATATTGATTGTTTTATTTATTTATTTATTTTATGGGTCTCCAACAAAGGCAATACAAATTAGAAATTAATATAAAAAACTACAGGAACATTGGGTGTATTCCTTCAATAACAGGAAACCACAACATGCAAATAAAAAAACAAACTAAAATAATGACAAACTCTAAATTAAAAACAAACATTGGGTTGTTATAAATGATGAAATGAAGTATGTCATAAGGATATTGGAGACCTGTTAGTATTTTTACTTTTTTAAGTAGGTACTATTATAGTAGGTAAGTGTAACCAATCAATATATACTAATATTATAAAGAGGTAAAGTTTGTGTGTTTGTGACGTTGTAGGGGGTAATCTCTGGTTCTACTGAACCGATTTCAAAAATTCTTTTCTCATTTATCGGGGAGTGTCATAGGCTTTTAGTATCACGCTATGACTAATAGGAGTGGAGCTGTTATGAAATATGTTTAAAAAAGGACACGTTTTTTTCGCCGCCCAACGAAGTGGGCACGGGCCATCTTGTCTAAAATAAACTTATATGTTTAGCGTGGTAGTAGTAGGCATGACCCTGCTATGGTAAATTAATGGTTTCTTTATATAGAAATTAATAAATGAAAATCAATAGTGGATTTTAAGTCTTGAGTTTGGTTTGGGCCTAAGAATCAATAAAGTATTTTAACCCCGCCTCCAGATACAAAATTACATTATCTATTAATCTTAGTAATAAATATTCAAATAAGCAGAACGGAAAAAGACTTAATAGATAAAGATGTGTAGGTGTCAATTAAAATGATAATAATAGGTGATGTGGGCTGTATCAGTTACGATATCATTTATTGTTATGTATAGCTGGTACCTATAGATTATTAATTTATTTCTTTATTATTTTAGTGATTCGGAAATGGGCCTGCAACACACATGGTGTTAAAAACACAGTTACTACTAATAATTATTTGGGTAGTTTAAAAAGTTTAAAGTTTCTTACACGAAATTTTTGACCGTTTCATCAAAATGAAGCCTTTAAAAAGTTTCATCATAACAGCCCATTAATGTCTTACTACAGGGACGGGCCTCCTCCCGTGACGGAGGGATACTTGACCTACAAATACCTCGCTGGCCAGACGGATTGATATAGGGTTTTATTTCACGTTTTCCTTCTCTTTACTTCGTAAAGATAATATTCACGGATAGTCCCTTAGTCGGTTTTTACGACACCCGTGGGATCAGATGGGGTGGTGACATACAGACTCTACATATTTCCTCCCTTCTTTCCCATTTTTGAAACTGTTTTACATCTCTTTAAATGGGAGGATATTCTTTTTTAATACAAAATAATCATAGGTTCCTTCCATATTTTCTAATTTAGAACTTTTTTCGTTTTACATCTCTCAAACAATATTTTACACAAAATATTTCACACGCAAGCCCTTCAGTTTGCTGTCATGTATCTAGGTATCAAATCATACATTCAAAAATGTCTCTTAATGCAAGGGAATAAGGTACATCCAGACCTATGTATGTGCAGCTGTGCCTACAGTTCTGCTGACAATATAAATTGTAGATGCCACTTCTCTTCTTATATAAGTGAAATAATTATTTTGAACCAACGTAACGTGAACTTTATAACACACGAAATAGAGTTCATATTTGAGTGATGTTGTAAGGATTTCCTAGACTTTTCTAGTGGTTGTACAATGATGGCTATAAAAATGGGTATATGTATGTAAGTACTTGTGTATGTTGAGGAGAATGGAGAGACACCTTCGTAATATGGAGGCTTGTGTTGTGTGGATGAAAAATGATTTTCTCACTAGTTTTTTGAGTATTTATTAACTTTATGTTCAGCATAACAATTCTCGTACCTTAAAATCGTCAAAAATTCAGTTAAGTTAACTTCAGTTGTCAAATTGTCTAACCTATTGTATGACTATTTGACAACTAAAGTTAACTTAACTAGGTACTAATAATAACGTTCCTTACACATTCTCACAACGCCATCTTGTCCCAAACTAAGCTTGTACTATGGGTACTAAATTAAATACTTTTTTTTGTGCAAATATTCATGTGCGAGAATTCGTCATAACAGCCCATTATTGCAGGGACTGGCCTCCTCCCGTGACTGAGGGATACTTGACCTACTAATACCACGCTGGCCAGAGGGATTAGTATAGGGTTTAATTTCAAGTTTTCCTTCTTTTTCCCCTTAGTTGGGTGGAGACATTGTATTCTTACTCCGTCACCACACAGAGAATATGCACAATAGCACACTAAGATTAAAGTTGCAGGAATCAAACAGAAAAGTTCTAAGAAATATGATATAAAAGTACCGTTACATTTCGTACAGTCACATCACATACACAGATCAATCACTCGAAGATACAACGTTTTTACTAAGAATAACGTACCACGTTATATGTGATAGTAATACAAATACTCAATAACAAACTGTATATTGGTTGTCTTTACTTAGATGATTTTCTATACAGTATTTTTGGAGATAGAGAGAAATTACCAAACTAATGTTGATGAAATATCTATTAAAACAGTATTCTTTTTCAAACTTAATACCATTTTTTCAGGAAATATTATTTTAAATCACTCTATTTTTAATAAAAAACGACATCCCCTCATCAAAAGTGGCAACAAGGGTTGGAACTCTGTATTGTGGTAACTTTTATAAACATGTTAGTAACGGACACGAAGATCTTATATTTACTCTTATAATGACTGAGTTCTGAGCTAATACTAAGCTAACGACCTCTGTGGCGTAGTGGTTATTTAACATGACGCAGAGGTCTTGGGTTCGATTCCCGCTCAATGCAAATCTTTGTGTGCATGAACATGATTGTTTGCATTGGTCTGGGTGTTTTCTATGTATAATATGTATGTATTTACAAAAAAAAGTATTTAAGTATATTTACCCGTTGCCATAGTACACGCTTTGCTTAGTTTGGGATTAGATGGCGTTGTGTGAATGTGTGAGGAATATTTAGATTTATAATAAGTTTAAAGAAATCTCTACATAAAAGCCTCTTTTTTTGGAATCAGTTAAAACTGTAACCATCAAACAATTTGTGAATAAAAAACCAAAAGGAAAGTTATTACTAAACCGAAAATAAGCAATTCAAAACACGTATAGAGCAACCGTATAGTTTATTTGTTAACGTGGGTGTTAAAGATTAATAGTCAATAAATATGTCGGGGCTAACGTAGCAAAGTGTATTTCGTCGATAATTTTATTTATCTAATTATATATGGAGTAGAAATTACATGAGACCAATTTCCGTTGTTTAAGTAGATCAGGTAGCCCGGGGGAGTCAAAAAATAATAGTATTAGTTAGTTTGTGGTGTAATGGTTTTAGTTACTCCTACGCAGTCTCTCCATGTGGTGACAGAGTAAGAATACAAAATGTCACCCCTATCTCATCCCATGGGCATCGTAAAAACCGAATAAAGGACTATCAGTCAATATTATCTTTACGAAATAAAAAGAAGGAAAACTTGAAATTAAGCCCTATACCAATCCGTTTGGCCAGCGTGGTATTAGTAGACTAAGTATCCCTACGTCACTGGAGGAGCCCCGTCCCTGCAGTGGGACATTAAAGGGCTGTTATGATGACTCCTACGCAGAGGTCCCAGCTTGGCTTATAATGGAACTCTTGGTATGCTAAACATGAAATTATTGCATTAGTCTGGGTGTTTTCTATGTAAAAAAAATCCGTTGTTTAGTACCCATAATACAAGCTCTTGAAAGTTTGACACAAGATGTCATTGTGGGAACCTGAAAGGAATGAGGGTTGAGGAGCCAAAACGCCTCAGACAGACGCACATCGGCTCATCGCACCTTAACCCTGACTAGTAAGAGCCCGTGAAGCAAGAAAGCAACATTTGAGCGAGACAGATATTAGAGTATATTATTATATAGAGTGAAGACCGTCACTCGGCAAACGTAGTGTAGGACGATCCCCAGCTAGGTGGACCGACGACATCATAAAGATCTCTGGGTCGAACTGGATGCGGAAGGCGCAGGACCGAGTTCTGTGGCGCGTATTGCGAGAGGCTTAATTCCAGCAGTGGCCTGCGATAAGCTAGTTGATTAAGACAGATATTGTTTATAATCAAATCCTTTTTCTGCAGAGGTAAGTTCGTATCCGTGTGGTGACGGAGTAAGAATAAGTACAATATGTTACCACCCTATCTCATCCCATGGGTGTCGTAAAAACCGACTAAGGGACTATCCGTGAATATTATCTTTACGTAATAAAAAGAAGGAAATCTTTAAACAAAACCCTGTACCAATCCGTTTGGCCAGCGTGGTCTTGCCTAGTAGGCCAAGTATCCCTCCGTTACGGGAGGAGGCCCGTCCCTGTAGTGGGACATTAATGGGCTGTTATGATGAAGTTCGTATGCATGGAAAAAGATGGTGAGGTAAGCTGGTGCTACTACAAGTATGCGGAAATGGAATTAAATTCAATTGAACAATAAGAGCTTATTAACATTGAATCGTTTTATTAATTAAGATAATAAGCTGTATTAATTTTCTACTCTTATTAAAACTTTTTTCGCTGTGTCGTCGAACAAAGGAAATGACTTCCGCGTGGTCATTTCTAAAAATACATTATACTTCGACTAGTAGCTGCGTATTTCGCGTAATTCTTGGTGGGTTGAATGCCATACTTGTTAATGACATTAATGATTTTTATTTGTAACCAAAACATTCGTACAGTAAGTATACATGTTATTATTATAATAAGGTACAATTTTACTACACATATAAGTACTCTGAGCCCCACACTAGGATACCCTGTGTCGTGGGGTCTCAGTCTCTTCCCTAATTCATACTATTGTTCGGTGAGTATAACAAAGAATAAACTTGTCAAGTACTTACATAGTATTTTAGCAGTATGCAATCACTACCTTAAGTGTCCTAGGTGGTCTTGGTATAAATATAACTAATGCTTTGCCAAAGATTCATTTTCAAAATTTAAACTTCTCTACCACCTTCAAAACCACTTAGTTAGTTAGGTTCTTATCGTGTAGGTGCGATTGACATCAGCCTGAAACTACGCGGAGAAATACGAATCTAATGACACTTCAAGGGTCACTATCATCTCGTCTTAAACGCAACTGGTAGCAGTAGCATTAGGTCTAAAACGCAGCTGGTCACTGGGTATAAAAAACAACTCGTCTAAAACGCTACCGGTCTAAAACGCAGCTGATCTAAATATCAATTAGTCTAAAAATACAAGTCGCCTGAAACGCAACTGGTCTAAAACGGAAACAAACAGTATTCCGAAATACTTTTTTCTGAATTTCAAAATTCCGAATTAAAGTAGGAGATAAATTATACAAAAATGTTATTTTCGGAATTTTGAACCCGAATGGTTCTTACAATTTTGTCTAATATTATTTCACATAAATCTTCATTTCATTGAATATTTATTTGAGACTAGCTGATGCCCGCGGTATTACCCGCTTAATTGTTATTTTACACCATAAACTACCTATATTCCAAATTTCATCAAAACCCATTTAGTAGTTTTTGCATGAAAGGGTAACAAACATCCATCCATCCTCACAAACTTGCATTTATAATATTAGTAGGATAGGATAAGCAAAGGTGTGTCACTTTAGTGCCTAACAAATAAGGTGAATATTATCTTCACTAAATAAAAAGAAGGAAAACTTGAAATTAAACCCTATACCAATCCGTCTGCAAGCGTGGTATTAGTAGGCCAAGTATCCCTCCGTCAAGGAAGGAGGCCCGTCCCTGTAGTGGGACATTAATGGGCTGTTATGATCAAATAAGTTGACAATTACGAATTTAAGCTCTCTAGATATTATATCAGACCCACAGCTAAAAAACCGGTCAAGTGCGAGTCTGACTCGCGCACCGAGGGTCCTGTACAAACCTATTTATTTTCCCGCCAAATTGTGATAACGTCAGGATTCAGCTGTTTTAATACTATTTTTCCCGCCAAAATTCAATGACGTCACGACTTAGCTGTCAAAATATATTTTCCTGCCAAAATTCTGTGACGTCACGACTCATCTGTCAAAAATTCTATGACGTCACGCCTATCTGTCAAAATTGACAGCTGTCAAAAGTGACAGAGGTATCAAATATTTTTCCGCCAAAATAATATGACGTCACAAATCATCTGTCAAAAATTCTGTGACGTCACGACTCATCTGTCAAAAATTCTATGACGTCACGCCTATCTGTCAAAATTGACAGCTGTCAAAAGTGACAGAGGTATCAAATATTTTCCCGCCAAAATAATATGACGTCACAAATCATCTGTCAAATATTCTGTGACGTCACAACTCATCTGTCAAAAATTCAATGACGTCACGACTCAACTGTCAAAAAATATTTTCCCGCCAAAATTCTGTGACGTCACGACTCATCTGTCAAAATTCTATGACGTCACGGGTCACGTGACCTATGACGTCACAGGTCACGTGACCTATGACGTCACAGGTCACGTGACACAGCTTTCCCGCCAAAATTCTATGAAATCAAAATATAATATGATTGCTAATAAAAAGTAGCCTATGTTCTTTCTCAGGGTCTAAATATGTCTGTACCAAATTTCATCGAAATCCGTTCAGCCGTTTAGGCGTGAAAGAGTAACAGACAGACAGACAGACAGACAGACAGACAGAGTTACTTTCGCATTTATAATATTAAGTATGGATAACAACTTATATTTGTAGCCTGTATATTATTATGATGTTTCAGCTATGTTACTGTAAAGTTTCATGAAAATCCGTTCAGTAGTTTTTGCGTGAAAGAGTAACAAACATCCATCCATCCATCAATCCATCTTCACAATCTTTCGCATTTATAATATTAGTTTAGTAGCAAGTAGGATTCAATTCGTTTTAATATTGCACATTATTTACATTTTTTTTACGAATGATGCTACCAGTTAAGAGACATATTTAGAGATTTTAGACCAGTTGCGTTAAAGACGAGATGATACTTAGACCGGCTGCGTTTTAGACCAAATGCTACTGCTACCAGTTGCGTTAGTGACGAGATGATACCGAGACCAGCTGCGTTTTAGACTAAATGCTACTGCTACCAGTTGCGTTTGAGACGAGATGATAGTGACCCCACTTCAAACTTTAAAATAGATTAAGTTTAGGCTATACAAGAGAACATAATATATATTTCACACAGTCCCTTAGTCGGTTTCTACGACACCCATGGGATGAGATGGGGTGGTGACATATTGTATTCTTACTCCGTCACCACACGGATAAGCAAGTTATATCCTCTAAGTATTCCGTAGTTGAATAAAAATAAATAGGAAAATAAAATGAAAAGGTAAGTGCAATAACTATGCGTTCTAAATACATCCCCACCAATTTTCTCTTTTTTTTACATATACTAAACTGTATATTACGCTTACAATATACAAAAATAAATGTACTTAATACAACAAACATAATAAAAGCGCAGAAATACTCCCTCCTAAATCATTCAGCCATCACTCAAGCGAAAATTTGTATTCAACTTTTAAAAATAAAGTATCAAACTCGTTTTATTTTAACTACACATTCAAGGGCCCTTATCAATCTTACTTTGATCTTCAAGAAACACTCGATCCGTTATCAAAACACTCTCCGTTATTCTAAACAAATGTTGTATGTATACACACTAGTGGCGAAGTGTCCATATAACTCGATTCCTACCGGCTTACCTTTGCAAAAACCGCTTAGCATTGTCTATTAATCAATTATAAATCAATGACGCAACATCCACTCAATACAAAATAATATAAAACAAAAAAGTATTCTCTTACGTAAATCGCAATAATAATTATAGTAATAATAATTTTCAATATAATTATTTACGTACTCATAACGCCATCTTGTAATTAAAGGTTGTCAACTAACAACTTGTTATGGTTCAGTCAGAGAGTACCTAAAGCGCGCATGCGCGGAGCGCAGTAAGCCGGTCGCGAAATTAGGAATCCAGTACAACAGACTGTACGGAAATCGTACGGTCACGTGACACTTTGTCTTCGTCGATCTAAGGTACCTTAGAAGCCGATGGCCACCGGCTTATGACAAGGATAAAAGATACAACTACAACATTGCGAGAGCGAGAAAGCACTATTGCAACCAGTGGACCGACCAATTGTAACGAAGTTTCATTTCATTTCACGTTAAGTACTTAATTTGCCATTGACATTCCTTTGTTTTTATCAATTATTTAAATCTGATAGAAATCAGCCTTTCTTCTGAATTTTTAGTTTTTAATGTATTTGTTTTTATATTTTTATACGGCTTGCGTCTTGACTTTGGCAGAATCATCGGTAAACGATAGGACCATTTGAAGAAAAAACAGATATTTGTATTTATTTTCTGCAAATAGGTTATAAAATTCGCTTTCTTGTTTAAAGTAGTAAAATTTGTATGTTTAATTATTTATGATTGTGTATTATGTGTTGTGCATTGGTTGACTTTATTTTTGTCGTAGTGCGTTGGGATCCTATGGAATATTTTTGTAAGTACTTGTTTGTATTGTTTTCAGCAAATTTAATAGTTTGTTGTTATAAGGGACAGGTTAATAGTGTTATATTATATTGTCTATCCTATTATGTGATGTGTGATAAAACATCATTCTCGAAATTGAATTTTAAATATAAGAAACGCCGGCGCTGTGGATTTACGAAACATTTTAATACAATTATCTCATTTCGATACGTATAAGTAAGTGGCTTACAGACAGTATTCTCAGATTCTAAAAGTAAGTAAGTAGGTATGTAGAATCATTTAGGATATAGCAATATAAACAATTAATCTAATTGATCAAAGAAGTCTTCCAAACAGAGAAACATTTTCGTATTTTAAGTTTATGAGTTCGGGACAACTAGGTAAAATCGAAACATTTTCTCACGAATACCTATGAACTACAGAATAATAGTAATATAAAGTAGAACAAAAGTCCACGGAATCTTCGGCTTCCCTTTTATAAAAATCCACCCTTCGCCACTGATACACACGCCTACATCTATAGTATATGTGTGTAATGTTGACTAATACTATGTTTAGTATACAACACCAACGCGAAATTTACTATGTCATAAAAAATCGTAAACATTTGTTAATAGTTATGGCCTTTGAAAGGAATAAGAATTCAAAAAGTATTCGTAGCGTATCAGGAGAATCGACTAACCTTAAATGTCCCACTGCAGGGACGGGCCTCCTCCCGGGACAGAGAGATACTTGGCCTACTTATACCACGCTGGCCAGACGGATTGGTATAGGGTTTAATTTCAAGTTTTTTTTTTTGTAAAAATTATATTCATGGATAGTCCCTTAGTCGGTTTTTACGACACTCATAGGATGAGATGGGGTGGTGACATAATATGTATTCTTACTCCGTCACTACACAGAGAACAAGACGTGTAGTATCATTGCTAAAAGATGAGCTGTTTATGCAGTGAATTCCATCACGTTTTGCTATAGTATGAAATAAGATAGAAGACTGTCTAGCATTAAATGCCATTGTACATGAGATACCCGCTTAGCTAGAACAGTAATTTTTTTTGATTGAAGAAGTATTTTTATAGAAAGGTATTCTAAGCAAGTTATATCCTCTAAGTAGTCCGTAGTTGAATTAAAGTAAATAGGAAAAGCAAATAGAAAGGTAAATACAATAACTATGAGTTCTGGATACATCTCAACTAATTTTCCTTCTAAATAGGTTAAGCAGATACCCCTAATGGCTTATTTAGTAGAAAAATCGAAGACCCACATCAACTCCTAATCGAAAGTGTGCATACAACTCACATTAGGCTTTGTTTAGATCTAATTCATTCTCAAAATACTGAACCTTATGTATTTATTGGGTTAATCAACAGCTAGGCATAACACAAGAATAGTTTATGGGATACATTTGCCACTTAATCATGGAAATCATGTCTTTTATTAACGATAAATAAATTTAAATAATATAGCGTTGTAGTGTCAGTAAATAATAAAAATAAATACTATACGAGTACAATACATAATCACTAGTTTACAGTAAATCTGTTGCCAAAGAAATTTTAGCTGTTGCTGACTACATATGATAAGCTTCTTACAAATATATAATCAGAATATTTTTATCAGCTCTAGTTTTTGAGTTTCAGCTATGTAGGAATAAAACCCAAAAACAAATGTGTTTAAGAGAAACTTTATTAAAAAAATTATTAATCATTGAATTTTAAAAAACTACATTTTAAAGCTCTTCTCTGATGTGTAGTCTTTGGAAAATGACGTATCAGAGACCATCAATAGTCAGACATCATATTCGTATCCCAGAAACCCTGATAGCGCTCTTCTATGACACGTAAGTCCTGTTGCGTACGCTCTACCTGCTCTTCGCTCATATCTCCGAAATTTTCCGGAAACCTGTCTAGATCACCATGTAGAAAATGGAGTTTTATACTCATATTACACCCCATATGTTTTAATTGTAGCAAAAGGTCTTCTACAAGTTCAACATAATTTCCGGATTTTTATTTTCGAGGAAACATTGGATCACAGAGTTAAAAGCAGTTCAAGTTTCAGGATACAAACTGATTTTAGTACTAGAGGAAAGCAAGTTCATCTTACTCATTTTGAGAAAAGCATTTTGACTCATTTGTGGTACCTTCGTAATCAGCATCATTGTTTGATGAGCTTGGTCCTTCAATGTCTTGTTCTAAGGGTTCACCTATGTTTTTAGGCACTGAAGAGTTAGATAAACGTTGCTGTACTGGAAGCTGAACACAACTATTACTTGGGTACCGCCATTTAGCTCGGTTTTTAGGGTTTAAACCGTTTATGTTAACGCTACAATAATAACAGTCTTCGAGATGATTTTGTGGTTTTCGCCAAATAGTCGCTGTTCCAAATTTAAAGACATTTCTTTTACAACTTTTCCATATTCTTAAATGTTTCACCCACGATTTACAAACACAATTGGGCGCCCAAGACTCCTCGTTTTTATTTAAGAGCATCTCAAAGTACTCAAAATAGGTATTTTCACTAACTCTGATATAGCTTTTCTATAATTTTTAAACAAATATTCTCCACATATATAGCAAAACTGATCTGGATTGTTTAAACAACGTCTCCTTGAACTGATCATGATGAAAAAACTTTTGATACTAATCTTAACACGATAAAATACGCCTGTTAACGAGTATACAATTAAATGTCAAAACTAAAAAACAAAGAAACTGTAGCTGCGCAAAAAAAATTGAGGGTAGATTTGATAAAAACAAGTCATAAGTGAACATTATCAACCACAAAATTCACGGCAACAGACAAAAAGTTAAATTTTGTAAGCTAGTGAATCAATATAACTCTTTTACCAGTTAATATTTTTAAACGATAACATATTATTATGTCTGAAATTGTACAAGTTTAGTCACCTATAGGTGAGCAAAGGGCTCTTAGGCAAAGTAACTTCTGTTTTGTAAGCATGGAAAATGAGTAGGTCATTTAAAATACAATTCAAATTATTTAAATATGCCATTTTTAAAACAACTCCCGCACTAGGTATCCTGTCCTGTGTCGCGGGAACTTTTACAAATGATGTAAAACCGCATCATAACTTTTACAAATGATGTTAAACCGCATCAAAACACACAAGACATCCAGGTCCAAGACAAGCATTTGTAGACCTATGCCCGTTAGAGGTCATACCATTTTATATTAATACAATTTATTATAATAACTATTAAGAACCACGTAACAGAAACACAACATCAGCTACCTTTACAAACAAATTAACGTATGTTTTAACACTAAAACGGTATGAATAATATTAGTTATTAAAACATTATTATAATATGTCAGTCACGAATATTGTCCGGTAGCACACACCTCGAACACACCCACTATGTTCCAACTAAGTGGGTTATGTGTTGACACACTTTACACATAGGTTATGTCGCATAACTAACATTTTTACGACAGTCATAAATATACCAAATATACTACAATATACATATACTATACGTATTGAAATAACGTGTAGGATGGTTGTAAAAAGTTGGTAAATAAAGAAAATTATATTTATTTTGACTCAAGATTTGAAGCTTGTGGGCGAAATCAAACCTAACCTTCGTTGACCTGAGCTCTTGTCAATATTCAATTGCTTTGTAAAAATGTCTGGATGGCGCTTGGTATTAAATGCAAAATTGAAAACCATCTACTCTTAATTCTCGCAAAGCAATGGAGAAAATAGTCTCCTAATGCCCGATTTACACATCGACAAGTACAGTAGCGAGTTAAGTAGTATTTTAAGATTAAGTTGATTTAAATAGATCTTCATCCTATTTTTTGGCGAGTTAAATACGAAGTAGCCCCCTCACTTGCGTCTCGTCAACTTAACTCGTCAAAAAATAGGATGGAGATCTATTTAAATCAACTTAATCAACAACTTACTACTTAACTCGCTACTGTACTTGTCGATGTGTAAATCGGGCTTAAGATAGGGACACACCTACTTCCGGAGCTTAGCATATAAGTACTTACACTATCTATAGTTAATAAAGTATATTAAATAAGGTAAGTATAGTAAATAAAGTAGTTTTCATTCAACAAATCATTTATTATTATTTTACGATTTCCAAGAGAAACGAGAAAAAGAACGAGAAACTACAAAATATTACTATTAGACAACTTCTAAAGATACTCGTACATCGTCCTTTCAAATTATATCGATCTATATCGTCAAACGTCCTTTGACAAAACACAGTTGTTACCTGCTAAATAAATATCTGGTTCAATAAATTACTAGTACAATGGAGCGATGATGTGGTAACCTAATAATATTTACTATCACAACACCGAGTGACGCCCACGCGCGCTCTCAATGGACCCGCCCGGTGTCGCAATCTGTGATGTGTATGCGCATTGTACTACGAATTTTAGTTTTGATACTTTTGGCAACTTGTTAGCTTGTTGATTTTCTTTAATAGGTATTTTTCTCTGAAAGAATTGTAAAAATTTTGATACTTTCGTAGATACATATTTAAACATTTTTATAACACGTCTTGGAGGTGGATGAAACAGTCACAGAGTTGGTACCGTTCTAGACAGCCTATTGCTAAAGAGACCCACCACTAGTTACATTGCATTTCAATAATCATGCAATGTGACAGTTCAAAACATAGACACGTAAATTGACTTTTTATTCCCATGAGGATCGGCAGAAACTACTTAGCGCCAAGTTCTAAGTTACATTTATAGCTATCTTCATATATCCCTGTTGGTTTTACGTGCTACGCAGACAGGCATAAACACTTTTGATAGATCAAAATTTATAATTTTTGCGATGTAAAGTATCAAAACTCTTATATCACCGTACGTTATAACCCGCGCCATCCAGTCTAGGGAAGTGATTGTTGTTTTAACGTTTGTAGTATTATAAACGTCCAGTAGATGTAACCCCTCGTTACTTATATCAACTGTACTATCATTATGATGCTTGATAACCGATGATTCGTAGTTTATTTAACCATGTGATGGCAATAGGTGTTAATTAAATATCTTGGCAGTTTGAACTATTTTCAATTTTTAACTTACGTGTTTTATGTTGTTAATTTTTTTATCAAAAACCGGCACTAAATAAACTGAGAGAGAGAACAGATATTGAGTAAAGGAGGTTGGCCAGAGGTAGACAAGACGGCACCTCAAAACATAATATGTATAAGAAACCAGCACAAAAATGTAACAGTACCTACTCCAGCAGTACACGGAAACGTGGATCTCTCCCTAAATTCACCGCTTAATCACTTAGTCGAAATTTACAACACGTTTGCGATGAGTTAAGATGGTAATGTATTCATCTTAGCAAGTCGCTTGGATTGCATCGGTACATTGACATGACGGAATGCACATTGATGTGCCTTAAAGAAATGGAGCAGAAGGTTGGACCAACCGCAGTGGATGCGCAATCAATGCCAATTTGAACAAAATACCACACAATGTCACCATCAGTAGAATCAGTTACTATCCAGGCACGGTTGTGTTTGTAAATATCTTAATAGAGTAGTAAGCAACGTTGTAAGCTCAATTAGGGCTACATTCAGGATTCAGCTACTCAGTGCAAGTGTGGCTTCGACCCCCAGACAATGTCGCACCTCTTGGAATGTCCTCAATGCCCCGCTACATGCAGTCCTCAAGACCTATGGGCTGTTACAGACAACGCAGTTGTTGTGACAAATTCTGGGCCGGCGGCGGTCTGTCTGAGTTTTTGCCAATCGACACGAAAAAGAAGAAGAAGTAAGCGACGGCATAAAGTTATAATTATAGAATAGACTACGGGAACTGAAAGTCTCCCCATTTTAGTCGCGTCTTGTCACCTGTAGTAACTATACTTCCGTAGAAAAACATTGAGCGGTATTAGGCGATACGACAGTTCCCTAGAGACGCTAAAGAGAGGGAGCCAGGAATATTTTTTTTGGGCCACCATCTTTGATATATTTCACTAAAAGGCAATGATTCAGTAATCTTGAATTATATTATCAAGTGAATGTTATCAGTGAATGTTATCTTTACGAAATAAAAAGAAGGAAAACTTGAAATGAAACCCTATTCCAATCAGTCTGGCTAGCGTGGTTTTAGTAGGTCTAGTATCCCTCCGTCACAGGAGGAAGCCCGTCCCTGCAGTAGGACACCAATGGGCTGTTATTATGATGATGAATTGGAAGAGACTAACCCTATCCTATATAAGGATGTCTACTGTAGACAGCTTAGTCGAAAAACCACGCCTAAAGACAAAAAACTAGTAACAACACATAAAAACATCCGATATAAATACGTTTGACGTTGTATACACAAGCATAATATTAACCTTTGACCGAATATGTCAACTTCTATTTACTGACGCACTGTAATCATAAATTATTGATTGTAAATACAACGTACGTTTGTTGATTAATATTAAATACAAACACAAATTAAAGTCGCCATTAATTATTTTAATACGTATTAGAATGTCGCTAGTTATTTATTATATTAATTTGATTACATTTTATGTTTGTATGACTAAAAGGACTGTTTACAAGTAATAAACATTATCATTGTATCAGCCACAGACACACAAGAAAGACTACGTCCACTAGTGGACATAGTCCTTTTCCAATATAGTCTAAAAGAAGTCTTGACGACGAGAAGAAGGTAGAGGTACGGATAGTCAATTCGTAAAAGTGAATTCGGAAAAGTATTACCATCTCCGAACAATTATTATGGGATCTATTAAGAATCACTTGGGTGTAATAAAAGTCGACTAATAGAAAAAACTTCTCCGTGTGGTGACGGAGTAAAAATACAATATGTCACCACCCCATCTCATCCCATGGGTGTCGTAAAAACCGACTAAGGGACTATACGTGAATATTATCTTTACAAAATAAAAAGAAGGACAACTTGAAATTAAACCTAATACCAATCCGTTTGGCCAGTGTGGTATTAGTAGGCCAAGTATCCCTCCGTCACTGGAGTAGTTAGGAGTAGGTTGTAGGTCGAGATTCCCTCTGTCTCTGGAAGAGGCCCGACTCTGTAGTGGGTCTTTGATGGGCTATTATGGCCAAGGAAATAAAACTTGTAATACCTAAACACAAAAGAATTCCTAAGAGCTGGAGGAGATGAGGAAGCGGGTTAAGACCAAACGAAACAGAGTCAGAAATGCAGCGCCAGTTCGAAGAGAGTGGGTGGTGTTGCAGTACATAATAGAAAAAGAAACCTACGTAAACGCGGTCAGAGAGGCTCAAACGAGCAGCTGGAAAGAGTTCTGCGGAAAACAAGAGAGAGAGGGGGTCTGGGAGGGAATTTATAGAGTGATAGGTAGAACTTCGAGGAGGGAGGAAGACCTTCCTCTTCTAACGAATGGAAGGGCATTGGATGGGGTGGGATCGGTGAAGCTCCTGGCGGAGACATTTTACCCTGCAGATCGCGAGGAGGACGATGACGAGGAACACCGTAAAACAAGACAGCAAGCCGAAAAAGTAAACGTTCCGGGCCATGATGAAAACCATGACCCGCCGTTTACATCAGGTGAGTTGAAAGGTGTTCTTAAGTCATTCAATCCAAAAAAGGCACCGGGAGTTGACGGGTTTACGGCAGACATCTGCATGCGTGCTATCGATTGTAGTCCTGTATTCTTCCTTATGCTCCTAAATAAATGTTTGCAGTTTGGCTACTTCCCCAAGTCGTGGAAGGGCGCTGCCGTCGTGGTACTGAGGAAGCCGGGCAAAAAGACGTATACCGATCCCAAGTCTCACAGGCCGATTGGGCTATTGCCTGTCTTGGGAAAGATATATGAGAAGATGCTGGTTGCTCGTCTCAAGTTTTATTTGGTGCCAAAAATCAGCCCTCGTCAGTACGGGTTCATGCCCCAGAGGAGCACCGAGGACGCTCTCTATAATCTGATGGATCACATCCGCAGTAACTTAGCCGAAAAAGGATTGTGACAATAGTGTCATTAGATATAGAGGGCGCCTTCGACAGCGCATGGTGGCCGGCCATCAGAGTTCGTCTGGCCGAGGAGAACGTGCCAGTTAACTTGAGGCGAGTAATCGATAGCTACCTCAGTGATAGGACGGTTAGCGTCCGTTACGCGGGGGAAGTGGCTGAGCGGAACACGAGCAAGGGATGCGTGCAGGGCTCGATCGGTGGACCGATCCTGTGGAATCTGTTGCTGGACACTCTTCTTCAAGAACTCGCGGGTATGGATGTATTCTGCCAGGCCTTCGCCGACGACGTAGTGTTGTCATTCGATGGGGAAACAGCGGGTGATATAGAGAGGGGAGCAAACGTGGCTCTTGAGCATGTGAGGGCGTGGGGTGTTAGAAACAAATTGAAGTTTGCACCACATAAAACCTCCGCAATGGTCATCACGAGGAAATTGAAGTTTGACACGCCACGCCTTCACATGGGTGGGGTTGATATCGGGATGTCACGGAAAATTAAGCTTTTAGGTTTAACAATAGACTCGGGCCTTACTTTTAATACGCACATAGCCAATGTATGTAAAAGGGCATTGGCTATATACAAACAACTGGCGCGGACGGCCCGAGTCAGTTGGGGGTTACATCCCGATATCATCCGCCTAATCTACAACGCCGCGGTAGAACCGGTGATACTGTACGCCGCTAGCGCCTGGGCGCCAGCAGCGAACAAGCTGGGTGTACGGAAACAATTAAATTCGGTCCAACGCGGCTTCGCTCAGAAGCTGTGCAGAGCCTACCGTACGGTCTCTCTAAACTCTGCATTGACGCTGGCTGGGATACTCCCCTTTGACCTTCGAATTTGGGAGGTGGCGTCGCTGTATGAGGCCAAGAGGGGATTATCCCAATCGGTGATCGGGGATAAGGAGATTGAACGGATGGCACCAGCAGTTGAGGCACCGCACCCAGCAGAGATAGTGGAGCTGGAGTTCGGTCTGATAACCAACGAGGAACAATACGCAAACGCAAACAACTATGAATCGCGCATTTTCACGGACGGGAGTAGGATTGAGGGGAGGGTCGGAGCGGCGCTATCCATTTGGGACGTTTCCGCCGAAACTCGCTCCCTCAAGCTTGCTCTGGCGTCCCACTGCACCGTGTACCAGGCCGAACTCTTTGCTCTACATAGGGCGGCTTCTGTTGTGCACAAAAGTAAAAACAACACCTTCGGCATCTTTAGTGATTCCCTGTCAGCTCTACAGTCTGTTGCCTCTCGTTCCCCCCACCCCCTGGCGGTGGAGGCGCGAGACATATTAAGAAAATGCCAGGACCAAAACAAAATTGTCTCCTTGTTTTGGGTCAAGGCTCACGCAGGGCTTGAGGGGAACGAGAGAGCTGACCAGCTGGCCAAAGAGGCCGCGCTGAAGTGCAAGCGGAGGCCGGACTATGATCTGTGTCCTGTCTCATTCGCCAAGCGCAGCATTCGGATGCAAACGCTTGGGGAATGGGATAGGAGATATCAAGCGGGGGAGACTGCTTCCGTCACGAAAATGTTCTTCCCCAGCGTAGTGGCGGCGTACAGTATCACACGAAAAATACAGCACACATCACACACCACACAAATATTCACGGGTCACGGCGGGTTCTCCTCGTACCTGACTAGGTTCAAGTGCAAAGGACAATCCGTCGTGCGCCTGTGAGCCTAACACAGAGGAGGACGTCAGGCATTTACTTTTTGAATGCCCCGTTCACAACGCAGAAAGAAGTACCATTGAGATGCAAACAGGAATTAAAATAAACGCGGCAAATATGCCTCTTCTGATGGGGAGGCACAGGCAGTTAGTATTAGATTACTGTATAAAAATTGTTAGAATAGTGAACAATAGGAATAAGTAAATATGCTAGGAATATATTATTGAATATATAAACCGTAGCATAAGTTTAAAATGTAAAATAAAAATTAGGATAAGAGTAATAGAATAAGTAAATGTATAAGTAATTGGGAAGAATATTGTTAGAATAAGTTTACAGTAGTATAAGAAAAATATTGTAATTAAACAAAACTGTTGTACTTACGTTTGTTAAAAAATAAATAAATCCCGAATCCCACGGGAATGTATAAAAGAGATGCATAAAAGAAAGACCAAGTATGAAGCACGAAAGGATAATAAATGCGAGAACTGGTATGAAAGGTTTAGATAAAATTAGGCTCCAAAAACATATTGGAGGTAGGGATAGCAAACACCCTGTGATGACGGGTGCCTATAAAAAAAAAAAAAAAAAAAAAAAACACAAAAGAATATTTTACATGTATCGACAGTAAGTAATTAAAATGAAAAATGTATTAAAGTCTCTGGCACTTGAACAGCAGGGGGCAGCCAATTGTCAGGTATGAGATATGCTGGCTGGCATGCGTTGCACGGCTTAGAGCATCTGTTTAGTACTAAAATAGATGATTAGGATTTTGTAGAAGAAAAAGTAATAAACTAGTATGTACAATATGCTTTTCTTAACGAAGAAAAAGTGTGTTTCCGCTATCCTATGATGTTTTGCAAACATTGTTTTTACCTGACCAATAATGTGATGGCAATGAAGTAAAATTAGTATATGTAGGTAGTCATATAGGGACATTCTCTGTGTGGTAACGGAGTAAGAATACCATATGTCACCACCCACCCCATCTTATCCCATGGGTGTGGTAAAAACCGACTAAGTGACTATCCGTGAATATTATCTTTACGTAATAAAAAGAAGGAACACTTAAAATTAAACCCTATACCAATCCGTCTGGCCACTGTGGTATTAGTAGGCTAAGGTCCCTCCGTTACGGAAGGAGGCCCGTCCCTGCAGTGGGACAATGAAGTAAAATCAGTATACATAGGTAGTCATATAGGGACTTTACTTAGTTATTCATACATACTTGTACAGAGAATACACGAAGCGAAAATCAGAACAGTCTATGTCATGCACACAAATGTTCGGAAGGTCTAACAAAAAAGAGGTCCCACTGCAAGGCAATCCTCGCAATTGGTCCTTCAGGCTGTTACGATTATAGTAAACATTATTTTCAACGATTTACAACTCATAAGGTTAGCTTACCTTGTCAGAATTCGTGTTTAATTGTCAGTCATGCATATTACTACAATCGCCTACTACTCTTTGCTTGTCCTAGTTAACGCACAGTAAATAAATATTTATTATTCTGACAGTCCACGTTACGTATTTAACTAAATGATATTATGTTACCTGTGTTATTTTGTAATACTTTTATTTTTATTTTATACTAGCTGACCCGTGCCCACTTCTTTGGCGGCGAAAAACACGCGTCCATTTTTTATACATATTTAATTACTGCTCCACTCCTATTAGTCATAGCATGATACTATATAGCCTATGACACTCCCCGATAAAAGGACTATTCAACACAGAAATAATTTTTAAAATCGGTTCATTAGATTTAGAGATTACCCACTACAACATCACAAACACACAAACTTTACCTCTTTATTATATTAGTTAGATGACGATCTATTTGGTGACCGTAGATTATTGCTACGAAGAGCTCACAGGGTCAAACCGTTGTTCAATTGCGCCAGTCAAACAGAGTGCATGAATAAATAAATAATGAAATAATATGGCTGTTCGACTTTTCTAAGCATTTCATATGTGTAATATTTTTTTAAGTAATTTTATCTATTAGTATGTCATGTACCTATTTAAAATAATAAAGTACTTTATTACTCTGCCTGTCCCTGCAGTGGGACATAAATGCTGTTATGATGATGATGATGATTACTCTGCATACTGCATAGTTTGGATCTTTTCCTTTAAAGTCAGTTAAAAAAATTTAAAGACTTCCTAATGATGGATACAAACTTTTCTTTGAGAACTTTTGTGTAAGATCAAATCACTTAAACTAACTTTTTACTTCAATCCTCACATTGGAGCATTTTTATTCTTAATCCATCACCACAAATAATATAATCATCATAATAGCCCATTAATGCCCCACTGCAGGGACGGGCCTCCTCCCATGACGGAGAAATACTTGGCCTACTGGCCTACTAATACCACGCTGGCCAGACGGATTGGTATAGGGTTTAATTTCAAGTTTTCCTTCTTTTTTATGTCGTAAAGATGATATTCACGGATAGTCCCTTAGTCGGTTTTTACGACACCCATGGGATGAAATGGGGTGGTGACATATTGTATTCTTACTCCGTCACCACACGGATTAACCCTACCTTTAGTAATCCTTTTAATTCCTTATCCATCACACCAAATAATATTATAATTTGTATAAAGACTTAAACAAGTAGTAGATGATAAACAAGATCGACCTTGCTTCCGCCGAATTCATAAACATACACTTGACTCAGTGATCTTTTGACATCACTATTCAAAACAAAAGGCTACACGTTTGATTACGATGATACATCATATATGTATCTTTATTTATGAAGGATTTAAGTTTTATATTATTTAAATTCATAATAAAATTGATTAATTAATCACTGATGAATGGATGACGGTTTAAAAGTACTTATGAGAAATATATATTTTTTTCGAAATTATTTGGATTTTTTTTTAAACAAAAACGAATAATTATATAATAATTTATATAAAGCTAATAATCTAAAGAATAACGTACATCAATTGTCTATTAATCATAGGATACCTAAGCTCTGCTTACTTTGGGCACTAAATGCTGCTATTTGAATCACCATCATCATCATAACAGTCCGTTAATGTCCCACTGCACGGCCGGGCCTCCTCCCGTGACGGAGGGATACTTGCCCTGCCTAAATGGATTGGTTATAGGGTTTAATTTCAAGTTTTCCTTCTTTTTATTTCGTAAAGATAATATTGACGGACAGTCCCTTAGTCGGTTTTTACGACACCCATGGGATGAGATGGAATGGTAACATTTTGTATTCTTACTCCGTCACCACACGGATCCACAGCTATTTGAATGTGTGAGTTATTATTAAACTTACGAATACATCCGCTTCTTTTGAAGGACTATATCAATTTACCTGTAATTAAGACAAAATATTAGATACAAAAGATTAAAATTGCTAAAAAGTTTTGTAACACAACCTACGCGTAAAACTTATTTAATAAATATAACTTAAGTGAGTTAAGTTTATAACCATGTATGTTCAAAGGCATTCAGAATACAACATAAGACCTTCATGTCAATTCTCGTACCTTAAAATCGTTAAAAATTCGGTTAAGTTAACTTTAGTTGTCAAATTGTCTTGCCTATTGTATGACAATTTGACAACTAAAGTTAACTTAACCGAATATTTAACGATTTTAAGGTACGAGAATTAACATGCTTATTAATATTATATGTATTTACCTATTTACTAACCTTTCTTGTCGTCAAACGGCATAAGTCAAGGCCAAAAGGCCTTGTTTCTCCTTATAAAAAATAATTTTTAGCTGTTTATACAACTCAGGTAACGAGGAAAAAAAACCTGAGGTGACAAAACGGGGTAACCACGAGTCTGACCCCGATAATTGATTATTTAAAACAAAAACAATTTCCCAATTCCTCGTAGTAGTTTTAAGATTACCACCTATAAATAAACTCATCACCGGTTACAATATTATTTACCTCATCATAACAGTCTATAAATGTCCACTACAGGGACGGGCCTCCTCCCATAACGGAGGGATAATTGACCCAGACGGATTGGTATAGGGTTTAATTTCAAGTTTTCTTTCTTTTTATTTCGTAAAGATAACATTCACGCATAGTCCCTTAGTCGGTTTTTACGACACCCATGGGATGAGATGCGGTGGTGACATATTGTATTCTTACTCCGTCACCACACGGACAATAAATTTAAAATTATAAATTATATTATACCTAGTACTACGTATCCTATATATTATACCTAGTACCTAGTATACGTATTAAAATAGTACCTACCTACCATAATAAACAAACAAACCAGAGTAATTTAGCTAGTTACAAATAATACTACAAGATATTCTAACTGGTCTATAATCCGACCCTCTTCCTGCAAATTTATCACTAAAGTGGTACTTGCTGTTCGAAAACACGCAATAAATCAGTCGCATGCGCACTATTGCCACATTACAGATAAGACACAGAAATCAAAGTTGTGTGCAGTACGCGCCAACTACGTTAGCCGGCTTGAAGTTGTTGCAAATGGCTGCTCCGAAGTCACTTTTACAACTAACCCCCTTACTCATAAACGCCTCTCAAATTTTAGTCAATTGATTATCTTAAATTCTTACGGTTTTGTTTGATATAAGGTTGTTTTTCGTAATAAAAATCTCGCTAAACAATGATTAAATTTAAGAGGCGTTTATGAGTAAGAGGGTAAGTGGCAGATAGAGGATGTTTTCTTTGTTCCTGTACATGCACGAACTTCTTTGATAGTAATGTTCAGGTCGGTTGGCGTACTACTTCACTTTACATACACCTACGATTGCCAGTCACATTTGGACTGTCAACTTGCCATATTTAACTACCTCGATGGCAGAACGATCTCGTTTGAGAGCCGGGTACGAGGTTGCGGGTTAGAATCAAAGGCAAGATAAATATTTATTTGATCCGAAAATTGTTATTTCGAGACGCGACCTTAAGCCCGATTTACACATCGACAAGTACAGTAGCGAGTTAAGTAGTAAGTTGTTGATTAAGTTGGTTTAAATATATATCCATCCTATTTTTTGGCCAGTTAAGTTGGCGAGAAGCGAGAGAGGGGGCTACTTCGTACTTAACTTGCCAAAAAATAGGATAAAGATCTATTTAAATCAACTTAATTAACAACTTACCCCCTTACTCATAAACGCCTCTTAAATTTAATCAATGTTTAGCGAGCTTTTTATTACGAAAATCAACCTTATACCAAACAAAAACGTAAGAATTTAAGCTAATCAATTGACTAAAATTTAAGAGGCGTTTATGAGTAAGGGGGATACTTCGTAACTCGCTACTGTACTTGAAGATGTGTAAATCGGGCATTAGTGTCTACGTGTGTTGCTCGAGTACATTTTAAACGTACCTACTCGTAATTTGACTTCTGTGTGTTTCGCTATTTAGTGTGATGACCCTAGTACATACATTTTATTAATAGAATACTTGTGTTGTTATTGTATGTGCGATTGTAATACTATGTGGGTTAGGTATTGTGAATTATGTATAATTTTATTATTATGTAGCGTGTTAGTATGTAAGAGATATCTCAAAAGAAGAAAGACAATGAAAAAATTGGTAAGTACTCGAGGCGGGACTCAAACCCCCGTCTCTGGACTATACGCGTCCAGCGCCATGACCACTAGCTTTATAGGTAAATTTATATGTAATGTAAGAGAAAATTCTAATGATATCAAGGATAGCTAGCTAGGACAGTAGAGAAAATTGCTTCGATTGCAAAAATGAATTATAGTCAAAGTCAGAAAAACTAAATTTGTTCGGACTTTAACTAAAGTCTGATTTACACATCGACAAGTACAGTAGCGAGTTAAGTAGGTAGTTGTTGATTAAGTTGATTTAAATAGATCTCCATCCTATTTTTTGGCGAAATAAGTTGGTAAGACGCGAGAGACGCTACTTCGTACTTAACTTGCCAAAAAATAGGATGAAGATCTATTAAAATCAACAACTTATTAAGTTGTTGATTACTCTCTTAACTCGCTACTGTAGTTGTCGATTTGTAAATCGGGCTTTAGGGATTATGTCAAATTAAATACGCAATTAAACTAGTACAATCTTAAACAAATCTAAATAGTGAATGAAACAAATCAGTGTACGTTACTCTTGTAATTACGCAATAGTGTTCTGTACTCTGTGAACTTTATGTTCGGCGTCTGTAAATCAGCTTGCGAAACATGAGCAGGTATTTTAGGACGGTGCGTTTTCGTTATTAGCTGATGTACGGCATGATATAGATTTTTTTTATAAACTCTCTAGTTTATAAAAAAAACGACCTCTGTGGCGTAGTGGTTATATAACATGAGTGCTACACAGAGGTCTCGGGTTCGATTCCCGCTCAATGCAAATCTTTGTGGGCATGAACATGATTGTTTGCATTGGTCTGGGTGCTTTCTATATATAATATGTATTTACAAAAAAAGTATTTAAGTATGTTTATCCGTTGTCTAGTACCCATAGTACTTTGTGTAATTTGTGTATCGCACAAATAAATGTTCTCCATAGGATTTGTACCTTCGGTCTTAACTCGTGACACGTCCGCGTCCCTACATATCGGTCCATATGCAAAATGATCCCGGTCCGTCCGCGTCACTACATATAGGGCCAAATTTCCCGCGCTCATTCAATTGGTAATATTTCACGTTTCATTCACTAAATGCACTATGGTTTGATGCTAATTATTTAAATAGTTCGTAATCTATCGGTCAAATAAATATTTACTGAGGCAATTTACAAAAAAAAGTATTTTAAAGAAATGAAACAAGTGCAGGTGTTTATTCTTCGTGATTCGCGGGTTTTTGTGAGTGAATTGTAATAACGGAGTATTTTGTTTCAATTGTGTAAATAAAGTGATTTATTATCTCAAGTAGTGTTAAATGTCACTAAAGTGTTGTCTTGTGTTAATAAGTAAATTATTTGAAATGTTTTATTGTCGAAATGTGTAAATTGTGTGTTTTTGAAAATAAAGTGTTGACGCCCGGGGCCATTTTGGTTACTGTTTTTTGAATTTGCTAATAACAAACAGCTCCTGGCAAGAAATGTATGTATTTTATTTCTTCATTTATCTATTATTTTATCGCTATATAACATGGCAATAAGTGCTACTCGTTTCATAACATATAATTATAGTTTTCATTCATAAATTTTAATTTAATGAGACGGGTATTTTTCTCATAAAAAACGCATAAACAGTTGGACATGTAGGGGTGTGGGTCAAAATTTGGTCGGACGCTCGAAAGGTTAAATAAACGACTCCTTTTTAACTATTATTAAAGTAAGCTAATACACACATCAAAAAAGTCTAAGCAACATGCATGATATTACAAATTTACCATTTATATTAATTTATTTTACCATTTATTTTAATTATAACGTTGTATTTTATTTTTAAAATAATATTTTTAGGGTTCTATGATGTAAAAATAACAGCTGTTTTCTTTATAAGTTCTTTTAATAACAGAAATTAACAATATTAGAATATACAGGTACATAAGAAACTAAACTTTTTTTTTACAAATTGAAATTTCTTAAGAAAATGAATTTATTGTGAAAGAATAGGACAATTTAATACAAAGTATGGCCTCCTCTGCTATTCAGAACTTGTCGGCAACGATTATTCATTGAATTAATGAGACTGTTTATGTCATCTTGCGGTATTCGCTCCCAATGGAATTGTAGCAAATCCTTCAGCTGTTGGGTTGTTGTCACTCCGTCCAAGTCCTTCAAAACACGTCTCTGGAGCATGTCCCATGCGTGCTCGATGGGGTTGAGGTCTGGCGATTGTGCAGGCCAGGGCAATACCTGGATGTTCTCCGTTGCCAAGTATTCACTGGTTCGCCGAGCTGTATGTGAACGCGCATTGTCATGCATTAACGTAAAATCGGAGCCAAAGGTTTGTGCAAATGGATGGACATAAGGTCTGAGAATATCCTCAACGTAATTTTCAGCGTTCATGTTTCCATTTACAAAAACGAGCTCAGTTCGCCTGTTCTTCATAATACCCGCCCATACCATAACTGTTGAGCCGCTGTATGGATGAACTTCCTGAACGCACCTGAGTCTTTCAGTATTTCCGGGTCGACGGTACACTCGCACCCTTCTTGTATCAGGCCTAAACCCGAATCGCGACTCATCGGAAAACATAATTTTATCCCATTGTTCCTGGGTCCATGTTATGCGTTCTCTACACCATTCATTTCGACGAGCGCGATTCCCGTGACGTATCGGTGGGCACCTGATAGGGCGTCGAGCTCGTAGGCCGTACTCATGCAGTCGATTTCGCACAGTTTGGGGACTTACATCAACACCACTTGAATTTTGTAGCCTCAAACTTATCTCTCGAGCGTTAACATCGGCTGGCGTCTTGCAGTCAGTTGTATGTACCGGTCTTGCCGAGTGGTTGTACTCCTTTTACGGCCTGGATGCTGTTCAGCGGGTTCCCCTGTATTATTGTAGCGCTGCCAAAGACGACAAATAACACTTCTATGAATACCAAAATGTCGAGATACCTGAGATTGATTACTTCCCGCTTGCAACATCCCTACAGCTCTTTGCATTTCATCTGCCGTCAAATGACGTCGCTCCATGACGTAAAGAATATCTAACAATTCAATTTTGTCGCCAACTGTATTTAAATGGTTGGTAAAATTATAAAATCAAGACTAAAACGTAGCAATTAACATGCACTCAAATTCAAACAAATTCGCAGTCATTTGAATTTTATGAAAAAAAACAAAACATAATCGAAATTTTTTTTTACAACCAGCCAGTATGTCATCAATAACAAAAAAGTTTACTTACCTATACACTTTGAGTGAGTAAATACTTAGAAATTAATTAATATAAATGGTAAATTTGTAATATCATGCATGTTGCTTAGACTTTTTTGATGTGTGTATTATAACAACAGAACAACTGAAAAAATATACATAAATCGTTTTTTGTAACACAAATCATTTATCAAAACCCAAAACAGCAATGTTAATCTACAATAAAGAGGCTTGAAAGTAAATTAATCTCCGACAAAGATCAGGGCGCCAACCACATGCTCTTATAGCAATATTATTGTAATCTTACTTAGCCTTTTCATACCACTAAGTGCTTAAAACAAGCTTATAATAATATTGAAACAATATTGTTTTTCATTAAAACGACACCAGAAGTATCAATTAACGTAAGGGACATTTTGGCCAAAATGAGTTATATATACCGTTGGATTCGGAATTTCACGCTCTATCGTTTGGCATACTTGAAATTTCTCTATCGTTAAAAAAATGTCCCTTACAGTACACGTTTTCGAAGGTCTAGACTGATTTTTATACTAAAAAAATAATTTAACGGACGTAAATATTTTTACGTGTTAGAAAAATAATGTCAATAGTTCTGAAATGCAATTCCGTCCCTTACATTAAACAAAAGTCTTGTACAATTCTCACAATATGACCTTTACGTTAAAACACAATACATAACTTTACTGTAATTTGTCGCTTACCTTAATATACATTCAGGCCCACCTTTAATTATGTCTAAAATTTCGAAAAAATGTACATTACACAGTATTTTTCGGTATTATTAAATATTTTACTTAATTAAAAGTATGAATTTAAAAAAATAAAAACCTTTAATGAACAAAATTTCTTAAAAAATCAACAAAATGAGAAACAGCCATAAAAACTGTAAAATTTAGTTAATTGTCCTAGACATGTCCATAAGATTTAAGTCTGAACTTCAAGGAGGCCATAGTAATTTTCGAATCACACCCTTATTCAGGTATTCAGTTGTGATTTTTAGGGATGTGTGGCCGGGCACTATCATGGATTAACAGAAATTATTCCCCAATAAATGGTGCAATTGGCATCACATGAGGTTCTTAAGCCTCTGTAACATATTTTTCTGCGTTTACACCACCACTTTAAAAAATAACCCCGTAAATGATGCCACCCAAAACATTATTGAACCACCTTGGCACACCACAGAATCAAGGGGCACATGGGGCAAACCTTTTATTTTTGTGCCTGTAAGAACTCTGACGACCTTCACGATAACTTAATGATATCCGATATTCGTCTGTAAACACCACATTTTTCGAATGCTCTCGACGGATCGACGTCCGTATTGGCAAGGCGGCAACCATGTTCGGGAAGCGAGGTAAAAGGGTATGGTACAATAAGCACCTTACTACTAAGACCAAGATGGTTGTCTTTCAGGCTTCCATCTTAAGCATACTCTTGTACGGAGCTGAAACCTGGACATCGTATACAAAACAAGAACGTCGCCGTCGTCTTAACTTATGTTACATGTGTTGCTTACGAAAGATCTTGGGCTTAGCAAGACAGGACAAGATGACAAACGAGAAGGTTCTAGAAATCGCACAGCTGCCTAGTCTGACAGTGCTTCTTATGCATGGCCGGCATGTGCATAGGACGGAACCCTCTCCATTACAACGACGTGTTTTTCTTGGTTCAGTAGCGAATGGAAAAAGAGATGTTGGGAGGCCGCTACTTCGTTTCAAAGACTGCACCAAGCTAGACATGGCAGCATTTAAAATCGACCACCGTGACTGGGAGAAGCTCGCGGAAAAACGTCCTGAGTGGCGCAAACGTGTCGGAGAGGGTCGCAAATTTTGTAATGAAGCCTGGATTGGAGTGCTTGCTGACATGAGACAGAAACGATATGCACATGGTTCGATACAAATGTCAAGCCTGTGGTATCGGTCTGTAGAGTCATCAAAAGCGATGTATCACAGACACCACCTCATAAATCGTCTGCAATAGACGAAAAGGCCTTATATATATATTGTCCATTGCCTGTACTCACGAGAGAAATAAGAAACTGTGGTCCTAGCAGTTTTAAAAGCTTAACCTTCTTCTGACCGTACGTATACCCCCCACACACATTTTAAACTTCTTGGAGTTGGTTACGTGCTTGAATTGCTGTAATGAACCTGTCCCTGAGGACATTTCTGACGATAAAACGGTTATGCCAAGTCAAATTACACAGCTTACGACTGTGACCTGGTCTCCGTTCATAATATCCTGTCTCTAGGAACTGCCTAACTGCATTTACCACAGTCGTTTACTGTTCGACCAGTCCGAATTTCCTCCAAAATTTCCAAAATTAATCTAAAGATATTGTAAGTTTAAGTATATTTTTACTAATGGACTTAATAATAAAGTTATCAGGTCCAAAATTACATGATAATTGCTCTTTATAGTTTATCATACATCATATTTCATCCAGTTCATAGTAGTTTATGTCCTTTACAGTAAATTTGTGTTATAGTTTCCTATTAAACTTGGTGCTTACTTTAATATGGGATAGTTTACATTGAAAGCTTTAGTGCCTTAAAGGACAACTAGCAGGAACTAACCAACTTTTTTTAATGTAAGGGACATGCTATTTTCTAAACGCGTAAGTTTACGTAAATATTTTATTTATAGTTATAAAGAAGAGAAAATTATAAGAAACTTTGTCCTAGACACTTTTAAGATTAGGGCAACTAATAAAAAGTTACAGAAGAATTTGTAAAATCGGAATGGTTTTTTGGCTCTCCTGAAAAGTCGTGTTTTGTCCCTTACGTTAATTGATACTTCTGGTGTCGCGCCAACCACATGCTCTTATAGCAATATTATTGTAATCTTAATTAGCCTTTGCATACCACTAAGTGCTTAAAACAAGCTTATAATAATATTGAAACAATATTGTTTTTCATTAAAACAATATAGCAATTGAAACAATATTGTTTGTCGCAAAAGAAAAGTCTCACGATATCTTTATCGTGATACAAAGGACACGCACAGCGGGACACTTGCACGTGCCGTTTCGTTTTACAACTTTTTAATTTACGTTACGCTCCGTGTTTCGTTTAGTTATTTATGTTACACTCAAAAGGATCAATTAGCTTCTTTAATGTTATGCCTCAAAGAAAGAATATTATAATAAAGTAATGTCGTTTTAAATTGTGAATATTTTTTATGTAATTTTGTTTTTTCTTGCGTGTGGTAATGGGTTAAGATAGCTCGTTGGTCTTTACTCATCTCATGGCACTCAGGAAAAAGTCGACTAAGGATGCAGATAAATTATCTCTAGGTACTATTGACTCCCTCTGTGGCGTAGTCGGTATATAACATGGCTGCTACGCAAAGGTCTCGTCGTCGATTCCCGCTCAATGCAAATCTTTGTGTGCATGAACATGATTGTTTGCATTGGTCTGGGTGTTTTCTATGTAGGTATAATATGTAAATATGTATTTACAAACAAAAAAAAGTAATAGGTATGTTTATCCGTTGTCTAGTACCCATAGTACAAGCTCGCTTAGTTTGGGACTAGATTGCGCTGTGTGAAAGTGTGAGAAATATTTATTTATTTACAGGTACCAATTACTCTGTTATTGTGCTTTTAGTAGGTCAAGTTTTTTATGTCACTAAAATTAAATAAATCCCATCCTTACAGTGACAAATTAATAGGCTGTTAAAATACATTGTTTACTACCGTATAAAAAATACCTAACAGTTAAATTAGACCTCAGGCATCAATAAATTAAATGAGAAGTTTATGTTATATGGTAGATCATTAGTTTCATTGTAATGCCCGATTTACAAATCGACAAGTACAGTGGCGAGTTAAGTAGTATTTTAAGATTAAGTTGATTTAAATAGATCTCCATCCTATTTTTTGGCGAGTTAAGTACGAAGTAGCCCCCTCTCTCGCGTCTCGCCAACTTAACTTGCCAAAAAATAGGATGGAGATCTATTTAAATCAACTTAATCAGCAACTTACTACTTAACTCGCTACTGTACTTGTCGATGTGTAAATCGGGCTTAACATATTATAAATGTTGTCGGCACGGTAACGTCCGCAGCGGTTTGTAGGAGTGTACCAATAAATTATTATACTTGTTTATCTGCTAGTATTAAAGCGAGAATATGTTTTACTAGCATATACGCAAATTAATAACATAAAATATTATTTATCTCACATTTGCACCACGCCTTTTAGTCCCAAACTAAGCAGAGCTTGTGTTATTCTGATGTATAAGCTATATTAATGTGCATGTGGTATTATAAAGTATTATTAATTATATATTATAAAGTTTCATTAAAATCCATTCAGTAGTTTTTACGTGAAAGAGTAAAAATAACAAGTGACCATCCATATTTACAAACTATCACGTTTATAATTGTCCGTGTGGTGACGGAGTAAGAATACAATATGTCACCACCCCATCTCATCCCAGGGGTGTCGTAAAAACCGACTAAGGAACTATTCATTAATATTATCTTTACGTAATAAAAAGAAGGAAAACTTGAAATTAAACCCTATACCAATCCGTCTGGCCCGCGTGGTATCAGTAGGCCAAGTACCCCTTCGTCACGGGAGGAGGCCCGTCCCAATCTATCTAATACTTTGTTGAAATATAGTTTTAGAGAAAGAGTGGTCTGTATCGAACACAATTCATATAGAAATTGTACTCATAATACAAGCTACTCTAAAAACTAATCCTGCGCAGACGAAATCGCGGGCAAAAGCTTGTTATATCAATAAAGATTTGTAATCCTGTCAGCCATATTAATTATGTTCAATATACTTGCCTAACTAGTTATAAAATTAGCTAAATAATATTATGTAAGATGCCTATTACATCTGAGATCTATGGGTTATATAAATGTATTTTGGGACTTGGCAAATATTTTGCAAATTAACTTCATAGATGCCTGAGGTAACCGTTATTATGATATTATAATTATAGAAAGTTCAATCGGTAATATAATTATATTTAATAACTATTCAACCGCCTAACTATATGTAATTATCGAACATAAAAAAGGGTTTTTTTTTGTTTAGGTTAAGGCCACAAAAAAGCTTTTAACAATTTTATTAGTAGGTATTGTAAAAAATATCTTACAAATTTGAGTTTATTGTAGTTACTTAATTAACTTTACTATTCATGATGATGATCTTACATCATCATCATAATGATATATTAACGGCCCACTGCTAGGACAGGGACCTTTAGTTACCAAAAGGTAACTTCGCATTCTAATATCAGGCTGTCCAAGCGATTAATATAGGCATTTTATGGTAAGTATTCCCTCTTTTGTATTCATAAAGACAATATCTGGGAAACATTACCTTTGTTGCCTTATGGGATGAGAAGCTGAGACCGTTTATTCTTACTACGTCATGCATAATATCTGCCTTAATTTAAAGAAAAAATCGTTTGAAGTATATTCCATTACTATGATTCGACACTTTAGTTAAAGTAATACCTATCCAAGTTTTAGGCTCTTACCAAATTTGGATAGGTAGAGGGCGGAACATAGCAGACAGTGAAGGTGACCAAATGCTAAGATTAGGTCCTATGTATTTACTAATGTATAATTAGTAACAATTTTGTGTCGTCAGTTATTTAAGACGTCCATAGACGTCAGACGCATCAAAACGTCTGCTGTTACCAAAACCGAGACGTATTTTTTACTTTCCTTAAAAATTAAAACCGTCCCTAATACCAATGTCACGAATATAAAGTTAGTTTACTTAGAACTTAGTAAACTAACAAGAGTAATAAGTAAACAATGTTACCTACACCGAGACTCAGAATCAGAACAAACATTTATGGAACAAACAGTGACCTATGCGTGGGATGTAAACCTACAAGGTTATGGGAACTATGAAATAAGTTAAAAAAAAACTGTTAAGTGTATGAAAAGACGGATTATTACTAAAAGGGCAAGGAAAGAGTTTAAATAGGTGATCAAATAAAAAATAAGGAGACCCGCAGGAGTACCAAAGTGACCCTAAATATCGCTTAGAATTTGCTGTAATTAAAGGGATAGGTATAGCACGCAGAACCGACGATTCCGAAAAGTTATGACAGAGCTGCGGAATGGATAGACCTTCTTTTTATTTCGTAAACATAATATTCACGGATAGTCCCTAAGTCGGTTTCTACGACACCCATGGGATGAGATGGGGTGGTGACATATTGTATCCTTACTCCGTCACCACACGGAGAGTAAGTAATCAGTAATCCTAATGTTTTATTTACAACATTCATAAATTTTGTAAACAAAATAATAAAAAAATCTATGCTATCTAAAATGTAAGTAAGTAGGTTTAACATAAAAACTTAACTGTCAGATTCCATCAGATTCTATTGTACAGATAAATAATATTCGTTCAGGTCAACTTATGACTAAGATGATACATCTTCAGATATAAAACTAACAAAGCTCAATACAACCGAAACTAGAACGAACGGAACTTTGTAAATTGTGAGTTGATAACAATTAGAGATAACATGACAGTTTTAGTTTTGTTTTTACCAGTGTATTAAGTACCATTGTAATATTTTCTAATTCATAAACTATGACACTGGTTAGCCGACGTCGGCGAGGTCATTTTATAGATGGGTGCTGCTCAATACCATTTTCGTGCTTAGGAGGGCACGTAAAATACGGTCCCGGCTATTGTCGTAATGACACAAACAAATAAATAAAAACATCCACAGCTGCATGTGTACTACCTACAAATAAGCAGATCAAATCTTTTAAAGGGTCTTATGTCTAGGTCTCAGCCCAAAAGATGCCTTTAAAAGACCCATGTCTAAAAATATCTGAATATATTACTACCGTACAATTTAAAATATTTTATATAATGACGACCTCTGTGGCGTAGTGGTTATATAACATGACTGCTACGCAGAGGTCTCGGGTTCGATTTCCGCTCAATGCAAATCTTTTTGTGCATGAACATGATTGTTTGCATTGTTCTCGGTGTTTTCTATGTATATATATTTTTTTTATTTATTTCACAGAAGGCTTACGGACTAATAATAATATAAGTACAATCAATCTTGCTATAACAAATTGCCAATTACAAGCCCTCACTTATAGTTATCTTAGTGGGATCTTAATATATTACAAAAAAAAAGTATTTAAGTATGTTTATCCGTTGTCTAGTAACCATAGTACAAGCTCTGCTTAATTTGGGGCTAGATGGCGTTGTGTAAATGTGTGACGAATATTTATTTATTTATTAATTATTTCTTAAAATCTCGGGCTGCATATTTTACAAATAATATAAAACATATCAGCGTACCGTGACATCTCTACACGAAAACAAAGTTAATACACATTTTTATACGTTGAAACTAGGTAATGGAAGTTCATTTGTATTGATCTGAGAGTATAAAAAGCTTCTACAGTTGTCTGAACATTTTGGCATCGTGTCTGGTTCAAGTTCGAATCAATGCCAAGGTTAGAACGTGCTATCTTATTGTTTGCACTGTAATTGTTCTTTGTTCAGTGGATATGAAAAGTTTTGCGAATGCGTCTTTGGTGAATGATTGGTATAAAACATATCAATACTACTTCTCCGTGTGGTGACGGAGTAAGAATACAAAATGTCACCACCCCATCTCATCCCATGGGTGACGTAAAAACCGACTAAGGGACTATCCGTCAATATTATCTTTACGAAATAAAAAGAAGGAAAACTTGAAATTAATCCCTATAGCAATCCGTCTGGCCAGCATGGTATTAGTAGGCCAAGTATCCCTCCGTCCCAGGAGAAGGCCCGTCCCTGCAGTGGGACATTAATGGGCTGTTATGATGATAGCAATACTGTCTTAGTGGCATGGTGCACGTTGCCTCATTAGGTGTTTTAGTGTCCTGCTGAAGGACGGACCTCCTTTAATCATGGAGAGTATCTGGCTTACTATTACTACGGATACCAGGCACTAGGCAAACAGGTTGGTATAAGGTTTGTTCTTGGATTTTTGGATCTTAATGGCAGATATGTGTGGAGGTCGCGGTGACGTAACAGCACCACGCCTCCAACGAAAAGGGAGGATCCTCCGACCAGGCGAGGGTGATCGTGCCTGGCGGGCCAACTGCCCAACGGTTGTTCGTTGGACGTTGTATATATTATGCAGAATCTCTGTGTGAATGTTGATATCGCGATTCAGGACGAAGTGTAGGTGTTCGCTTGAGTTAGTCGGTAGATGACGCTACATATGTATGATAAATATATTCTGGAATACTAAAAGTACATAAGGAGAGACTAAACACTTCTAAAGAAAATTTTGCAACTATATATTAGCACTTAAAATATAAAAGTGAATGTATAATAACGTAATGTTTATTAGTTATGCAAATATGTTTGTGTTTGGATAATGTGTACACTCAACAACACATCAAGTTAAACATTTTCATTTGAAATTGTGTCTTATTTCAAGGTATTAAGGTACATGAGTGTCTAGCTTGATTAGTTGCTGTGTGTACATAGTTGCACTGGTTAGCTAAGTTATTGATAATGTAATAGAAACCGGTTGTTTAAAGTTAAAGATCCGGTGGTATAGTGGTTTGGATAGCAGTTTGATACGACGGAGATCGCTAGTTTAATTCCATTTTAAATTGAAATATTTGTGTTATAGACCCGATGATAAAATGGTTTGTATAGGCTTAAGGAATAAAAAAAAATACTTCTTTTAAGCATTAACGGGTTAGATTTATTAAAATCTAGGTTAATACATACCTACACCATAAAACAGAATCACAGTCTAAAACCATAGATGTACTATTCCTATCTAATCCTATCTAGAACATTACTTAACCAAAATAACTTGAACTGCAAAAATATTAATATTCCAGTGAATTTTGTAGAGCCATTAGCAAACAAGAGGTCATAAGGTTTTGGTACTTATAGCATATTGAAGTTGGCTTGGTTCCAAAGTGCTGGTTACGCCATTTTATGGCGATATTTTATTATAATATTATGTTTCAGTAGATAAATGTTATGTTATGTAATTACAGTTGAATTTACCTGAGTACAGTCACCGATAAAAGCTTACGGGAGATATTATTTTAAATTTTGAAACTAATTTGGTAACGTTTTTGCTTTTCCCTGGGTCGGCATTTTTGCGAGGTGACTCTGTAGATTCTGGAGTATAGGAAGATAGTTCTAGAATTGGGTGGGAAACGATTTTTTTATGTACGATGCGGCATACAATCGTACTTATTGGAATGAGCAATAATAGTAGCAGTAGTTATGTATTGGCTTTATTGCGTCGCCATAATTTGGGCCTTATTACAGGAGTGTACGCTACGCAGTCAGCGATCATTTAACCTACTATCATGCTTAAAAGTCTCCGTGTGGTGACGGAGTAAGAATACAATATGTCACCACCCCATCTCATCCCATGGGTGTCGTAAAAACCGAGTAAGGGACTATCCGTGAATATTATCTTTACGAAATAAAAAGAAGGAAATCTTGAAATTAAACCCTATACCAATCCGTCTGGCCAGCGTAGTATTAGTAGGCCAAGTATCCCTCTGTCATGGGAGGCCCGTCCCTGCAGTGGGACATTAATGGGCTGTTATAATGATTATGATGAGGCTCAAAAGGAGAAAACAACTCTCTGGGTCAACTCTTACGACTTCCAAAGGTATGTAAGGGAATGCAACTAATATTCTAAGGCCATGTCCTCACAGCTATATTTTATGTAACAAAAGATACTTATATCACAGTAAGGTAATTAATCTGTCCATTCTACGTACTAACTAGGACAGTAACTTAATCTAGTAATCCCGTTATGTACAGGTATGTGTCAATGACAGTAACTACATGCAATTATAAGCGAAACAATCCGACAACTAACATACAATTAAGTTCTACTTAGAATCAATTTAACGGTAAGATTTAGTCGTACATTTAATAGTCATATTTGCATTTGTGCGTAAGTGCCCGCAATGGTAATTCCACTACTGATTTTAGTTCCATATTAACAGATACAGTTTCTTTAAAATTCTTCACACAGCGCCATATAGTCCCAAAGTAAGCAAAGCTTTTACTGTGGATGGATACTAGAATGTGAATAAATAAGTAAATAATCCTCATACATTCACACATCGCCATCTAGTCCGAAACTAAGTAAAGCTTGTACTATGGGTACTGGTAACATGTACGGACAACGGATAAACATACTTAATTTTTTTTTTTATATTATACATAGAAAACACTCAGACCAATGGAAACAATTAGGTTCATGCACACAAAGATTTGCATTGAGCGGGAATCGAACCCGAGACCTCTGCGTAGCAGCCATGTAATATACCGACTGCGCCACAGAAGTCGTCGTAAACATGTTATTATCTACCTACTTTTTTACTTTTTATTTGAAAATGCATAGCATGCATATTTCTTCATGCATACAATGATTTGCATTTAAACCTTTTTGCAAAAACCATGGATTATAATTTATAACCAATATGACACAGAGGTTGTCCTTAACAGATGTGTTCACGATTTTCCGAGGATAAATGCAGTTCGACCACACGCTTTTGACCTTCACCACAAATATGAGGCAAAGATCCTTAGACTTCTTTAAACTTAGAAGTTGTATTAATAGCCCAGATTTCCCTCCGTCAATGCAAGATATACCGGTAGTAAAGGTTTTTCGTCCAAGAATATATAAAAAGAATCAAGCAAATTCGTTCTAACACCATATTTTAAACAATCAAGTCACAAGGTCCAAAAATTATTTAATATAAAACAATATTGAAATGAAGGCAGCTGTGCCCGACGATACCTAACTTCGTTATACTAAAATGAACAATTGAATATGCAAAGGTAAGCTGGCAAAATAATAATTTTATTCATTAGCTCCTACCTTGCTTCTACTGAATTAAATTACGTAGAAATATATGGATCTAGAGAGTTTTTATCGTGATGATGTAATCTATCGTAATTGTGTTTTATCCGACTGAGAAAAGGAGGGTAGGTATTGTTTTTCGAATTTATATAATTACTTATGTACCTATATTCTTTCGATATAATATACCTTTTTAAGGCTTAGGACTTAACGCTAGACCGATTTTCAAGTTGAAGTTAACTTGACTTGAAGAAGGCTAGTTCATTATACATGCAAGTTTCTATACGACGAAATAGAAAAATAGTGTTGGTTGTTACATAAAATGAGTTGCAATCATAGATTCGCGAGGCGAGGTCAACCAATAGATGGGTGATTGCTCGATGGTATTTCATTTAAAGGTAGGTTTATCCCGGCTGTCGCCGTAATCACACAGCCTTTAAGCCACGTCAGAAACCTTCGGTCATTTAACCAAACAATAACGAAGAAGAAAAATATTAGAAATCCTAAGTTATATAATAACTCCGTGTGGTAACGGAGTAAGAATACAATATGTCACCACCCCATCTCATCCCATGTTGTGTGTCTTAAAAATCGACTAAGGGACTATCCGACAATATTATCTTAACTAAATAAAAAGAAGGAAAAATTGAAATTAAACCCTATACCAATCCGTTTGGCCATCGTGGTATTAGTAGGCCACGTCACGGGAGAATGCCCGTCCCTGTAGTGGGACATTAATGGGCTGTTATGAGTATAAAAAACTAAAATAACTGATAAATAACTAAAAGATTGATTTATGAACAACATACAGTTATCATAGGTATGCATATTTAACCGCAAATTTGAATAGCCAAACAAAGAGGAAGCGAATAGTTATACATTTTTTGTACACGAACGGAATAATTGATACTGTATCAATAACTCATTCAGAGTTAGATTCGCCCCAGTTCTGAATAGATACACCAAATTATATGTGAAATGTAGGACATTTTAGAAACACTTTCTTAATTTATTTGTTATTTCTAGAAGTTAATATGTACTATAAAAATTACAGGTCGAAAGATGTGAAGGTCTATGCCTATCAGTGATACTTTTGTGACAATGTTTTCGAATAAAATAAAAATGTTATTAATCCGTAGTCTCCTTGTGGTTTACAGCAAAATAATAATAATAAATAATCGGTTATACCTAGTCTTCCATAAAATAGGGCATGCATGTCTTTATTTCTAAATAAGTAAATAAATCTTAAATATGACTCCAAGGTCTCCATGTGACGGGAGACAAAAAATACACGGTGTCACCAACCCAACTAATATAGTTGGTGCCGACTAAAGGAAATATCGCCTATTACGAGTATCTCCAAGAAAACATAAGTATATCTTTAAGCCAATACTAATTCATAAGGCCCATCACTGGATCTCCGTGTGGTGACGGAGTAAGAATACAATATGTCCTCACCCATATCATACCATGGGTGACGTAAAACCGACTAAGGTACTATCCGTGAATATTATCTTTACGAAATAAAAAGAAGGAAAACTTGAAATAAAACCCTACACCAAACCGTCTGGTCATCTTGGTATTGGTAGGCCAAGTATCCCTCCGTCATGGGAGGAGGCCTATCCCTGCAGTAGGACATTAATGGGCTGTTATGATGATCAATGCAGTAGTTTATTAAGTAATAAAGTATTACGCAAAAATTAAAATAGTCAACAGTCTCTTTTACATGTAAGATAATGACAACATAATAGCTGACAAGTTAAACATGCAAACTATAATTAAATCTTATGTACTAATTAACGTCGCAAGGTCAATGCTTCAAGTGATTGTGAAACTTATTTATAAGTACTTATGAGTCAACTTTAATAAATTAACTTTTGCTTATGTTTATTGTGATTGAAAGTAGCAAATGCTCAAGGTTAGAGATAAAAGAACGTAACATAACTAGAAATAGCTCTTCAGAACATTATGGTTTTGCTTGAATATTTATTAAGGATTAGGTCGTTCTTTGACACCCAGCTCGTTATCAGTCCGACTACAGGGATTGGCCTTCTGCGAGGATGAAGTGTAACTTTGCCTACCATTTAGGTACATTTACGCTGGCCAGACTTATTGATATAGACGTTTTAGTTTAGTATAGTTTTTGGAATTTCGAAATCATCTACGCCACGGTTTTCTTCCTTCATATACAAGGTATCAGCGTACAGCTGAAGCGAAAGCCAGAGACTTCATTGGTCATAGGCTATTTATAGTAGTTAGGCGGAACAAACTACTATAAATGCGAAAGTTTGTGAGGATGGATGGATGGATGGATGTTTGTTACTGTTTCACGTAAAAACTACTGCATTGATTTTAGTATAAAATAAAGTAGCTTTTCCTGTACCTTCTGTACCTGCTTTGATGGGGTTTTTTTTTATAGATAGATTGATAGAATAGGGAGGTTTATATGCATAACACATGCATAATACTTATAGTAGAGAAACCCATTCAAATTTAGAGATTTCTAATGAAAATATACTTAAATGTTGTATTGTACATTCTGTGTAGGTGCCCGTTCTCGTATAAATATAGAAACATGGTCACCCTACCATACAGTTTACAATAGCTGAACAAACTGTAGATTGCCGTTATACATACATTTCTGTTATACCTACATAATTAACATTCCCTAAATAAAACAATACACAGTTTTAGTTATTTTAATTACTTAAATATTTCTTAAATTATCATAATGTTCGTATATTGTTATACTTACACAATATCGGTTGACTTAAATGTCGTCTATGACTAATAAATACCGCATAGCAAGTGATGTACCTCCCTTTGCTGGCATGTTACGTTCCTCAGAATTAAAATAAAACTGGTCAAGTACGAGTCTGATTCGCGCACCGAGGGTTCCGTACAAACCTATTTGTTATCCCGCCAAAATGTGATGACGTCACGAATCATCTGTCCAAATACTATGACGTCACGACTTATCTGTCAAAATTCGATGAGGTCACGACACGACTGATCTGTCAAAAAAAATTCAGCTTGATAACTCCACGCGTTCCTGAGATAAATGATTTTGACAGAGAGATCAGAGACAGACAACAAAGTGATTCTATAAGGGTTCCGTTTCTTTTACATCGGTACGGAACCCTAAAAAACGAATCATATCTCTACTCAACTTTTTTTGACAGCTCAAAACTTTATTACATAATTACGAACTCATACTAGTAACTATTACCTACTAATAACGTATAGTAATATATAATCATAGTAATACGAAAGCTTACTTGCATAGTAAAAGTATACATTAACTCGGTAACTGTAGTAAAATTAACGTCAGCCTTAGACTAAGATGCATAATAACACCTTTTAGCTAAACTTCTATATCTATTATTAGTGGATTACCTTACTTACTAATTATGCAGTTAGGAAATGTTACTTTTCTTTTGATAAGACAACTTCCGGACTAGGCGTCGAGCTCTGACTGGCGTAGACTTTTACCAGAAACGGAATTAACAGGCACAAAAGATTTTAAGACTTTTTAACACAGAAATAATTTTTAAAATCGATTCATTAGATTCAGAGATTACCCTCTACAACGTCACAAACTCACAAACACACAAACTTTACCTCTTTATAATATATATTAGTATAGATATAGATAAGCTTTTTAGTCTCATAAAATTGAAATTCCACAAACAACTGCACCCTTCCATCTAAATATAGTTAAATATTTATACAGTTTGGAGATGGATTGGGCTACCATAGCATTAGTACTGACCTAGATGATCTTTCGATCCACCTTGTGGTACGAGTAGGTCTGGTATGTTTAATTCTGCAACTGTCACGATTGTTATACTCTCATAGATCTCATGAAGTTGCATGTAAACACGTATGTAACTTTCTAAGTTTCACATGGTATTGCCTATAATTTAGCATGGGAACATAAAGTGCAATGACTGCTCGGTTCATCATACATTACGTGCCATTAACTTAAGTGTAGGTTGCACTAACCTGTGTGGCGAGCTATGAACAATGAATACAACTTAACTACTGTTTTATTGTTGTTTCTTTAATTTGATGATACACGGTTACCTATTTCATTTGGAAAGCATGATCGAGAGAAAATGATTTTTTTAAATATCTGCAAGCTAGTGTTATTTACCATCTACGTGAGTGAAGCTGAGGACTTAGCTAATAATATTAAATTCAAAATGAATACTCAAAAACCTTTACTGGCTAATACTTAAAGCGAATGTAATTACACCTCAAACTACAAAGTCGGTTCTGACGTTTATACTACACAAAGTCACAAGAAAATCGCTAGTTTGACAGACTGGTACGTCCGCCATTATTAATTATTTAGTGACGTCACATAGCGAAAGTATACGAAACAAAATAGCACAGTGAACTATAAAATCGGTCAAGCTGTTTTAGCTACAGTATGGCCATATACTCGTACTTAATACAACTTTTAAATTGGGCAAAAACATAACTATCTTTTTAGATAAGTCGGATTAAAATCGAAACAAATATTGAAATGCTTCCAAAGATTACTAATAGAAACTAACACAATAAAATCTCTACCAATAGACAAAAAACCCCGTTACTTAACATCTAACTTAAAACTTAGCACATTAAAACACTATATATTTTGCACATAATTCACATAACAGTATTTAATAATACGTTCGGAATAGATAATTTGGCTTACTATGTTATCCTATTTTATCTACTACGATAAATTTCACCGATACGTATCGATCGATCGACAAAACGTGCGCTATTCGAGTGGCCGATATCCGAACCGAAATTAATGTCCAACGAAGCAAAAAAGGCAACAAAAAGGCGTTTACAAGTTTGTAAAGATTTCTGCTTTAAGTTAGCTATGAGTTTCGGGTAGAGAATCTGTTGTGTATTTTGTGTAGCTTACGGTAATGTTCCTTGGAATTCCACACCTGTCATAACAATGAAATAAAATACTTACATGAAAGTTTATATAAAATACTTTAGGTACATAATATTTCGACGAAATTTATTATATTTCTAGAAATTATTTCATTTTTAAGGATGAATTAAGCAAAATTAACAGATTTTTATCTTATTTTTTTTTAAACATATTTTTACTAGTTGAAGATAGTCATAGAAAGCTTTTTTTGTAAAGCCAAAATCTCTTTAGATATATAATTTCGATAGCGACTGCAACTGTCCACAAATTGAGAAGGTTGAATTCACAAGATACTTGGGAGTAGTTGTTGACCAGAACCTGTCTTGGTATCCTCAGATAGAACAAATGGCAGCTAGGATTCGAAAGTTTATCTGGGTCTTTAAATCGTTGAGGTATGTTGTCCCAAGCACTAATGACACAAGAAATCTTCTTAACGAAGTCTATATCGCCTTGGTTCAATCCACAATTACATACTGTATTTCAGTTTGGGGTGGAGCACGTAAGACACGCTTTCTTAAAGTAGAAAGAGCCCAAAGGACTTTGCTAAAAGTGATGTAATTTAAAAAAAGAACTTTCTCAACAAATGATCTTTATCATATTACTAACTTATTGTCTATACGTAAACTATATATTTTACAGATTACTTTAAAAATACATAAAACTATACCATTAAACACATCCCTGGAAGGTAGAAGAAGGAAATATAGAGTTGCCACTGTCCCTATTGTGAAAACAGAATCTGCTAATATTCAATTCGAAAAAAGATCTTCTTACATATATAACAAAATAAATAGATTAATAAATCCTACCCAGAATGTAAATCGATGCTGATTGAGTGGATGCTCAAAATGGATTATGACCAAATCGAAGTTTTTCTTAGTTCATAGGGTGAATTTATTTACGATATTACATCCTACACCAACACCTTTTGCCATCACTTGCCAATGAAGACACATACCTACTACATACATTCACACACACATGCCTCCTTACACACATCCATAGATACATACACACACATACACTCACACACACATCACAGCACAAACGCATCACAACACACACACGTCACAACACACACACACGTCACAACACACACACATCACAACACACAAGCTCATATGTTTTGTTTTATTTTTATTTTTTACTCTATTTTGTTAGTCTAATTGTTTCACAACTGTTCACATAATTGTTACACACATTCGAATTGTAAAGGAGCGGTGTCTTCTGGCACAGGCATTTCTATGCTTAAAAGAAGACACCATCAACTATGCTATAACTGTAATTGTGTAATGATGAAATAAAAAATTTTGTATTTGTAATTTCGTTATGTTAATTCTATTTATTTCAAGTAAGTGCCAACAAACAAATGTATGATCATTAATCATAAGATCCCACAGCAGAAAACCCACGGGTTTGTAGTAGTGATAGCAGAATTAACTTAACACCCATAGATAGACTAATTTGTACCGAGTCAAAACTAACTTGTATCAACGATATAGCGGACAGCGGTACTACTTTCCCAAGGAGCATGTTTCAAACAAAAAGTAGTAAACTAAATATAGAGGGGTGACGGTTATAATATCTCTTATCTGACCCCTATGATCATGTTACTTAATGTGTGTGGTCTTTAGTTTAAAACTACGAATACGTAGTTTAAAATAATTTAAGTAATATTTTTAAAATTAACATTATTTAACAGTAATGTTCCGTGTGGTGACGGAGTAAGAATACAATATGTCACTACCCCCTCTCATTCCATGGGTGTCGTACAAACCGCCTAAGGGACTATCCGTGAATGTTATCCTTACGAAATAAAAAGAAGGAAAACTTGAAATTAAACCTATACCAATCCGTCCGGCCAGCGTGGTATTAGTAGGCCAAGTATCCCTCCGTCGCGGAAGGAGGCCCGTCCCTGCAGTGGGACATAAATGGGATGTTATAATGTTTTTATTTGCGAAATCAGTGATGACACCGAACAGTACTCAAAACGAATATCCGGTTAGTCAATACAAAAACATTTTTCGTATTGACTAACCGGAACTAATAGTACTATGATTTACAAATAAAATATTTAAGTAAATCAATGTTATCATTATAATCAGTGTTTACTGATAATGTAGAAATGTATTAAAACATTATCATTCATACATATTATAGTTGACCGATAACAGGTGTTTTGTGATAACCATAACATTGTACAAGGAATAAACGTGCCTATTTAGATTTGTGATACGTTTTTATTTACGTGAGAAACTTTCTTTATAAACTTCGTGCCGTAAATGCTACCTAGAGGTTTTGGATTTGATTACCAGTCAATTAATTATTTTGCAAACATAATTATTATGAATGTTTGCATTGAATCAGTGTTTTTAAGAAGGTAAACTATGTAATTGTAAAAACAGTTTATGTAAGTTTATCAATTATTTAGAACCCATAGTATGAACCAGCTCTGATTAGTTCAGTACGTATTAATTTATGATACTATCCATAAAGGGTCGGTCCTAGAATACAACAAGAGAGTAAAAGCCTGTAAAATCAATAACTTTCTTAAACAATTAAATGTAACACTAACCCCCGGTTTCGGAATGACTGATCAAGTAAAAATCAACTAATAAAGTGTCAAATTTTAGTTCCTGAAAATGATAGTTAACAAGAGTTTTGACACTTGATTAGTTGATTTTTACTTGATCAGACATTCGGAAACCGGGGGTAAGTTTATTTTGCAGTCTTGACGTTTCCCGTGAATTTGTTTTTGATTTTAACGAGCGTGACGCGTTTTGAACGACCGTGAACCGTTTAGCAAGTTTGAATGAAATTTCGTGCCAAAAGGTTTATTATACTTTTCTTTTCTATTTTTGTATTACGAGCGGATATGAGTAAAGATCTTTAATAAATATTCCTCACACTTTCACAGAACGCCATCTAGTCCCAAACTAAGCAGAGCTTGTACTATATGTACTAGACAACGGATAAACATACTTTAACACTTTTTTTCTGTAAATATAATAATAATATGTTATGTTTGATTCACAAGTGTGTCGATTATATGCGATGTCACGCCTATGCTTGGATAAAGTCCCGAGATGCAGAGGTTACACTATAGCTACTACACTAATAATAAACAGGCATATTTTTTCTTTGCTATACATTATGTCAAAATCAAACAGTTAAGTGCATGATTATAGTTTCATGCACTTAGATTTATCACTTACACGGGTATCAAACACAAAACAATAATACGTCATATGTTATTATTGTGCTTGGCAAACTAATAATGTAAAGATTTATGTTCTGACAACACACAATGATAGATTATTTTACATCAGCTGGTCACAGAGTTGTTCAAAACATAAATACTTTATAAATACTTCTTCGAAAGTAAGCAGAGCTTGTACTATGGGGCGTTGTGTGATTGTTTGTGTAATACATTTTATTATTCTTAAGTTGCGAAATCAGTGATGACACCGAACAGTACTCAAAACGAATATCCGGTTAGTCAATACAAAAACATTTTTCGTATTGACTAACCGGAACTAATAGTACTATGATTTACAAATAAAATATTTAAGTAAATCAATGTTATCATTATAATCAGTGTTTACTGATAATGTAGAAATGTATTAAAACATTATCATTCATACATATTATAGTTGACCGATAACAGGTGTTTTGTGATAACCATAACATTGTACAAGGAATAAACGTGCCTATTTAGATTTGTGATACGTTTTTATTTACGTGAGAAACTTTCTTTATAAACTTCGTGCCGTAAATGCTACCTAGAGGTTTTGGATTTGATTACCAGTCAATTAATTATTTTGCAAACATAATTATTATGAATGTTTGCATTGAATCAGTGTTTTTAAGAAGGTAAACTATGTAATTGTAAAAACAGTTTATGTAAGTTTATCAATTATTTAGAACCCATAGTATGAACCAGCTCTGATTAGTTCAGTACGTATTAATTTATGATACTATCCATAAAGGGTCGGTCCTAGAATACAACAAGAGAGTAAAAGCCTGTAAAATCAATAACTTTCTTAAACAATTAAATGTAACACTAACCCCCGGTTTCGGAATGACTGATCAAGTAAAAATCAACTAATAAAGTGTCAAATTTTAGTTCCTGAAAATGATAGTTAACAAGAGTTTTGACACTTGATTAGTTGATTTTTACTTGATCAGACATTCGGAAACCGGGGGTAAGTTTATTTTGCAGTCTTGACGTTTCCCGTGAATTTATTTTTGATTTTAACGAGCGTGACGCGTTTTGAACGACCGTGAACCGTTTAGCAAGTTTGAATGAAATTTCGTGCGAAAAGGTTTATTATACTTTTCTTTTCTATTTTATTATTACGAGCGGATATGAGTAAAGATCTTTAATAAATATTCCTCACACTTTCACAGAACGCCATCTAGTCCCAAACTAAGCAGAGCTTGTACTATATGTACTAGACAACGGATAAACATACTTTAACACTTTTTTTCTGTAAATATAATAATAATATGTTATGTTTGATTCACAAGTGTGTCGATTATATGCGATGTCACGCCTATGCTTGGATAAAGTCCCGAGATGCAGAGGTTACACTATAGCTACTACACTAATAATAAACAGGCATATTTTTTCTTTGCTATACATTATGTCAAAATCAAACAGTTAAGTGCATGATTATAGTTTCATGCACTTAGATTTATCACTTACACGGGTATCAAACACAAAACAATAATACGTCATATGTTATTATTGTGCTTGGCAAACTAATAATGTAAAGATTTATGTTCTGACAACACACAATGATAGATTATTTTACATCAGCTGGTCACAGAGTTGTTCAAAACATAAATACTTTATAAATACTTCTTCGAAAGTAAGCAGAGCTTGTACTATGGGGCGTTGTGTGATTGTTTGTGTAATACATTTTATTATTCTTAAGTCCTCTCAAAAACCACGTACAGGCCGCAGCCCTTTCCACAATACACATGCCTGAAGTCAAATATAGGTCAAATAAGACCTCTTTGACCTACATTCTACGTACTTACACACATACTTACTGACACTACATACTTACGACATTATGAATAATGTACTATTTGCATATAAAATTTCCTGATTACTTACCAGGAAATAACATTATTCAACCTAAAATTTCCCCGTGTGGTGACGGAGTAAGATTACAATATGTCACCACCCCATCTCATCCTTATGGGTGTCGTAAAAACCGACTAATGGACTATCCGTAAATATTATCTTTACGAAGTAAAAAGAAGGAAAACTTGAAATTAAACCCTATACCAATCCGTCTGGCCAGCGTGGTATTAGTAGGCCAAGTATCCCTCCGTTACGGGCGGAGGCCCGTTCCTGCAGTGGGACATTAATGGGCTGTTATGATGATTATGATGAACCTAAAATTTGGGTACAGATACCATGACGATTTAGCTTTTAACTCTAGGACTCGAGAAATGTCATTCTTTGCTTACTTTTATGCTTAGCTTGGAGGCGAAAATGGCAATCCATTCACATGGGATACACAGTGATGAAAGACGAAAGCCTTGTCTGCTAGTTACCAGATTTTCTTATTGGGTTAAGCCATAAGACTTCATAAGAATAATCAAAAAGAAACTCACGGCTCTTTTCTACTTTTTAAAATGGTTTTAATAAGTCGCATAAAACAAGAAAATCAAGTATGTATTAAGTTGTTTTAACCAGAATTGTAATAACGAGGATTGTCTTGCATCTTCTACAATATAAATAAACTATGATAATTTCTTTTAATCGTAATCGTAAGTCGACATCGCCAAAACGTTTGAGGTACGACATTCATTTCTACTATAACAATGTCTGGGATAACGCCAAAAATATGTAGACATTGATGTTGTGCGTTTTAAAATATACTAGAGTAAGAATACGGTAGGTAGAGAGCGGTAGATTTCTATGTTATAATATAAGTGTGATTATAAATAATTTTATTCTTGTATTATTTGTAGTCAGAGACCCATCACACGGTGGACCGACGACCTAGTTAGGCCGACACGGGACACCCATGGATAAGGGAGGTTTAGAAGGCCTTTGTCCAGCAGAAGACATTAATTGACTCAAATGATGATTATTTGTAGAGTAGGTACTTGATGAAGCATTTTTTTTTGTTGAGGACGAGTAGTTTGTCTCTGACGACAATTACTACTTTACACGGGCTGTGGTGGGGTGGATGTCCCTCAACCAAAACTTGATGTAGCAGTGGGTGTGGGATAATATGGAGCGCAGTGGGAAAGCGAAGCTCGTGGTTGACGTGCATGGATCACATAAAATATCATTGTTTTCGCTCTAAAAGCCCTCGCAACAAACTAAATGGCACGATTTCTAGTGCTGGACTGGAATAGTATTTGAAAAAAAGCATCGTTCAGAATCACAACAACTATAACACAGCAACATTTAAAAACGTTCGAAATAATTTTCTAATTAAAAAACCGACTTCAACAGGAGTCGGTTAAAAACCATGCTGATAACAATTTCTAAGATTCGTATTAAATAAATTTCTGCAGTCGTCTTCATCATAAGATCATGTTTGTGTAAAGTTTTCATTAATACGAATAAAATAAGCCCAAACACTAGGTAGCTGCTATATACCGTTGAGAAGTTTCCTCGACCCTCAGTCGTCTTCATCATCAGATCATGTTTGTGTAAAGTTGTGTAAAGTTTCCATCAATACAATTAAAATAAGCCTAAACACTAGGTAGCTGCTACATACCGTTGAGGAGTTCCCTCGACCCTCAGTCTTCTTCATCATCAGATCATGTTTGTGTCAAGTTTCGTAAAGTTTTCATCAATACAATTAAAATAAGCCCAAACACAAGGTAGCTGCTATATGCCGTTGAGTTGTTCCCTCGACTCTCTGTGGTCTCCAGCATCAGACCAGTTCTGACTCTTGACTATTTGGTAGTGACGTCAGAGATGCACGTATATGACAACATTTTACATAATGCGTCCCTACAATTTTCAAGAGATGCCCTCGATTTCTCTAGGATCCCGTCATCCAGATCCAGATCTGGTGACAATGGGACCAAATGGGAAGTATACCCAATCGAACAAAAAAAAAATTTTTCAAATCGGTCTAGCCGTTTTCGAGAAATCAGGTAACAAACACAAAAAATAAAAATAAAAAAAATAAAAAAAAAAAAAAAAATACAACCGAATTGAGAACCTCCTCTTTTTTGAAGTCGGTTGAAAAAAGAAAAATAAAACCATAACCTATTTTTGTAATTCTATGAGTGGCACAGGAAATTTCTTTTTTCTTTCCGCGCGGACTGGTTGAGTATAAAATGGCGGGTAAATTAACACAATAATGTGACTGGAGTACTCGGGTAAAAACAGCGCGCTTTTAAATAGCTCGAGCAGAGCTTTATTTTATAATTTTACTCGTATTTCTTGCTTTAGTTTAATTAGAGTTCATAATTTTATTAAGGTGTTATTATTAAATTCTTTCTTGAAGTGTTAAAATATCATTCGTTTGTTTATAACTACATATTATTACTAAGTAAAATTTTAAATATCAAAAACAGCTCTAAATAAATGGAGGTAAAGACTTTTAACAAAAGACATGCTATTTTAGCGAGTTTTAGATACAGAGATAATTACTATTTATTTAATTACTGCCTGTACTGTATTACGACATCGGCCAGGGTAAATAAAATATAATACTTTTAATAATAAATACTTGCCTAAGAAATTGTCAGAACATTTTGGAATAAGTAGTTTATACTTACCTCATTTTATAATGCGAAAGAGTAAAATCGTTTTATGTATTCTTCATCACCATACAAAGATTAATGTGGTTTATTTTATACAATTTCTGTTAGTTATGGTCATAAGTTTGACGTAAACCCACATTACTATCGCTGTAAATCCTTTTCGAAATAAGCATTTTATTATCTTGCCTGAGGAGAATAACAAGCTTAATAAAGTATGCTTCACGTAATCATATGGTAAAGGCCTAGTTTGTGCAGATTGATGTAAATTGTATATGGCTTAGGCCTCTGTCATATACAATAGTTTGATCTGATTTATGTAGACATTTTCCATATAGTTTGTATGAACCACATAGTGCAGTTGTAAAACTTTTGTGTAAATTAATAACTTTAATATCTATATTAAAGTTTATGCTTGTGTGGTGTCTATGTGACAAACGTTATGCATTGAGTGCCCTAAATATTATAGATAGACATATCAAGTAGAGATTTAATGACACCTTTTTAATTAAATAAATATTTTTATACATTTATTATCTTTTTAAAATAGAAAATAATAATTATTTTTTATTAAAACACATTTCTAGAATAATATCTATAATTTAGAAAGTTCTAATGTAAGCATCGGTGGTTCAGTGGTAGAATGCTCGCCTGCCACGCGGGCGGCCCGGGTTCGATTCCCGGCCGATGCATAGTTCTTTTTGTAGTTTTTTAATTTTTTTTATATACTTTTTAAATCGGTTATTACATTTTTCAAGTTTACTTTTAATTAACATATTAACAAGCGAAGGTCAAAGAAACGGCAGTAAATACATAGTAATATGGTCATCAATCAGTAAAGCCACAGCCTGCATTCTGTCGCAAGACATTTTATAAAATCTGCTCTGAACAGATCTTTATTATCAGCAAAATATAAATGTTTAACATAACAATAGCACAGTGGGAGGTCAAATACGGATGTTATGAAACAATATACAAAGATATTCATTACTTAATACAATAACAATTGTAGACAGTGGACAAAGTATATTGAAAATAAAAATTATTTGCATTTTATTGGCAGGTTTGTAAGGATACTTGGCACTTTTCTTTCCCCGGACTTTTGCAGGGACGAGCCTTCTCCAGTGACGAAGAGAACTTGACTTATGGCTATAACTCAAGTTTTCCTTTTAGATAGAGATAATTCACCTTGAGGAAGATATCTTTTCAGCAAAAAAGCCATCTTGGTCCCCGCTGAATCTACTTCCATGCATTAGAGTGCAAATTAGGAGGAAGGTTACAGTAGCTAGTGAAATTAGAGGGACATAACCTTTGTTTAATTGTAGACAGATTTACTCGTTTACCACCTTATTGCAATTAGAAAAAAAAACAAGTTTAAGGCTATCATTAGACGATTCCCATCCTGCACACTTATGGCCTGTTTCTTGCATAGCAACTATAACCCGAGACTAGAATTACGTAGACAAGAATAGAACATTTCTTTTATTGCAAGTATAAAGGAACTAGTCATTGGTACCTACAGGTATTTCAAATTGCCTATTGTTATAAATATTGTATAGAACTTATACTATATTATTATTCTACAAACGAAAGCAATATAATAAGTATAATAAGATATAATAATATTATTATTTAATTGATATATTGACTCTACAATCTGGTGATATCGATTATAAAGTATTCAATTTTATTTAGTCTGATAATTTTCACGTTACATTTTTTAGATGAAAGATAGATGTGTGAAAGACGATATGCTGCGAAGAGTGTTACTTGTGAGATGACATCCGACAGGAAAGTATGGAAGAAGAAGACATGATGCGCCGACCCCAAATAAAATTGGGATAAGGGCAGGGGAATGATGATGATGATGATGATTTTTTAGATGAGAGCTAAATAACTTGACCAATTTTGATGAAATTTTAATAGGACCAATTCAGGTCGGGAGGAACTAAGGGAAGTAAACAATTTTCAAACAAAAATACAACGAAATACAACGTGTTGCAGAACAAATGATTGGTGCAATCCATAAATTGTTATCTTGGGACTTAATGTTGTTTATGTCCGTTAATTGCACGAATCTATAACATGCTTGAACCCTAGAGCGACTGCTAATTTCCTCACGAATATAAAGTGTGTTACTTAAAGTTTGATACTTATAGTCTTTGAAACGGCTTGACCAAGTTTGATCAAATGAGTAAAAAAGAAGCTGACAGGCTGGATTAGTACACAGGCTATGGATTTATACATACTTGACAAATATACCTTTCCTATTGAATAACAAAACGAAGCCAGGGTTCACTCCAATACTGTAGGAGGTCCATCCTTGCAGTGGGACGTATGATATGTTGCAATTACAAATAACGATAGTTTCAAAACTGCAATCGGAAGGAACGTAGGTACCTACCTAACATCTGTTTCTGTGACTTATGTTCACTCGTAAAATTGCGTATGTAAGATTTAACGATCAGTATTATTGTTAAGTACTATCTACCTATCTGACTACATCATAGGAAGAGGATAATGCCCCACTGCAAGAACGGGCCACGTTAACATGGGCGGAGATAGGGGAGGAAATACGGCCTAGAGATATCAGGCGGGGATTATGGATGAAAACCTACACTTAACAACTTTTAAAAAGAAGAAAATGTTAAGATGAAATTCATAGATGAAACTCTATAGATACCTACTTAACCATTTCGTAGTGCACGGATTAACTAGTAGACCAAGTTTTTTACCTTCCAAAGAGGAGAAAAACTTGCCTGTCCTTACAGTAGAACATCAGTGCGTTGTTTATTTACGTATGTATGTGTATGTTTGAATGTAATAGAGAAACGATAATTACCTATGATTTCTTTCTACTAGAGTCGGAAAAAATAGCATAAGCAGATAAGTGCCTACATATAAATAAGAATAAAATTAAACCAAATAATACCTTTTAGGTTTCCATTTACGTATAAATACTCCAAACATGTTGTTAATGTTAAATTCCAAATCACATCACTAACATATACACAAAACACATTAATACACAAGTTCACTAAGCGCAAAAATACACACACTTTTGTACCGAACAAATTTTTTAGTTTATTTTAAAACACAAACGAAAGTAGGAACTACATAATCAACGTTAAAAATAAGCATTCCTAATTTTATTATACACTGTTTAATAACAAACTAAAAACTAAATTAGCTACACGATAACGTTTTACAGTTGATATTTTAATCTATGGTTATACTATTTGTTTTTATTGAAACGAAACGGATGCAAAATTTTTTGTAATGTTTTATCCGTCATGGAGTTGACACGTGCGTTCCGCGCAAGCGATGCACGGCGACTGACTGGCTCTTAGGTTAGGGCTCCCGCGGGTGCATTGCAATATGCAGCTGGTGTATGTCCCGGCTTTGTATTAATAAATTTTAGATGTCAACCACTTTGCGTGGTGGCTGGTTAAACTTGCTAGCCTGAATGGTAGTGTCATTGCCTTTGCTTTGCCAGTTGCAGGAAGTAAATTATGACAATTATATTACATTTGGTTAACAATTATATTACATTACAATTATATTACATTTGGTATAACAAGTTCATTCATTGTACGATTGTTAACAGCTAATTAATTAGCAGATAAAGCGCGTTATAACGTTATTTTAATAAGTTTGTTGGTAAAGATATTTTATAACTAGATTTAATGAGGTCGTTGTCCTGTTTTATGATTTTTTTTAAATATGTACGGAAAGTATTCGCTCCTATATTGAATAAGAGCTTGTTCTCTATATCACCTATTCTCTTCTTGGGGTTAAAAATATGCCGACTCAAGGAGAAGCAAAGAAAAACGTCACACAAAAACCTATCAACTCACATCACTAATCCTTTTTTTAAATTATCATCAGGAAATAACATACTGTCTTCTCTGCCTGTCTGTTTCACGGGGATGTCGGAATCGAAGTTGGTGAAAAAGTGAAATTGGTGGCGCGACAAAAGACATGTTTTATATGTAAAAAACCCATTAAAAAAATCTACTTTTTACATTTATAACCAAAATTTAACACAAATAAGTATATATAAGTTACGGCCCCAATGTACGTACCTAAGTTCGTGTGTAAACCCGTGACCTACTTACAAAGTGGGTTTCCGTGAACAGGATTTATCAGCGCCCGTCCCAGGGGCTGTGGAATGATGAGTAGGGTTAACTCAGCACCATTTTTTAAAGCGGTGACGTATTACTTGCTTGTGTTAATTTCTTTGAGACAATTTTTTAAATAATTATATATAAATAATCCTCACACATTCACACATCGCCACCTAGTCCCAAACTAAGGAAAGCTTGTACTATGGGTACTAGACAACGGATAAACATACTTAAATACTTTTTGATTTTGTTTTGGTGTTGTGATGGTACTAAGTCTGATTTGGTGACCCTATATTATGCTATAGGTCGTAACGACAGACTTAAGAAAAGTTAACTAAGTTTATTAAAATATCTTCTTCTTCTCTCGTGTCAATGGTCGAGAACTCAAACATTTTTTGAATAGTGAGCGGCCACTTCAATGGCATTTGGAGTGACCGCGTAAAGATCGGCCATCGTACACCGCCCAGGGCACAAAGGGCACACCAGTAGATGCGACATCGATTGCTCTGGATTGCCGCAGTCACATTGGGGAAGACAGGCGTCTCTGAATCCCCTTAAAATAACTAAGAGTCCACTACTTATTAACTTGACAAGCCAGCATAACTATAACAGAAGAAGGAGCCATATAAATTCCTCAGTGACATGAGGGTCACGGCAGCGGCTGGCGTGCACAAGGGTGCGTGTTCGAATGCCACCCAGAACTGAACAACACTGGGCATGATCTGTAGTTCGGGAGGTATCTTTTTAAAAAGATAAAGAAAAGAAAAATTTTCTCCGTGTGGTGACGGAGTAAGAATACAATGTGTCACCACCGTATCTCATCCCATGGGGGTCGTAAAACCGGCTAATGGACTATCGTGAATATTATCTTTACAAAATAAAAAGTAAGAAAACTTGAAATTAAACCCTGTACCAATCCGTCTGGCCAGCATGGTATTAGTAGGCCAAGTATCCCTCCGTCATGGGAGGAGGCCCGTCCCTGCAGTGGGACATTAATGGGATGTTGTGATGATGAAAGAAAAGAAGAAGGCTCGTCCCTGGAGTGGTCTTTATACAGACTTTATGAATATATGTATATAGTTAAGTACTTAAAATAACTGTCTGGGACAGAATTGTCTTTACTATGTAAAGGCAATATTGTATGACAGTATATTACGTTTGAAACGACAATGTCATGTTTCAAGCAAAAAGATTGCTAAATTCTTTAAAGTTAAAGTTTATTTTCCATTGGCCAATGTTTTCAAATGCTATGAACCATTAAAAGCTATGTTATACTAGGCTGGTATTAGGTTATTAATAAAGGAATATATGTTATAACTTGAAAATTAAAATCTTGTATGTATGCTAAAATTAAAATAAAACAATTCAACCAACTGCCCGGCGTTGTCGTGGGTTTGATTGAATCTTTAGAATATTTCACAAACTGTGTCGATTCTTTATACGCTTTGTGCCCAATTCCATATTTGTATATATTCTTTAAGCGATCACTTATCTAAATAATAAACTCGTCGAAATTGCTTAATCTATTTAACGTCATTCGACCGCTACTGATTGACATAATCCTTCTTTAAGCGTCTCTACCTTTCTCGATCGCGGGAAACCTTAACCATCGGTTGCCCGCAACCTTTACCAGATCATTGCTCCATCATGTAAGGCTCCTAAAGCATAATATTTAAAAAAAACCATAACGAACCTCCTTCATACAAACAAGCCTAAAGATATTTTTACTCTCGTAACATTTTTCAAGTCATATTTTATTTCCAATATGGTGGAATTTTATAGCAACTTTGGACGTGACCTACTTCCGTTCAATATCGAATGTACGCTACCTGTGATTACATTTGTGAATCGAGAAATTCGATACACGACTCGAATTATTATTCGATTATCGCAACGATTACGTACGATTGGCCAATTAGAAAATATTTCTGTGTCGAAACTAATTAGTCGATCAAATAAAAAAAGAAATATTTGTTGTCAATAAAATGGTAAGGATAAGTGCGGAGATAAGTAATTGGTTAAGTTTTAATTAAATTATACGTGTAGGAATATCATGTCTTATAGAATACTAAATAATTAAACTGCTTTGGATTCAACTGCCGTAATTTGTGTTGAGAAAACTATCGCTCGCCTTAATTGAACTCCTTAAAAGTTTTTCCCACAAAGTTAATGATACTTTACTTCTTCTGATCATTATGTATGTATTTCCATAGTAAATTAAATTTTTGCCTTATAAATTTAACAGATTCTCATTCAGAATTATGTGCTTTCATAGAAAATATCTGTACCTCAGAAGTTCGCCTGGTCCAAAGGCGGTGGACGGCCTTTAACAGGTTTCCCACTTAAAAAAGGGAAGACCTGCAATATAAGTCCAAGCGACCTTCAATTGACAGTTTGTTATAGTAACATAAATATGTACACTTAACTTTCTTCGTTTGTATGAAGTTGCCACTGGCTTGCGTACCCTTAAAACAAATTATGATTTGATAGTGTGCGACAGAGATGACGCTCTACGAAGCCGAAATTGACCGATAGTTTCTTTCCACAGGTCGATGTGTAATATAAACGGCCGGATACTGTAAGTAGATATTATTATGTAACATGTATTACATCAAGCAAAATTGTAAGCACATTCAAAATATATTTTTAGCCTGTTAGGTAGCTACGTGCTTTCTCCCTAATAGGGATAATTATATAATGCATAAATGGTTTTTGTGAATTTGGCTACACGTCTATTAATTTTATAATTTCGTTGGCTGTATTGTATTCTTTGTTATCAGCGTGTGGTAGTGGACGGAACATAGCAGACTGTGAAGGTGACCGCTAAAGCGTACATTTTTAAGTTAAAAAACATGTTGTTAAGTGCAGTAGTTCAGTAAATAAATAACTTACGACACTTAGGCATTGTTTCAAAAAGGCTTTGTGTTACAAACTCAGCACTGTGCAAAGATATATGGTAAGAGGAAATTGAACAGACACAATAGGTAGTTTATGAGGCCACCTCCTCAAGCAATATTAATACATATTACTTTTTTTTGTGGCAGACAAAGTAAGAAAACATAGTGTACCACCCCTCGATACTGGGACTCACACATTCACACAACGCCACCTATTCCCAAACTAAGCAAAGCTTGTAGGTACTAGACAACGGATAAACATATTACATACTACATATTTTTTTGGAAATACATACGACATATTTTGCATAGAAAACTCTCAGACCAATGCGTCTGAAGGGCAAATTTCGTTTTAATATGTCCATACGCTGTTTTGATGCTTAAAAATTTCCATCACGATGAGATAAATTTTAAGGAAACCCCTGCAGTGACTTAAGGCAACTCTTACACTTGTATGGCTCAACCTAATTTCAGTGTCACTGGGACTTTAACAGGGTTAAATTAACGGTCTCAAATAACGACCAGACTCAGGAAAATCATTCATGAATCCCACAAATATAGTTTACTCAGGATACTTACATGCCGTCTTTGGCAGTGAAAGGCCATAAAATATTCGCCTTAATAATCGTAATTAGACATCAGATTCTATTATACTCGTACCAGTACATCAAAAGCAAGTGTTTTCAGATCAGGATTCATGACCTGTCTTTTACCTCTTATCAGAGGTCACATAAAGTTCACGCTACAGAAATGATTTAAACGATGCCAGATCGGTATGCGAACGCTCTCGCTTGGAACATTTACCAGTAACTAGCTTTTGCACTCGGCTTCGCTCGCGTCTTTATATTACAGACCTATTATATTTTAAAAGGGCACACGGAACTGACGGGCTTGTAGGAAGATGATAGATGGAACAAAGTTAGTTTTTAAGCATTCTTATACTGACGTTTCCTAGCTTCTGGCTCTTCTACGATAATTATTCTTTATGGATCCATACTAATATTATAAATGCGAAAGTAACTCTGTCTGTCTGTCTGTCTGTTACTATTTCACGCCTAAACGGCTGAACGGATTTCGATGAAATTTGGTACAGACAATCTTTAGACCCTGAGAAAGAACATAGGCTACTTTTTATTAGCAATCATATTATATTTTGATTTCATAGAATTTTGGCGGGAAAGCTGTGTCACGTGACCTGTGACGTCATAGAATTTTGGTCACGTGACCCGTGACGTCATAGAATTTTGACAGATGAGTCGTGACGTCACAGAATTTTGGCGGGAAAATATTTTTTGACAGTTGAGTCGTGACGTCATTGAATTTTTGAACCCTGAGTCGTGACGTCACAGAATTAAATTTTGACACCTGAGCCGTGACGTTTTTGAATTTTTGACAGATGAGGCGTGACGTCACAGAATTTTTGACAGATCGTCGCACGAATACTTAAGTGTCCAACCTCCATTTGCAACATTTTACACCAGAGACGTTTTATTGATTAGTTTAAGCAAATAATATGATTTTATAAAAGTTTTATATTAAAAAAATAGTTAATGTGTTTATGAAATGATATATTACAAATAATCATTAAAAAGTCAAACAGTTATGTTTATTTTCACAATTTTTTATGGAGGTTGAGCAAATAAACACATAAATAATTGTGCAATTGGAGATAGACCACTACCGGGGTGGAGGTTGAGCATTTTGCATTCGAGTATATTTAGTACTTAAGTGCCCTATAACCAAATACAGTGTGTTTGGGTATCGTCTGTGGGTATCGTGGTAAAAAAAAATAACTAGTTAACTGGCTATTTATTATTAACAATAACACAGAATTAAAAAAAACACTGTTTGATATATATAAAATACAAAATACAATATTTTTTTGTTTTTGTACCAATACAAGATCGTTTACTTCGCCTGGTATTGTTTATGTTGTCTGATCCTGTCAAAACCTTTTTAATTAGAGATTCCATAAAGGCTTTGTATAGTAGTATTTTCTTTTCGGTTAGTGTCTGATTTGAATTAGTCCTTATTCGTCGTATTCTTGTTTGGTCGGATTCTTGAATCATCGTACGTAATGTCAACATTAAATGAAACTACGGTATTACCGTGACTCCACTTCTTCATTTCAATATGTACAATAAAAACGACATAAATTGAAAATAAAACGGTGATAAGATCATACCTACACGTATAAAAAATAATGAATATACTGAGACTATTTAAACAATTTAGAATTGATTTATTTTTACAAGAAAATTAACCCTTTTTTGACGATGTTTTCATAAGGAATTCTTTGGTTTATGGGCTATTCATCCCTCAACGGCGTAATTAGTTCTGAATTTCTCATCCAAAATAGGGAAGAAAATGCAAAGCAACGGACATAATAAAAATAGATGTCCAATGTGAGCAATGGATCTGTGGCTAGTAAAAAATAGTATTAATCTACTTATCTAGCATCTAACATAATTGCGAACACAAAGCGTAGGTATACGTAAACACAAAACTACCCATTTAATGCTAAGAAATTTACCCATTTAACAATTAGCAAACATGCAAGTAGCAGGTATATTTTGACAGTCACCGCACAAAATCATAACATTTTCATTTCATTTTTTTTCATTTTTTTTTAAAGACAACTCCCGCACTAGGGATCATGCCCTGTGTCGCGGGGACTTTTACAAACATCAATTAACGGACACATAGAACACCCAGACTCAGGACAATAATTTGTGGATCTCACAAATTATTGTCCTGCGTGGGGATCGAACCCACAACCTCATGCGCGGCAGCCGCTGGCTCTACCGGCGCGCCACCGAGGTCGAACACATAACAGCCCATTAATGTCCCACTGCAGGGACGGGCCTCCTCCCGTGATGGAGGGACACTTGGCCTACTAATACCACGCTGGCCAGACGGATTGGTATAGGGTTTAATTTCAAGTTTTCCTTCTTTTTTGTGAAGATATTATTGACGGATAGTCCCTTAGTCGGTTTTTACGACACCCATGGGATGAGATGGGGTGGTGACATGTTGTATTCTTACTCCGTCACCACACGGAAGGCACCGCACAAAAGCAATATTTTTATTATTATATTAGTTATATTTTACAACCTTACGAAATGTTCAAAACAATCTGTTCATTTATAGATACCTACGTCACAATTTCATTTAAAGATTTAATTAAATCTGAAATTATAAGAATTAAATTTAAACATCCTGTACTATAAGTTAACGATACGCAGTGATAATCTACAAAGAAATGTTAACAAAAATACAAGTTACCGATTCTTTTCTATAGTTGTGACTATATTTTCCGATTTATATTTCGTCACAGACATTTGGGGTACTGTTTTCTATTAAAATTAATACTTTTTTCTATATTTCGCGTTAGTTTTTACTCAAATGCGTGCGAGCACGAGCTTCGTCAAAAAAGAAATTAATGATGGCGGCGTATTGCGTCATCAAAATGCGATGTCGTGATTGGTTACCTGTGAGGAGATTGAATACTTAAGCACGCAATCGAGGCTCGGATGCACGTTTGGTGTTTCTGTACGGACGTTGAGCAATTAAGCATGAAGTTTTAATTCTCTTGTGTTAGTTTACAAAAACTTAAATTCCTTATAAATAATGTATTTTAAGTCCAAACAGCAAGTATTATATACCAATCGAACCGCAATTTGATCCTTAATAAAATTGCATTAAAAAGTGAAATTCGTCAAAATGGTCGGTTGAGCAAATAAGCATTCAGGCGACGAGATGATTCGTGACGTCACATAATTTTGGCGGGTAAATATATTTTGACAGCTGGGCCGTGACGTTTTTGGATTTTTGACAGATGAGTCGTGACGTCACAGAATTTTTGACAGATGATTTGTGACGTCATATTATCTTGGCGGGAAAATATTTGATACCTCTGTCACTTTTGACAATTCAATTTTGACAGATAGGCGTGACGTCATAGAATCTTTGACAGATGAGTCGTGACGTCACAGAATTTTGGCAGGAAAATATATTTTGACAGCTAAGTCGTGACTTCATTGAATTTTGGCGGGAAAAATAGTATTTAAACAGTTGAATCCTGACGTTATCACAATTTGGCGGGAAAATAAATAGGTTTGTACAGGACCCTCGGTGCGCGAGTCAGACTCGCACTTGACCGGTTTTTTTAAGCTGTGGGTCTGATATATCTAGACAGCTTAAATTCGTAATTGTGAACTTATTTAATCATAACAGCCCATTAATGTCCCACTCTGTAGTGGGACATTAATGGGCCCGTCCCTGTGGACGGGCCTCCTTCCTTGACGGAAGGATACTTGGCCAACTAATACCACGCTTGCAGACGGATTAGTATAGGGTTTAATTTCAAGTTTTCCTTCTTTTTATTTAGTGAAGATAATATTCACCTTATTTGTTAGGCACTAAAGTGACACACCTTTGCTTATCCTATCCTACTAATATTATAAATTCAAAAGTTTGTGAGGATGGATGGATGTTTGTTACCCTTTCATGCAAAAACTACTAAATGGATTTTGATAAAATTTGGAATAGGTATAGGTAGTTTATGGTGTAAAATAACAATTAAGCGGGTAATGAATGTGGACGAGGCCGAATCTGTTTGCCAGGATCGTGACAAGTGGCGTTCTGTCGTCTCTGCCTACCCCGGCCGGGATAAGGCGTGAGTTTATGTATGTATGTATGTATGTAAGCGGGTAATACCGCGGGCATCAGCTAGTAGGTATATAAAAAGATTCTAACTACGACTAAAGCCCGATTTATACATCGACAAGTACAGTAGCGAGTTAAGAAGTAAGTTGTTGATTAAGTTGATTTGAATAGATCTCCATCACAGATATCTGAACAAAGGAGATATGCCCTGAATGTCATTTTGTATGGAAACCTCATGTCGCCAGTTTTATTAACACACACAGCAATAGAATATACGAATAGACTACTGTTCTCAGTTACATCTAGATTATCAATGAACGCAATACTCTGTCTCGTTTTTCCTTGAAATATATCCCTTACACGGTGTCACAGCGAACCAATCAGCGCTACTATATTTAAACAAATAAAACAAACTTCAAAAAATTTAGATAGAAGAACTAATACTACAATTTAAAACTACTACATTCAAAAAAATTACATTTATGCTAGGCGTTGACCTTATCGATAAATAATTAATAAAATTTATCGACAGACAAGACTTATATTTTATTAAAAATTAAATACTTATCATATAAATAATAATTACTTTTATATAAATATGTATAATATAATAATATATAATTGTGCAATACTTTTGTAAAATAATATTCACGACAGTGTGTGTAAGATCGTACATGTCGTGAAACAAATTAATCCGAGAACTGATGCCGTAATATCGCAGATTGAAGGAACTCAAGCAACTAATTTTTTTCATTTAACTTAATAAATCTTTTACAATTTAAAATTCCTACAACACACGACTTTTTATCGAAAACGATAGATAGTCGTAGTCATGAACGGGTCGTCACTATCGTTTGGTTGTTAGAGCGATCACGGTTAGCAACCACTTGTCATACGTAATATCGTTGAGCGCATAGTTCATTGCTTCATATTATATTCATTGAATGACTAGTTTGGACAACATTAGAGAAGCAATGTATATGTTACAAAAATATTATAGTACTTAATTGTCCGAACATGAAAATAACATAGTGAGGACATCGAAGATTATTTTTTCATGATTTTAGAGGTAAATACAATAAAATACATGTACTAGCATATGGTAAGTGATTCCATTATTAATAAAGTTTTTTTTATTGCTCTTATTTTTACGGGCAACCACTGAACAACTTGGCATTTTAAATGTTATCCCGGTCGTTGTCAAAACACAGCTAAACCTAGGTGACAGCCATTTTTAGCTGTATAATCGTTTTAATCATATTGCGCTCTGACGAAAATCCCGTCATACCACTTCTCCTTTTATTTAGATTCTGTGATCTCCATCCATGACAATAGCACATAATAGGTACTCATCAAGCTATGTATTTTTATTCAAAAATATGTCTTATTGCAAGGGAATAAGGCCTATTGATGTCTAGGTTGATGTGTTGCTGTGTGTGTATCAAATGTCGTTGACATTAGCCGTGAATACGTACACAAATTGCAAAAATATATGAATATTAAAAACGACGAATTAATTTCAATTAAGTAAATTATGTAAATATTAAATACAGTATTTTAAAATATTTGAATAAGTAGATAATAAATAGTAGTAGTCATATTTAAATTACAAATATACCTGTTTTGAATTTGACCAAAGTTATAATATAAAACTTTACCTATGATTATAATGTCTATAATGACTTATTACGGTTGTTTTTATTATATTTTTAATATCTAAAAAATGTGATAGGTTAACGAACGAGACGACAGAAATATTTTGTTTTTTTTAGAACAAACTTTAAAAGCAAAATATTTAATAAATCTTATCCAATTTAGTTACCTTGTAGTGGCGAAGTGTCCATATAACTCGATTCCTACCGGCTTACCTTTGCAAAAACCGCTTAGCATTGTCTATTAATCAATTATAAATCAATGACGCAACATCCACTCAATACAAAATAATATAAAACAAAAAAGTATTCTCTTACGTAAATCGCAATAATAATTACAGTAATAATAATTTTCAATATAATTATTTACGTACTCATAACGCCATCTTGTAATTAAAGGTTGTCAACTAACAACTTGTTATGGTTCAGTCAGAGAGTACTTAAAGCGCGCATGCGCGGAGCGCAGTAAGCCGGTCGCGAAATTAGGAATCCAGTACAACAGACTGTACGGAAATCGTACGGTCACGTGACACTTTGTATTCGTCGATCTAAGGTACCATATAAGCCGGTGGCCATCGGCTTATGACAAGGATAAAAGATACAACTACAACATTGCGAGAGCGAGAAAGCACTATTGCAACCAGTGGACCGACCAATTGTAACGAAGTTTCATTTCATTTCACGTTAAGTACTTAATTTGCCATTGACATTCCTTTGTTTTTATCAATTATTTAAATCTGATAGAAATCAGCCTTTCTTCTGAATTTTTAGTTTTTAATTATATTTATTTGTTTTTATATTTTTATACGGCTTGCGTCTTGACTTTGGCAGAATCATCGGTAAACGATAGGACCATTTGAAGAAAAAACAGATATTTGTATTTATTTTCTGCAAATAGGTTATAAAATTCGCTTTCTTGTTTAAAGTAGTAAAATTTGTATGTTTAATTATTTATGATTGTGTATTATGTGTTGTGCATTGGTTGACTTTATTTTTGTCGTAGTGCGTTGGGATCCTATGGAATATTTTTGTAAGTACTTGTTTGTATTGTTTTCAGCAAATTTAATAGTTTGTTGTTATAAGGGACAGGTTAATAGTGTTATATTATATTGACTATCCTATTATGTGATGTGCGATAAAACATCATTCTCGAAATTGAATTATAAATATAAGAAACGCCGGCGCTGTGGATTTACGAAACATTTTAATACAATTATCTCATTTCGATACGTATAAGTAAGTGGCTTACAGACAGTATTCTCAGATTCTAAAAGTAAGTAAGTAGGTATGTAGAATCATTTAGGATATAGCAATATAAACAATTAATCTAATTGATCAAAGAAGTCTTCCAAACAGAGAAACATTTTCGTATTTTAAGTTTATGAGTTCGGGACAACTAGGTAAAATCGAAACATTTTCTCACGAATACCTATGAACTACAGAATAATAGTAATATAAAGTAGAACAAAAGTCCACGGAATCTTCGGCTTCCCTTTTATAAAAATCCACCCTTCGCCACTGTTACCTTGTCTACTATTCTAAACCAAAATTTAAAGGCAGGGAATCGAATCTGTGTCTTTTCTTGGTCATCTCTGCAGCCGCCATGCGCTATGACCCTTTACGCAGTGGACGGATTATCTTGCAAGAATGAGATGCTGATAATAAGGGATGCACAAGATAGGACAAAGAGTACTTGGAGGAGGTCTTTAATCCAGCAAGACTAGAGTTAATATTATGACGAGGTCAAAAAAGTCGGTTCGTAGCTAATATAATAATACTCCCGCTTGACAGTTGGATCATAGGTCTGATGCAGAAGGCAGTACTGCTTGACACGGCACGCATTGTGAGGAGGTTCCTATCTCTGGAGCCCTAACCCCCGGTAGCCTGGTCCCTGTACCCGATGCCGGTGGGTCTACCTTTTTTTATATTTTTAAATGTCTTTATTTTTTAATTTATATTGAAAAATGTAAAAGATTGTGAAAAATGTAAATAAAGACTTAAAATACAAGAATTTCCATCCATCCACAACACTACAATAACATTTTCCCACAACCGGTAATAAAAAAGTAAACAATTTAACAAAACACAAGCGCTCATGTTACAGGAAAATCTACGTAGGTAACACCTGACAATTTCGTAATGGCTCAGTAGATGCCCGAGGCGTTGCGAGTGTGCAGGTTCAAAGTTGTGCAGGTACCTAATAATTTGATCGCATCCCCGTTATGTTGCTAGATTGCTGGTTACCCGTTTCTTTGTTTTGTTTATCAGCAAGTAGATACCTAGAACAAGAGAAATTTTATTAGTTCAAAAATGGGATTGTTACACACAAGGTTAGTCACTGAAAAAGGTATATCGCACCCTCAGTATTATAAGGGCACAATCCAAAAAAGTTGATTTTTGGGAAATCACGATTTAAGATTCTGGGATCCTATAAAATGCCTATTTTTTCAAATTACTTGTTTGTTATTTAAGTTATAAATGTGAAATTTGGCAGATTTGTTCTTTGGTGAATGCACTATAAATAGCAATAAGAGAAAACAATATATTTGCATTAATTCTATAAATTACAAGTAATTGAAAAACATGCATTCAAGTTAGGCCTTTGTAATACAAAAATATCAAAGAAATACTACGAAATATAGGACTATTATGAATTTGATCCTAATATATATTAAATTTTGCATAATATAACGGCACAACTACTAAATAGGTCTATTTATAACAAAATGTTAAAACCAAATTTAGCGGGTTTTTCGTCATAGAAGGGCACAAACACGAATCGCACCACACTTAAACAGTCCGCCTTCAAAAAATATGGGCTTGTTTCTGATTGATACCTTGTAACAGTAAGAGCGGGCCACGGGCTGGGAGAGTGTGAGAGGGACACAAATATATTTACCGAGTCGTTATTGTCCTTTTTCTCGCTCTGTCAGCGCTAACAGGAAAAGAATTCCATTTTATGCCCTTAGCATTTAAAATCTCAGTTTACTAAAATTTTGACTTGATCCCTTATATTACTGAGGGTGCGATATGTAAACTCGACATAGTATTTTTTTACGAAAAATTTTCACATATTATGTTAAAGAGTAGGTATTGTAGCGACATGTTATCAGTTTTAATTTCCGCATAGTAAAGTACGCGCAATCTAATTCGGCCGATTTGAAGTTGTTGCAACAGATGCGCAGATGTCATTTTAGTAATTACATGGAGAAAACGTGGACAGCGGATGTTTTCTTAGCTAACTTCAGCCCGGTCAAGTATGATTGCTCGGGTTGTATAGTTTTTTTTGGATGCTGTATGCGAGGACAGCATGCGGACCTATCTATACTATAATATTATAAAGAGGTAAAGTTTGTGTGTTTGTGACGTTGTAGGGGGTAATCTCTGGATCTACTAAATCGATTTTAAAAATTATTTTTGTGTTGAATAGTCCATTTATCGAGGAGTGTCATAGGCTATATATTCACGCTATGACTAATAGGAGTGGAGCAGTAATGAAATATGTTTAAAAAAGAGACGCGTTTTTTCGCCGCCTAACGAAATGGGTACGGGTCAGCTAGTGCTTAATAAATAAAAGTATGAGTACATTGATGTATGTGCATAATAACACTACATCCAACAAGAATAACATATCTAGGTACTTATAGCATAGATTTATGTGCATATATATTGCGGGCCATGCCCTTCCGCAAAGTACAGCCTTATTCTATTATCTTTGAAAAGAAACTTTACTTAGTACATACTTAAACATTAATTAACCTTGTGTTTAGAAAGCAGCAAATATAAACAGTTCCTTTTATAGTGCGTAAAGGTTCCCACTTTATGTACACACAGCAACTAATCAAGCTAGACACTCATGTACCTTAATACCTTGAAATAAGACACAATTTCAAATGAAAATGTTTAACTTGATGTGTTGCTGTGAGTACTACCTTCATGACGCTACCTTTATCATTAAAATAATCCTTGCTTATATGGTTATGTATGGTATACAATGGTTTCAGCGCCTAATTACAGTTATCTACAATGTTAAAAATTTATAACGTCAAGAAAATGCAGCAATAGAGTTTGTTGCGCTTCTTCTTCTTTACTAGCGCTTTGTAGGCGGTGGTAAAGTTTTCTAGACTTTAAAATGTATTTAAACTTAAATTAAGTAGTATAAATGACGTCAAAAATATAAAACGAAAGTTGTATTAATTTTGAATAATAATTTTGATTCTTGATTGAAATATATGTACAAAAATCTAAAAACATTCTAACCTCGAATTCAATTTTCTCAGTAAATAATACAAGAAAAAAGCAGACGCCATGCAAAAACCTTCGTAGAACAGAACCTGCATTATTCTGCGTACCATAAACAATCAATACCATTATTGCCTGCCCACATTCAAGGCACGTTCCGTACTCTAACACAATTTCTGTGCCAAAGGGTTTTCAACGTATAGAATTTTACGTTTAAAATTGTGTCGACGTGAGCGTTTTGCTGTCTGTGTGGTGATGAACACGTTGTGTCCATAATTTGTCCACAATGGTTTCGTAAATTTGACTAAGAGAGACAATTAAAGTGATAAATGTGTAAAGAAAACTAAACACTAACCCCCTTACTCATAAAACGGTCGTAAATTTAATCACTGTTTAGCGAGATTTTTATTATCAAAATCAACCTTATACCAAACAAAACCGTAAGATTTTAAGCTAATCAATTGACTAAAATTTAAGAGGCGTTTATGAGTAAGATACCCAAAACCAATTTTACCGCACATAATATAGTTTTATATTTTTTAAGTTATTACATGCCAATTATCTAAATATACTTACATGTTCATACACAAAAGGATAAACTTCATGCAATTCAGGAATCGAACCCGACAATACTGCATTGCAGTCATAATAATTCGCAATTATACCCTTTCCACTATATTTAACGACATTTGACAGATTGACGTTAGTGACGTTCAGCAGTATCTCGAATGTAATGCCAATCGATTGTAAGCGATTTTTCGATTTATCAAATTACTTTATTTTACACATTTGGATCCTTATATCAACTTACATTATCATTTTATTACTGTTTCTTTCTTTATCTATGTAAAGAGAATTAGCCTATAGCTTAAAATGATAAAATTATAGTTAGCGTAGGTATTATTTAAAATACATAATTTACCGTGACACATTCGCGGGTTATAGCTAATCTAAAATATCATATTACATTTTATAAACGTATTATGAAGAGTTCAGGTTTATTCATAGCATTTATTTCTACCGATTATTTGTAATTTGTTTCATAATGGTGGTAATCGTTATGATTGTCCATCACTAAGTAACCATGGCAACTGAAAAAAACATGGGTACGTCCATGAAATACAATATTATTTGTTTGAAAATTAAGTAGAAGTATTACGAAACTTCATGGACGTGAACTGTCAAAAAGCTAAACTTACGCTGGAAGGGGTATAGTTATAACAATAATCAGTACGCCAAGCCAACAAATTACCTAACACCTAAATTACTTGTCATCTTTAATAACTAATCCCCTTACTCATAAACGCCTCTTAAATTTTAGTCAATTGATTAGCTTAAATCCTTACGGTTTTGTTTGGCATAAGGTTGGTTTTGCTAATAAAAGTCTCGCTAAACAGTGACTAAATTTAAGACGCGCTTATGAGTAAGGGGGTTAATACATAACCTCATAAAACCTTTAAGAAATTGCAACTAAGCATCGTCCAACGAAATCTAAAAAGCAAGTAAAAATATAAAACTTGTAAGGTTTTATCGGTAATATTTTGTAACGGAAACTAGGTCACAAGAGAAGCCTTCTACGAGAGGCATTAAGTAAGGCTTAGGGATGCCAATGCATTACTTAGCGATTTCATGTTACACTTAAGTTAGCTTTATAATGTATTAGCAGGTGGTCGAACGAGTAGAGCGATGACCTGGCTTTCATAAGTACGGTTTTAAGTGATATCACTTCAATATTCTGAACGCTATGACTTGTCCTTCTTTAAAACAAGGTTTAGAGAGAGCATTACTTCTAGAGTATGCAGTTGACATTGCTGATGTCATTCAGTGTTATTTACAATCAGCATGTCAATTCTCGTACCTTAAAATCGTTAAAAATTCCGTTAAGTTAACTTTAGTCGTCAAATTGTCTTTCTTACTTAATTTGACAACTAAAGTTAACTTAACCGAATTTTTAACGATTTTAAGGTACGAGAATTGACATGTAGGTGGGCCACTTGATCGAATACAAAAATAATCTTTGAAACAATATTGGTTGAAGAAAGAAATATTTTTTTGACATTATATCATTACTAGCTGATGCCCGCGGCTTCACCCGCGTGGTATAGTTACCTAAATGTTATTCTACACCCCAAACTATCTATATTCCAAATTTTATCAAAATAAGTACGTACAGTAGTTTTTGCGTGAAAGAGCAAACATCCATTCATAAATCCTCACAAACTTTCGCATTTATAATATTAGTAGGAAGGATGCTTCGTGTGCTCGAAAATAACACAAAGAAAGAAACCAGACATCAAGGTGGTTTTAGTCATTAAGAGTCATGACACAACCCGCTACGGAGGGGAAAATAACGCAGAAGATGTCTGTAATCTCTTTTCCTATTTTGGCTCATCATAACAGCCCATTAATGTCCCACTGCAGGGACGGGCCTCCTCCCATGACGGAGGGATACTTGGCCTACTAATCCCACGCTTGCCAGACGGATTGGAATAGGGTTTAATTTCAAGTTTACCTTCTTTTTACCTCGTAAAGATAACATTCACGGATAGTCCTTTAGTCGGTTTCTACGACACCTATGGGATGAGATGGGGTGGTGACATATTGAATTCTTACTCCGTCATCACACGGAGAGCACCATGCTCCTTTAGGTAGTAATAGGTTTAATAAGTTTTAAGGGATGTTACGTGACAGCCCTAGGTTGTAACATAATGAACTATGAGGTAGACGCTACGTGCGGAATGTCATTCCAGTTCATGGATGTAGATAATACACCAACTACATTCAGTTCTAATCTTCTTACTTATTTATATCTAGGCTCGTGTTTAATATGTCACTTTAAAAAAATATTTTTATATGTATAGGGTAAGAATACAATGTGTCACCACCTTATCTCATCCCATGGGTGTCGTAAAAACCGGCTAAGGGACTATCCGTCAATATAATCTTTACGAAATAAAAAGAAGGAAAGCTTGAAATTAAACTTTATACAAATTCGTCTGGCCAGCGTGGTATTAGTAGGCTAAGTAGCCCTTCGACACGGGAGGAGGCCTCCTTAGGTGAGGTGTCCCTGCAGTGGGACATAAATGGGCTGTTATGATGACGTTTTTTTATCTTTTTGTTTTTTCATCCCTGCATTAGGACATAGACAAACCAATAGCTATAAATTCACATCGATAAAGGACGAGCAATTTACATACACAGAGATAACAAAACCTATTAAGTATTTACAATCGTTTTTTAATACTAGGTAGAGTCGTGATCTCAGGAAATTGGTTGTAACGAGTACTCGTGACTGCGCGAGCGTCGAACCTACGACTAACACTCTCTAGTCACTGTACCATAACAGCTAAATTGTTTTGAATTATACCTGTTTGTTTTATAATGATTATGGGTTGGTTGTTACAAGTTTCATGTGATATATGGTGGGATTTAGCGTTTACTTTAGCTGATTATACTGAAGATTTGTAGGTGGATAAGAAACTTGGAAGAAAGGGAATAATTACCAATTTTGATTTACGTGATATAGGCATTAGATTTTACTGAAAAAATACCTTCTTCAAGCCAAAAATAAAAACTTAAAATAAAAAAAAATGTGTTTTGTTTAATACGTTGGAAATTAATTAACTAGATAATAAAATCTGGTGGTCTAATTTGACCATTTTAGCATAAGCATCGGTGGTTCAGTGGTAGAATGCTCGCCTGCCACGCGGGCGGCCCGGGTTCGATTCCCGGCCGATGCAAACTTCTTTTTGTGCTTTTTTTGCTGGATTTTTATTATTAACAATCGATTTAAAAGTACTTAGATTTTATTTTTATTGAACTCAGTTGTTTTTGAGACAAAGGGTTTTTCCAACATGGTTTTAGTTAGGACTTTCATAAAAGTAGCTTAGATAAATCTCAAAAAATAATATTTATGGTAAACGTCCGTAATAGTAGAATGGTCTCATTCAACATAGTTTAATCATAAAGCTAAGTATGAAACGCTAACAGCGCGGAACCATGAACCATCTGCCCTGTGAAGTAACTACCGCCTTACAACCCAAGCTAAAAAAAGGTTAATAATCTATATTAGTAGTTATTCTAAGTAAAAATAAATAAATAAATACATAATTATAATAATATTTGGTAACACCTTTGCCTAGCTGTGAGTCTAAATAGGTTATTTAAAAAAAAGGTAAATCTGTCTTTTTTTGCCGTGGTAGCGACAGAGCTAGCTCGCAAAAAAAGAGTATTTGCTAAATTTTCCTTTAGTCAACTTTTACGACACTCTTATATTCTCCCCCTTACAAACGCCTAGTTCTACGAAAAGGAATAAAAACCAATGTGACCAGCTTGATCCAAGTTAACTTTTTATTAATCCAAGTTTCCTTCCAACATTGACGGAGTCTCGTCCTTGCAGTTAGACATCACTCTGATATATTAAAGGCCTGATAGAATATTAAAAAGTCCATTACGCATCAACATTAAAGAGTACTCAACAAATAAATCAGTTTATAAAACATTATTCACAAAACGATGTAACTTTATAAGAACAACAACTTATAAAAACCGATAAGATGACATTCCATGCTTGCACAATATTATCACAGTACAACCAGTAGTCTATCTCGGGCGACTATTTATTATAAATGCCTACGGGCTGCGCGCTGCGTAAACATGCGATAGGGCTGCTAACCTCCAGCTTTTTAATTACATTTACCTTCTTTCCCGCTCGTTACTGCGGCACAGTCGCGACTGTTCACTCCTCAAAGCCACCGCTATCGTGAGCGTGTAGGTATAACTCGCGTTTCGTCCGTTTCTATGAAGTCGAAATACTGTATATATTTGTACTATGATATTATGTAAGAACCAAGGCAGGTGAACGGCATAAAAACAAAGAAGGAAATTGCGAATGCCTGGCAATAGCCTTAAGTTTATTGCCCTAACGGTTAAGGTTCAGCCGCTTCAATAAAATTTATTCTTGAATAAAGTTTATATTCATTTATTCGCAGTGAATTATTACGTACTTAATTTCTTATGTGTGGTGACGGAATAAGAATATTCAGTGTACAAACTGTCAGTCCAACATGGTATTAGTAGGCCAAGTTTCTGCTGTGCTGAGCTATCCATGCAGTGGGAGATTAATAGGCTTAAACTAAAAAATACTGATTCCATAAAATGATCTTTATGGTTACATGGCAAAGCTCATTGTCGTCTGACTAAAAAAAAGTAGCGGTACAGTGGCAATTTTATAGCAGATCTATCTGTGATATCCTCATATTTAACCTGGGATATATAATAAAACACAAAGTAATACCGTAAGTAGGTACATAGAACAACAGCCCGTCTTCCCGCCACGAATGACAGATGCATAGACGACAGAGGGCGCTGTACTTGATCTATGTTCTACATTTAATGTAAACATCTGTATACATCACACTATCAAATCGCTGCGTAATATTCAAAATAATTATTTTATTAATACACGCAAAACGTTTTGTTATTGTTGGATAATCAAAACGTTTAGTTTTCATATTGAGCTGTCATAACATACACGAACTGACAGCTCCTGTCATAAACATTTGAGTGGTTGATATGTTCGTAATTTGAATTCAGCGTGTTTTCTTTTTTTATGTTATTGAGTGCTACCGTGAGTTATCAAAAAGGTTTTATTTCATTTCACAATTGGAACCGACAAAAGGATATAAAAATGAACGATATAGCTTCAGTCTCTAAGTTTTTATTCCCTAATTTTTTTTCAAGTGCTAGTTCTGTTAATCAAGTTGACGGCTAAGTAGATATTGCCCACTGCTTTGCCTACTGAATCCATCATTATACGTTACCCTTGAATTGAAATGTCGTGGTCACACCGTATTCTTTTTTCATCACCAGACTAGTTTATTATTGTTCTTTGTTTTTCTTAAAAAGATAACTCCCACACTAGGAATAATGCCATGTAATAACATCTAATATCAGGAATAGTTTGTGGATTGCACAAAGATTGGTCCAGCATGGGATTCAAAACGGCAAATTCGTGGACGTCAGCCACCGTTGTTAATCATCATAACAGCCTATTAATGTCCTACTCCAGAGACGGGCCTCCTCTCGTGACGGAGGGATACTTACCTACTAATACCACGCTGGCCAAACGGAATGTTATAGGGTTTAATTTCAAGTTTCCCTTTTTTTATTACGTAAATATTCACGGATATTCTCTTAGTCGGTTTTTACGACACCCATGGGACGAGATGAGGAGGTGACATATTGTATTCTTACTCCGTCACCACACACAGATGCCGTTGTTAATACCTATATGACTTTTAAGGAGTAATAATTGTTATTGATATTTAAGGTAGTAATAGTAATATTGCAACAAGAAATCGCTATCAAACCATTCGCAAGTGTTGCAATAAACGTTTACACGACTATTTAATAATGAATGGCGTCTTCGTGTATTTGGCCTTTAGTTACATATTTCTCAAATAAATAACGATTGGTATCAGAAGGACAAAGTTCTCGCAATTTAGTGACCTCTGTGGTGTAGAAGTTACAAGACTGCTACCCATTAAGGGTTCGATTTCCAAACATGCAAAAACTCATTGCATAGGTCTGAACTCTGGACGTTTTCTTTGTATCTAGGTATGCATTTGTAAAAGAAAATTTCAATATGTTTAACCTTTAACTAGCATTAGCTCTGCTTAGTTTGCGACTAGATGGCGTTGTGTGAATGTGTGAGAAATTATACATTATATTTACGACCAGGAAGAAGACAGAGGGGAAACAGTTCAGAATAATATAGGTACACTACTCCCAAGTTAGCGTGGGTGTACCAAATGTACCAATTTAGTGAATTGAAGACAATAAGGTCATCTCAGATGGAATTGTTATTTGCATTAAATGTATGTGAACCCGTTTATTATTTTGTTTTTGTTAGGGGGAAAGGGAATAAAAGTGTGTCTTATGAGGTAAAATGTCGTAATACACGTCCGTGTAGTGACGGAGTAAGAATACAATATGTCACCACCCCATCTCATCCCATGGGTGTCTTAAAAACCGACTATCCGTGAATATTAACTATACGAAATAAAATGAAGGAAAACTTGAAATTAAACCCTATACCAATCCGTCTGGCCAGCGTGGTATTAGTAGGCCAAGTAACCCTCCGTTACGGAAGCAGGCCTGTCCCTGCAGTGGGACAGTGTAAAATTAAAACAGAAAGACCCGCCATTACTATCCAGTTTTCCCTTGGGATAGAGCCATGTGTCACGGGGACTTTTACAGACATAATAAAAACGAACACAAAAATGATTCAGGGTCAGGAAAACAATTTGAAGATCACACAAATTTATCGAATTCGAATCCGCGACCGCTGCGTCATAAGATTTTTGGCAAAAATAGAGTTGTCTTTTTAAAAAGGTATAAATTTATCTAAAAGCGTCTTAACTCTTTACACATGGTCTATATCCGTCAACACTCAATGCCAACTCATTCGGGTCACTAGGAAACATTAGATATACCTACTTAAGTTTTATTTGAGGACAGTTTAATTTTAACTATTATGACTGAAGCAGATTTCATTGAAATTTGGTTATTGTCGTAATTGGGTCACGTTTGCGTTGCAGGAGATACTTTTAAGGATTATTATTTTTTAAATATTTTCTAAATTAAAAATATGAATATAATGTGGAATGTAGACGAGGCCCAATCTGTTTGCCAGGATCGTGACAAGTGGCGCTCTATCCTCTCTGCCTACTTAGGACGGGATAAGGCGTGAGTTTATGTTTGTATAAATATAATACTCAAGCGTTGACACTGATAACAATACGCAATTACATTTACTTAAATGATTCACAGTAGTTCCGTTATTAGTTTTCGAGATAAGAACTAAAGAATCTAACCAATTTATTTTAAGTCCCATGTTGATTGTATGAGTAATATTTTTATGCAAAGTACTTACCTTATAATGTAAACCGCAATTTCGAATGCCCTCTCAATATCCGATATGGTCTAGTGGCTAGGATACCTGGCTCTCACCCAGGAGGCTCGGGTTCGATTCCCGGTATCGGAAAATTTCTTTTTGTAGCTGTTTTGTTTTAATATAAATTTTAAACGAATTTTGCTATATTTCTATATTATGAAATAAAATAATAACTGCATACTTGTTATCTTTTTGCTTCATAAGTGCTAAACTATTTTGGTTTCTGCTATATTAAATGCTTTGTACATGTCCATAGGGTTTCCTAAATATCTACTCGTACAGTCACGAGCAATAATATGTACACATTTTCGCATTTTGTAAACCAGTTATCTAAAGTTCTGCCAATCCAAAATTGAAAATTCGAAGATTAATTCAAAACTGTACGGAACCTCTTCTAAATTACGAATTCATTTTGATATTGTAATGTCTAGATAAACGTGCAGATAGTTTAGAAAATTTGAAAATGTGTACATATTATTGCTCGTGACTGTACCTATTAATCTGCCCTTTTTCTAAAAAAGATTCTCATCTCTACGAGAGCATACAAACTTTTTAAAAAACTAATCTGACTGTTGTAAGCATAGGGATTTTCTTTCATCAGAGGAAGTAGCCACTTAGCCAGTTCATGAAGGTCTAAGAGCGAATAGAACATCTTTAAGAGTTAGATTAAATTTATCAATATCATCATAACAGCCCATTAATGTCCCACTGCAGGGACGGGCCTCCTCCCATGACGGAGGATTACTTGGCCTACTAATACCACGCTAAAAATAGTAAATACACACATCAAAAAAGTCTAAGCAACATGCATGATATTACAAATTTACCATTTATATTAATTAATTTCTAAGTATTTACTCACTCAAAGTGTATAGGTAAGTAAACTTTTTTGTTATTGATGACATACTGGCTGGTTGTAAAAAAAAAATTTCGATTATGTTTTGTTTTTTTTCATAAAATTCAAATGACTGCGAATTTGTTTGAATTTGAGTGCATGTTAATTGCTACGTTTTAGTCTTGATTTTATAATTTTACCAACCATTTAAATACAGTTGGCGACAAAATTGAATTGTTAGATATTCTTTACGTCATGGAGCGACGTCATTTGACGGCAGATGAAATGCAAAGAGCTGTAGGGATGTTGCAAGCGGGAAGTAATCAATCTCAGGTATCTCGACATTTTGGTATTCATAGAAGTGTTATTTGTCGTCTTTGGCAGCGCTACAATAATACAGGGGAACCCGCTGAACAGCATCCAGGCCGTAAAAGGAGTGCAACCACTCGGCAAGACCGGTACATACAACTGACTGCAAGACGCCAGCCGATGTTAACCGCTCGAGAGATAAGTTTGAGGCTACAAAATTCAAGTGGTGTTGATGTAAGTCCCCAAACTGTGCGAAATCGACTGCATGAGTACGGCCTACGAGCTCGACGCCCTATCAGGTGCCCACCGATACGTCACGGGAATCGCGCTCGTCGAAATGAATGGTGTAGAGAACGCATAACATGGACCCAGGAACAATGGGATAAAATTATGTTTTCCGATGAGTCGCGATTCGGGTTTAGGCCTGATACAAGAAGGGTGCGAGTGTACCGTCGACCCGGAAATACTGAAAGACTCAGGTGCGTTCAGGAAGTTCATCCATACAGCGGCTCAACAGTTATGGTATGGGCGGGTATTATGAAGAACAGGCGAACTGAGCTCGTTTTTGTAAATGGAAACATGAACGCTGAAAATTACGTTGAGGATATTCTCAGACCTTATGTCCATCCATTTGCACAAACCTTTGGCTCCGATTTTACGTTAATGCATGACAATGCGCGTTCACATACAGCTCGGCGAACCAGTGAATACTTGGCAACGGAGAACATCCAGGTATTGCCCTGGCCTGCACAATCGCCAGACCTCAACCCCATCGAGCACGCATGGGACATGCTCCAGAGACGTGTTTTGAAGGACTTGGACGGAGTGACAACAACCCAACAGCTGAAGGATTTGCTACAATTCCATTGGGAGCGAATACCGCAAGATGACATAAACAGTCTCATTAATTCAATGAATAATCGTTGCCGACAAGTTCTGAATAGCAGAGGAGGCCATACTTTGTATTAAATTGTCCTATTCTTTCACAATAAATTCATTTTCTTAAGAAATTTCAATTTGTAAAAAAAAAGTTTAGTTTCTTATGTACCTGTATATTCTAATATTGTTAATTTCTGTTATTAAAAGAACTTATAAAGAAAACAGCTGTTATTTTTACATCATAGAACCCTAAAAATATTATTTTAAAAATAAAATACAACGTTATAATTAAAATAAATGGTAAAATAAATTAATATAAATGGTAAATTTGTAATATCATGCATGTTGCTTAGACTTTTTTGATGTGTGTAGTATAGCGCAAAGATAGTAGTTACGATTATTCCCTTAGTCGGTTTTTACGACACCCACGGGATGAGATGGGGTGGTCACATATTGTATTCTTACTCCGTCACTACACGGATAGATTATGATCTTTAATGGCATTGAATTAAGAATTCCATATTAACTGATTATGAGCGGCCAACGTAATATTTTGACAATGACCTTTTGTGACACTACAAGAATGTCAATGACAAAATATTTGGTCATAATATTTTCTTTGGTTATATTCAATAGCTAAGCAGAGGTCTCGGATTCAATTTCCGGTCAATAAATAGTTTTTGTGTTTGGATGCCATATTATAGTTTTGAATTTATTACAAAAAAGTTATGAAATTATTAAGAATATTCATCAAATATTTGTCTGACTGCTGGAACTGACCATAGTAAAGTAACCTAAACATAGAACTTAAGCCGCATCAAGCATAATGCACTAAGGCATTCACCGACTCCACTAACAAACAATGTCGTTTAGATACGATATGAGCTGATTTAAGTTATAAACTGACCGAAGATAGCACCCAGTTCTTAACTGTATTACGCAGACTCTCTCTTCTGACAACTAACTAACGATATGAGCTGGTAACAAGCATACATCTCTCGATAATAATACCTTTTATGTTTAATCAATCTACCACTACAACCTACTGGCACACCTTTCCTATCAAAAAACTTATGTCCCACAAAAATTGCGTGCTACATTCAGCAAAAAACCCAATAGTAAAAGTAAAAAGTACAGACAATATAGAAAAAAAAACTAATTATAAAAACTTGTCGCTTAAAACAATAAACAGTTCCTTTGTGAGTAAAGATCGGACACAGTCGAGTTACCACCAAGCCACGGTCGGCTACCCATCACTGACCGGCGACCAGGAAACTTATAACGGGGAGAAATACCCCACATTTTATACGCTTATTGCTACTAAATAAAATGAGCTACTACTGTGTCCTATGGTACAGATATAATATGCTTCTTTCTGGCAGCAGTCATTCACAAACGGGCATTTAATAATAATTGTAAATACTAGACCATCAGACCAACATTTATAAAGAGAGAAATAAATAAATTACATTCTAGTTTAATAACATGACTTATGTTCTTATAACCCACATGGCAATGGAGAGAGCTATGTTGAGAGTGTCCCTGCGTGATCGTATCAGAAATGAGGAGATCTGCAGGAGAATCGTGGTGAGAGAAACATCGCACTCAGGACTGCCCGATTAAAGTGGCGATGGGCAGGGTACATAGGGCGTAAAAAAGGTTTGTGAACGGTCAGTACACAGATTGCCCCCATGCGGTAATCCGTAGGTAGACTAGATAGACTAGGCAAGAAGGTTGCAGGAGACCGACAGATGAGGGAAGCACAGGATCCCACGCGATGAAAAGGTCTAAAAAGGAGTCTTTAAACATAAAAAATTTACAAATGGCATAACGTTATGTACACAATGAAACTGCTACTCAATTGCTAAGCAAGTAAGGAAGTATAATCTCTATATATTTAATTAGGTAGCAATAAATTTACCCAAGCGAAACCATTATAAATAAGATCCATGAACATACTAATAAAAAGTTAATTAAGTCATTTGTTAATATAATTTATTTTACTCAACGTCTATAGTATATTACGATGTTTTATTCTTGTACACGTTACCAAGCAAAGGTCGCCGTTTTGATCTTTATAATGAAATTGTTTAATTTGATCTAGGTTTTTCTAAAGTAAAATATTTTTGTATAAAAAAACAACAATATTTAAGTATTTTTATCAGCTGTCTAATACCCGTAGTACAATTTGACACTCCTTAGTTTGGGACTAGATGGCGTAAGAAGTAAGTATATCAAATTTTTAGTTAACTATTGCCACGTCTAATTATGACTGATTTTGAACTCATTGCAATAAGATTTAATAAAATCAGTAATCGTTTTTTATTTTTGAATAACATATTTATATTTATTTTTATAAATATTTTAGCTATAAATAAGTATGATAGCTGGACAGTTACGATTGCCGTGCCGCGCATCAAAGACATCGATTCAAGCAATTTCTCATCAAAACATCATAAAAAAGCAGCGAAGCGCTTTAAAATAAACTGCAATTATAATAAAGATATCTTCATCTAGATTCTGTAAACTGGTGATGAATATTCGAAAGCGCTTGCTTTGCTTCAGCGAACTTAACACGAAAGCTAATTAGCTTACGTATTGTTAGTAATAGTACCTATTAAGGCCAGGCGCAAACAGGCCACCGACCACAGCCACTGGTGGCCAGCGACAGGCACTTAACACACCTTTTCATATATTTTGTATTTGTAGCGCGTGGCCACCACCGGCTATCTGCGGTGCGTCTATTCTATACTATACAAAATATATGAAAAAGTGTGTTAAGTGGCTGTCGTTGGCCACCAGTGGCTGTGGTCGGTGGCCCGTTTGCGCCTAGTCTTAATGTTTTAAAAGTTATTCTTCTAAATGCTCATAGCCATGAAATGGTACATTGATACACAAATATAATAAATGTTAATGATATGCCATATTATGCTGTTAAGGTACAAAAGTATGACGAAATCTCATTACAATAAAAATACACATGAATTATAATATGAAAAACTTTTTCTTGGAGTAATGTTGAGTTTTAACTTCGTTTTAAATTTTTAGGGTTGTCATTAAGAAATGAAGGACTCCTTTTTTTATTCTTAACATTAATAAACTGAAATACTACACAGGTCTTTTCAGATAAATGTGTCAGAAAAACATTTATAAATATTTATACATACTCTGTGTACGTTAGTAATTGTATGTACAAATCTTCATGTGGGGCTTAGTCCACACAAGCTGTCATAATAATTATTGTTGTAATCAGCAGGTCAATTCTCAAAACATACTATTTAAATTAACTTAATTTTTAATTTATTTTAATTTAATTTTTAATTAATCCAAAGTGGTATTCTTGTCCGGTAAAGTAAAACTTAAAATTAAGTTAAATGGCAAAAAAGAGTTAAATAACAGAGTTGCCAGTTTACGGTATACAATTTAAAAAATTGTAAATTTTAATAGATTTTCTAACACGCCATATACAGAAATAAAACATTAATATATATAAATCAACTACAGGAAATTATCTTCGGTAAATTAAAATATTATAAGTTCCGTAAAATTCTATTGAATCAAGAAAAAATTAAAATCAGGGTCTTTGAATCTAATAATGCGATATCCCTAACTTGTTTTCCCGCTCGTTTCGTAAAATTACAATATGAACTGTCACTTTAAAAATGTCAGAATGCCGTTTTAAGCTTAGTTACAGTACGATTACATTATTTTAAAAAGATTTTAAATTTAAATACAAGAATACCAATTGTGTGACAATTTGACAACTAAAAGTTAAATTAACTTAATTTTTAACGATTTTAAGGAACGAGAATTGACATGCTGGCTATAACAACACAAAGAAAAATAATTTCAGCATTTTAAAAATATATTTTTGCCAACCCTAAATCTGAACTCTGTCTGTACACATCGACCTACGTAGTTGACACTCCAACAATAAATATCGCAGTCAAGCTAATTTAAATCTTATTTTCTTACACATAAGGACACGACTACGAGTAAGTATACTAAAAGACTTAACAGTTTACTTAGTGTACTAACACTTGTTTTCGTACATCACAAAGTTCAAACATTTACTGTAACTACTTGAAATTCCAAGGTTTTCCCTTCTTTTGTACATACTAGTTGAATGACACAACTTTGTTTGCTTAACTAAAAGAATATAATTTTAGATTACAGTATTTTTCAATTATGTAATTGATACACAATTACCTACATAATTTAAAAATTACAATTACATAGTGGCTCAAGGTAAATAATTAAAGGGTTTACCTAAAATCTATACGCGTTAATATCCAATATTATTATTACGACTTTGAAAATAAATAAAAGTGGAATTAGTGTTTGTTACCTAACCAATTAGGCGTTTATTGATTGGTTTAAAAAAATAAAGTTATTATTCATCCGGAACATTGTTTTACCAATACAAACAGTTTCTTTCTGACTTCTTCCTGAAACACTTGTTTAGGAAGATAGAGAAACTAATTATTTAACCAAAATCATGCCCTTTTACCGAAGTTTTAATAGAGAATACCTTCCTTCTTCTCCGTGTGGTGACGAAGTAAGATTAGAATATATCACCACCCCATCTCATCCCATGAGTGTCGTAAAAACCGACTAAGTGACTATCCGTGAATATTATCTTTACGAAATAAAAAGAAGGAAAACTTGAAATTAAACCCTATACCAATCCGTCTGGCCAGCAGCGTGGTATTAGCAGGCCAAGTATCCCTCCGTCCCGGGAGGAGGCCCGTCCCTGCAGTGGGACATTAATTGGCTGTTATGATGACATTCCTGGATAGATTGGCAGTTTAGACTGGTTACCACTTGCTCGTCCGCCACTTAAAGCCACACCAAAAACAGAAGACTAGTTCCTGCGATAACAATGTTAAAGCAACGCAAACATACACTCTTTACCTTTACGATATTAGTATCTATCGGTTATAGAGAAGTAATATTGATTTTATTTCGTCCTTTTAGTACAGTAACGTGAAAACGTTGTCAATATTGAGGGGAGGTGTTAGGTGTAGAATATATCTACAAAAAGCTTGGGTTCCGTAGGTATACTATGTGTAATTAAAATACCATGGTGTTAAAAATGAAAGTTAAGTTCTATGTAGTATGTAATGGTAAAAATTTAATGGTGATAGCTATCTTACAGACAAATGAACCTCTAATCTCCGGGGATTTTTACATTTAATATTTTATTTTTTTATTTTTATATTTATTCGTATGGGAAAACTACTTATTTAACAATTATATGAGTATTTTGTATCTTTTTAGTCAATCATAGAATAGGATTACAACAGAAAAATTGATTATTATTTTGAATTTATTGACCTAATGAACCCTAAATATAATATACACTCTGCGAATTAACATACAAATACGAATTTGGTGACATAATTTGTGCTTAATTTAATTATGTACACACAGTAACACAGCTAACTATACTATTTTAAATGAAAATATGTCCTAATACAAGGTCGTTAACATAGATTTGTTGCTGTGTACATAAAACCGTTCATGTACTGAGATAGTCAAAGAATACGATATGTCACTATTCTTATTGGTACCTCAATTTGGTCGATTGTTTTCTGTGTGTTTTATTAATTGTGATTATTGTGAATATGTGAGGAGTATTAATTATTATGAATTAGTATTATTATAAAGAAATTTAGCAGACAGACAAGTATTTTATCAATGAACAGTTAACGAGCTATCGAATAACTACAAGCAGGTGTAGGTACAAGATACAGGAAACACTAAAAGATAAGCCAATTAAATACAATACTCGTTCTAATCACTTTATTATCTTTTCTACAGGCCGTGATTCAACATTCTAATATATTTATTACGCGAATATACAATTCAACTAGGAAGAATTTACTGCTTCTTTATATCCTACTAGCTGACCCGTGCCCACTTCGTTGGGCGGCGAAAAAAACACTTCCCTTTTTAAAACATATTTTATTACTGCACCTCTCTTATTAGTCATAGCGTGATAATATACCTATAGCCTATGGTACTCCCCGATAAATGACCTGTTTAACACAAAAAGAATTTTAAAAATCGGTTCTGTAGATCCAGAGATCAGTGTTACCCCCTACAACGTCACAAACTTACAAACACACAAACTTTACCTCTTTATAATAAATTAGTATAGAGTATTATCCATGTAACGATGGATTAAGAATACATGGTATTTAATCAATAAACCAATTAGCCTATCGCAGTCCACTGCTGGACAAAATGCCTCTCCCAACAAACGCCACAGAACAGGGTCCTCCGCCCTTCGAATTTAGTCTGACCAAGCGATCTTTTTGAGGTAGAATTCATTTATAGTACATACTTACAGGTATTTAACTCCGTGTGGTGACGGAGTAAGAATACAATATGTCACTACCCCTTCTCATTCCATGGGTGTCGTAACAACCGACTAAGGGACTATCCGTGAATATTATCTTTACGAAATAAAAAGAAGGAAAACTTGAAATTAAACCTCCGTCTGGCCAACGTGGTATTAGTAGGCCAAGTATCCCTCCGTCACGGGAGGAGGCCCTTCCCTGCAGTGGGACATTAATGGGCTGTTATGATGATAACAGGTATTTAAAATTACTCCAACCAAAATGTTGATACTAAGAAAATTCATCTATACTAACATCGCGTTAGACAGATATTTTACGTTAGTCGCACATTATTTTAAAACTGAGATATCTTTCAAACTAATAATCGGATCTCATCGCTGTAAAGGTCAATTATGTTTAAAATTAAATAAATATAACGATTAACGTATTTATTTTGATAAGGGTCGATACCATATACACAAAATACCTTTACAAACAATGCATTTCTTTAAATCAAATTTGATTATTATAAAAAAGGTCGTAGTGAGTCAACCTTAGAAGATAGATATATGCTATCGTTGACTTAATTGTAAAACTCTTTTAAAGGTACAATTCTCTAATACACCATTTCAGTATATCTCCAGACGTTTAAGCAGCAGAAGCAAAATAAACGTTTTTAAGCGTCCCTTTTATAAACATATTTCATTACTGCTCCGCTTCTATTAGTCATAGCGTGATGCTATATAGCCTATGACACTCCCCGATAAATGGACTATTCAACACAGAAAGAATTTTTAATATCGGTTCAGTAGATCCAGAGAATACCCCCTACAACGTCACAAACACACAAACACACAATCACACAAACAAACAAACACACAAACTTTACCTCTTTATAATATTATTATTATTATATATAGTATAGATTGCTGAGAACGCTTCTTTTTTTTTTTATCTTTTTTTATTATTCGAGAACGCTTCTTATTATTGTAAAAGTAGCTGATGCCCGCAGCTTTACCCTCTCTTTATACAAAGTGGGCAAGGGTCAGCTAGTATTTACTAAAAAGATGACTATCTCACGTTAAAACTAAAAAAACGTCAATCCCAATAATGGACATCCTAACCAGATTTACCACCCAAAGCAAAATCGTAAACATATTACAAGCTCAACCACCCAAAGCAAAATCATGGAATAAATAATTAAAAATAAACATCCGAGTAATTAATTAACATTGTAAAATGGCAAGGAATGCTAGTAACCTCGCGACAAACTATTTACAAGACACGATTGCTACTAGAGTATTAGTTGAACTATTAGCCTTATCGGTTAACTAGATACTGTGACGTGGTATTAGTGTTTGTATATACAGGAAGAGGAACACTCCTCACACTTCTTCCTCTTTGTTGTTCCTATGTTTAGGGGTATGATCAGGTTGATTTGGTCTTGTATATTATAATGTTATCCATATTCAACTTTATCATACCAGCCCATCAATGCACTGCAGGGACGGGCTTCATCCCGTGACGGAGGGATACTTGGCCTACTAATACCACGGTGGCCAGACGGATTGGTATAGAGTTTTATTTCAAGTTTTCCTTCTTTTTATTTCGAAAAGATAATATTCACGGATAGTCCCTTAGTCGGTTTATACGACACCCGTGGGATGGGATAGTGACATATTGTATTCTTACTCCGTCACCACACGGATAGTGTGGGTAACGGATGTGTACGAGCTCAGTTTGGGAAAATTGCAGTATCTTGAGAAATTCGATAGACTAACCACCGGTTTCTGAAACGCTTGTCAAATCATTGTTCAACTTACTTGTATGTTTATGTAAACAGTTCTGTCAAATCAAATCTAATGGTGCTCTCACATTGCCGTTAGAAATGTTTTCATGTTAGTAAATTACCAATAATACAGTGTGTTTTCAACTTCTTTATCTCAGTTATTTACCGGATAATACCGTAGGTTATAAAAAATGGCCTGCATTTCTTCGGTCGCATCTTACCAGTTCACGGGTAGGGAAGGCAAGGGGAGGCCCATTTTTCATCTAAAGCAGTTCTCTCACGCCTAATACTAGCCTTTCAGCTAGAGATTATAGAGGAGAAATAGTAAGAGGTATAAGACTTGAAACATTAAAATCCGATAGCATCAAAGACATTCTATGTGTTTATTTGAGAAAGTCTAGCCTTACATAACAATATGAACCTATTAAAATCAATTTTATAGGATTACCAATTTCTTTATAAGATAAGCCCTTTTCTAAAAGCTTATGACATGTGTCGCATTATAATTATGTTGGTTATTTACATATTAATATAAGTATGTAGTGGTTTTACTAGATATTGACTTACAAGTATTTAACATACATATCCAGTAGTTATACGTATTATATCTAAATATCTATATTCTATATTAAGAAGGTTAATGTTAAGCTTGACTGATTATTTACGTTAGGTACTGAGGCGCTAATATCTTATAATTCACTGATAAATCAACATTAATGTAGGTTAAGGAATATCGGCTCGGGTTTTTTTAGAGATGGGTGACCGCTTAATGAAATTTTACATGACATACTCCAATTACCAACTTTTTTGACGTCACCACTGAGAAATCTAGCTACAAATACACAAAATATATTTGTAAACAAAACCAACATCATAAAAACCCTTTCAACACTTACAGGGTATTTTGTACCCCACGTAATATATCTCGATGAATATTTCAAGGGTTGTAAACGAACCATTTATTAAATTGCATACATGATTGTATTTTCTGTTGTATCTTCATGCCTATTGCCTAAGGGTAACAAGTAACCATCACTCGGTTACAAACTAAAAAGACTATATCCGTTACCCCTTCGGCCAGATTATAATGAAGATAGAAAACTCATTGATAACTGTGATTTATGGTAAATAAAGTGAATACTATTTTTAATTTAAATTAACCATATTGTAGAGTAAAAAAATATCTCTATTAAAACAAAAGATAGAAAAGTATAGGTACATAAAACCTAATATCAATACTTTTTTTTGTTGATGACAAGTAGTTTGTCTTCTAGGACATTTACTACTTTACGCGGGCTGTGGTGGGGCGGATGGCCCTCAACCAAAGACATTAAAGTGACGTGCCTCAGGGGCAACTCCTGAGGGGTACGAACCTCGGCCTGGACCGTAACTGACTAACAGGACGTGCGGAAGGCACGCCCTCTAGGGGCGAACGCGGCGCGGCCAGTTAGCGTGTTATAGGGAGACTACTTTTCCCTTTATAAAGAGGCCCCGAGGCATCCTACAATGGGACATTTCGGCCTGGTAAGCATGAAAGCGAATCTGCATCAACTGCAACTTAAACAACTATTTGTTTCTTTACATCCCACGTAATGATAGGACACTAATGATTATAGTCAAAAGAGAACTTAATCGTTTAAGCGAAAGTTGTATTTAAAAGCACAAACTTAAGGTAGTGGCTTTGTGCACGCATTAGTAATTAATTAGTATATTTCTATACCATATAAACTTGTCTATTCTATGATAAAAAACAGCATTTAATTCCGCTGCACAGTTTAAAACATCTTAAGTACGAATGACGGAAACGCACTTTCTTTTATATTATGTGAAGATAAAAGAACTAATCTTTTACTTTTATATAAAAGTCTCGTGCTTTATTAAAAAGGAAAGTATTTTCATTTACAAACATTTCATGCTTATGAAGTGGGTGTTATGGAGCTATTTAGAAGTTATTTTATTCCTTTATAAGAAAAATTTACGACTTATACGCCCCCGCCATTTTATACTGGGTTGAATTATTTAAAAGTAGCTTTGTTGGTTTATATTTACATAATACGTAACGGTTATCTAACTTGTTTATTATATATTGTATAGACATAAAAAAGGTAAAATAAAATGTATTTACAATATTTTTACTCGTTTTTGAAGGCCATTTGTAAATTTAAGACGTGTGAAAAATATTGAATGAGCATAATATTATTGTAAGAAAAAGAGAACCTTAATCCTAATCTAACTAAGTTTTCAACTATCACTGAAAGAAAAGGAATCAGATTTTTGGGGGGTGAACAAAAACTACATGTAATTAATGTAAACTACACAAATAACCCAATTAAATGGCGTATTTCTAACATGGTGTACCATACAATCTCTGATGTAGCAGGGAGATAACTTGACCACTAAGCTCCTAAGCCACTTTCTTGTTTAGTAAGTTTACATATTTGTCATTTGATCTCTGTAGTAATCATACAAACAATTCATAAAACCTACTTCAAAAATTATAAATACCTTACACACCAAAAGCAAAAACCAAAACATCAAAAATACACCATATTAAGCTTGTAAATATCTGAACTTGGGGTGGCCACCCACCGTGAGCAATACTCAATAATAAAGCCTGTGAGCATTACAAATAGAGGGCCAATTTCCAATTAAAATCACTGCAGGTGGCCTTCGCCAGAGGGCAGCACTAGATAAATGGATTGCCTCGGTCCGCGGGACCAAGCGCGCGGTAGAAGGTTAATAAAAATACGTTAATAACGTTGTTAAATTAAAAATATAGGGATAATTAGTTATTATAGTTGCTTTTTGGTTTTGTTATTGTGTTCTACGAATTATGGTTTTTAAAATATCACATTACAGTTCATTAATGTCCCACTCCTGGAAAGGGCCTCCATCGTGCATGGGTGAAAGAGAAAAACTGTTATCTAGAAGTAGCTTGGTTGTTTGGTGATAGTAGCACCATGATGGTAGGAATAGGAATACACGATCCTTCCTATCGTCCAATTGGCATGATACTGCAGGCTTTATCCAATCTGCAGTTCGTCCACATTGGGCATACACGATCCTTCCTATCGTCCAATCGGCATGTTACTGCAGGCTTGATCCAATCTGCTAGCTATAGACATCTATCTACTGGTGGGCATACACGATCCTTTCTATCGTTCAATTACGGTGCGTGGTAAAATTTTACAGACATGAATCAACGGACACCCCAGAGGGCATTCAGACCAAAGACAATAATATATGTAAGCACTTACGTGGGAGTCAAACCCGCGATATCTCGTCCACCACTTACCCACAAAGCTCTGCTTTTGTAGCCATTTTTTAAATAATTACAAAATCAATATTCCTATTTTATACTATCCAAAGTTTTCTACTTTTACTATTAATCTATAAACATTATAGGGAAAGGCACTTAAGTCTAGTTGCGATTATAGAATGTAGAGTACAGTGGCGCCAAGTTATCAGCTACCATGACGTATGATAAGGGAACTGATAACGTGACAGGTACTCTAACCAAATACTAATGCTGGGTAACCTATATTCTTATATATGATATTATGTTTGTTAGTTTATTGTAGAATCCTGAAAGATTGAAAATTTCGCTTTGTTTAGGTACCTCCCACTTCACACGACAGCTTTAAATTGTTTTTAACCATCATTAGCCTCATCATAACAGCACATTAATGTCCCACTGCAGGGACGGGCCTCCTCCAGTGACGGAGGGATACTTGGCCTACTAATACTACGCTGGCCAAACGGATTGGTATAAAGTTTAATTTCAAGTTTTCCTTCTTTTTATTACGTAAAGATAATATTCACGGATAGTTCCTTAGTCGGTTTTTACGACACCCTTGGAATGAGATGGGGTGGTGACACACTGTATTCTTACTCTGTCACCACACGGAGAAATCGTCATCAACCTCATATCTCTATAATCAAATTTCTACTCTTTGTGGTCTTGTGCCTCACTCGTCTATCGGTTTTAAGCAGTGCGCCTTATAATATGTACTTAGGATTTCATGTTTAATACCTTGAGCGAATTGGAGCGAGCAATAGTTATTGAAATAAATCACTTTTTAATCGACATCCAAAAGGAAAAGGTATCTTAGATAGAGCTCTTTATTATATTAGGGTCACGGATAACAAAAAACATATAAAAAAAACAAAATAAAACGATAGGAAATGAAGTTAATTTGACTAATCTTCTATAAACATGATTAATGTTGCTACAGTGACACTCATCACTTTATTTAGGACCCTACCCATTTAATAAAACTATGATCAATGTATTTATTAACAGACCCATTAACTAATTAAGCTTTTATGTTTTAATTAACATTACATTATGAATAGCTGTTTTAAATAAAGCATTACTTAACTGTTATTAAAGGTTGTTTAATGATAAATAGTGTACTTATTTATTTATTTATAAGCCTGATGTAGGTTTATACGTGTGTACGTCGGCATTCTCTCGTTTTCCATAAACTTATTTATTTGTACTATTATAGTTTGCCATAATCGTCGTCGCTTATAATATTTACTTGCTATAATATAATTATGGTTAAGACTCCTGTGAAAGATAAAGTTAGGTTTATTATTTAAACCGCCCAGAAGTTAAAGACCCGCGCAGCGCGGATTTTGAGAGCTTTTGTTGTTAATGTCTAATGAAATTATGTCAAATGAAATGAAGGCCTTTAAAATAATGGCAAACGACCGACAGTTCTTTTCTATGTTACAACATCCACACCAAAAGGTTATAAGTGATGGTACTGAGCACTATGATATGCACTATCAGCACTATCATGCCGGAGATGGTTCTTACCCAATTTGATAACGAAAGTGGGATATTATAGGCGTTTTTTGTCTATAAATCAACGGATTAATCGAATAATTTTATAGAATAACACGTGTAGTATTTATGTGTAATATTTTACATTATTAAATGTATTACGGTGTCATGTCGCCACCTTGGCGACCACGAGTAAATACCATTAGAATATTTATTTATAAAACATAACTCGATAGATAAACAATTATTATGCTAAAAATACAGGAAAAATACATAGTTGTTGTAAATGCTGTTAAACATTTATTATTTATTATTATTTATACTAGCTGTTGCCCGCGGCTTCCCCCGCGTTGTATATATTATTCTACCACCCTAAACTGAACTGAACCAAATTACATCAAAATTCATTCAGTAGTTTTTGCGTGAAAGAGTAACAAACATTTATAAAATTAGTAGGATAGGATAGAATTATTTTTGAAAAGCGATTGAGTTTAAAAATAACTAATTTAAAATGGAAGAAAGGTTTTTTGGCACTGGAAGGAACATGCCGGTAATTAGGGCTGGCCACCGAGGACACAGATAACATCGTGTTTGTGTTCCGGGCACATGTATTTTAAGGCCCGTTCAGTTTCATTATTATTACCAGGTGGTTAATAAGAGGGGAAAACTATCTTTACGAAATAAAAAAAAGGAAAACTTGAAGTTAAAACCTTTATCAATTAAAAGTGGTATTAGTAGGCCAAGTATCCCTCCGTCACGGGAGGAGGCCCGGAGGATTGACTATAAAACTTATTATTAAAAAAGATTTCTCTAGTATCTCGTCATACAGTACTTGTCATATTTAATAGTAACGGGACCCAAATAATTTGTTAATATGACTTGCAGTGTATGAAACGATGTCAAATGAAACTGATACCACATTACGCTGACTCAGCAACTCGGCATTGTCAGCATATTGTACTTGGTAACCTGAAGACGTATTAATATGGGCTAGATTCTATATTATGTGCTGTATAGGCATGCTAAATAAGGTATGAAAGATATTTAATATAATCTATACTTAATATTATAAAGAGGTAAAGTTTGTGTGTTTGTGACGTTGTAGGGGGTAATCTTTGGATCTGCTGAACTGATTTAAAAAAAACTTTTTGTATTGAATAGTCCATTTATCTGGGAGTGTCATAGGCTATATGGTATTACGCTATGACTAATAGGAGTGGAGCAGTAAATAAATATGTTTAACAAAGGGACGCGTTTTTTTCCCAACGAAGTCTGACCGACCGTCGAAGACATGACCTCCTGTAAATATTTGTGTCTTCGTCATCCATCCCTTCCCTGCCGCCCTTACTAGGTCGTCTGTCCAGCGTGTGAAGGGTAATTACTCTGGGGAATTAATATCCATACTAATATTATAAATGGGAAAGTGTGTCTGTCTGTTTGTCTTTCTTTCACGGCAAAACGGAGCGACGAATTGACGTGATTTTTTAAGTGGAGATAGTTGAAAGGATGGAGAGTAACATAGGCTACTTTTTTTTTCGTCTGTGTCCAGGAAAGGGGAACAGTGCTACACTGAATTTAACCCCTACGGACCCACGATACCACTAACGATACCACCAGGGTTACGGTGGGTCTGAAGCGATTAGTGTCACAACACTCCTTATTAGTTTACTTTTGAAAGACTCATGATACCCCTGGTGGTATCGTCAGGGGTATCGTGGGTCCGTAGGGAATTTAACGCGATCAAAGCCGCGGGCAAAAGCTAGTAAGTAACATAATCACCGCGCCGCGCCCGATAAAACTGCTTTATTAGATGGAATAAAGAAGGAAAAGTAATTATTAAGTACTTCGCCGCAACCGCAAATGCACTTAAGTAGGTACATAACATAAAACATAAAATAAATTAGGTAAGTACAAATGTCCTTATTTCTAATTGACTTAAAATTAATAATTGTTTAAAGCTACAATTATGTAATTGTAAAATGTTTAAACATTTTGTTTTAATTTGTATTATTGCCATATTTTAAATGATTTAGTTGGCTTAGTGATATTCCGTAATTCAACTTTTAAGACATCCTCAAAAAGGGACGACGAGGCTCCCAGCACTTGTAACTCTTTACCACAAAAATAAAGTACCTACCTAAATTAAAATAAAAACAACTTCTTAGGTACTTACTTAATATTTTTAGAAACTTAATTAACTTTAAGTTTCGGGTGTTCCCCATCATCCAATGGGTGTCGTAAACGCCGTCCTATTCATCTGGGGAAAGTTCGCAGGCCTTCTTTAACGAAAATAAATAAGTAGTTACCTCACAGTCCCTGCAGTGGAACATTAATGGTATGCTGTGCTAAAACCTCTAAAACATACCCACTACGTAACTAAATTTTCATATAAAAATTTAAAAGAAAACCCTACCTTTTTGGTTTCCAACGCTTCATAAAAACTCCAAACATTTTGGTATCCAGATCACAGAACAATCACTGAACACAAAAACTACAACTTTACTGATAAGCAGTCAACGACAACTATAAACAATAACACATTAATTACACCTCACTCTATTAAAAACATCACCAAAATTGTTCTACTGACCTAGACACAGTGTTTGACAGGTATGTCCCACATCAACAAAATAATCAATATTACACTTTAACCACACTGTTTAATACAGTTACGCAAGCAATATCACATCATCCTCATAATCCCGTAAGTAAAAGATATTTTGTTTATTGTTTATCATTTATTTATAAATAAACAATTCACACAACGCGACTATGAGTCGTTCTCACCGCAACTGACTGAGTCATTCATTTTTGTACGACAGAGACGACCGGTTCGCGTCAGGTGCGGTCGATCAGCTGCTCGTTGGTCGCCATCTTGCAAGTTCTTATTGCTTTTTAACGCCATCTCGCGGTGACCTTTCAACTTGTGTAGTCTTTTTTACAACAATCGTTAGAATAAATTAGAAGATTGTTATTATTTTATTTAACTATCAAAGTATAAAATGATATTGGATTATAAATTATAACACTGTTTTCGGTATGGTACAATGAGATGTACAGTGCAAAGATACTAAAGCTCTGTTCCACTAAAATTAAATAAAGTAAGTATGTTTACATACCTACCTTGCTTCTTTTTTTACTGTTAATAAATTATTATTGTCTTGTAATTAAGTTGGATCTAATTACCAAACCCATATATTTTTTGTAGGTAACGCCAATAAAAATACGTTTCTAAATATTCTTTTCAATGTACTTACTTATTTATGTAGTGTAGAAACAGTTTGTACAGAAAATTTCAACTGTGTAAACTTAAGTATTGCATTGTGTCCATTGTTTTAATTGCTTTAGGTTTTTTGAACTTAACTAATTTAGAGCAAGTTTGTTTAAGTGTAAAATTAAGATTGTTATCAAGAAAACTAACGTATCTTAACAAACTTCTTTACGTGTTGAATAAAATAAAATACAAAAAAAATTTGCTTCGGTTAAACGCGTATAATGTGAATAAAAGACTACTGTCATTATAAGATTAACTATTTAAACAATACTCATATCAGCATCGGTGGTTCAGTGGTAGAATGCTCGCCTGCCACGCGGGCGGCCCGGGTTCGATTCCCGGCCGATGCATCTTTCTTTTTGCGTTTTTTTCGTTTATTCTTTTTATATCATCTTCGATTATAATAAAAGATCTGCTTAGTTGTTATTTTCACAAAAACCTTGTAAACCAAAAAAAAACCTTGTAATGACTTGCTTAAAATTAATAAACTATGCATTAACCCTTTACCGCATGTCGTGTCAAATTGGGAACATTCACATATTTTCCTTTTAAAATACTACTAATGCTATCTTTGGATTTGTGTTGATTCTAATTCATTTCTTTAATTTACAACAAATCTATAAAATGTGGGTAGACTGAAAAAAAATGCTTACTACTTGTCAAAATCGGGCGATAAAGTAGTCGAATTGACAATTTACTGTGCGCATGAGTTGGTGATATTTGTTTCCCGTATTTTTCGTGATTACTATAAAATATTAGCCTTATCCATTATAATTATAAAAAGAACAATGGATCCAGAGTATTTCTATGAAATAAAACGTAAGTATTGTTCAATCAGTTTGTTTTTATGTTTAGTTAAATTGTTGTTCCATATTTGGAACTGTATGCAATAACGGAAAAAAATACTGTACAAATTTGGAACACTATGCACTCAGGTTCTTAAGCCTTTGTGGTCAAATTTGTCACATCATGCAGTCTAGTACTACATCGTTAATTAATATATATTAATTATTGTACTTGTGTTTGAATAAGGATCGCAATTGTTACAAAGAATTCCATACGTAAATTTCTTAAATATTATCAAATCAATATAATCTACCGTACTACAAAAAAGTTAAACATCTGTTCAGCGCGTGCAAAAAGTTTACATACAATTTTGGCTATACATATAGAGGAGTTCTTCACAGATGTTTCACTTTTTAGTTGTTAATTGTTAATTAGTAAAGTGATTAATATACATAGTAATATTTTATTTATTACCCTTATCGCATAGTGTGCCAAATATGGCAGTGATATATTTTACGACCTCAATGCATGTTGTTCCAATTTTGGAACTAACTGTTTTTTCTTAATATTTTAATGAATTATTAATAATTTTTTTTTTTGGTATTTTTCCCAAGTTTTAAAATGACTAATAAACAACATATATTTTTTTTATAACTTTTAAAAAATCCATGCAGTAAAGGGTTAAGTAACAAAAATATTCTTATGGTTGTCAGGACAAGTGTTACCTTCTCATAGTGATCATAAAACGAAGATTACTGACAATAATACCAGCTAACGCCATCTATTGACAATTCCTGCAAATGACATCATTCTAGATTAGACCAACAATAATACATAATTTTATTTTTTGTTCAAGTAACTTTTTGTTTCTTCTTTCAAGATCTTAGAATATTATCAGCAATTTTGGTTTTTTAATCTTTGTATATTACACATTGAGGTAATATGATATTACATAATATTATGTTACTTACGTTTTAAATATTGTTTTGGTTTCCTTACATTTGAATTTTACCATTTTCCTAAAGAGCCTTTTGACTGTCATTTCAAGGGTAATTCAGGGCATAAAATAAATAATCTTCCGACACTTCTTCTCTTAAGTCTTCATCACTGATTTCTTTACAATCATGCTTAAAGCATCGTTTAGCTAACCGTTACCGTAATGAAATCCTTTAAAAATTTAAGCCCTAAACACACCAAAATACAAACATGATTGAATGCACCCCACTCGTATTTAATACATACTCGACAACAGTATTTACTACCCTAAAACCAAAGGGGTGATTTGACCTTGAACTTGAACATTTTACAACCCCTTTTAAAATAGGGGTCGATAACAATCTATGCTGTAATTACTTATCATACGAGCGTTATATTATATGATATGTATCGGTGTTGTTGAATTTAAATTACAACAAAAATAACATAAATTGTTTATAGATTATGAGCTTAGGTCTTGGTTTGTATATTATTGATTTCGACTTTAACTAAATAGGACTTAGAAGGTTTTAAAGACTGCAGGGACAGTGAGGAGATATGGCATAGTAACATACATCCCAGAATGATTAATATAGTGTTTTATGGTCAATTAATTTCATTGTTTTGTTATTGTTGACTAGCTGACCCGTGCCCCCTTCGGTGGGCGGCGAAAAAAAAACGCGTCCCATTTTTAAACATATTTCATTACTGCTACACTCCTATTAGTCATAGCGTGATACTATGTATATATTAAAATCGGTTCAGCAGATCCAAAGATTACCCCCTAAAACGTCACAATCTTTACCTCTTTATAATATTAGTATAGAAGTATAGATAAAGACTGCAGGGACAGGGAGGAGATATGGCCTACTAACATACATCCCAAAATGATTAATATAGCGTTTTATGTTGGTTAATCGATTTTATTTTTTTGTAAACATAATATCTGCTGAATTTTTCTTGTTCCGTGTTTTTGCGATACCCGTGAGCCGAAAAGAAGTGGTGACACTTATTTCGTCAGGTTATGAAGACAGTTATCTCATTTTTAATAACAATCTCATTGTATTCATACGATCACTTCCTCTCATCGTATCAAAAATTTCGTAAGTTGCCTTATTATAGACCGGAAGAGGCAAAGAAAATAAATCAAACATCTTTGTCTTTTCAATATACTAGTCTGACAATCATTTGTGTTTGAATAAATAACGGATGATTTCCGTGTGGTGACGGAGTAAGAATACAATATGTCACCACCCCATCTCATCCCATGGGTGTAGTAAAAACCGACTAAGGGACTATCCGTGAATATTATCTTTACGAAATAAAAAGAAGGAAAACTTGAAATTAAACCCTAAGTATACCAATCCGTCTGGCCAGCGTGTTATTAGTAGGCCAAGTATCCCTTCGTCACGGGGGGAGGCCCGTCCCTGCAGTGGGACATTGATGGGCTGTTATGATGAAATAACGGAAGATTATTGTAATTTTTTTTTACCAAAAATGTTTGGAACAAAAGAAAACAACATAAAAACTAAACTAATTCTTAGACAAGATCATTATTCCCAAATAAACTGTACGAGTAGGTACTTACCTATTATTACTATAATTGACCATTATAAGTACGTACTATTACTGCAGTTATGTACTTTATATTTAAACCAAATAGCAAACAGATAATCAAAAGGAATAAACATGTCGAAAGAACCATATAACGTCAATTACACTGTTCATTGATCGAGATCTCGATACTATTTCGATACTATCAACATTCGATTATTTTATCGAAATCGTTTATCAAATCTGTATGCTATTGTTTGCACTTTTTGGTTTACGTTAAAGTAAATCTTTAAAATGCAATTCAAAGAAGAATCAGGTGCTTATTTAACCCTTTAACGCACACCTTCACTTTTTTTTGAATTTGCTATATTTTTTAACAAATATATGCTGTAGTGGGTATTTTAAGACAACATGTTTAAATATTTTTTTCCGTAACATTTTATTTTCCGAGAAAATTCAGAAAATATAGTGGCCACTATACTGTCCACTGACCGTTCTACGTCAGTAAGAATCTTTGTATGATCAGTGGCCAATAAACTGGACACTTATAAAATCAGGTTATTTTCAGTACAAATAACATAGTAAAATAAAATCATTGTGTATTTCGAAATCAGTCTTTAATTAGCCTTAAAAACATGACATAAAAAACTCATCACTTCTAAACAAAAAGAAAATAATGTTCATTGGTGACCTTAGGTTAACTTCCTCATTTATATCTATGTAATTACTAAATTTAATTTTTTTATGTACTGGGTATTTCTAAATTTTTTCTAGCTCCATTTATTTAGATTTTCGGGGGTATCTTCGGGAGTCTGATTCAGAACTATAGGTAGGGACTAAAAGGGAGAGTGCATGCGATAGTGCTATATGGGGTGTTGGGGAAAGCTGATGTGGAGGTGCTGGTGGAAGAATTTGCGGATATACGTGTACAGGTTCTGAGGAACATGACGTGAGATTGCTACGGTTACTAACGGTGTTGGTATTGGAGACGACATCGTCAAAACAGTCATCCGCGTCGGAATTGCCACCAATTTCCGAGTCGAAGGCCTGGTCATCAGTTATGGCCATCATTTCACCCTATTGATCCCCATTCTGCATCTCCAGTTCCTCATGAATAAATTCCTTCCTAAAAAACAAAAAACAACCATACTCGGAAAGAATAAAATGATAATAAGTACCTACAAATCGGCATAATTTGATCTAAAAAATACCTAAGAAATTACGAAATTAGGTTATAACTACCGAACCTAAATATTTATGCTTATTATGTTTTTATATCTTATAAATTTACTATATACGTCGTGTGAAATGATACAGTTTATATGTGATAATCTAAATATATGATTCTGAGACTACGTCAAACTCACGTATGCAATTTCTAGGCTAGGTTTTTTTGACACACCGGTCTGTGTGTAATTGCAACAATAACATGTTTATTGTACGGTACTCGATTATTTTTGTACATATTAATAAAGAATATACTATAACTCAATCATTTTACTCACTTTTTACTTGAAGACATATTTTTTCTTTGCACTACACTTAGTTGAACTTGACGTTTGCTTGCGATGTTAGCTAACACTAGGGCGGGGGTGCGCAGTGGCCAGTTGACAGGCCACCGTAAAAAATGACGCGAGTTTTTGGCCGTATGCGATGTATATGAATGCTGGCTTGCAAACAGGCAGTGTGTCTTATCGACTATCGTTTATAATCATAAGTGTTGCCATTGTTAGAAAAGTCTTTGAACTATCGACCTTAAAGTGACTGTCCAGTTTACTGGCCACTATGTATGGACCGTCCTATAAAGGGTTAAACATCTTCATTCGTTTTTCTTTCATTTATTTTAAACTTTTTAAAATTTATGTAAAATCATGCCTATACTAACCATATAAGAAAGAAAGAAGATAAGTGTTTTATTTGTAGGAACTATGCCTTTTCAAGCACTTATTATTGTAAGGCTACTTGATTCATTACTCTGGCAAAGGCTTGCGGCTTGAAATGGTGTTCTTTCGTCTTCTTTCCCTTTACTTTTGTGCTGTTCCTTTTAACCTCCTGGGGCCTGGCGTCATATATTATAATACATACCAGAAAATATAAAATACAGTGCCATTTAATGAAATTCGTTTAAACTTTTAATATTTAAACACTAACGTTTAGTAATTTAAATAATAGTAATTTAATTTTTTTTTTATTTATATTGAATAAATAGTAAATTTAAAAAAAAAGTATTTTTCTTAATTAAAAAAAAAGGGTCTGGGCCCCAGGAGGTTAAATTAAAACTTACTACTTTTTATCAATGACAACATTTCCAGCTGTTAAAAATATATGTAGTTAAAGTAATTATCGCCTTCAACAGACCTATTCAAAAAACGGTTACTTATACCATTGTTTCTTTCACTTATTTCATTTAACACACACACACATAAAACCTAATCATTGGTTACAGCGCGGAACTAAAGGCATCTAGGTATTAAAATCGATTGTGCAAAGTCTTTACGTAATTCTTTTATACAGCCGTGGCTTGGGACAGGTGTAGAACTACCAATTATCGCGAGTTTCTTACTAGTATATTGACAAAGAACCTAGGTACTTGCCATTGTCTTGTAATGGTGTATTAAAGTAAAATTAAAACGGAGTGTGGCAGTTTTTTTAGGATTCAATGCTTGGCACGGTTTAAAACTAATGTGATTTCTCTTTTTTTAAAATTATTATTTCACCATGGCTACGTACTAAAAAAGTCACAAGTTATTTTATGACTTTACAAAAAACTGAATTTTATTTTTAATTGGTGTTTTGTAAAAAGATCAGTATTTTATTACCCAATAATGTCAGACAAAACAACTTATGTACTTACATACTTGGTTTAGGAAAGTCACAGTTAACTGTGACTTTCCTAAACCATACAATTTTAGTACCTGGATGCGTTTTGGTAAATGTAGTTAGTACTTTTACTACAGTTTGTTAAATAAATTAGTTTCAATAGAAACTACAAAAAATATGGTACTTAGTGGTTGTTGGTGTTGCATAGATACATCAGATATTTATATTTCTAATTGTGTGATATAATTGTGCAGAATTTAAAATTTCTTTTTTCTATAAAGTTTATTTTTCCCAATTATAAAAATTAAGTGTAGTATTTAATATACTCTGTTATCAAGAATAGCTAAAATTTGGCGGCAGCGTCATCTAGCGAAATCTTTCGATAACATTTACACTAATACAAAAATGTTTGTTACAAGTGTTTTCATAATAAAAGTATAGATGTCGCTAACTACAAAATACAAGCGGGCATAGATTACAGCAGCGGCAGCGTTTAAAACACAGGCTCAAAAGTTGATGAATGAAGATACTTTTGTAAAGTTTGATTAGGTATTGTGTTCTTATTATTATTAGATACATGTGCATTTATAACATAGCTCGAAATCTAAATAAATAAGCAAGGGGTCACGTCCAATAATTGACAAAATTTAAAAAAAAATAAGTAAAAAAAAAATTCTAAGATTGTATCGGTAAAGACCAAAATACCGGTTTGCATAGCCTTTTAGTTTTCAAAAAAGATTTATTTAGGTTTTTTTAGAAAAAAAAAACAATTTTTAAATTAGGTACTACCCAGGTTGCATGCCGCGCACGACGGAAAGGTAAATAATATGAATTTCTAATTTTATATCGAAGATCGCTTTTTATAGTAACTTTAATATCATGTCTGTAAATTCTAGGGAACGGGCCTAGAAGAATTATGCATAATTTTTTATAATTTTTTTTTGACAATTATTTCATTGGCATACGTACAGTCGGGGTATTTGCCGCTCGACCACCCTTAGGCGAGAATCGCTTGGCACGCGGCGCATGCGATACGTGGGCGTGCCACGTATCGCATGCGCCGCGTGCCAAGCGATTCTCGCCTAAGGGTGGTCGAGCGGCAAATACCCCGACCGTACCTACAGGTAATAAAGAGTAATTTAGGGTATTCTCTGCGCGAAAGATTGTAAATATTGATGGATGTTTGTTCCTATTTGACATAAAAACTACATAAATTTTCAATAATATTAGTTTATACATTAGAATAAAACAAAGGCTACAATTTAAAAATATATTGTATTTAAAATATAAGTATCTCGAATTACTAATCTTCTGCAGAAGAAGTCGCGGGCACCAACTAGTATATCAATAACTCTGCGATTGATCTAGTGCGTAGTTTTAACCTTTAAAAAACATAATAAAAAATCAATTATGTAATATTACCAGATTTAATGACACGTCAAAAATTAATTAATCAGTGCATTTATCGCGAATTGGTTTACGGAACTTTCATGAACATTAATAATTCTCAAACATAAGTTACTTTACTTTACAAAACTGAACAGCACAGATATTTTTATAAAAAATATGAGTTTTTATTTTAAAATCAACTTTTGTATACTTATTATGTATAGTTTTATACGTTTTGTAAAAACTGGCAAGTGATTTTTTTTTATTTATTTGTAAATTTATTTAATTTATATCTAGATGTAAATAACTAACAATCCGTGTGGTGACGGAGTAAGAATACAATATACATACAATATTTATCCCATCTCACCCCATCCCATGGGTGTCGTTAAAACCGACTAATGGACTAACCGTAAATATTATCTTTTTTTTATAAAAAGAAGGAAAACTTGAAATTAAACCCTATACCAATTTGTCTGGCCAGCATAGTATTTGTAGGCCAAGTATCCCTCCGTCTCGGGAGGAGGCCCGTCCCTGCAGTGGGACATTAATGGGTTGTAACAACCAACTGTGGACTTAGTAAGGCCTATCCAGTAGTAGCAATAATAACTGCACTGTTTAATTTGAACATATTCGGTCGTGCGATTGACAATTATAATGGTCCTTAGTCTAGATTTTCTTTCATCATAATCATAACAGCCCATTAATGCCCCACTGCAGGGACGGGCCTCCTCCCGTGAAGAAGGGAGACTTGGCCTCCCTTTGTACAGATAACATTCATGGATAGTCCCTTAGTCGGTTTTTACGACACCCATGGGATGAGATGGGGTGATGACATATTATATCCTTACTCCGTCACTACACGGATAAATTTAATATGTCCGTTAAATTAAGGGGTTTCAATTCCTCGCGACGCAAGGCATTAATTCTCATGCCATGTGTTGCAGGGACTTTATAACCTAAAGCTATGTCCTCGCGGAACTTTATCCTTGAACTTTATAAAATGCTTTATTAAAAATTTTTCTTCATTAATTATACTATCGGATTCTACAGAGTGGAACCCTGTAGTACCCCAGTAAGACATTAAAGGTAAAAATAGGTTTTAAAAGAAAAGTAGTATCCTTGTGGGGTATCCCACACTCCTAGGTCTAGTAAGGGGATACGTATTTATCATAACGATCCAACTCGGTCAGGTCAGTATCACCTCAACATCGACAACGTGGAGTAATTTGTTTTCACAGCATTCGCTTTTAAGAAAGCCCTTCTATTACGTTTTCCATCCCATCCCAATTGCGGCAAGATATTATCTTTGATACTGGAGGTATATCTTTATATACCTGTCACTTCCAATTACGCAACCACACTAGTTTCCCTTCCTTTTTTACCTACTCCACAGAGAGGAGGACGTTCTGTATTCCGTTGTAGATATAACTTTTTCTTACCGCCTCCTATCAGAAGAGGGACAATTTTGACGTTTGTTTCTTCAGAACTAATTACTTGATTAATTTCAAGATGTAGGTATATTTCTAAGATTTTATAGCAATTTGACCAGAATTTGGTAAGGTTATATGATTTTTATTTAAAAAAAAATTTGCATATGAAATATGAAATTGGTTGACCCCATATTTAGCGTCGGCGGCGTTTCTCGGACGTTTGGCGTTTGGTGAGCGCGCTGTGTTAGCGTCGCTATCTTACCTCTTCGACCGCACACACGCTGCCCATTTGTTTGTCGGTCAGTTATGCCCGATTTACACATCGACAAGTACATTCGTTCGTTCGCCGCCGCAACAACATGTACACAAATTGTAGTGGCTACTAATTTAATTTGAAAACACTTCAAATACTAACAATCAAATAGTGAAAAATACATAAAAGTGAATACTATAAGTGTAAAATCAAAATTAGTTCAAAAAGTGTTGAATATAGTGCATCGAACCTTTAAAAAAGAACAAAACAAAACCGTATGGTTATAAAATATCAACGATTATAACAGCGAGCGCACGCGACCGACCACGGAACCAGTTACTCGACGAGCTGCCGGTACCAAGGAGCGATAAATACAACTGCGCTCACTAACTGTGCTCAAACAAAACAAAGGCTAAATTGGATGCGGCATAGTTCTGTTGTGTTAAACGAAAACACGGATCGAAGTACTGAAATTACTTTGGATGCGGCATCCTATATTACATATCAAGCAAAAAGAAACTGTTATAGTCATAACAACTACTTATAACGTAGTACGGCCTTTATTTCAACACCTAACTCTCAAGTTACCATGTCTCTGAGTCGAACACCGCCTAAGTTGCTTGCATCACCAAATACGAGTATAGTGCAATCGAGATCCAACCCGGATATTCCGCTCTCAGTAACCAATACCCCAATCGGAAATGTCAAGATGCCGACACGCGGAAAACGCCCGTGCCCGGAATTCTCCCCAATACATAACGACCTGGATGATTTTAAGCAAGAGATACGCAATCTGCTTACCACCTGGCAAAAAGAACAGCAGGAATATCTCTCAAAAGTAACACACGAACAAAACGCTCAATTAAAAGTCTTAGCGTCTGAAATAGCCGACCTAAAATCACAAAACCTCTCAATGCAAAAGTCAATCTTAGAATTTGACAATACCGTATCATTCATAAGTAAACAATATGATGATATGTCCAAGCAAATTGATTCCCTCGAGAAAGAAAAAAGAATGCAAAGGGACACCATTCATCACTTAGAATCAAAGCTACAAGACCTCCAGCAACTTTCCCGGTCATCCAAAGTCGAATTCCGCAACATACCCATGAAAAATAAAGAATCAATCTCAGATCTTACAGCTATTATTAATAAAGTAGGCGGGGCATTAAACACACCTTTTGAACAAAACGCTATACGCGACATATATCGTTTGCCTGGTAAGCCTGATGCTGTCCGACCAATAGTAGTCGAATTCTCCAAGGTGGATACCAAAAACCTACTCATCGCCTCTGTACGCAACTTCAACAAAACCAATTCCAACGAAGGACGATTGAACACCCACAGCATAGGTATAAATGGGGACCGCCGTCCAATCTATGTGGCGGAATACCTACCAGCCAGCGCACGGAAGCTATTCTTCTTGACGAGGGAATTTGCAAAACAGCAAAAATACAAGTTCTGTTGGACGTCAAACGGAAATATATTTCTACGCAAAGAGGAAGGAGACAAACAATTCATCATTAAATCCGAAAAATCTTTAAACGAACTGCAAAACCAGGCAAGTCAATGACTATCCAACACCGATCAAGATTTTTCTTTGTTACATGTCTTTTCATTGCTATTCCTAAGTTACCATATTATTTTACTTTTTGCTTATCATGTATACAAACATTTACACTTACCTACTACTAATACACACTACAAATCGAACACCACAAATACACACAACTTACAAAATACAAATGATCCTTATTCTTCTACACAAACCAAATTTAACACAACTATCACTACTACACTATTTATACAGAACAACATTAACAAAGTTAAAACAATATACCTAACAAGGTTATCAAATACAAATTATCCTAAATATTTATACAGTTTCTCACACACATACAACCGTCAAAACTCTATTACTATAGTACCTTCTTATCTCCAACCAACAAATTTGCAAAAACGAACCCCTACACACACTTCGCTATGCTGTAATTACAAATGGCGACCTTAAATAGCATAAACTCTGACATAGACAACATGCAAGTGTCATCATGCTATGCGTGCCAACCGGACCAGTGCACTGACTTTATACAAACATCAAATGCACTCAACGTTCTACATCTAAATATCAGAAGTATAAACAAAAATTTTGACGACCTTAGATGTCTTTTAGTTACAATAAACACAACATGCGACGTCATAGTGTTATCTGAGTGTTGGCTCCAAAAAACAGGAAACATCCCTACCCTAGACGGTTACACACCTCACAAAACTCAAAAATTAATCAACCAAAACGATGGTTTGGTCCTATACGTGAGAAACAACCTTCGCTACACTATTACGGAACCAATTTTCCCTGATGCCAGTTGTCTCATCTGCTCAATTGAAAACAAACTAACAATAATTGCATTATATAGACCTCCATCCCAAAGAAATATTGATTCTTTCCTAGACAGTCTAAACACAATATTAATAGACGCAAATAAGTACAATCACACCACAATTATTGGAGACACAAACATAAACATCAGCCCTGACTGTAATGATTCACGCTCCCAACAATATCTTAATTTAACAGCATCCCATGGTTATCTCCCTGCGTACCTACTCCCCACACGCCAAAATAACTGTATCGATCACATACTACTCAAAACCAGTAACAAAGCAATCACACTAATATTAGAAACTTCGATCACTGATCACTCTGCAACTCTGTTAAACTTTATGACGAACAACCTGAAAAATAACCTCAATAGACCCCAAATGACCAACCTAAATATTATAAGCACCATCAGCGATATCGAAAACTGTGATTTCTCTTCCATATTTACATTCACTGACCCCAATCTGGCTCTAAACGAACTATTAAACGTAGTCTCACCCATACTGACTAAAAATACCATTTTAAGACGAATTCCAAGCAAACATAGAATTATAAAACCGTGGATAACCACAGGTATATTGAAATGCATACGTAATAGGGACAACATGCATAAAAAAACAAATAAAGACCCAAACAACTTCATTCTAAAAATTACCTACCTACGTTACCGTAACTTCTGCAACAATTTGATAAAAAAGCTAAAATCAGATTACGAGGCTCTTGAATTCGAAAAAGCTAAAAATAATCCCAAAAAAATGTGGGAAACAATCAGAAATGTAACTGACACTAAGCGTATACGCACTATACCAACAGACCTTCTGTCAATAGAAGATTCACCTAACAAATCTGTCAATACAATCAATTCATTTTTTGCAAATATTGGATTAAATCTGACTAAAAATACTGTCCATCCCAACCATCCACAACCCCTTAACACACAACGACCAATTACTGCGGACTCTATGGTTCTTTTACCCACCGATGCAGAGGAAGTCCAACATATAATGAACAACCTCCGTACTGATAGTGCCACAGGTTGGGACGGTATTCCCCCTAAATTACTAAAACATGCAAGCCACATTCTAGTCCCGGTAATCACACACATATGCAACCTGGCAATAGCCACAGGCACCTTCCCAACACTTCTAAAAAGGGCTATAGTGCACCCAATTCACAAATCGGGTGATAAGGATAAGATTAACAATTATCGCCCTATTTCTGTCCTTCCTGCGATCTCTAAAGTTTTAGAAAGGATAATGTATAAACGTCTAAATAATTACCTAAACAAACACAATATTATCTCTGATAACCAATACGGCTTCAGACGTGGATTCTCCACAGAAGATGCGGTGACATCTTTAGTAAATCCCCTAGTCAACAACATTGATAATAAACTTAAATGCATAGGTATCTTCCTAGATTTATCAAAGGCCTTCGACACAGTCTGTATCCCTTTACTTTTTGCTAAACTAGAGTCAACCGGAATACGAGGTATAACCCTCGACCTTTATAAAGACTTCCTGACTAACAGAACGCAGTGTGTAAAAGTTGGGGAACACATAAGTGAACCCCACCTCGTTACAGTTGGAGTCCCCCAGGGGAGTTTGCTCAGTCCGTTACTATTCCTGGTATATGTTAACGATCTCTGTCAACTAACAATACCCTCCACACAAATAATAGTCTATGCGGATGACACAGTAATCCTATCGCACGGGAAAGATTGGAATTCAGCTAAGGAAGCAGCCGAAAAAGGACTTCACAGAGTAATAACATGGCTAGGTTCTAACAAACTGACCCTAAACACAACTAAAACGTGCTTTATTGCTTTTGGCTCAAGACCTTCAGTCCTCCCTTCTGATAGTTCGTTATCTATTAAAGCTCATCATTGTAGCAATTTACCACCAAGCTGCCCGTGCCCTCTTCTAACCAGAGTATCAGTAGTCCGCTATCTGGGAATACAACTAGACGCCTGCCTATCGTGGAAACAACATCTAAAAACCTTGTCCGGACGTATTCGCAAGTTGATCTACCTATTTAAGAAGCTCAGAGTATCTGCGAACAATGACATACTAAAGACTGTATACTTAGCACTATGCGAATCAATACTAAGCTACTGCATCCCTGTTTGGGGAGGTGCAGCAAAGACTGACATTATCCAAGTAGAACGGGCCCAAAGAGCAGTCATCAAAGTCATTAAAAAAAAACCTTTCCGCTACCCAACAAGACAACTATATATAGATTTTAACACACTAACGGTCCGACAACTTTACATCCTTCGCACAGTTCTACGGAAACATCTGACCCTCCCAAAAAAGATAAATGACAGCTCAATAGTAAAAAGAAGACCTGCACCGGTATGCCCCAAAATCCACGCAAAAACCACATTCGCCACACGACACTACTCTTATCTAAGCGCATCCTTATACACAAAATTACACAAAAAACTAAATATACATAAGCTAAACTCACACAACTGTAATAAAATTACAAAACAATTTTTACTAACCTTGGATTATGACGAAACTGAAACACTAATAAAACCAAAACCCTCATAACACACGCACACACACACACACTGATACAGATACATACATACATACATACACCACACACACACACACACACACACACACACACATACATACACCACACACACACATACATACACCACACACACACATACATACACCACACACACACACACACACAAACACGCACACATATACACACACACATACATACACACACGCACACACACAAAATAAACTTCACTCAGACATGTTACACGTCTAGTTTCTCTCAGTAATAGCCACATATAAACGGACGAATGGATGACTCCTGTAACACAGGAATTTCCTAGCATAGGAGTCATTATTCACACATAATGTAAAAAATGTATCACAAACTATTGTAATGTAACAATACTGTATACTTTTTCTTTCTCTGAAATAAAGAACTTTATTATTATTATTATTATGTTTCTCTTTTCCATAATACTCGGGTCTATTGGAGACCCGGTTCTTTGGAAGGCATACATCGGGCCGAAGCCAAGACGAAGAGGCCCTTTAAGAGATATTTAATCTGGTATTGGATACACAGGGCAGATACCATCTCTGAACGCACAATATGATACACCTAGTGATGGTCCCTGCCGAGTGCAAAAACTATTGTAGTGCATCTGTAAGGATGCAATGGAAATTTAAATAATAGACTATGGATGAGTATGTTCAATGGACCGGTTATTGGGCTATGGAAGGAGACTACCGGATACCTGTCGTGATAATCAGTCTCTATATTATAAAAAGACAGGTAGTGACTTGCCACCTCGTTGAGTGGGCCCCACAAAACGGCCGCACGTACAGTGCGACAATGAGGCAACATCTCTTAGAGAGGCTAGAAGCTGCGGAGAGGTGAGTCTGCGGGGCGCCAAATTCCGGTCAACCGTTCAAGGGCCCCCGGCGTTATGACATTTTACACTTCCAGCTTGGAGCATAGGATCCGCTCTTGCGTATTCCAGTCCTGGCCGACCAATGAAGGTAAGCCAGGCCATCAAGGAATCAGGGTCCGTGGTGTCGCCACTCACCAACAGCTCGCCACAAGCTGCCCCTGCGGGCTTATTATTATTATTATTACAGTAGCGAGTTAAGTAGTAAGTTGCTGATTATGTTGATTTAAATAGATCTCCATCCTATTTTTTGGCAAGTTAAGTTGGCGAGACGCGAGAGAGGGGACTAATTCGTACTTAACTTGCCAAAATATAGGCTGGAGATCGATTTAAATCAACTTAATTTTAAAATACTACTTAACTCGCCACTGTACTTGTCGATGTGTAAATCGGGCATTACAGTTGATCTCTAAAAATACTTGACTCAAGGGGGTTAAGCGTCACGTGAGAGCCGCTTACACGCAGCGCAGTCGCGCTACTGAAACGTCTCATAAGGCAGCTGTTATGATTGTTTTTTGCCGTTGACTCCCGAAACGATATTAATACGGTCTACTGACTAAAATCCACGATTTTCCTCTGTCAATCATAAATAACCAGGACAGCGAAAAGACAGGTATTACTTTAACCGTCCCGGCGGAAGCTACGATGCCTAGAGCCGCTTGTTCATCACCTCAAACAGGCTTTCAACCATAGTTTTTTTACAGTTGTCCCCGAGTACTGCTTAAAGCCCTTAAACTACAGTGACTGTGGTATGGACCCAGTATCTGTCGCGACATATTGGAAGCCGGGTTCGCGATGTGAAATATCTCTATGGCGTGGATGTCCAACAACCAATCTGTTCTTGGATGAATACGATTGTTCTACCTTCTGCATTTACAAGAGGGAACCAGTAGAGGAAAGCAGTAAGTAATTTTATTTCTTTTTTAAGATCCAAAATGGTCTTTTATGGAAATTAATGCTGCCGAAGTGGAGAAGATTTGACTAAGTGAATATATCTTGTGATTAACCGTTGACCTGGCAAGGGTAGCGGGAAAGTGATGGATGAGGAAGCAAGAAAATTACGCCTAAGACCAGCAATGGACGACTTTTGACTAATATGATTGTGAGCATTTACACTTGTCTAATTTACACACTTTAACTTCTAAATTGTATAAATTAGATTTTCACATTAGACACACTCAAAACCGTTTAGCCAAGCTTACCTAAAAGTTAATATTAAGGAGTACTCTAACCTAATCTACCGCAGAAAGGATGTCTGATGCAAGATTTTTATCTCGGTAGAGAGTATTCAAGATGACCTAAAGATATTAGTTTTCCGATTCACAATAGTCAGTCAGTCAAGGTAAGTTCTGGTCTGTTCTCTAAAATATAAAGGAAAATGAACGCGACAGGCGGCATCATAATATTTTTCAAAAACATCATCTGGTATATCAGCGATCGATAGCTATTCGTTTGATACTTTTCGCAAATTTGTCTGCAACTAAGTAACCGGTGTGTTTGGTGACTCGTCAACAGCAAATTTTCGTCCGGTCTTTCTTACGACATGTCGTCAATATGGAGAACTTCTAACTTTCAAACAATAGCGTTGAATGTTTACAAAGTTCAACAAAAAAATCGGGTTTCAATAAAAGACGTTCAATATGCTTCTCTTTATTATCAACGGCCGTGATTTACTGCTGGCATCCACCAGTTAGTTAGTACCGAACCCTACATAGGACAATTTTTTCGCAATTCATAAATGATTAATTATCCTTAGGGCTTAAATTCATAATGCGGGTATTTAAAACAAGTGTATCCGCATCGATGATATGAAGTACACATGGTCGATGAACGACTTATCGAATGAATTATATTCCGACACACTTTTAGTCGATTGATCGTAAAAGCGAGTACTATTTATCGACGTATAGCCTTGAAGTTACTATTCAAATTAACTCCTATTGCTGCAGGGGGATCAAATGTGTTGGAGCGAAGGCAGTCTAGAAGGTTCCGGCCATACATGCTGCCCGGAGATTTTAGAAAAATGGCCGGGGATAAAACGCGTCATTTATTAATGTGGCTTCCAACAAAGAAGCCACGTTTTATCACTACTCGTAGCACGGGGATACCTAATAATAAAAATGTCACTAGCAAGGAGATATCTAAAAATATTACTAAAAATGGAACAAAATAAGAGAATTATTCAGTATAAATAATTGTGGATGGAATAAATTTTAGTTATTATTCATTATATTTTGTTTTAGTTACTAAACCTACCTACTAAAACAAAATCTGAGAATAGGGTAGGATAGATTTTTTTTTGCGATCGACTAGTAAATAAATATTTCTTTGAACTTCAAGGCGATACGTCAGTAAATAGTATTTTTATCCTAGGAAAAACTACAGTAATTCGAGGTATTTTACTTTAATTTCACACAAAGTACACCTAGGTTTAGGACAATTATTATGAATTTTGAACAATATTCCTATGTGGGGACAGCATTAAATCGCGACCCTTGAATCCCTTGATAATGAAGAAAAGTTTATGAACTATAAAAATGAAATGCGATGTAGCTGGCTCCTGTAAATCCCCAGTATACGATGTATACATTACTGGCAATTAATTTATTGACTGGCTAATAATATGAACATTACAAATTAATGTACCTACTAGTCAGTAAGCGGCAAGTTCGTAGCCAGGATCAGCGGCGCGCACGGCGATGCGAGGGGTGAGGCGACTAGTCAAGCGGCATCGTTTGCAAGCCACGAGCAGTCGCGTTCATCGCCGCGACCAGCAAGGAAGTTCGACAACAAAATGTCGTTATCAAAATTATCTAAATAAATTTATTTAGTAGTACAGCATGTCAATTCTCGTTCCTTAAAATCGTTTAAAATTCGGTTAAGTTAACTTTTAGCTGTCAAATTGTCTTGTTTTTGCTATTGCAATTGTAATCTTTTGTGGTCGTGTTAAAGTTTTATTTAGAGTGTGACAATTTGACAACTAAAAGTTAACTTGACCGAATTTTTAACGATTTTATGGAACGAGAATTGACATGCAGGTTGCTACAGACAGAGGTCTTGGATTTGATTTACTAAATGCTAATCTTTGTGTGCATGAACATGAAGGCTTGCACTGGTCTGATTGTTTTCTATGTATTTTATTTAAAAACAGTATATTTGTATATTTATCTGTTGTCTAGTATCTATAGTAGGGACTAGATTGAGTTGTTTAAATCTGTGAGGAATATTGTATTATGATATTTCTCTTTTCCATAATACTCGGGTCTATTGGAGACCCGGTTCTTTGGAAGGCATAAGCATAGAAGCCAAGGTGTTAAGAGATATTTAATCTGCATGTCAATTCTCGAACCTAAAATTCGGTTAAGTTAACTTTTAGTTGTCATGTTTTTGCTATTGGAATTTTAATCTTTTATGGTCGTGTTAAAGTTTAATTTAGAGTGTGACAATTTGACAACTAAAAGTTAAATTAACTTAATTTTTAACGATTTTAAGAAACGAGGATTGCTATATTGTTAATATAATAAATTGTTACAGGTTGCGAAGATGAATTCGACTCCGGAAAATGTAGCGACATAGAAGTCGAAGTGTACACACATATTGAGCAACGTTGCGTATCAAGACATTGGCGAGGTTGTCCTACAAGAAATAAATACAGAGATTTAGCTTCATGTGAAGCTGCTTGTATTAAATTAGAAAAATTAGATGTCGAATCTTTGAATAATATAGCTCAAATTATTGATTTAGTAACAGCTGATACACCTGCACCACCCCCAGCCTCAGATAATGCTACAGTAACAGAACCTACACCGACTAACATTACCATTGACAATACTAATATCATTACTTTAACCCCTATAACTAACCCTTCTGCAGTTTTCCAAGATATGATTGGTTAAAATGTTGAAAAGCGACATCTGGTTAATTTTGAAGTAAAGTGTTTTTAAAGCATTATTATTTTTTAATTAATAATATTTATGCTTACTTAATTTTTAAAAAAATACTTAGATATTTTTGTTTTATTGGCGGTTAGTGTCTGTTGTCTTTCTCGTAATAAATGACAACGGTTCACCATAATTTTTAAAAGAAATTTCTTCTACTACTATAGCGAGCACACATTGGGCGTTCGACTAAAATGCGTTTTGAGATTACTGGTGAGGCCGTACATATGAAAGCGCGCGTTCGCTCTCATGTGTACAGCTACACAGTAGGTACTCGTCAAATAACTTGGGCGGCTGGAAGTTATCTAGGTAGCTGTTTAGGTAGCTATCAGTGAAGTTTGCGCATGACAGAAACTAAAAAGCCGCCATTTGGTTCGAAAACTGATATCTGCGCAGCCAATTGAAACAACTTCGGAGCGTGTGTTTTATTTGTTTCTGTACATGAGCCAACTTCTCTGATAGCTCTCTTTACGCCGACCATGTTAGATAGGACTGTACTGTAACACACAAAACAGCTGAGAAAACGTGCCACGTATACCGCTTAGCCAAGAATAGAGCGGGTTGAAAGCCCATACAAAATCATTTCCAAAAAAAAACAAGAAAGTCGGTCAGGATGTAAAAAACTATAGTATTGTATTAGGAAAAATTAAAATTTCCAAAACAGGTCTGTTACGTTACGTTTTATTATTGTTTCAAACGCCATCTGAAAGTTATTTACAACAACTATCAGAACTTGGCGTACTGAACGTATAGTTTAAACAGTAGTTAGGACATTTTATCACAGATGGCGCTGATTTAATATTACAGTGATTTACTAAAGTAATTCTCTTTTTAAACGGTTTTATTATATTATGGAAGACTGAAAACGGTGGTAGTAGTTTCAAGTTTCAAAGTTTTTATTCAATATAGTATAAAATATTTATATGTATCTTATTGACGTCTACTAATACTACTTATCCTAAGTTTACAAACATTTTAGTTTAGATAACTTTACCACCCCTTACAAATAAAAGCGCAAGTAGAGAAGAAGCGGCGTAACCACAGAATGGGCGTAACAAACTCTATTATTTACTGCATTTTCTAGACGTCATAATTTATAAAGTAACATTGTAGGTAGCTGTATTAAGGTGCTGCAACCATTGTATACCATAAATAACCAGTAGTATTCATATGGTGGCCCAACAAACATTTTAGTCTGTTAATTGGAACGAATACGGCTCAAAGTACTTTAAACATCGTATTGAAGTAATTTCAGCGTATAATACAACTTAATGCCCCTTTATCTGAATAGAACTCAGAGTTGTATAAAGTCGTTGTATAAACGTCAATGCAACTATTTGAAGTTACCATTATACAACTTTCACTGGTATATCCAATGAAGTCGTACTAGTAGCGTCTTTACGACTTTTACACAAACGTTATTCGTAAAGAAGCCGTGAGAACTACTCTTACGTGACAGTAGCAAAAGAGTTTCCAATTGCACTCTTACACGACTCTCAGTCAAATCTTATACTATTTTGAAACAATTAAACAACTAAATGCTTCATAAGTGCAGTATAAGTGACATTGTAACTAAATATTAACCAAACTAGAGTTGGTTCCGTACAAAAATTAATTTCAAAATCAATGAAATTTAGTTTGTAGGGACACATTATTAATCTGGTACCAGGAAATATATAGTCTATTTATTATTCACCTGCATTATTATGTGGAATTCCTACAACTCTTCAATCCCCACAAGTTCAGCGCAGAGTATCTATTATATTGCGCAAAGTGTGGAAAGTGGTTCTAGCGCTTTTGCATTAGTAAAGGAAAAAGAAGACGAAGAAAATGAAAAATAAATAAAAATAATTAGTGGAACAAGAATGAAGGTTTCGAAATAACATTTATATCAAACTAGCTGACCCGTGCCCACTTTGTTAGGCGGCATAAAAAACGCGTAAAGCGCGCACATTTTTAAACATATTTCATTACTGCTCCACTCCTATTAGTCATAGCGTGATACTATATAGCCTATGTGACACTCCCCGATAAATGGACTATTCAACACAGAAAGATTTTTTAAAAACGGTTCAGTAGATCCAGAGATTAACCCCTACAACTTCACAAACACACAAACCTTACCTCTTTATAATATTAGTATAGATAACGACACTTATATAAATTTGTTAGGGAATATTATAGAAAATGTCACCGAATGTTTTTGAAAAGCCTAGTCATCATTTTTAAATATATTTATGATAAATTGTATGATTATGAGAAGATTAGAAGCTACATTTAATATTACTGGCCTAAGAAAATGAAAATGAAAATGAAAAAATATTTTATTTCATATAAGTCAAATCAATGACACTTATGAACGTCGGAGTTTTTATAGTGATCACAGCACGTCTAACTTAACGGCTAAGTTTACTGAGGGTTCGGAACACTACCATGACAGAGAAGACACCCACAAGAAACTCTGCTGGGTTCCTATCGCTCTTTTAGGTGATCACTTCACAAATATTTTATTAAGAAAACAGGACAATTCAGATCCAGGCATTTTTATCGTTTAAGTAATCCTTTACACTGTAATATGATTTCAATATTAACTTATGTTTAATGAAAGATTTAAATTTATTAATTGACAATTCTTTAACTTCCATAGGGAGCTTATTATAAAAACGAATACCATTACCAGCGAAAGAATTACTTATTTTATGAAGCCTAGTGTGGAGAACAGCAAGTTTATTTTTATTTCTTGTATTAACATTGTGTATATCACTCATTTTTTTATATTTGTTTATATTTTTGTGTACATACATTAGATTTTCGAATATATACTGGCAATGCACAGTCATAATCTTAATCACTTTAAATTTGTCTCTAAGAGACTCTCTTGGGCCCATATTATATATACAACGTACCGCTCTTTTTTGCAATACAAATATTGTGTTGATATCAGCCGCACTACCCCACAACAGAATACCATACGACATAACACTATGAAAGTAGCTAAAATAAACTAGCCTAGCTGTTTCTATGTCTGTTAACTGACGTATTTTTTTCACTGCGTATGCTGCTGAAGAAAGCCTACCTGACAAGTTTTCAATATGGGGGCCCCATTGTAATTTACTATCTAAAGTAATACCTAGGAATACTGTAGTGTTAACGATTTCCAATTCCTCATCACTAATCTTAACAATTGGATTTATATTAAGTACGTTTGGCAAGGTAAATTTTACGCATTTTGTCTTGGTTTTATTTAATAACAAATTATTTGAATTGAACCAATACACTATTTCCAAAAGAGAATTATTTATGTAGTCTACCGCAGGTTGTCGTCTATTAATCTTAAAAATAAAGGATGTATCATCGGCAAACAAAATTATCTCGGGGTTCTTTTTAACTAAATATGGCAAATCGTTTATATATATGAGAAATAGAAATGGTCCTAGTACTGAGCCTTGGGGTACCCCCATTTTAACAACCGATCCAGGCGAACGCTTACCATTTACATCTACTTTTTGTACTCTATCGCTTAAATATGATCTAATAATACCTAAAGCATAATCCCTAACACCATAGTGACCTAGTTTTCCCAGTAATGTCTCGTGTTCGACACAGTCAAATGCCTTAGATAAATCGCAAAAAACGCCAAAAGCATCTTGTGATTCTTCCCAGGCCTCAAATATATGTTCTACTAAATTAGCTCCGGCATCGGTAGTTGAACGACCACGTGTAAATCCGAATTGCTTATCGTGAAGTAATTTATTCTCATTAAAATGACTAATTAATTGATTAAGAATTAGTTTTTCAAATATCTTACTAAACGTAGGCAACACAGATATTGGTCTAAAGTTTGTAGGATCTAGAGTACTACCTGATTTGAACAGAGGTGTTATTTTACTAGGTTTCATAAGATCAGGGAATATACCTAAGTCTACACTATTATTAAAGATGACAGCTAACTCTGGTGCAATAACATCTATCACTGTTTTTAAAATGCTAACAGAGATTCCCCATAGATCAGCTGTTTTCTTAACACTTATTGAATTAAAGATTTTAATAATCTCAAGTGGACTAACATGGCTAAATTTAAGAGTTTTGTTACATTCTGGTACATTTTCTGCTAAGAGAGTGATAGCTGCATTGGATGAGGAGTTCAAAGATTTAGTAATATCTATAGAAATGTTTGTAAAATATCTTTCAAATGTATTCGCTATATCTAAATTAGAATCAATAATTTTATCTTCAATTTTTAATTTTAGGTCTTTGTGTTGTTGATTTTTCCGACCTGTTTCCTCATTTATTATATTCCAAGTAGTCTTAATTTTATTATTACTGTTTCTTATCTTAGAGGTTATAAATTGTGCTTTGGTATTTTTACAGTTGATTTTAAATTTTTTTGAAAATTCTTTTACATACTCTTTGAACTCATCACTAGTGTTAATTGATTTTTCTGCATATAAGTTATATAATAATTGCCTATCTTTGTGTAACTCTGCTGTTGCCCAGTCATTAAATACCAATGTATTAGTAACTGCAAATGTTTTAGAGGTAAAAATCTCACTAAATAATTTATGAAATGAAGTAAAAAAAGAGTTATACATTTCATTTGGATGTGATACATTTAATAAAAATGAATAATCAATACTAAGTAACTTTGTTTTCAAATTGTTCAAACGGTTTGCAGTTACCGGTACACAAGTAATATACTTCTTTGATATTATTTTATTAACATTATGGAATTGGATTAATTGTCCACTATGATCTGAATTTAATTTGTTAATAACACATTTCTGAATAGGAATTATATTTGTAAAAATATTATCTATACATGTTGCACTAGTTGACGTTATTCTAGTAGGTTCCATAAACATATTAAGTAAGTTGTATGATTTAAATAGATTTATCAATCTAAGACTCAATTTGCTACATTCTAAAATATTAACATTAAAGTCTCCACATATAATAAGTTTCTTGTTAGATTTTGACAGTTTGAATAAAACCTCTTCCATTATTACTTCAAAAATATCAAAGGAACCCAATGGTGGTCTATATACTGACACTACTATGAATTGTCCTGTTTCCAATGATGCCAATTCAATTGTTCGTTCAACAGATAGATTTACTATGTCCTTACGCTCCTTAAATTTAAATTGTTTATTAATTATTATTAATGAACCTCCATGTATTGAATTTAACCTGGTGAATGAACTACCAACCTGGTGGCCACTGAAATTAAACATGAATTCAAAACTTTTTAACCAATGTTCAGTTAAACATAAAATACTAATATTACAACTATTCAAAAAAAGTTCTATTTCTAGCTCTTTATTTCTTAAACACTGAATATTCTGGTGCACCAAGTTGATATAATTGGCATTTTTCTTACAGTTATGAAAAGTATGCGTTTTTTCTAAACTAGAGTGAAACTCTACCTTCTTAATATCTCTATGAATATGCATCTCATTTAAAGATAAATTTAATTCTTTGCCAAAAAATCCTACAATATTTTGTTGTATATTATTCAAGAACAAAGAGTTCTTCTGTGTCCCTAAAACTAAGTCGCTAGAGTTTTCCCCTATTGTCCTACACTTAAATTTAAATGAGAAAGAAAAAAAGAATAAGTGTAAGCTAGTGTCCATAAAACATGGCTCAAATATTTATTTTACTCCACTCATTCATACTCTAGTGTGAAAGGTGTAAATAAAAATAAATTAATCAGATTGGTTTTATTATCTTTATTCACGTTTTTCACAATTTATTACATTTTTAAATATAAATATAAAAATAAAAACATACGTGCCGTGTCAAGCAGTACCCAAGTAACACAGAAAGCATTTTAACAAGCAACAAGTGAACTTATATAGAGCTTAAGACCCGTACAAACTCTTATATAAGTTCACCGAGCGTCTTGAAGCTGAACAATGGCATTTGAAAATCATTGTAATGCTTTACGCTGTATAACAGTTGGATAATGGCATATCAGAATGCTTTTGTAAAGCCTTTAGCTATTTTTAGTGCTTTTGGTTCTACAAAGACATTTTAAAGTAGTTAATAAGTGCTTGAAGCTGTTTTACAGCACAAACGTGAACCACTATAATGCCATGTAAATCCGATATCCAGCTTTAAGCTGTTTTTTGTGCCTTTTGCTGTGTAAAAGCACTTGTAAGGGGTAAGTAAAAGCTTAATGCTGCTGAACAGCATAAATGTGAATCAATATAATGCTTGCATTTTAAAGGAAGAACTGAGTGCTGTTGTGTAGCCAATAGCTCTTTAAACAATCACACGTGAGTAGTTGTAATGCTGGTGGCATTAATTGGGCTCACCGGGCTGCTTAAGGCTGACCACCATTTTGTAAATATTTTATAACCAAAAAATATTTTCTTTCGGATCTATTTATAAAAGGAATTGTCATTTAAAATATTTATATAACCTAATTTAATACAGTACAAGCAAAACTATGATTGTATTTATTCAAAACTTATTCTGTACTAGGAATACACATTTGTTTTGGTTTTACACACATCATTTTTATAAAACATTTTGTATGAAAACCACAAAATATCGAAGGCGCGTGAAAATTTTCAATGAAACTTATATAAACAAGTACAGTAAACTACACTGCGCAGTAATATTTGAAGGCAAGAAATAACAAACGAGTCAAAAACTTATCCGATGAATTTGTTTTGATGCAAATTATAATATGGCGTCACTCACTGTTTTATTTTGACCGTCTTTACTTATTCTTTTTTTGATTGTAATAATTTACACGCAATAATATAAAGTTTCCTAAATGTGAACACTTAAATTGCTCCAATAATTCTTTTAGCACATTTAAATGCTAGTCTAATGCTTTTGTAATGCCGTTGGCATCTCCACTATCAATAATTTTGCTATTATAATGCTTCTGTAATGCAATAGGCTATCTCATTGACCATTTTAATGCTTTCTTAATGCGATTGGCAATATTATTGACCAAAATGATGCTTCTTTAATCCGATTGACATCTTTCTTGACCATAATAATGCTAATATAATGCGCCAGTAATGCTATTAACCAGCTACTGTGAACCTATATACGGCATAAAGCTGTATAATTTGTGCCCAAATAAGCATTACAGTAGCCATATAAACGTTTATAATGCGACTATAAAACTAACTCAAAATGCTAAAGGGATACAAGAATACTCTTATTCGGCCCTTATAATGCTTTGATGTGTTACTTGGGTACTGCCTTCTGCATCAAACCTATGATCCAACTGCCAAGGTCGAGTCTCCTTAGATGTTGATAGAGACTCTTTGGAATAAGTCTATTAACCGAAAGTACTATCGGAACAATGATCGCCGAATCAACATTCCACATGTCTACAACCTCGTGAGCCAAGTCCAAATATTTTGTTTTTTTCTTTTGGTTTTATTTATTATTAACATTCCAATAAAATAAAATAAAATTTTTAAACAATCACAAGCATTAAACAGATTTCATGCCTAATCATTGAAAATATACAAAAAAGAATTATCATCTTATATATACGACTACTGATGTACTCTAATTTATTCAAAGAACCCTAATTTTGTTAATATGGCTGATACTAAACTGATAAAAAATAAATGTACAAAATGAAAAGTCGTTTTGATGTTGTCTTACTGTTGTAATCAGAACCATATGTTGTGTAAAGGTAAATATTTGTACGTTCGCTAAAAATGTATGGATAATTTATGTTTATTTATAAGAATTAGTAGGGCGCGTTTGTTTTATTGCCAAAACTAACGCATATTACACGATCACATTAATTTCCCATCAGATATATGCACTACAACCACTTTAACACGAGCTAAAGATGTTACACATATTTAGTTTCTAATTAAAAATGGCTACTTCCTTTATCAACTTCAAAGACTCGATCGATGACACAAGAAAAAGTTACCTCGTTATTATAGTTTAAGTCTCGGTTTTGACACTTCAATTCACTTTGCAACAAAAATCTACTATATAAAAATAAGTCGGGTTTTCCTTCCTGACGCTATAACTCCAGAACGCACGAACCGATTTCCACGGTTTTGCATTCGTTGGAAAGGTCTCGGGCTCCGTGAGGTTTATAGCAAAGAAAATTCAGGAAAAATTTCAGCAAAAAAGCGGGAAAATGCCCGTGCGAAGCCGGGACAGGCCGCTAGTGTTACATAAAAATCGTAATTAACACTGTCATGTCGCAAAATGCCGTGAAACAGCGATAAAAATAGATTTTGCAACATCTACACGACGACTACAGAACTAAAATTTCATTTATACAACGTTTACGCGACTATATTACAACTCTGATTCGTATAAAATGGGCCTATTTTCGGTCGCCTCAACGTTACTACAACGTTCTTGCAACCAGCTTTTAGAACCAAAAGTTCAAATGGAGACGTTGTAGTGACTTCAAAAATGTTTGTTGGGGGTGGTATCTTTGTAGCTTGTGAGTGCATTATTTATTCGTGCATGTTTTTACTACAGCTTTAGCCTCTCCTTAACATAGCGGGAAGGGGAGTTACTTGAACAATACATTAAACAAATCGCATAGCTTTAGTAACGATAGGCCAAACTTAGGTAAACGACATTATCGAATATCCTCCTAATCGATGTTAAAAAAAAAATCGTATAAAATTGATCATGGTGCATTAAATTGGTACCCTACGCCCTATGTACCTGGAGGAGACCCGTCTCTAGAGTTGATACTTGTATTGTATTGAATAAAAAAAATAAGTATAATGTTTTTATTATGATTGTTTATTCCTTATACGTTATATTGCTGTATGTATTGTGTGTTGGCAAAGAAAACAAGGGTGCCTTTGTCATAATTTAATTTAATTAACGCTTATAACAAATAAATACTTAGGTACAGAAGCTTTTGGTATAACAAATAATACTATTTATATTATTATATTTACATTAAAAATTAGATTTTTTTTTCTATTTCCTGAAATAATTTCGTAAATAAATTACATGCGTCATCAGTCAAATGAAGAACTAAGGCTCTTTTCAAATAGCTTTGTATTAATAAAATATGATTTTTTTGACAGCTTAAACAGAATTTATTTTCCATTTAATGTCTTTTTTAGTAAAAAAAATAAGTACAATATAAGCATGTTTAATTTTAACACTAAACATAACATTTATTTAACTTGTCGGTAAATTAATCAAAGCGCCATCTAGTCGTTTCTTTATAAACTAATTGAGATCTCTTTCGAGGATTTTTGATAACTCAACAGGAAGCCTTCTATGGCGTTACGTTAACTTCAGATTTTTTCTTCATACGTTTTGATAAAACAACAGCCACTATAAGTAGAACAATCTGAAACAAATATAATAAATTAATTGTGATAGAAAGGCTAGTTAGGTTTGGTAATTTCAAGCACGACATAAATCTGCCCGTGACAATGTGTTGACGGAAAGAGAGTACCTACAAAACATTTCAAATTTTTAGTGTTCCGTAGCCAAATGGCAAAAAGGAGCCTCTCTACTCCATGCTTATATCACTGCCTGTTTAACCATAAGATCTACACTGTTTACTCTGTATTCACAAATGAGAAGATAAGCGAAAGAAAAAAACTAAATCTTATTTATTTAAGTAGAAGATAGACAATTTGTACTTGTTTTTGAACAATAAACTTATTACTTATGTTAAAACTTGTAAAGTTGACGAATTCTGTGAACCGCATCAACATTTTCACACAAACATAGAAAAAAAAACAAAAAATTTTCAGGCTTTCCACACTTAGAACTGAAACTAAATTTTTTCGTTAAGCCCTTCGTCTGAGTTGGGTTCTGCTCTATTGCTTTTGAAGGGTTTCTGTTGCAATCTAAGGAAGTCGCTGGTATCACGAAAGAGAGGGACTAAACTACACTAAAAGTAATCATCATCATCCATCATAACAGTCATGTCCCACTGGGGGGGCGATTTGTTTAATGTATTGTTCAAGTAACTCCCCTTCCCGCTATGTTAAGGAGAGTCTAAAGCTGTAGTAAAAACATGCACGAATAAATAATGCACTCACAAGCTACATAGATACCACCCCCAACAAACATTTTTGAAGTCACTACAACGTCTCCATTTGAACTTTTGGTTCTAAAAGCTGGTTGCAAGAACGTTGTAGTAACGTTGAGGCGACCGAAAATAGGCCCATTTTATACGAATCAGAGTTGTAATATAGTCGCGTAAACGTTGTATAAATGAAATTTTAGTTCTGTAGTCGTCGTGTAGATGTTGCAAAATCTATTTTTATCGCTGTTTCACGGCATTTTGCGACATGACAGTGTTAATTACGATTTTTATGTAACACTAGCGGCCTGTCCCGGCTTCGCACGGGCATTTTCCCGCTTTTTTGCTGAAATTTTTCCTGAATTTTCTTTGCTATAAACCTCACGGAGCCCGAGACCTTTCCAACGAATGCAAAACCGTGGAAATCGGTTCGTGCGTTCTGGAGTTATAGCGTCAGGAAGGAAAACCCGACTTATTTTTATATAGTAGATTTTTGTTGCAAAGTGAATTGAAGTGTCAAAACCGAGACTTAAACTATAATAACGAGGTAACTTTTTCTTGTGTCATCGATCGAGTCTTTGAAGTTGATAAAGGAAGTAGCCATTTTTAATTAGAAACTAAATATGTGTAACATCTTTAGCTCGTGTTAAAGTGGTTGTAGTGCATATATCTGATGGGAAATTAATGTGATCGTGTAATATGCGTTAGTTTTGGCAATAAAACAAACGCGCCCTACTAATTAAAAAACCGCATCAACATTTTCACACAAACATAGAAAAAAAAACAAAAAATTTTCAGGCTTTCCACACTTAGAACTGAAACTAAATTTTTTCGTTAAGCCCTTCGTCTGAGTTGGGTTCTGCTCTATTGCTTTTGAAGGGTTTCTGTTGCAATCTAAGGAAGGCGCTGGTATCACGAAAGAGAGGGACTAAACTACACTAAAAGTAATCATCATCATCCATCATAACAGTCATGTCCCACTGGAGGGACAGGCCTCCTCCCGTGACGGAGGGATACCTGGCCTATTAATACCACGCTGGCCAGACGGATTGGTATAGGGTTTAATTTCAAGATTTACTTCTTTTTATTTCGTAAAGATAACATTGACGGATAGTCCGTTAGTCGGTTTTTACGACACCCATGGGATGAGATGGGGTGGTGACATATTGTATTCTTACTCCGTCACCACACGGAGTGTATACTAAAAGTAATACTTACTTCAAAAGCTATCTCAATTACTGCGACTATAAGCACCATAGTAGTAGTTTCATTAAACACAAGTAACACCAGGTCTTTGCAGCCAGTATTATAAAAAGATTTCTTCGATTTACAAATTTCTCTGTCTCTCTCTTGAACCAGGTCAGATCTCTGAGGATCGTAAGCAGGGCAACAAGATATTGGTACGTCTGGTGGGAAGTATAGGGGTTGCATCTGGGTTCTGTAGTCTTCCGGGCCGTATACTCCACAGCAATTTAGCTGAAAGAAATATATTCAAAATGAAGTCTAATAAAAACACAAACACAAAGTACTTCCAGACTCAGGACAATAACTTCCGAAGATCAGATTAAATTCCACTGAGTGGTTTTTTTTGTAATAGGAGGCTAACGAGCCAGCTGGCCACGTGATGGTAAGTGATCACCGCCGCCCATGTACACCCGCAACACCAAATGAACCAGTGAATCACCACCACTCATCTATGGAATAATTTCGTCGAAGTAGCTTAACCAGCATTATCGTGAATAAATGAGTGGTTCCAACTTTCTTTGAGCGCCTCATCAATCAATCAACTAGCCTCTCCCACCACGCGCCACAGAACACGGTCCTGGGCCTTCCGCATCCAGTCCAACCCAGAGACCTTGTTAAGGTCGTCGGTCCTCCTAGCTAGTGGGCGTCCTACATTACGTTTGCCGAGTCGCAGTCTCCACTCTTGGCCTCATGTCACAACCAAATGACCAGCGATGGCAGCTGTTTCTAAGCCAAGTTTCATATACACTTCTAAAGAAGGCACGTCCTTGCAGAAGGGCAGCTAAGGGCTGTTTTAATGACATAAAGAAACTTACATCATGTTGCGTCATGGACCACAGCTTGTAGTGTCTCGGTACAATTTCTCTCGCTTGTTCGAATGAGTTTACTAACGATTTCACTAATTTCGCTTCATCCGCCGGCTCTACTTTGAGTGTGAGGCCACAGATCAGGGCTTGAACAATAGCTAAGATCAATATTGCTACAGATGTCTGAAAAAAAAAACAAAAATAATCAAATTAAAAAAATTCTTCTTAACACACCTCTCCTATTTCCGCAACACAAACACAAGCCAGTCTTCGTTGTCATTGTCAGACGGTCCTTCCGATTTCGGGAGGAAACAAGTATGATTCGTTGAGTCCCTGGAATAAAGCTAGAAGGTCTGGAAGCGGAAGAGCAAAGAAACAAATCAGAAACAAAATGCCGGAGTTGGAAAAGTAAATTGCAGGGATGCTTCAGCAACCAAGAAGGCCATTTGGGTGCTTAATCCACCTCGAAATAGTAGTGTAAAAATATTTCTGTGTTTAGGTGGAAGGGCACAGTAGCTAGTGACATTACAGCTTACGTCTAGAGTGGGAAGCGTGTTGTCTTCGCTGTGTCAGGTACCATTTACCATAACTGACTAAATGGGGCTTGCTTGTATGCCACATTGTAGCAACGAAAATGAACATATTGCTTGCTTAATTACCTACTAAGTATTCTAGATAATAATAGTCTCAGATATCAGCAAAATGCTTCAGCTTAGCTAGTATAATTCGAAAAGAAAATTAAAGCCTTTTGTTGTAGTTTTCACAATAAAAATGTGAATGTTCGCGTGATGTGTCAAGAGAGCCTTGAAGTGTTGAACTTGAGTAGTTACATGTATATTAGAAGTTAAGGTTAAGTGTTAGTGGCCTTCGTTACCTAGGTAAGAAAAATGGTAACAATTAAGTATTTTGTTTCTAAATATCAAGAAGTGATTTTTTGGGGATCGACGACCTAGCTAGGACGGTGGGAAACAGATGGATGAGGGAGGCTCAGAACCGCAGAAGTTGGCAATACTTAGAGGAGCCCTATGTCCACTGGTCGATATTACGATGATGATGAAGTATTTGTAACTAACTCAAAAAATACGAGGATACCATAAATTTCGGATTTTTTTTATAGTTTGTAACATTGATGTTTTTGTGTGAAAGGGTAAGTATAGTTTCCAAGTTAATCCTATAGATAATAACACCAATTATGTCCTTGTAAGTCTTTCTATCCGTGTGGTGACGGAGTAAGAATACAATATGTCACTACCCCATCTCATCCCAAGGGTGTCGTAAAAACCGACTAAGGGACTACCCCTCAATATTAACTATACGAAATAAAAAGAAGGAAAACTCGAAATTAAACCCTATACCAATCCGTCTGGCCAGCGAGGTATAAGAAGGCTAAGTATCCTTCCGTTTCGGAAGGAGGCCCGTCCCTGCAGTGGAACATGCATAGGCTGTTCATCAAGCCAAATGTCTTAGCTATATCAAAGCAAAAATTTACAGCATTACGAGTATTATTTAAAAAAAAAAACATTAATGTTTCTTTATGCCATAATAACTAAGATAATGTAGTTATTACTTTTTAAACAATAAAGTTAAACAATAAATCGTAAATATTTTACATCTAAAATCTAGTATGTGTGGTTTTTATAAATACATTGAGTTGTGATAAGGTGTGTCTGTGTTGGTAAGTGGGTGTGTGTATATTATACAAGACCAAGGACATAGGTAAAATGACTTAATCATAATGATGTATAGCTTAGTAAATAATAAGATTAAAAAAAAAAGGACAAAAGGTCTATGGCAGCTATCGAGTTACTTACTACTGATGTCTGTCTTTAAATCCAAAACAAGTGGTGTCGGTCTATGCACTAAAAAGTTGCCAATTCTTTCTTACGCCCAACCATTAAGTTGTAGTATAGTCTCTCTCTCTCTCCTCCGTGTGGTGACGGAGTGCAATATGTCACCACCCCATCTCATCCCATGGGTGTCGTAAAAACCGATTAAGGGACTATTCGGGAATATTATCTTAACGAAATAAAAAGATGGAGAACTTGCAATTAAACCCTATACCAATCCGTTTGGCAAGCGTGGTATTAGTAGGTCAAGTATCCCTCCGTCAGAGGAGGCCCGTCCCTGCAGTAGGACATTAATGGGCTGTTATGATGATAAAGATAAGGTATTTTTTATTGTTAATTCTATTCTTTACTTTCCTTATTTATACTTATTCTTTACAGAGGGGTATCAAAATGATAGTATGACCACGAGAAAACAGCTAAAATTATACCACCTCAAGAATGATTAATAACTAACTTTTGCCCGCGGTTTCGCTCGCGCTAAATTCGGGGTAGCAAAAAGTAACATATGTTACTCTTCATCCCTTCAATTATATCCACTTAAAAAATCACGTCAATTCGTCGCTTCGTTTTGCCGTGAAAGAAAGACAAACGGATAGACACACTTTCCCATTTATAATATTAGTATGGATTAAAAGTTACTGCGAGACCCCTCACATGGTGGACCGACCACCTGGTCAGGACGGTGGGAAGCTGATGGACGAGGGAGGCACAAGACCGTGAGGGCTGGAAACGTTTGGAGGAGGCCTATGTCGAGCAGTGGACGTCAGTAAGCTGATAATCAAAAGTTACTTACAAATACTAAAGGTTTCGTATGTTTCTTGAAGGTAGCAACTTGCATGTAGATGACTACGCATATAGTGCCTGCTGCCGTGACAGCCAACATGACCATGGCTGCTATCCTACTTGACTGGTCGGAGTCATAGGCTCTGGTTGCTATGCAGGTCAGTACTGTTACTATTATCAGAGCTACTGATATTATCTGAAAGATAATTTATTTAATTCACATATAAATTCACGGACATCTCTACACAGCGCCATCTGTTCCCAAAGTAAGCAAGGCTTAACCTGCTTGTGTTATGGGTAACAGAACAACGAATATTTGTACTAATATAGGTACTTTTTTTTGTAAATACATACATATTATACATAGAAACACTCAGACCAATGCAAATAATCATGTTCATGCGCATAAATATTTGCATAGAGGGGGAATCGAACCCAAAACCTCTGGGTAGCAGTCATGTTTTAAAACCACTACGCCACAGAGGTCGTCATACTAGAAAATTTCGAAAAGAACTGTTCTGTGCAACCTGGAAAGCATTGCTACAGTTGAGCAAAAATTACGAAGGCTAATGGGTTCACGGAAAGCAAAGACTCAGGTGGCCTAGAGCGCAGTGACTTCGGAAGTGTATTCTCTGAAGACTTAATTAAGTTTGATTATTTTCTCGAGTATCAAATTTTTCCATTAAGTAGTATCTGTCTTTCTTCTTAATATTAATATTTGCTCGTATATAAACTGTCATTTTTGTTCCTGAAAATGATAGTTTTGACACTTGATTAGTTGATTTTGACTTGATCAGTCATTTAGAAACCGGGGGTCAGTCTTACAGCAGGGACTACTTCTGTTTTTTTAAGTAACCAGAAGCGACTATCACTGAATGAAATAGACATGATCACCAAAACTTTGAAAATATAACATAAGGTTACAAACCACAGTGATGATCCCGAGGATAACAAACAGCGTCTTCAAGCATCCCTGGTGACAACTTTTGTAACATGATTTCTTCAGTTTCTCCGCTTCTCTCTCGAACTTGCTCTCACCTACCTCTTTGTTCGAGGCATTGTCGAGGTTGACATCTGGAAGATTTAAAAAAGTTGAGAGTTGCCACACATCCCGCAAAGGGCCAAAAATAAATAGCCTAGTATATTTTATCAGATTTGTATACATCATACAATATTATAAACCATGTCGTCGGAATCCTAACGCGGCTCCTACAAATAGGCCAAAACTCCGGAAAAAAAATTGCTTTTCACTAGGTATGACTTATAGCTCGAGTAAGACCCAATTTGCAAAATTTTATGTTATGAACCGACCAAAAACCCAATGGACGTAGTATCTACCTTCCTATACACCTAATAACTACCTAGTATTATAATAAATGCTATAGCACCTAAGTCGTGATCATTTTTTGGATACAATGAGTACCTATTAATAAACAAAAGATGTTATATAAATCACTTTGCACTTAAAACTATTATTGGTACTATGAAATACGTATTATAAAAAAATAAATGAACTTCACAACACAAGAGGGAGATAGACGACGTATTTAGGACCGCCGGAAACTAATAGATGAGAGTTGCACCGCACAATATGGTAGTATATGGAGAAGGCCTATGTCCAGCAATGGACGTTAATTATATAATGATATGACGATATTAAAATTAGAATTTTAAAGGTTTTTTTCATGGCAGTAGGAATAATCTCTTTCTTAATCTTAAAGGAAATCTAGGCCTACTGACTACGTCGTTGTTCAGTTAGATTTATTTATAGTTTGTTTTTTCTTTCTTTATTTTTGCCGTAACCTCGTTTCGATAAATAATCTTTTTTTAAATTAATTGGTACGAAACCCTACAGGATGTGAAGAACTGACGACATTTTGTACGAATATTACATTGTTATTATATTTGATGCCTTAAATAATTAATTTCATTCTTTTGTTGATCATTTGGTAAAGTAAGTCATTTGTAAAATGATTAACAGTAAAATGATCATTTGGCGAAACGATTGTTTTGCTAAACGTTGTTTGTCAAGTGTAATTTTGCCAAATGACTTTTGGTCAAACAGCCGAACCCCATACAATAAGCTATGCCATATAAACAAAGTCAGAGAAACTAATGGAAATACTGTACCGGTAGTAAGTATAAATGTGTCAATTTGAATATATTCAAAAAAATTATATAATAATTTGATACTTAATATTCAAAAAAGTTTTTGAATTACTATATAAATACTAATAATAAAAACCCATTCATTTAGGAGATATCGGAATTTCAATTTTCACTTTTCGTTAACCTCGTCATTCGTCACAAAAGTCATGCCTCTGTCTCTATTTAAGACATTATTAAGTATACTATTAACTTAATAAATAATAAACAAAATACTACTAACCTTTATTATCCGCGTTGGCCATGTTGTTGTCTGCCAGACCAGCGGTGATCTCGTCATAAATGACCGGTACATCAGTAGCCCCTGAATATATAACGTTACAACAATACACTATGCTCTAACGCACGAGTTACAACGAATAATGGAAAAAGATTTCATTCTGTACGATTTATGTACCTTTTGGTAATGTCTACGTACTTATGGCGCGTGTTATATGAATTAAATTGTTAATAAATACTCTATTATTTATTTAATTATCTTCATTTTAGTTCATTTGATAACAGCCCATTAATGTCACTGTAAGGACGGACCTCCTCCCTTGACGGAGGGATACTTGGCCTACTAATACCACGCTGGCCAGACGGATTGGTATAGAGTTTCATTTCAAGTTTTCCTTCTTTTTACTTCGTAAACATAATATTCACGGATAGTCCCTTAGTCGGTTTTTACGACACCTTTGGGAGGAGATGGGGTGGTGACATATTGTATTCTTACTCCGTCACCACACGGAGTTTAATTATTAGTTATTAGATTTTTATATGTACTGGTAAGTAGTTAGATTTCTATGACTGCCACAAAGGTCATGGGCTCGATTCCCGCTTAATGGACATCTTTATATGAACATAAAATGTATGACGTTAGCTACAGGTAGTGCGGGTGTTTTCTATGTACGTTGTTATGTGTTTATCTGTTGTATAGACTTGACTAGATGGTGATGCAAGTTGCAAGTGCGTGCAACAAAAAAAACTCTTTAACCTTAAACTTGAAGCTATACGGTTCCAAATATAGCAAAACTTGTACTAAGTATGGGTTGTATGTTCCAAAATATCGAGTCCACGCACTTCCTTCTTTTTATTTCGTAAAGATAATATTTACGGATAGTCCCTTAGTCGGTTTTTACGACACCCATGGGATGAGATGGGGTGGTGACATATTGTATTCTTGCTCCGTCACCACACGGAGAATAGAGAGATAAAAACTAAATTACTTAAAATATTTAGATAAAATTTTTATTATATTAACTTGGGAGTAAGTAGGTATATAGTTTTAATTTAAAAAACTTTTTTAGAGTTGGTTAATAAATTGAATCTTATTTAATTAGAGCATAAAATAGACAAAAATAATAATATGCAATATTATACAGTATGTTCAAAGTTATAGCTGATTCGTGGCAAGATAAGATGTACGTGATCTAAACAAGTTATGTTAGTCACTAGGCCCGTATTTGTTTTGGTACCCTTATTTGTGGTACCTAGGAAGTCGTTAAGCAGGTACTATTATACATAAAAAAAAGTTTCGTAAAAAAATAATATTATTTATTCTGCCTAGCTCTATTCATTCAAAATTTATTTCAAATGGACTTAAGTGCTTTTGATTTGCTGTTTTCACCACTGAGGATACGGTCTTAGAATAAATATAGCTCTTTATATAAATAAATAATCCTCACACATTCACACAACGCCACCTAGTCCCAAACTAAGCGAAGCTTGTAGTATGGGTACTAGACAACGGATAAGCATACTTAAACACTTTTTTTTTGTAAACACATACATATTATACATAAAAAACACTCAGAACAATGCAAACAATCATGTTCATGCACACAAAGATTTGCATTGAGCGGGCATCAAACCCGAGACCTCTGCGTAGCAGTCATGTAATATACCGACTGCGCCACAGAGGTCGTCGTCTCTATAACCAAGGTGTCTTAAGAGGAGACCAAGGATTTAGAGGTCATTTTCCATATTTTGAGCTTGGTTGTAGATCAAACAATTTGCGTTATTAGTAACAGTAAGTCACATCAGAAGATTCTTCTGATGTGACTTACTCGTTATGGGGAGACAAGTGATGTACACGACTGTCGCTATAATACTCCTTAAGTGTATGTACTTATATTGTACATACATACACACATACACCACTACACACCACTGGTTAAGTAGAAAAATGTTTCAAATAGTGTGTCCTGGATAATAGGATATCCTGTTTTGGGATCAGCCGGGATACATCTATCAACGACTAATTTATTTTCGATTTTTTCTAGTTATACCTAAGCCTTATACTTAAGTAAAATTTATAATACTCTAAAAAGTTGTGTAGCTTAGGATTCCAACCCTTAGCTTTGTGCACGGTAGCTGCACAACCAAGCATTATATTTTTTTATTACAATGAAGTTATAATTTATTTTATTATAATAATATCATAAATTTATTCGTGCGTGATCGTTTTTAATGGTCATATAATATTGACTATAAAGAATATAATAATAGGTACATTTTTAAATAAAACCAAAGAAGGGAGTCATTTTTAATTCTGCTCTATATTTTTTTAAATACTTAAATAAATAATATATTAAATATTTTTAATAAAATAAAATTTATAGCGCGAATTATTAAGTAACGTGTCGGTTTGGAAAGCCCTAGAAAGACTTACAGGGAAATACTTTCCTATCGGACGTCATCTCACAAGTAACACTCTTTGCATATCGTGTTTTACAGACAATCTGCACTAATAAAATAGAAAAGTTTAGCAATCACCCTTCAGAAAGGCAAATGCGTATCACTTGGAATCGAACACCTTGAATATATGCAAAGAAAAACTTTGTAAGGACCGTAGTACTCTATCGTAGTACTTAACACTCAGTTGTCTCTACATAGGACCACACTAAGGTCCTATAGAAATTTTATCAAAATTTGTTAAGCGGTTTAGTAAAATTAGTAAATTAGTTAATCGATACCGGAAATATGAATTAATGTAAAGGACATTTTGGCGAAAATGAGTTATATATATCGTTGAATTCAGAATTTCCTGCTCTATCGATTGGTGTATTTAAAATCTTAATATCTCCAAAAAAATGTCCTTTACAGTACATATTTTTCTTAAGCCACAGACAAATTTTTAAAAAAAACTTGCTGTATATGACACGTTCAATATTTTTTTTTATAAAAACTAACGTAAGTCTCTTTGCACAAAGTATTTGGCACTTACATTAAATAAAAATTGAGAATATTTTACAACAGGTCACATACGTTATTGCATCATTTGAGATATTTTAAGTATTGTCCTTTACATTAGTGTTTCGTAAGAAGGTATAAAATACACGTCCCTTACATTAAAATTTGCCTTAAGTTTTCATAGTAATATTTATTTATTTTTAAACATTCTGCGAAAAAGCAAACAATTATACATGCCAGTAGATAGCAATCATGCTATCCTTGAAAGAAAGATTAAAGAACTCTTTATTTAGTTAAATAACATACGATGTTAGAGGGTGACAAAATGGACCATTGCATAGAGAAATAAACTGAAAGAAGAGACACAGTAAAGGGTAAGGAAAGGGCAAGAGCCTTGCAAAGGTTGTGACCAGTAGCCTAAACATATTCTTATCTTTTTTGTATACGAAAAAGCTACCAATTACAGTTCTCAAGTATAATAATTTTAACAAAATATAATGGTATAGTCCCAAAGAGGTCATAAAACTATTTTTTGTTATCTTCCTTACTTACTTTTATTATAAGAAGCCGACAAAAACCTATGGTGTTCCTCTCTCACTCATTAATAGCCATAACGCACGAGAAGGCTGGCTTACTCAAACCACCACTGCGGGTGATGGTCCGCGTTTGCGGGACCCAAAATAATGGAGCACAGCCATGCGCTTCCTCCTTAAAGTAGCGTACGTGGTAAACTACGCCGTCCTGTTTGGCCTGCAAAGACTTTGCGCCATTAGTTTATCTGGCCAAAGTTTGCCACCCGCAGGCACCGCACAGCTGCTGGAGGTCGTCTTTAACCTCCTATTACGCTTAGATCTGCGGGCTGAGAGAGATAAGTGACTGCTCGCCCTCCCCATTTGGCGCTTCCTTGACGAAAACCGTATCTGCGAGCAAAGCGACGATGATACCCAAACACTCTCGCTTTGTACTATCGAATTGACTAGCTCTGGAAAGGTAAGGCTGCCCTGATTGCGTTGGCTAATTCATAGGGCGGGTTGTGCCACTATGTGCAATCTGCTTACGTATGGTGTGCTGAGTCTCGGCGCCGTTACTGTATCTTCTTTTATCTTTGAAGAGCATTACTAAAGATAAGCTTAATGACACTCCTACAATTTGGTTAAGTGCAACGCCAAGTACACTTAGATTTGCGCGTTTAGCACTAAAAGACTCCCATTTTGCCATAAGTTTAATAGCGGTAACTGCAGGATTAACTGAACATGTCAGCGATGAACCTTCGATACGATTTATACACGTAAGCCTTTCATCAAGAACAAGGAGCATCGCTACTTCTCCAGAGCAGCGGTATCTGCTTTACAAATCGCAGGCTCACAACTGTGGGATAGCTCTGCAAAGTATTTCACGGAAGCCCTATACTGACGGCAGCGACATGCATATCACATAATCGATATCGACCAGATCATCAATCACGTGGAGTCACTACAACTTCGCAGAGATGTCGCGTTTCTTAGTGTGTTCTAACGCATGTGCTACAGAGAGTGCTCAAAAGAGTTATTTGATTTTGTCTCTTCCTCTACTTTCATTACAAAATCGTTTGTGCTGGTCTACGATGTCATTTTCAGACTATCTGTCAGATATCATCTTGCAACAAAAGGTTCGGTTTTCTATGCCAAACAATTGAGTTGGAGAAAAAACCGTCAGTTCATGTGTTTCCCTCATCGTATGACATTAATAATATTTCAACTATGACAAAGGCATAGTAGTAGTTCATAATTAATATAGTATAAAATATTATTATGTAAATTTATAAATTAATAAAGTAACCGTTAAGATACCATTACTTTAAAAACTCTAAATATTTTAATTTTTTATGTCTTTTACATCAATGATTCTCATTATACGAATTCCTTTAATGTCCTTTACATTAATAGTCGCCATTGTACTTATTTCTTTTATGTCCCTTACATCAATGCTCTTCATTGTTCATCTAAAATTTTGTTAACGTATGTCACCCGTATTCAATGTGATTTACTGTAAAGGACATGCTATCTTTCAAACTATAGGTTTTATTAGTTTACTGTTATTTTAGCTGTAAAGAATACAAAAATCTAAGAAACTTTGTCCTAGACACTTTTTAAGTACAACCCATAGTTAAAAAATTGCAATCAGATTTGTGAGAAAGAAATCTTATTTTGGCTCTCCTGAAAACCTTGATTTTGTCCTTTACATTAATTCATATTTCCGGTATCGTAATATCATGGTTCATGTGACAAACTAATCCTGGGAGTGCAGTAAAAGGCAGCATGACGTGGTATCATGACTTGTTTTAAACCGATTCGAAAAAGAGTCATAGTTTTCGCCCTGCTATGTCGTCTAGAAATTGAGGTTGTCAATCCAGAAAAATCACCTTATTTTCTTTGTAATCTTTAATTACTTATTTATTTCTTTCAATAAATATCACGTAACTTTTTTATATTACGTATATTTTGTGTAATGCTCCAAGGTAATATACAATGGCTTTTCGCTTCATGTAATTATTACAATAAGTTTCAGATAGCATTATTACTGTTCTATCATTTTATGATATTTTTGATAATGTATACTGTAGGTAAATGTAACTGGTACTGGCCACGTAGAAGGCCGTGAAAAAAGATGTTTTAAATATGAGTGTTTAGGTGAAAATACTCGAAAATCAAGTGTTTTAAAAAGTATAATTATAGTAGTTACCTTTTGAATAATTTAGGTAAGTAATAATATTTAATAGAATATACTGAGAATGTGTCAGTATACTTTGGTTTTTTAAGGAAGTAAGTAAGTAGGTATGTTTATTTTTTATACTTAAGAAGTAGGTTTCGTACGTAAACCCGTAGGCGACGGGTTTAGAAAACAAATTGGGTCCCTTTTCTCTATCGTTGGGGAGCGTAAAACAATTTTTCTTTTTTTAAGTTTGATTGTAGATGTAATAGTAGTCGCTGACAGTGATGAAGATAAAGGAGATGGAAACTTCTGGGCTAAAGCCTGTACATTACTGTACAGAGTAAGGATATGCCCTAAAAATCTTTTCTATTATTTAATAAAATAATAATAAAATTACTCAATTGTATTAAGCTTGTAACTTGAAAAAAATAGTAAAGATTTTTAGGGCATATCCTTACTCTGTACAGTAATGTACAGGCTTTAGCCCAGAAGTTTCCATCTTCTTCAAAAAAAAATTATCTTGGATTTCAGATTGCCAAAACTAACCAAAGATTTAGAACTAGACTAATAAGTGTGAAGCTATAAATTGATAATACTCTCATTTCTGTATAATCTTGGCCCAAAAGTCTTAGTGAAGGTTTCATTCTCCTTTGGCCCAACGCTATCATATCGTACTACTACACAGTCACATTATCTAGAGACCTCGCTGGAATGCGAACACCGCGTCCCGTTCTCCTTTCAACCCCCGCGCTCGCCACGGGCGCATCAGTGATACGTCCGACGTGACGTGACGTCATCGAAGCCAGGTCTCGAGAGACACGTCTCAGTGACCGGGTACTAGAACCTACGGACGGATTGCTAAATTTTTCCATTCTAGAGTACAGATTATATCAGCAAGCTTAGCCAGCTTACGAGATTCAGTTCAGTTCAGTAATATTATGATTGAAATCATTTCAACGTCTTCTAGTTCCATAGGGTATGAAAATAGTCAGAAAGTATGGTTTATTACCATACTTTCTGACTATATTATTACATAATTTTATAGATTAAACTTGAAAATATAGGTGATGATAATTGTCATTTACCTATAATTTTAACTTTTAAAAGGCATCGTTGCCGCGTCGCTTGACTTTACAGGACCTGTGATTGTAAGGAAGGGAAAAAACACTGTCCTTTGGAAACTACCGAGTAAATTATGATGAAAATTGCATCAGACTGTGGAAAGACTAAAGGAAGTAGGTATCTATAAGGATCATTTCAGGGAACAAACATCTACTGCTGGACATAGGCCTTCCTTCCAATATTTATTTTGTTGTTGCCTCAAATATCCTGATACGAATATAGGTATTTTACGATGCTTTGTCAAAGCAAAACAAATTTTGCTTCTCTATATGATTCTCGTGAATTCTTTTTAAGGTTCAGACATTTATTTGCTTAATATTGATATGAAACATAATTTAACTAACCTTAGTACCACTCTAAATTTAAACCACACTATCACATTGCACATTGTTTATTATTTTAATCCAATAACAATATAATAGTCCAAAAACACTAATATTTATTTAAATTATTTCAATATCTATTTTAGTTTTGCACTCGTCTGGTATAAACACGTAAATGATCTTAAAATGTTCCTTTTTGAGTAATTAGCACATACGTATTGTCACACGGCGCTAAATGTATGTATCGAGACTCATTATCATGCTTAGGCTTTCCGCAAACGTTGACACTTTTGTTCTTGCCATTCGTTTATTCATCTCAGCTTAAGGATGTCCACTGCTGCATATTGGATCGTCCATTGGTTGCACTTAAGTCTTTACTATACCAGATTGTTGGTGCACCTCATACTGAGTCGCATGTTAATTGTCAGTGAAATTTTCAATAACCCCGATGTTAAATTATTATTTGGTACAGACTCGTAAGTAGACAACAGTGGCTTTTTCTAGAGCTTTTGTAATGATATTATTTCTGATACCAACTCTATTTTAAATTACAAAAAAATCATAACAGCCCATTAATTTCCTACTGCAGGGACGGGCCTCCTCCAATGACGGAGGGATACTTTGCCTACTAATACCACGCTGGCCAGACCACCACACCTAGATGTTGTAAAACAAAGTGCATATTACAGATCTGTCAAAATATTTAATAAACTATTTTTAGAAATTAAAGCAATGATTTTTTAAATGAACTAAAGCGATTCCTGTTAGAAAAATGCTATTATTCTATTGATGACATTTGAGTGACATAGAAATTTTCTTGTTAAATTTTTGTTTTGTTATGACAATTTTTGTTTAGTTTAGTTTCTTCTTTTTACTATTTACTAGTCAATTTATTGACATATAACTATTATTAATATTGTTTGAAATTTGCATGTGACATTTTGGAATTTGACTGGACGCCATGACGAGAGGTTGAGCTGTCATTTATATATTTTTTACAAATTGATTTTTCGAAGATTTTGTGATGCAGAAGAGATGCAGTTTTGTTTTGCAAGTTCATCGTCAGGAAATTAATATGAATAAATATGCAAGTGATTGGTAAATAGCTTGTGGCATTGTGGTCCGGCTGTTCCTGTCTCCGTTTTACGCGTTCCCGTGAAGTTCCCAAGAAAGACAATGAAAAGTGAAGCATCGACTTTTTATTGTTGTTTTTTATATGTTACTTTTATACTTACTTTTACTTATACTGAATGTAATATCTCTCACTTGACACTGGCAAAATATGTAACTATGTTCATGAGGCCATTAATAAAGAAATACAATACAATAGATGTGACATTTTAAGTATTTTATTATTTTTACCTATTGATTTAATATTTTTTACATATTATTAGTATAATTAATTTGCTTTTATCTCTTTTTTATGTTATAATTTGTGATGTCATCAATGCTTAATTCTTTTGCCATGATAACTGTAATGAAATATAATTGTAAATGTAAACATTCACATTCGCATACAATGTAAAAATTGTTTCTGAATTAATAAAAATGAAATGACTAGGTGGCTTTGTGTGAATGTGTGAGGAATATTTATATTTTTTCTTGACGACAAGCACAGGCAACTAAAAATGTCTATGTATTCAGAATGCCTAAATAGTTGCTATAAATATAACATATCTGTATCCATACCACACATGTTAAATACCTATTGTATATTTTATTTTGGAAAAATTACAGTTTTGTGAGATTTACTAAGATATTACTTTAATTAATGATAAATTTACTGATTAGATAACAGATTTGTGTGCGTTTTCACTATTTTTCTACAAGGTATGAGATTCTCTTTATCTATAGAGTTTTAAACAACTTTTGCAGGTTGGGTTTCTATCTGAGACGTGAGGGCAACTGGTCTTTTAATTCCACGCGGACTGGCATTGAGTTAAAGTGGTTATTATTTTAATAAGTATTACTATATTTTGTTTTTGTGTTAATGTGGCAGAGGGTCAAGACTTAAGAGGCCTGGATGGTAAGTATTACGTAATCACCGCACATGCTGCACAGCTATAAGCCTACGCTGCCGCTGCAAAAGCGATTCTATAACTATTGACCGAATAACCGTTGCCTGAGCGAAACTTTGACCGACACTTACTTTTGCTCGACTGAAAGTTTGCCCGACGTAACGTTTGATCGACATTACTTAGGACCGACTTAGGGTTTAACAGACACATATCAAACTCTTTTTATTTGTGTTAGGACAAATGTTATTGTGCGGTTATGTTTAAAAGCGGTTAAGTTCCAAAATCCTATAATTCTACTAGCTACTGTTACCTTCCACCTAAACACAGTTACGTTTTCACCCTACTGCTTGAGGGTGAATCAAGCGGCTACAACGATGGTACCGAATTAGACAGCCAGTTGCTGAAGAGCATTTTTAGACAACAAATAGGTGTAAAAGTATTAAATCTCATTTTAATCAAGTAAGTACAGCCTTTCTTAGACCCCAGAAGAATGACCTCTTATTCGTGTTTTTTCTATTATATTGATCTACAATTCCTACCTAACATTATAAATATAAAATAACAGTTATTAAAACATTGAAGTGGATGAACGAGGCAATAGGAATATATAAAGCCTTTTGTAATTTATGATTTCGGTAGTTTATAAGGAAAAGTATTGTTCATTTTGAATGTACAATCATGCACAAAACTGTTTTTATGTAAAAATGTTTTTATTAATAACGCGGCAAATAGTAAAGTGCCCGTTGTAAACCTGTAGTGTGATCATGATTTTTTGACCATTTTAGCATTGATGTATCACCGGTGACAGAAGACGTTACAGCGCAGAGGCTGCTACCTATTAAAAAGGTGGTAAATTGATACGTTTATTGTTGTTTAAACATTTGTGTTCCTCTACAGAGCACCTGAGCAGTTGTGATGTTGTGTGACTAGGAAGGTGGAGAAGTTTAAAGGAACCGTTTGCTGCTGCTATGCTGGATTATTGGACACTTTTTGGCTGATATGATGATAATATAGCTATGATGAAAATGAAGTTATATAATATCAACGTGGTTCCTAAAACGTGGCAATTTTAGAGTTAATTACAAACACAAATGTTATCATTTTATTGCCTGCCATATATTTTTTATTGAAGCAAGTTAATTTTAATCTGTGTTTCATCATAAGATAAGCATCATTTGCTAAATCTGTGTCCTTGCCATTAAGTAAACTTAACGGGTATCCCCACATAGATATGCAAGATAATCAAGCAAGAAGACGTTAACACTTTGTACCTACTTCTATACTAATATTATAAAGAGGTAAAGTTTGTGTGTTTGTGACGTTGTAGGGGGTAGTCTCTAGATCTACTGAATTGATTTTAAAAAATATTTCTGTGTTAAACAGTTCTTTTATCGGGGAGTGTCATAGGCTATATAGTATCACGCAGTGACTAATAGGAGTGGAGCAGTAATGAAATATTTTTAAAAAACGGACGCGTTTTTTTCGCCGTCCAACGAAATGGGCACGGGTCAGCTAGAATGTAATTAAACGCCACTCTTCGTTGCAAGAAGTTATTTTGCGTTTAAAAAAATATTTTGCAGAATCTGATTGAAATTAACCAAAAAATGTAAACTACTGAGTTTTTTTTATTCAAACTTAGTGGTAAAAAAGGAGTGAAGACAATTGATGTTTGTTTCTTTATATGTGTTACAGCCAAAGTAATAAAAATATGAATATTATACATAATAACTAGCCATTATGTATAAGGGCTACTCAATTTTGATAAAGTGATTAACTCATTAAATTTTACCTTTTATCTGCCAAAAGTCAGAAACAGTTGGTTAGGTTAGGTTAGTATGGTGACCAAAGAACGCAAGAAGCATTTTTTTTATGTAAAACTAGAATTTAGTACATATTACTATAAATTTTCTTTCTTTCTTTCTTTCTTACTATATTCTAGCACTCGCCGCCCGCTACCGCGGCACGCTCGCTTCGCTCGCTCGGCTCGTGCGTCCTTTGGTCACCATACTAACCTAACCTAACCAACTGTTTTTGACTTTTGCCTTAATATTGTATTTTTGCCAGTTAAAAGGTAAAATTTCAATGAGTTTTGACTAACATCAATGGTCAAAACCACTTTTGACTGAAAAAACCAGTCAAAAGTAGTTATGAGTTTTGACTATAACATATATAACGGCTAGTTAATGTGATTAATTCTGCGACATTTATCACTTTATCAAAATTGAGTAGCCCTTATACATAATGGCTAGTTATTATGTATAATATTTATATTTATTACTTTGGCTGTAACATATGCACTACGCCGAAAAACTGTTTCACAATTTAATGGTTTATTGAAGGAGGAGAGAAGGAATTACTGAACTTTTTTGTGCTGTTCGGAATCTGCCAGACCGTTTGACTATGACACTAACCGTAAGCTTGGTCCTGCCGAAGAAACGGGAAGGACCAATAATTTCAAATGACTTTTACACTAATAAATATAATAACAAAGTCCCAAGTAGTATGTACCGCGTACCGGAAAGCGCAGGGTGGGGAGACCCCTCACAAGGTGAACCGACGCACGACTTAGTTAGGACGGCGGGAAGGCGATGGATGAGGGAGGCACAGGACCACACAAGGTGGCAATACTTGGAGAGGGCATATGTCCAGCAGTGGACGTCGATTGGCTGATATGATGATGTTGATGATGAAGTAGTAATGAACCCAAATCTTTAAATATTCAATATCAAACAACAATATTAAAACTAACAAAACACTTATGCACTCAATTGTCCAGCCATAGGTCATAGCTATCAAGCATGGTACAGGTTGCCACTCATTGCGCGGTAACCATAGCAACCAGGCCACAACACTACGCATAAAGAGTGGTCATCACCCACTACTTGAAGCCAAGGTTAAACTTTAATTTTGCGACTTGTTCAAAGAATTTCATATTCAATTGAAAGTAGTTATTATACTGTTTGCTGTTTTTGACCTTAGCTGTCTGCTTTATTTTTAAGTTTCTTTGTTTGGGTTAGTAGGCTTAGTAAAGCTAGACGTTTAATTGTTAAAAGTTATGTCTAGGTATACATAATAGAGAAATAAGTTCCAGTCTTTTGTTTTGCACCTGAAACCCAGGTAACCTTTTAGTCTATACTACGACAGTGAATATTATCTTTACGAAATAAAAAGAAGGAAAACTTGAAATTAAACCCTATATCAATCCGTCTGGCCAGCGTGGTATTAGTAGGCCAAGTATCCCTCCGTCACGGGAGGAGGCTCGTCCCTGCAGTGGGACATTAATGAACTGTTATGATGATGATGATGTTGTGTGTCTTATTAAATAAACTTTTAACGACAAAAAAGTAAAAGTTTATGTGTAACTGTTTTTGTTTGACGCGCATACTTAATGTGAAAGACACGTTTGTTTGGACGGATCATTTAATTTGATGGAATCGTATTCGAAGGAAAACCAAAATTGCTATTCTGTGCCTTACTGTACCTTATTCAGTTTCTTGGGAGGCGTTTTTTTTTTTTTTTTTTTTTTTTTTTATAGGCACCCGTCATCACCGGGTGTTTGCTATCCCTACCTTCAATATGTTTTTGGAGCCTAATTTTATCTAAACCTTTCATACCAGTTCTCGCATTTATTATCCTTTCGTGCTTCATACTTGGTCTTTCTTTTATGCATCTCTTTTATACATTACCGTGGGATTCGGGATTTATTTATTTTCTAACAAACGTAAGTACAACAGTTTTGTTTAATTACAATATTTTTCTTATACTACTGTAAACTTATTCTAACAATATTCTTCCCAATTACTTATACACTTGGGAGGCGTTGGATATGAGAAGTAGTTGTGATTTGCTAACTACTTGGTTTAATCAATTAGCTGGACTATTGCAGTTCACTGCTTGATATAGACCTCTCCCAATACGCGCCACAGAACTCGGTCCTGCGCCGTCTGCATCCAGTCCCACCCAGAGACCTAGTTTATGAGATCGAATTTATATTTTTTTTTTTTTTTAATAATATGCCAAATAAACTATTTGAAATCGTTTCCTACCAATTAAAAACAAACATATTTCTAATATTTAGGTAAATAGGTTTCTAATAACATACTGGCCATTGAACCGGGCGGCGTAGGTCAAGTACCGAACAAAGTTTTAAAATTTTAAATCGAATCGAATTTTATGTTTCCATAGTAGCTATTCCCGCCGTCCTAACTAGGTCGTCGGTCCACCGTGTGAGGGGTCTCCCCACCCTGCATTTTCGGGTACGCGGTTGACATTCCAGAACCTTTCTGCCCTAACGGCTGCCGGTTCTTCGCGCTATGTGCCCTGCCCACTGCCACTTTAACCGGGCAATCCGGAGCACTATGTCGGTCACTTTGGTACTCCTGCGGATCTCCTCAAGATAAGCCGATGGATGAGGGAGGCACAGGACCGCACACGATGGCAATATTTGGAGGAGGCTTATGTCCAGCCGTGGACGTCAGTTGACTGAGATGATGATGATGAAAGTAGCTATTTATGGAGTCCCCCAACAATTCATCACTGTTCCACTGCAGGGACGGGTTTCCTTCATAATCAAAAGAAAACTGGGTCAGGTGGATTGTTTTTTGTCTAATTTTTATGAGTTTTTGTACAGATGTATCAATAATAGTGCCTGTAGTCAGGCTTTAGAAAAACCATAGGATCATTATGGGGTGATGATTTCGTCATCAGACAGCGAATATACTATACTACAATATTATAAATGGGAAAGTGTGTCTGTTTGTCTCTCTTTCACGGTAAAAAGGAGCGACGAATTGACGTGATTTTTTAAGTGGTGATAGTTGAAGGGATGGAGAGTAAAATAGGCTACTTTTTTTTCTTCTGTTTCCAGGAAAGGGGAACAGTGCTACCCCGAATTTAACGCCAGCGAAGCCGCGGGAAAAATCTAGTATATTTATAAATGGTATCAGTAATAGCACAGATTACTAAATACATACTCGTATTTATTACATAAGTATTAATCCGTGTGGTGATAGACAATACTAACCTAGTGCTACCTCTACAGATAATCACAATAATAAGTTTGTATAATTTCAAGTCAATGGGACCTAACACCTAGTCTTTCAGGATTATCTCGATGCAGAGACAGTGTTATCTGTATATTTATTAGCAAAACATAGAACTGAAAAGTTTCCTTACCAAGCGATAAAAGAACCATTTTTTTAAATAAATAAATATTCCTCACACACTTTTTTTTCTGTATATATGTCGCAGGGAAATGAGGAAACCAGGGATTTCACGAAATCACTAGGGATATCACGAAATCCCGGTAAATGTCGAAATGCCTTTCACTTCGGCGGCCGCTACCGCGGCACGCTCGCTTCGCTCGCTCGCCTCGTGCATTATGGTCACAGTTCTAACCTAACCTAACCCACAGACGATAGAATTTTTGTGTTTTTTAACCTACAAACAAAAATATGAGCATTTCTTTTTTAGTACAAATGGGATTTTGTCATATCCCTAGGGATTTCGTGAAATCCCTGATTTCCTCATTTCCCTGCGACATATACATACGAGTTCATTATTATATAAAACACCTAGACTATTGCAAACAATCATGTTCATGCACACAAAGATTTGCATTGAGCGGGAATCGAAATCATTCCTATAAAGACGATTCCACTACGAACCACTATATCCTATTCAAGATAGCATGAGAAAAAGTATAAACATGTCAAATCTGTCAAACTGCCAAAATGCCGCGGTTTTCAAAAAAATTTCACTAAAAACATAACTAAACAATAAATAACTCTGTGTAAATATAAATAAGTGTATTCTACCTGGATAAGAAAATGTGAATTTAGTAAATAATGCTTGAATTAAGGCAATAAAAGTTTATTGAGAAGCAGAATATATAAATGAAACTTACGAATTAATAAATTGCTTTTTAAAAACACTTTTTTCTATTTCTATTAATCGGAAACTTCTAATTTAGATTCAGAAAAACTGTTCCCAGCTTGTATTATAAAATAATTATCAAATTCTTCAATAATCCCATTAATTTGTAATATTATTCTTCTTCTGATATGACATATTAATGCGATATATGACATTTAAGACATTGACAATTGTAGGCTCTTCATCATTGTCGTTCCGTTCGTATGTAATGTTAAAAAAGGAAAAAAATAATAATTGATTACTTGGTGATCTTATTATAATATTTAAATTATTTAAACATATTATGTAATGAAATTTCTATTTTATTGTAAAGACGTTAAAATATTCATATTTTTTAATAATTTTCGAGTCTTCATCATGGCCTTAAATTATAATTATCTATAAATGAGTAATCGTGACAGTAAAAGGACCCATTTTTTTGTTTGTTTACCAAATTTCTCAAGCCCAGATGAATATGGTATAGTTAGGTACTAATAGATTAAAACTCCTTGCTACTCGTAACTATAGTAAATAGAGCGTAACGTAAACTATCACGTAGGTAGTTACAATGGGACTTACTTGATTAATGATAGTTATTGATGTGAGTAAACAAAGAAAGGTGACTGCACGTGTCATACTCTCCAGCAGAGCCACCTTCATAAATCGCGGTCATGTTTACCTCGAAACAATGTACGTGAAACGTACATAGTGTACGTGCATTGTATATAACTGTACGCATACAGAATAGAGGAATAATGTACGTTGAAAGTGGCTCTGCTAGAGAGCATACTCCCTGGCAGCCCCACCTAGAAAAAGCACTTAGGATAGATGTAAAGGACTGGTTTTCATGAAAATTGATGTACGTATACTGTTTGTTATGTACGTGTAAAAAAAATCCTTATCCATTCAATTGTTTTATTTATTTTCGCAGTTTTAAAATGTTCATTTGTAAAACGTTTGACAATATTTATTAGCAAGTAATATCACCCTGTACTAGGTATATTTATTTATTAGGCGTATATATTAGGCAGTATCTAGTATAAGTACTTATTATGGAAGAGGAAAAATATATTGTAAATGCAATGGTACTTACTTATTAAACTATTTTATCATTGTATTAAATTACTTTTCAAGTAGCTATGCATATTATTAGCTAATAAATCATAATTCAAATTAAAACTTGATGTAATAAAAACAAAAATTAAACGACACTTGGAGGGTAGATTTATACAATACAATTTATACCATTGCGATTCTGACCTTATATTATTGTTTCGTTTGTGTGGATCTCAATTATGCCTGATTTACACATCGACAAGTACAGTAGCGAGTTAAGTAGTATTTTAAGATTAAGTTGATTTAAATAGATCTCCATCCTATTTTTTGGCGAGTTAAGTACGAAGAAGCCCCCTCACTTGCTGCGTCTCGTCAACTTAATTCGTCAAAAAATAGGATGGAGATCTATTTAAATCAACTTAATCAACAACTTACTACTTAACTCGCTACTGTACTTGTCGATGTGTAAATCGGGCATAATTGAGATCCACACAAACGAAACAATAATATAAGGTCAGAATCGCAATGTTATAAATTGTATTGTATAAATCTACCCTCCAAGTGTCGTTTAATTTTTGTTTTTATTACATCAAGTTTTAATTTGAATTATGATTTATTAGCTAATAATATGCATAGCTACTGGAAAAGTAATTTAATACAATGATAAAATAGTTTAATAAGTAAGTACCATTGCATTTACAATATATTTTTCCTCTTCCATAATAAGTACTTATACTAGATACTGCCTAATAAATAAATATACCTAGTACAGGGTGATATTACTTGCTAATAAATATTGTCAAACGTTTTACAAATGAACATTTTAAAACTGCGAAAATAAATAAAACAATTGAATGGATAAGGATTTTTTATACACGTACATAACAAACAGTATATGTACATCAATTTTCATGAAAACCAGTCCTTTACATCTATCCTAAGTGCTTTTTCTAGGTGGGGCTGCCAGGGAGTATGCTCTCCAGCAGAGCCACTTTCAACGTACATTATTCCTCTATTCTGTATGCGTACAGTTATATACAATGCACGTACACTATGTACGTTTCACGTACATTGTTTCGAGGTAAACATGACCGCGATTTATGAAGGTGGTCATACTCTCCAGCAGAGGCTGGAGAGTATGACACGACTGCACTATACTACGTTATCGACCGATGGCACTTTATAGTTAAACTTTTATAGTTTTAACAAGGTGAATTTTAGCTTGCTTGCTTTATTGTGAGCACCCGTTCCTGCAGTTGGTCATTAATGGGCTGTTATGATATGACTGACATCTGCGCAGAGATCTGCAACAACTTCAGGCCGGCTAAGTTATAGTAAGCGCGTTATCATCTGAGTCGTCAGGTTATAAAAGTCAAGAGAGATAGAAGATATATATAAGAATAGAAGACCCGTGCAAGCTAAATAGATATAGAGCAATGATATGGCCCTAAGACCGATGATAACGCGCTTAGTATAGTTGGCGCTTGCTGGATCATAGTTACAATGGGCCTTACTTGATTAATGATAGTTAATGATGTGAGTAAACAAAGAAAGGTGGCTGCACTATACTACACTATATAGGTCGATGACACTTTATAGTTAAAGTTTTATAGTTTGAGCACAGTGAGTTATAGCTTGCTTTCGTTTTTATTGTGAGCATTTATATCGTCTACAGAAGTTTTTATTATGGTAGCTTAAAGCAGCTTAGGTTACGTAATATAGTACCTAATCTGTAATTTGATTGCACAGCAATATGGGTCTGGTGTATGCAAAGTACAGTACTCGCAAATAACTTGACCCGCTTAAAGTTAGCTTCAGTAAAATTTGAGTATGACAGAAACAAATAAAATAACCCTTTATTACGCCCCGTGCAATTTAATACGTATACTGACATCTCTCCGTGTGGTGACAGAGAAAGAGTACAATATGACACCACCCCATCTCATCCCATGGGTGTCGTAAAAACCGACTAAGGGCCTCTCCAATCTGAATATTATCTTTACGAAATAAAAAGAAGGAAAACTTGACATTAAACCCTATACCAATTCGTTTGGCCAGCGTGGTATCAGTAGGCCAAGTATTATCCCTTCGTCACGGGAGGAGGCCCGTCCCTGCAGTGGGACATTAAAGGGCTGGTATGATGAAACTTCTAAAAGTTCCAATCTACTATATAAAAATAAGCCGGGTTTTCCTTCCTGACGCTATAACTCCAGAACGCTCGAACCGATTTCCACAGTTTTGCATTCGTTGGGAAGGTCTCGGGCACCGTGAGGTTTATAGCAAAGAAAATTCGGGAAAAATTTCAACAGAAAAGCGGGAAAATAATGCCCGTGCGAAGCCGGGATAGGCCGCTAGCGGGAAAATCTTTTTTCACATACAGCGCAAAACGAAGCTATCTGGCAGCGAAACGGAGTTCGCCGAGTTCGCTAGTAAACTATAAATACACGAAAACGTAATAGTATAAAGGCTTCCTGTGCGTACAACTTTTTATCTTTCCAAAGTCATTAGTTTTTCGCCGGAAACACAAGTTTTTCGGAAAAGGTTGAAATTATTAATTTATTGCTTGTGAATCTATTTTCTTTGGCGATTCCGTATAAGTAATGTAAAATACAATGCAGAGCTGAGTAAAAACACATAAGTATTGTTGTTTTGTAAATAAATGCAGATGGATCATAATAAGGTGGATATTTTTGGCTGAAATGGTGATTAACCTATTCCCTGTCCCATGTATCATATATGATACATACCTATTGTTTTACTATTGTGTCTACAGGTGGGAGAGGCAACCTGTTAATAATGAAATACCTATTACCTATAGATAAAACAGTTATGTTTATGCTTAAAGGATTTGCATTAGGGGGAATCGGAGCCTTCTACTTAGCCAGAGCTCCAGTTATTGGTTATTTCCAGACGTCGAATTATGGACACTTTTTTTCTTGTACAATTTACTTATTGTGTAAAGAATCTAGTAACTTTGGGCATGATTCGTAGTGTATTGCAGCCCCGTTTATCCACATGATTCCTATTAGAGAAGGTTTAAGGGACTAACTGAAAGTGGACATCGTTAGTGTGCAAACGTGAATGTGTTAAGCAAAGATCCTATTGTAATTACAGGATTATTTAACAGCTTGTGTTCCTAAGTAGGCAGCGGCTTAGCTGGCATTGCCGATATCCATGAGTTAGGATTTCCACTTACCATCAGGTAGATAATTTCTTTTCTTATTGTCTTCACTATGTACGGTCAGCTGCAGAGATATCTAACCCCCTTTAAGAATATAACAGTGCGCTAAAGGGGTTAGATTTCTTTGCAGCTGACTGTACACGGGATGTGCCACTATGATAAAGACATACATATTCTAAGCCCGTCACCACACGGAAACGAGCTTCATAAATAAACCCAACCCCAAAAAACAATATAGAAAACATCCATAAAATTTAATAGGAAATCATTATAGTAATTAATATACACGGACCCCTAACTGTATGGGGTAGTTAGTAATACATTGACCCTAACAAAATGCGAACGTTAAAAGATTTTAACCTTAGAGGTTAAGGTACCTTCGTATGTTAATAATGGTTACCATGGTGATATGTCATGTTAAACACGATAGTTCAACTTTAAGAACTTTAAAAGAAATAGATTTATTAGTATTTTCTTTCACTAGACTTTTCTTTAGTTTCGTTTGCGAGAAATACTAGCTTAAGGCAATATCTAGGATACACCTGCGTCGAATTTAATTGGTATAGGTTCAGTATATTACAAATGTGAAATCAATTCAGTCGTCTTTTTGACTTACTTCTTACTTTTTGTCTTACGATTTAACTTTATATTATTAAAAGAAAATTCTCGGCTGAGTTAAAATATAATAACATGGACAATACATCCAATTCTCATTTTCTTCCCGTCTGGGTTTCGTAAAAAAACTGCTGAGGACATGTAGGATAGTATAAGACGTAAATCTTGACATACTATTATACCTAGATAACTTTGTTAATTTCTGTGTGGGAAGTAAAGTATTAGAAGGCCAAGTTTACCATCGTCACTCAAACAGTTAAAATGGCTAATTTATATCAAATTGAATACTAGCTAATACTGGACTCCGCGAAAACATATTACAATTAGAGTCTGCCAATTATACGAGAGCTTTTTAAGTATTAGGTAGGTACTACAAGGTAATACGTATTTACATTAAAAAAGTATACCTACTTTAAAACAAAGAACAACTTTTATTATTTCTAATAAAATAATAAAACAGAGCTTAGTTTATTTTACATATCTATAATAATCACGCAACGCTTATACGCTAATGTTAGCGTGTTCAGCTTAATTACATTATTTTTATAAACGTAAACTACGAGTATAAGCTAACAAGCTGATTTAAAAAAGTAGGCGTTGTGTCAATTATAAAAAAAAAGTATTTTCAAATAAGGAACTGCGAAAACATTATGGCGGGATGTTTTTACCTACTGATATCTTTCTGAATCTGTGGTTTATAAACAGGAGTGGATATTGAACAGTACTGATACATTTTCTTGGTTTAAAAAGATGTAGACTCCCTAAGATACAAAAGGAGAGTTATGTCAGTCAGACAGACTCTAGATGTCTGACTCTAAGTAGGTACTATCGCGAAAGTATGAACATCGGGTTCATTAAAGTGAGTTCAATTTTCATGCTTACCTTTTTTCACTACGGAACCCTATTTTCGATTGTATGATATATTTGTTGAAAAAAAGATTAAATAACATTATACTGAATGTTAAGGCCCCGTCACAAAATTTTGTGCAAATTTTCACCGATTTCATTATTAGGATTTATCTTTGCGTTTATAATTGCCTTGTGCAAATAAATATAAAATATCGTTATTTTGATAAAAAGAAATTTTCAGGAAATTAGTAGGTATAAAAATCGTAAAAATAAATTATTTATATAAGAAATTTCTTACTGGTGGTCTATGAACCTAGCTCTGAATATAAAAACAGGTAATTACAGGTTATGAAAATAACTGAAGGTTCTAAGGTAAGTAACCGCTTAACAATATTCAGATCTCAAGACCAATAACCGATCGCCGTTCGGACCGATCAGCAAAGATCTCTATCAGTACTTTACGACGTAAAATTTAAGGGTCGAAGTAATTTGGGGGTGGTGTTAGTGCGTGACTATAAACCCCTCACGCGATTTAACACCGTTTGGACTACTAAAATACAAAACAGGTCGAATCAAGCCGCATTCAGGCAGAGACGCCAACCGCGAGCGATCGCCTTTATCGTTGAATTAAAAAAAAGGTTAAAATCCGAACGCGCGCTTTTTGTTTAGCTTCGGCGATTTGACGTTTGGAACATTATTTGAAATTTTGTGATTGTTTTATTCTACAAATATTCAAAATGGAGGGGTGCGGAATGAGTTGCATAAAATATCTTCTTGTTGTCTTCAATGGAATATTTATGGTGAGTAATAAGCTATTACTAATTTCAAGAAATTACGAATACTTATATTTAAATTACGAATATACTTTCTGTTAATTTCCCCAGATTTGATGATTATTAGGTACTAAACAGATTGGTATAATTTTATATCAAGTTATCTACAAACTATCTTTTAGCGGGTTTTTTACGACACCCTTGGTATGAGATAAAGTTGTAACATCATGAATTCTTACTCTATCACCTCAATTTTTACATTTTTATTTGCTTTTTATTAAATAATTCGTACGTGAGTGAGTCATTTGGTTCAGTCACGTTAATACTATTGAAATTATTACGATACCACTAAAGATATCGCGATGGGAGAGCTGAAAGTCGGCCATTGCTATTTTTAAATATACACAAACAGATAATTTTCAGCGTAAATACGCTTTAGAATATTTATGTCAAGCTTGTGTATGTTTTATACAAGTTTATTGTGATATTTTGAATTCCTTTGTGATTTAAAATCAATATGTTTAACGTTATTGTAGTCGTTGGTTTCATTGAAATATTTCGTTCAAGGATTTTTGGTAGAGTTTAGTTATTGAATAAGTATTTTTTACGTTACCGTATTTATGCAGGTACCTATAAGTATTGTATACTTATGCATTTTGAAATTATTATTTTTATAAGGTGATTAAATAAGTATACCACGTTTCTGTAAAATGTTTCTGATTAATAATAGTAGTACTTAATCTCCTATTTCTCTTTAAAAGAAAACTCCGCAGCGGAGATTATGCCATGCAAAGATAATCCAGACTTAGGGTAATATTTGTAAATTGCACATAAAATTTATTGTCCTGCACGGGATTAGAAACTACGATCTTCTACACTACACGTCAGCAGTTTCCGCAACTGCGCGTTACTAAGGCAGTTTATAGGTTCTCGTTTCCCTCTTTCAGTACAGGATGGCCTGCTCTTGTTGGACTTAAAAGGTTGGTTTTTCGTACTTGTAACATTAGGTCTCTATAACATTAGTACTCATATTTTTAAATGTCATGCATGTCTATAATAATTGTATGTAATTGGTTGTATGTAATTGGGTTTCTCAAACAACTCTTTATAACACATATTCTATATAAGATGTAAATAAGGTTCTATTCAAGGTCCGCGAGTTCACGTAAAAGGTAAAGGCTTTACCAAACATGTAGTCTAAGAGGCTGTGCAGTTTTCTTTATAGTAATGACGCTTTTTGTGACGTAATGACGTAGGCTGTATACGACCTCGTATGACGAAACGAAATAGGTATTTATGAGAAGAATTGAAATTAGTATAAAAAATTGCATTTTAGATCGAGCTTTGTGCCGCTGTTTGTAGAATGCACAAACAAAAAAAAAATACAACCTAATTGAGAAACTTTCCTTTTTTGAAGTCGGTTAAAAATAATCTTGCGTGAGATTCGAACCCGTGACCGCATGGCTACCGAGATAATCAAATTATTAAATCAATAAATAAATGACAATTTAAGTTGACCTTTGATGATTTCTGTAACAGAAACGGTATCGCTAACTAAGTATAGGTTTTGTTATAAGACTAAAAAATCTAGGAAAAGCAATATAGTGAGTGACTCCATTATGTTACCGGATCTCTTACGGCTGTAAGACATCCTCAGAGGATCCGCGAATGTTATAAATTATAATAATCCTCACACATTCACTCATCGCCACCAAGTCCCAAACTAAGCAAAGCTTGTACTATGGGTACTAGACAACGGATAAACATACATAAATACTTTTTTTTTGTAAATAAATACATAGAAAACACCTGTGGAAAACACTCAGACCAATGCAAACAATCATGTTCATGCACACAAAGATTTGCATTGAGCGGAAATCGAACCCGAGACCTCGGCGTAGCACCCATGTAATATACCGATACCGACTGTGCCACAGAGGTCGTCAAATGTTATAGCGTTTAAAAGGATGTACCGCCAAAAGAGTACTGAATTAGCGTATTCTCTAGGTATTGTAGAGTGCGTAACGGTAGACGCAGATTGGGCAGCTTAATGTAACTGTCGAAATATGAAAAGACGTACCTAAGTACGTGTAAAGTTATGGCAGAGCTTCGTGACAATTCGTGTTTATTTTTGCCGCAGGCACTTTTTATTGATTAACTAATAATAATTAAAGAAAACGGACTTTTAATACCTTGCCTGATTAATGATTGACGGCGGTAAAATAGTACTTTAATTATTATTAAGTGTGATATTTTATATTGCGGACGGTTAACTACCGGTTTTATAATTAAAATTATAACTTTATAATTTGACAGCTCATACTCGACAGTAAAAAGTATCAGTACCACTTACCCATTTTGTTAACGAAGTAGTCCAATTAAAAAACAATAAAAAATATAACAACACTGTCAATTCCACTCAATTACTAGTCTGTAAAAGTTTAAATTTCGAATTAAGATAACTGTCAAAACTGTTTTTAAAAATGGAAATTCTTTTGTCACACATTTTGTTTGAAAAAAGAAACACTAATTTTTTTACACTTACAACATTGAAGCAAATTATGTACTGGTTGTTTTTTTAACTAAGTTCTTGTTTTATACCCACAATCGGGGATTATTTTAAGTCGTATGACGGACTTTCCTTTATTATTCTCTAACACTAGTCATGTTATCTGGTTAACCTCGTCTCTACGTCATATGAATTGACAAAAATAAATGACGTCAAACACCTGTCGTTATATTTTCCTTAGTTTAATTAATTCCTGTCCGCTACGTGACGTAGTAAGAAAACATGTCGTCGCCATCCCATCTCATTGCCATAGGTTTTGTAAAAACCAGGGAAAGGAGAGTTCGCATACAACAGGAGGAAAATTTAACATAAAACCTTGTACCAATTCATCTAATTATATTATATTAATATAGCAAGCTAAAGACTCCAAGCAGTAATAGTGTGTTTTGGAAAAAGGTTACGGAATCTTGTCTAATTACATGGCTATAGGAAATTAACACTTTTTGGCTCAGGGTAGGCAGCATCAAAAAAAAAAAAGGTAAGCAGCATCCATGCTTCCCTTAGGAGCAATTTACCAGATTCTCAATTTACCAGATTCGCAATTCACCAGATTCTCGACTCACCAGATTCGCAATTGACCAGATTTTGTACTATCAAACAGAAAATGCATTGCAGTATGATGAACTATAATATTATGCAAATTCAAAATATCCAATTAATTTTAATAATAAGTTTGTCGCTGTTTAGTATCAGCAAGCCGAAGCCTTTCTACAGTGTAAGGGCTTGACCTTGGCCCATCAGTTTCGAAGCCCGCAATCGCAGACCACAGCTCGGTCATGCAAGTATTTTCGCTATCCTAGCGTTTACTGGGTAAGCGATGAACGCGCCCTTTAAAAAGTTTTCAAAGGTAAAAAACGCACCAGACTTCAGGTTAAAAAAATACTCTTATTGGGTATTCAGATGTCCCACTGCAGGGACGGTATAGTCCCGTGACGGAGGGATACATGGCCTACTATACGACGCTAGCCAGACGAATTGGTATAGGGAAGGAAAACTTGAAATTATAGTTTTCCTTCTTTTTATTTCGTAAATATAATATTGACGCATAGTCCCTTAGTCGCTTTTTACGACACCCGTGGGATGAGATTGGGTGGTGACTGTTAATTTTAAAAAAAACGTATTTTTAAAGTCTATTTTAAAGAATTTATACTATAGACATAATATCAAAATTCAATTTGTGTTTGATTATACTTCTGGTCAATTGCGAATCTGATGAGTTGAGAATCTGGTGAATTGTGAATCTGGTAAATTGAGAATCTGGTGAATTGCTCCTAAGGGCCATGCTTGATAGTTACCACTTACCATGATGTAGGTCTTATGATCGTCGAAAAGCCAAAGTTTCCCTCTGTCATAAGAAAGTTCTAGTCCTAAACCACAGCCCATCTAATGTAATGGGCTGTGTTGATGGTTGAATTTCAAGTTTTCCTTCTTTTTATTTCGTTAAGATAATATAAACGTACAGTCCCTTAGTCTGTCAGAGGTGTTGACATATTGTAATCTCAGTCACCACGCGGATAGATTACGATGAATAATGAGTTATATTTTCCATTTTTCATACATTCACAGCTTTCGATTGCAAAACAAAAAAAAATTGTGTGATCCACAATGCGTGTTGAGCCTAGATGATGACAGTGCGGAAAACAATAAAAGATGTTTACAATAATATATTGTCTAAATATAAATTGCTGAAGGTTTACTACATCATAAATATTAAACATGTTACATGTTGATGCTATTTTATAGTGTCATTAATTGCTATATTAACATTTTACATAGGTGTACTAATACGTCTTCAAAGTTTTATAAAGAATCAATAAGGTAAACTGCCTTCATGGTGGTATGCCCTGCACAAGGTCACATATTTGAATCTCCCAATGAACCATTTTATTTCTGATATGTCTATTTTTTTATCTCAGATACTAAAATGACATTTCATGTGTTGTCTGTTTTTTACAACTAATAAATAGTGATGCGATACAGCCGGTACTTACCGATTAAAATATAGGTTAGTTCCACCGATTACGGTAAATAGAGACTATAGGCTGTTTTTTAATCTCGAATACTAAAATATCATTACTGTTACCTTTTTTTTGTGCAATTTATGTATAGTGATGATGGCGTACGCGTGTCGTCCCTCGTATTTTTTTTAATCGATCCGCCGTGACTATTGATAGATATTATGTCATTGGTTGACCGTAATCAAAACTATGCTTAGATTAAAAGTGCAATCTATTTTAAACTTTCATGTCAACGCAGTAAATAATAATATCTACTAACACAATACAAATGTCACTATATTAAACTGTAGTTTGTATGTGAAAAACCATTTAATAATTTAAAACTATAGTGAACTTGTTACTTGTGACATTACAAGCTTGTTATTTCAGAAAAACTGAAAATGTAGAATTTAAATATTGAAAATGTAGAATTTACAGAAATTACAGAAAAACTGAAAATGTAGAATTTAAATATTGGCTGGTAAGCCAACCAATTGTTGGCACCTTAAGAGTGGACTTCGTGTCAGACTAAAATATAAAATATCATAAAATGATAAAATACTTTATTCTTTGCTTATACTTAATCATTATTATGTTATTGAATAGTATTAAATAAATATTATTAGCACTAATGCCAATAAAAGGATTCTGATAAATTTATTGATGCAATGTTGACACATGAAAAATAAAATATGATAAAAATATTAAATAAATAATATTTGAACTTGAATAATCATATTGAACTAGAATAATCTATAGTGTTTTCTTTCTTTTTACTCACCTTTTACTCTTAATTGCCAACAATTGTAGTACTTCTAACGATTAGGTGGTTTACCCTAATTTGTTTTATATTATAAAATTACGAAAACTTTTAATTGAAATATGCGCCAATGACGTCATACAAGAAATGATAGGGATGGGCATAGAAGGAAAAAAGAGAGAAATTCATTAGATTAAAACGCTTTACCGAAAATATGCTCTAGTAACAGTCAATAACGTTGACTTTACTATTTGTTTTTATAAATATCTAACGACTATTTGCTAATACAAGAGAACTGATATTCTGTCAAAGTAGCGTCATGATTTAGCTGATGTTTTGTTGTGCGATATTGAATCTCATAGTTTTATGACATGCAACTAACATTAACTCTAAAAGGTGATAAAGCCATTTAGTTTTCGACTATACTAACAACCGTAAATATTTTACAATAATTACAACACGAATCGAAACACAGGACAGCACTGTTTCTTAAACGCTGGCTACATTATTTTTACGTTTGACATTTGTAGTTGTCATTTTAGTATCCGAGATAAAAAAATAGACTTGATTACGTGTGCATTACCCCAGCAGAATCTTGTCGAAATTTGTAATTTTTTTTTATCAGATTTTTAGATTTCTAGCTCCTGTAAATGTCTGTGTAGTTTTTGGAATTAGTTCAGTCCTAATTTTAAAGATATTTGACAAAAACAGATTCTGCTGCGGTAACGTTACCGAGCAGAATCTTTTTTGAAATAATGGGATTATTGAAAAAATCTTTAGGTACATTTTTAGATCGCTGGACGAAGTAAATGTTTCGATATAATTTGAATTTTTACGTTTCATGGTTTCGGAGATATTCAAGATGCTGCTGGCGTAACGTTTGCGTGTTTGCTGGATCTCCGAAACGGTACAGCGTAATTTCCTAATTTTTTATACAGAGCTTCGTCTTAATTAGTCTGAATTAGTTCACGAATAAAAAAGTAATAATAATGCACCGTTTGCAAGTTATTTTAAATTATATAAATACCCCTTTTTGGGCCCTTACTCCTAAGATATGTACTCTGGAGACTTGTTTAAAACGTCATTTTATAGTTTATAGTTAGTTACAGGTCTGTGTGAAGTTTCATTAGTGTACAGTAAGTAATTAAAAAGTTATCACACAATTTAGTTCATTTTGGCCAGCGATGTGCAACGGGTTAATTTAACTGCCTATTAATTGAGTTTCGTATCGATTTACTTGCTGAATTCTGTATAAACAATTAGACTTTTGTGTCACCTTTATACCATGAAATTTTGAGCGTAATCCACTCAATAATTACAGAGATAAGCGAAAAAAAGTCATTACGTATGAATGACTGTGGTAACCTGACCATGTATAGATTGTCACAAAAAAACGTCAGTGTAGTACATAACTCTGACCTACTAACATGTAAAGGATAATAAAATTTATATTTGCTTTTTGGTACAGTTTTGTAAACAAGTGGTAAAATAAAACAGAAGTTTATTTGAAAACTTTTATGCACAGGATAAAAATATTAAAACGATCAAAATACCTTGTTGTAAAATCACAGTTTAATAACAATTGCTTAGCAATTACACTATTTAAATGGCAATTAATATTTAACATAAATATTGATTGTCATTGAATAACTGTCTTTTAAAAATAAAGCTATTGTCTAAAAATCTTAAAATAAGTAAAATTAAGTAGGTATATAAAAATTTACTTTTTTAACTTAATTTATAAAATCACAGTAATTCTTCATTTATAACTAAAAAACCCATTACGCTAAAGATTATATTTATAATTTAAAATTCACAGTAATTATTCATTTATAACTAAATAACCATTACGCTAAAGATTGTTTAATTTAAAAATCACAGATAAATAAAACAAAACCTCAACATTTAATTACGATAACATTTAAATTTTTCTCATAATATAAAATTATTGACAATAGAATATAATTTTATCAGTCAACATTGTTTACAATTTTTTTTTTCAAAAAAAACAAATGAAAAATCAATTATCGCACAGAGTTATTTTATAATATTTACTGTCTTACACTTTGGCCTAAAAAAAACACAGTAAATTCAATAAGCACATAAAATAGTTCTGTAAGTAAAATAAATGTTTTACACTGCGCGGCCAATTAAAAAACAAAAATAAATCACAAATAGGATCACTAATGGAAAATGTTCTTAACTAAATCTTTATAAATCAAATATAATCAAATTAAGGTAATACTTATTTAAAAAATAATTAAATAATAAATACTTATTTAAATTATGTATAAAACTAAAAAAAGTAATACTTATTTAGTACCACATGGACTAATTTATACATTTTTTAATGTATAAATTAGTGCATGTGGTACTAAATAAGTATTACTTTTTTGAATTTTACGATTCAGGTCATCGTAACATTGGTATTTTTCGTTTAGGGATCTAAAGCAATGAGCTTTATAATGCCCTATCCCTTCTGAGCTAAGGGGGGGTTGAAATTCTATGATAGCCAAGATATCATATTTTTTGTAAAGGATTTCTATGTTAAGAGAATTTTTTTATGAGTATGTATTTACTTTGTGTATAACATGCATTACGGCAATCGTTCAAAAGCGTTTACGCGGCACAATGGCGCTGCCAATTGAAAAAAAATCAACTCAGTATTTACACAAGATAATAAAGTAAGTACTTATTTGTGTAACGCACTGTCAGCACTTTGGATGCTTTTAAATTAGCTAGATATTGCATTTAAAACAAAAAAGGCAGTTTTAATTTTAAATGCAAATTTAATAACATTTAAAGTGTTGACAACAATAAAATATTTGTATAACACACTATCAACACTTATGATGCTTTTAAATTAGCGAAGTAATGCATTTAAAACAAAAACGGCTTTTTTATTTTAAACGAATTTAATTTAGTTTCAAGAGCGTTAACGCAGCTCACTAGCGCCATTAAAATTAATTGTGTACGCGTCTGTACCGACATTATTGCATGCATAACGTAATGACTCTTTTTCGCTTATCTCTGTAATTATTGAGTGGATTACGCTCAAAATTTCATGGTATAAAGTTGACACAAAAGTCTAATTGTTTATACAGAATTCAGCAAGTAAATCGATACGAAACTCAATTAATAGGCAGTTAAATTAACCCGTTGCACATCGCTGGCCAAAATGAACTAAATTGTGTGATAACTTTTTAATTACTTACTGTACACTAATGAAACTTCACACAGACCTGTAACTAACTATAAACTATAAAATGACGTTTTAAACAAGTCTCCAGAGTACATATCTTAGGAGTAAGGGCCCAAAAAGGGGTATTTATATAATTTAAAATAACTTGCAAACGGTGCATTATTATTACTTTTTTATTCGTGAACTAATTCAGACTAATTAAGACGAAGCTCTGTATAAAAAATTAGGAAATTACGCTGTACCGTTTCGGAGATCCAGCAAACACGCAAACGTTACGCCAGCAGCATCTTGAATATCTCCGAAACCATGAAACGTAAAAATTCAAATTATATCGAAACATTTACTTCGTCCAGCGATCTAAAAATGTACCTAAAGATTTTTTCAATAATCCCATTATTTCAAAAAAGATTCTGCTGCGGTAACGTTACCGCAGCAGAATCTGTTTTTGTCAAATATCTTTAAAATTAGGACTGAACTAATTCCAAAAACTACACAGACATTTACAGGAGCTAGAAATCTAAAAATCTGATAAAAAAAAATTACAAATTTCGACAAGATTCTGCTGGGGTAATGCACACTTTACGGTTAATTGTCTCCTGTCGAGGTATTCACTCCTAACAGCCTATTAACACAATAGGCCAAACTTCACTTCGTCGCCTTATAGAAGAATCGTACATGCAGCGTTTTGCCTTGATAAGAGCCATGTATGAAACTCCTACTAATGTAGTAGTCTCTACATTAGTTCAGCAAAGTCTAGGTTGTAACACCCCTTTGCCGGTCAGTGCATCTCCTAACAGTTGTTGACTTACCAGCCTGCGCTGCCTTCTTTAGACTTACCATGTCTAAGGAAAGCAGCGGGTAGTCCTAGAGCGGCGGTAACCATAAACTGCGACCGTAAAGCAGCATATAAAAGGTTGGTACCTAGTTCGGTACATAGGTACTTACACACGGAAAATATAATAATATCAAACAGGTAAAACGATGACTAAAAGTTGTGACGAATTATGACTATTCTGTGAGTCAGACTTACATAATTATTATAATATGGAAATAAATATTATGACTAATTATGGTATTATTATTGTATTAGTAATTAGGATTACGTGAAGCGAAGGTAGAGTGCTGGTCGTGACTTCGCTTGCTACGAAAGATATTTAAAGCCAAAGTAAAATAATGTTTCTTTATTTACTTATCTTACAAAGTTAATAAATGTAAATTAAAGTCAAACGTATGAATATTTGCAAGTTTACTTATTAATTAAGAAAATATATTGTCAGAAAGGCATTTCCTCCATTTGCGTTTAGTCTCTCCTATCTACCTTAGAAAGGGTTTATCATACAACTTAATAACTGTTTATTGCACGCCATAAAAAAGTTATTGGGGTTAATAATAAAGAGTTTGGCGTGTTAGAATAACTTAAAGGGCTGTTCCTACCTTTAATAATACAGAGGGTATTTTCTAGCACCATAACATGGTGCAGTAAAAAGTAAAAGAAAGGTAGAGTATTTTTATAGTATTGTAGCGAGTAGACAAGTTACTCACACCAACAAGAGATCATAACAGAAGTCCAGGTCACGAAGGACTTCATCGATGAACCTCTAAAACGTTTGTGCTGCGTTTCTAATATTTAATTAAAATATTATTTTACTAAAAAAGAACTAAAAACTTGGAAACTTTTGGAGGAGGCCTAAGTCCAGCAGCGGACGTCCATAGGCTGATATGAATGGATGGATGGATTATTTTACTAAATAATTTTTCTTTTTGTTCACCCGTTTGAAACAGGCAATTACAAGTAAATTGTAAATGAGACATTAAATTAGCTTCCGATTCCCATTAAATATAAAAAGTACTTAATTGACTATTTCAAACGTCTATAAAAGTTAGTCATCCCTAAAACTACGGTTGAGTAAATCCGGGACACCGACAAATAATAAAATAAATTAAAATATACCTAATAAAATCATTCGTCATCATAATTCACGGTCTCTAGTTTTACAATGGCAGTCGGTAAGCGACCTTAAAAAGAGGAAGAGCTTCTAAAATAGATTCTATTGTTTTTATTGTGCCTGTAAAAAGTCAGAACTCGTTATTTTTTGACTACTTACCTACTTAATTTAATTTATTTTTTCTTAACTTGATTCTATTTATTATTCTTTTTTATTTCCATTTTATTTTATTAATACTTAAGTACAGAATTACTGCGTGTATTTCATTCAAGTTAACGAAATTGAGTATTATACTTAATAGGTATTAATACAAAAAAAAACATTAAAAGGAAACTTAATCCTTTACAAAAGTTAATAGAAATAATTCAGTAACACATAATTGTTATTCTTAAAAGTAAGTACAAAAGTTCTAACAATAAAATCAATGCTATAAACGTTACTGTGAGTGGTCACGCTAACTATTCATTAAGACTATACACTTAGCGGTACGCATATAACAAAACTTCACTATTGGATACCTAAATAGTTTTACTTGTTAATTTTGAGGTGATTGGGGGGGGGGGGGGGGGGATTGGGGCTGTGATTTACCCCTGTAGTGGAAGCAGAACACAATACCTACAAAACATCTAGACATGGTTCTTACAAGTGCAACTTTCATGGTTGCGATGAAAAAGTAAGGCATTAGGGAGGTATAAGATCGCACAATGTGGACGTCTTTGGAGGAGGCCTATGCCCAGCGAGACGTCTTTTGGCTAATATTAATGCAATGATGGCAATCAATCAATCAATCAAACACTGTCTATTCCTAAACAAAGTGGAGCTTTTAAACTTTCGCGTTGCATGGTTATAAATCCATGTCTGCTTGCGACCAAGGCCAGTGCAACCTGTGCCGAAACGTCACCAAAAATTAAGAGCAATAGCACTCCGCGTTAAGTTGCCGTTTACATGAAATATTCTATACTATTACAGCAATAAACATATCTATAAATTATTATTTGAGTTTTGTAATGCATCCTTATATGGCACTAAGTAATAGTTTACTAAAGACTATTTAGCAATGTCACAAATCGTAAAATCAATTGAGTACAAACACATGTGTGCCCACTTGTCTGCTGACGACTAAATCTATTGCGTGAAGGTCGTATACGTTTTGTTGTTCAATATAATAGACCATACATGGAAGGGTACGCATTTTAATAATTGAAATCCTTGAGTGATTGTTGTATGTGGAATGGAGTAATTTAATTTTGTAGAGCAAAGAAGTAGCTGTTTGTAAATTGTTATCCAAAGAAAACAAAAAAAGCTTTGAGGTTGATTATACGTAGTTTTAGTTACTTTGATAACACAGTAATTGCTTATTTTATACTTTGCAATAATTGTACCAGCTTAGAAGTGAAAGTAACTGAAAAGTTAAAATATTAAGTATCAAGTAATAACTGAGTGTTAAGGGTCGTTAAAAATATGTAGGTTGAAATGTAAACCAGCATTTGAATACTATGGACGGTCATCATAAAGTTTTAAAGGGAAACTCCGCTTTCTAAAAACACCAGATAATAGTGGGTCCATATTGGCTCACCTAAAGTTATTCACCCGATAATGTTCTTCCTAACGATTTGTAATCCGAGTGATCACTCTTCCTGAAATTTTGAATCTGGTTTCGGTTCTGGAACTTTGCCGGCCGCTGCCGCGGCACGCTCGCTGCGCTGCGCTCGCTCGGCTCGTGCGTTGGGGTCACAGTTCTACCATAACCTAAACCAATAATTATGAATAGGACCCATTCTTTCTGGATCTTGACTGAATGATTGGAGCGGGACTCTGGTTTTGCTCTGACCTTTGGTATATTATTATACCTACATGTTGTCACAAAGTTACGCAAAATTTATGTATATAATATTGATTATTATGAATAAAAGTAATCTAAGCAAAAAAGATATGACTTTGAATTATAGTACTTATTAAACAATGGTTATGTTAAGAAAATATAGGAAAACAAATAAAAGTATAATAGATGTTTATTGCTAATGAAATTATAAAGTTGAATACTTCGGATTATTAACATTAGAAATAAAGCAATTAGGAATTGAGATTGTTAGGATGTTAGGAAAAATGTTAGGAATAACATTTTCGGAGTTCCAATTATCATAGTAGTTGAAATTTTAGGTGAGCTTTTGCGCACCCGATAATAGTAGTAAGGATGTCCCTACTTAGCTAGTTAATACGCGTTTTTTTTGTATTGTGCTTATTTTATAAGAAAATGGGTAAACACTCGGTTAGCCGCTACTTTGCTATATAAAACTTTTCACATCCTTGCAACGAGTATGACTATGTTCTAAGCTTAATATTGTCGATAATCCACGTATGCTGTGGCAATGCAAAAATATTGTTGCAACACTGTAATGATGGGAAATACACAAAACTTTAAACCTGATGTATGTTTGATATATTCTTAGAACTGCATCTGCCTTTACACAATCTTGCACGTTTGTCTCATTGGCATAATAACATGTTGAAGTATTATTTCTTATCTAATACTTTGCTAGGCTGTATTCACGAAGTAAGCGATGAGCGGAGAGGAAGTGTTTAAAGGAATATTTGTCGTGATAACTAAGTAATTTTTGAATAAATAGCAACAATCTTAGCCTATAACTAAACGTTCAATTACTGGAAGAGGTTTCTATCAGTGATAGAAACTTTGACCACATATACAAGGAAAGAAAAAGAAGAAATAATTAAATATTGATTTGTCATATTTGAAACGTAATAAATACACGTATATAATATTAGACAAATACTTACCTGTATACAAATTTTCTTAAAATCTTTATAAATGTGACAATATGGTTCATAATCAACTTTATTCTTCACTGTGGAACTACCACAATGAAGCGCTGATTTTCAACGTAAACAAAACGGGACAGGTCATTGGAACGAGCACCAAGCAAAATGGTTAAACGAAAATATATTCAATTTAGAAAAATCTTAACAGCTAAACTAGCTTTCAGTGAAGCTATAAAAAGTTTTCTTCTAACTAATTCTAATAAAAAAATCTAGTTTTCTAGTTAAACACCGCTAACTTCGTGAATATGTGAATGTTATATGACTATTTACGAGTATAAGTAAACGTTACCTTCGTGCTTCGTAATACAAACATTGTAGTACGGCAACACTTATGAAATGAATGGGTCAATTACGTTATATAAATATGTGTGAAGGATGTTTGACTTGAGGATATTCAAGATATTATATACCTCATATACCTACTTATTACGACAGGTATTGTTAAAAATACAATGTAAATTAGCTAGGTTGATAAGTAGTGTTATATATGTCGCAGGGAAATGAGGAAATCAGGGATTTCACGAAATCCCTAGGGATATGACGAAATCCCATTTGTACTAGAAAAGAAATGCTCATATTTTTGTTTGTAGGTTAAAAAACACAAAAATTCTATCGTCTGTGGGTTAGGTTAGGTTAGAACTGTGACCATAATGCACGAGGCGAGCGAGCGAAGCGAGCGTGCCGCGGTAGCGGCCGCCGAAGTGCAAGGCATTTCGACATTTACCGGGATTTCGTGATATCCCTAGTGATTTCGTGAAATCCCTGGTTTCCTCATTTCCCTGCGACATATACATATAGTGCTGGTGTGGTGACAGGCTATGAATACAAGGTGACTTTAAAATTCCTTGATGTAGTATTTGTTAGTTTTCGCCTTGCTTTATTTTGCGAGTCCCATGACTGGGATGACTCCACGCAAAATAAAATGACTTTTAAAAATATTCTTTTAATTAAGAAAAATATTAAGTTCAAGTCCAAGAGAACATACTTTATCCACATAAGTACCTCCCTAGTTAACCGACTTCAAAAAAAGGAGGAGGTTCTGAATTCGGTTGTATTTTTTAAATGTATTTTTTTGTATATGTCATCTTAACCATATTGTTGTTTTAAATTTCAAAATAAGTTAAGTAAAAAAGTAAACAAAACAATATAGTGTTCACCGTGACCCTTTAGGTTATGATATGTAGGTATTTACATCAAAATAGTTTATTGATTCCATTGAAAAGTATGATCTAATCAGTAGAGATCGCAGTGTCATTAAGCTATCAATGTATGCCTTAGGACTCTAGAGTTATTTTTCCGAGCCCTTCCTGGAGACTCCAGTATCCACTATTTTCGTTAGTTCCATAAGCAAATAGGTTTACTACTAAGGGACTATCCGTGAATATTATCTTTACGAAATAACAAGAAGGAAAACTTGAAATTTAACCCTATACCAATCCATCTGGCCAGTGTGGTATTAGTAGGCCAAGTATCCCTCCGTCATGGGAGGAGGCCTGTCCCTGCAGTGGGACATTAATGGGCTGTTATGACTTTTATTTCCATCGTCCTATCAATGGGACATCCAATACGTAAAACATCCGGTACATAATACAACCGGTACATAATACAACTGGGAACAACCCTTAGTCGATTACATTCTCGTTGAATTAAAGTCCATTTGAGATTACCATAGTTTATGATCCATGTTTCAAATCCGTGTGGTGACGGAGTAAGAATACAGTGTGTCACCATCCCATCTCATCCCATGGTTGTCTAAGCAACCCTCCGTCACGGGAGGAGGCCCGTCCCTGCAGTGGGACATTAATGGGCTGTTATGATGATAGTTTATGTTCCATGTTTTTGACTTCTCTACCTTTCTGTTTTGTAGTCTTACGTAAGAGTATTGTTACTCTAACAACACGTGGTTTCTGGGTACATATAATATGAATCAACTAATATATTCGTTACGTTATTTCATTCAAGGTTTTGATCGTGGGTGGTGTTCAATATAATGAATTATGTACGAGATTTTATTTTAGCTGTAGTAAAAGTTCACCGATATTCTTTATTTAGAGAGTCATTGCTGATGACAGTGTATTCCTTTACAAAACAATTAAATAACACTTGCCTAGATTAAAATGTAAAAAATAAAGAAAACAAATAAACACATCATGGAAAGCCAATCATCAATCACCTTATTTCATTTATCATAGCGGTTATTAAGTAAGTGTATGAAATAAAGGAAAAACAAGCAACATTATTAGATGAGTTCTACTTGAATAATTTAAATTCTTTGACATCGTCTTTCTTGGACTGTAATGTTAACAAAATTCTATGCTAAAGCTTTCTAATTTAATTACGATATTAATTAGCTTAAAAAGGGGTCTTAAAAATACAAATTTTCTTTCACTATTCGTTTGACTCAGTTTATCGGTCGAAACTGAAAAGCCTGTTATGAATTAATTGACCTAATAAAACAATGTTTAAAAAGCATGCAAATGGATCTTATAATCTTTGATCAATCGTAAACAGCACCATTTCACGAACATTCACGAACTATATCTGGCACAAAGGTTGCGCCATTATAGCGAAAAATTGTGACGCGTAAAATGTATAATACGGTGACCTAGATTCCTAGTTATAGACGAATAAAGGAGTGTACCTTTTGCCATAGGTTGTTTATTCTATTCGGTAAATGTTTGAAAGGGTACGTGACAAAAGGGAAAAGTGCTGTAAAATCTGCTCTAGGTATTGTGTCGAGAGATGTTCCGGCTATTTAAATTCAAACTGTTACATAGGTACTAAGGTTTATTAATGTCCCACTGCAGAGACGGGCCTCCTCCCGTGACGGAGGGATTCTTAGCCTACTAATACCACGCTGGCCAGACGGATTGGTATAGGGTTTGATTTCAAGTTTTCCTTTTTTTTACTTTGTAAAGATAATATTCACGTATAGTCCCTTAGTCAGTTTTTACGACAACCATGGGATGCGATGGGATGGTGACATATTGTATTCTTACTCCGTCACCACACAGACAATAGGTACTAAGCTTTAGTTGTTTTAAACTGCTTTCATCCTCTAGCTTTTGAAGATTCTTATAACATACGGCAAGAATTAATCACAAAATGAGTTTTAATAAGTACCTACATACAATGGTAGTGTTTCTTGGTACAAATAAATAATTTACAATAATCAATAGTCGTTACTCCTTAATGCACTTCAACTTGACAGCAATCACCATTAAGTATTGATTAGATCGAGTATTTCTTATAAACTTTGTAGTTTTATATCAAGACTATAGCACTTTTAGAAAGGGGTTCTTGATTGTATATAGAAGGTACTGTCGATGAAGCGTACTGTCGATTTAGGCTACTGTAGATACATTACCCTGTCGATGAAACGTTTGCGATACAGCGACCATCGATGTACCTAGTAACTGTCGATATTATGAACTAGACTCGCCCCGATCGACTTAGTTTAGAAGCCAGAACACCGATGTATGAGGGACAAAATGTTTATATCAAAACCTAGTTAATCGACTTATGAGTGCTAAAGAAGGTTGTACTCTTTAACGCGTCATATACGAAGACTCCTATTTGTGAAGTCCTAACTACGATACAGTTGGATCTATTTTTATTTATGTATATTAATTTAAAAATGTAAATAAATCTTATGGATAGGAAATAATAATCATCATAACAGTCCATTAATGTCCCACTACAGGGACGGGCCTCCTCCCGTGACGGGGGGATACTTGGCCTACTAATACCACACTGTTTAATTTCAAGTTTCCCTTATTTTATTTCGTTAAGATAATGTTCACGGATATTCCCTTAGTCGGTTTTTACGACACCCATGGGATGCGATGGGGTGGTGACATATTGTATTCTTACTCCGTCACCACACGGAGAGAAATAATACCTAATATGACACGAAAATTATTAGAAATAATAAAATTACTTAAATAGCCTATTAGTTTTATTTGATGACTAATAAGTATAATGTAATATCTATTTTCTGCAGCAGGTGCATCGTAGAGAAACAGAATGTATACTATGATGGCTATCTGAGACCTCGACCTTATGGGATGACTAATTACATGACTTCATGCATTATTATTATGTGTAATACATAGCCGCTAAGATGGTGTTAAATACTTTAACTTGTAATCTTTTTCAATATACAATTTTAATGTACATTTAAAGTGCGGTTCCCGGTTAGAATAGGGCGGTCCCTCATCCTCCCGTGGGTGCCGTAAGAGGCGAGTTAGGGATACCACGACCCGGTGCATACCACCTAGCACCTCGGGTAAACCGCCTGGTGGGGAGTAAACCACCAACAACAGCATTTCCAAGGAGGGTCAGCGTCAGGCAGGCGGCCGGCCGTAAAACAAAGCCAAAACTTTTAGCAGCAATTATGGAAGAAAACATGCAGCGCTGACACCAAAAAAATAACAGAAATGGAAGAAAAGAAAACACTTTGATCAGTCAATCTGCAGCGCTACTCTATGTCGGCCTTTATCGAATCTCCTCACTTCTGTTTTGAACACCATTAGCCTAGGTGCTTTTCTATTGGTCCTCGTCGGGTTTATAGCATATACTAAATATCTATAATAATAAATAAATAATAATAAATATTCCTCACACTTTCACACAACGCCACCTAGTCCCAAACTAAGCAGAGCTTTTAGTATTGGTACTAGACAACGGAACAATAATGAAATTCAATATATTTAACAAAACATAGTAAACTACTTAACTAAACAATTATAGCGTTGAATTTTTCATTGAAATGTTTATCTGGGTCGTGAAATTAGGTCGGTTTTGAGTGACATCGGTCGATACATACCATTACTATGGACATCATTTGTGTTGCATGTTTGATGAACACCTCGAGGTATATATAGGCCTTCGATTAATGGGTACAGGAAGTCATTTAGTCACGTACAACGTGACATATTGTCTACAAATGGCAGTTGTGAAGATTGGAATGAATATACTAATCGAAATTTGATTATAGCCTTTATGTTAAATAGGTTGATTTTGTGAGGTTGAAATGAGCGTCCTGTTTCTTTTTTGATATTGGAATAGCTTCTTTAAGGCTTATATATGGTCTCGATGGTTCGGATGATCTAGTAGCGACAGACGTTTACGAAGTCGTTAATTCGATTCTTGCTCAAGACTACCGACTTCTGCAATCCCTAAATTGTAATCCGATGTCCCTATAAAAGTATCTATGGCTACTAGACAACACCTAGATCAATGCAAACATCCATACTCACGTACACAAAGTTTTGCATTAAGCAGGAACCGAGCCCGAGACCTCAGCACAGCTATCATGCAGAACTGCACACTACTGAGGTCAATAAAGTAGTCATTTTAACAATGTTGAAATACTACCTCTAATTTACTTGTATACACACTGTTCAGTTTTACAACAAGTGTACCTAAGTGTAAATCATCATAACAGCCCCTTAATGTCCCACTGCAAGGTCGGGCCTCCTCCCATGACGGAGGGATACTTGGCCTACTAATACCACGCTGGCCAGACGGATTGGTATAGGGTTTAATTTCAAGTTTTCCTTCTTTTTTATTTCGTAAAGATAATATTGACGGATAGTCCCTTAGTCGGTTTTTACGACACCCATGGGATGAGATGGGGTGGTGACATATTGTATTCTTACTCAGTCACCACACGGATAAGTGTAAATAAATCATTGATTTATAAAAAACCCTAGATGCACATTTTCAAACAAAACTAACAGCCAAAAGTGTCACCAAATTAAACATACGCAATAAATACGTATAGTAATATCGTAAACATATTTTTTTTTCAAATTCAATCTTACACGCATGACATAAAGTTGTATTTAAAAAGTAATGCACATAAAGCAATAAAATTTAATGATTGACGTTTGCCGGTAGAACAACGCGATACTAATTTAAAAAAAGTGCACAATGCGCCTATTTGTTGCGGACGTTTTTGGGAAGTGGAGTGTGTATCTTTGGTTTTTTGTAAATCAATGAAATAAATAGAATAATATGTATGTGACGTCATACGATGTTATCATGGCGTTGATTGCAACAATTAGATCAATTTACTCAAATACAGTATACGGCAGATGTTTGACAGATTTATATGAGCACGATTTAAATTCAAGGCTTTATAAATAAGTCTTGTAAGTAGACCTAAGTGGATGTTTGTCTAATGGGCTGAAAAGTAAAAACAAATTCATCTTTAGAAAGTATTTTTAACATAATCAAGTAATGTCCCTCTGGAGGATTGAGTTTTAGCTAATGACAGATAAAAAGTTGACATACTTACTAATATTACGCTGGTCAGTAGGATTAGAGTATAGAGTTAAATGTCCGCCTCTTGTTTGCACTAGTTTTTACAACAACTGTGGGATGAGATGAAGTTGTGACAACATGTTTTTGCTATCATCATCATCATCATAAAGCCCATTAATGTCCCACTGCAGGGACGGGCCTCCTCTCTCCTCCTTCTCTCTTTTGCTATACAATTATATAATTCCAATTACATATTTTTAAAAGATTGTATTGTATTAACATTTTTTGTCTCCGTATGCATCTTAAAAACTATTTCTTTCTTTTTAAACCAACAATAAATATTTACAAAGTACATCCTTCGATTGTAAGCTTATTGTCAATCAAAACCAAGACAGATGTCTCATTACCATCACAGACAGACAAAAACTGTAAGGCCAGGCGCGCACTACGAGTTTTTCGCCGCGCGGCAGAAAAGCGCAGCGGTATATTGTCGCACAGTAATACTGGTGGGCTGCGGTGGCTCTGCCGTCAAGTGCGCGCAATACAATGTAAAACTGTTTGGTACAGTATTACAGTGCGACATTATACCGCTGCGCTTTTCTGCCGCGCGGCGAAAAACTCGTAGTGCGCGCCTGGGCTAACTGGACTCGTTTCAAACGTGTTTCATTTACATTTAGTTTTTATTGAAGTATTCTTCTCATTGTCCTGTATACAATACTGGACATGGTATAATGATATCTTTGTATCTTGATGCTAAGATAAATCTGTGTTTGACAAATAGGTTGTTTATATTATGGTAATTGACGACACGATATGGTGCTTTCGTTTTTGATTTTGCGGGTTCGATTTTCATGCAGGACTATAATTTGTGCGATTCTTCGTGTGGTGACGGAGTAAGAATACAATATGTCACCACCCCATCTCATTCCATGGGTGTCGTAAAAACCGACTAAGGGACTATCATCTTAACGAAATAAAAAGGAGGAAAACTTAAAATTAAACCCTGTACCAATCCGTCTGGCCAGCGTGGTATTAGTAGGCCAAGTATCCCTCCGTCACGGGAGGAGGCCTGTCCCTGCAGTGGGACATTAATAGGATGATGATTCTTGTGCCCGTAAAATTCGAGTACAATGCAGGATAATTTGTTGTGCGATTCACAAATGATTGTACTGTGTTTCGATATTCTTTGTATGTATGTTCGATATTCTTGTAGGTACCTACTTACATTAAAATTATGTGTGTGCATCCAGAAATTGTCTTTTTAAAAAGAAAATAAATTACTTACCCCTGTTACCCGATCCATTTGGTCAACGAAGCTATCTGTAGGTCAAGTTTCTTCCTATGTGGAGGCCTGCCGTCCTTGCAGTAGGACGTTTATCGACAACTAGGAAATCTAAAATTATAAATAAATACGTACAATAGAGTAAATGCAACGTGCATGATGACATTGAACGATACAGCCATGGATAATACCTTGTTATGACTATTCTTCTATGTAGATGTGTGGTGATGTCATTGCACATAAAACTAACTATATTTATAACAATAAATGTATGTACTACTAGAGAGATAAAAATATAATAAGTGTGTTTTAGAGATAAATATAATAATCACAAATTCACACAACGCTGTCTAGTCCCAAACTAAACAAGGCTTTGACTTTGGGGTTCAAAACATTCCTCTTAGAGAAAGCTGTGGGATGTATGCCACTTCGTATATACATATAGAGTATCTAAGTTAACGTTAAATAAACTCTTTCATATACATATACAACAACATAAATATTTTCCTAAATCAGTCATGTTTAATCTAAGTGGTTAATTTACGAGTAAATATGCTTTGTACTAATCAAATGTTTAACTATAAATTATTAAACAAGTTCAAAATACCTGTTGCTTATAAAAGATCTAGGTAGTATATAATTAAGGATTGGTTAAACGGTGCGATGTCGTGGATTCGAATCCCACGCGTGATAATATATTCGGGGAAGTTCAAACATTAATGAAGCAGCTAGTATCATTATTATTTCTAATTAATGGCTCCTGTACCACGTGTAACATACCTATTATTTTGTAAAATATCTATGAGTAATAAATGACAGCTTAACATCTCGCCATAGAGTTCAGTCAATCAATCAATCAAATTTCTTTATTTTCTCTCCACAATGATACAACTTATAAAATATACATTAATGCTAAAATGTAATAACGTATGTAGTCAAATTCTTGATTAAAATATTATTTCTTATAACTATTCTAAGCTCATCTAATCACGTTTTTTTAATGTCACTCTTTCAACATATCCTACTATACTCGTAGTAAAACGTGGCCTGACCTATTTTTATGCTTGGCATATTAAATAAGCAGACTGAACGACTCTTTCATATGACGTCATTTACTCATAGTCCAGATGGCATACTATTTCGTTTTACGTTTTGATGACTCAGAATACATAGTTTAATTACTACACACATCAAAAAAGTCTAAGCAACATGCATGATATTACAAATTTACCATTTATATTAATTTATTTTACCATTTATTTTAATTATAACGTTGTATTTTATTTTTAAAATAATATTTTTAGGGTTCTATGATGTAAAAATAACAGCTGTTTTCTTTATAAGTTCTTTTAATAACAGAAATTAACAATATTAGAATATACAGGTACATAAGAAACTAAACTTTTTTTTTTACAAATTGAAATTTCTTAAGAAAATGAATTTATTGTGAAAGAATAGGACAATTTAATACAAAGTATGGCCTCCTCTGCTATTCAGAACTTGTCGGCAACGATTATTCATTGAATTAATGAGACTGTTTATGTCATCTTGCGGTATTCGCTCCCAATGGAATTGTAGCAAATCCTTCAGCTGTTGGGTTGTTGTCACTCCGTCCAAGTCCTTCAAAACACGTCTCTGGAGCATGTCCCATGCGTGCTCGATGGGGTTGAGGTCTGGCGATTGTGCAGGCCAGGGCAATACCTGGATGTTCTCCGTTGCCAAGTATTCACTGGTTCGCCGAGCTGTATGTGAACGCGCATTGTCATGCATTAACGTAAAATCGGAGCCAAAGGTTTGTGCAAATGGATGGACATAAGGTCTAAGAATATCCTCAACGTAATTTTCAGCGTTCATGTTTCCATTTACAAAAACGAGCTCAGTTCGCCTGTTCTTCATAATACCCGCCCATACCATAACTGTTGAGCCGCTGTATGGATGAACTTCCTGAACGCACCTGAGTCTTTCAGTATTTCCGGGTCGACGGTACACTCGCACCCTTCTTGTATCAGGCCTAAACCCGAATCGCGACTCATCGGAAAACATAATTTTATCCCATTGTTCCTGGGTCCATGTTATGCGTTCTCTACACCATTCATTTCGACGAGCGCGATTCCCGTGACGTATCGGTGGGCACCTGATAGGGCGTCGAGCTCGTAGGCCGTACTCATGCAGTCGATTTCGCACAGTTTGGGGACTTACATCAACACCACTTGAATTTTGTAGCCTCAAACTTATCTCTCGAGCGGTTAACATCGGCTGGCGTCTTGCAGTCAGTTGTATGTACCGGTCTTGCCGAGTGGTTGTACTCCTTTTACGGCCTGGATGCTGTTCAGCGGGTTCCCCTGTATTATTGTAGCGCTGCCAAAGACGACAAATAACACTTCTATGAATACCAAAATGTCGAGATACCTGAGATTGATTACTTCCCGCTTGCAACATCCCTACAGCTCTTTGCATTTCATCTGCCGTCAAATGACGTCGCTCCATGACGTAAAGAATATCTAACAATTCAATTTTGTCGCCAACTGTATTTAAATGGTTGGTAAAATTATAAAATCAAGACTAAAACGTAGCAATTAACATGCACTCAAATTCAAACAAATTCGCAGTCATTTGAATTTTATGAAAAAAAAACAAAACATAATCGAAATTTTTTTTACCTATACACGAAGTTTACTTACCTATACACTTTGAGTGAGTAAATACTTAGAAATTAATTAATATAAATGGTAAATTTGTAATATCATGCATGTTGCTTAGACTTTTTTGATGTGTGTATTAGGAGTTGCGTGTATCGACATAATAACTAATGTGGTCCAATCGGTAGGACAAGGGCAGAGAGCATCATTAGGTAATTTAGACCAAAAAAGAACGTGTGAGTCACGAAAAAAGTAGCCTGAATCCAACTATACAAAAATATATCCATATGAAGTAGTATGAATAAAATGTTAACATTGAAATTTAAAGCTATAACTCATTAAACAGAAATCTCGTTTTTCGATGTATGAGTTAACTAGCTTAGGTTCTCCTAACCTTATTTCTGTTAAGAGTAAGAGAAAACTAAATCTAAATAACATTGAAACGCGCAATATTAATTCACTGAGGTTCTTTCAAACATTTAATCTCAACTGTAGGATTGAATTGACAATTTTTTTGGTGTAATTAATACACCAAAAAATTGACGCGATAATCAACATCCGTTCTGAGCTGCAGCGGTAAAATGGTGTTAAATAAAAAGATAAAATTTTATGAGTGTGAAACAAGTATGAAACCGATGTACTATCGAACCAACTGAATCATGACCCGAGTGTACTACGTGAGTTCGACAAATGGAAGTGCGATTAACGATAGTTCGAATGCACGCTAGTGCGACACACTGTAGGTCGACTTAACTCTAGTGCGACAAAACGATTGTGCGACAGCAGATCGACATTACGGTAGTTCGACACTCGAAGTCCGAAGGAATCGGTTAGCTTAGGTTAGGTTAGTATGCTAATAAATGCCACCATGAGATCATTTTCGTATTACATTCAAAAGCTTTAATTTTAACATGGACTAAACGAATCAACAAAGCGGTAATTAATCAGGCAATACTTATAAAACAACCATAAGGTAACGTCCATGCTAATCATTACAATAAATACTTTTAACTATTCAAGTAGTTAAAGAAGATGAGTTGTCAGTGGGCGTCACCAAACAGTATTACTATACTAATTGACGACTACCCACATAGATAAATATACGAATGTGTAGGCACGCATAAACGGTACCTATCTATCGCCGGAAATTGACCA